>CM028129.1:731286250-732535000 GCA_016271365.2 Neoceratodus forsteri | reverse complement strand
ACAGATAAAACAAACAGCAACATCAGTGAATTGTAGAGAAGGTAAGAAATCATAAAATGTTGTTTTTTTAACTAGAAATAATACGATGCAAAACAGATTGACAGGGTCCCTTTAAAAGTCTACAGTTAGATTTAGAGGGCTATAGCTCAGTGGCCTTTACTAATGTAGCAACTTAGCTTTTTCATCCCTACAGACCTGATAAAATCACCCTTTATTACCTTTAATAATATCTCTACCAACAGTATATAAAATAGCATGTACATTGGAAAACAAAAGTTCCAGGGATCTGCATAGCAGTGTCAGTGGCTCAGTAGGTAGCACGCTTGTCTCTGAGGCCAGGAGATCAGAGGGCTGTGGGTTTAATTCCCACATCTGGCACTTGGGTTCATATCCCAGTACTGACACTGTAGTGCAGCACGAGAGGGGTGCTGCATTTCTGAGGTGCCATCTTTTGGATGAGACGTTAAACCGAGGTCCCATCTACCTGGATTGGTGGTAGTTCAGGTGGATGTTAAAGATCCCATGGCACTTATCGAAAAGAGTAGGGGAGTTTTGATTGCAATAATAAACATAGAAAACAATACAGTAAATCAAAACAAACAGTGGAAAGAAAATATAAGGTTAAGTTAACAAAATAATAAATCATAATAACATACAAAATGGATCAGAAAAACAAACCAAATTACTTAAATTTTATAAAGTGAAGAAAACCTTTCCACCACTTCTGAAGTTTAGTGGAAGCAAGCCTCGGTGCATCCTGTGAATATATTTTTAAGAGCTCATTTGAAACCAATACGCTAAAACAGATATAGAGCATTTTTTTCTGATATATAACCCATTGGCACCTAGCTTGCCATAAAAAATATTTTAAACAACAAAAAAATAAAGACAACGTCCAATCATGAAAGTGAGAAAGGTTTGCTGGGTAAAGTCCTAGAATCAAAACGTCATATGAGAGAAAGGTAAGCCATTTGAAGTTCCATAAGTTCTCCAGATAAGCCCACAAACCCTTCGAATAGGAATACTGCAAGAAAACATGCTCCATTGTCTCTTCAACATTTATGCAGTCCAGATAGGGGCACTTCCTTTCTTCTATGACTTTATATTTGGCATTACCTCGAACTTTCAGAGAGCCATAAAAAATTAACCATTGCATTTACCATTGTAACTGAGGCAATCTAATGTTATTCAACTGGGCTAATACCTTAGAATTTAAAGCTGATGAGCAATTTCTGAAACACAGATATTAAGGATATAAAGTTGTCATTATCAATGGGTAAAAAACCTGCATACTATTATCCAAAATTATTTCTTTAGCAATTTTCCATCTGTACAACTTTTGAACAGCAGGCCGAAAATATTGCGGCATATGGATGTGAGGATTCAATTTAGGAGCCAGATTATGCCAATTCATAAAATATTTGCCCAGAGCCCCATTAACCCATTTTTTCCCAATCCCTTCTATTGGAGCTAAACCACATTTAATAGAATTCATAATAAACAAGGAATGCAAAAACACAACAGGGTCTACCATCCCAAGTCCTCCTGATTTTGTACTTAAATAAGTATAGCATCTCTTTACTGGATCTAAGAGGCTGCCCCAAAGAATTTGGAAAACTAAACTATAAGCCCTGGTTTCTAAATGAACTGGGAGAGGGAAAATCATGGCCACATACTGCAAACAGGGTAGAAGGGATTGTTTAATAATATGTATGCATTTCAGTTTTGAGAATTTCCACTGCTTCCATCTTTTCACTTTGTTTTCCATAACCTCAAGAACTAATTCCCAGTTTTCAACTGCCAAGTTTTGGGGACCAAAGAGAATACCCAAAATTTTGACAGGAGTCCGGGAAATATGGATACCCTCCTGTATCACAGCGGCTGGACCCATTGCCCCAATAAACAACCCTTTAGTTTTATGTAAATTCAATTTGGGATTGGAAACTTTTGAAAAAGAATCAAAAGCTTTCAAAAATATATGGACATGGGACTGGTCAGAAAAATATACTATTAAATCATCTGCATAGACCTGCAATAAAAGCTGATGATCCTCAGATAAATTATCTGGAATTCCAGTCCACTGCTGAAAAATAACTAAATTCTGCAAAAGAGGATCCAATGAGAAAATATAAAGAAGAGGACTGAGGGGACAACCCTGGCACACCCCAGTCGAAAGTGGAAACTTTTAGCTGTACAACCTTTTAAAAAGGGAAAAAAAAAAAACACATTATGTTTATATACCATCCTAATTAAATTAACCATTTGAATCGGGACCCCATAATGTTTTAAAGTTTAAAAAATAAAGGGTAAATGTAGTCTACCAAATGCTTTTTCAAAATCCGTGATAACCATACAACCTAAAATGCCTGATAGGGATAGGTGTTCGATGACATCATGTGTTACCATTAATGCAGATTGGATCTTTCTGTCTGGTATCCCACAAAACTGGTATGGAGAAATCACAGACTTAACACAATTTTTTAACCTATTGTTCAAAATGTTGGTAAAAATTTTATAATCAGAATTTAGCAGGGTAATGGGCCACCAATTCTTAATATTATTTCTATCCCCTGATTTAAATAAATGAATTAATAATCCCTCTGAAAATGAAGGAAAAATGACAGTGTTTTTAATAAAATACTGAAGCAAAATAAAGACATTGACTTAGTTCAACAGAAAAGGTTTTAAATAATTTATTGGAAAGGCCATCCATTCCTGGAGAAATATTTGGTTTTAGCTTCTGAATTACAGTGTCAATTTCCTCTTGAGTAATAGGCTCCAATAATTTTGAGGCTTCTGTTAACACAGAAGGAAATTTAATGAAACTTAAATATGAAATCATTGATTCTTCTGAGATCAGGAGGGAAGGTTCTAAGGACTGGTAGTGACCTATAATTAATTCCCTTAACTGTGTAATTGTTGTGGCTGTAGAATCATCAGACTTGTCTTAGAAAATCTATATTGGAAGAATCCTTCAAGGTTTTACAAACCTCAAAGGGATCCCCTATAGGGGATTTTTTGTACCATTAGTGAGTATATAGCTTGCAGGGTCTTAGCTCTGTCATACTGAAATGCCTTCATACTATTCTTAAGTTTGGTAATTTGCTCAGAATAATTGTACAGAGAAGTATATGCCATTGTTGTAAGCCTCTGAAGCTGCTGTCTAAGAGACAGGTACTTCAAGAATTTATGATTGTTTGCCCTAATCCCTTGTTTTTTAAACCAGTTACGTAGATTAGATGTAGTCTCCATCCACCAGTCACCTATATTAGAATAAAGAAAGGCCACAGATAATCTGGCTTTTAAAATATATTGAACCCCCGACTGTATGTGAGGGAGGTCTAAAATGGAAGTGTTAAGTTTCCACCGAACCTGCCTATGTTCGGGGAGACTTGAAAAATGAAGGGAACATAACAAAATGGAATGATCAGAAAACTCACTAGGTATCATCTCAAAGGAGTTCACCTGCATGGAAGGGAAAACTAGCATATAGTCTGTTAAGGAACTACAGTAATTTTACCTTTCACAAAGGAATATTGGGGTCCATGAAAGGAATAAGCAATACAGTTAAGGAGACCAGCCAGTTTAATAATGTTGGCCAGTGCATGCAAGTCACAGTACATTTTTTAATTCTGTTTGGGCGAGTCAATGATTGTACAATTAAAATCTCCACCCCATAGGACCTTAACTGAGGTTACCAGAAAGGGTTGAACAGCTTTTAAACAGGCCACTCTATCTGCCTTCATTTGTGGGTTATAGATATTAATCGATAGCATATATCATGCCATTTCCCATCTAATGTCAGAACTCTGCCAGGTATCAAGTCAATTAAGTTATGCAATGTAAATGAATAGGAATTAAACAAAATGTCTATGCCATCCACCCTATCTGTTCCAAAAGACCAATAGGAAGGTCCCCAAATCCAATCCCTTTTGAAAGAGGTTAATTGTTCAACAGAGTGCATCCAAGTTTCCTGCAAAAAACAAACTGAAATATGTTGATCATGAATGTAATGAAACAGAGCTTGCCTTTTAATGGTATTCAACTAGCTATGGGTATTTAAAGAGCCCCAGGACAACGACATTGCAAATCGTAGTAGTACAGCAGACCCTGTATTCCTTCCTTTTTTTCTTTTTTTTCTCTTTATAATTATCCACTGGTTGAGAAAGGGAAGATAAAGAGGATTTTTGAGAGTCCGAGTCTCCCAACTCCATTTTTGTGTCCCCCCATGGGGTGAACAGGGCCGCATAGGAATTACTAGTTTCTATAGCGGGAGCAGAAGCTGTAGTTTTAGGATGTAAATTCCTAGAAGATCTGCACCAAGGCAGAGGTGACCCAAGGACCATATTCTTAGATTATTTTCCAAGAATCACTGAATCAGCATCAGTGTAACATACTGGAGGGAATTCCAAGGGGTCAGGAGGACCCATGCAAGGTCTTTTAACCTCAAGAGAACCTGAACCAGCAGTTTGTACTACCTTATCAGGCTCCGAGGAAGAAGTCCTGACAGGAGGTTCAGGGCAGATGGCCTCTGTCTTTATTTTAGAGAAGGGAGGTGAAGAGGGTGGAGAGGGGGAAGAAGGGGAAAGGGGAAAGGAAGGGGAAGGGGAGCCTGCAGCATCTTGAGCCTTCTGGATTAAAAGGTCTGGACTTATAAAAGATGCTTTATTTTAGCTGCCCAGGGACACTCTCGGAAAACATGACCATAATCTTCACAGAAATCGCACCTAAAGTGATTAGCACATTGCATAGTAACATGCCCCACTTCCCCTCAATTATCACAGTGGGGCTGGTCGCAAATGCTGGAAAGATGTGTCCTGGAACCACACTTGTAGCAAGCTCTTGGCTGTCCTCCATAAAAACAAACACCCCTATCCCTACCCAACAAAAAGGAATTAGGTATGTGCTCTACTCCTGAATCAGATGGCCTCAATTTAATTTTATACGTCCACCCCCCCCAGTCCAAAACTGTTCAGAATCTAAAATGGGTTCGGGGACACTCAATACCTTGCATTTTTGTGATAGCCAAAAGGTGATATCTTCCACATGGACCCCCTCATTCCTGAACATTACCATCACAAATTTTATTAGAGGCTTATTTAGAGGAATAATCAAAAAGGGGGTCCATGTGAGAGACAACTTAACATGCCCATAATGGTCCCAAAATAAGTCCAGCGCATGTAATGTCAGGAAGCTTATACCGAAATTATCTTCTCCAGAAATATTAATGAAGGCAAAAACGTCTTTGGGAGTGAAATGAATGGAATCTTTTAACAGTGTTTTCCCCATATAGTATCTGTCTGGCCTATTATCTAAGCCCCCTTTATAACATATGCAGACAGAATTCCATCATGGCGCTGCTTCCCTTTTCACAGTAGAAAATAACTCTGACATAAGGGGCTTCTGTTGAGGGGTTTCAGCAAGGAAGGATTCTGCAAAGATGAAATATTGTCCAGAAGAGGGAGATCGGAATCCGTATTTTGAGAGGAGGGCGGGAAGACTTGTACATCAGGAGCTATAGTAGGAGGGATAGGCTGCAATGTCTCTGCCAAGTCATTTTAATTTTTAGAACTTCCAGTAGAAACCATCAGCTGCAAGTCAAATTTCCCCATTCGAGAGTGTTGTGACAAAGAGAAATCTGCATCCCAGGCTGGATCAGGTGTCCAGATACCTGTCAGGGCCTGCTTCCAACCTGCTTCCGCAAGAGCTTTACCAGAAGACTAGGTCTCCTGAGTCATTTCTGAAGTAGAGGAAGAACCTGCTACAGAAGGTTTTGTAGACATAGTACTTTGCTGCTTAGGTACATTTTTTGAAAAAAAGAATTCAGTAACCCCAGCTTGGGATACTGCAGTAGATTGGTATACAATGTCAGGCTGAGCTTGGGACTCCATGTTTGCAGGATTTTTTAAAACAAAACCTGCCGATTTACTCAGTGAGGCAGTCTCATTTTGAGTAAATTTAGTATTGGACAACCCTTGAGGAACCTCTCGTTGATCCAACAAAATAGCAGGGGAAACAATTGTTTTTGTCAAGGGTAGCAAAGTAGCAGGCTTTAGGCACTCACTAGAGCTTGCAACATTACTACCAGCCTTTAGTGAAGCAGGTGAGGAGTTTGAAGCACTTGGTATGGGAGCAAAACTATGCGGTGCTTTGCCGCGCTCCTTGGGGCCTTCAGAGGTTTTTGAAACAGCTGCAGATTTGACAGGAGTAGCTGTACTGCTGTCAGCAAGTAACTCTGTATGCTGCAATTTGTCTGCCGAAGTTGTTGTGACCGCTCGTTACTCCAACAGCCTCACAGGTGAGTGGGGCCCTTGCATTTCCACTGCACCAGTTGAAAAGGAGACTTGTTTAGCTTGAGTCAATAAAGCTGAAGGCTTTAGGCACTCGGAAATACTTTCGGAATCACTGCCAGCCTGAGTAGAAGCAGAAATACAATGTAACAAACAAGTATTGTCCTTAGAAGTAGGTAATGACTCACCACACTCCGCGGGGCCTTCTGAAGCTTTAGTCACAGCTGTGGTTTTGACAGAAGCAGCCACGCTGCTGACAGGAAATAATTGAGAAGGTAGAGGGTGAGTAGAAAGATTTGTTGTTGCCTCTCGGTACACTGACCATCTCTCAGAAGAGCATTTTTCTCGCATCACTTCAGTTCCAAACAAATTAGAATTCTGTTCCTCTGGGTTGTCAGAAAGGGAGCCCATATCATCCAAAAAACTGGTGCATCATGAAATTCCATATCTGAATCCACATCCACTATGTAAGAAGAAGTAACCTCAGTGTTGCAAACAGTGGGGGCAGAGGCAAGCTCTCCCACCAAGCAGACGTCTTCCTCCTTCGGTGTCTCACACAGAGTGGACATCCTGACAAAGGCCTGTCCCCCTACTGGTAAGAGTAGGGGAATTTCCCCAGTGTCCTGGCCAAATTTCCCTCATTCACTAAAAATACAACCAACAGCTTAACCTGGTTCAAGGTCAGTTGGAATTCACCTGTATCTCCCTCCCCGGATCGTGCCTGAAAATAGGCAGGATTTGTCTAGTGCACTTACCCGGTCAACAAAAACTAAATAAAAATAAAATAACTATTTCTGTAGACATATATAGTCACAATCAAATTGTAAGCATGAGTCTAAAAATATATAGAAACATTGAAACATAGAAGCTGACAGCAGATAAGGACCGCAAGGCCCATCCTGTCTGCCCATTTCTTTTTTTCTACCTTATAAATGTGCCATTGGCTTTTGCTCTGTCAATGGCCTATCTATTCATACTCATCTGTATTGCTCCCTTAAGGCCTATCCCATGCTTGTTTGAAGCCCTGCACTGTATTCATATCCACCACTTCCTGAGGTAGGCTGTTCCATGCATCCACCACCCTTTCTGTGAAAAAGAACTTCCTCACATTACCCCTTAATTGGCCTCTAATCTCATGCTGTGTCCTCTTGTCCTGCTATTTCTTATATTGAAACATGTTAGACTCTTTTCACCTTGTTAATGCCCTTAAGGTGTTTGAATGTTTTGATCATATCACCTCTCTCCTTCTTTGCTCTAGGGTATACATATTGAGCTCCGTTAATCTGTCCTCATATGTTTTCTGATGCAGTCCCTCACCATTTTGTTGCCCTTCTCTGACTGCCTCAATTTGGTTATTGTCCTTGTGACGGTGTGGCCTCCAGCACTGCACACAGTATTCCAGATGGGGCCTTACCAGTGTCTTGTAAAGAGGGATTATTACCTCCCTCTTCAACTTGTGATACCCCTACTAATACACCCCAACATCTCCCTAGCCTTACCTACTGCTATAGTGGTCTGCTTGGATGATTTCAGGTCATCAGTGATGATCATGCCAAGTCTCTTTCTTCCCTTGCGACTGCCAGCAACTCCCCTCCCAGCCTATAGGTGGCTTCAGGGTTTCTCTTCCCTGTGTGCATGATCTTACACTCCTTTACATTAAACCCCAGTTGCCACTCTTCTGACCATTTTGCTAGTTTATCCAGATTGCTTCTCATTCTGCCCACTCCATCTGGATCATCTACTCTGTTGCAGATCTTGGTGTCATCTGAAAACAGACAAACCTTACCCTCCAGTCCATCTGCAATGTCACTGATGGAGATTTTGAAGAGGACTGGCCCCAGGACTGATCCCGGAGGTACCCCACTTGTGACATGCATCTCTTCTGACTGTATACTGTTTACCACCACTCTCTGTTTTCTGCTCTTCAACCAGTTTGCCACCCAGTTGACCAACTTCTGACCCACCCCGAGCCTACCCAGCTTATTAATCAATCTTCTATGTGGAACAGTATCGAAACCTTTGCTGAAGTAAAGGTAGGCAACATCAACTTCTCCCTCTTGGTCCACCACTCTGGTTACCCAGTCAATGAAATCTATGAGATTAGTTTGACAGGACCTTCCTTTTGTAAACCCATGCTGTCTTGGATCCTGTGCTCCTATGGATTCCAGGTGTTGCACTATCCTTTCCTTAAGGAGTGCCTCCATAATCCTGCCCACTACTGAGGTAAGACTGACTGGTCTGTAGTTCCCTGCCTCCTCTCTGCTACCACTCCTGAGGAGCGGGATCACATGAGCCCTTCTCCAGTCTTCCTGGACCTCTTCTGTGCTCAGAGACTCACTAAACAGTTCTGATAATGGCTCTACTAGTACCACCCTTAGCTCCTTTAGTACCCTGGGATGTATGCCATCAGGTCTCATTGCCTTGTCCACCCTGAGCTTATTGAGCTCTTGTAGGACCCTTTCTTTTGTGAAGGGACTAGTGCTTACCTCCTCCCCCCCATGTCCATGTTGCTGAGCTGTGGGCCCTGCCCTTCCTTCTCTTCAGTAAATACTGAGCAGAAGTATCTATTTAGGATAGATGATTTTACATGGTCCTCCTCCTCACACACACCCTTATCTCCTTTGATCTTAGCAATACCCCCTCTGGACTTTCTACTTTAACTAATGTATCTATAGAAATTCTTGTCACCTTCTTTTACTGTTTGTGCTAGTGTTTCCTCAGTTTGGGCCTGTTCCTGCCTTACTATCTTCCCTGCTTCCCTTAGGGAAGTTTGGTATGCCTCCCTGTCTCCATCCTGCTGTATTCCCTTATATTTCCTGAAGGCCGGCCCTTTGGCTCTGACCTTTTCTGCTACTGTTTTTAAGAACCAAAGAGGTTTCCTTCTTCTTTTGTACTTCCTTTTCTCTCTAACACAATGGGATGTTGCTTCAAGTATTGCATCCTTAATGCTTGCCCATTTTGCCTGTATCCCCTCACCTGTATTTCTTTTTTGCTGTGTTAGCTTAACTCTGTTGGCCATCTTATCAAAGTCAGTTCTCTGAAGTACCATATTTTTGCCTTGAAATGGAGATGATTTAGTTCTAGTGGCCAAACTGAACCATACCATGTGATGGTTACTGGCCTCAGGTGACCTTCTACCTGGAGATCTGTGATCCTTTCCCTGTTAGTCAGTACTAGATCTAGGATAGCCCTGTCTCTTGTGGGTTGTTGTACCAATTGTTTGAGGCCCTCCCCCTGCAGGGAATCCACCATGTGTCTAGTTCTGGCAGATGTTCCTGCTGGTATTGACCAATCTGTATCTGGCATGCTGAAGTTTCTCATTATCAGAACCTCCTCTTTAGCTGTCATGTTTTGTATATCTTCTAACAGTAATGTGTCTATGTCCTCCCCCGGTCTGGGGGCCTGTAGACAACTTCAGTTTGTATAGCTGTCCCATTTCCTGTTTCCAGGGTGACCCACAGTTCTTCTGGCTCCTTATGTGTATTCTGAATTTCTGTAGCTTTGATATTTTCATTGACATACAGAGCCACTCCACCCCTACTTTTTGCACCTCAGTCTCTTCTGAGCAGTACATAGCCAGGTACTGAAGTCTCCCAAGTGTGGTTACTGGTAAACAACATCTCATTAATTGCTACTATGTCCAGTTTAGCCTCTGTCATTATTGCTTGCAGGTCTGAGATCTTGTTTCTCAGACTGCAAGCATTAGTGTACATGATTTTCCATTGCCAAATTTTGGTGTGTTAGTTGTTGGGTGAGGTCTGGCATTTCCCATGTGCATCGTATGGGGAGCCAGACCTTTTTCCTTACCTGGTGATGCAAATGAACTGCAAACATGCTGAACTCCTGTTTGACCACTAGCTGAAGGGGGAGAGGTGTTCTTCCCAATCAACTTATGGGGTGCTGCACCCCATCCCCATTTGCTAGTTTAAATATTCTGCAAAGATGTCAAATGTCTGCCCCAATGCACTGACTCCCTCCTTAGTCAAATGCAGTCCATTAAATTTAAAGAACTTTCACTCCCAAAACTGTTGCCAGTTCCCCACAAATCTGTGTCATTTCTCCTGGCACCAGCCTTTGAGCCACATGTTTAGCTCCCCTATCTCCCCTAGTCTGACCTTCTGTCCACCTGCCCCCCCAGACTGGCAGGATCTCAGAGAAGGAGATGCCAGATGAAATGGATGATAGTTTGTCACCCAGCCTGGTCAGGTGTCCCTTGGTCTCCACAACTAATCGGCTGGTGAAATCATTAGTCCCTATGTGTACCAGGATGTCAATGTTTTCTCCTGTTTCCTGAACAATTTTAGCAATGTGGTCAATGTCTCTCCATGCTGATATACCTGGGAGACATCTGACCATTATCCCTGGCTGGAGATAGGTATCAACTCACCAAATCATGGAGTCTCCTATGATCAGAAGTTTCTTGGATTTCCTTTTTGCTTTGGTTCCTGTTTTGGGCAAGTTTTGTTGTGCCAGCTCCTGTGCTACAGTGTCCTGCTCTGCAGTGTCCTCTGACCCTTTGTTTGATCTTGGAGATAGAGGCAGATACCTGTTTGTAGTTTTTATATGTTTTTTGGAGGTAATATGTTGGAGAGCACCGAGTGATGGGGTACCTGATTTGCATCTCATAACCACCTGCCAATCTCCTGGACCAAATACTCACTGCGGTTGAGGTGCTTCAGTTTGGTGTTGGGGAAATGACGGGTGGTTCTTATAATATATTTCCTCTTGAATATGCAATTTGAGGCACGGAATCTCTGCCCATGCTACCTGGAGCTGAGCCCTTAGATCTCCAATGGCCCAGCATGTAGGACAGTATCCTAAATCCTATAAAACTGCCCTTCTGAAAGTGTTCCACAGTACCTATAGTTAATGATATCTATTCCAGATAAGCTGTTCGGTTTGTAACCTGGTCAGAGTAATTAGAACGAACAAAATGAAAGCAAAAGTTTGATTTTGTGCTTTGTTTATTTTTGTATAACTTGTTATAACAAGTCAAATTACTAGTACCCCTGTAAATGAGGTCACCTTGTGGATACCCCACTGATCTGCCACTTCCTGCTTTGCCGCAGGAAATGCCATGATTGTGCTACACTATAAAAGGAGTGTTGTGTGGGGTGGTTGGCTGAGCCCTTCCCCTGCCAAAAAAGAAGAACCACGGATGCAAGAAACAAGGAGGTAAGAGCAGAAACAATCAGCCAGCAACAAATACAGTAGCCCTAAAAGCTTATCCTAATGATAGATTAAACTGTAAAACCTGTAAAGCACCACCTGTAATAATTTCACAGAAGATATACCCTGTAAGAAATACTTTGCTACAGAGAAAAATAAAGCAGTAACAGAAGATATATCTTGCAAAAGACAATTTGAATCAGAAGATTGCAGCAGTAATCTGTTAGCATATACCTGTAGACACACCCTGTAATAATGCAGCAGAAGGTATACCCAGCAACAACAATTTGAATCAGAGAAAAATAAAGTAATAAAATGTTAGCAACAAACGGTAACAATCCCTGTGAGTAAACAATAAAAATAACACACAGTAAATCTGCCTAGCCGAAAGAAGCCTTAATCCTTTCCCTTGCTCTGGTAAGGTTCTTTGCTCTGTCCTTTCAAACAACCTAGGAGGAAAGAGCTCAGGTGAAGCATGGTGCCTTGGCTAGCAAATCTAGTCTTGCACCTCCAAGATATCAACTAACCTGACCTTTTAGCCCTTCTTTCTTTTGGAAGTTACAGTTTGTCATCTTCACCCTCCAGATACACACCTAATCCCTTGGAAGAGCTGTGGGAGGAAAGCAATTAGCACCTTCAATGTGAGAAGGAGACTGCAACACCTCTGAGACAAAAAACCTTTCAGCAAAAAAAGAATGAAAATAGAGGCAAACAGTAATTTTGCTTAGCCTAATGATAAAAAGTCACAAAAATGTAAGCTCCACCTGTAATTATTTCACAAAAGATATACCCTATAAGAAACACTTTGCTACAGAGTAAATAAAGCAGTAACAGAAGATATACCTTGCAAAAGACAATTTGAATCAGAAGATTACAGCAGTAATCTGTTAGCACACTCCTGTAGGCATACCCTGTAATAATGCTGCAGAAGGTATACCCAGCAACAACAATTTGAATCAGAGAAAAATAAAATAATAAAATGTTAGCAACAAACGGTAACAATCCTTTTGAGTGAAAAATAAAAATAACAACACACAGTAAACTGGCCTAGCCAAAAGAAGCCTTAATCCTTTCCATTGCTCTGGTAAGGTTCTTTGCTCTGTCCTTTCAAGCAACCTAGAAGGAAAGAGCTCAGGTGAAGCTAGGTGCCTTGGTCAGCAAACCTAGTCTTCCACCTCCAAGATATCAACTAACCTGACATTTTAACCCTTCTTTCCATTGAAAGTTACAGACAGTTTGTCAGCTCCACCCCCAGATACACACCTAATCCCCTGGAAGAGCTGTGGGAGGAAAGCAAATAGCTCCTTCAATGTGAAAGGAGACTGCAACACCTCTGAGACAAAAAACTTTCAGCAAAAAAAATGAAATAAAATAGTGGCAAACAGTAATTTTGCTTAGCCTAGTGATAAAAAGTCACAAAAATGTAAGCACCACCTGTAATTATTTCACAGAAGATATACCCTGTAAGAAACACTTTGCTACAGAGAAAAATAAAGCAGTAACAGAAGAAATACCTTTGCAAAATACAATTTGCATCAGAAGATTACAGCAGTAATCTGTTACATATGAAATATCAGACGAAATTTCATCTGTCCATCTAATTCTATTTCTATATCTGATTTAAATTTTTGGTGAAACATGCCAGAACCCGAGATTAATCTCTGATGCAATAGGTATAGAAGAAGTCATACTTGATGACCATCCAATATCCAATGGTAGATGATTGCTTTCAATTCTATTAATCATGCTAAGAGTAGCCCAGTATTCAATTGGTCCATCCCAAATGGCATAATCAACAATAGATGCTCCCAATGGAGAAAAATAAGTCCACTGTCCTTCCACATTACCAGTTAATCTACCATTGAGCAGCTAGAAATTATATTCCTGCATAAACCTAACAAAATGTAAACCTACATGGTTGTCTTCATATCTATGGCTTTTCTACCAAGCAACACCTGCACATTACATATTAATCCTACAGCTGAGTTGTGCAGGAGACAATCAAAGGATATATTACGGTAGATCAAAACTCAGTATCCTGATGCTCAAGATGCTGAGTTTATGGGCCTGAAAATAATAGCCCCAAACAGAACAGATGCCCGATAGTACAATGTCAGGCATCACACCCCCCATAAGTAAATTAAACTCTGAGGGAGAGTTGACCCCGGAGTAAAAAAATATATTAGTTACAGGGGGGGTCAGTAAAAGACCTAACCCAGACCAGAACCTGGGTCTCATAAAGCATGCTGGATCAGCTGCTCCGGTGGTGCACAGGGATAAATGGACAAGTGCCCCAACAACTGTTCCTTACTGTCCACCAGCAGGAGTAAAGTAGCAACCAGTCACATCCACTACATTACCCCTATTAACATCCATTGGGTATTTCAGTGTCGGAATGGTCACTATCAGGATACCGCACCTGTCAGGCAATAGTGCCCAGGCAGGTGAGTGCTGGGATAGTGAGCAGTGGGATTTCATAAGGATACTCAATCAAATGCATCTATCCTAGCATCAAAATCTCCTAGAATCAGATTGGGGATATTCATATATGCCTGATATAATTCCTCCTACCTAGCTTATAGTCTTTTTTTTTCAGGCACATGAAAGAGTTCAAAATTACTAATATGGATAGCCTGCTCTTATAGGTGCCAGGTCTCCTGAAAGCATAATATTGCATAATTTTAGATAAACTCTAGCCATTCCTGATCTGCCCATTTAGAACCAAGACCTACAATGTTCCAAGAAAGTAGGTGGTTCTGAACTTCCTCAGCCATAAGATTGCTAAAGGCATCTATAGGGATTAAAATGGAAGGTTTAGCTGTTAGTCATTGGTAGCCAGCAAGTACTTGAAATCTATTAGTAAGTGGTACCACACAGCGGGATGGATTAAGCCCTAGATTAGTCTGTAAACCACTAAACTGTCTAAAATATGACATTTCTTCAAAACACTGTCTTCAATTGACTAAGATTTAAATAACACACCATCTTGGACACCATCATGATCTTCCCTTCCCTTCTCTTAGCTCTCAATATTTTCTTGAATCTTAGTGGAATTTGAAGATCATTTGAGAAAAATGAATATATTGATTTAGTTAGTTTGGCATCAGTTTCCCATTGAGGTTTCTTATGACCAAAAATACTAAGGGAAAAAGATCCAATGTCCTGTGGAATTGTGCCTGCAGAGCTAAGGGTCTCTTTCCTGGTTACATATGTTAAAATAATGGTAAATATTTCATGCACATGACCATTATTCCACAAATAAATTGCAATCCTATGGTTTGCGCAATTAATTTGGATACAGTCTGGTCCAAACTCATCCACAGCATAACAGATTTGAACTATATCACCCATTTCAATCTTGGACTTCCACCTTGGAGTGAAGAAAAGATACAATAGGATCTAACAAGGTTTAACCTTCCTCCAGGTCCTTCATTTTAAGATTATATGACCTCAGGATACTAATTTCCAGGCTAAGGTATGATGAGCCGGAGGGAAAACCTGCTTGCACCAGTGTTGCACTTGACAAAACCCCAACTGCCACCTGTCTCCTAATCCAGTCTTCCTGAGCATAACCTGACTCCTGTATTGAAATCTTATTGACATTTGGAGGCTCCTTAACTTTTGAGAGATGATTTCTAGAAGGAGATTCCCCTAGATCTGTGCCTAACTTGCCCACACCACCTGCCTTCTCCATCAAGGACTCAAGTCTTCTTTGATTACAATAATATTAGTATAGGTGACCTGAAGTGTTGTAGCCAATGAGCCACTTTTCTTTTCTGGAAGTACAGGAGAATCTTTAGATAGCCCATCCTCCAGAAAAGCACTAGCTACTTTATCCCCGAAGCACTTCCAAAATTAGAGGATCCAGCACCATTCCCATCCAACACGACTCCTGAGTGAGAACAGTTAGGTCTTCCAGGGGCATTCATTTCCCCCTTTCTCTCAGATTTGTTAGTTACTTGTTTCTTTTTTGGCAAAGCACTTGAGGAGCTCAAATCAGGAAAAATAATAGAACTAAAGTCCAGCCTTATATCAGGATCCAGCACTGGCTCAAAATCTTCCATTATAGCTACTGAGGATGATTCTTCTGGAGGACAGACCCAATGGAATACTCTCAATATATTATCCATTCTAGCACCATTAATGACTATATTCTCCCTAACTATCTCAAGTTCACTATGAATAATGACAAGTTGCTTCATTAACGTAAAATTTGCGACATAGGGTTTACTCATTAAGTTAATATCTTCATTCAAATAAGAAGGGAAACAGGGAAGAGGTTCAATTCTACCATCAGATAACACCGAAGCCTTGACATCCTCAGGAGTGCCACTTGATGCTTGGCTATTAGTATTAGAACATAGTCCAAACTGAGGCCCTTGAGCGATTTCTATATAGTCTGCATGACTTTAGACTTGTTCAGTTTTTTCAACCTCATTGTGGTATTTAGAAAATCCAAGATAACTTTAGCCATAAAAGAACTGGGACATTTACCCACAGGCACTTCCACTTTCCCAACATCATCTTCTTGAGTAATAGATGAACCAGAAAGCTTCAAAAAACTATTAACCAAGAGACTTGCTTTTTGGGGGCACTCATGAGAGTTATCATTTGACAGTTGGCTACTTTTTGTTGCAGTCAACACCAGAGCCATATCTGGAAATTTAAGCAATGAATAAGAAAGCCTATCTAGTATTGGATTCACATTCTGTTTGATGGGTCAGTCACCAAAGGACTTCGCCTTGGAGTTGAGGTTAATTGCTTAGAATCCATTTTATTTTGAAAAAGCAAGATGAATTATGTAAATAAGGCTCATTAGTAGCTAATGGAACACTATTAGTTAAGTGCTCGGTAATTTTTGGTTGAGAAGTACTATCCATTAACAATGAATTCTTTTTTTTCTTTTTTTTGTGATTTTTAGAGTTTTTAAGACTATTTTGCTGACTCTTTGTAGAGTTTTCCTTTTTTCCTTTAATACCATCTATAGGGTTAGTGTTGTTGAAAATGTCCATATCAGAGCGTATAGTAAATGTCAGTTTCTCGCTCATCCGTCCCCTCGTGACAACCATATTATTAGCCCCCAAAAAACTAATCTCAGGCACCTGTATTAAATATATATCAAATATTGCAATATTTGCTTATACTACACTAAAACAACTCACAAAATTACAATATGCAAGCAGGAAGGGAAATATTTCCCAATATACAAATGCATTGACGTGGAGAAAAAAATATTACAGTATAAATAATTGCAAATCTTCCACTCAGATTCAGAACAGTCCCAGGAGACATTGTCTTGAGTACTGGAGAGAGTCTTGTTATAAATACATTGGTTACTTAGGCATTTATTTGCAGTTAGAGGATATAAAACCAGGCACTAATGCTCCTTAATGAAGAAAAGTGTGTCATGGGGAAATACCTGTATCTCCAGCCACTGAAAAAGAACAGAGCAACAGTAAAACAATTAAGTAAAAAAAATTAAATACCAACACCAATGCAAAACAAAAACACAATTTGTTCACTTACCCAAACTAGCCAAATTTAGATGAGGCACTAAAAGGAACACATACTGTAAAAATAAAAAAATAGATTTCAAAACTTATTACAATCAGGGGGGAAATGCTGTAGGGGTATAATGCTCCAAAAGCGCCAAAGCAATATTCAATTTATAACAAAAACCATGGAACCAATGCTTGCACATATGCTAGAAGTCTTAGCTCCACTCTATGACCCTCTGCAGTAAAAGTAGGTAAAAGCCAGCAATCAGGGGATAACTCAGCCCGCACACTTGGGAGTCTACTGGAGCAGGTTGTTTGTCACTGCAGTAGTGACTACTAAGAAGAGTAGAAGTGGCAGTTTTCTGTTTGCTTTTTACAGCTTGAAAGCAATACTTTACTTCCCCTTGATTATCCCGATCCTCTATTTGTAAATTTTTAAGGGTTGGAGAGTGGCAGCAGAAAGGAAGTAAGGAGCATAGGGGGGATTATAACCAGCATTGGAAGGCTAAAGGGCCGGCCTAACCAACTTCAGGTGACCCCAGATTGATGCATCAGCTGTCCCTGCTCTCTTTCTCTACTAATTCTGTAGCCCCTTTCCAACTAATGTAACCTCAATCTCTCTCTCTCTCTCTCTCCCCACTCCCCCCATCTTCTTCTTGGTACTGTGTCTTGAACTGGGGATGGCAAATGACTGGATTTCAGAGAGCTGCCCTTTATGACATATGGCATTTCCTACTGGATAAACAACTGCACTAGCAAAGAACTGTAGGCACTTGTTTGAGCTTACATTAAATGTTGACTCTGTGACATTATTGTAAGGTTTCAGAACTGATAATTATTGAGTTTATATTTACTGGTTAGTGCCAATAATCAACTGCTGGCACAACTTCACAAACTCCATTATTCACACATGTGAATAATGGAGTTCCATAAACCACCATTCTAAAAATAGCCTTCAGTGCACCCGAACACCTGCATGAGAGACTGTCCTTATGCTGGCCATTCGCTCGCACGCACCACAGAAAACCGCCAGCACAAATTACAGTCTTCTCCAACATTCAACAAATGGAAAGCCAGGCAAAGTTCACCAGTAAAATGCTGCTAAAAAAACAAACAAAAAAAAAAAAAAACACATTAAATAATGGCAAGTTCTACATTCTCATTGCCACACCACCTGTCACCCACTGTACCTCTCTGTTTCCCTCACTAGATGGTGTGTGTTGCTGTCACTCTTTCTCTCTGTCTTGGTCAGTAGTGTGAGTGTCTCACTGTCTGTTACACTGTCTTTGAAGTCGGAGCCACGCGCAGGACAGCAGCTAGAAAGGAGCAGGGAATCAAGGCTGTGCCAACTGACATTGCTGAGTGTTGCAAGGCAGGGGAGAGATGCGAGACAGGTATGCTCTCTCAGTTTCTCTCTCTCTCATTCCCTCTCATTGTGGCACTCAAGATTAGGAAGGGACAATGTGCTCTGCCATGACTGGGAAGATGGACTCCTCTGTTTTCCACAGGATGATTTTTGTTGTTGTTTGTCTGAAACATGGCAGCATTGCAGTGAGAGAGAGTCTCGGGGTGGGATATTCAATAGGGTTGCGCCATGCGCAATAGAGTTGCACCAGCGCAAGTCTGAAATTGTGCCATAGTGCGATATTCAGCAGGAGGCAGTTGCGCCACAGAAAACATGCTGAGCAACAGCGCAATGCAAATGAAGGGATGCGCAACCGAAGGGGGTGGAACCATGCATAAAGTGCGCAATGCGATATTCAAAGGTTTGCGCAGTGCGCAACAGTGGATCAGGCGGAGTTATGCCTATATGAAATGAGCCAAAATAAAAAGGCTCAAGGAAGAGGCACAAGAACGCGACAGGGAATGCACATGAGGCAGCCAGACAGAGCAGGCCACAGTAGTAACCAGTGCAGGCCAGGGAGTGGTGAGGATAGAATAGGGGCAGCTGAAGGTGTGTGGGGCCACAGAGTGCAGAGGCCAGTAGGTGTACCTGGTGCAGTGGAGGTAGCAGTCAGGACAGCAGGGGGAACAGATCAAAAACAGCCGTGGGGGGGACACAAGCCAGGAGATGGATAGTGCCAGCTTCCACATGGAAGCTGTAATGAGGGGGGTGAGAAGGCATGATGCAGGGGGATGTGGCCATGGAAGGGCCCGTCGGTGGTACGCCCCCAACAGGCAGTACCGTGCCCGCATCAGCTTTGAGCTGTATTCAGACCTAGGGATTGTGGGCCTGTACCGCCTGAACAGGGCAATACTGAGGCGGCTCTGTGAGCTCTGCAGTGATGTGATGCAGGCACCCTCACGACGGAGTCACGCTCTGTCAGTGGAGGCAAAGGTAACAGCCTGCATGTGCTTGCTCGACACAGAAACCTTCCAGAGACCAACAGGGGACACCACAGGCATTACACAGTGGGCCACATCACGCATCCTCACCCAATTCCTCAGTGCACTGCTGCCACATGCTGCAGAGTACATCCATTTCCCCAGCACCGCGGCAGAGCGTACAGCAAACATACAGGAGTTCCACAGGGTAGCACATATGCCTGGTGTGCTAGGGGTGATATACTGCACCCATGTGGCCATTCGCACACCATCTGGCCCCGATGGGGCCACATATCACAATCGGAAGGGGTTCTCCAGTGTCAACTGCCAGGTGGTGTGTGATGCAAGTGGGCGCATCATCAATGTCTGTGCCACGCACCCTGGTGGAGCACATGATTCATTTATATGGTACCAGTCTGCACTGTGCCATCGATTCAAGAGTGGGGACATCCCCACAGGATATCTAGTGGGTGAGTATGCATGTAGGATTGGCAAAGTGGGGGCAAGGGTGGGTAAGCCACAGGTGCCATGGTAGTGGGCACAGGGTTGGGGCAATATGGGCCTGAACATGACACTAACCTCCACCATTCCACACAGGTGACAGTGGATACCACTCCATCCCTGGCTGCTCATAACCTTACCGGGCGCCCCACGCACCCCATCGCAGCAATGCTTCAATGAGGCACATGCCGCCACACGCAACATCATCGAGTGGGTGTTTGGGATGCTGAAGGTACTTCCGATGCCTAGACACCTCCGGGTGGTGTCCTGCAGTACAGCCCCTCAAAGGCCTGGGGATATTCCTGCCTGTTGTATCCTGCACAACATGGCCAAAGACTGTGGGATAGCTGCTCAGGTCGAGGAGGGGGACAGCGATGGGGATGCTGGTGATGCCGGTGATGATGGGGATGAGCAGCCTCCTGACGGCGTGACCCTCGACTGATCCGGCTGGCCCAGCTTCACCAGGACACCATCACAGAGGAGCACTTTGCACAACACAGGTAAGTCATGGAGCCACGCGGCAACCAACACTGTCCAGGGCGCAACCCACATACACACAGCGTAACACACCAGGGGTGTATGACGGCAAGGGGAGTGAAAGGGTATAGGAGCACAAACACAGAACCAGGGAGGGGTGAACAGTCACACGCCACATGGACAGACACACACACACACACACACACACACACACACACACACACACACACAGGCACAAAGTGCACAGGGGCAGGTGTACAGCAGAGCAGGAACAGAAATGTGAAACATACACATCCACAGACCACCTCCACCACCTGTACTGTCCATGTACGTGTATCAGATGCTGGGCACCCTTGCACCTTAGTGTACAGTGCAATGCAGGCATCATCATGCACACGAACCTGTGGACAGCAGTCGGGAGGGTGTGCAGGTGGTCCATGTGTTGGTGTGTAGGGCAGGGCACCCACTGCTGCACTGCCCACCATAACACACATTGCACACAGGGCAGCACCAGACAGGGCCCGCACTGGGAGACAGGTCAGTCATGTGGCACAGTGCCACAGCCACCTCGGATGCGTGGGTGGCCCAGCCGAGATCCAGCAGCACTGGCAGGCTGAGCATGGGCCACTTGGGGTGGCACCGATGGACCACCAGGAGTTCCACTGCACGAGCGTGACCTTGTCCACACAGGGGTCTGCAGCATACCGAACATACCTGCACCAGGGGTGCTCGGGATGCCCACAGCTGAACCCGGCATCGACAGGGTGGGTGTCGCACGACACTGGGAACGGGGAGTGAACAGCATACTGCGCAGTGTGAAAAGCACGGGGCACCTGACTGTGTGCCCAATGTGGCCACGGCACTGACCACTTCCTGTGTCAGCCTGTCAATGGTGGCAGTCACATCCACCCGCATATGGTCAGTCCGGGACAGGATCCCCTTGTTGTCCCTGCTGTGCCACTCCAGAGCCACACACAGTGCCTCCACGGACGATGCAACCCGCATCTGCTGCTGTACCGATGCCTGCAGCAGGCGGATGTGCTCATCAAAGAGGTCGTCTGCCACATCGGCAACCTGTCCCTCAGGGTCTGGAAGGGCCTGGTGTACAGCACCCCTTGAGGGTGGGCGCTGCTCACCAGGACCAGATATGGGCATGTCCACAGGTGATGCACCTCCAGCGCTGCTGAGCCCTGTACCCCCAGTCCCGGTGGGTGACTCCTGCTGCTGCCCCTCTGCCTGCTGTGCCCATGGGATCAATGGTTCCCCTGCTGTGGCCACAACAGTGCCAGTGACCTGCACAGCCACCGGTGCTGACCCACTGGTGCTGAAAGGCACAGCCTGGGACTGTGCTGTCATGCTGGCACACACGTCGGAACCAGCTAGATCCATGGGCATGTGCTGGCCTGCTGTGTGTCCATCCTGTGACACACATGTCAATGCCCATAGTGGTCAGTGCTTCATCGATGATGCAGGTCTGTGCCACAGCCACAGCATGCTGGCATGCTTGCATGCCAGACCACTGGGACACAGGAAGGGCACTCCCTACACCTGTCTCAACATCTGTGAAGGCAGATGGGAGTGCACACTGCCACAGTGCATGCCGGCAATCTGCGGAGATGGATGGGCCCTCCTCCAACACCGGGTTGCTGTCCGCAGTGGACAGGCCCTCCACTGCTGACCCCTGCAGACACACAGGATCTGTAACAGAAAGGAAAGACATGTTAGTACATGTGAACTACCTTCCCCCCCACCCCCACCATGACATACCATGCAGTGATGGGCTACCACCTGTCTGGAAGCCACCTCCAGGCACGCCCTCAATGGCGCTGTGCTGCATGCCTGCAGCGAGCATGTTCTCTGATGGGGTCAGCTGCACCACCTCCAGCTGTCCACCGCCTGTAGCAGCACGCGCCGCCCTGATGGCTGCAACCTTCTCCTTCACCCTCCTCCTGTCAGTCCCCATCTTCTTTTTACACTCCTGCATGGAGCACTGGTGGCTGCCATGCAGGTTGACGGCACCTGCGACCCCCTCCCATGCATCAGCTCGGGCCTGAGGGGTGCCCCGCCGTCCACTGAGGAGTGGCTTCTGAGCCAGGTATGCCTCAAACAGTGCCTCTGTCTCCACCTTGGTAAAGTTGGGCCTCCTCTTCTGCCCACCATCATCCTCCTCACCCAGTCCTCACTCGGTCATGTCACAGCCTGTATGGGTGAGAGTGGTCACCTGTGACTGTGCAGTACACAGCTTCTCTGGGGCCATGGTCCAGAACAGCAAAATGCATGCAACTCACCTATCAGCTGCAGTAACCGAATATGGCCACTGCAGATCAATGTCGCACATTTATAGCGCAATGCATGCAAATTAGGAGTGGAGCAACTTTAATGAGATGCAAATCGCACCGCTGCGCCATTGAATGGCTGATCGAATGATTTGCATATGACAGCTGAATATCATGCTGTTGCGCTTTGCGCAATACGGTTGAGCCGGCTGAGCCAAAGGTGCAGTTCTGTGACTGCATAGTGCTCCGCACTGCACATGCCCAGGTAGCTTATGTAGGCATCTGCCACTCTGATGACGTGCTGTGTACGATTGGCAATTCAGGACATGGCCACCATTGTGCCAGTGGTGCTACAGCACCGGTCACCACATGGCGCTGTGGCACAACTGCGCAATAGTCCACTGTGGCAATGGCACGCAGGCGACCGATCACGCTGGACGTGTAGACGTCAGATGGCGCTATGCGTGGCCTTGTGCCAGAGACCCATGACCTTGTGCCTGACCTTTGCCCCCTTGGCACTGTACGTATGGCATGTCTGCAGCTCTATCATGCTGTTCGGTAACAGCACGATAGGGACCGACGGCGCTATATGAACAGCATGATAGGGACTGATGGAGTTGTATTGCGCAACATTTCCACATGGGGTTGCCATGCTGCAGAGCGCCATATTGCCTACTATATACCTGCAGGGATGGCACACAGGAGAGCTCCACAGTGGAGTGCTTTGGAGGTGGCCAACCTGGTGGCTGTGGTAGAGCCTCACCATGGGCCACTGTTTGGGGAGGAACCCCTGAACATGGCCCGCACCCATGTGTGGCAGCAGGTGGCCACTGATCTTGAGCAGGCCACTGGGTGGCGGAGAACAGTGGAGCAGTGCAGGCACCGGTACAGTGACCTGCGCAGGAGGGAGCGGGCACTGCTGGCACACATACGGTCACGCGCCAGGAGGGGCGTGGTGCCTAGGCCAAGTGGGTGAGCCATCTATGCACCTGTATTGTCCGCATGGGTAACACTGTGTATTGTGACCAGCACATGGGGGAGGGTTGGTCTATGGTTGGCTGTGATAGTGTTTGGAGGTGTGTGATGTATGAGTCTGGCTGTGTGGGCAGGCACACTCATTGGGGCAGGGGGCTGTCTGCTTTGGGATTTCACTGATGTATTTCTCACCTTTTGTTTCCCACAGGCATGGAGGAGTGGAGGCAGGTCCAGGATGAGGCTCGGAGAGGGGTTGCAGAGGTGGCTGTCCGAGGTGGTGGCAGTGTTGGGCCACAGCAGCAGCAGCAGTGGCTTGATGAAGGTGAGTGTCATTACATCATGGATGCTATTGCATGCTGTGGGGGCTGCAGGGCATGGACAACACTGCCATGCACTCAACGTGTGACAGTCAGCACTGTCCAGTGGGACTGCATGTCTGGGAGTGTGTCACTGGTGGTCCATGCATGCACTGGGCACATGGCTGTGGAACTAACTTCCCACCACATAGCCACGCCACTGTACAGCCTTGGTTGTGCTGTGCTGGTCATGGGTGGGGTGTGTGTGCAGTGGCACACATGGCTGTTGCTGCCTGGTTGGGCTTGTCTTGTGCACGGTCACTGTGGGTGGGTGCAGTCCATCACAGGGCCGGGGCACTTGGCTGTATGCCATGCATGTTGGGTGGGCTTCAGGGTTGTGGACTGTCACAGCCATTGATTCTGTTCCCTTGTCCTAGGTGTCCGAGTCCTGAGGAGGATCGAGCAGGCTGTCCACCACCTGCTGGAAGTGTCACTGGAGTCCCTGGGCATACTGAGAGAGATGCACTGGAGGGGTGTGAGGCATCGGAGGAGGACCTGGGACCACAGGCAGCCTGCTGATGTGCAGCCTGGCGGGCAGTAGCTGCCCCACACCTACCCCCTTTACCCATCCC
Source organism: Neoceratodus forsteri (assembly GCA_016271365.2). Lineage (NCBI taxonomy): Eukaryota > Metazoa > Chordata > Ceratodontiformes > Ceratodontidae > Neoceratodus > Neoceratodus forsteri. The sequence goes on along the minus strand of CM028129.1, from coordinate 732,510,561 downwards.
TCACAACCTGCCTTCCCTCACCCAGTTCTTCACCCCTGCCCCTTACCCATCCCTACCTTGCACCCATACCCCCCTTCTTGTAAATAGCTGTAAATAGTTGTGTGTTCCTGTTCATATTTTCTTTCTATAAATCTATTTTAATATGAATACTGTGGTGGTCTCTGATTTGCAGCTGGCTATGGGTGCTCAGTTGCAGTGGTGTGCATGGCATCTGGGGTGGTATTGTCCTGAGAATGTGTGTGTGTGTGTGTGTGTGTGTGTGTGTGCGTGGGGAGGTGTCCCTGGTGTGGTAGTGGCTTTCAGCCGGTCTGGCCGTGTGCTGCCACACACCGTTGGGTGCTCCTGGTGGGTCTGGCTTGTATGGTTCTGTGGTACACACGGTTGCATTGTGCCGGGGGGGGGCATGGGGATTCCTGCAGTGACGGTGACAGTCACTGCTCATGGGTGGTGTCTTGGAGTACCAGTGCAGGGTGTGCTGTGCACAGGGGAGTGCTGTTGTGCACTTGGGTTGCCCACCCCCTTTGTGTGGCAGTCCTAGCTTGCCAGTGGGTGTGCTGGGGCACCATGACCCAGCTGTGCTTTGTTGGCTTGTCCCCATGGGCCGGTGGATATTCCGTCCCTCCACCAGTGATGCTGTGCTTATTGTGTGGGGGTGTATTGTTTGTTCTGCAGTGTGTTCCTGTGCCCATCTGTGGCATGGGTGGTGGGCCCCTGCCTACCTCCCTGGTTGTGCAGTTCCATTGCTCTGCTGCTGGGGGGCTCTCTGCTTGTGGTATGGCGCCTCTGGACTGCTCAGCTGGGCTGGCCTTGTTATGCTATGGCGCATCATATGTGCTCAGCTTCTCCTTCCTGGTTGCGCTATGGCGCAGGTTGTGCGATATTCAGATGTTGGCTGGTTGCACAATTTGACTTGCTCCATGTTTGAATATCACATCTGTTGCACATGTGTGCAATTGACTTGTGCTTGCTCCTGCTATTGTGCACATTTTGGGCGTAGTTTGAATATCTGGCCCTCAGTCTTTTGGTATCCCTCAGGCTACGATCTCTTGGAGAGATGTGATATAGTCTCTCTGAAGATCCCCCTCATACTAGTAAACATAAAAAATAAAACATAGGGAACTGTGTACAAACGAGGATTTTATGCACACCATTGTTGTGCGATGCCTAGATAAACCCCTTGGGCTTTGTCATTAGGGTTTATGGGGCATCACACACCTCAGGTGTGCTTAAAATCCTTGTTATACACATTTACTCATGCATTATTCTATATATATTGCTGAAGTTTGCATGTATTTACAATTTCTTAGTATGAGATGTTTTTTTTTTTTGAAATTGTATTTTATCCTCCTCCTCTGCCTCCTCCGACCCTTCGGCGTTGTCCCGCAGACATCCCACTACCCGCGACCCAGCTCACACAATCCACGGGCCCCCATGGAGCCGCGGTTTACCCCTGGGTGGGGACGAGGTAGGGGCCATCCCCCGTAACTTACAGTTTGCCGTCCCGTGGACTTCTGCTGAGGGCGCGGGCAAATCGCGGGCACATCCCAGGACCTCGCTTCCTCCCGGACAAGGCAGGCTCCATTTTTCCTGTTTCTCCCTCCCTTAGCAGATGCAATCCCCAGCGTCATGACGCATCGTCGGCGTCTGCTCTACTGGTGGCCTGTCCGACCAATCCCTGAAAACGTAAACTCTCGAACTCAAAATTAACTAAGGCAGAATGTTGCCGAATCCTCCCGGAGTAGGCCGACTCCACCGGCTACCCGAGTCCACTTCAACCCTGGTCGCCGCGTGGAGCGAGGTGTGTCGTTCAACGCCTCAGCCCTCTGCGCCACCGGGCCGGCATTAGTATGAGATGTTTAAACTTTATTATACTGGGAAAGTTTTTTACTATGCAGGGGTATAGTTTTTACTATTCACCTGGTCAGAGTTGACCATTCCAGTATTGCATTTTGGCCTATAGAGGAAAAGGGAGAACAGGTTGCAGCCCCAACCCCCCCCCAGGATATTGTTGTATTTTACTGTTGTATATATGGTGACAAAAATTAGTGATGAACTGCTTGCCTTGGTATATCTTTATTGTGGCAGCCTTTCATCCATAGACTGAAGGTCCATTTATAAACATATCCATTCTACAAAGTGCACTACTTTTATATCTCTGTATCAGTTTTCTCCCACTGCTTTCCTGAGTTCAGTATACTTGTTGGGGGATGAGACATTTTTTTCAAGGGGGTATTGTTTTCCTGTGTGTTGTATTCTTGGGGAAGCAGCTTTCAGATTTAAAGTGTGCCTATTTTTTTCTGGGCTTTACATCTCTCAGTTAATACAGACCTAGAAGGAATGATTGAGTGTCCAATTTTAAAGTTGTTGAAAAAGAAAATATGTCCTGGTCTAGCCAAGTATGCGGCAGATTTTTTTTTAATTTTTTCAAGAACTTGTTGATTCTTCTCTTGTTGACTATTCTGAAAGCTATTTATGTAGATGCAGTCCATCCTGCTACCTGGAACTGTTTGGTGATTTCTTTTGCTTTTTTTTTTGTTTTTTGTTTTTTGGTTGGTTGTTTGCCGAAGCCCTGTAATGATCCTTCTTATTGAGAATTTAGACCAATACCTATACTAATTATTGGCCTGGAGATCGGATTCCCTTTTAGCTCAGATAATTAATTTGAATCAATCAGGTTTCTTGTTTGCATGGCAAATGCAGAATAATATCATCCGGATCTAATACAGTATGCTTATACTGTATGTATGCACCATATGAAAGCCTCCAGAACACCTGGGATTATTACAAGTATGGATGCTCAAAATGCATTTGACTGGGTGCCCTAGAGCTTTTTACAGTATGCAGTGGCAGCATATGTTTCCTAAAATATTCAGATATACAGTACTAGCAAGTGATAAGATGCACTGTATATCTGAATATTTTGAGAAATAGCACAGAAAATCCAATTGAAAGGAAGAGGAATTTCTTGAGACATATAGGGAATATGCAATGGGCTGACTCATACTATGCAGCTTATCTTCAAGTGTGAGAGGGGAGGACCATAACTCATGAGTGGCGATGACAGGAGTGAGTTATAGATGTCCTGCCCAATCACAAATGATGATAAATTGCCTATTTTGAGTGAGGGTATTGTATATTTGTTATATACAACAGTAGTTTACAAGTTACTCTAGAGCTTTTAAATCAGCAGTTTGAATATTGTGCTTTTTTCCTTTGATCATAGCAGCTGGCTACAGTGCTGTACTAGACATTGTGATGTCATCAGCACTGTGAATGCTGCCCTCTGATTGCTTCAGTATTCCACTGTGATGACAGCAATCTTAAAAATATCCATTGTTACAGCAGTAACAAAAATATTGTTTTAATATGCTGCTTTTACTAATGTTGCTAAGATATCTTTTTTATCTTGTAGTTTTACCACGACTCCTGTTTTACATATGGTAATATATTTGGATATTCTACATCATGTCACTTGCTATTACTGTAGATCTGAGTTCTTGTCGTAAATAGATATTGCCTGCTGATTGTGCTAATGATGGTGCTTCCTTGTTCATTTTACTGTACAAAACTCTTTAAATAAAGAATTACAAAAAAAAATTTCTGAGGATGGGATCCGAACCACACTTACTCCTAGGTTAGGAATGTCATATGACCAACTACTTTGGCAACAACTTTCAAACTTTTTCCCCAAAGTCACAAGTCTGCCATGCCGAAACACAATTGATGCTTCACTCTTGAGCAGCCCTGCAACCAGCTGCTGGGGTCATGAGGAGTAGGTTATTGAAGACAGGACCCTCCCTTCCCCTCTTCTGAATGAAAATCACCACAACCCTCTACCATGGGCACCACTGTGCCATCTGTCACAGGAAGGAGGGGCTACACTTCTCTTAAGCAGACTCCCATCTAGGAGTGCTCCAAGCTGTGGACCAGAGAATGAAAGACCACATCACAAAGAACATCAGGGCAGTCTGCCAGGACAGAATCAGGCAGTGGAGGCAGCCAGCAACCAGGAATACTGTTTGACATTCCTGGTAGAAACTGTTGCAACTCTAACTGAACAACTCAATATTGTTGTGGATTACAGTGTTTTTCAGGTTGCTTGTCACAGATATATTGCATACATTTTGCCTGTCATTGTTCTTATGCTACTCCTACCCAGGACGTGAATTGCAAGTGCCCCACCTAGCTACTGTACCTCCTCACAGAGTATTAGTAACTACCTATGTGGATCTTGCTCTCATAACTTTGAAACACATTACACTTTGTTATACTGCTGCTAGGCTAGCTTTATTACTTTGCACTAAGCACTGGCTTTATAGTATGGTCCTGGCTACTCCCCATCTGAAGTCTGCCTATATATTTGTTTACTTGGTGGTTTAATTGCAATGTGTTTATGAACATATTAAATTTGCCAGAGGATAAAGGCCTAGTGGTCTATCAAGTCTGCTCAAATGTGCAGCTAGCACCCCTTATTCTGCAGCTGCCCTTCCCTCCCACCCTTCCCTCCTTGCCCCTCCCCTTGCCCTGTCCCAGCCCCTTCAAGCAGTCCACTGTTCTACTGGATATCACTTCTGCTGGTAATGCATTCCACCCAGCTATTCCCCACTCCATAAACAAATTCTGGTCAGAGCCAACAAGGCAGCATACTGCTTTTTTCAGTGTCAGTGGCTTAGCAGGTTGCACACTCGCCTCTAAGGCTGGAAGATCAGAGGGCTATAGTTTCTATCCCCAGACCAGGCACTTGGAATAAATCTCAATACTGGCACTGTAGTGCAGCATGAGGGGGTTGCTGCACTCCTGAGATGCCATCTTTAAGATGAGATGTTAAACTGAGGTCCCTTCTGCATGTTCTGGTGGTTATTCAGGTGGACGTTAAAGATCCTATGGCACTTCTTAAAAAGAGTAGAGAAATTTGATTGTAGACTGAATTTCATTACATAGGAAATACAAGTCACAAAATAGACTACATAAATCAATCAAAACATCAAAACACAATATAATTACACAAATGTACAAAGCTTGATTCTTAGTTACACCATTCTATACAATTAATCCATAAGTGTTTTACTTTTTCAGGTGGAAATTTAACCATATCTAGTTGCATGGTTTTATTTAGAGCAAATCTGATATTCTGTAGTAACTCAATATGTGACACTTTTTTCTTACAAGATCCATAAACATCTTGATTGCCAAATAAACTATTTGATAAGCAGAAACACAATATAAATCGTATCTGCATGATATCTGCAAAAAGAGCTATCTGATGGCTTATAAACTAAGGAGGGATAGTACAAAGATAAAAACGTCGGTTCATTCCAATTTTCAGCTAACATTGTCCAAAAAAAGCTTTATATATGAACAAGTCAAAAATAGATGTTGCTGAGTTTCTAATTCCTGGTTCCCTAGGGCAGTTTCTTTCATTCATCTGTTTGCTGTTACCTTTAACACTTAATCTGTCATAATTACATAACCAAGTACAGTCCCATGCATAAGGCTGAATTCTGATGTTTGTTAGAGGTTGTAAATCTATTCCTAAATGTGTTTCAGGACAGCTGGGAAAAACTATTTCAGATTTACATTCTGTTTGGAATATTAAATTGTAAGTTGATCTCCTGTCATTTGTCGTCACTTGCTGGGGTGTAATGCTCCATTTTATGAGACTTTTAATAGTCTTGGAGCCATGTTGTGGAATCCCCTGTCTATTAAGGAGATGCAGCTGTTTGTTTTTCCAAAGGGACAGACAAGGCCCCAACCAGAATTCTACTAATCCTTTCCAAGAAATAAATCCAGGTTTCATAGCCAGGCTGAAATTATAAGAGACAAATAAATTCATATAAAAGGCAACAGGGTTAACCCCCCCCCCCTTACTAATAGGGTGATATGTAAACTCTCTTTTGACAGGGTTTAGGCAGGATCCCCAAAAGCTTGGAAAAATTGCTATAAAGACTCTTAATCTTACTACAAGCTGGTGGATAAACATAACTGAGGTATTGAAAGACTGGAAGCAACAAGGTTTTAATTAATACAACCTGTCTTTTCTTTGATAACTGCTGTCCTTTCCAGGAATTGGCAAACCATGCGACTCTGGATAACCCCTTATCCCAATTATGTGTGGACATATCACCTGGCCCAAAATCTATACCTAAAACAGAAATCAGTTGCTTTGTAAGTTGAATCCCTAGTAATTGTCCTGTGGGTGGTATCTAGTGTATCTCCAATAGTTACCCCTTTGCTTTTCTCAAGATTAATACGTGACCCTGAAATCTTTTAATATTTCTCTAAAGTAACAGATACTTCTGTTTCAGAAACTGTAGGGTGAACAGTAAGTACCATGTCATCTGCATAGGTTAATATCTTTGCAGCAGGAGTGTGTGGAATGGCTACTATACCCTCAATCCTAGAGTTATTCTCTATTTTCCTAATCAGGATATCTATTGCAAACATATAAAGTAATGGGTCTAAGGGGCACCCTTGTCTGACTCCCTTCTGAACTAAAATGTTGCCCCCAACCACCCATTTACATTGGGTATGATAAATGCACCTTTTTACATTTGTGTAATCTAATTTACAAACAATTCAGGTACCCCAAAGGCTTCTACCACTTTAAATAATCATGCAATAGTCCATCAAAGGCCTTTTCTTGGTCAAGGGCCAACAAAAACACTTTTAAAGTGCCAGATTCTCCTCTAGAAAATAATTAACTCAATATAATCAAATTGGCAAGTTCTTTTCTCCCCCGGACTGTACAGGTCTGTTGTGGGTTGATCAGATACATTGCTACTTCCATTAATCTGTCCAAAATATCTTGCTTACAATTTTAAAGTCTGTGTTTAATAAACTTAGTGGATGCCAATTTTTAATAATGTTCTTGTCCCCTTACTTGTATAAGAGAGTCAGGATTGCTTCTTGCATAGAGGCACCATACCTGGAAGAATCTAGGACAGTATTATAGAGAAGAACTAAAACAGGGGCTAAATCATTGCAAAAGATTTTAAAGAACCCTGTTCCTAATCCATCTGTTCCTGGTGCTGTGTTATAAGCTAACTGAGAGATTGCTGTTGTGACTTCAGTTGATGTTATTTTGGTGACTAACTTTTCAGCATCCTCCTGTTTTACTTGAGACAGTGTTAGGGATCATAATAGGTCTTGTGTATTTTCAGTTACCTGAGGGGATCCGAATTTCTCTTTAACATATGTCTCTACTGTGTGTATTAGTTCTTGGGAGGAATGGACCAAGGTTCCAGAGGGGGAAATTAGTTCTTTAATAATCTTATTCTCTACCCTTTTCTTATATTCTTTGCAAGGATCAAGTGAGCCTTTCTGCATCTGAGTTCCAAATTTAATTTCTTGATTTAGTAATTGTGCCCTGCTATATTGCATGTTTACCATTTTTTGTTTAGTGTTCTTTATTTGTGTAGAAACATAGAAGTTGATGGCAGATAAGGACCACAAGGCCCATCCAGTCTGCCCATTTCTTTTTCTACCTTATAAATGTGCCATCGGCCTTTGCTCTGTCAGTGGCCTATCTATTCATTCTCATCAGTATTGCTCCCTTATGCCTATCCCATGCCTGTTTGAAGCCCTGCACTGTATTCATAGCCACCACTTCCTGAGGTAGACTGTTCCATGCATCCACCACACTTTCTGTGAAAAATAATTTCCTCAAATTCCCCTTTAATCGGCCTCCCTCTAATCTCATGCTGTGTCCTCTTGTCCTGCTATTTTTCTTATACTGAAACATGTTAGACTCTTTCACCTTGTTAATGCCCTTAAGCTTAAGGTGTTTGAATGTTTTGATCATATCACCTATCTCCCTCCTTTGCTCAAGGCTATAGATATTGAGCTCCATTAATCTGTCCTCATATATCTTCTGATGCAGTCCCTGCACCATTTTGGTTACCCTTCTCTGGACTGCCTCAATTTGGTTAATGTTCTTGTGAAGGTGTGGCCTCCAGTACTGCATGCAGTAGTACAGATGGGGCCTAACCAGTGTCTTGTAAAGAGGGATTATTACCTCCCTCTTACGACGTGTGATATCCCTACTAATACATCCTAACATCCCCCTAGCCTTACCTACTGCTTTAGAGGTATTTTTTTTTTTTTTTTTACATCTGGGGCTATTATCCCAGGAAATCTGAACCATTACTGTAATATGATCTGAAAATTCATTTGTGTAGGTTTTAGCCTGTATAATTTCTAGGGCGTGTAAGGCAAAAATAAAATAGATTTGTGTTTTAAGAGTTCCTCTATTATATGTATATCCCCCCTAAGGACAGCATTCCCTGTATCCATCTTTCAAGCTAGTGGTCTGAATTGACTGTTTTAAAGTTTGAGAATCACAAAACAGTTTCAGTCTATAGGCCTCTGTTATGTGTGGAAAGTCTACAATTAAAATTTCCTAGCCATACCACCATTCTAGATGTGTGTGTAAGTAAGGTTTGATTTCCTTAAATAAGACTACCCTTTGAGATTTTGTTTGGGGGGCATAAAGTACTATTAACCAAAATCTTTCAGCAGGATAGGTACAATAATAAAGCCCTACCAGGGTGAACCTCAGTCAGTTTTGAAACTTTAAGCAAAGGGTTTGAAAAGAGAATACCTACTCTGTCACACACATCTGATCCTATAGACCAGAACGAAGGACCAGAAGTCCAGGACCGAGAGGCTTGTTGTAGTTCATAATGAGTTTTCAACCTGGTGTCCTGTAGACAAAGGATATCACATCAGCGTTCTTGTAAAGGGAGCAGTGCCCCTATGTGCTTCCTATCATTCTTAATGCTGTTAATATTTAATGTTTCAATTGAGAGGGAGTGCATAAGTTAATTATTGTAAAGAAGTTCTCATTTCCCACAGGGTCCTTAGGAATGCTTGGACGGTCTACACTATCATGTTCTTTTCGCTATTGGATCTTTCCTTCCCCCTTCAGTGTCGGTAGTGGAAACTACTAAAGATGTATCTGTGCCCTCCCCTTCAGAATCACCATCCATACCTTCAGATGCTAAAATAGCAAACTTGTTCCCGGTTTTTATATTTCCTGAAACTGAATCAGTTTTGGGAACAGTTTTCCCCTGCCTGGTCCTTTTTTTTGGGGGGGTCTGTTTTTGAAAGGTAGTGCCATACCTCCGGGGGGTGGCATTTCTGTGTCCATTATGTCTGTTATAGTTGACTGCTTTAAGGTCTCCTGAATTTGAGGCTCAGTTACTTGATTTCTAACTATAGTTCTATCTGGCTGTTGTGTTTGGCTCTCTGGCAAAGGAGCCCATTTTTGGTTATCTATGTCCCTATTTTCTTGCTCAGCAATTTTCTTTGCCTGCTGATGTTGGGCTATTTTAATTAGGCCTTCATGTGAAGGGCAATCATCTCTGTTGTGAGAGGTCCAGGGGCACCTCCCATAAGCATGACCTATTTGCGCGGAGATATTACATTTGAAAAGGTTGAGAAAGGCCGAAGTCTTATGACCAAAATCTAGACAGTGACTGCAGTGGGAAGAATCACATGCAGAGCTTAGATGTAATCTTGACCCCTGTTTAAAACAAGACTTTGGTTGTCCTGTGTAAAAAATGGCACCACAATCTTTCCCAAGATTAAATATGCTAGGTAGATGTACTGGGCCTGAGTTAGTAGTGAACAGCTTCACCTTAATTCTCCAGCTCCCATCCCAAATCTGCTCACTATCAAATTTGGTAGGGGTTTCCTAAAATTTCACATTGCTGCCTAAGCTAAAACAAAATGTCCTCTATGTTAACCCCCTCGTTTTTAAAAAGGACAGTAATAGTTTTAACCAGGGGTTTAGTCAAAGGAATTACATAGAAGGGGGATCAAAACTGATTTGTTTTTGAGTGTCTGATATTGGGCCCAAAAATCAATCCAAACTGGACACAGCTTTAAAACTGATATCATAGTTCCCATTATCAAGCCCAATTAATGCAAACATTTCTGAAGAAATGAATTTCATTGTTGTTTTTAACAAGGTTTAGGCAATATAAATCCTGTCGAGGGGGTCTAACCCTCTTTTATACAGCAAATGAGCCACATTGCATCTAGGGCTCAGCTCACCCTTATTTGCAAAGAGATCTGAGAGCTTGAACATTGGTGCTAAAGAAGGCCCTGCAGAGTCTCTATTTAATTCCTCCTCATTTGTTCCTAAACATACTACCTCTGTCTCTTCTCCATCAGGGACACTGTCTGGTACGACTTCTATTGCTTCAACAATCTGTACAGTGTTATTTCTGTTAATATTTACATGAGAGTCATCAACAACAACAATTGTAGTTAAAGTGTCAGAAGTATTACCCTGGGGTGACTTGGAGCTCATTGATATTCTGTCTTTGGTGGCCACTTCTGCCAGTAAAGATTTTGTCAAAGTCTGGTAGGTTGGATCCCTCATATTGGGAACCCATTGTCCTGCATGACCCTTGGTCCATCCAGTGTGTGACAAAGCAGTTTCTGGAGTCCATGTGTCAAAATCAATGCCCGCATAAATATCCATCTGAGATTAGAAACTCTGGTGTCCCAGTTCTTTGTCAGGCGTCTTTTAGTAAAGGAGCACATTTTCTCTGGTATTCCAGGTTTCGTGTTATCGGCTGCATTGGGTTTGCTGTTTTTTCCTGACTCCTAATCAATGTTTAGCAGGCCTGCTGCCAAGTTCCATGGGAATTGAGGAGCCAGTTACAGATTCCAGTGGATTTGGGCACAAGGTTTGATCATCCTTTTTATTGTCAGCCACAGCGGAGGCTTTCTTTGGCTTTAAGTCTGTTTTTTGTGCAAGGGGTTTTGCAGTGTCATTCACAACAACAGGATGCTCCCCAAATGCCGGATGATTCAGTGGCATTTTAACAGCTGTCATTGAGCTTCCAACAGCTTCTTCTGTTGTCAAGTGCAGTAACTCATCTAATTCCTGTGCTTTAGGTAGCATTTTCTCTTTTTCTAACATTAACAAATGTCTTTTTTCAGTATATTTTTCTGGGGCTGACATACCAGATCTGTTTGCATTATTCTGGTTGCTTTCTCTGTCTTGCAAAATGCCAGTTTCAGGATCTATCTGGCTACTTTTCAAGTCTTCTGAATTAAGGTTATCCAAAATGAATTCTGCATGCACTATTTCTTGTGAAAATAGTACAAGCTTATCAGTGGGTCCTCCCATCAGTAACATGTCCTGTTCCTCTGCTGGCTCCTCCATTCTGGTTAGCTTGTGGAAACTGGCCATGGGTGCCTCTACTGTCAAGCAGGAGAATTTTTTATTATAAGGAATAAATGCAACCATACACATATCAGAAAATTAAATAAATATACAAACAAGAAGAACAAACTACAGTAAAGGAAATCATTACATATACAAATCCATGAAATCTATGCGCACAAAAGCTAATGTAATTTAAGGAAGAGAAAAACAAAGTAAATAATTGAAAATAATGCATTCTAAGTATGTTACTTATCCTATACTCTTTTAAAAAAGGCACTGCAATCCATCTTTGTCTCCAGACCGAAAAAGGATATGTTTTTTCATATGTACACTGTGCATATACCAAGGATTCTACATTTTGTGTAACTTATCCTGGAGATATATGTGTTGCTGTTGAAATATCAACTTACATCTTGTTTGCCAAAGTTTAAATGTTATACTAGAAAAGAGCAATCTTACTGTACCAGAATGCAAAGTTGTATTAGAAAAAAAGAATCCTCCTATTATTTCTTCATATTGAGGGGAATGCCATAAAGCATTTTCCATCTGTAAGCTAATTCTGTCCAACAATCTACCACAAAAGGGCATGAGAGAAAGAAATGTTCCATAATTTCTTCTAAATTCCCACATGATGGTCTAGGACACATTCTTTCAGTTTGTGGTTTATGTTTCGCATTCCCTTTTAACTGTAACCATTCATGACAGGACAACCATGCAACATCCCACATTCTTGGTTGGATCATATTATCATTTAGTAATATATACATTTTCTTGATACGTTGATCTCATTTTCCCTTAAAACTAGGAATTTGTAAAAACCCATTGATTTGTATAGTATCATATAAGAGTGTTCTGTTTACTGCTATGGTTTGAAAGGGTTCTAGTTTCCATTCCCATATTTTGATAAGTATTGGTTTAAAAAATGCAGGTATGGTTTTATGCCATGCTGGCAATATAGGATGTGCTTTCTAAAAAGTAATAAAAGGGTATAACCAGTATTCAACGAAAATAACACATAATGCTGAAGAGGGAATTCTATTATCAGTTATGTTATACTTCATAAAAATATTGAAATAAAAAGCAGTAGGGTTAATGAGGTTCAACACCCCCATTTGACTGAAAAATATAGTACTTCCCATTTTATAGGGTTTAGTCTACTACCCCACACAATTTGAAATACTAGGCCCAAGAGAGTAGTTTCACAAGCTACTGGTATTGGATAAACCATACTAAGGTACAGAAAAATAGGTATAAAAAACATCTTAATAATAAGCACTTTCTTTTTTTTTTTGGTTTGTTAACAGTGTTTTCATTGTGATACCTTTTGTTCACCTATTTCTAATTTATCTTCCCAATTTAGTAAACTATTATCACCCCTACCATATGTTATACCCAGTAACTTAATAGGTTCCTCAGAAACTGGTATATTTACAATATCATTTACACTGTTTGTAGAATTACTGGGGGGGATGTATCCTGTGCATATATTTATATTTAAAGATGCTCCAGCAACATCTGTGTATTGCTGAAAATGGGGGATTGTCCTATTCCCTGGTTCAGCATTAGCTATAAAAAAAACACACATCATCTGCATATGCAGCTATTTTTAATGTCAGATCCCCTATTTGTGGAGACCACCCAAGGATGTTGCCAACCTCTTGAATTTTCCTTAAACCTAGGTCTAAACAAAAAATATATAGCAGGGGACTCATGGGACAACCCTGTCTAAGCCCTCATTTTATTGGTATATATGATCCAAGATAGCCATTAACTAGAGGGTTATGGCCATATTGTAGATCGTCATTAACCAGTTATAGAATATAAGTGGAATCCCATATGAAAGCAAAACCATATGTAAAAAGGAGTGTGATATTTTATCAAATGCTTGCTCCTGGTCCAGGGATAGACTGTACCCATGCATTTTATCTTCTTTCCCTTGTTCTACCAATTCTCTAACCAAGAGTAGACTTTCGGTGATATTTCTACCTGGCATAGAACATGTTTGCGTTAAAGAAATCACAAAGGATGCTGCTTTAGCAAGGTGGGATGTCAATATTTTCATTAATATTTTTAAATCCATATTTAAAATTCTTAAGGGTCTCCAGTTATTAAGATCTGGCTTGTCATTTTTCTTATGTATAAAAATTTGAATTGCAATACCAAAATGGAAATCAAATGTGTCTGAAGACAGTATCCAATTAAATACCACATATAGAATTTCAACAAGTTCTGTACTGAACTTTTTATACAATTCGGAAGGAAGACCACCAAGTCCTGGTACTGTGCTATTTTTTAGATTTTTGATAGCATTTCTAATCTCATCTTTAGAAATAGGGGACACCATTTCTGCAAGTATAGAGGGTGGTATGGGTCCTGAGTTTATGGAATTCAAATAGTGTGAAATTTGCGATTGTTCTATAGGGGGTGCCCTGGGTAAATTTCTAAGATGTGTGTGTACTACTATTAATATTTCTGGGGTGGTGTGTACTAAAGTTCCATCCAAGGTGTGTAAGGAAGATATAGTCCTATCCTGTATTCTTTTTTCACAACCAGAGCAAACATCTCCACATACAAATTTTCCTGGTGTACATATCTTATGTTCCATTAAAAGTGATGTAGCTCTTTCATATCGGACCATTTCCATTTCTTTTTTTTATTTTTAAAATTTGGGTTAGAAACCTCTATGTCCAGAATTAATTTAAGAGTATAGTTTTGTTAGTTGTTCTTGCAAAGTAAGATATTTTTTATATTTTGAAATAGCTGCTGTTTTTGCACATTGTATAATATGTGTCTTTACCATATTTTTTGTTTCCGACTACCATACACTTACATCTTCTGTTAAGAATACTACCGTCATTCTAGTTCTAAAAAGGTCATGAATTTGTTCAATTAGTTCTTCATTTTCTAGTAGTGTCTTATTTATTTTCCAATAGCTTTTGCCTATTGGGACTTTTTCTCCTACATCAAAAGTAAAAGTTAAAATGACATGATCCGATATTTCTAGGGGACATGTTTCTGCTTTCAAAACCATAAGATTTTGTGAGATTAAAATGAAGTCAATATGGGTGGCATGAATTACTCTAAAATATGTGTAACCTACTTGTTTATGCAATGTCCTAAAAGAATCTCTCAGACCAGCAGTCCAAATAATCTGCTGTAAACATAAGGTATCACAAAATTCTTTAGGAGTTTTAGCCCCCCTATCTGTTTTTGACAAGACACAGTTGACCCCCCCACATACACACACACTATATGCTTTGCAGTATGAAGATAGAGATTTATGTTTAAATCAGGGGACCCCTGCAATCTTAATAACTATAGGCCAATCTCCCTCCTTCCTGTATTGTCTAAACTACTGGAGAAAATAGTGAATGCTCAGCTGCAGTTTTATCTTGAAACCAAGAATCTACTAAACCCAATGCAGTCAGGCTTCAGAGCTAACCATAGCACTATCATGGCCCTTGCCAAAGTAACCAATGATTGGCAGAAGGAGTTAGACTTCAAGAACTATGTCTGCGCTGTATTTCTGGATTTAAGTAAGGCCTTTGACACCATTGATCATAGCCTGCTCCTCCTTTCCCTACAATCTGTAGGCATGGACTTTCCTTCATTGTGTTGGTTAACTGACTATCTATCAGGATGCTTTCAGCAAGTCAAAGTGGAAGACAAACTGTCACCCCTTAAACCTCTCCAGTGAGGTGTGCCACAGGGATCTATAGCAGGTCTCTTACTGTTTGTGATATACATTAACAATATCGATAACTGTAAACACAAGGCCAATGTTCATCTGTTTGCAGATGATACTGTCCTCTACCTAAGCTCCCAATGCCAAAAGCTGCCCGTGAGTACCTCCAATCCGAATTCCATCTCCTCCAGAGCCAACTAATTCATAAAAAGTTCCTCCTTAACACCAAAAAAATGAAAGTAATGCTTCTCTCTCCACTTACCCTCTCAATTAATCCTGCAACTACTGGCTCAGTCCCTCAGATCTCCACCTTATTAGGAGAAAAGCTGGAATATGTCACACAATTTAAATATCTGGGAGTGAGGCTAGATTACAGACTTTCCTTCACGGAACACGCTGAGGATCAAATAAAAAGACTAAGACAGAGGCTGGGAGTTACTTTAGAATTAGTCAATTCCTAACCAGAGATGCTAAGACATGGCTGGTTCAGTCCACATTTCTATCATTGGTAGACTATGCGAACTTCCTATACAGTCAGTGTCCTACATCTTGCTTGACAAAATTGGACACTATCACAGAGCTCTGCAGTTTATAACGGAACTTCCCTTCAGCACGCACTACTGCTCTCTGTATATAGCTGTAGGATGTGCCTCCCTTAAGTCCAGGACAGACAGAAATGCTGTACTCTGGACCTTCGGAGCTATTTCAAAAAAATTGCCACATTATATTACCAACTGTATTCCTCTAAGCACAATAGGTAACTATGCACTACAAAGTTGCTCATATATCTCACTCAAGGTACCTATGGCCAAATCTCACTTTGGCAGAGCAGCCATAAGCTTTGTGCTGCCCTCATTAAGGAACAAAATTAAAAAAACTCTTAATTTGCATATACCTGTCTGACTATCTACCTTCAGTCAATGTCAGTGGCTCAGTAGGTAGCACACTCACCTCTGAGGCCAGGAGATCAGAGGGCTGTGAGTTCAGTTCCCACATCTGGCACTTGGGTTACTATCCCAGTACTGACTTTGTAGTGCAGCATGAGAGGGGTGCTGCACTTCTGAGGTGCCGTCTTTCAGATGAGATGTTTAACCGAGGTCCCATCTGCCTGGATTGGTAGTAGTTCAGGAGGATGTTAAAGATCCCATGGCACTTTTTAAAAAGAGATGGGGAGTCTTTATTGTAATAATAAACATAGATAACACAAGGAATTTGTATCACTTTAACATGCAAAAAATCTCGTTATTCTTAATAATTCTGGTCTTACATACAAGAAGTTACTTAAATTTTATAAAATGAGTGAAACCATTCCACCATTTCTTAATTTTGTGTGAATTAAATATCTGTGAGTCTTGTAAATACATTTTTGAAAGTTCATTGGATACTAGGATACTATAGCACTCATAAGACATTTTCCTTTGATTAAGCACCCATTGGTATCTTGCTTGCCATAAAAAATACCTCACACAACAAAAAAATAAAGATTAAGTTCTGGTATGATAATGGCCAAAACAAGGGGGATAAATCCCCAATACTAGTATGTCTAACGTGACAGTAGGAAACCATTTAAAATTCCATAATCTTGCTAAATATACCCACAAGCCTTTAGCATAGGAGCACTGTAAGAAAAAAATGTTCCATTGTTTCTTCTGTATTTATACAATCAATATAAGGACAATTCCTCTCTTCTTTGGCTTTGTACTTTGCATTCCCCCTAACATTAAGTCGACCATTCATTATAAGCTATTGCGTTTCCCACTGGCTTGGAGGCAATCTAGTATTATTAAGCTGTACCATCACCATGGAGTTTAGGGCTGATGGGCAGTTCTTAAAACAAGGATCGTGTGAATGTATTATCCTCATAATCAACGTATACATAGTTTGTATATTATTATTCTGAATCATAGCTTTAGTAATTTGCCATCTGTATAATTTTTGCACTGCTGGTTTAAAATATGAAGGAATATGTATGTGAGGATTCATGTTGGGAGCAAAATTGTGCCAAACATTAAAGTATTTACCTAGAGCCCTGTCGACCCACCCCTTTTCAATACTCACTGCTTGAGCCAAACCGCATTTAATAATAGTATTCATAAAAAATAGGGTGTGCAGAAATACAATTGGGTCTATCATCCCAAGACCCCCAGATTTTTTATCCAGATAAGTATAGTGTCTTTTAACTGGGTTCAGATGATTCCCCCATAACATTTGAAAAAAAACACTATACATTTTAGTCTCCATCTGAGGTGGTAGAGGAAAAATCTTAGTAATATACTGTAAGCAGGGTATAATGAATTGTTTTAAGATACGTATATACTTGAGCGTAGAAAATTTCCACTGCTTCCATCGGTTTACTTTCTTTTCCACTTTCTTCAGCACTAAATTCCAATTCTCTACTGGTAGATTTTGGGGTCCAAAAAGTATACCCAAAATTTTCAATGGAAATTATACCATTGGCAAGAATGGCTTGTAACGTCCTTGTTCTATCATATTGATATAATTTCATACTGGATTAAAACACCTTGATTTGTTCAGAATAATCTTGTCTGGAAGTATATGAAATCATAATGAGCCTCTGTAGCTGTTGTCTGAAAGAAAAGTATTTTAAAAAATTACGGTCTTTTGTTACTACTCCTTGTTTTTTGAACCATTTGTGAAGATCTGATTTTGTCTCCATCCACCATGCTCCCATATCTGTGTATAAAAAAGCTACTGATAAACGAGAATGTAATATGAATTTTATACTGGATTTTATTTGAGAGGAATCTAAGATTGAAGTATTTAGTTTCCACCGTACCTGTCTAAAGAAGGTCAGGCCTACAGATTGAAAGGAGCATGGTAAAAAAAGGTGATCTGAGAATTCCATAGGTCTCATTTGAAAGGAATTAACATGTACTGATGGGGAAACTAGCATGTAATCAATTAAAGATTGGATTTTCCCTTTCATAAATGAAAACCTGGGTCCATGAGAAAGGTAGGAAATACAATTAAGTAAACCAGCTGTCCTAATTATGGAGTCTAGCACATGAGAATCACAGTAGATTTTTTTATTCTGCTGGGGTGCTTTAATTAAGCTACAATTAAAATCTCCGCCCCATAATATCTCAACAGAAGTGACCAAGTATGGTTGCACTGGCTTCATATATGCTACTCTATCTGCTTTAGTCTGAGGGTTGTAAATTTTGATGAATCTGTAACAAATGTTTTGCCATTTCCCATCTAAGATCAAGACCCTACCAGGAATAAGATCTTTTAAGTTGTGAAGTGAAAAATCGAAGGAGTTAAATAAATTGCCTATACCGTCTGCACTATCTGTTCCAAATGACCAATAGGAAGGACTCCAGGGCCAGTCCCTCTTGAAGGCTGATAATTGTTCTATTGAGTACATCCAGGTTTCCTGCAAGAAACAAACTGAAATGTTATGGTCATGAATATATTGAAATAGAGCTTGCCTTTTGATAGTATTTAATAAGCTATGAGTATTCAACGAACCCCATGTTGTCAGCATCAAATAGTCTTTTAGTTACAGTTATCCCTTATTTTTTCCATTTTTTCTTTTTTTTTTTTCTCTTTATAATTGTCCACAGACTGGGAGACAGTAGACAATGAGGATTTTTGAGAGTCTGAATCTCCCATTTCCATTTCTGTCTCCTCCCATGGGGTGAATAAGGCTGCATAAGAATTATTTGATTCAACAGGAATGGAAGGGGGGTGGATTTTGGATGCAAATTCCTAGAAGATCTCCTTCAAGGTAATGGAGATGAAGGGGCAGCAACCTTAAGATCATTCTCAGGGGCTACTGGATCCACATAAACTGGAGCGAACTCCAGGTTTTCCGGAGGGACCATACAAGGCTTAACTTCCTCATGAGATTTTGAAACTGAGGATTGAGCCTTCATCAGAGGACCTGGGGAAGGAGGCCTAGTAGAGGAAGCAGCCTGAGGCATATGCTTTTCTACCTTGGGGGGAAGGGGGAGGGGGGCCCGCAGCATCCTGTGGGCTTTCTGAATCAAAAGATTGGGACTGATACAGGTTGCTTTATTTTTTGCAGCCCAAGGACATTCCTTAAAGACACGGCCATATTCCTCACCTAGATTGCATTTGGTATGATCTGCACATTGCATAGTAACATGACCAATTTCCCCACAATTGTCATATAATTGTTGATCACATACACTTGACAGATGAGTCCTTGAGCCACACTTATAACAAGCTCTAGGCTGACCCCCATAAAAACAAACCCCTCTATCCCTTCCCAACAAAAAAGAATTAGGTATGTGCTCAATACCAGAATCCAATTGCCTTATTTTAATTTTGTATTTCCAACCCCCTGTCCAGAATTGTTCAGAATCTAGGATAGGTTCTGGAGCACTTAAAACTTCACATTTCTGTGACAACCAGAAAGTTATATCTTCCACATGGACCCCCTCATTCTGAAACATCACAGTCACAAACTTTATCAAGGGTTTAGTAAGGGGGGATAACCAGAAAGGGGGTCCATGTGGGAGAAAAGTTTACCGCCTATACCTTTCCCAAAAAAAGGTCTAATGCATGTGATGTCCTAAAGCTAACATCAAAGTTGTCCTCTTCAGAAATGTTTATAAAGGCAAATACATCTTTCGGTGAAAAGTGAAGGGAGTCTTTTAGAAGATTTTTCCCAACATAATATCTGTCTGGCCTATTCTCCAAACCCCCTTTGTAATGTTTGCGGATTGCGTTCCTTCTTGGAGCCGCCTCCCTTTTAGCATTAGAAAACAGTTCGGACATTAAAGGTTTTTGATTGGGTAGATCAGAGTCCTCCAAATGTGGTGAAATAACTTGAGGATGAAGGCCAGAATCTCCTTTGGGAGCAGTGGTCTGTAAAGCTTGTGGTTCTGAAGGCATAGCAGAGGAGTGAGGCCTAGGTTCACAAAATGTTTCCCCATTTGTTGAGGCCTCTGTATTTATGTTAACATTGAAACCTGGTTTCCAAGCAGGGGAATTTTGAGGAAAAGTAAAGACAGTATCGCACGCAGGGTCAGGGAGCCAAATACCAGAGAGAGCCTGTTTCCATCCAGCTACGGCTTTCCCCAGTGTCCAGGGCCCCACCCCCCCGAGTAGATTAGGAGCAATATCCTCAGAATCTGGCTTTTGAACAGGAGGATTGACTTTTGAAGGGACAGTACTATTTTTACCCTGCTGCTGAGGATAATTATTGGGAAACAGAAACTCCGGGACACCAGCTTGACACTCTGTATTAGACTGATATACAATAGTGGGAGAGAACACAGCCTCTTCACAAGCCTGATTTTTAAACACAAAACCCGCCAATTTACTTAGTGGTACATTTGCTTTCTGAATAAATTCAGCAGATTTGGGAGCCACATAAACCCCTTGTTGCACCACTAAACAAACAGATTCAGAAACATCACTTCCCTTGCCTTGCAAGATATCAGGCTTTTGGCACTCATTAGCGCCAACGAATTTAATGCCAGCCTGTTTTTTGTCAATGTCAGTGTCAATAGGGTTTGATTTGACAGAGAAGGAGTAAGCTGACTAACCGCACTCCGCGGAGCCTTCTGAAGTTTTTTCATCAACTGCCAAGCTGACGGGATTGCCTGCGCTGACAGGGAGTGTCTCCGCAATCTGCAGCTTCTTTGTCGACTCAGCGGCTCCTGGTTGTTGAAACTCTCGCTCTCCTTTGGAATCTCCAGTTTCAATGCAAACTTCAGTCTTTTATAAGCTAAACTCGCTAGTGGATATCTCGGTAATTTTCTCCATTTCCTCTGTGGAAATAGGAGCTTCATGGAACTCATCTTCTGAATCAGCTTCAGCACAACACTGTTGATTAGCCTCTTTTGCAAATACAGTGGGAGCTGAGGCAAGCACTCCAACTGTGCAGATGTCCTCTTCCTCCTGCGTCCTACTCTGAGTGGCCATCATGCAGACAGCCTGTCCCCCTACTGGCAAGAGTAGGGGAATTTCCCTAGTGTCCTGGCCATATTTCCCTCATTCACTGAAAAAAAAAAATTACCACCAACAGCTTAATCTGGTCCAAGGTCAGTTGGCATTCATCTGTATCCCCCTCCCCCAGGTTGTGCCTGAAAATAGGCAGGATTTGTCTAGTGTACATACTCGGTCAACAAAAACTAAATAAAAAAAAAGTCTCTATATTCCCATTCCTTCAATGAAGTATGCAATTGCTTCTCCCTCCCTAGATCTGCATCAGTGTCCTCCACAGTACCTCATCCCACCCTGCACAGTACTCAAATTCTTAAGACCCCTTAGTCCTGTCCCCACCTTCCTTAGCCCTAGACACTCCATTATCTTCTTCCCCACCCCCCTGACCTGCTTCCTCATCTCATCCTCAGTCTAAGCCTCCCATCTTTAGGGTAGGGAATCACTCATACCCTCTGGTTGAGACTTTCTCTGCGCACCCTCCCTTGCCTCTCACTCTCCTCCTTAATGGTTCCCTCCACTACCCCTTGCCTATATCCTCCTATCCCTCCAGTTCCCTCCACCTGTATCCCTTATCTTATCCTCCCCGCTCTCCCTCCACTTCTACTTCCTGCTGCCCTAATTATTTTTCACTCATCTTCCCTCTCCTCCTTACTTCTCTTCCCCCTCCTCCTCACTGCTCTCAGGTTGAATGTATGTACCTGCTCCTTTTTTTTTTCTGAAAAAGTCAATTAATAATACACACCCTGGTACAATGTCAACAAATTTGGGTATCTGAAAATCTTGCCCTCTGAATAATAATCCAACTCTGTTGCAAGTCTCCATACCATATGAAAAATAGGATGGTCCCCAGGCCCAAAGCTATGGGTCGTATTTAGCCTGGTGTCTTGCAAAAAACACACATCACAGGTTAAATCCTGTAAAACTGAAAAAGTTATCAGTCTACAACTGTCATTTTTAATGCTATTAACATTTATAGAGGCCACAGATAATGGAGAACTACCAGATGACATGGTTATGTTAAGATCGTTAAGTGGTACTCAGTCGTGTACTGAGTCTAGTTCTAGTACCGAGGCACCCTCTTCTAGGGGTTTCCACTGTAGGGCAGAATGGGATATCCTCCTCTGAATAAGAGGTATGGATATGTTGAGAAGATATGCTAGAGGAAGAATCAGTGTCCTCACTCAGTTCTATACCTCTATTTCTGGTAGCTAAGGCCTCAAACTTATTAGCAAGTGGAAACCTTGTTGGGATGTAGTGGGTTTGGGCATCTTAGATTTTGAGGTTTGTGCCTCATAGACCTTTTTTTTGAAATCACCATCATTTCTGAAGGGAGCATAGCAATCTCAGGAGCAACAGACACATCCTGGGGATGGGTTTCTAATGGTACTCCAGTAGGGAGTGATTCTGTGGCTGTAGGAACTGTAGACGCAGGTGGAGAGGTTGTATCACCCTTCAATATCCTGGATTGTGGTTCCGGGGAAACAGGCTGCTCAGGTACAACACTCTGATCTATAGAAGGTTCTGAAGCAGGAGTTTCCCTTAATTGATTCTGGGGGATATCTGAGGCTGCTTCACTAGCTCTTTCAGCTGTATGTCTTGCTGCTGCTATGTCTTTTTTTGAGCTTCTGTTAAAATGGTGGCCTGGTCAGGCCTATCATCCCTACTGTGGGTAGCCCTGGGGCAAGCATGATAGGAATGACCAGTCTCTTCACATGGATTACACTTCACACCTGTAGAGCAATCTGCACTTAGATGACCATATTCAAAACAAGCAGTACATTTTACACAGTCACAAACAGAGCTTAAATGAGAATAGAAGCCACATTTAAAACATGTTTTTGGCTGGCCTGGGTAAAAACAGTGTCCCTGGTCCCGGCCTAAAAACAAGCTACTAGGCAGATGTTGTGGTCCCAAGTTTGTACCATGCAGCCTGACTTTATAAGGTCACCCTCCAGTCCAAATGTTTTCTGTGTTAAATATGGGCTGTGGGGTCCCTAAAACTTCACATCTTTGCTGCAGCGAGTGATATTGTGAACGGCTACCCCTTCATTCCTAAATAAAATGGTAACATTTTTTATAGCAGGTTTGGTTAAAAATACAGCTCTGAAAATTAGCCATAGTGAAGAATATCACATTTGGACCAGAATATATCAAGTCCCTGAGGCATCTTAAAGCTAATATCATATAATGTGTCCCCAGATGCATGAATAAGCGCATAAATCTTGTTTGAAAAAATACTCCATAGATTCTTTGATGAGTTTCTTTCCAACATAGATTCTGTCCGGAGTGAGTTCTAGACCCCCTAGATATTGCAAGCGCACTGCATTATGGTGTTGTGCTGGTAAAGGCTGCTGAAAAAAATTCTCTTTCCTTCAAAAATTAGCCAAAACAGTTCGTGCATTTTCAAACACGGTGGGGTGGGGAACCCATATCCATTCTGTCTCCCCATGTTGGAGGATTAGATTGTTCAGCTTCTGACTCTGATGTGGAAGATAAATTAGGCCTTTTAGAAGGGAGCTGGGTGTCATGAATAACATCCTTAGCATGGAGATCTAAGTCTGAATCAGTAACAAAAGGGGTATTCCCTTGTCTTAATCCAATATTTATATTCTTGTCAGTAGCAAACACAGTTTCAGTACCCTTTGAGGTTCCTGGTATAGGGCTATGGTTGGGGTCAGAAACCCATGTTCCAGATGTATTCTGTGTCCACTCCGCACTTTTCAAAGAAGTTTCAAGAGTTTTAGGAAGAGAGGGACTGAAAGTTTGACAGGCCTTGCGCATCATCCCCTCTCTCCTTTCTAAGACCTAAAATAGCAGCAGTTTCTTTTACATTAGAATGTTCAATATGTATCTCAGTACTCATCTCTGTTGTTTTTTTGCAAGGTGGAAACTCCCGATATAGCAGCAGTATCTGTTGCAGTAGTTGGTTTGGGTGAAGAAGTTGTTTGCAGCAGTGTTTGTGGCACTGACTCGTTTGTTTGACATATCATTTTAGGCACAAGATTCTCAGGGTGTAGTACTTCTGGTTTATTTGCAGCAGTATGCACCAAGCTTTCCAGAGAAAATCCTTGCCATGGCTCTAGGCACACAACAACCTGTTGTGTTAAACTGCCAGCCACATCGTCCACAACTTCAGGGGCTTCAGTCAGCTGTAGCTCAGCAGTTCTCGGTCCTGCCACATCACCCTCTCTGCATTCCAAATAAGTCATCTACGCAGCCTGTCTGGGTTACAGCATGTAAAACTGACAGCTCTGCCTGTCGCGCTTCTTTCTCTAGGTGAAAATGTTTTTCAGCTTGTTATTTGAAACAGTTTATGTTCCCTTTACATAATGAAATCAGAATCTTTTACAGGTACCTGTAATCTTTTTGTCATTTCAGTGCCAATTTGTGACCATTTCATATCTGTTTCAGTGTTTACATCAAAGTCCTTTACAACAGCATTTTGTTGAATCTCAGTATTTTCAGCCTCTGGAATAAAAACGACAGGGGAGGAAGCCATCTCCCCTGCCACATCAGCACTTCCTCCTCCTCCTGTGTCTGGCTGCAAACTAGGTCCCTTCATCCTGTCCACAGAAAGTGACAGCACCCCCACAGGCAGAGTAGGGGAATTTCTCTAGTGTCCTGGCCAGTTTCCCCCATTCAGTAAAATACCACAAACAGCTTCATTGGGTTCAATTTTAGTTGGTTACCATCTGTCCCCGCCCCCACATCGCCCCTGAAAAAGGGACTTCTAGTTTCAGTGGTCCTACCTGGTCAAAAGAATTCATCAAGTAAATAAATAAATTTTACAGGAGTTAGGAGCTATCTACAGGAAATTTTTATATATATATATATATATATATATATATATATATATATATATATATATATATATATATATATATATATATATATATATATATATATATATATATATATATATATATATATAATCTTGAACAGCTCAATATTTTGTTTTAAATTGGCAGCCACTGACAGTATCCACCTGTGATTGCTGGCACTGTTAAAGTTAACACATTCTCTGGTGTCCACAGGTACAACCCACTCTCTTACTGCCGGGACCATTAATAAAAAAAATCATTGTGTGGTGGCACCATTGTTGTCTGATCGCCTGTCCCAGTAGTGACAAATAATTATTTTGCTGCAGTAGAAGACCTGCCTAGTCCAGTAGTATGAAGGGATGAGGTGCTAGTTGCCTTATTGCCTGCTACATCAGTGACTTGAGTTCAGGAACATGCCAGGTTGCTGGGGTCAGAATGCAGACAAGATGTTCATCACATAGCTGTCCTGTCCCTCCATGGGGAGGCATGCTGACTTGACCTTTGGCTTCCCCCAGGCGAAGGCAGGAACTCAAGAGGGGAAAATGCAGAAATGGCTATCACAGGCTCCATGAAGCCAGACCCAATTTAATAACTCAGATGAGAGGTAGTGAGATCAGGCTTTATGCAGATGATACTGTCATAGTGGTATCTGAGTAAAATCCTGACGACCTGAGAAGGCAGATCCAGGTAGACTTTAGTAATTTGGAGATATGGATGAGAAACTCTGGCCTGCTAATAAACACTAAAAAAGCACAGTGCATGACATTTTTTGTAGGTGAAAAAGACAAAAACAAAATGTCTAATTTGGAAATTAAATTTTCAGATGGGACCATGGTACAGACTGTATCTATTTATAAATATCTAGGAGTCCTTGCGGACTCCAGGCTAACCTTTTCCGAACATATCCAATCTCAAACCAAGAAAGTGTATCAGAGGATGGGAGCTCTTTGAAGGATATTCTGCTGTTTGTCTAGAGATATCAGAACTAGATTAGTCAAACAATTTCTATTACCAGTGACAGAATATGGTCTCCCATTATATATGAATTCTAACCAAAAATCTTCGGGAACTTTATAATAAGAAAAGGTTAAAGGGTACATCACTGTATAGTATTTCAGGAGTTAGATTGTCTTCAACCAGCAGCTCAGAGGGAATACTTGTGGTCTTTAATTTGCCATGGGTTAATCAGAAAAATAGACATCATTCTTTAGATTACTTAATACAATTAGAAATAAATCAAGCACATGTGTTTAAACTAAGGAGGACCTCACTGAAGATACCAATGAATAGGACCTTAAATAGGATGGGGGACACTACTCTACAGAATAGTTTGGCTAGAAATTGGAATAAACTGCGGTATGACATACAGTAATGATTTCTGATTTTCAGAAGTTTAAATCCACATTGCACAAATACTTGAAAATTCAATGCCAGTGATTTAGATAATTGTTAAGTGTCTGTCCAATGTACTGTTATGTTTGTCGTATTGTTTGCAGAATGAATGGTATTTTGTATATTTGGTAGAACTTTAACTTCTATAACCACAGGAATTTGTTGTAAGTGGGGTTCATATCCTAACAAATGACCCGGCATAAAAATACATTTTTATCAAATCAAATCTTGCACTTTCCATGTAAAACTGAATCTAGAAGTGCTGAGCATTCTTTTCTTTTGTTTCTACAAGCCGGCTGCTTCACTTAGGTACCTCCTTTTCCTTTACTTGTGAACCACTCTACACTACTTACACAATAGCCACAGCACTGATCCCTGACCATCACAGGACTGATATCCCACACCTGACAGTCGCAGGACTGTACCCCCTGAGACAGTCACAGGACTGACACCCTCCACTGTCAGTCATAGTACTGGGAATCCATGCCTGACAGTCACAGAACTTATCCCAATTCCCTACAAACACAGCACTACACCCCACCACAATGGCATCACTATACCCATATCCCCGACAGTCACATGGATGACACTTTCCACAGAGAGTCACAGTAGTAATCCCCACCCCTACCAGTCACAACACTGTACATCACAGCACTGAAGACCACCCCACACAGTCATGACCACAACACCCCTCAAAAGTCACTTAGTTTGACTCCTTATACAACCTTCCAGCCACATGTACAACTTCCTGCAAATGCTTCCGTTCCTCAAAGTTGTAGAACTGCACAGAAACAGACTTCCCAAAGTCAGAGGAATGACCCTCACCCTGATAGTCACATAAATGACACCTTATTCCTGATAGTTACATAACAGATGCTCCTGCTGACAATCAATGGACTGTACCACCACTCTGTTGCAGTACTGACACCTTCCACCATCAGTTACAGCAATGACCACTCTCCCAACAGTCATTGGATTGGACCATCCCTCCACAGTCACAGGACTGTTTTATGCCCCCTCCACAGTCACAGGACTGTATCATCCCACTGACAGTCACAGGACTGACACCCTCCACCAACAGTCTTGACAGTGACTACCCATCTCTGGCAGTCACACCACTGATCCACACTCCTTACAGTCACAACACTTTTTCAGTATTCCCAACAGTCACAGAACTGCTCTGCTCTCCCCCCCAACATGGCAGTCATAGCAATGACCATACACTCCTGAGAGTCACAGCACTGATCCCCATCTCTCCATAGTAACAGCACTGCACCCCATTCCATCTTACAGCACTGATCATCAATCCCTAACAGTCACAGCACAGACACCTCACCCCCAAAAGTCACAGAACTGACAACCCCCATCATTCACAGCACTAATTCCCATCCCTTGACAATGACAGCACTGACCGACTACTCTAAATGGTCACCACACTGACCCCCATCCACAACAGCCACAGCACTGCCTCTTCACCCACAATGGCCACAGGACTGGCACCACACCACTGACATTCACGAAAACTGTACCACCCCTTCAATAGTCACAGAACTAACACCTTCCACTGTCAATCACAGTGGCCACCTACCCAACAGTCACAGTGCTGATCCTCATCCCCCAACAGTGACAGCACTTACCTCTAACTTCATCAGTCACAGCACTACCCACCACCATCATCAAACCACTGTCCCCCTACATCTGCAACAGTCACAGCGCTGATACCCTCTACAGAAAAACACAGCAGTAATCCCCACCCCCACAGTCACAATACTTTCCTCCCACTCCCAAAAGTTACAGCCCTGGCCCCCACCTGGCAGTCATGGCACAGGCCACCCACACCTTGACAATAACTGCACTGGCTCCCTACCCTCAACTGTAAAAGCACCAATACCCCCAACCACAACAATCATAGTACTGACCCCCCATCATTAACACACCACTGCCTCTGAACCTCCCTCAATAGTCATAGTACTTACCCGTCCCCTTGCAGCAATGCACCCGACAGTCACAGAGCTGACAACCAGCCACTGGCAGTCCCAGAACTGACCACACTTCAGTCATTACATTTTAAAAATAAGGTGTTTAAGTACAGGCAACCTATTGCAGAGAGTGCGGGGTCGAAACTGGTACAGGCGAGCTAGTCAAATTCTGGTAGATTTTGTGTTAGGCTAGTAAGATTTTCCTTTAACTAGCCCTGTAGGTTTGTACTATAGAATGTAAACAAAAAGTACTTCAGCTGAGCTAGTGGAAGAGTCTGGGGGGCTAATAAATTTTCCCAGTCACTAGATGTGCTGGCTAGTGGCTGCAAAACTTAATTCAGCGCCCTGAAGTGGGCCATACTATCCACAAGATGGCCCTCCCCCCCTTAACCTCATCTGGTTTTACTGATTTTAATTTATGAAAGTGATAATTTGTAGACTGGAAAATGTGTTACGTTCCTTTGTCATTTCATGATAGATTTGTTGCTGTTGTGCAGTGCCCAGAGCCTCCGGGATTGGGCACCTGAAAAATAAAATTTGCCTTGCCTTGCCTCTAGACATTCCTGCCCAGAGACCAGTCCTAAAGTTGAGCACTCTGCTAGGAGTAGGAAAACCCACATCCCAGTCCCCCCCCAACAGGACCACTCTGCCAGGACCAGTGCAACTATGTATATTAAACTTTACATTGCTTGTTAAAAAGGCTTCTGGAATGTATAATTTCTCAGCTGCTTAAGTAAGGAATTCAAAGAAGCATTTACATGTAACCCCAAGATGGCACTATTTATAGGGTTACAACCCCTGCCTGTACTACTATCCACAGGTTGATGGGCTAGGGTTCATAACCAGCCAGTACCAGGGTTTGCCCACCCATGGTAAACACACAGTTTTGGTGCCTTCACTCAGAGTAAGGTTTCAGTGGGTATTTAAATTTGTTACAGCCCTCTGGAAAGCTATAACTATCCACTACCCCACCTAGCGACCCTATACTTTGGAACAAGCAGTAATCTCTGGCAACATTCACAATACATTTGTCAACAGATATTAATGATATGCCCATAGATTTCCCACTTACCAAGGTCTGGGCTTCAGTGTGACCTCCTGGAACCCCCTGCAAACAATGGTTATTAGGCATGCACGTTCAGAAATATTCCAAATATAGTAACAGACCACCAGTAAACATGCATGAGGCAATATAACATCCCAACACCAATCAGGTTTATTTAGGGGGAGTATAACAGAGAAGGGGAAAATCTGGGCAAATGATTTTATCCTTACTGGTTTGAGCCAAAATACGGGCATTCATTTAGTCCCACTTTGCAGTCCTATAAATATTCTGGGTACCCAGATGGAAAACAAACTAACCTAAATGGTGCCCGGGGTTGCAGCTGTTGTTGGGGCTCTTGATGAAAGAATATATAATGGCTGGGGACGTGGCCTGTGTGTGAACAAGATGGAAGCCTGATCTCCTTGCTCTGTCTCTTACCAGGAGTTATCCACAGGCATCCGATGTGATCAGTTGTTCAATTCACGCCCTTTGGATGGGGCTTTAGTTGTTTCTTTCCCCCGGGCCCCAAAATAACCTTTTTTTTGTGCGTTGGATCAAAGCACAACAGTTCCTTGTTAGGGGTTCATCCCGATGATTGCCAATACCACAGTTGGCCACACAGGATAACCTTTTGCACCATCGGAACCTCATACCAGGTGACAGAGGGACTGTTTGGGCACTAATAGCCAAGTTTGCTTCCACTAGCAGCTGGCAAACTCTGGTTACTTCTGGGGTATCCTACAGATAAACCGAAGGATATTATGATGACCGACTCACTACTTTCACTGCCTGCCCCCCTCCTCAGAGCCTCTTCAGAGAAGCTCCAACAACATACGCAGCTTAATTTATTTATTTGCTTTTGGTTACTGGGCAAACTCATTAGACAACCAAGTGCCTATTTGCCGGTGCGACCCAGGAGTTTACAAGGTACATTCAAGAATATCAGGCACAACATAGTACAAGGTACATTCAAGAGCAACAGGCAAAAACAGGGTCAATACAGGAATGTCAGGTGTTTACATTATAAGCAGAAGGTAGATAACAGCATGGTTCAAGTATGGAAGGCAGCAGTCATCGTACCGGGGCAGCAACGCCCTAAAGGATAAGGGTAGCAGGTAGGACGAGTGGTCACAACTTGGATTGGAGACACCTAGGAAAAACATGAAGATAGAACAGTCCATGTACACAAGTTATGAGTAGCTGGGCCAAAAAGACCCAATACAATCCATACTTCTAGTAGCTGTGCACTTGCCAGTGGTTAAGGTGCATACAGTAACAGGAGGCCTGTCACCTAGGCAGTCGAGTAGTTAGGTAACGGCTCAGCCAGCCAGAGTGGAATGGGACGAAGGGAGTTAGTTAAGTGCAGAAGCAGGAAGAAGCCAATCTGAGGATGCCCCAGAGGGAGGCTTTAAAGCAGGGATGGGAGGTGGAGGAGCAAGTGCTTGCTAGAAGGGAGTTCCACAACCTGGGAGCGCATGCGGCAAAGGACCGATCGCCCATTTGGGTGCAAGTTTTTGGAAGCAGGAGGACATGTAAGTCACTGCATCTTATGTGGTAGAAGGGGGCTGCAGGTAGGAGGGATGTGGCAAGAGCAGAGGGGGTGGCAGTTCTGACAACATTGTCGATGAAGTTGCCTAAAACAAAAGTGTGGTGCTTTTCCAGTGGGAGCCTCTCAAGCCGGGAGTAAAGCTCACAGCAGTGGGTGAGGCGAGGATCTGAGAGTGCAAAGCAACATACACTGTTGTATGCCATGTCCCATTTTGTGAGACTGGTTTTAGTGTTGTGGCCAAAGGAGACAAGTCCATAGCAGAGTGTGGGTAGAAGGACCCCCCTGGCTAGGGCAAGACGGGCAGCCAGGGTGAGACCGCTTTTTGCTCTGTATGCAAGGCCCAACTTACAGTTTAAGGCCTTGCAAGTAT
Source organism: Neoceratodus forsteri (assembly GCA_016271365.2). Classification (NCBI taxonomy): domain Eukaryota; kingdom Metazoa; phylum Chordata; order Ceratodontiformes; family Ceratodontidae; genus Neoceratodus; species Neoceratodus forsteri. The sequence goes on along the minus strand of CM028129.1, from coordinate 732,479,598 downwards.
CACGAATGTGCAGAGTGAAGTTGGGGTTAAGAGTCACCCCAAGGTACTTGACAGCATCTGCAACTAGCAGGAGGGACCCAGTGGCACCTGAGATCTTTAGAGGGGAAGGGATGGCTTTGTTTTGGCTGTGGAGCCAAAGAGCAAGGTCTGAGTCTTCTTGTCTTAATGACTCTCTTATCGCAGATTACTAAAATGCTGGAGACTTTATTGAGCCGGGTGGATGTGATCAGTGAGGCCCTTAATGGAAACGTGCAGGCTGTACATGATCTTGCTGATAGAGTGAATGTGATGGAGCAGCATGCAGAAGATGTGGAACTTGGCCAAAATCAGATTTTGAAGCACCTGAAGGCCCACAAACAGTGGCTGGCTAAATTATGGGACAGGTCTGAGGATCAGGAGAACTGGGGACGCCAGAATAACATCCAGATCCTCGGCATCTCTGAGGGTGCGGAGGGCTCAAGCATGGAAAGATTCCTGAATGAGATAATCCCAAAGTGGCTGGATGAGTGATGGCGAGGCCCCATGGAAGTGGAAAGGGCCCACAGACTATTTTCCAGATCATTCCCCCACACCTCTCCTCCTCAACTCATTATTGCATATTGTCTGCGATATTCTACCAAGGAGCAGATACTCAGAGTAGCCAGAGACTTGGGCGACAGTTTGGAAAGGCTCTAAGATCTCTTTTTTTCCAAGACTACTCACAGGAGGGGGACATAAAGTGGAAAGCCTTCCTCCCTATTAAAAACGTGTTGCAACAACATGGGTTTCAGTACAACTTTAAGCGCCTTACTTCTCTGTATGTGGCTAAAAATGGTAAAGAAATCCTCGCTAAGCATACTTCAGAGACTGAGGCCTGGCTAACCAAGTTCTGGCCGGAAGTAACCGCTAGGACCACATCTCCCAGAAGACTTTGGGCTCCAGAAAGGCACCCCTCAAGGAGGCAGAACCTACGTGCTGAGCAGCAAGCCCCTACAGACTTCTTTCAGGGTAGGACGGTGCAGCATATTAACGTCCCCCCCCCCAGTCTAACTACTCTGAATCTCGGAATATGCTGCCTCAGAGCTCCAACTTTAATGCTGCTGCCTTATAGCCTTCAACCCCTCCAAAACCTCATCAAGCCCGGCAGACAGCCTGAGAAGACAAGCAGCAGGATGAACATCAGGCAGTGACCTCGCCACCCGCTAAAGTCCACAAAGGAGACAGATCATCGGATGAGGAGGTTCCGGTTAGCAAGGAACTCCCTCTCGAAAGTATGGACACTGAGGTCCCGCTAGATTGGGCAGCAGAGGCTGAATCAGCTGTGGAGAAAGAGCCAGATTTAACCCGCTTAGTTAAGCCAGGACTTCTCTTTCGTGGCTGCTGTGTTGAAGGGTCAACCTCCAGATCCCATGCAGCCTCCCTCCATAATTAAAAATCCTGTGGACCCTTCTGGGTGACTTCAGATGGACTTAAAATGGTTCTTGTATATATTTTCTTTTATTATGGACTTCTTCAGTAAGTTTATGGAAGGATAAATGCTCAGTTAGGGGTCTCCCCCTTTTGTTCCCCAGCGCTACCACTCGGTTATGTTTGGGTTTCCCCGGGCTTTCTAGGGACATGTAAACTATAATTGTCTCTATCCACAGCAGCAGAAATTGGCACAGGAAGACAGGTCACCACTAAATCTGGTATTTCTATGGGGTGCTCCCTATTGTGACTGCCTCTGGTCTATTTGTTGAAGCACCCCTCAGGCGGAACCCTCCTGTTCTATGAGAGAAGCTGGCTGGGCTACCATACCTCTGCTTCTCTCCCTTGTTATCTATTTGCTCCACTCCTTTCTGCACTGGCACAAATGGAGGCTGACACCACAGGCATTAGTCACATCAGGCCATTTACATCAGTGGTCATAACCAGTGGCCCCTTTTTCTTATTGAAGTATATGCTTCGATCCAACACTTTTTATGTTGTCATTAAGAGGTACACCTGGTCTTGGTAGGACTTGGTGGACTTCGTTCCGTACTGGTCTCCTCCCCTTCTTTCTTTTTCTTTGTACCCTGACCTATCTGATTATATACAGGTTTTTTCCCCTTCCTTCCCCCTGGGGATATGCTGGCTGGATTCCCCTTACTATTGACAGGGGAACCTTGTCTTGATCACCTATGGAGAGCTAGGTCCTGGGTAGAGATGGACCAGCAGTGTTGTTCACCTACCCACTCCCCTGCCTCAGGTGTTGTGAGCTAGTGTTGCCCGGGTCTGCTCCTTTGTGGAGTGACCCTTAACGCAGTTACCTCCACACCTTTAGTATAATCACAATAGCTGCTGTTTGTTTCTGAATTGTTCACTGTTGCTGTATAACTGCCATTTTGGTCTTTTGTTATATTTCTTCAGAGATTGTAGTGATTTGATATTTTTCTCTTTTTGATCTAAATAGTTTATTCCATACTTAGATGATTGGTGTAATAACACTTCGCGGAAGGTTGCTGCTAACCTGTCAGTAAAATGTCACTAGAGGAGAACCTAGTCAATACTCAGTCACCTCCCTGCCCAATCATTGGGAATACGCCCCCCCCACACACACTTTCTCCTATTCAAGTACCAAAGGTTCAGGTAGGTGTCCAAATCTTAGATCTATGCCTTATTTACTCTGGTAATGGATGCTACTGGGGTTTGTGCTGTAAGGTGTGTCTCCTGGAATGTTAAGCGTTTGAACCACCCAGTGAAACACACTAAAGTTCTGCTACATCTGCGTTCCTTGAGGGCTGAAATTGCTGTGCTGCAGGAGACACACCTCACAGCCAGGACAGTAGGATGGCTAAAAAAGATGTGGGTGGGCTGGGTTGTGGCCAGTATGGCCACTACCAAATCTAAAGGAGTGGTCATTCTGCACCACAAGTCCTGTGCCTGGAATGTGGAGGAGACAAAATCTGACAAGCATGTCAGATGGGTAGCTGCCTGGCTTTCCCATGCTGGTGGAAAGGTTATCCTGGCTAGCATCTATGGCAATACCTAGACAAATCCAAGCCTACCACACAAGCCCATCCCAAAGCCAGAGCTGTGCTGCAGGTCTTAATAAAGAAATGGGGCCTAATTGATCCTTGGTGCAGGGACTACCCAAATGGAAGGGATTTTACCTTTTTCTCTCCAATGCATTCCTCACAAAGTTGCATTGACGTTTGGTTGTGTAATAGCCTGGCCGCATATGGGATTAGTGATCCAAAGATAGGGAACCTGATCATCTCAGACCACACCCCCATAATGTTGAATTATCAGCCTGCGGGCCAAAGCCCCGAAAGCACCAGATGGAGGTGTAACCCCCTCCTGAAACAGGATAAACAATTTCAGGCCTTTATTAGGGAAGAAGCATGGGTATACTTTGAGAACAACTCCAATGATGAGGTAGGCCCCAGTATAATTTGGGAACCCTTTAAAGCAGTTCTTAGGGGTAAGATTATTGCCTTCTCCATGGCCAGGAATAAAGCCCAGAAAGCTGAGCTGGAAAAACTGCAGGCCGAACTTACAATCCTTGAGGCTAGGTTTAAAGCTTTGCCAAAGGCTTATGGAGATAGTTCTCTGGTGGCGGCTATCATAGGGCTCAAGTACCGTGTCAATTGTCTGCTTCAGCGGAAGGCTGAATGGCAGCTCCTTAGGACCAAGCATAAGTATTGGGAGGGAGGGGACAAGGGGGGCAAGCTACTAGTGGACCAGCTCCGCAAACAGCTAGCAGCTTCCAGGATCATGGCGCTGAGGGATGCTAAGGGGGAGACAGTCTCTTGTCCCAAGGCCATTAACGAGGTCATGGGTCACTTTTACAACTCCTTATATCAATTTCGGGCTACTATGGACCCTTCCAGTCCAATGACGGCCCTTAAAAAGTTTTGCAAAGCAGAAAAAAAAAAACAGCTCCTTAGAAGCAGTGGAGCAGCTCGATCAGCCCTTTACCACTGAAAAGGTATGAACTGCTATCCTTCAAATGGTGAAAGAGAAAGTGACAGGCCCAGATGGCCTGACTTCCGAACTGTATCAGCTTATGGTTGATGAGATCTCCCGCCCCCTTCTGTTAGCTTTTCAAGAGTCCCACCATAATAACTCTGTTTCTCCCACTATGAGGGAAGCATTAGCTACATTAATCCCCAAAAAGTCTAATGACCCCCTGGATTGTGTGAACATTTGTTCCATATCCCTGTTGTCCATAGATACCAAGGTGGCAGCAAAAATTCTCACAAACTGGCTACTCTCAGTCCTCCCCTTGATAGTGCATCCCACACGAGCAGGCTTCACTAAGGGGCAGTCTGGGGCCAATAACCTTAGGCAAATTCTTAACCTTAAGTGGTTAGCGTCTCAGCCCCTTCAACCTGCCACAGCACTTGCAATTGATTTCTCTAAGGCCTTTGATTCTGTTGAATGGGAGTATATACACCAACTTCTGCGAGTGTATGGGTTCGGCCCATACTTCCGGGGTTCGGTCTCTACCCTGTACAGTGCTCCTAAGGCCTGCATTGTAACTAATAAGAATATATCCCCACCTTCACCTGTACAGGGGTACGCAGCAGGACTGCCCACTCTCCCCCTCCTCTTCCTAATTGTTTTAGACCTGCTAATTCAAAACCTTATACAAGTGGAAGAAGTGCCAGGGATATCTGTTAAGGGACAACCCTTCCTAACTAGTGCCTATTCTGGTAATCTGCTACTAACTCTCTCCCAGCCTAAGGCAGCCATTCTCAAGGTCTTATCCCTCCTGCAAACCTTTGCTGGCCTGTCTGGTCTCCGGATTAACCAAAAGAAAACTATACTGGCCCCTTTAAATAACTCTGTACTAGAGACTGCCTGGATGGTACTGAGATTTCCTGGGCCTCTGAGAGTTTCACCTATTTAGGAGTAATAATACCAACCAAGTAAGAGAGTGCTAACTTTTCCCTCTTACTACTCATGCTCTCCACTGAGTTCAAAAGACAGTACAAGCTGCACCTTTCCCTCCATGGTAAAGAGGAGGCCATTAGGATGTTCACCTTACCATGGCTATTCTGTTTATTTAATAATTTACCAATTGGGCTTTCACTGCAGCTTTTTCAAACCCTAGATAAGGGCATTTCTTCTTTTCTATGGGAAGGCAAAACATCCAGATGGGGCAGGACTAAGCTCAAAGCCCACTGGTCTCGGTGGGGGTGGGGGTGGGGGTGGGGGGGGAATGGGTCTCCCTGTTTCCAGAGCTACCAGACAGCTTTCCTTGTAACACAGGCCACTAAATGGTTTGTACCATCAGTGTCACTGATGAGATGGGTTAATCTAGAACAATCTCTTTTGGGGACAGTCCCGCTCTGGAACCTGCTCACACCCTCCATCCGTGTAGGCAAGAACCTGTCTCCTATAATGGTTGAGACAGTGACAGCCTGGCATAGATGTATGGCAAAGTCTTATATGTCACCACAAGACAAATACCCTCCCTCACAGTACGCCCCATTATGGCACACTCCCTCCTACTAGTTGAAAACAGCTGTTCTACTGGCCTGAGTGGCATTCAGAAGGGATTAAGACAGTCCAGGACCTGCTCCTGCCTGATTCCAACATCCTGATGTCCTTTGAGCAAATTAAGGCCCAATACCGCTTGCCTAATAAGGACTTCTGGAAATATCTGCAAATTTGTAGTGTGGTGAAGGCCCTTCAAAATCATTTCTCATGTAACCAAAATTGGCTTTGGCTCTGTTCCCTTCATAAGGTCTCCTCCCAGTGAGGACTGGTGGGGGGTATTTACAAAACTATGAGAGAAGCACAGCCTAACCCTACTGAATCCTGTAGAGTTAAGTGGGAGGGTGACATAGGGCAAGAGATAACCCAAGAAACCTGGAATCGGTGCCTTAGTTTGGATCATGTGGCTTATCGGGATGTCAAAAGTCAGAGTATTCAGCTTAAGATACTGCTTGGATGGTATTGAACCCTCAGTGTCCTATCCTGTATGGGCCTTATTCCCCAGGCTAAATGCTGGAGATGCTTTCAAACTCCTGCTAACCTACATATTTTGTGGACCTGCCCCGACCTAGCTCCTTTTTGGAGATCTGTACTTGCTGACTGCTCCACAGTAGTCAATATAGTCATTGAAAACCATGATCCTATGCTCTTATTGAGAGACCTGGAATCCCTAGATGCATTACCACCCTCCCCTTCAAAACTGAATGTTAGTCACTTTGCTTGAGGCTAAAAGAGTGATCCTGATGCATTGGAGAAAACCTTTTTCTCCTCCCTTGCAATCTTGGAGGTCAGCCCTAGCACAGGCCGCAGTACTTGAGAGACTTTCTTATTCTCAGCTAGGACAACTAGATAAGTACTATAACAAATGGGGGACATACCTGAGATCACATTTATGCCTCGTGCCTCCTCCACTGCCTACTAACCCCCCGGGCTAAAGTCTCTTACCCCATATATCTGTACTGTTCCCGATGCTTTTTACTTTATGTTTTTGTTGGAGTTTATCCCAGCAATTTTCTTAACTAGGTTTCAGGTGGTGAATAACTCCTAGGCCATCAGGTACTTGCATGGCATCTGTTTTGGTGATAAGTTATCTGTTTTCCTGTTTGTGTAATAGACTGCATTTACTGTTTCGATGGAGGGATTTGGTTTTTCCCCTTTTAAATATTACTTAGATGCCATCTTCGTGGGCAGCATGACATGATCTATTTTACTTCCTAACCTGTTGACTTGTATATGACTGTTTGGTCTTTGCTTTCCTTTCTTTAGGTCTGTATGTATGACTTGTACGAAGCAATGCTTATAAACTGGAATAACAAAAATTTGACATGTTAAAAAAAAAAAAAAGACATGATGATTTGGCATGCCATTTTATTTGTGTCCGGTGGCCAGATGGACCAGTCTCTTGAACCATTAAACTAGCAGTGAAACAGAGATTAGGTGGTACCACAATGATTATTAAAGCTTGTCTCAGGGAGCTACCCTGATTTGTATTCTCTGTACCCAGACACTGGAGATAAGCAGATGAAATAAAACCTGTGGAGATGTTTCTTGAAGTGGGGTAGGGTTCCCTCATGGTCCTCATTGAGCATCTGGTCTGGTGATGCAGGAGCAAATCACTTTTGCTGATTTCGCATAGCCCAAGGCTGAATGGCTTAGTGGAGTCAATGAGTCAAAACTATGAACCTGACATCTCAAACTGGCCAGCCACATAAACACTTCAGCAACTTATACACATCTATATCTAAGGGCACTGCTGGTTCCTCTCTGGTCCTTCCAGTCAGCTTGCAGGCTGATCCTCAATACTGCTTTTTGCTGCATGAATCCCCTGATGCTGCATGCTGCAGCTTGTATCAACTGATGCACCTCAGACCCCGCAGACTGAGCCACCAAGAAAAGTCTAGGCCCACCTAGGCCTTACCTCTGAGAGCTGGATAGCTCCCTAGAGGCTCACACTCTGAACTCCTGGGTAGATCTGGAAAATCTCCACTGTTTCAGCAGTTACCCTCTTTTATATGGGGCTAAGGTCCGGGAACCTCATTGGTTGTCAAAACTGTCTCAAACTGTCTTAGTCTCTTAAGTGGCTTGCTTTTTGGTGCCTAGAAAAGGTCTTTTTTTCCACAAAGTCTTTATTAATCCCCATAATTTTCTGATCAAAGGTGCAGGCTTTTGATTGGTTATTTGACTGCACTATGGTGGCTTCCTGCATAGTTCAAAACACACATTTTACTGCAGTCCCAACATAAGTGTCCTGGTGCAGCCAGAATAAACACTATTCTTACATAAATTCCTCACAGTTACATAGCCCCAGCATTTCTCTTTTAAACACATATATTAGTGTCTCCCATACATACCTAGTTTATGTGTCACTGCCTTGCAAATACAGTGCCCCTCTAAAACTGACAGCAGCCCATAATATTCATTAGGGCTTCACTGCCCTGACCTTTACCCTTTAATACTGATGCCCAGGAGACAACGCTTCAGGCGCTTACCTCATACTTATTTAAAAACCACTTTCCCTGCCCTTGGTCTAGGTCCCCAGTGCCTTTTTAACTAAATACTGTGCACCAGGATCCATGGTAACACCTTTCGACTTTTGACTACAACTGGCGGTCACAAACTGTGTGCTTCTCAAAATTGTGGGCAGTGGCTACCCAGCTGAAATGCTGGCTGCTCACAGTATGCATTCCAGGAGCCCAGCAGGGCTCAAATGAGATAATGGGGCTGCCTGGGTAACCTGGGGAGGGGCACAGAACTTAGGCCAGGTGGTGACCCAGGGGATTCGTCGGGAGGATGCCTGAGAGATACGGCAAACACACAGGAGGACTGCCAGATATGCCCCCCAAAGGGGGTTTACATACAGTCTCTCAGTACTGGTGCTGTGTACCTACAAAGGACTAACAGCTACAGTTAATCAGGTCTGTGTCTGGAAGGTAAGAATTTGAAGTCTTCAGCTGAACACCCTACTAGGAGTAGGATAACCCACATCCCAGCCCCTGCCCCCCCACAAGAACACTCTTCCAGTACCAGTACCAGTACAGCTCTAGATCAATGGCAAATGGTAGGAATAAAGAACTACACCTTTTCTGTGTCCCATTCCAAAGAACAACTCTTCAACAAAGATCATTTTCCTACTGTACCCCACTGTGGCTTAATGTGATCCCAGCTAGCATTTAAAATGCTATTAACCATAGAACCTTCAAAGCTGAACATAAGCAGTTTCTCCTGCAAAAGAATGTCTGTGAGTGCTCAGCCATTCAGAGTGGTTCTCCAGAGCCTGCACCAATCCTGCCTTCTAGCAATTACTCATGGTCTCACTCACACGGTCCACCTCTCCCCCACTCCCTATCCCTGTTACCCAGACTACGCTACCCATCCCCCGCTCCATCAGTCTCCACTCTCATACCACCACCCCTCCACTGCTTGGTCTCTACCTCCTTCCCCTCTCTCCCCCTCCCTCCCCTCTCTGTCTCTCTCTCTCACCACCTTCCCCCACCTTATCACACTATCTCACATGCACCATACCAAGTTCCTTAGCTCCAAAACTGTAATGCAATGTGACAAGGCCCCTGTTGGGCTGCTGTATCCCCACATCACTCTCTTCCTATCCTACATTTTCCTCTCTCGCAATGGGATGGGGTGCTTCAAGATAAATAAAGTGCTGTGTATGCAAATGTACAATGTAGCACTCACCACTGCAGAAACAGAGATGCAGCTCACAGAAATTTGACCTAATAGTGCCAGCTTTATTGTGGTGCCATCACACAGAAAACATGCCTTGGCATGTTTCAGATGAATTCCTTTCTCTGTGTTTTCTGTGTGATGGCACCTAAATAAAGTTGGCACTATTAAATCAAATTTCCATGAGCTGCATCTCTGTTTCTATGGTGGTGAGTGCTAGATTTTACATTTGTAGATGGTGTAATTCTAAGGTGTTAGTTTTTTCTTGTTGGTATCAGTGCTAGACCATAGCTACTCCCTCTCTGAGGTCTGCCTAAATAGTCCTCTTTACTTGGCTATTTTTGCTTCAGACCACAGCAGGCACACCCTGCCTTACAGACCCCTGTATCACCTACATGCACCAGTGCAGGCTCGCATTCTCACACATTAATTCTTCTGTCCCCCAGTGTGAACTATGGCTACTAAGGGCTTGTTTTTTGGGCTAACATACTGCATATTATTCTTAATCCTCGATAACCTACCCACCATTCTAGTGACTAGCCCTAAATATACTCAACAGATGCATAGTGCAAAATATATGCATGTAACTGCCAGTTGTCTTTTTTCTAGTCTGACACCAAGAAGGCATCTACGTCTGCTTGGGCATTAATCTCAGTCCTTACTAGTCTACTGCAATAGTGCCTGTATCTGAAAGATCATTCTTCTCTTACTAATTAACTCTTGAGACAATTAATTCAATCCTGGCTCCAACACAGACATACCTTTAGCCAGTAACAATATCTTACTGGGCCCTAAAGGCCTTAGGCTAATAGATCTTAACATATGTAGCTTAGTCCTCAAGGTGGCTGAGATCGAGGCCCTTGTCTCAGTGCAGAATCCACACATGCTAGCTACCACAGAGAGCTGGTTATGGCCATGCTTCAGCAACTTTGAGTTTGCACTGCTAAACCACACAACTAATCACAAAGGCAGATTCAGAAAAAGGGGTGGAGATGTCCTTTTCTATGTCAGATCAGACATGGATGCCGAGGTTCTCACAGCTAGTACTACAACTGAATCTAGGTATCAAAAAATCTCAATGTATGCTGTGTGTACAATCCACTCGAATTAAGCATCGAGGGCCTCAAAGATGTGGCACACATGGCATCTACTCTTGGTCTCATGAAATTAGTAGTGCTGGGTAATTTTAACTTAAACTGGTTATCCAACACTGCGGCATACAGAGATGTACTGGTGGATCACAACCTCAAACTGATCCCTACCACCTCAGCTAGATTAAACATTAAGAGAGGGAACCACTATCTCATTGATTGGGCATTAATCAATAACCAATCCAAAAATCAGGTTATCTGGCCATCTGCCAGACTCAGTCAGTGACCTCTCCACTATCTGCTGCCTCTGGCAAAATAGCGCTGTGCTCAACTCAGTCCCAAAAGAAGCATTCTACCACAGCTGCAAAGGATTCAACTCCTAAGCATTCCAAGATGACCCTGCATCTATAGATTGGTCCTTCCTGGAAGTAGTCCCTAGTGTCAGTTGTGCACTAGATTTCTTCATAACTGAATTCAGAAAGCTGCTCGACAATCATGCCCCCTTACCAGGTGCAGAGTCCAAAACCTAAATTCATCTTGTCTAACAACAGACCTCTATAAAAACTTATGAAAGCTAGACACTCAGCATGGGACTTATATAAAAGCAAATTCCAAACCTAACTGGGAAGCCTACAGGCACCTGAAGAACAAATGGAAGCATGGACTCGACCCAGCCAAGAGTTTGTATGTCAAAGCACAATAAGCAGTTAGTATACGTGATCCTAAAATATTCTGGACCTGCATCAACAACACACTGTAATTAAATCAAAAACCGCCAAGGCCCCCATGACCAGTGAAGTCAATGGCACTAACCATACAAGTCCAAAGATGGTAGCAGACTTGTTTAATGACCATTTCTGCTTCTGGAAAAATTTAATCACCCTGCCATAGAAGGGGAGCCCCATAATACTGCATATGAGACAAATTCAGAAATGCTCTCTCCCTGTTTCTACCTAAAAAAATGATCACAATGAAGGAAGTTCATAAACTTCTCGTCAGATTAAATAAAGATACAGTAAACCTGAAAAACAGTGATGAACTGCCACCTGAATTTCTCAAGTTGGCCACTCGTCAGTTTGCCCTACCACTCACTAATGTTTAAGACTAAAACCGTTGCCAGAATCTGCAAGTTGGTCCCAGCGGTGTCCTTATTTTGAAAAGATAAAAGTACTGACCTGGGCAACTTTAGCCCATATCCAACCTCTCAGTCCTAGCCAAGGTACAAGAGAGGATCATCCAGAACCAACTAACCTCATACCTAGACCAGCACATACTTCTCTGCGAGGAGCAACATAAGTTTTAAGAAGGAACATGGAATCTGCACTGCACTGGTCAGTTTCATGGAGTCTGTACACCAAGCTATGGATAAAGACTTAATAACTGATGCAATGTTTGTGGGCTTGACCAAAACTTTTGACCTGGTAAACCAGAGTTTGCAATTACAAAGCCTTAACACCTTGGGACTGGGCTCTGCAGCTACTCAGTGGTTCTTGAGCTACCATCTAAATAGGTCCCAGTCATTCAAGCTTGGCAAAGTAACCACCATCAACTACTGTGATGTTGTCTACAGTGCTGCTCCAAAGTCCTCCCTGGCCAGATTGTATACCCTCTTCAATTCTGTCTGCTGTTTTGCCCTTGATGCTCCCTCTCACAACCACCACTGTGATCTCTATCATACCCTATCCTTCCTCTCTCTTACAAGCAGATGACTCTCCCACTGCACGAAATTCACCTCCAAGCACTGGCTGGGTGAACTCCCTTCCTACCTCTCCCCCACATTTATAACACCCTCCACTCTCTCTCACTTCCTTAGATCATGTGACTCCCATACTCTGGCAGTCCCCTGCAGAGCAACCCTCATTGGCCAACCAAGTTACTCTCACTGCCTCAAAAAAATGTGGGATTCCCTTACCCCTCACATTTGTCACTCATCCTCCTACTACTCCATCAGCTCTGCTCTCAAAAACTTCCTTGCACCTAGCTGTTCCTGCTATGAACCTCCCTAACTCCCCCCAAGCCCCTGACAAACTCTACCTCTCTTTGTTACCCATGTAATGCCTCTGCTGCAGCTCCACCTCCCACCCACCTAAAAAACAGCATTCCTTCCCTTCCCCCAATTCCATCCCTTCAGACTTTCCATTGTTCTCTTACTGTGATTTATCAATCATCCAAAGTTGTACCAAGGACCTTTCTCTACCCTACCCTACCCTATCCCTACTCCATTAACCCAACTCTTCCCTCCACTTCTCCACATCCTGAAGGGCAGGGATTTGGCCTCTCTTCTCTCTCACCCTCACCCTCTCTTCTGTTCTTCTGAAGCCTATTCCTCCTCACTGCCTACAATCTGTTTCCATCCTATCACACTCTACCTCTCGCTACCACAACCTGCTCCCTTCCTGTCATGCTTGACCCCTGCCTTGTGCAGGCAGGGTTTTCAACATACTGGAGGGGTCAACCCCCAGCAGACCTTTCTATTCCTACCTTTTCCTTCACCTCCTCCTTCCATCCCCTTCCACCCCCCCGCTTCTCTGCCTACTGAAATACCTACCTCTCACCTTCCTTTCTCTTCCCTTACGTAGTCCTAGCTATGACTGACCCCTAATCTCTACTGCACTTGTAGTTAACTTACACTTCTGTTATATTTTGGCCAACCTGTTCTGCTTGTGTTTACTCCTCACTAACTTCCCTAGATCAAACTACAACAATTCTATTCAGCCATTTTCTAGCTACACAGTTATGTGCCATTTAGTGTATGCCTAAATGTTATTTTGTGTTGTTGTATCTATCTAGTCCAAAAGTGTTGGCTTAGTATCTATCTAGTTCAAAACTGTTAGCATCCCACTATTTCATTACTCCTGTACAGTCTGCTCAAATTATTTGAATGGAATCTACTGTAAATTTATCTTGTGTACCAAATCTCTGTAAACTATCCTCATGTTCCCCTACCCCCCAGGACGAACCGGGAGATGAGCAACATGTTGCTCAGCGTGCCTTTCTAGTGAAAGAGTTCAATAAATTAATAAATAACCTCTGGTGCCAAAACCATCATTCATGGCATACAGTAAGGATCTATCCTAGGATCTCTTTTGTACATGTTCTTTATGAACAACCTGCCTTCAATCTGTACATTTGCTAAATCCCTTCTTTACACAGACAATGCAGTTGTCTATGTCCATGGGACAGATATGGTTCCAGGTTCTAGGGATTATAGGGAATATGAGCAGACTGGATGGACCTCCGGTCTTTTTCTGAAATCATGGTCTATGTTTCTATGTCTGATAGTAACAAAGCACTTGAGCAAAATGTCCATTCTCTACAACTTTGGTTTCTTAAACAAAAAAATGGTTCTGAACATTCAAGACAAAATCCATGCTCTTTAATTCTGCTCCCAAAATTAAATGTCTCTCCCAAGACCCCAATGTCTCTATCCTGGATGGTACCTAGCTCAAATTGGACACTGAATTTAAATACTTGGGTATAACCCTTGATCCTTGCCTCCCTTTCAACAACCATCTGAACAATACTGTTAAGACCATACATCAGAAACTGGAACACTTTACCTTATTCAAAGACATCTCACAGCAGACACCAGAGTAAGGATTGCACAAAGCAACCTTCTCTCACTACTAGATTCTGGTGCAATTTTAATAGATGCCACCCGTAAGACTGTCTGGGCAAAGAAAAAAGCCACATGCCACAAAGTGACCAAATTTGCCACTTCTTTAGGCCCAAAGTTCTATCAGTGCACCAGTCTTGAGCAGCTTGGCTGGTTTCAACAAGAACAAAGAGTCCAACTTACACTTGCTAACTTTGTGTACAAGAGTCTGCATGGAAACGTGCCTCAGAGGCTCACTGAACTGCTTACACCATGGCTTAGACACTGTAAAAGCAGGTGACTCAAATTACAACTTCCTGTTGCTAGCCTTTTTTCTTACTAATTGCCCTCCATCCCACCCACCCACCCTAAGCCAGTTCTACTTTTATAGCCACTGGATTTGCCTGTCAACAGGAACTTCCTGTTCAGCAGTAGGAAGGGAAGGATCATAAAGAAACATTGGTTTTGTCAACCCTAAAGGAAAAAAGTAGCTCACTCTCCTCCCCAGATGCTGGTAGTCTGACATTGAGCAAGGAAGAAGGAGGCTACTGAAGAAGATAGGAAGTTGCTGTCCCAGAACAGGAAGGGTGAGAGTTGTAAGGAGAGGAGAGAGTAAGCATACAGAGAAACAGTAGAGGGGACACGAAATAAGACATGATAGGAGTGGTGCAGTGCAATAGCGGTGGGGTGGAAGTGTTCTGGGAGACATTCCAGAGGCTGTGATGCTGCCCTATTTGCAGGCACCTCTCTGGTCTGAGAGAGGAGGTTGCCCATCTCCATGCTGATCTGGCTAGGACTCGTGAAACCTCCTCCCCCACCCAGGGACCACCAGTGCCAATGCCGCTATCTCAGAGGTTGCCAAGAAAGAGGAGAGACTGGACCAGAGTGGGCTCAGGGAGGGAGAGGGTGGTGGAACAGAGTTGCATCCCACCAGCTGTACCTCTCCACAATTCATTCTCTCTTCTGGTGGATAGTGGTTCCTCTATGGAGGCACCTGCAGTGGAGACCAAGGAAGATGTTGGGAACCTTCATAAAGGAGACCCACAAGAGGGTGGCATGGGACCCCACAGGGGAAGGAAACAACTCCTGGAGGAGGACTTAAATCATTAGGGGGTAGAAATGGGGGAGGAAGGGGAGAGGGAGGTAAGGTGCCTTCCTGGTGCCGCGGCTTGGAGGGACAGGAAGCGAATCCTCAGAATTGTAGGAGGAACTGCACGAGGGAGGGAGCTGGATGTCATTGTCCACCTAGGGACAAATTACCTGGCTAGAAATGGGATCAGAGTAGTGCAAGAGGAGTTTGTAGAGTTGTCGAGGGGCCTTAGACAAGTAGCACATACGGTAACCTTCTCTGAGGTGCAGCCTGTCTATGGCAAGGGTGATGCTAGGGCACTCCTCACCAAGGAATTCAATGAGTGGTTGAAAAACTGGTGTGGAGCTCAGGGTTTTGGCTTCACTGGGGACTGGGGAGCCACCTGGAGGGATGTAGAGCTATACTAGTGCGATGGTCTGCATCTGCATGGGGGGGGAACCAGGATCCTAGGTGAGAGGTTTAAATGCTTCATTGGCAAGCATTTAAACTAGCCAAGGGGGGAGGCACTGAAAAGGAGCAGGAAAATACCAGCCTCCCACAAAACATGGTAATTAGTGAGGTAAACACCAAGGTAGAGAAGTTATTAGGGAGCAGAACAGAGGTAAATGTAAAAAAAAGGCAAAGGCAGTAAGGACAGGAATGGAGCTAAAAGGGGTAAGGCTATCAAAAAGTGGAGGGTGATGAGTACCAATGCCCGTAATCTGTGTAGCAAGCTCCCTGAACTAGTGGTCTTGATGGAAGAGGGTTGCCTAGATATTGTGGCAGTCACAGAAACATGGTACACAGAGATCCATGACTGGGGTGTCAACATACCAGGATACACAATCTACAGGAGGGACAGGGAGGATAAGAGAGGAGGAGGAGTAGCTCTCTATGTAAAGGAAGGGAATCAAGCAACAGAACTAAAGAGTAAACAGGGAGCAGATGAGGCACTCTGGGTCATCCTGGAGACAGGAAATGACACCACAATCTGCATGGGGGTTGTATACAGACCCCCATCTCAAGAGGAGAGACTGGACAAGGAAATGATAGAAGGCTTCCTTAGAATGGCAGAAAAAGGGGAGATATTGTTGATGGGGAACCTGAATATGCCAGATGTTAACTGGGGCACCTTTGCTGCAGGCACATCTAAGAGCAGGGTCATTCTTGATGCCCTACAGGGGGCATACCTCAGACAGCTAGTATTGGAACCCACTTGGGAGGGAGCAATCTTAGACCTCGTACTCTCAAATGGGGACAGAGAAAGAATCTCAGATTTAGAAGTGGATAGCCATCTAGGAATAAGCGACCACCAAACAGTGTGGTTCACGATTAACACAGCCATAGAATCAAGCCATACAAAAGCAAGAGTATTGGACTTTAAGAGGACTGACTTTGGGAAAATGAGAGAGTGCCTCAGAATAGCACTAGCAAACAGGCAAGAAGGAGGAGTGGAGGAACAATGGGGAGTAATCAAAACAGCCATCACAGAGGCAACAAGCCTTTGTGTAAAACAAATCAATTATACACAACAAAGGAAAAAAACGCTATGGTTCTCAAAAGGGGTGGCAGAGAAGGTTAAGGAGAAAAGGATAGCATTCAGGAAATATAAGGAAACACAGAAGGAGCAGGACAGAGAACTTTATCAGTTAAAGCAGAAAGAGGCTGGGAAGGCAGTCAGAATAGCAAAGGCCCAAACCGAGGAAAGGATAGCCAATTCTGTTAAGAAGGGGGATAAGACCTTTTATAGGTACATTAGGGAGCGAAGGAAGAGCAAAGGAGGGATACTGAGGCTTAATAAAGGGGAAAGAATGTGGGTAGAGGGTGACAGTGAAAAAGCAGGAATACTGAACAAATATTTCTGCTCAGTATTCACAAAGGAAGAGATGGGGGGGTACCTAAACCAAACAAGAGAAACACTCTGAAGAAAGGGGTCAATACCAGTCCATTTACAGAAGAAAGGGTTCTGAAAGAACTAATAAAATTGAAGGTGGACAAAGCAATGGGGCCTGATGGGATTTACCCAAGAATTCTAAAAGAACTAAGGGTAGAACTAGTGACACCGCTGACTACTCTCTTTAACAAATCATGGGAGGATGGAGTGGTACCTGAGGACTGGAGGAGGGCAGATGTGATTCCTCTTCACAAAAGTGGGAGCAGGACAGAGGCAGGAAACTACAGACCAGTTAGTTTGACCTCAGTGGTAGGGAAAATGATGGAATCACTTCAGAAGGAAAGAATTGTTGAGTACTTAGAGGCCATTGGGGCACAGGACCCAAGGCAGCATGGATTCACAATGGGAAGGTCATGTTAGACGAATCTAATAGATTTCTTTGACTGGGTGACCAATGTAGTAGACCAGGGAGGGGCTATGGACATGGCCTACCTAGATTTTAGCAAGGCATTTGATACAGTCCCACACAAAAGATTAATACACAAGTTAGCCAGCCTTGGAGTGGGTCCCAAGGTGGTAGCCTGGATAAAAACATTGGCTAGACAACAGGATGCAAAGGGTAGTAGTAAATGGAGTACACAGTGAAAAAAGGAGGGTTACTAACGGGGTACCGCAGGGTTCAGTACTGGGACCAATACTTTTTTAATGTCTTTATAAGTGACATTGCAGAGGAACTGGAAGGAAAAGTACAGTATGTGTCTTTGCAGACAACACAAAGATCTGCAACAGAGTTGATACACAAGATGGAATGGAAAGGATGAGAAGGGACTTGGCAAGGTTGGAGGAATGGTCAAATGTATGGCAGCTCAGATTCAATGCAAAGAAGTGCAAGGTAATGCACACGGGAAACAAAAACCCAGGAGAAGCATACACAATGGGGGGTGAGATACTGACAACAGAAAAAATGGAAAGGGACCTGGGGGTAATTATATCAGATGACCTAAAGGTGGGCAAGCAATGTGAGAAGGCAGTAAGGAAGGCTGGGGGGATACTGGGATGCATAGAAAGAGGCATCAATAGTAGAAAACAGGAAGTTGTTATCCCTCTGTACAGACAGTTGGTGAGACCCCATCTGGAGTACTGTGTACAGTTCTGGAGACCCCATCTCCGCAAAGACATAGACAGAATGGCAGCTGTCCAGAGGAGGGCAATCAAAATGGTGCAGGGTCTGCATCAGAAGACATACGAAGAAATACTAAAGGAGCTTAATATGTATACCCTTGAGGAAAGAAGGGAGAGAGGGGACATGATAGAAACTTTCAAGTACCTCATGGGAATCAACAAAGTCCAAGAGGGTAGCATCTTTCAGAAAAAGAAATGTGCAAGAACAAGGGGGCACAATTTGAAGATAGAGGGGGGATGGCTCTGAGGTAATGTGAGGAAGTATTTTTTCACAGAGAGGGTTGTGGATGCATGGAACAGCCTCCCCGAGGAGGTAGTGGAGTCAAGAACAGTGGGGGAATTCAAGAATGCATGGGACAGACATAAGGCAGTCTTAGTGGGGGGTAGGAGGAAGTAAGCTGTTGGTAAACTAGGATCTGCAGCTTATCTGTTAGGTAGGAAAATGGGCAGACTAGGTGGGCCAAGCGGTCCTTATCTGCCGTCAAATTCTATATTTCTATGTTTCTATGTTACACCTGTTAACTTCCCTCACCCCCAGTCCACTGTGAACAATTTTCTAAATATCCCATTTATGCAAACTGGCATGGGGCAGAAATTCTTCAGCTTCAGAGCTGCATCCCTCTGGAATTCTTATACCCACTCACATCAGACTGTCCTCCTCTCCCTAGGCTTTTACACTCAGAATGAAGGATAATCTGCTATACCTTAATGCACACTGTTTTGTCTTACAGAGTGTGCTTCCTGCTTTAAATTATAACTACCCTGTAGCCTAATCGCTACTGTGCTATATAACTTACTACACAATCACATTTGTCATATATACTATGATATGTATACCTCTTTTGCATTATGTAAAAATGTAAAACTGTGCCACTTTGTCATACCTTATGATGCATTCTTTTTCACATTGTTTCTTGCTAGTGCATCAAGTACTGTATCTTTATTTTGCTGTTTATGTCACGTACTTGTAGTACCCATTTCTTTCCTGAAAAAGGTGCCTGGCACCAGTGTACCTACCCGGTCAACAAAGAATACGAACATATGAACATACAAAGAAGCCACCTGAGGAAGGGCATTTGGTCTATCTAGTCAGCTAGTATTGCAGGGTACACAGCTTGAGCTACTATCCCTGCCCTCCCTCCCCACACCTCTCATCCTCCCTACCCTGATCCTTACCTTCCCCTTAAGCCTATCCCAGCCTCTCTTAAAGCTGCCCACTGTCTTCATTGAGATCACCTCTTCTGGCAGTGCATTCCAAGTGTCCAGCACCCTCTCTGTGAAGAAGTGCTTCCTGACCTCCCTCCTAAACCTCCCAACCTCCAGCTTAAGACTGTGCCTCCTCATGTTATGGTTGCTACTTGGCTTAAAGAGACTCTCCTTATCCACCTTATTTATCCCTTTCACGTGCTTGAAGGTCCCAATCATGTTTCCTCTCTCCCACCTGTCTTCCAGGGAGTACATGTTCAGTGCCCTCAACCTCTTCTCATATGCCTTACCCTACTAATTAAATAAATAAAATATTAAAAGGTTCAAGCCCCATCCCAGACTGTGGGAGTACTAATGGTACTCAATGCAGACACTGCAGAGTGAGGCTGAAAATAGGCCATATTGTCTAATAAAACAAAAAATAAAAATAAAGTACAAAAGCATGGAATGAGAATTCAAGAGCAACTGTAGTATTACATTTCATATCACAAATTGTAATGAAAAAGAAATAATGTGACCAACTGGGAATTAAACCCAGGCCACAGAATACCATCCCTGTGCTCGAACCACTGGGCTATAGGCTCATGTTGTAGGACCTGGGGTTCCCACAAACACTTCCTTGCTCTGCTATTGCATATCCTGCAACTAAGAATAATCAAGAAGACAACTAGATGTGTTTTGGTACAGTATAAGCCACTGCTAAGCAATTTAAATCACAAATTGTAGTGAGAAAGAAATAACGTGACCCACTGAGAATTGCACCCAGCCTCCCAAAATACCATCCTGGTGCTCTAATAACTGAGCTAAAGATTTAAATGATTAGACATAGGGTTCCCACACACATTTCCTTTCTCTGCCATGGTATATGCAGGATATACAGTACCAGAGAAAAGACGTGTGTCCAGGAACCCCAAGTCCAACCATGTGAGCCTGTACCTTAGTGTTTAGTACACTGGAACAGTATTCTGGGGGCCTAGAATCAGTCCCCAGTAGGCTGCATTATTTTTTTCTCACCACAGTTTGTGACTTAAATTTCTTAGCAGTGGCAAATACTGTGCCAAAAATGGCTAATTGTCATTCAATGTCTTTGATTATTTGTTATAATCTAGTTGAGCCCAGTACAATGTCTCTGGATTGTATCGTTTTGCATAAATAAATTAAGTTTTCATTGCTTGAGTTTTATTGTCTACATTTTACCTAAATCCAACTGTCAGTCTGAAACTTTCTTTGTGGGCTGTTAGTTGACATCAAGTGCTGCCTAAATCATTTTTGTCTGATTTCAGCCAATATTTAAACGGACTTTACAGTGGCCTTTAGTACTGGCAATATAGCATGCCACTGAACCTTGTGCCTAACAAATTAAGTACAAAACTTAAAAACTCAGAGACAAATCACTAAAATAAGGGACACATTATTAATAAAAGTACCACTGGTACTGGGTGGTGACAAACTTGAAAGACAGTACAGCTATAAACACATACACTCGCACACATTCTTACACACACACACACACACACACACACACACACACACACACACACGTACTGCACAGACCAGCTTGCAGTAGCAGTGCTTTGCCCAGAGAGGCTTTACTGATGTTGCAATAAGCAGTGATGTCTCCTGTTCCCAAAGGGCTTTCTTGATCTTGTCACTGGCAAAACTAACTCCCTGTCACAGAGGGCTTCTATCAATGTTGCCACCAGTTACGGTGACTCCCTTGTCTGACAGGTACTCGAATCCCCCCCAAAAAAATATATATGGCCTGATCCCAGCTGTCAGCACATTTTCCTGGTTGGTAAAACGCCACACACAGAAAGTCACACTGGTAGCAAGAGTGATGGAGAAATAGAATGTGAGCAGCATAGTAAGCAGCTGAGAGTGAGATGAAGATATTCCTGTCAGGAATCCCAGGTATGTGTTGGGCTTGCATGATAGTGCCCTGCTGTGCAACTGTATATGAAAAAGCTACAAGTGCTACAGCCCACTGACTTTGCAACTACACAGACCGCACAGCTGATGCATGACCAAGTCACAAAAATGTAACATTAATCTTGACACAACTAACATAATGCACAAAAGGTGCTGACAGGTCCCAAAGGAAGTTATCTGTGTTATAAATAAAATATTTCTGACTTTCTTTATCATGTAGGTAAATGGGCCTCAGGAAATGTCTCTTAGCTTACCAACAGTGTCTTTTCATGACTTCTTAGGGTTTTTTTTATTTTATTTTTTATTTTATTGACATCTAGGATTACAAATACCTTTGAACAGGAACTGCTCATTTACAAAGGTTCCACGTCGAAGGAATGGGGGTATACATACATACAAAGGTCAACATAATAATACATAGTTACACAATATAAAGAAGTAAGAGACTGAGGCTTAGGAAATTCCAGTAATTCAAAATGTGCCAAATGTTAGGTAGCATGACATACCAGCCAAGGGCAATCTTAGAAATAAGTGCCGCAGGTGAGAGAGAAGGGGGTATGCAGGCAGGAAGACCATTGTCAGAGGGTAGAGGGTGAGATAACAGCTCTAAAGGGAAGGGATAAAAGTCAGGAAATGCCTGGGGGGGGAGGAAAGGGAGAGGGGGCAAGGGGGTAGGCAGGTAGAAGGGGGCAAGGTGGGGAGAAGTAGCTGTCAAGACTGAAATGGAGGACAGTGAGCGGTGGGCCCCTGATTAGGCGAAGCAGTCACAACGACTAGTTGAAATGAGACGACATCGGAGTTGTCTCTTAAAAGGCCCAAGAGTTTAGAACCAAGAAGCAAAGCTGAATGGTTCTAGAACCATAACAGTGGAATGCTCTTAATTAACTCAAATTTGATTCCAAAGTGAAATACAGTTGTTTTGAAGTAAAGAATGAAAAAAGAATGCAAACTAGATCATTGATATACCTGAAGAGCAGGATCATTTGTACTGATCACCTCAGCCTGGATTTCATTTTGTGTCAGTATTTTTGTTCAAAGGAGATCTCTGAATAACAAACAGACAGGAGTTTGATGCCCAAAAGTAAATTTTATTCTTCTACTACTAATACAAAGCAACAGAAGTAGGAATACAGCAACTGAGGATCAGTTATGACTAGTTACCTTCCTCCATTCAAGCCTGCATGGGACAGTCATAAGGCAATTCTAGGGGGTGGGGATAGGAAGAAGTAGGATGTTGGTTAACTGGGATCTGCAGCTTATCCATTAGGTAGGGAAATGGGCAGACTGGGTGGGCCAAGCGGTCCTAATCTGCTGTCAAATTCTATGTTTCTATGTTTCCATGGGATGAGATTGGCAGACATGAGTATCAAAAGGCTAGCAGTATAACCTAGAGGTTAAAGTAATAAGCTGTGAATAAGCTTGGTTCAGCAGACCTGGGGTTGATTTCCCCAACCTCCACTTGCACACTGTGCGACTCTGAGCAAGTCACTTAACCAGCCTAAAGCTCCCAGATCACCCCCTGAAAACAGGCAGTTGTGTCTAGTGGGCTTTACTCGAATCATTCATTGAGTGAATATATACAGTACATGCTCCTATGGAGCTCAGTTGGCAGTTGGCCGTGGTGGTGAGAGGTGGGCTGTGCCAGTCACCATCTGGAGACAGGTCAGGGGGTGCTGGGTGGTCTGGCAATTCTGGGTGGTGGGGTAGGGGGCCACTAGACTACAAAGGATTACTAATTAGAGAGTGGAACATTGTACAGTATTTACAGGGCACAGCCTTGTGCCTGTGGTGGGCGTCGTGGCTTGGGTGGGGGGAACAATCTGCCCTGTGGGGCTAGTGACACATCTGAATAGGGATCAGGGCGGGGTCTGATAGCCCAGAGGGGCTTTACTATGTACACAGTGGGGGATCAGGGCCAGGGGGGCTGATAGCCCTGCAGGGCTTCTCAGACTTGGGGACTTGGGGAGGGCATATGCACCCTATGGGCCATTGCTTGCAGCTTGTGACATGCACCTCAGATATGCCCTTCATGTAGCATAACTGTATGAAAGTCACAAGTCACAGGACTTAGCTACGGGGAACCTGCCCCTTCAAAATTGGGTGCATGGTTCTTGGCACAACTGCACCTCTCACATGTTGCAAAACATGTGTAAGGGTGCTTATAGAATTGTGCCCATACAGTGTCAGTGACACAGCATTTGTGTATGTGTCTTTTTCTTTATATTCATATCTGATGATCATCCAACTGTCTCCATTTTCAAAATGGTTTTGTTTTCCCCTGCCTGATGGCCTCCCATGGGCACATCAGGTACTGCTGAAATAAATTCCTGGACCTGCATACAGCATAAATTCAGTCTCTGGATAACAATTGCAGTTACTTTTATGCCTTTCTAAGCAGTTAAACTGCTTAGGTAAATGGGCTCAATTTGTTTTTCTATGAAGCTTGCCACAGCTTGTGGGAGCATACAGAAGGTCCATGCCACTCCCTTGCACTCCTTGTTTTGAAAAGAGATTGGCTTGGGTATTGCCATTGCTAAAGGGAGTTTTTTTTTTTTGAGTGTGTTTTAACCATTTAAATCACGTAATATAAAACTGAAAGACTACAGAAGTGGCCAGAAAAACAATAAACTGTGATAAAGCAACATAGACAAGGGATGTGCCATCTGAGGCAGTGAAACTGTCATGCTGCAAGACAGGTAAAAATCTCCAATATGGAGTAGCGAACCAAAGGTTGGGGGTGGTGAACCATCCCACTTCAGAAACAGTGTCATTTCCATACTATGGACCACATATGCATAATAACACAGGGGAACTCTGTTTATAATAAAATGTTAAAACTTCAAAATGGTGAAATTAAAAGGTTAGTTTCAAAAAATAAACTTCATTTCCTTGTTTAATTGAGGCTCTTGTTCATCAGAGGAAAGGGTTCTTGAATTACAGTGCACTAGATTCCAACCAGTCACTCCTTCTGGAGCTACAGCTGAGAATTCAAGGTTGTCAGATAAACCTGTAACGAGTCAGTTTAGGTTAAACATGCCTCTTTTTTAAGAATCATGCCCCCCTCCCCATTTTGGAGAAGGAGAGTAAAGAAAAATAAATGTAAAATATATAAGCCTCTCATTGTTAACAGGTAGTGTGGTACAAGAAGAAAAGAAATGTTGCATAAACAACAAGAGTGTGCCATAAGTTGGGACTCCCTTGCAACTGAGATGGCATAAATGTGCCAATACAATGGAAAAGCTACAAATAACTTCAAATGAGCAAATATTAACAGCTGAAGGAGACTCTTCTTGTTCACAGTTAGTTATGTGCCCCCTTTACTAGGTTCAAACCAGTGAAAGCTGTGGTAGTTGCATGGAAACCATACCTTGTAAGGAATAATTTTGGTAGGTGTATAGAGTAGGGGCCTAATCACATTAGTTCACTCCACACCGTACTTTTACATCACAACACATCTTTGTGCTTTCATAAGACACATGCATACAAGTAAGCCTGCATTAACTGTGCAAACTGGTTCCATCACAGCATCCTGAATTCTCATGAAACAATTCCAAAGTCTCCACCAATGAATACACTCTCTGTAGTCTGCTTTCTTAATCTAAGACTCCAAATAATCACTCACTAAGTATTCTCCATGTAAAGAAACCCTTTTTTACATACAAACACAATCTTGTCATCAGTTGTATCTAGTCCAACAGACTATCTTTGCTTGCCCAATGGACTGAAAATACTTATGTGTGTGGGGCCTGGCAATGCATTCAATACCTGGACCATCCTCGCATTTTCCAGAAACTAATTTTTTCTTTAACACCTCACAGCTGTGAGTCACTTTTCATTTACTAACATTTAATTCAGGCAAAACATGTATAAAGAAACCCTTCTGTTTTTGCTTCTTTTTTTTTCAAGTTGCAAAAGCTGAATTGGGGAAAAGATTTAATTCTTTCCCTGCCTGATTCAAGGGACTAGATGGTCTCAGGAATAAATCAGAATATGGAAAAAAATTGAAACCAAAATATCACATTGCACTATTATCAAAATCATCAATGTCACCTAGAAGTTATTGTTACTATAAAACCACATATAAGGAATGGTTATAAACATGTCTGTCTCTTAGTTCCCTGCCTGTCTTGGTTGCTTTTTTTTTTCAGTAACTTCCTAACTTATATAACAAAAGAGAAGAACTTGGCTAACTGGAAGGACACAACAAATCCAAGTGATAGAACACAAGGGTAAGTTTATTGGAACAATAAATACAAATGGACTACATGGAGTAGTGCACCTCCTCAGTGTGTGGGTGTGGTCAACATTTTGTATTACTCTGATGCTTTTTCAAAGATGTAGAGGCAGTGAATCAGCCCCATTCTTATAGTGCTAATGGTGCTATGAACCTCCCATTCATTAAAGTGACAGTGCATAGTGTAACTCATACAACTTGCATACACAGAAACAAAGTGCAATAAATGATGTGATAAAGTGCTCACGATTGATACAAACATATACAAATATAAAATACAAGTACAGATTGCTACCCAGTACAAATTATGCGCATCACTGCTACTTACGATTTACTACTAGTTATTTAATTATAAGCAAGATTAAAATGCTTACAATTACAAAATCCTATAGGAAAAAATTAGCCTCTATTGCTGAAATTAACAGTTAATATCACTGCACCTGAGATAAAAACATTGTTTGTACTTTGATATAGAACTGCAAGCACATGGGGGGAGGAAGGGGAGGTGATAAAAAATGGAGTAGGGAAAGAAGGGAAAGTATGTAACCCTTATGAATGACTAAGTAATTAGGGCAACATGGAAAACAAGATATATGCTAGAAACTATCAAAACACATCTTTTTGGTAAAACAAATTTCCTAGCACAGTCGTATTTATTCTTTCCTCGACTGGAAAGTTTGAATTGAGCTGGGTAAATAAAATTGAGGGGGTGCTACTTACTTTGGTATCCGTACCTGCTGCCATTGCAGGGTGAGATTGTTATCCCAAGGTAGAGCCAGTCAAATAATGCTGGTTCCTATTTTGGCACTACCAGTATATGTAAAACATCCAAATGTCAACTAGCAAGGAAATTGGTTACTTAGGTTAGGATCTCTCTCACATGGTTAGTGAATAATGTTAGTTGATAACTAGTGCTTCCCTTGCTTTTCCTACAATGCTTTTTGATATTTTCTAGCATATATCCTGTTTTCCATCTTGCTCCCATGGTGTAGACCATCTTCTCTGTTGAGTGTACCTCTTGGTAATCAAGCTGGCACATTAATGAATAATTACGTCTTTGCTTCTAGTAACATCTGACTGACTGGATTTTCAGCCACTCAGGTTTTACTAAGAACAAAGGCATCACCATTCACAATTTATTCATGGGTCAGCATGAGTTACTGAAGGACACTAAACAGAGCTGATACTGTGCAGTGGGGGACTGTATCCTTAATTACAGTGTCACTGTAAAGGAAAAAAAAGCATTGCATGTGCCGGTGGGAGGAGGAGGGTGGTGGGAGCCAGAGTTTAGTTCGGTTGGTGTCATTTTCATGAAAAGGTGTTTTGTTTGGTGGAGGAGATGGAGGAGTGTGTTTGGCACATGGGTGGGGGGAAGTATATATAAGTAATTGCCTGTCTTCCAGGCTTGTTGACATGAATTCACCAGGCAGGGGCTGGGAGGGAGGAGGGTGCTAGTGCGAGCGATGGTAGGAGGATTATACAATTTTAAGGTGTTTTTGGAGGTGGGAGGTGTGGAATTATACTACAGTGGGTGGGAGAAGAACTGTATGTAAAGTAAAGATTGCAATTCACGTATTTTTCTCTGGAAAATTGCACAGATTTATATGGCAGAACTATGCAAATTCCCCAATTCACCCAAGGATTGTTAATTTTTGTAGTTTGCTGTGTGAACGTATGTGATTTGCTGGATGAATAAGTACATGGATTGCTGTTAATGTCAAAGCAAATTTGCTGAAATTCAAAACTTTCTGTAACTTTGCACATCTCAGGTCTCAATCCAACCTGATTTCTGTCACAGAGCCCACCTTTTGTTGGGAAGAATTTTGTGGGATACCAGATAGATTGGATCATGGAGGGTGTAAATGGTCTTTAGCTTCCTATAGTGGAAATTGGAGGTCTTGAGAGCATTTAGGGTAAAGGATGTACAATATGTCACCCATCAGGCATAATAGGACTCTCAGGTTTTCCTTGCCACTGTGACATCCTTATAACTACAGCTGGGGAAGAGACCACCACTTTCCATTCCTGTGAATAGGGTATGTCAGTGGTCCTCCACTTACATACGAGGAGGTGCGTCATTTTCATTCCTGCTGCTAGTAACTATTGTAATTTGTGGTTGCAATACAGTGTTCCAAGGGGAGGTATCCAAGGCAGCAGCAGTTATGAGGACAAAATATAAGAATGTTACACCACCTCCTGACATGCATGTTGGTCTGCTGCCCAGAAAGTGCTCTGGGCTGGGTAGGACCACAGAATATGATATAGGAAGCAATCTGAGGCATCACACCACCAACAGTCATTCTACAGACCTATTGCATGTAGATATTAAGGCATTCTGTGCCACGCATGGAACACTTTGTTTTGTATTAACAGGTTCCTGCTGTCCTGGCAAGATTTATGCACCAGCTTCCAACAGTTACTCCACATTTCCTCTAGGATGGGAACATTCAGGGAGGCTTCCCATTGCTGTTGAGCATTCTAAGATTGGTCTGGGATAGCTGCCACTATGCATTTATATGTCTTGGTAGCCCGAACTGTTTAGTACTTTTGCACCAGGACAAAGGTGGGAAAATACAAGAATGCCTAGGGTGGAAGGACAGATCTAGTCAGTAGGGGAGCTAGCTCACTCCTTGGGTGGGGGCAGAGCAGCAGTTTTCACAGAGACATTCTGGAGCCCGAGGTGCTGTCCCAGATGTACGCACCTCTCTGGGTTGAGGTAAGAGGTCAAATGACTCTGGGCAGAACTTACCAGGATCCAGATGGCTTCAACTCTCACCAAGTGGACACCAAATCCACTGCTACTGCCCCAGAGGATGTCTAGGGGAAGGAGGTCTGGCTGGACTATGGTGGACTCCATGAAGATGGAGGTGGCAGGGGCACATTCCTCCACCAGTGCCATTATGCAACTCTTTTATTATTCTGGCAGGAAGAGACTGCAAGGAAGTGGCATCTGTAGTAGTGGAAGGCAAGGATACAGGGGCCCCTAAAGGGAGAACCCAAAGTGGGTGGCACAAGACCCCAGCAGAAGAAGAAGAAAAAGCTTCTGTTGGGGGACCCAATTATTATGGGGATAACTCTGGGTATGGGGAAGGTGGAAGAGAGGGAGTTAAGGTGCCTACCTGGCACCATGGCTCAGAGGGATGGTGAGTGGATCCTAAGGGTCTCTAGAGTGGCAGGGCAGGGGGGCTGGATGTCATTGTCCACCTTGGGATGAATTACCTAACTAGAGATGCAGCTGAGATTCTTAGGGGAGTTAAGGTTTCTGGTAGTACACACGGTGGTCTTCACTGAGGTACTACCTATATATGGCCATGGCATCAGAAGCTTCAACTAGTGGTTGAAGGAATGGTGCAGAAAGGAGGGGTTCAGCTACACTGGAGACTGGGGACCAATATAGGATGATGTGGGCCTGTACAAAGATGATAAATATGAGAGAGGAAAACAGGACCAAAGGAAGAAAGGGAAGATTGCAAGCTGGATGGAAGAAAGATCTGGAAAGCTATGTTTGCAAATGCAAGAAGTCCTGGAAATAAAATTCCAGATCTTGAGGCTATCATGGTGGAGGCAGACCTGGACATAATTGCCATCACTGAGTTATGGTGCACAGGAGACTATGACTGGGACATAGCTATTCCAGGATACATCCAGTTCAAGAAGAATAGGGAGGGGAGAAAGTGGGGTTGTGTAGTAAGTCAGGGAAGATATCAAGGCAACAGAAATGCAAGGAAAGGAGCAAGGAGGGGGATGGAGGTGCTGTGGGTCATGCTGGAGATAGTAGCCAGAGTTTCCATTCATACTGGGGTAATTTACAGATCTCCAGCACAGGGGAAGGATCTAGATACAGAAATGGGGAAACCATTAGCAAGATGGAAGATAAGGGGAGGTACTGTTGATGGGGGACTTCAACCTCCCAGAAATTGATATGCGTCCTCTGGCCATGGCCCCTGCTAGATTACGATCATTCTGTGAGGGATCTAGCAGGGGGCATTTCTGAGGCAACTAGTCAAGGAACACACTCATGATGGGGCAATACTGGACCATGATGGTATGAACAGGGATAGTGTTACAGACCTCAAGGTGGGATGCTACCTTGGGACCAGTGATCACTGGACAGTGTGGTTTATCATTAGGACAGCAGCAGAGGTGAACCACACAAGGACAAGGGTCCTGAACTTCAGGATGGCAGATTTTAAAAAATGGGTGAATGCCTCGGAGATGTTCTGGCAGGGGAATTACCCTGATGGGGTGGAGGGACAGTGGGCCAGATTAAGGGATGGAATAGTGAAGGCAACAAACCTTTGTTCAAGAGTTGAGCGCAAACAGGAAGAAAAAAAAAAAGAGACCAATATGGTTCTCAAGAGAGGCGGCAGCATGGGTAAGGTAAAAAAACAGCAGCATTCAAGAGATACTGTAGAAGGAAATACAGAGGGAAGAAGATTGGGAGGTGTATCAGCAAAAACAGAGGGAAACAGGGAAGGCAGTGAGGGGTGCTAAGGCACAAACAGAGAAAAGAATATCTGGGGTAGCAAAACGGGACAATACCTTTTTAGGTATATAGGTAAAAAAAAGAAAGACAAGGGGAGGAACTGTGATGTTGGGGGTTCAAGGGGAGACGGTACAGAGGATGATCAGGAAAATGCAGTTATTGTGAACAAATACTCCTGTTCTGTCTTCACAGTGGAAGAGAAAAGGGATGGGCCACATATAGGTTACTAAACCACTGGAGGGAGAGAGGGAAGTAGGTGCAGGTCCTTTCAAAAATGAAGAAGTCCTAAAGGGACATGGGAATCTGAGAGTAGACAAGGCTATGGGGCCAGATGGGGTACATTCAAGAGTAGTGAAGGAACTCAGGGATGTACTGGCTGCACCTTTGACAGCCCTATTCAATAATTCACTACATACAGCAGATGGTCTCAGAAGATTGGAGAAGGGCAGGTGTAGTCTTGTTCCATAAAAGTGACTCCAGGGAAAAGGCTGGCAACTACAGGCCGGAACGTCTGATAACAGTAGTGTGGAAACTAATGTAGTTACTTCTAGAGGAAGAACTGGTAGACTATCTTGCATCTGGTGGGTTACAGGACCCAAAGCAGCATGAATTCATGGGAGGGAGATCATGTCAGACAAACCTGATAGATTTCCTTGACTAGGTGACCAGAGAACTAGATCAGGGGGATGTGGTGACTTGGCTTGCTTAGACTTCAGCAAGGCCTTCAACACACTGTGCCACATAGGAGGCTCATAAAAAAAAACTGGGAAGCTAGGGGTGGGAAACAAGGTGGCACACTGGGTATGAAATTGTCTGACTTAGAGGCAACAGAAGACAGTGGTTTATGGCACATATTCAGGAAGGGAGAGTGACCAGTGGGGTTCCTCAGGGCTCAGTACTATGTTCTTTCTTCTTTTTTGTCTTTAGAGGTGACATTGCAGAAGAACTAGAATGCAAGGTGTGCCTCTTTACAGATAACACCAAGATCTGCAATAGGGTGGACACTCCAGACGGGGTGGAGAGAATGAATACAGACCTAACAAAGCTGTAATAATGGTCAAGGGAATGACAGCTGGGTTTCAATGCATAAAAAGTGCAAAATCATGTACCTTGGGTGCAGAAACCCAGAGTCAGAGCATAGAATGTGGGGAGGAATTGATGGTCACTAAACAGAAAATGGACCTGGGGTAATCATAACGGATGACATTAAGGCGGCAAGGCAATGCTACAAAGCAGTAGGGAAATCCAGCTTGATGCTGGGGTACATAGGGAGGAGTATCACCAACAGAAAAAGGGAGGTGTTGTTACCACTGTATCAGTCATTGGTGAGACCATACCTGGAGTACTGTGTCCAGTTCTAGAGACCACACCTCAAAAAGGACATAGGGTGCAGGCCATCCAAAGAAGGGCAACACAAATGGTGCAGGGGCTAATCTAAATGTCCTGTGAGGAGAGACTGAGGGATCTAAACATGTACTGCCTGGAAGAGAGGAAGGAGGGTCGGGACATGATACAGACCTTTAAGTACCTTATGTGGGTGGATAAGGTACAGGAAGAGAGCATTTTTTAGTAAGAAGGTGTACAAGAACTTAGTAGCATGCAATGAAGCAGAGGGAGGAAAGTTTAGGAGGGAAGTGAGGATGTATTTCTTCACTGAGAGGGTCGTGGATGTCTGGAAAAATGTTCCAGTGGGGTGGTGGGGGTGAAAACAGTAATGGGCTTCAAGCACACATAGGATTGGTGTGAAGGAAAACTGGTATCAAAGTGGAAGGAGGAAAGAGTGGCCGGAGGCAAGGTAGGGTCTGCAGTGGCAAATAGGCAGGGGATAGAAGCACAAGCTAGGTTGGCCAAGCTGTCCTTATCTGCCAACAAATTCTGTTTCTACGTTGCCTTAATTGTAGGTATCTCAATTCTCACATTTAGGGGAGGAGAAACCAAGATCTTAAGTTCTCAAAGGAATCCAAATAATGAGAACCTGGGGTAAGGAGATCCCTAACAAGATGAATTCCTGCCACCCTCCAGGTGTGCCACTGGATTGGCTTGCTTCCAACACATATAGCTGGGGTATCCAACATGGGATCCTTCATACTCAAGGTAAGGGAGGGCTTTGCAATTTTAGCAAGTTGCTA
This sequence comes from Neoceratodus forsteri, assembly GCA_016271365.2. NCBI lineage: Eukaryota > Metazoa > Chordata > Ceratodontiformes > Ceratodontidae > Neoceratodus > Neoceratodus forsteri. The sequence goes on along the minus strand of CM028129.1, from coordinate 732,447,663 downwards.
CCAGGTCCAGACTGCTGCACCCAGAGTGGGCTAGTGCCTAAGATGTTTTGGTAGGGTCAATAAAGTAGTGACAATGGAAAAACATCCTCATTTAGAATTATAAGGGAGTCCAGGTGGCAGCTCAGCAAACTATTTTGTGCTCTGCGCCCCCATGAAAGCCAGATAATATGCACAAATCCAGGGCATGTTACATCCACCTCTCTGCCAGTGGGAATGGAGCTATGATAAGGTGGTTTCCCTTACCTCACCAATTTGCCTATAAGAGCATTGATTTTGTTGAACCAGAGGGTGGACTGAGTATTGTTGAATGGGATAAACTGTTAACAGCTTTGGAGTGACTATCATCTTGATAGCCAAAATTTTACCCCTCAAGGAGAGTTTCAATTTTTCCACGTTTGACACCCTAGTAGTTCAGCCAAAAAAGACAGCAGATTAATTTTGCAGATTTGGTAGAGGTCTGGGGAAAGCTGGATGCCTAGGTAACAGATAAAAACTGGTGACCATTTGAGATTTAATGACTTTGAATGTGGATTCAGGACAAAGATTAGTGAATATCAGGACTTCTGTTTTGAAGGGATTAAAGTTCAAGCTAGACACCTTTTGAAGTGCCACTATGAGGGAAGGGGCAGAGTCAGCAGCCTGCTTTACTGGACATGTCTGGGGAGCTCTTACCAGCAGATCTACACAATTGCAATTCTTTATGTGAAGTATATTAAATAGCAAGTTCCTTTTTCTTTCTCTTATATGTTAAGAGGACCAAATCTGACAGAGGCTAATCATGAGCACATTTTCTCAGAAATAAACCCAGAAGGACTTTCTCAAAGTGAAAAGTGTTAAGTATGTAGTGGTTTCGGCAGACATGTCCAATGGAACTGCAGAATCACTAGTTAATCCTGAACACTCTTTACTAGCAATATGCAAATATCTAAAGGTGCTTAACAAAGCAGTGGCAGACATAGATAAAAACTGGATCGCTACAGTGTTCGCATTATTTCAGTTGAAGGTAAGGCAGAAACCACACAGACAGCAACAGGAGCAGTCACAGATGCCACCATGAGGGCACAGGCAATGGCAGTTGCATTGGTGCTCAAGAACTCAGTGCTGTAGCTCTGGCTTGAGCATTTGGAAAATAAAACTAGAGAAACACGTTTGCCTGTTGTGGATGCCTGAAACTTGCAGGGAGAGAACTTAAGAGGATTTATTACAGTGTGGCTTAATATAGAAACATAGAAACATAGAAACATAGAATTTGACGGCAGATAAGGACCGCTTGGCCCACCCAGTCTGCCCATTTCCCTACCTACTGGATAAGCTGCAGATCCTAGTTAACCAGCAGCCTACTTCTTTCTACCCCCAACCCCCCAGAATTGCCTTATGACTATCCCATGCATGCTTGAATTCCACCACTGATTTTGACTCCACAACCTCCTCCGAAGGCATTCCATGCATCCACAACCCTCTTAAATTACCCTAGCGCCCCCATCTTCAAATTGTGCCCTCTTGTTCTGCACACCTCTTTTTTGAAAGATGCTACCCTCTTGGACTTTGTTGATTCCTTGAGGTACTTGAAAGTTTCTATCATGTCCCCTCTCCCTCCTTTCCTCGAGGCTATACATATTAAGCTCCTTAAGTATCTCTTCATATGTCTTCCGTGCAGACCCTGCACCATTTTAGTTGCCCTCCTCTGGACAGCTTCCATCCTGTCTATGTCTTTGCGGAGATTGGGTCTCCAGAACTGCACACAGTACTCCAGATGGGGTCTCACCAGCTGTCTGTACAGAGGGATAATAACTTCCTGTTTTCTACTGGTGATGCCTCTCCCTATGCATCCCAGTATCCCCCAGCCCTCCTTGCTGCCTTCTCACATTGCTTGCCCACCTTTAGGTCATCTGATATGACTACCCCCAGGTCCCTTTCCATTTTGTTGTTGTTAGTATCTCACCCCCATTGTGTACTCTTCCCTGGGTTTTGTTTCCCAGGTGCATTACTTGCACTTCTTAGCATTGAATCTAAGCTGCCATACATGTGACCATTCCTCTAACCTTGCCAAGTCCCTTCTCATCCTTTCCACCCACCCTGTGCATCAACTCTGTTGCAGATCTTAGTGTCATCTGCAAAGAGACATACTTTTCCTTCCAGTCCTTCTGAAATGTCAGCTTATAAAGACATTGAAGAGGACTGGTCCTATACTGAACCCCCGCGGTACCTCGCTAACCCTCCTTTCTTCTGAGTGGACTCCATTTTACTATTACTCTCTGTGTCCTATTCTCCAGCCAATTCTTTACCCAGGCTGTCATCTTGGGACCCACTCCCAGGCTGGCTAACTTATATATTAATCTTTGTGTGGGACTGTGTCAAATGCCTTGCTAAAAGTCTAGGTAGGCCATGTCCACAGCCCTCCCTGATCTACTACTTTGGTCACCCAGTCAAAGAAATCTATCAGATTCGTCTGGCATGACCTTCCCGCTGTGAATCCATGCTGCCTAGGGTCTTGTGCCCTCTGGCCTCTAGATACTCGACAATTCTTTCCTTTAGAAGTGATTCCATCATTTCCTATCACTGAAGTTAAACTAACAGGTCTATAGTTTCCTGCTTCTGCCTTGCCCCCACTTTTGTGAAGGGAATCACATCTGCCCTCCTCCAGTCCTCGGGTACCACCCCATCCTCCCATGATTTGTTAAAGAGGTAGTCAGTGGTGTCACTAGTTCTACCCTTAGTTCTTTTAGAATTCTGGGATGAATCCCATCAGGCCCCATTGCTTTGTCCACCTTCAGTTTTAAGAGTTCTTTCAGAACCCTTTCTTCTGTAAATGGGCTGGTATCAACTTCTGTATCCAGAGTGTTACTACTGTTTGTTTTATGTACCTCCCCTCTTCCTTTGTAAATACTGAGCAAAAATATTTGTTTAGTATCTCTGCCTTTTCACATTCTCCTCTCTACCCTCCCTCCCTTTATTAAGCCTCACTATCCCTCCCTTGGTCTTCCTTTGCTCCTGATGTACCTATAAAGGTTTTATTCCCCTTCTTAACTGAGTTGGCTATCTTTCCTCAGTTTGGGCCTTTGCTGTTCTGACTGCCTTCCCAGCCTCCTTTGCTTTAACTGATACAGTTCTCTGTCCTGCTCCTGCTGCGATTCCTTGTACTTCTAGAATGCTTTCTTTTCTCTTGAACCTTCACTGCCACTTCCTTTGAGAACCATAGTGGTTTCTTACATCGTCTTGTTTTGTTTATTTGCTTCACACAAGGCTCGTTACCTCTGTGATGGCAGTTTTATTATTCCCATTGTTCTTCCACCCTCCTTCCCACCCATTTGCTAGTGCATTCCTTAAGCACTCACCCATTTTAGCAAGTCAGCCTCCTAAGGTCCAGTACTTTTGTCTTTGTATGCTTGACTCTATTGCTGTGTTTTGTGAACCATACTGTTCGATGGTCGCTAGTTCCCAGATGGCTACCCACTTCTACATCTGTGATCCTCTCTCCATCTCCATTTGAGAGTATCAAGTCTAATATTGCTCCCTCTCGAGTGGGCTCCAGTACTAGTTGTCTAAGGCATGCCCCTGTGGGGCATCTAGAATAACTGCACTCTTGAAGTGGCAGCTGCAACTGCCTCCAGTTAACATCTGGCATATTCAGATCACCCATCAGCAATATCTCCCTTTTCTGCCATTCTAAGTATACTTTCTATCATTTCCTTGTCCATTTCCCCCCTGAGAAGGGGTCTGTATACTAACCCTGTGCAGATTGTGGTGCCATTGCCTGTCTCCCAAATTTACCCACAGTGCTTCTTCTCCTCCCTGTTTACCCTTTTGTTCTGTTGCTTTTATTCCTTCCCTTATGTAAGAACTACTCCTCCCCTCTTTTACCCTCCTGTCCCTCCTGTAGATAGTGTATCCTGGTATGTTTCGTCCCAGTCATGGTTTTTGTGTACCATGTTTCTGTGACTGCCACGATATCCAGATGTTCCTCCTCCATCAAGGCCACTAATTCAGGAAGCTTGTTACCTAGACTACGGGCATTGGTACTTATTACTCTCCATTTTTTGATGGCCTTACCTTCTGTTGCAGCATCCCCCACTGACCGTTCTACCTTGGTCTTTTCTCATTTAGTACCCTGTTTTGTAGGGAGAGGCTGGGATTTTCTGCTGCTTGTCAGTGCCTCCCCATTGACTAGTTTAAAAGCTTGCCAATGAAGCATTTAAACCGATTGCTCAAAAGACTTGTTCCCTTCCTGGACAGATGCAGACCATCCTGCCAGTATAGGCTGGTGTCCTTCCAGGTGGAACCCCAGTCCCCAATGAAGCCAAACCCCTGTGCTCCGCACCATTTTTTCAACCATTCATTAAACTGCATGGTGCCAATTACCCTCGCCTCCCCCATGCCTTTGACAGGCAGCACCTCTGAGAAGGATACAGAGGAGTAAAGCTGGATAACAGGTGGCTGAGGGTGGTTATTCCTTTAACTCACTAAATGACTTCACAAACTCACGTTTGTATAACTGTTATTCGAAAATGCATGCCTCCCATAATTAATTCTTTAACATGTTTTCATTTTGAGGCTGGGTATGTTCAGGGGTGGGTAGGATAGGGAGGGAATCAGGTTGTTGGCAGGGCTATATGCCCTATCTTCATTCAGTCTGGACCCTGCATAGCAGCTGTGTTTAATGAAAGTTTAAGTCTGGAACCACGGGCTCAAGTTGTTGAGATCTACACAATTACTCCCCACAAAGCCCTGGGACCAGACCAACCTCCCCGCATTGTTCTTCTTGTTCTGTCAAGCCTCAGTGAATGGGACTGGACTTTGGAGGCTGTACATTGGAAGAAGTCCCAGTTTTACAATGATTGGCAAATAGACTTGTATCGTGACTTCAGTTTTTCTAAGAGGCAGAGGTGCTGGCAATTCGATGGAGTGAAAAAGAAGCTGGCAGAGTTAAACATACCTGCATGCTACATGATGCCATCAAAACTCAGGGTAACCTACAGAGGGTCATGCATATATTTACTCTGATCCTGCAGATGCCCAGCAACTGTTGGACAAAGTACAAAAAGAGCAGGAGGAAGAGAGCTCTGCAAACACAGAGAAGTAAAGCTGGGTAACAGGTGGCTGAGGGAGGTTATTCCTTTAACTCACTAAATGACTTCACAAACTCACGTTTGTATAACTTATTCGAAAATGCATGCCTCCCATAATTAATTCTTTAACATGTTTTCATTTTGAGGCTGGGTATGTTCAGGGGTGGGTAGGATAGGGAGGGAATCAGGTTGTTGGCAGGGCTATATGCCCTATCTTCATTCGGTCTGGACCCTGCATAGCAGCAGGATCACAATCCCCTTTACTATCAGTCTCTCATTTTTAGTTCTTTTAGGTGGGTTTTAACCTCCATGCACCACAAGCAGCACACAATATTAAAGTAACCAACCCAATGTGGTTTTCAAGAAGAATTGCTGATTGTTGTATTCTTGCTATAGTCTGAATTTGCAGTCCTAGCTATCAGTTAGTACTGAGTGCTATGATTATGCGACTTTGTCTCTGTTCACTTTCTCGTCACAGGAACATACTTGGGATGCTCATTTTATACTTGACAATTTATCTTGCAGGACATTGCTCCGTAGGCGTGATGAATATCTGATATTTGTTTTACCATTTGTTTGATATATGACCCAGGTGCAATGAATGCCCCAACCCAGATGTATCCAGTAAAAGAATATTTATTTTCTATCCAGATTGTGGTCATGAACATTGCTGCAGCAGCTCATTACTTATACTTGATCAATAGTTGCTCCTGTTTCTGTAAGGACCTGATGATCCCTTCTTTTTTGCTATTGTAATTTTTTATTGAATTGATCTGTGCATTCAGTGTACATAAGTAACATTTTACTTTATATATTTGTAGCTGATTTCATTTTTTTTCCATCATCATTTGTTTATCTCCTGTGCTGCCCTGGATGCCCCTTCCCACTGCCCCCTTCCCCCCATTGTCCTCTGCCATAGGACTGTGCAAGTGTACCCAGTCAACAGTGCAAGGAATCAGCCGCCATCCTGCAGTCAGGGTATTTTTCCACTGATTATCTCTTTCGGTCCACAAGATGTGCAATGGTAACAATATGCAAGCTCCAGCTCCACAGAGATGTCCCCAAGAGAGGAGAGCATTTCTATGTACACATATGCTCAGTCCTTCCTCACACAGCCAGTGCCTGTGTGACCTGTGCCCATTTCAGAACCCAGGTCACTGGTGTGGCAGGATGTGAGGCACGCAGAGCCTCAGCCCTCCACACCACCGAGTTGGCTACCAATTATCATTTTTATTTGACCTGATCTGTCCATACAATGTACATCAATAAAGTTTGACATTATACATTTGTGGAGTTGATTGCTTCTTTACATAATTACATGCATTGTTGACAAGGATGTAGTGGTACTGCACTGTCAGCCCGTCATCTCTTCTGCATTACAGTAAAATAGGAGAGTTACTAACTACATAGTTAAAGCTTTCATTTTCCTGACCTTACATGTTCAATAATCATACTAAAATCTGACCTTACACTGAGCCAATTAGGGGAGTATGGAGTTGAAGAGTCCTGGCGAGTAGAGGTGATGTCAGTTCAAAGGATGTGGAGTATTAGAAATGTAAGGGAATCCCAGCTGTGGAAGGGGATGGTAGCCTATACCTGCCCCGAATGGCTCAGGGATATAGCAGAATTTGATGTCATAGAACTAAATTACTATCTTTACTTATGATGTGTAGCAGCCAACCAGTCCATCTGGAGGAGCATAGCTCCACTCTGTCATTCAGAGAGAGTGTCATTTTTCCCATACAGTATATCTGATTAACTATTTTGCACCAGGAGATGATGTCTGGAACCACTGGGGTAAGCCAGTGCCAAGTGATGGCTTTTCTTGCAGCCATTAGAAAGATTCTCTGAAGGTATCAGCACTTAAGATTGGGGTTCACACAAAGGTTGAGAGGGCAAGCGGACCAGTCGCCTTCCCCCTGAAATCACCATGTCCACAAAACACAAGCAGATCCAGCAAGGGTCCACACGGAGGTCAAGAGGGCAAGCGGATCAGTTGCCCTCAACCACCCCCCCAAAAATCACCATATCCACAGGGTACAGGAACCTGCAGCTCACAACAGGCCTAGGATTTCTGTCTCCTCGCTTGCAGAATGTACTGAGGGTGATGGTGCCATTTTTTGAATCCAAACCTGGCTCTCTGCTTGGCACCATTTTAACTTAATTTAAAACTGTTGTCAGCATACAAGTGGAGATTTTTTTTTTTCAAGAAAGTTTTCTCTACCACTCCTTACCCTGCATTGGTTAAATAAGCCTTGTATAGCTTTAATTGTAAAGGTAGGCTCTCTCTGATCCATTGACTAGGGATTGCTAGAGATTCCCAGGTTTGGTTTAAACACCTCTGGGGCCAGATCTTTTAGTTTTATGGCTCCAACCCTGTGGAATTCTCTATCTTGTCTGGTGCGGGATTGCCCAGCTGTCCAAACCTTTAAGGGGGCATTAAAAACACATCTTTTTAACCTTGCACACAGTGATTTTTAATTGTAGCTGCCTTGTATTAATTTTAATATTGATTTAATTATTTATTGATTTTATTGTGTTATGTACAGGCACTTTAGTTTTGGAAAGGCACTTTTTATAAATAAAGTTTTATTTGATTTGATTTGTATGCATGCGGATAATTTATACAAAGGGTCTGACTGAAGCTTAAAATAAATAAATTAAAAGCCTTAAAGGTTCCACCATGTTCACCTGAAAGTACTGCTGTGCTGAACTAGTTCTCTTTAAATTAACTTTTTTTTATTAGTTGTTTTTTAACCAGGTATAGCACACTAAGCTGAAAGCTTTTTTAACAGGAGTGACCTGGGAGCACAAGGAGGTTAAGTGACTTGCTTAGGGTCATACAGTATGCAAGTGGAAGCTGTGGGATTCAAACCCAGGTCAGGTCTGCTGGATGTCACCAAATTTGCAGCTCAGAGCCTTAGACCACTGCGCTATAATGCCTGCCTGTTATTGTAATTTTATTATTGTAATTATTGTAATCCGGTACGGGCTTGCCCAACTGTCCAAACCTTTAAGGGGGCATTAAAAACACATCTTTTTAACCTTGCATACAGTGATTTTTAATTGTAGCTGCCTTGTATTAATTTTAATATTGTTTTAATTAAAAGGGACTAAAGGGTCCCTAACAAACAAATCTTATTGCCCCAAAATGTTGGACTGGAATCCCATCCTCAGGTCACTTCTCCTCTTCGTGTCTGGCAATATACACCCTAACCTTGGACCTCTCCTAAAACTTAAGAACAAAGTGCAGTCAGTGCTGTGCAGTCAGTATTCCTAAAGGATTCTATTGTTAGAGTAAAATAAGATCTGTCAAGAATTTATTGTGCTAATTGCTAGTTTCAGTCTCTCTCACAAAATGAAGTGTTTCTCCAGCAAGCATGTAATCTCAGTCCTCTGAAACTGGATGCACAGTAACCTCCTTTACCCCGCCCCCCTTTCTTTATACATTCTTACCTGGCTCTTCCATTTTCTTTCACAGACACAAGCAGATCCAGCTAGGGTCCACACGAGGTCGAGAGGCCAAGCGAACCAGTCACCCTCCCTCACCCCCCAAAATCACCACATCCATAAGTTACGGGAATCTACAGCTCACAGCAGGCTTAGGAGCTCCGTCTCCTCGCTTTCAGAACTTACTGAAGGTGACCCTGGTGACGTTCCGTGTTGGCTCCCCACCACCACCCTTGGTCAACTCTCCTTTATATAGGGAGTAGGGAGACAGGAGAGTGTCTGAACCAATCAGCCCACTTCTCCACTTGCAACTTTTACACACTCGCCTCTGGGGCAGATTTCTGGCTTTCTCTCACTCTCTACTTGCTCTTCCTCTGGTCCTCCCCCCACCTCTTAATCACTATGTATCTGTCAGCCATTCCCATACTCCCTCTGCTGTTCCCTGTGATGACACCTCCACCCTCTACTTTACCTGAATATCTTCCCTCCTATGGAAATGGTGTCTTTCTGCCTGACTGGCAGCCCCTACTACAATTTATTCCACTGCACTGCAAGTGATCTTTTGTCCTGCAACCCCGATAGTGATCTACTGTGCTAGTAACCTCTTCCCCCAGAACCCTGCTGCCACTAGGAGTAGGAGCTTGGCCCTCTACATCTCTTGGCCACCCATGATCCTGCCATCTCCCCCCCTCACTGCACCTCTTGATCCTGGCTCCCCCCCCCCATCTACTAACCCTTCCCATTCCACACTTCCTAACACTAAAGGGTCCCTAACAAACAAATCTTATTGCCCCAAAAAGTTGGACTGGAATCCCATCCTCAGGTCACTTCTCCTCCTCGTGTCTGGCAATACACACCCTTACCCTGGACCTCTCCTAACCTCCACCCCCCACACACACAATCCCATGCAGGTGGATTGCATATTGCCACCCTTATTGTCTGCAGCCTTCTAAAAAACATGGGACTCCAACCAGGGCAGGGTCATGCAACATCAGCCTGATATCATTGCCATGGGTGAAACCTGGCTCTCCTCCCATATCCCTGATTCATCAATCACCTTCACAGGGTATAATGTATTCTGAACTGACAGTCAGGTTAACTGAGGGGGAGCTGTGCCATTTACACCAAGGACACCTTGAATGTACACCTGCTCCTCCCTCCACATCTCCTACCTGGACCCCAGGCCCTCACACTCAAACTTACCCTTGCACAATCCCATACCCCCCCTGATCATCACTACTATATACATTCCCCACAGGGACCAGAAGGCAGCCTTCCACTCTGTCATGTCCTATCTGGCCACCTTACCATCTCATAATGAAAATATTGTGCTGGGGGATTTCAATATCAATTGGTAATCTAAGTCTGCCACCCCATTCATCGACACAGCCACTGCCCATGACCTAACACAAACAGTCCCTTCCCCCACCCGTCTGCACCAGCGCACTGGGTCCTCCTCTCTTCTGGACCTAGTATTCACTAACCGCCCCCACAAAATCACTAGCACTACTATACTCCCAGATGTGATTAGTGACCTCTCCCCTGTCCTCTGTTCCTGGACTTGCAAGGCCCCTAAGTCCCCTCCGAAAATGATCCTACGACATAAACTTGGCCCAAGTAAACTTACACTCCTAAACGCTATTCTTAATATGTTGGATTGGTCATTCTTAACAAACACCTTTGACCCAGACTGAGCCCTTGATCTCTTCATTCATTCCTTTAATGCTATCTGTGACATGTTCGCCCTGCTTGCCAAAAGAATGGTTAAACACAACCAGGCACCCTGGATCTCTGACCACTTACTGGCTGTTATGCAGTCCAGAGATTCCCTTTGGCACCTCTCCAATGTGACTGGCCTGCCATCAGACAAACAGAAGTACAGAGAAGCCTGGAACCAATGCACATGGTCTCTGCACAAAGCCAAGGCCCAGTTCTACAAATCTGCCTTAACCTCTACCTGAGGCTTGGGGCATAAATTCTGGTATAATATTAAGGACATCTGCGGCAAAGCCCCCAACCCAGCCCCCACATAAATCTTGGTCGAAGAGATCCTGACCTCCAATCCCACTTGGATGGCCATCGCATTTAACCATGCCTTCGCCGACCTCAGCCATGTCCTCCGTCGCCATTTCTTTGATCCACCCCCTGTCTCTCACACCACTTCCCCCCGTAAACACTCTCCTCCTCACCTATGTTGTATCTCCCCCAGGTCTGCAGAGCCATACCTCAAAAAATTCCTGTCCGGGGAGATTGTGGCTGCTCAGAATCGACCTGCTCAGCCTTTCCGAACTGTGGACAGACTGTGCAACCCAGCTTGTCTGCATGTTCAGAAAGCCTTTTCACAATTAGAGAGCAATGAACTTGCTCAATTCTTTGTTAATAAGGTGGCTGACATCAGGGTGGCACTCCAACCAGCACACTCTATGAGCATTGCTTTTTGATCAGTACAAGGTCACTGCACCTCGGCCTTCTTGGAGTACCTTCTGCTGACTGGAGTTCATGGATGTCATGTGAATCATCCAGGGTGTGTGCCCTATGCGCTGTAGTTTGGACTCTGGACCAACTTCCCTAATTTCGGGTTGTATTGATGTCATCGGTCTGGTCCTGGAGTGGATAGTCTGGTGCTCCTTTGAATCTGGAGAGTTTCCTAGCTCCCTGAAAGAGGCGGTGGTGACACCACTCTTGAAGAAAGCTGCCTTGGACCCAGACTGCCATGCAAACTACAGACCTTTCTCTAACCTTCCCTTTTTGGGGAAGGTGATTGAGAAAGTAATGGCAGCACAACTGGAGGACCATTTGACCATCCATGACATCTATGAACCACTCCAGTCCAGTTTTCAAAAGAGACATAGTACCAAGATAGTGCTGGTTCGGGTGCTCAATGATCTCTTGATGGCTAGAGATTGGAAGAACCATTCCATCCTGGTTCTTCTGGATCTCTCATCAGCATTTGACACCTTGGACCATGGGGTGCTGCTTGGTCACCTGAGGCACGTCTATGGACTGTCGGGAACAGTCTTCAGGTGGCTTACATCATTTCTCATGGGTAGAACACAGAGTGTGGTGTCTGGGGTCTTTTTCTCAGGCCCTATTTCTCTGTCATGTGGGATTTCTTCATGGTTCAATGCTGTCACCCATGTTGTTCACAGTGTACATGCTACCCCTCGGAGACATTATAAGAAGGTATGGGCTGAGGTGTCACTGCTATGCTGATGATATCCAGCTCTACCTTTCTTTTGCACCCGACCAGGGTGGAGTTCTCTCGGTCTTTAATAACTGTCTGAAAAAAATCCAGGAGTGGATGGATTCCAGGTGGCTGAAGTTGAACTCAGAAAAAACCAAGGTGCTGGTTGTGGACCCAGGTCACTGGATAGGGGGTTTGGGGGTTGGTTCGCCCTCGGGACTTTTACTCAGTGGTGTTTCACTCCTGACCTCTGAATGGGTGCGTAACCTGGGGGTAATTTTTGATGAAGGGCTAACCCTGCATTCGCAGGTATTGGCTGTCGTCAAATCTTCCTCTTATCATTTTAGGAATATCGCCTGGATTAGGCATCTGGTTCCATCTCATGACCTTCCTGCTTTGGTCCATGCCTTTGTGTCCTCGTGCTTAGATTATTGCAACTCCCTTTACCTAGGGCTTCCTGGAGTGGAAATCCGCCGCCTGCAGCTGGTGCAGAATGCTGCAGCCCGGCTTTTGACGGAATCTGTTCGGTCCAGTCATATTTTGCTGGTGCTGCTCGAATTGCACTGGCTGCCAATACAGTGGCGGATCACCTTTAAAGTCAGTTTGCTGACTTTTGAAGCCCTACACAGACTTGGCCCGGATTACCTAAAAGAGCTCCTGGTTCCTTATTGCCCTGGACGATCACTCAGCTCGGCCGACAAGGGGTTGCTAGAAATTCCAAAGGTGTGTTTGAAATCCTCCGGGGCGAGAGCATTGAAGTATGCAGCCCCTACTGTTTGGAATTCTCCACCCCTTCGGTTATGGTAGTGCACAACTGTGGAGGTATTCAAGCAAGCTTTAAAACTTTTTTGTGGCACCAGGCATTCAGTGACTGATCTTCCTTTTTGATAAATGGTATGCTGTTATTTTAATGTTAATTATATTGATGTTTGATCTGTTTCTAAAATTGTTAGGTGCCTTTGTTATGGATAAGGCACCGTATAAATAAATTTATTATTATTATTAAAAAAAAATAAGCCACTCCCAATACAGTAGTGACTCCTTTGACCTGAGACTTCTTCGGTTCACTCTTCATGAGGTGCTAATCCCCCTCACCCACATTATTAACTGATCTTTATGTCTCTGGAAATTCCCTGCATGCTGAAAATCTGCCTCTATCACTCCCATATTTAAGAGCGGGAACCATACCACCACCAACAATTATTGCCCTATCTCTATTCTCCTTCCCCTATCTAAGGTTCTGGAGCATATCGTCTCTGATCATCTCACTGACCACCTCAACAAAACACAAAATACTTTGCAACCAGCAACATGGTTTCTGTAAGGGACACAGTATGACTGACTACCACCCTACTTGAATTCACCACATACCTTCATATGGCCCTTCACAGTGGTCATCTCTCTGGTGCAGTTTTCATTGACCTCACTAAGGCGTTTGACACCATCAACCATTCCCTCCTTCCTCCAAACTTGATCTTTCTCAAAATGCCCTCTGCTGGTTCACTGACTATTTGGTGGATCATTTCCAGCAAGTCAGAATTGGCACCACCTTATCCAGCAGGCTGCCAGTCCACTCCGGTGTACTTCAGGGGTCCATCCTCAGACTTTTACTTTTCAGTCTCTTCCTTAACTCCCTCCCCCAGTCCTTCTCAGGCAACATCCTACTGTACACAGATGACGCTGTCCTGTACTCCTCCAACCCTGACCCCTCACAGCTCCACTTCTCCTTCCAATCCTCTTTCACTGATGCCAAAAAATGGTTCTCCTCACAGCCCCTTATTTTAAACTATAAGAAGACTAAAGTTATGTTCTTCTCACACCCACTTAACTTTAAGAAGGACCACTGCCCTTAAGTACTAACTGCCAACCAGACCTCACTTGAGCAAGTGGACTCCTTTAAATACCTGGGAATCACACTTGACCCAGCCCTTAATTTCCACCATCACATTCATCAACTGTCTGCAGTCCTCAATATCTGTCTTGACATCCTCTACCAGTTTAAACATGGTCTTACTCCTGATGCCCTTCATCTTGCAGTCTCCTCCTCAGTCCTCTCCCTCCTAGACTATGGCATGCTAATCTATAGCACGGCCAGCTCCCCGAATTTATCCAGACTATGGCTCTCCCTCAACAAAGCCCATCATCTCATCCTGGACTGTGATTGCCTAACCCACACTTGCTCCCTTTACAGTGCCACAAACTGACTTAACCTTGATAACATACTTGACTCATGGCCAAAAAGATTACCCTTGATCTCACCCCGGTTTCTCCACTCTAATCCAATGGGCCCCATCACACCAACATACCCGTAGCTCTAGCAGGCAACTCCTCATGGTTCCCCACTGCCGCATCTCTCAATTCCAAAGTTCCTTTAGTTATGAAGCCCCTTCCTGGATGAATAACCTGCCTAACGCTCTCACAAACATGAATAGAATTGGCTCCTACAAAGTCTACCTTAGGAACCATCTAAAGTCCTCTAATCCCTGTTGCCTCTGAACCCACCCTCCCCCTCTATTCCTTTTGACTAAGGCCTATGGCCATCTAACCCTGCCACTTCTGAAACTTTCTATATTAGCTCATTAATTTAGTTTTGAAATATATCTGTACAATTGAGTATAATACCATGAATCTGCTGTATCTAAATGTTAGCCTATTAACTGTACCTTTGTATACTGATTGCTTCTTTGTGTTCTACTTCTATATTGCTCTGTACTGTTGTCTTCTTGTTTTACCTGTACTGACGTGGAACCTTTGAAAAGGAGTCTTTGACTCAAAGATACTTTCTGAATCCTCAATAAATAAAAAATAAATAAACATAATCCTCTGAGTAGCTGAAGTAAGAGAAAGAACTTGGAAGTAAGAGATACTGGCCTAGCAAACAGTTCAGTCAGATCATTTTCCATTTCCCTGAAACAGGGCATGACCAGATTATATGGGTGAGGTGGGCTTCACTCTCTCCCTCTCTGCCGATTTGACAACAAGAAGAGACCCTCATGGCAAGGAAGTGTGCTATGATGACTGCAGTTCTAAAGAACTGTACTAGGTGTTTCCATGAAAACTACTTCCACTGGTGGGAGATGGTCACTCTGGAGGAGATTTGGCACATTACGTTCCATGAAAGGACAGGTATTTGAGCTGCCAGCTCGTCCTTCCATCTGTCAGCTATATCTGAATAGATGTCAGAGCGGTAAGGAAGAGAGATCAAATGAGTTGTCACCCCAGTCTGACAGAAGGATATAAAGAATCAGACTATGGGAGGGTATGCATCCAGAATACGGATCCTCAGGGGTAGGGCTAGAATATAGTGTCTGAGTTGCAGGTAATGGGAGAAATCAGCAGGGCGGAGACCATATGTAGCTTGTAACTCTATAAATGGCTAAAGAGTAGATCTAGACATTAGCTGCATATCTAAGGAGGCATGCTCCCAGTTGCAAAATGCTGGGTCAGTTTGTATGGGTTGAATGTTTTCTGACAGACCAAGTGGACAAAATAGATGTAGAAAGGAGATAATCAGGTGACTCTTCTTAATGGAGTGTCAGGTCCTGACTTGAGTCTTAAGCAAGGGGTTTAAAAATTATATGAGTTCAGCTGGGCCCTCATTGTAATAAAGAGCCTTAATAGAAAAAAAGGATTTGGGAATATCTTATGCTCAGTGCTTAACTAAATGGTACACGTATTACCCAGGTGGTGGTGTGATATGTAGCAGAGGTGAGCCACCCAAAAGTATAACTTTTCATATGGCTTTTAGTGATGTAACAAAAGGCCTCCTAAGTTCCTAGATAGGAACAGGGTCTACAGTTTAACTCATGGCTATTATCTACCCAAACCAATGGGGAATTTCCTAGTTCCAGAGCCTGAAGATGGAGAAAGAAAGTGAGAGGAGGACCTTTTGGTACAAACATAGCACTCTAGGAAGAGTTACCATTCTTATAACTTCAACTATATGGGAGAGATTGAGGGGAAGTGTATTCCACCTCTTGAAATCCTGAATCATCTGGGTGGTGGAGGGATCACAGTCCTTGGCATAGCCACCCTCTAAGTTCCTGGCATTGCATTCCTACATATTTCAACTTGTTCAGTTGCCATCTGATTGGAAAATTATCCCTTAGTTCCTGTGATCAGGAAAAGTAGATTCCAAGGGATTCACTTTTTGTGGTGATAGGTTTGTAGCCAGACACTCAGCCATATGCCCGCAGAATCTCAAACACAAGTGGAAGGGAGGTTTTAGGATGGCTGAGCTACAGTAGAACATAATCAGCATAAAAAGCTATATGGTGCTTGTCTCTACCAATGCAGATACTGTGAAAGGAGATTGCCTTCTTATAGCCTAAGCCAAAGGCTTGATATACAAGGCAAAGAGCAGGGGTGACAATAGAAACCCCTGCTGGTTGCATCTATGAAGAGGGTAGTCCTCTGAGTGATGCCCCTTAATTTTAAAATGGCTCAGGTACTGTTGTAAAGGTGCTGCAAGAGTTACAATATGTGAAAGGGACTGAGAATCCTAGTCACTCCAGTTCAGAGTACAAGAATGGCCAGGAGGCCCAGTCAAAAGCCTTCTTGGTATCAAGACTTGGCAGAATGGAAGGAGTGGCTGAATGCAGAATTTCATGAACTACATGCAAGGTGGATCCTATGTTGTCAGCAGTTGTTCTGGAGCAGACAAATCCCACCTGGTCTACTCCAATAAGTGGAGTGAGCATTTTATCCAGCTGGCAGGCAAGAATGGACATGAAGAATTTATAGTCAGAGTAAATGACTGAAATTGGTCAGCAGGAAGGAAAATGTATGGAGTTCCTGTCGGGTTTTAGAATGACTGAGATAGCTTCATAGGACCATGTTGGGAGGGGGTGGAATTTTTTGTCATTATAGCCTTCATGACCCAGAGTAGAACTGGGAGGGATTGCTCCTTAGTGGCTTTGGAGAATTCAGTACCGTAAACATCAGGGCCTGGGGTCTTCATGGATTTGACATCCCTAGTAACTGTGTAAAGTTCCTCTAGAGTGATGGCAGACATGAGTTGTTCCTCCATTTCCAGGGGAAGAAGTGTGAGAGGGGTAAGAAATGCTGTTACGTCCTCTGGAGTAGACTCCTATTCTGGGTTGTAAAGAGATTTTTAATCTGCACAGAACACCTGTGCTGTATCATGTAGCTTAGCCTGCCTGTCCCCAAAACTGGGTGGAGAAGGAATGAGATGGTGGCAGCTTTGCACTGGTTTTGGAGCTGGTATGTCAGGAGTCTAGAGAGTCTAGCTCCTGTTTCATAATATTGCTGCCATCTGATAACCCCTTCTAGATCTAGAATTAGATTTATGCTGTTTTGGGCATCTGTTAGCAAAACTAATAAACTGTCCATGTATAAATTTCACACTGTATTCTGTATGGATTTACTATGAAAGACTGACAGGCAGTTGCCCGACAGTCATAATCCCGATGCCACAAGCCAGACACCAAAAATCCTGACAGTAGCGGCAGACGTCTTTTTCATGTTTGCTCCCCACACACATACCCCAATGTGGGGGGCTTTGCCCCTGAACCCCACTTAATTATTACAATGAACTTCACCATGGGCAAAATTCCACTGTCAGGATTTTCAGTGTCGGGCTTGTGGCATTGGGATTTCAAGTATCAGGCAACACAGTGTCAGTCTTACAATAAACTCCCTTCTGTTCAGCCCACCTTTATATCTGAGAGATGTCCATGCTCTCTAATGGCAATTGCCAATGGTTCCATGGCCAGCACAAATAGTAAAGGAGATGGAGCACCTCTGAAAGTGTGTCTTTATGCAGTGGAAAAGGTGCTGACAGAAGTTTGTTGGTAAGAATCCTTCCTGAGGGATGTACCTCTAAGGTATGGACCCAAGTTCTAAAGTTGGGACCAATCTGCATCCTATCCAATACATGCAGCAGGTACCACAGACACTGAGTTGAAAGCATGTTCTAAATCAATTGCAACTAGGCCAGCCCACTGGTGCAGCAGTTGGATTTCTGCTTGTGATGCCAACAACCCGGGTTCAGGGAATGGACCAGGCAGTCAAAGGGCCGGCCGGGGGAAGCATCGAATGTCCTGGGGACTGCTCTCCTTCTCTGGTGGGGAGGGGAGCAGAGTGTCTGATACACTGCCCGAGGCTGGGAGTACCACTGCAGCTAGCACCATAACCTTAGGGGTTGGGGGAGATGCTGGACTTCATTGCAGGTCCCCACCCCCAGGGGTCAAATACTTTCAAAAAATATGTCTGCCGATGAATGACATCAGTGCTGATTCCACATAGTTTTCAAACCATGCCTCCCTTCTCTATGATTAGTCCTGTTGCTATGGGAACATTACATACAGACACTGTGTACACCCCGAACCCAAATACAGTTTCTAGTGATATTAATCCTGTACAGAATCATGCCGAAAGTACTATGAAAAACCCATTACAGGTTAATGATGTTGTGTCTTTGGAGTTTACACAAGGGGATGGGGTGATCAGGGTGCTAATACAGATCTATGGAATAAAGAACCTTTCTACAAAATGGATAGGGGAAATTCATATGAGATGAAATGGAAAATTGAAGATTCAAAGAAGAAAGGGGAGAATGTGGTACTGCATAACAGTAATATAGTACAGGATGATGGGTGTGGTGCATTACAGCCACAGAATGTCTTTGAAGTTTCTCCTCCCACCTCCACAGTTTCAGCCATCAAACAGGCCTTTGATCTTGACTCTAATAAATGTGGAGGCCAACCATGGACAGAGTCGGCATTAAAAGGAGCAGATTTGATCATGAATTGGACTGGACAGTGGGTTCCTGATCCTATATGGATTAAATATCTTTTTCCCAGACCTCTATTGAACCAGAATGGTGCCCTAAAATAGGGAAAGCAGCTCCTGCTCTTCCAAAAATGAAAGAAGTTCCCTCATCATCTGATCATGCTATTGAAAAGGTAGCTCTGCCTTGCCCTGTAACTCAGACATGCCCTGGTGGACACGAACTGGATGTAGCTCGATTAGAGGTAAGCCTTAAATCTCAAGCAAGTGTGACGCTGATTACCCAAAAATTGCATCCAGTACAGTCTCAGACTGAATCTCTCCTCCACCCCCAAATCAGGTCCCAAAAGGAAAGGCAGTGGAACATACAGAAGATATTCCTGGACCTTCACTCTCAGTGACTGTCGACAGTACCTCAGATGGAAAACAGTGACCATTGCTATCCAGTCTATTTAAATTGAACTCTTCTGAGCCATTGCCATGACGACATGTGGTCCGTCTAAAGTATAAAGGGGGCTTAGATACCCACCTGGACCATCAATATGTCGGGAAAAACCTTATTAAGGACTCATTATGATTTTATCCTGCAGACGTGTTTCCTTTCATTCACATCTCAGGAGAAGACATCTTTGATATTAGTTTTCAATCTGCTACTCTGTTAGAATTTTTCTGGACTCATTATAATCAGGTGAAAACCTCCCCTTTGTGGATCCCTTTCATGGCTATCCCACTGACTAAACCCCTCAAAATCAGTGCCCATTATGTTCTGTAATGAAAACATCCCAGTTAGTAATATATACCATTGTCTACAGCAGAAATGTCAGGCACTAGCACCCCCAGTGGCTATTCTTGATGATGAACAGTTCTGGACGGGGTGATGGAGATTTCAGGTCAAACTACATCAAATGGATGAAGGGATTACACATATCCCAAACTGTTTTTTCTTGGATGGGACAGAGGAGTGTGCTATTATCCCAGTCAACCCCAGGCCTGTTACCGATGGGGAGCTCGCACACACTTGTCTAGAGAGTGTGATAAACTGCGCTGTAGTCTGTGTAATGAGGTCAGCCATATCAATTCCAACTACACAAATTACCTCCGGTGTAATTTGTGTGAAGAACAAGGACATCTTTATAAAAATTGCCCCTAAGCAGCTGTTAACAAGACAGAATCCCTAGACCCTGAAGTCTTGATCTATAGGGCACAATCAGCTAATAATGAAGATCTCACATCATCTCTTTGGCAGAGTTCTCAGGAAACAGGTAGAGTACCCATCACAGTACTGGCCTCCCAAATTCCTGATGTTGAGACAAAGCCATTACTGACTGATATCATTTCAGACAATTCAAAGATGTCAGTATCACATTCTTTACTGAAGCACATCTGCTATGATGATACTGCACCACCTGGTGTTACTATGGAGAAGCTAAAACCCCCTCTCCCCCCCAGTACTCTAGTATCTAAAACAAAGAAGGTCTACTAGAAGAATGACTAAAGAAGATCTGCGGCCTCCAATAGAAACATCAAATTCCTTTACACTACTGTAACAAAAAGACGGGGGGGGGGGAGTCAGACCCTGAGGAAGATTCCAAGGATGCCATGGAGACAGGCATCAGGCAGACTCAACCAACAGAAAGACTATATTCTGGAAAGAATTAAAAAAAGAGTCAGAAAAGTTGATATTTAGACTTCTAAACTATGTATTGCTACTCGTAATTGCCACAGTCTGCTTAACCATAAACGATGATTGGCTATATTCAGTTACTTTATGATTTACATGTTAATATTATTTTTCTGCAGGAAACCTGGATGGCCTCGATTTTTAAGCTTCAGACCTTTAAATTGGAGTGGCCATGGGGACCATCTTATTGGTCGTTTGGGTGTGACAAAGCTGACAGAGTGGGTATCCTTTTTAATGGCAATCGTTTCACCCTTTTCTGCCTCCCGGATCTTGTTCCAGGAAGAGTCCTAATTTTGGACATTTATCTACATGCTGAACCATGCAGGTTGATCACTGTCTATGCCCCACAATTGAAAGCAAACAGAACAAACCTGTTTTCCAAAATTAATCCTTATCTCCACACAGCCAAAATCATTATCCTTGGAGAGGATTTTAATTGTAGTTTGTCTTCTCCTAAGATCCCGTCTGTATGTACAAAAATATATTGTGATTCATTGGCATTCCAAAAATGTATTGCTTCAGCGGACCTTCAAAACTGCAATGCACATATTCTACAGGCTAAATATTTTACTTATAAAAGGGCACATTATACTATTATTGATGCTTTATTTGTCTCTCAACATCTTAAAATTACAACTACTAAACTGTGTCCAATTGTGTATTCTGACCATCAAATGGTTATTGCTATCTTTAATTCAGATGCATATTCCCCAATTTTTAAGACTCATTGGAGATTGAATATTCAAATTCTTAAGGAGCCCATGATACAGGCATCAGTCAAAAGAATATTAGCTACCTGAGCCTCAGTACCAGATCTTTGATGATTTTGGTGACGTGTGGCTCCAAACAAAAAACAATGTTTCCCAATATTTTCAGTCCTATGGGAAACATGGGAAGCAGTCACAATATTTTAAATATCTCACCCTAAGGACTAAGTTTCAACATCTCCTGTCATCTCCACATTTGGTAAGTGGTGACGTAGTGTCCCAAATTAACACTCTTAACACTGAAATGCAAACTTTGCAATATGATCAAGCTAGCTCTATAAGAGCTGAATTATCATATGGGACCCAAAAAGCATCAATTTTTAACCCATGTGCTGCTTGTAAATCACACAGACATGCAGCTTCAGTCAACAGCCTGAAATCCAGTCATGGTGTTGAAATTACTACAGTTTCTGATATTTTTGAACTGATTATGGAGGCTCACAACACGATTCACTCAGAGCCCCTAGACTATACCCACTACCTTTCTACTTTGCAGAAACAAGGTATTTCCTCCCAGGATTCAGCCTCTTTTACCATGACAATTACTTCTAACTAAATTCTTGCTGTCCTTCAATCTAGGAAATCGGGAGTGAACCCTGGATTAGATTGCCTGCCATATGAGTGTTATAAAACTTTTGCTCCTGAGTTGGCATTATGTTTGGAGATAGTTTTTAATTTCTTTTTCTCTCAAAATAAAGTTCCCCCTCAATTTTCTAAAAGTTTTACTGTCTATTTATACAAATCTAATGACCGGACTTTGCTCCAGAGCTGGAGGCCAATCAGCTTATTGAATGGAGATTTTAAAATATTTGCACAACTACTACATTTGTGCTTAAGAAAGCTGGCAGTACATATTATCCACCCCTTGCAATTTTGAAACCTGCTGGATAGATCCATTTTTCACCCTTTGATTATTTTGAGAGAACTCTGGAATTATCATCATCATAATCAGCTCCCGGGGTGGGTGATCTCCCTGGATCAACAGAAGGCATTTGATGCTGTAGATCATTCATTTCTATTTAATGTGTTAAAGACATATGGTACTCCCCTCCCTTTTATTGACAAAATCTGTATGCTTTATGATCAGACTTGTTGGAGTCCACATGTAAGAGGGGTCATAGGGCCAGAATGTACTGTTCAAAGAGGGGTGTGCCAGGGGTGTCCCTTGAGCCCCTTACACTACATTTTTTCACTCAACCATTTTCTACAAAAACTAATGGAGAATGTGAGGGTGCAGAGTCTGACTGGGGATACCTCTGGAGATGAATTTAAGATATTAGCATATGCGTATGATATCTGCCTTATTTTAAAGGATTTATATAGCATTGGGGAAGCTTGTTATGAAATAAAACAATATTCTAAGGTCTCTGGAGCCCAATTGAATGTGTCCAAATGCAAGGCTATACCAAGTATCACTCTGCCAACCCCCCTGATATGGTGGAACAGTTCCCAGTGACCCATGATCAGATTGCTATTTTAAGATTACTTTTTTCATCATATGATGTGGCATATAAGAATTGGATGTTGGGACTGCAGAATTGCACTGTGAAAGTCTTTAGTTGGAAAGGTTGGAAAGTGTCCAAATTAAAAAGGATCTCTGTTATAACATTTTCACTCCCTAGCTTGTCGTATGTTGGCACAATCTTTCTAATCCCGGTATCCTTGGAAACCAAGCTCTACAGTATATTTTTTACAATGTTGTGGGGAAGCCACCTTAACCCAGTGAAGAGGGATTTTACATATTTTTCATGGAAAAATGGAGGCTTGAGGATGATTGACCCAGTCATTTTTTTCCACTCTTTATTTTGGATACATCTATCAAGCATCCATGGACAATCCCTGGTACCTTGGTTCAGAAATGGTTTTGTAATAATTGGTCCTACTTCATGGTTAAATGGGTTGAAACCCACCTTGAAATTTTCGGCACTTCTATTGATTCCAGACTCATGAAAATCTTCCATACAGAAGTTTTTTAAATAGAACATTCCAAAATATTTGTTTTTTGGTTCATCCAGAATACTGTTGTACCACCATGCTTTGGGCAATGTAGGTCCCCACCTCCAGAATTTAAACATTGCCAATCCCATAAAATTGGTAAAGTTTTGGTTCTTTTGAATGAACACCAAATCCCAGACCATATATAGGAGTCAGTCTGGTTAAGTGTCTATGGGAGAGTGTATGTCGGAGGCAATCATAAACATAAGCGATGGCAGAATGCACATGTCCTTTCCCAGGGTGTAGAGCCCCGAAGGAAACAATGAAGCATTTTCTTTACATTGCATCTTTTCTCGTAACCTTTGGGCATTCTTAGCCATGATCTGGAAACTACCATGGTTGCGTAATGTCACATATGAAGCATTGGTGCTGGGGGATTATGTCGGCACACTGACAAAATATAATTGTGGGACTTTGTATTTTTCGCAGTGTTAAAATTTTATTTATGGAATGCAAGGGTTCAGCGGGTACTATGTCAGCAACAGATGCCCTTTATTATCTTTAAGGTGATTTGTGAAAATGCATTCCAAGCCATTTGGGATAGAGAAGTTGAACAATATGGAACTGCTATGACAAAGTTACGATGGAAGGGCCTCTCCTTCTTCATTAAGTTTAATTAACTATACCCTTGGATTTGCTATGACATTTGTATATAAGACTGTTAATTCATCATTGAAGTAAGTGGTGAAGTTTTGTTTCCAAATGTGTTCTTTTTTCAGAAATTATTGTAGTCATATATGAGGCTATGTTGATCTAAAGTCTCTTTTTGTTTTCTTCTTTCTTTCCTTATTTTGGTTCTTTATTTTTTGGAATGCTTATTTAAACTCCTTTTTCTTTTTTGTATTATCATTTGTTACTCTGTATATGGTATTGTATTCATTAATAAAAACCCCCCTACTCTTTTTTGATAAGTGCCATGGGATCTTTAGCATCCACTTGAACTACCAGCAATCCAGGCAGATGGGACCTCGGTTTAATATCCCATACAAAAGACAGCACCTCAGAAATGCAGCACCCCCCCTCATGCTGCACTATAGTGTCAGTATTGGAATAGTAATCCAAGTGCCAGATGTGGGAACTGAACCCACAACCCTCTGATCTCCTGGCCTCAGAAGCAAGTGTGCTACCTACTGAGCCACTGATACCAACTACTAGGACTGGAGGACAAACCCTATGCAGAGAGGCTGAGGGAGCTCAACATATAATTCCTGGAGGAATGGAGGGATATAGGGGACATGAAAGAAACCTTTAAATTTATGAAAGGCTTTAACAGGACTAGTACAGAAGGAATTTTTAGGTTAAAGAGTGGGAGGGACACTAGGGAGCACAGTCTGAGACAGAAGGATGGAAGATTCATGAGGGAAATAAGTAGGCACTATTTCACAGAAAGGGTAGTGACAAGGTGGAATGCACTGCCCAAAGAGGTGATATCCTTAAAGTCAGTGGGAAGTTTTAAGAGGGGATGAGACAGGGTCAGGGTGACAGTCACCAAGGGGACACCGGGTTGGGGAGGGTGTCAGCAAGCACCAGCATGAATTTGTGTATGTGGGTGGGGGGAGGGGAAGCTGCATTGTAAAGGACTGCTAGTTGCCCAACCAAGCAGACTTGATATACCATCTGGCCTGCATCTGCTGGCAATTTCATATGTTAATATATATATCAGTTAAGTAGACGGGAGACGGGAAGGGGGTGAGCGGTGGAGGCAGGGGAACAAGTGGAGGTGCTCGACGAAAACTTTGCATCGTTTTTAATTTTTTTTATAATGTCAGATTTTTTCATCCCCTGGACGGCCCCCATCCAACCGACTCCCCCAGCCCCATCACCCGGAATTACTGGGCTTACCTTTGCCTGGCCTGGCTGCGACACTTGCAGGGAGTCAGTTCTCATCCAGCCACTGGCATTTTTCATCCTCCATTTTCTCCTGAGGGCCCCAGGAGAATGCTGCATGCATGTGGAGGCGCGCATGCATCTTCAGCCCCAGTAATGACCCCCTTCCACTCACCCCATTGGCCTAATTCTGGGCACCCTGTAGCCTGCACTGTCTCCTAGCCTCCAGCAGGGGGCAGCCATTGCCAAGGGATGACGCTTCCCCCAACCCAAGAAAGGAGAGCTGCCTGCTAGCAGCTCCATCCAGGTCCGCCCTCCCCCCCAGTGCCAACCTCCGGCAATCCGGGCTCGTTACCAAACCCGGGATCGCCAGCATGGGTCATGATAAGGCACCAGTTCCTCAGCCCTCTACGTCACTGGACTGGCCTTTGCATCAGTTTTTAGTAGGGCCAAGGACGGAGAGCTGCCCGAAGAAGGGGTCGCAGGTGGGGGATGAGGCAGGGTACTCAATAGTTGGGGTACCTCTTGTTACAGTGGGTGATGAGGGACTAAGGCATATGGGAGGAGGGGAGCAGGTTCAGCTGAGGGGAGTGGAAGCACAGATGGGGAAATTCCTGTTGGCAGGGTATGGGAAGCTCTCTGGTCCTTGAAAAAGGATAAGCTCCCGGGTCTGGATGGAACACATCCAAGGGTGCTGTGAGAATTGGCTGATGACCTGGCTGAACCATTGGTGGCCCTTTTTAATGCTTCTCTACAGACAGGGTGGGTGCTGAAGGATTGGAGTGAGGCACATATTGTGTCCATCCTTAAAGGAGGATCTAGGGAGGAGCGGGGAAACTACGGGGCAGTTAGCTTGACATCAGTGGTGGGCAAGCTGATGGAGACAATAGTAAAGGAGAGGCTGGGGATGTTCTTGGCAGAACAGGGATTCATGGATGATCACCAGCATGGCTTTGTCCAGGGCAGATCATGTCAAACTAATCTTGTGGAGTTATATGAATGGGTGATGGCTGCACTCGACCAGGATAGACCAGTTGATGTCATCTTCCTAGACTTCAGCGAGGCATTTGACTTGGTCCCTCACACTGGCCTGCTGGATAAGTTGGAGGAGATGGGGTGGGGCACAGACAGTCAGGAGGATTGGAAGCTGGTTATCAGGTCATATTCAGTGGGTGGTGGTGGGGGGGTAGTCTCATCCCCAAGGGGGTTATCAGCGGGTTCCCACAGGGATCAGTCCTGGGACTGCTCCTGTTTAATGCCTACATCTTCGACATCAGGGAGGGCATCAGGAGGGAAATGAGTCCCTTTACAGATAACTATAAGCTGGGGGTGGTGGCAGATGGGGTGGAGGGTAGGGTTGCCCTACAGGAAGCTCTAGATGTTCTAGGGGGTGGTCACGTACCTGGAAGCTAAGGTTCAACACTACAGAATGCAGGGTGCTTCACCTGGGGTAAAGAAACCCGGGCCAGGTGTATACCTTAGGAGAGGAAACACTGCAGGTCTCAAGTGGGGAGAAGGACTTGGAGGTGCTGGTGGATAACAAAATGAATAATTTGGAACAGTGTAGGAGGGCCACAGCTAGGGCAAATTGAATGCTAGACTGTATCACCAGGGGGATCACCTCAAGAAGTAGGGAGGTGATCATGCCACTGTACAACTCTCTGTTCAGGCTGCACCTTGAGTACTGCATACAGTTTTGGCACCCGCACCTCAGGAAGGATACTAAACTCCTAGAGAGGGTTCAGAGGAGGGCTACCAGGATGATCTGGGGCCTGGGGAATTGGGATTATGAGACAAGACTTGAGGAGCTTGACCTGTTCTCACTGGAAGAGAAGAGAGAGACAGTGGGGATATGACTGAGGTCAAGTAACTAAAGGGGGTAAATAAGGTATGCCTACAGGAGATCTTTCAGAGGAAGGTGGGAGGGGCCACCAGGGGGCATAGTTGGAGGCTGGAAGGAGGGAGACTAAGGGGGGAAAGGAGGAGGAGGAGATACTTCACTGAAATGGTGGTAAAGCCATGCAATGCATTGTCTGAGGAACTGGTGGAGGTGTCCATGGTGGAAGAGTTCAAGAGAGGCTGGAACAGGTACAGGAGAAGGATGATGAGAGGGGCTGCCTCTCTGGGGAAGGGGAACTCTGGCTCGGGGAGGAGGGATTGGGAAAGTAATCAGTGGGATGGTTCCGGTGCCCTCTAAGGGTACTGACTCTTGAGCAGACTTGATAGACCATTGGGCCTACTCTGCTGGCATTTTAGTATGCTAGTATATGTAATGAAACAGGTTCTACTGGACCCTGAGATGAGTATAGTGCTTCATAGAAACCTTCCATAATGCAATTAATGCTGTGCTGTTTATGGAGACATTGCCCAAAGTGTCTCTCAAGACAGCAATGTGGCATTCCATAAATTGTTTCCTGAAACAGTAGGGCAGTAGTTATGATGGCTTCTCCCCACCTTCCCAGAATTTATACTTAGAGCAAAGCAGACTTAGTTCTGTAGCATGAGATAGTAGCGCATTATGCTGAAGTTTAATCCCAGCCATTTTCTTTAACATCTTTCATTTCCCTAGGACAGTTCCTACTTTAAAAGCTGTCTCCAGCTCTGTCAGCCCATCCCCTAGGAATTCTGCCTGTGCTTCTCTTGTTTTCCAGCATCTCACTACATACTGCATTATATGACTCCTTAATGTGGACTTTTAGGTCTCCACTAAGGTACCTGCCCTGGCTTCTGCCTCTGCAGTATCATTGGTTTGAAAAGGGTCCATAGTAACTTTCGTCACACACTGGAAGAAGTCCTTCTCTCTCAGTAGTAAAGGGTCTAGTCTCTAAGAGGAGGAACTCAGGTGCTCAGGCTCCCAAACTGATAACAGATATATCGGAGCATGGTCAGATATTATAATTGGCTCGATAACAGACTTGACGGATACATGGGTAATGGTGGGTGACTCTTGCTAGTGAAAAATATTCATTAACCCTAGGCAAATTATTTAACCTCACAGTGCTCTTGTCCACCCAGCTATAAAAAGAGATATGACATAGTAGCCAAGTAGTCAAAGATCATTTGCCTATCGTGCCCCCTACTGGCTTAATGCCCTTAGCACCTCTATTACCTCCGCTACCTCTTTAGGTGCATTTAAATCTAGCCTATTCTCTCATCTTGCCACCTCCAACTCCTGTGACTGCCTTTATTAAATCCTAACTATTTCAATTTTCCACCCTGCCCACTTTACCTGACAAAGGCCTGGTAGAGGATCCTTTTCTCTAATTATGGTCTGCTCCTCCCTCCTTTTCTCACATACTCTATCTATCACACTAACCTATCTTTTCCCCTCCTCATTTGTTTGCTTATTGAAGAAAAGTGTTCATTTGGTAATTATCTGTCCTTGAACAAATGTTTTGATACTTGACTGTTCATGTCTCTTTCATTCCACAATGTACTTTATCGTGTCACTCATTGTAACCTTATTGCTTGTACCTAATTTGACACGGAACCTTTGTAAAAGAGTCTTGGCTCAAAGGTATTAATTCTTAGAATACAATAAACAATAAACAAAAATAGATAGCAGTAGGGCCCCTCTGGAAATGGGATATTGCAGCGCCATCTTGTAATAGAGACTGGGGGAACTTGCCCCCCAAATTCACATTAGAAAAGTACACTTAGAGCTGAAGAAAACTGTAAACTTGCCTTAGATTAATATTACATTTCATGCCCCCACCCAGAAATTCCCATGGCATGATGTCCCTCGAATGCTGCACCTCAGGCATACTATCTTGAGTATATTGTGAAATTGAGTAAAGGCAGAACCCACTGGAAAGGAGATGTTTCATCTCTGCTGAGACATTCTTGGTAAATAAAGTGAACGAAAAAAAGTGACAGGCAGCCGCTGGTTTTGTGTGCCCCCGCCCCGGCAGTGAGATTTTATTGTACTGGTCAGAGCACTGCTGGGAACCAGGATATTGCATATTTAAACCCTACTACAGCCAAATACTGTAGGATCCTATGCAAGCTACTGAAAATGAGATACTGCATGTAAGCTGGACTGTCCTGAGTAAATACATTTTCAAAAATGAGTAAAAGTGGAACCTCACTGGAATCAATATTTTGCATCTTATCTGAGCTTTCCTCAGTAAATAAATTATAAAAAAAATTCAGTATCACTGAGAATAACCTCACTTCATTTACTAAGCATAGCAATTTCTCTTATGCAACAAGAACTACAGTGAAAAAAAAATAATGTGCCCTACTGTGAACATAACACAGTCCCCCTGAATACCATATCACTCCTGTATCACTGAGATGTAGGCTCACATGGTTGGACACAGGGTTTCCAGACAGACCTCCTTTCTTCAGTATTGCATATCATGTAACTAAGAGCAACCAAGAAGACAGATGTTTGGTGCAGTACTAGCCACTGCCTAGTAACTGAATCATAACTTGAGCAAGAAAACGCATAGAAATAACACAAAATCATACATACCCCCATAATGCAAAGCATCATGGGCTGCATATGCAAATCACCACAGAATATTATGGTGGTTCAACTTTAAGCAGAAATGCATGATGCTGAAAGGCCTCTCACACAGTCTGCAAAGGGTGGCAACAGATGTGGAGCAAGCATTTGTCAATGCCAAAATTTCTGCTTAAAGTTGAACCAGCATAATATTCTGTGGTGGTTTGCATATACAGCCCGTGATGTTTTGCATTATGGGGGTATGTGTGATTTTGTATTTCTTTGAAACTGGGCTTCTGGGCCAATGCACTTTGGGTAACCCTTGCCTCAGTGCTTGTGCACTAAGGTTATTTGACACATAGAAATAATGTACAATATGCAAGCAAACATTAAGGTATTATTCAAAAAGTATTTGTCTTTTTGTACGTTAGTGTGTATA
Source organism: Neoceratodus forsteri (assembly GCA_016271365.2). Classification (NCBI taxonomy): domain Eukaryota; kingdom Metazoa; phylum Chordata; order Ceratodontiformes; family Ceratodontidae; genus Neoceratodus; species Neoceratodus forsteri. The sequence continues at coordinate 732,418,054 of CM028129.1, read as the reverse complement.
TGAATTCTAACTTATTGCAAATCCCCCCTGCCACATACACACACACATGCGTGAAACAGAATTTAGTAATTAAGTCTGTGCAGTTTAGATGCTTCCTATTCAAGCTGCATTCAAAAATACAAACAAGCTCATTCGGAACTAATTGACTGTGTGCAACATGAAACTAACATTTCTGCAAACCTACCCTACGCCCTATGACTGACATCAGCAGTGTTATTAGCAACCAAATCACTCAGAGAGAGAGAGAGAGAGAGAGAGAGAGAGAGAATGTAATTAGATAAATACAGAAAAGAATACACATGACTACGAGAGGTGCAAGAAGCTACATTTCCTGACGCCTACAGTTGGAAATATCAGCTCAGGAAGCACATAACATACAGCACACACCATAGAGTCGCACATTTGCTGGCAGAAAACACGTCTCTAACTTTGAGGTCTGACATCTGACATTGTTCTGTGCTTTAGATACCTAGTCTTCAGTGACAGAAACATGAATATCAGAAAGAAAAAAATTACCTTTTTGAGGCACTATTAGGGATGACCCTGAAAGTTAGAGACAGTTGAGAGATTGCTGAGAACGGGTTACTCCGATGCAGTTTCAAAAAAGTTCATTGCAAAGGCATTCTGTGGGCAGTCTTAGTTTTATACAGAATCTTCCCCATCCCCCACCCCCAAAACAGAGACAGTAGTGGGCATTGATTGACAGATTTTCTTAGATTTATGACCCATTTTGTCTAGCAGTTTTTTTGTTTTTTTTATGCAGGTTTTGTGTGTGTCTATAAATGTAATTTTCAGAAAAGGCTAAGAAAATACCTGTTTTTTACAGTTGTGTGTTAAGATTTACTGACAAACATGAAGCAAGATGACCATGGCTGTAGCATACAGATCATCATATACAGTACAAATGACAGTAGTTTACTTTTATGCATTGAGTAAGAAACAAGCATTTGCCAATGCTGAAAGTTTGCTGTTGGTATTGCTGTTGTACTGTACATGCCTCCCAAATTTTTCTGTGTATATTCCTTTTTAAGGCATCACTCTCAGCACAAATGTCCTATGTTCTTCCAGCACTGGTTCACTTCATTAGAAAAACAAGCATTTGTCTATGCCAAATGTTTGCTTGTTGGTATTGGCATTGGTAGTGCGGGAGTTAGAGAGCTGCATCATTGGAATGGCAGCAAAGTATTGAAGTAACACTAACCCCCACCCCATAGAGACTGAGCGTCTTTGGAGTGTGCCATTGGGTCATCAGCCATAACACTCACACCATTCTCTCTCACCCTACCCTGCAGATACCGACAGGTGTTGCAGTGTGCTTTGAGGTCTTCGGCCCTTATGCTCACCCCATTCCATAAGGAAATAAGCTGAGATGGGTGCAGTATAGGAGAATGGAGTTAACATTAGGGCCAAAGACCCCAAGGAGCACCCTGATGCCTGTCAGTGGCTGCAGGGTGGGGGTGGAAATAGGGAGAACATTACGGCCGACTACCCCAAGTCACACCCTCGATGCCTGGCAGTCTGTACAGGGTGGACGTTACAGTTGGAAACCCTAATACCCTGTGCGTATGTTGGTATTTGTGCTCCAAATTTTCAGCATGGGCATTTTGGGACCTCCCCTCAGGAACAGTGGCAGTATCATTTCATTACTCAATCCCAAAATGTGATTTTGCACAGCAAGTATGCCCTTCGGTGCCACAGGTGCAAACACACATTTCAGGCAGGATGTGAAAAATGACAACTGTGCTGTTCATGAGGAGGTGTGAAGAAATGCCAAAGTTGAAAATCTGGAGTGAAAATAGGAAAAAGTGGTGAAGTTATAAGTGTGTGTAGAAACTGCAACACATGCTCATTTACGCAGTCATTTTTTTGAATGTTTTCACCAAATTTTCAGCATGGCCTTTTTGGGACCTCCCCTCATGAACAATGGCACTGAGATTTCATTAATCTGTCCCAAAAGTTGATTTCACACAGTGACTGTGCCATTCTGTGCCACAGGTGCAAAAAAACATTTTGGAAAGGATGCAAAAAATGACAGCTGTACCGTTCATAAGGGGGTATGAAAAAATGGCAATGTTAGAAATGTGGAGTAAAAATATTAAAAATTGATGATATTATGAGCATGCATAGAAACTGCATAATGGACACTCATAATGCAGTCATTTTTTAGAGTTTTTTCACCAAGTTTGCAACAAGGGCTTTTTGGGACCCCACCTCATGAACAGTGGCACTGTTGTTTTGTTAATTGGTCCCAAAAGGGGATTCTGCACAGTGACTGCAAAATCACCTTTTGGAACTGAGAATAAAATGACAGTGACAGTGTTCATGTAGTGGCATCCCAAGAACTCCATGTTGAAAATTTGGGACCAAAACTCCAAAAATTGGCCGAGGTATCAACCTAAGTTGACCCCCCCCCCCCATTGACTGGCATTATAGGGCTTACCGTCATTTCTTCAGTTCCTGGTCGGCCTTTGAAGAGTGCAGGCGTGTTTCTGGTCCAAAGAAGAGCACTGCTCCCATCCTCTGGAGGTAAGTATAGGTGGGGGTTGCAGATAGGAGATGTGCACAGAGGAAGGGGGGCTGGTGGGAACGATGAGGGACCTTTTTTTTTTTTAGGTTTAAAAAAAAAAAAAAAAAAAAGACCTTGTGGGACTGTTATCTTTTTTACAGGTCAAATATTAATAAAATGGATTTCAGCACACCAGGGTGGGCTTCAAGTGTGCAAGAATACTGGGTGGGGGGTCAATGCTGACCCGGAGATTGGGCATCCCAAAGTCAGCTCAGAAAATAGGGGCATGGGGCACTGGTGCATCCAACACTGGCAGTGGGCATCTTGGTGTCAGAAACATCAAAGAGGTAGTTTGTTGGCACACTGGAGTAGACTCCCAGTGTACCACATTAATGGGGCAGAGGGGATACATGCTGACATGGGGATTGAGCACCCCAATGTCAGCAGGGGGGTCCGCTAATGTGATCACGCTTAAGTGAAAGTGCCTTGAGGCATTGTAAACTCCAAGTCCGTAGGGAGTTTAGGTTGTAGCCTACTCTGCACAGGTGGGAGAAAAGGAGCAAAAGGAGTCAGTGGGAAGTGAAGGAGGCAGGGGAGAAAAGTGCCTCCCCCCACCTTCCAGAATCACCACTCTAGCAGCACTATTGTAAATGTATTTATACCCTACAGGGCTTAAGGTGTCAGCCAGAGGTGCAAGGGGTTGGAGAGGGAAGGGACTGGTGGGGTGGCGAGCAGGGGAGGAGACATCAGCCATGCTGATCAGGACACAAACAGCTATTTTCTGGGTGGTGACCTGCAGAAGAAAGGAAAAAGCCACCACATGAATGGTGCAGCTTTTTCTTTTCAAGTGCAGACCACTTCAGGCAAAACAGCATCACTATCAGCCTGGCTGATGATTGGAGTGATATTGCTGTGCCCCTTGCAGAGCACTGCATTGAACAGACAGTGTCACACCGCTCAAAAGTCACTCATCCCAAGAAGTTTGATGTGCATGTGCGACCTTATTAAATGACAGTGTGTGTGCTGTACTCAAATAAACCACAGAGGTGGGTGGCCCAGCTGATTAGTTTCAGTCATCTTTTGAGTGGTTTATAAGAGCACAACACACAAACCCTAGATCTTGTTATTGCCCTTATAAAATGGAAATATCTATTTACAAGTAAAAGGCATAAAAAAAACAACAAAAGGGAAAAAATTAGAGAGACTGCTGTCAGAAACATGAAAGTTTTTATGTTGTTGGGTTTGGGGCACCTTGAAACAGAGCAACATTTGTGCACTGGGTGCTAAGTCTGAATCTTCTATGCTGACACTAGTGTGCCTGTTGTGATACCACAGAGGAGACAAGGGTTTTTGTCAGTACTAAAGGCCACTGAAAAGTCAATTTACTTACTAAGGCCCAGATTTTCAAACTGCGCCATTCTGAGGCGCAAGCCCCTGCGCTGCTCAAAATAGTTGCGCAGGGGTGTGGCCGGGGTGATATTCAAAGGGTTGCTGTTGAGCAACTCCTTTGAATCTACCCAACCAACACCTGCGCGTAGCGCAGTGGAACATCTGCACCCCGCAAGTTGCCAGGTTGAGTATTAAACTTGCGGTGGCGCAAACCATTCCGCGCCATGCTCAAATTTCTGATATTCAAAGGTGACATGCAAATGGGCCATAATTTATGCAAGGCACAGGGGGCCATTTGCATCTGTTGTAGCCCCATTTGCATGCCATTTGCATGTGGTGCCCGATCCCCAGGACTTGCTCCTGGCCACCCTACCAGGCAGCAGCCGTCGGGGACCGACGCTACAATGCAGCCCGATCACGGGCATCACAGTTACATGAACCCCCGCACACATAACCCACAGCCCGTCGGTGGGCAGTACAGGTACATGAAAACCCCCACACATATCCCACAACCCAGTCGCGGACAGTACAGGTACATGACCCCCCACACTATCCCACAGCCTGATCGCGGGCAGTACAGGTACATGAAACCCCCACACAAACCCACAGCCCGATCGCGGGCAGTACAGTTACATGAAACCCCCACACACATCTCCCACAGCCCGATCGCGGGCAGGCGTATATGAACCCCAGTGCCCGATCGTGGGCAGAGTAACCCTCCCCACCGAATATCTCCCTGGTGGTCAGTGGACGTAAAGCCCGATCGCGGGCAGAATGTCACATCACAACCCCAAACATCTCCCTGGTGTCTAGATCGACCCCCACCCATGACCCCTCCACCCGCTCCCCCGCGGCGGTGGGCGACAGCATCCACCTGCCTGCCGCCCCGCCCGCCGACTGACTGTCCGGTAGGGCTGCCGCCAGTGGTGCAGAGCTACAGCCAATGGGCATGCATCCATACCGTACTGACAGTCAGATTTGTGAATGATGTTACTGTCATGCGGTAGCGCTGCACGCCTATTGGCTGTAGCTCTGCACCAATGGGCGGCAGCCCTACCGGACAGTCAGTCGGTGTGGGCCAGCGGGCGGCAGGCGGGTGGATGCTGTCGCCCGCCGCCGCGGGGGGGCGGGTGGAGGCTTGTGGGTGGGGGGGACACCAGACACCAGGGAGATGTTTGGGGGTTGTGGATGTGACATTCTGCCCGGCGATCGGGCTTTACGGTCCACTGACCACCAGGGAGATATTCGGTGGGGGGAGGGTTACATTCTGCCCACGATCGGGCACTGGGGGTTCATACACGCCTGACCGCGATCGGGCTGTAGAGATGTGAGGGGGTTCATGTAACTGTACCGCCCGCGGATCGGGCTTCGGATATGTGGGGGTTCAACTGTGATGCCCGCGATCGGGCTGTGGGAGATGTGTGGGGTTCATGTTACCTATGCCCGCGATCGGGCTGGTGGGGCACAGGGACCGAGTTGGGGCCAGCCAGGGTGGCAGCTGCTGTGTTGCGCCCTGCAATACAGCAGCTCACCAGTGGGTGGTCCTCAACTTGATCCTTATTTTTTGGGCTCAAGGTTGTACAGGCGCAGGTTGGGGGTTGTGCATGCACAACTCTGCACAACCCGACTGAATATCGGGTTGCGCAGGTTATGCATGGTTCCTCCCCCTCCTGTTGAGCATGCATTCATTTGCATTGCTCTTATGCACAACCTGTTGCCAGTGGAGCAACTGCCTCCTGCTGAATATCGCAGAATGGCGCAATGTAGGACTTGCGCATGCGCAACCCTGTTGCGCATGGAGCAACCCTTTTGAATATCTGGGCCTAAGTGTAATCAGGCCCCAACAAAAAAGATGTAAGAAAAACTCCCCTGTGGTGGCTCTTTGTGTTCAGTGAGGTATACATTCGCATCTGCTAAATCAAACAATCTCTGGTCAGAGCCAATACAGCTGTGCAGAGTTTTTCAGAGTGCAGCCAGATTGTGCCACTCACAAGACTGTGGTGATGACAGAACTATACATGCGTGATACTCGTGCAAGTGCAGTCTAAGTTGGCGGCCATCTTGTGCATGGTCCTCATCAGTTGCACAATTGTGGAAGAAAAAGAAGTGCCACACAAAGTGGGTGTGTTTATGCAGCTGGCAGAGGGGAAGGGCCACATAAACACAACCACTGGAAACTGTGCCACAGCACTGTGGAACCACACCAAACAGTGGTCTGGTCACGTGCTTCCACAGTGCTATTCTGAGATACATTGACCACATAATGTCTGTAAAGCTCTGCCTACACAGCTATAAGAAAGGGAGTTTTCCATTATGCAGACTGCAGATGATAGTCTCAGTATTTTATTCTATAGGGTTAGTTTTGGGGCTGTTTATGTGTTCTGTCAATTCCCGACTGTACAGACAAAGGGAGAAAATTCTTGGAGCAACCCAAGGGGCAGGATTGTTAGGATACTGCTCTGCCTGCAGGTCTGACCATCGGTATCAAGGTGCCATTTTGTATGCCAGATTTTGTTTTATTTCTAGATACCATTCAGCATCCCCTAACATGCTCAGAGGTTTGCCTTGCAAAGAAGAGAATTTTTGCTGCTTATGTGGAAGTGTTACTCATTCCAGGCATTCACCCCCCTCCAAAATGTGTGCCATAGTGCCTGGTGTTGGTCCCAACCATCCAGCAGCAAGTATTTTGTAACTGCATTGTTTTTAATTTTTGAACTGTGCAATGCTTTGAATTCCAAAAATGCACTATATAAATAAACATTCTAGGATATCCTAGCCTTAATTTATTGTTTTTAATTTTCACTTGGTATTTTGCACTTAGTTTTGGCATCACTTTGCTATATAAGGCATGGCTAAGTTTACTATTATTATAATATCAGCCTATGTATGTATATTGCCTTAACAGAAGCTTAAGTCACTTCTACACACACATCCAATACAGTCCAACCCCATTTATCCAAATTGCCTGGGAGACAAACTCTGTTCGGATAAACAGGGGCTTGGTCAAAAGACAGTATGCATGAACCAATGGGGAGTTAAGCATAAAAACCTTTATTTTTACATAAGCGCCATAGTTAAAAGTGGAAGGCAATTTAAAACAAATACTGTACTGCACAGTTCATGCAATTAACAGTATAGTAGCAAGTTAACATTTTATTTTTTATTTACCAAAAAAGTCCTTAAAGGCTTTTTGGTTGTTGTTGTCGCATCTTTTTCGTGCAGCTTGCTGCTTCATACTGCAAAGCAGTACATGGTCACAATCAGCCTGAGCCTGAACGTACAAAATACATTGCTCAAACATAGCAACAGCCTCACCATGTGTAGGCACAATGACTGGAACAGAAAGCTCATCCTCCTCCTCCTCATCAGATTCAGCTTCCGAATGTTCAGTTTGGGACACCATCTAAACAATCACATTATCAGACAGAACCTCATGTCCCTGATCATCCATTTCACAGGAGACCCACTCCTGAATCTCCTGTTCAGTTGGATGAGCAGGTAGAGTGGATGTGATTGATGTCAGCTCCAGGATTTTGACAGGCATAGGGACAGCATCAGGGATACTGTCATTGGAAGTGGGAGAAGTTACCTCCTGAGCATGGCTGGTTTTGATCTCCGATTTGCTCCAAGATTTCTGGATGCTGTCTGCTCTCACCAAGTCCCAAGCTTCAGTAGCCATGTAAATGACGTCCTTCAAATTTATACCCTTGAGGATTATGTTAAGAGGTAGGGTTTCATTGTCCTCAGCAAGTACTGTCTGAAGCAATTTCTTTCTATACCCCCTTTTAAAAATCTCCAGCACACCTTGATCACAGGATTAGAGCTTGCTGGTAATGTAAACAGGCAAGAACATGACCCTGATTTTGCCATTGCAGGCCCAGACAGGAGCAATGTCTGGATGAGCTGGAGAATTACCCAGCAGTAAGATGGCTTTCATGGGCAGACCTCTGGAGCGCAGGTAAGATTTCACCTGTGGTACAAACTGCTCTTCAAACCAGGCCTGAAAGACGGTGGCATCCATCCAACAGTTACGCTGGTCATCATACTGCACTGGCAGTGTTGCTTTGTTTAGGTGTTTGAAACACCTGGGTTCCCGGGACTTGCCAATTAGCAGCAACTTTAGTTTGTGTCCCACTGAGTTCACATAGCCCAGGATTGTCACACGCTCCTTCTGCTTTTTATAGCCAGGAGCATCTGTTTCAGAGCTGTGGGCAAGAGTGCGGTTTGGGAGACAGAGTCAAAAAAGACCTGTCTCATCGACATTAAAGATTTGCTCAGGTACGAGACCACCACTCTCAATTGTGGTTAGCAGGGTATCAGTTAATGGGGCAATGTCTTGCTCTGCGGCGTTCAGCCACTTCCCACACAATTTCAGTTGTCTGAGCCCATGCCTTCTTTTAAACCTATTGAGCCAGCCCTCACTCACCACAAAGGACTCTGGATTACCAAGTCTGGTGTGAAACTGAAGAGCCTTCTCCTTGAGTAAAGGGCCAGATATCGGAGTGCCCTTCTTTCTCTCCAGGCAGAACTATAGGAAAATTGCCTCTCCACGCTGGTCATCTTTATAGGTGCACATGTTCTTTCTATCAGCCACACCAGCCGCCATCTCCATTTTCATGGCAAACTCTCTAAGCTTCTCTTTTGCAGTTTTAAGGTCACTTATGGTGGACTTCCTCACACCATATTTTCCTGCTAGCACCACTGCTCTCTCGCCATTTTCCAAGCGATCAAGAATTTGCAGTTTCTCTTCCAGAGTGCGCACAGCCCTCTTCCGTTTACCAGACATGATGCACTGAAACAACAGTGCTTGTGGGGGTGAACTTTACTAAGCTATTGGCAATGAAAGCAATTAAGGCACAGTACTTAAAGTAGCATGAATTAACTGGCAGGGAAGAACAATGGATTTAATGGATTGCATAATTGCAGCTGCCAGGTGAAACTTACAGTACTCGGGCGAGTGTCAATTACCACGCTTAGTGTAGGGGACATCAGAGAGGTTTGTTAGAGAGGGAGGGTCAGATTAGAGAAGGTCAGTTAAATGGGGTTGGACTGTATCTGTGTACTTTGTGTGCAGCTTTAAATATTTAAATAAGGTCTTAATATTAAAAGTAGGGGCAAGAGCTTTTCATGCAGCGCCTTTGATGCTTAACTCCACCATCTGAAGAAGGCAGTTTTTTGTGTCGAATATGTAAAAGGGAGTTTTCTGTCCCACTGGTGAGTATCTGTTGTCCTTCTGGCACTTCATATTCATGCATTTTAATGTGCCTGCATGTATAAATAAATGATATCGACATGCTATGTGGTGTGCTTGCTTCCTTTCTGGTCTCTTGTTTCTGTGGTTTCTAAGTGACCTGCTCACCAACAGATGCCCCCACCCCCAGTTAGTGGTGGGCAAAGTCATTAAAATTTGCTTTGCAGAGAATTTTGTAAAATTTCTGCAATTCACGAAATTAATTTGCAAGGCAAAGTTCCACTTCGCCTTAATGGAGAACTTTGTGAACTGTGTTAAATGCTGACTTCAGCTTTGTCTATGGATTAGGTTTGTAAGGCAAAGTTATTTATTTATTTATTTAGCTTTTGTTGACCAGGTAAGTGCACTAGACAAATCCTGCCTATTGTCAGGCATGACCCGGGGGAGGGGGATACAGATGAATGCCAACTGACTTTGAACCAGATTAAGCTGTTGGTGGTATTTTTAGTGAAGTTAGCAAGGATCCTTGGGACAGGAGGTCACATGGTGCTGCTATGAGCTGTTTCATCATGCATAGGCCAAATTTAGTGCAGTGTGAGAAAGAGAGCGATGTAGTTACAGTAGCTGTGCTCTGAAGCTATTTGCCAGAAAACCTTATAAAACTGTTAAAAAGATGTACTTTTTCCCCCAGTCAGTCCATTTAGTGTGTACTGTGCCTTATGCCTCTGGATCACCAACTGTTTGTGGAATTTTTTGTGATTTACCTAGTTTAAAGCAGTAGTTTTAGTTTCTTTGTTGCAGGCTGTGTAGTGTACTGTGGGGGAGAGGAGCTGATCTGTTGCAATCTCCAGCAAGAAAAAGACAGATTTGACTTCTAGTCTAGGCAGTGTTTAGCAGTAGTGCTGTTCAGTGTTTTTGTTGAATATTTTTCCTATTTTTTTGTCCTTGTTAGTGTGGTCCTTTAGAACAGTTAGGTTTGTGTTACTGAATTATTTCTGTGATTATAGTTTGATTACCGGTATACTGATTTCATTTTTGTTGCTTGATAGAAGTTAATGTTAATGTTTGTGTACCTCATTGCATCTTGCGTGTGTCCTCCACGGTCCCTTAAATCTGTGTTGTGTACTGCTGTGATAGAAAAAAAAGAAAAATGATATTGTGAAGTGTTGTGTAGACATAGCAACATAGAATTTGACAGCAGACAAGAACCACTTAGCCAACCCAGTCTACCCATTTTCCCTACTTACTCTAACACCACAGTCATACATGATATCCAGCTTTACCCATCTTCCCCTGCCACAAGGTTCCATTATGCCTATCTCATGCCTTCTTGAATCCCTTTACAGATTTTGACCCTACCACCTCCTATGGGATGCTGTTCCAGGTAGCCACCACTTTCTGTGAAGTACTTTCTTACATTTCCTGAGTCTACCTCCCCAACTTTATAGCATGGCCCCAGTTCTTGAACATCTTATCTCATCAGAACAATGCTTTCTTCTTGAACCTTATTTATACCCATGGGGTATTTGAAAGCCTCCATCATATTCCCTCTCTCTCCTTTCTTCCAGGGTGTACATATTGAGGTCCTTCAGTTTCTCCTCATAAGGCTTTTGATGCAGACCCTTCACATCTTAATTGCTTTCTTCTGGACTGCCTCTACTCTATTTATATCTTTCCCGAGATGTGAGTCTGGATTTTCTAAGAGCTTGTAGCCTATGTCTCTGACATAAGGATAGGTATCAGGAGTGAGACGAGTCTCTTTGCAGATGACTCAAAACTAGGGGCGGTGGTGGATGGAGAGGAGGGAAGGGTGGCCCTACAGGGGGACCTGGAGGCTCTAGAAAGATGGTATAGAAAGTGGAAGCTGAGGTTCAATGCAGGGTAATGCAATGTACTGCACCTGGGGGCCAGAAACCCAGGCCAAGTGTACATCCTTGGGGGGGGGGATGCTACATATCTCGATGGCTGAGAGGGACCTGGGGGGGGTGGTGGATCTCAAGATGAACAACTCTGAGACTTGTAGGAGGGCAGCAGCCAAGGCCAACAGGATGCTGGGATGCATCGCTAGGGGGATCACCTTCTGAAGGAGGGAAGTGATACTCCCTCTGTACAACTGCTTGGTGAGGTCACACCTCGAGTACTGTGTGCAGTTTTGGAGGCCACACTTAAAGAGGGACATTGAACTACTGGAGAGGGTCCAGAGGAGGGCAACCAAAATGATTTGGGGCTTGGGGGACAGGATCTATGGGGAGAGGCTCGAAGAGCTAAATATGTACACATTGGAAGAGAAGGGACCGGGGGGACATGATAGAGGTCTTCAGGTACATGAAGAGGGTAAATAGGGGAGAAGCAGTCAGGGTGCTTCAAAGGAAGGAGGAGGGGGGCCAACTAGAGGGCATGGGTGGAAGCTGGATGGGGAAGATTCAGGGGAGAAAGGAGGAGGTGCTACTTCACTGAGAGGGTGGTGGAACCATGGAATGCACATCTCAGGGAACTGGTGGAGGCAGAAACGGTGGAGGGGTTCAAGAGGGGGTGGGACAGGTACAGGGGAAGGGTTCTGGAAGCAAAATCCACTGTAGAGAGAATGTCCAGAACTAGGAAGGAAGAAGCCAGGGAAGATGAGGGGGGGCAGCAAGGTCAGCTTCCAGGGTGGGGGCTGACCAAACAAGCAGACACGAAAGACTGTTAGGCCTATTCTGCTGCCATTTTAGTTTATTAGTATCACTGCAATTTGTGTCAGTCTAGGGCTGTGGTGCACTCTGGCTGCATCAGGGATCCTGCACAATATTCAGGAAGAACTAGGTCACTGAACCACAAACCCAGGAGTTGCCACACCAGCAGGCATGTGCCAAAACAATCGGCACACCTATGAGAGGACAAACGACCATCACTCCACTTTGGGATGTTTTGTCACAAGTAGGAATTGCAGACGTGGAGGAAAAGGAGTTGGAGGAGGCTGATGTGTCGACAGGACTGCATGCAGCACAATGCATGGTGGATGCATATTTGGCATACACCAGGCACCTTAACATATGGGAAGAGCTTCTGCTGTACTGGAGTAGCAAGGTGACTGAGTGGCCAGCACTGACCTTTGTGGCAGTTAAATATCTGAGCTGTCCTACCTCTAGTGTAAGCGTGCATAGTGTATTCACTTTGGCAGGGGCCATTGTGTGGGACAGGCATATAAATCTATCACTTAGAAATATTGGTATGCTAGCATTTATTAAAATGAATGAAAGGCACATTCCACCTAGGACATGTATGTGTGTTTTTGTACCACAGGATGGCAATGGTGATAAAGAAAAAGTAGAACAGCATGGTGGCAACAGCAAACTGCATTCCATTGATGTGGATGAGGCACTCTTGGAGAAAGAATTCCCAAGTGGGGACAACTCTAGTCTTGAAGACTGTGAGTGTTGCATCCTCGATGATGATGATGATGATAGCAGTGCATAAATCAGATAAAGGTGTTTAGATCCCTCCTTTCCACCTTGTAAGTGTAATCCTTTCCTTTATGATTGAAATTTTTCCTGTTAATATTTTCCCCAGTTTGTGCTATGCTTCTGTATATTCAGCACCATAATCAATATCTGCCTTGTGTCATATATAATGTCATGGCCACAGGCACAGCTAACATTTTTAGCAACTGCCATACCCAGACAGTTTACATCCTGGAAGCCAGCACTCCAGCCATCCTGCCAGTAATCCCACCTGCCAACCTCCCGTTAGCCCTGTTAGCCATACTGTACTGCTAGTGGCAGTAATCCCTCCAGACAGCCTACTGTTAACCATCCTACCAGTGCCAGTAATCCCACCTGCCAGCCTGCTGTTAGCCATCCTGCCAATGCCAGTAATCCCACCTGCCAGCCTGCTGTTAGCCATCCTGCCAGTAATCTCACCTGCCAGCCTGCTGTTAGCCATCCTGACAGTAATCCCACCTGCCAGCCTGCTGCTAGCCATCCTGCCAGTGCCAGTAATCCCACCAGGAAGCCTGCTATTAGCCATCCTACCAGTGCCAATTATCCCACCAGCCAGTCCATTGTTGCCCACCTTGCCAGTGCCAGTAATGCCACCATCCAGCCTGTTGTTAACCATTCTGCCAGTGGCAATAATGCCACCAGCAAACCTGTTATCCATCCTGCCAATGACAGTAATCCCACCAGTCAGTCTTTTAGCCATCCCACCAGCATTCTTAACAGGCTGCCTGGAAGCCATCCTGCCAGAAATCCCAATAGCCAGCATGTGAACCATCCTACCACCCAGACCACCACTAGCTGGAATGTCAAGTTGAAGCCACACTTCAAGCTGAGCCTATAGCCACACTGAGCCCATCAACGCAGAACACCTGACAGAGCGCAAAGGCCAAGAGTGTATGCTGTAATGGCAAGTTCATTTCATTTATAGCAGCAGTCTTTGTTGGTCACCAAAAAAAGACATCCTATGCTTTTGGTAAAAAATGTATTTCTGATATCCTAAATCATCATCATGCTCCATTTATTCTTACTTTTTATGGATATTGTCAAAAGTGTTTTTACTGCTAATGTGTAATTAATTGCTCGTGTCATTAAAGATGGCAACCATTCGTAGTTTGTTAAAATCTGTTCTATTGAGGATACCCCAATTATTAGAATGTTGTTAACATGTGTTTCTAATATGGTAAAGAACATAGCACTGTGCCAGGATATTTCATTTCTTCATGGTGTGTGTGTCACAGGATTGGGTAATTTTTAACAATTGAAAATCTGGCATCTTCTCTCAGGAATGAAACAAAATTAAGAAAAAACATGGGGATCCTAATATATGTGGCAGACAAATATTGCTGAAGAAGACAACAGTATATAGTCAGTAACAGGTTATGCTGCTTTAAATGCATTTCTTTTCCATTTGTCTCCCTCTCACTTTAGATAGCACAGCACAAGCCATAGAGTAAGGATGCGTCTTCCGGCAAAACCAGCTACTGTGGCACCATTGTGCTATTACACAGCATGGCCATCAATAATCTGATGGTAAGTTTGTGAATTTTTTTTTTCTGTCCATAATTTTTAATCTTATCTTTTTCCTTCCACTGATGAATAGTGACACAGTGGCCATGCCAAGTCCTGCTACGTAATATTTTGTTCTTTCTTCAGAGGTGACAGTTCATCCATCTTGTGTCTGGGGAACCTACGTTCCATGGCAGGGCTAGGCCATCACCTATGTGACAATATCCCTTTATAAAGTTATTCTCTGTTCTACTTTTTAATTATGTTTTTCTTTCACAGGTCTACTGGAACCCAGTATGAAGCATACTAAAGTATCTAAATAATTTGTACTTTCCTTCATATCAGGTCTGACAGTGATACATCATGCCAGCAGCAAGAATATTAAGTCCTTCTACAGCAAGCAAGCCATTGCCACCTGTTAATTTCTGCCAGCTCGCCTTCATGGGCTGAATCTTGCCAAGTACTGCCACTTGCAGCTTGTCATCCTCCAACGCAGTACATTGTGTACAGTCAGCATATCCTCTGCTGTGCATCATCATGCAAAACATGCCTTCCACTGACTATACTGCCTCACTGTGCAATGTCCAATGTATTGTGCACATGTGAAATGCCTGAAATGAGAGAAACAGGAGAAGCCAACAGCTATGAATTCTGCTGTACAGCTAATGTCCAATGATTTTAGTAAAAGAAAAAAAAGAAACAATACTTGCTTTGCTATGTTATACAAGAGTCCAAAACAAATAATCATGGGCAGCAACACACCCATACAGCAGCAGCAGTGAATCCCCATGATAATTCAATTCAATATTTTACTGTTCTGCTAAAAAGCCATTACAATACAGAATTAAAAGTATCACATTTATAACACATTTTGTACTGTACATATGTGACATATAATAGAAATACATTTAAAAATCAAATAACATACAGAATAGTGCCAAGTCATTATCTCATAATAATTGCTATCATACACCTCATAAATGAATTGTAACCAAGAAACAATTTTTCCAAGACATATTGGTCTTCTGAGTTAAATAAATAATTTAACATGTTGTCAGGAAGGAGGATGAGACCAACAATGATGTCACCAAGCCACGTTGTCCATAGGGAGTTTTAGAGTGGACACGTTAAAACTGTATGTTTTAAATCATCTTCCAATTTTTTTTCCACATCTGCAATAGGAAGAGGTAACTGCTTGTCTTTTTTTTTTTTGTTTATTGCACATGCAGTTTGCAGCATAAATTTCCATCTTGCCTCTTGTCCCCATGATAAATTCCTGCATGGATAGACACAGTGACAACATATGTTTACAAATACAGTGTTTTCAAATACTCATACCTCTCAACTGTACCACATTACAAGGAACATTCCTCATTTTACTTCACAAAAGCTCCCTGTTCCACATTGTGAGGACTTGCTCCACATTCATTATTAACATTTTAAAGCAAAAATCTATAGTAAATTATGCAAAAAATATATTATTCAATTAATAAGACTTTCTGAACATAAATGCAAACATTTTAACAGTGTTCTGAGCTTCCTAGGTAAATATTAGATTAAGTATTCCACATTTTGCTCATTTGTTTTAGTTTTAGTTTATTAGTCTAGGAATTAATACCTTTGAGCCAGACCTCTTTTACAAAGGTTCCACGTCACAAAGAACATTTAACAAAGCACGATACATATTACAGGTAAAACCAGACAGGAAAGTTACATCATAAATTTGCTATTAACAGTTTAAGGTAGTAACGTTTTTAAGTTTCATAGAAAAACAAGCTATAACAGGTTCAAGCGGTAGACAATTTTGAGGTTAAGGAAACTTCAGGGAGACGGTGATCATTAGGCGCCAAAGGAGGCTAGAGAGGAGGGAAAGGTGGTGAGTGGGAGAGTAAGTGAGAGGGACAGGAAAAAGGGGGAGTGAGTTTGGGTGGAGACAGGAAGTAGTAGAGGTACCAGAGGGTTCATTAGTCAGGAAGGAAGAAGCCTCAGATGTGAGGATGGACATGAGGAGTAGTAGTCTTTATCTAAGCGCAATCACAGTTGCTAGTGGTGGTGAGGTGGGCATACAGCATGGATTTAGAAAGCTTCAAGCGAGGTTGAGGATAGAGTAGGTGGACTAAAGCGCATTGAACCATGTCGGGGCCCTGTATGAAAGATCTTTGTCCCTGTGCAGTCCGGCATCTTGGAACCAGGAAAGGTTGGCGTTCAGATCTGGTGGAGGGTCGTGAGCCAGGATTCAGTCGGAGTAGGTTTTGAATACATAATGGAGTCAGTCCCAAGATAGACTTTTTTGCCATTGTGCAGGTGAGATAAATAAGACGATTTGATAGGTTCAACCAGCCTGATTCATAGTACAGATCACATGTGTGAGTCAGTCTTTGAGCCCCCGTGAGGATCCGGCAGGCCTTATTTAGAGTGACTGAGATACGCCTTAGAGCAGTGGAGGTAGCTGAGCCATAAATAGTAAGGCCATAGTCAATGATTGAGATTATGGAACTCTGTATAGCTATTCTGAATGCCGCTTGATTTAGAAATTGATGGTTACGGAATAGTATTCCAAGGCATTGGTTCACTGTTTTCGCAGTGTTGTCAATGTGGGTTGCAAAGGTGAGCCCTTGGTCAAAAGTGATGCCAGGGTATTTGAAAGTATTTACTTGGTCCAGTGTAATTCCTGCAGAGGTTTGTATGGTGAGTGGAGTATGCCTATTTTTGTTTTGGTGATTGGAGAAGAGCATGGCTTTTGTTTTATTGTGGTTTAGCACAAGTTTACTATCCAGGAACCACCTTTCAACACTAGAGAAAGCAAGTTGCAGGCTTTTTCGTAGGGTTTGGATCCTTGTGGGAAGAGAATTACAGCATCATCAGCGTATAAGATTATTTTCTCCTGGCAGATATCTGGGAGGAGTTAAGGAACAGGCTAAAGAGGGCGGTCCAAGAATTGATCCTGTGGTACACCGAGAGAACTGGTTTGGAGTCGGAGAGTTCATTAGAGATTTTTACAGCCTGTGACTGATTGGACAGGTAACTTTTACCCAAGCACAAGGACCTCGCCAGGCCTAGGCTAGAAAGTAGGGAGGTAAGTAGGCCATGATGGACTGTGTCAAAAGCTTTTGTAAGATCGATAAAGACTGCACCTGTTTGGCACCCTTTGTCCAGGGCTGAGTGGACTTCTCCAGAGAAATCAAGTAAGGCTGTTGTTGTACTATGTCCTTTCCTAAAGCCGTGCTGTTGATTACAAAGTAGATTGTATTTGTCAGGTAATCAGAGAGTTGGTCTGCCACTATTCGTTCAAGTGCTTTGGAGAGGAGGGAGTATTGATATTGGTCGATAGTTTCCTGTTGAGGTTTGTCCCCCTTTTGTGCACTGGAGTAACTATGGCAGATTTCCATTTGTTGGGAAATTGACTTTGGCAAAGTGACAGATTAAGAATTTTTGCAAGGGGGTGAATTACTTCATTCAGGGTGAGAGACAGGATTTTTAGACCTAGCGTGTCACTACTTGTTCTGGATTTGGAGCAGGCCTTTCTTATGCACTTGTGTGCTTCGTGCACTTTGATTTTCTTGAAGTAAAATTGTGGTTTGTCACGAGGGGTGTTTTGTGATACTAGGCTAGGCACAGGTAAGTCCGAGAAGAAATCTGGGGGGAGGACCCTACTAAGGTCTGTGAATGTCTTATTAAGCGCATCTGCAATAGACTTTGGGTCAAGAGTGGTGGATCCATCAACTTTCATAATGGTAGGTGACGATTTTGATTGTTTACCCATTATGTTTCGGATGTTGTCCCAAAAAGCTCTTCCATCACCCCAGGTGGATTCAAGGGCATTTTTGAAATAGGCACTCTTCATTTGCCTAATTTGTGAGGTACATCAATTTCGTGCCTGCTTGTATTTTAGGGTATCATGAGGTGAGCCTGTGTCTCTGGCAACTGTCCAGAGGTGGTCCCGAACCTTGAGCTCGGCAAGTAGTTTGGCAGTAATTCATGGATTTGATAGCGCGCTTTGATTTCGTTTTTACTGGGGCTATAAGTCGCATGCAGAGTTGAAGATTTAATGAAGTATTCTAGTCTGCGTATTAATATCAGTTGATTCAAGGATTGGCATCCAGTCCTGTTGTAGGAGATGGGTTTTCAACTTGATAAGATTCCCATAAGGCAATACTCTGCTTGTTATAACTTTGGGGGTGGCTTGAAAATTTATTAAACCAGGTACAGGACACTGGGAGTGGTCACTGAGGGAGTCGGGGAGGACTTTAATGTTTTTATCCGGTCAGGGTGATTTGTGAGAACCCAGTCAATAAGGGTGCTTGTACCAGTTTTGTAATTTTTCCGGGTGGGGGAGGTTACCATCTGAGTCAGGTTTGCTGCTAGGATGTCATCTTTGTAAGAGCCAGTGTCAGAGGCGAGCCAGTTTATGTTGAAATCCCGGAGGAGGAGGAGCTCATTTTCAGAGGGCTGCAGACTAACAAAATCAAGTACAGACTTAATACTGGCATGGTGGTCTTTTGGAGGGATATAGACTGCAGCCACTGTGAGAACTTTGTTTTGTGCACCAAGAAGCAGTTTGATAGAGAGGAGTTGCATCTGCGTATTTGTGGGGGTGAAGCTGCTGCGTTGACAGGAGAGGTTGTCCTTTATGTAGATAGCACAGCCCCACCTTTCTTGCTTGCCCGGTCGAGTCTGAAAAGATTGTAGCCTTCAAGCGAGACCGCATGATCAAGGTGCAGGAGATAGCCAGGTTTTCACAATGGCTAGTATATCAGGGTTTTGTCCAGCGAGTTTGAAGAGATGCCAATTTGGGAAGGAGGCTGCAGATATTTAGAGTGATAATGGAGAGACCACTACCAACTTTCCCTGTTTTTGTCGGCTTCAGTGCAACAGGACCAGGGTTTGGGTGTATCCACCAGATATTAAAAGTAGGAGGAGCAGGAGTTTCAGCGATGCCATTCAGTAGTTCATAATAGGTTGGAGTGAGTTTTGCTTGTACTTTTAAGATGCTTGGATTGTCTTCTGGAGTCCCAGTAGAGGGTGATCGTTAGTGAGTTATAATGATGTGGCAGTTTCCAATTAGGAAATATGGCTCTTTGCACCCAGGTATTAATTGGGTGATGTTTGTTTAAAGACTTCAGAGTAAAAGCCATGGTACAATGTTTCAGGTAGTAGTATAGAAAAGTGAGACTAGGTGGAGGGTAGGGTAGGCGGAGGGAGTTGGCATAAAGGAAAAGGAGGGTGAGGGTGAGCAGGAACAGGTGGTGGGGACTAAGCCAAAGCATTTTTTAGCAAGGCAGGAGAGGCAAGTAGTGTGGGCTAGGCAGTCGGGGGTGGCGAGCAATAGGAGGGTGGTGGGGTCAGTTTTAGTGGGCTAAGGTGAATAGCTAAGCACTATGGCGAAGTACAGAGAAAAATGAAAAAAAAACTGGGAGGGTTTGGTGCCAGAGGGTTTAAGAGAAGTACTAAAGTACTGTTGAGATCCAGGATCACATAATATGTTAAAGTTCCTGAAAGGTGATAAACTGTGGCCTGGGCATATGCAATGTGTAAAATCCTTTTGTCTATATGTTTCCTTTGTTCTTCAAAGTCCTCAGAGATAAGTACAATACCTTGGAGTAGGTCAGACAGTAGGCATATGCAATGTGTGAAATCTTTTGTCTGTATGTTTCCTTTAATCTTCAAAGTCCTCAGAGACAAGTACAATACCTTTGGAAAAGGTCAGACAAAAATGTTGATTCAGTCACAAAATGTGTTAAAATTCCTTTGTTCTTTAAAGTCCACAAGTGCAGTTGCTTTAAGAGTGGTCAGATGAGAATGTTGAAAATGTTGATTCAGTTGCAGGACCCAGCATCACCATGTTTGTAAGACTAGTTGTAAGGCATATGCTTCCTTGGGGAGGCTTCAAGAAAGTTGTTGTTGTTCCACATTTTGAGAGGCAATGTTCCACATTTGGGGGATAAAAGGTTGAGAGGTATGCAAATACTCTCTCACACCCACAGAACCTGATAAAAGGCAAAAAAGTCTTACCTTTGCTGGACTGTCACTACAGCCTTACCAGCTAGCAACCTCCCTAGCCATCAGTCAGCAGCTGCATGTAGCTGCACCAGCACAGCAGATTCTTATTTCAAGTTCTCACTTCTGCATAGCAGAAGGCTTTCCTAAGATAAGATAGTGACCTTTTCCTTCTTGTCCACTTTTTTCCTGCATTTTCTCAACATCAGCAGCATGCATCCAGCAGCAACAAAGCATTTAGGATTTCTGGTTAAACTTACAGTATGAACTAAGGTGTGACAGCATGCTGTAGCGGCCTGCTGTATTTTTTACCACACTCAAGAACAATTCAGGGAGAAGAGTTTATGTATTTTGTGATTCTGGCACACTTCACTTTAAATGAAAAGCAGAACACAACACTGTTGGGGCACTCTATAAACATGCAGCAAAGTACCATGTGGCAGTACCTGTACTAAAGTGTGACATTTATTTTATTAGTTGAGAAAAATTAAGAAAAAGAGACAGGCAGATACTGACATGAAAGTTAGACAACTCGTATAGGTAGGAATGTAAGAAATACAACAGAAAAGACAGATTTTTTTTGTATTTTTACTCTTGGGGGGTCCTTCTGGGTGGCGCAACAAAGGATTAAGAAAGTTGCTAAGTTGGAAAAAGCACAAAGAGGATAGGACAGATTTTCTGGGTATTTTTATACTTTTTTCTATTGTGGGCAAATGAGGGACAGGACATGAAGGAACAGAAACAGGAAGGAATATATGAGTGAAAGAAAGATCACATGGCCCCACAGCTGACACCACTACCACCCACACCACTATGGTGGACCTCCTCCAGGACTGCCAGCAGCTTTTTCTGGTTCATGAGAATCACTTTTATGTCCTGCTGGACCTCAGTCAGCTGGTGGCGGAGGTCCCCCACTTCCTCAAATAGTAAGGTCAGCTCAGTTTCTGTTGCTGCTGGTGATGATACGGTTGCTGCTGCTACAGTACTTGCACATGAGGAGGAGCTGCAACAACAGGGGGCACAGCTTCCTCTTCTGTCTGCCCCACCATGGCACACGACATTGCATGCAGCCATACACCGCACACATGGCCACAATCAGGCATGGATTGACCACCATCCTCCCCATCCTCTCTTGCTGCTTCCTGAAGCCTGGCCTCCCACTCCACACAGTGGTATAGTCTTAACTTGGTCCTCTTCACACCAGAGCCAAAGTGGCTCCCCTTTTTCCTCCTGTGGACCCGCTTGCCACAAACATTACAAGTGACCACATTGTGGTCACTTGGATCACTTGTGAAAAATGACCAGACAGGGGAGGTCTTGGGATGATTGGTGGTGTTACCAGGCTTGTGATGGACCAGGCACTTTGAGGGGGTGACGCTGCCAATGATGCTGGAACTACAGGGGGATGCTGAAACTACAAGGGGCCTCAGACTGCTGCTGCTCCACCTCCTCCTGACACTCCAGGACTGGAGCCACTGCTGCTGCTTCACTGGGGCCTGAGCAACTGTAAAGTATGGTTTTGTGGGGGGGGCGCTGACCAAAAGGCTGTAGCAAATTCAGAAGGATGGCCCTGGACCCACCATGGGTCTGGACACCCTGATGGCTAGGTCCACGGACTCCACAAATCTCCAGCTGCTTCATTCAATTAATTTAGGGCACTGAAATTGAAGAAAAAATAAGCAGAAAGAGAGATTTAGACAGTCAGACAGACAGGCAGAAAAAAAGAGGTAAAATATTCAAAATAACAATTAAGTAGTTAGGGACTGAAGAACAGAAGAATAAACAGAAAGAGACTGAAAATGAGGTATTTTTAACTATTAAATTCAAATTGTATTGCTTCCACACACCACACAACTCACACAGTCTTCTGCAACTGAGAAACTGCACTTCCTGCCCTGGGAAAGGACCATGTGACCTGCAGAAAGCTCTCCCATGTGACTAAGCCTTTTTTCACTAATCTTCTCCTTTTTGTTGCAAAGGCGAGGTTGTAAGGCAAAGTTGGCATGGGCAAAATTCCTATTGCTCAGGAAATCTTCACAAAAGTATCCATGGAGGTGAATTCTGTGACTTCTCTGAAACTTCCCCATGAAATAAAGTATTGCAATGTCTCTACCCCAGTACCCTCCACATCCTGCCTCGAAGTCTTCACCCTACACCATTCCAATGTTCCCCTAAACCTGGACCTGATCCCCCAGGCAACACTGCAGGCACCAGTTACGCTCACTTTAATGACCACTAGGCGAGCCACAGGGAGTATGGGCTGGACCCAAGGCCCAGGATGCAAGATAAGAACTGAACTCTGGAAATGACCCCCAAACCAGGGATCCATTCTTGGGCCTATTCCTTTATCACTGTTTGTTAATACCATCCCTACTGTTATCACTTCTTGCAGTACCACACTGTATGCTGATAACCTTGTGCTCCTTCACAGCTGGAAGAGCATAAGCAGCAACTCCCACCTTGCAGATGACTTTCACAAACTGGAAGCTTGACTTGTCAAAAATAAGCTGGAAATGAAGGCAAAGAAGATGTAAACCATACTTGTTGTGTCCTCTGCCAAATTAAAAGTCTGCTCCATTGCTCTGTCCATCAGGTGTACTGATGAGACCCCACTGAAGGTAGCACCACCCTTTAAGTACCTTGGGGTCACACTAGATCTGCATTTTGATTTCTCCCTCCATATCCTCAATGTCCATAAGTCTGTAAATGCTAAGCTTGGTCTGGCATATCAGGTAAAACACTGCTTTTGCCCAATGTCATTTAGCCCTTGCCAGTAGGGTCTTATTTCCTTCCCTCAACTACAGTACAAGTCACATTAAACTGATCCTCCAACTCACTGTTCTTTCATTATTCTTTTGTGCTGACAATGCAGTGGCAATTCTAAATGCTTAAAATACAAACTCTTTTTTAACTAATCATCAACTCACGTGCAATCCACATGCAATGCACTTTCAGTCACTGTAAACTCCCTTCAGTTCCCATCCAATGTTCCGCAATGCATTTTCAAATGCATTTGTAGTCAAGGTCCCTGGAATTCTGCGGTTCTGCGGTTTCGGAATTTACCTCAGAATTTGCATCATGCCTCAAAATATATATAGTGCCACAGAATTCATTGTTTTTGGTGAATTTTCATATAAATATGCTGTTTTTCCATAGTGTCAGGCTTTCTTTCCCACCTCGTTTATCCTGAAGCCCCTCCTCTATGCTCAGCATATGATGTCATCGATGGCATCACATCATATTTAGCCAATGACAGGACTGCATTCTGCCAGAGAAATGAATAAATCATGCCGCAGAAATCAGAAAATGCTGCTGCAGAAGTCAAGGAGCCCTGCCGTAGAAATCAAAAAATTCTGCCGCAGAACACCTGGGGCCCTGTTTGTAGTGCAGTAGTTACTGGCATTCATTCCACTCACCCAAGTACAACTTGATTGACATGTCATTCTACCCAATCCCAGGAAGAGACTCACACCCAATTCCAGCCAATAGTAATCCTGCATTTGGATTGAAAATCCTGCCCCTGCCGCCATGTTGTTTCCCCTGCTTATGAGGACTCCACTCATGCCAGGTTATTTCTTCCCTTTTATTCCTCCAAATGTCACAGTTTTTGGCTCCAACTGCAATGTAACAGCTATAGAAAACTGCTGTGTTTGCTGAATTCAGGAATGGCAAAATTTCACCAGCAAATGGTGGAATTTCACCATGAATGGCAGAATGTCATCGTAAATTGTGGAATTTGAGCATGAATGGTATAATTTCACTCACAAACAGCAGAATTTTGCCTTTGGAGGTGAAATTCTGCCATTTGTGAGTGAAAATTCACCATTTGTGGGAAAAATTCCACCATTCCTGAATTCAGCAAACAGCAGCAGTTTTCTTTAGCTATTACAGTACAGTTGAAATCAGAAACTGTGGCTTTTGGGGAGAAAAAAAGAATAAAAGGGAAGAAAGAACATGGCATGAGTGGAGTCCTCATAAGCAGGGAAAATAACATGGCAGCAGGGGTGGGGTTTTCAATCCAAATGCAGGATTACTATTGGCTGGAATTGGGTGCAAGCTTCTTCCTGGGATTGGGTAGAATGACATGTCAATCAAGTTGTACTGCACACTGCAGTAGTGAAACTGTGTTCCAACTCAGTGGTATAGTATTTTTTATGGGTTACTTAATGTGTTGTACTACACTGATAAAAGTTTCCTGAGAGCTGCAAACCAAGCTAAAACTGAATGTCACCTAGAAGCAAACCATTAGGGAACGGTTATTAATTCATTGCAGTGAAAATTGCACACATTAAGCAATTCATTGCAAAATGCTAAATGATTTGGAGGAACAGTTTAATGTGACTTGTACTGCATGGCCTTGTATCTTTTACTAATGCCTCCAAATATCTGCTGTCTAGGTGGAAACCACTTACCATAACACAAGTTTTCTGTCTTGTTGAACTGAGTAACTTATCACTGTGAACTCTACAGCTGTCTGAGATGGCTATCTCCCTCAAACAGTCACCTATTCACCTAAGGCTGCTTCACTGATACAAACAGTTAGGTCAGGGACTCCTGCCTCCATTGTGGCTCTGCTTAGTTTTTCCTACCTGTCCTGTCCCCTTTGATCAAATTATAAACCCCTTCTCAGTTCTCATAGCAGCCACCCTTATGGGGATCAGGCCTTTAGCATTTCTATGCCCAAACTATGGAACTCCTTGCTGCTCTCATTCCATTGCTCCTCCTCCTATTTTCAGTTTAGAAGATCCATATGGGCTTACCTTAAGGCTAACTATTGATGTGGCTGCACATGATTTTCAGATAGTTACTTATGTCACCTCCACCAGGCTGTTAGTCTTTTAGCATTACCTGTGCTGGAACAGTTGATACATATACAGAGGCTAAACGGGACATAGTAGCCATTAACAAGACATGGTTTACCAGTAACCACACTTGGGAGACTTCAATACCTGACTGTGTACCGTTCAGAAGAGACTGTGGCACAAAAAGGTGGGGGGTGGAGTGGCCCTTTATGTCACTGAAAATATCAAAGCTACAGAAATTCAGAATACACATAAGGAGCCAGAAGAACTGTGGGTCACCCTGGAAACAGGAAATGGGACAGCCATACAAACTGGGGTTGTGTACAGGCCTCCAGACCAGGGGGAGGACATATACACGTTACTGTTAGAAGATATACAAAATATGACAGCTGAAGGGGAGGTTCTGATAATGGGAGACTTCAACATGCCAGATACAGATTGGTCAATACCAGCAGGGACATCTGTCAGAACTAGACACATGGTGGATTCCCTGCAGAGGGAGGGCCTCAAACAACTAGTACAACAACCCACAAGAGACAGGGCTATCCTAGATCTAGTACTGACTAACAGGGAAAGGATCACAGATCTCCAGTTAGAAGGTCACCTGGGGGCCAGTGACCATCACATGGTATTGTTCAATTTGGCCAGTAGAACTAAATCATCCCATTCCAAGGCAAAAATATGAGACTTCAGATGAGCCGACTTTGATAAGATGGCCAACAGAGTTAAGCTAGCCCTGGCAAAAAGAAATACAGGTGAGGGGGTACAGGCAAAGTGGGCAAGCATTAAAGATGTAATACTTGAAGCAACATCCCACTGTGATAGTGAGAAAAGGAAGTGCAAAAAAAGAAGGAAACCACTTTGATTCTCAAAAACAGTAGCAGAAAAGGTCAGAGCCAAAATGCTGGCCTTCGGGAAATATAAGGGAACGCAGCAGGATGAAGATAGGAAGGCATACCAAACTTCCCTAAGGGAAGCAGGGAAGGCAGTAAGGCAGGCAAAGGCCCAAACCGAGGAAACACTAGCATGGACAGTAAAAGAAGGTGACAAGACTTTCTATAGATACATTAGTGAAAGGAGAAAGTCCAGAGGGGGTATTGCTAAGACCAAGGGATAAGGAGCATGTGAGGAGGAGGACCATGTAAAAGCATCTATCCTAAATAGATACTTCTGCTCACTGTTTACTGAAGAGAAGGTAGGGCAGGGCCCACAGCTCAGCACCATGGACACAGGGGGGAGGGAAGTGTGCACTAGTCCCTTCACAAAAGAAAGGGTCCTACAAGTGCTTGATAAGCTCAGGGTAGACAAGGCAATGGGACCTGATGGCATACATCCCAGGGTACTAAAAGAGCTAAGGGTGGAACTAGCAGAGCCATTATCAGAACTGTTTAGTGAGTCTCTGAGCACAGGAGATGTCCCAGAAGACTGGAGAAGGGTTCATGTGATCCCGCTCCACAAGAGTGGTAGCAGGGAGGAGGCAGAGAACTACAGACCAGTCAGTCTTACCTCAGTAGTGGGTAAGATTATGGAGACATTCCTTAAGGAAATATAGTGCAACACCTGGAATCCTTAGGAGCACAGGATCCCTGACAGCATGGGTTTACAAAAGGAAGGTCCTGTCAAACTAATCTCATAGATTTCTTTGACTGGGTAACCAGAGTGGTGGACCAAGGGGGAGCAGTTGATGTCACCTACCTTGACTTCAGCAAAACTTTCGATACTGTTCCACATAGAAGATTTATTAATAAGCTGGGTAGGCTGGGGTGGGTCAGATGTTGGTCAACTGGGTGTCAAACTGCTTGATGGGCAGAAAATAGAGAGTGGTGGTAAACAGTATACAGTCAGAAGAGATGCAAGTCACAAATGGGCTATCTCAGGGATCAGTCCTGGGGCCAGTCCTCTTCAATATCTTCATCAGAGACATTGCAGATGGAGTGGAGGGTAAGGTTTGTCTGTTTGCCGATGACACCAAGATCTGCAACAGAGTAGGTGATCCAGATGGGGTGGGCAGCATGAGAGGAGATCTGGATAAACTAGCAAAATGGTCAGAAGAGTGGCAACAGGGGTTTAATGCAAAGAAGTGCAAGATCATGCACATAGGGAAGAGAAACCCTGAAGCCACCTATAGGCAGGAAGGGGAGCTGCTGGCGTTCACAAGGGAAGAAAGAGACTTGGGAGCCATCATCACTGATGACCTGAAATCATCCAAGCAGACCACTAAAGCAGTAGGTAAGGCTAAATGGATGTTGGGGTGTATTAGTAGTGGTATCATAAGTCGGAAGAGGGAGGTAATAATCCCTCTTTACAAGACACTGGTTAGGCCCCATCTGGAGTACAGCATGCAGTACTAGAGGCCATACCTTCACAAGGACATTTACCAAATTGAGGCAGTCCAGAGAAGGGCAACCAAAATGGTGCAGGGACTGCATCAGAAAACGTATGAGGATAGATTAACTGAGCTCAATATGTATACCTAGAGCAAAGAAGGGAGAGTGATGATATGATCGAAACATTCAAACACCTTAAGGCCATTAACCAGGTGAAAGAGTCTAACATGTTTCAATGTAAGAAAAATAGCAGGACAAGAGGACACAGCATGAGATTAGAGGGAGGCCGATTCAGGGGTAATGTGAGGAAGTTCTTTTTCACAGAAAGGGTGATGGATGCATGGAATGGCCTACCTCAGGAAGTGGTAGATATGAATACAGTGCAGGGCTTCAAACAGGCATGGGATAGGCATAAGAGGGCAATACAGATGAGTATAAATGGATAGGTCATTGACAGAGTAAAGGCCAATGGCACATTCATAAGGCAGAAAAAGAAATGGTCAGACTGAATGGGCCTTGCGGTCCTTATCTGCAGTCAACTTCTATGTTTCTATGTATCTATATTTTACTCTTGTTTAATTGTGCTTAAGTTTTGTACATCTCACCTGCCATTCTCAATTTATGCTTTTCTATGGGCTGGCATGTTTCTCACCTCCTCTTTTTGTAACTTATACAGTACACCTCTCTTAATGGAGATGGCTCAGTGGATTCCAAACCATCCCAATTATCCAAGCATCCCTTTAAAATATGGCTCATTATTTACAATGGGCTTTTTTGTCTAAGTGTTTTAGATGATATTTTGGGGGATTTGCATGTTGTTTTATAAGTTCTTCTTTGTGTTCAGTGTATATTTTATTTTGTGCTTGTGCAAACATTTTTTTTTTCATTTTTTTTTTATTTGCTAGTGCAGGTGCTTAGTGCTTTGTACAGTACTGTACTGTACAGTATTCAGACTGCACTGCTCACAGTGCTAATGATTGCCGAGAACCAAAGAATTACTTTGCCAGCTCTCTGCTACAGCTGTTTTGTGGATTGCGGCTTCTGCTACTGCCATCTTTTCCCACTGCTGGAGTAACTTGTTTGCTGGCACCATTTCACAGCAGTGGAGGGACCTTACAGAGCATTGATAGCAGGTATGGGGTTGTCTAACAGGTGTTTGTGAGATTCCTCTTCCATGTCAATGGCTTCAATTTCCTCATCGAGCCTAAGTCTCTTAATTGCTGTCACAGCATCATTATTGCTTATCTCCCCTCAGTTGGTTCATCTGTGTCCATATTTACAAAGTCACTGAATGTATCATCTGACATGTAAGCTGGGAATGGTACATCTTCAAGTGCAGACACTGGTTCAGGCTCAACATCACTGTTGGCTCCATTACGCAATATTGACTTCATTAAACCTGGCTTTTCTGAATGTTTGCAAATGTTGATTTTTTGACCAGAGACCAGTGCATCGTACAGATTGCATCAATGAGTCCTGTGGCTTTTCTCTTAAGCATAGGACCCAACAATCTGGCATCTTTAGAGAGTGCCTGCTGGAACCATAGGAACAGAGCATCCACTAGAGCAACAGTTCTCAAACTTTGTCATAGTGAGCCTCCCCTAAGCCATGGAAAAGATCTTGAGCCTCCCCCAAAATACTGAAATATTTTTGGGCCTCCTCACAGAAAAATAGCCTACTTTTCACAGTACCTCAGGAATAAATTGAAACCTCTTTGCATAGCTGGCACTTATGTTATTAAGCTTATTGTAATTCCCCACCAAAACAGGACAACCTACTTGCTCCAATATTTTTGACTCTCAAACCATTGTTACCTCTTACTGCCATACCTTAATGGGTTAGACTGCATTTTCTGTTTCCACCTCTAACCGGAATAACAATCCTGCCAACCTCTGCCTCTCCTCCTCTCCACTTGCTCTTAAGCAACTTCTCAGGGATCATTTTGCTCCCTCCTGCTCTTATCCCTAGTGCCTGTATGGTTGACTCTTGTATTTGAACAGTTCTGCTGCCAGTCTAATTGATCAATTGTTCCTCGCATTGTTGGTTTATTGTTCTTAATTTGTTTGCACTTTTATTCATTTTGTATTGATTGAGTGTTCTGCAGTTACATTTTGAATTGTATTCTCTCGCTAACCTTCCCTGGGTACACCTGAAATAAGCCATTGCTCAGTGTACAGTACCTTCTCTGGTCACAGACTTGTGAATAAATACATAAATTCTCCTGTTATCCTCATTCAGTTTGCCTTATCCCTTCACACAAAATCTATAAAGTTCAAAATTGAAATATAATACTTTTTCAAGACTTGCTTGAGCCTCCCCTGGAACAGGTTGGGGCCTCCCCAGGGAGGCTGGCCTCACCATTTGAGAACCCCTGCACTAGAGCAATGTTTTTGCCTTCCCGCTTCCGCTTTCTATGCAGGTTACTATTGCTCTGCAGTTGGCTGTCAGTTTGGTTTGGTTCTGGCTGATGTGGCCAACCTGTGATTTTAAAATTCCAAACTGTTTTGCAACACTAGCTAAGGAGGCAACAGAAGTGTCCAGTGCCTCTAACACCTTTATTCTATCAGAGGAGCTTACCTTGTTTATCTTTAGAGTGGCCACTGCTTGTCAGGAGACTCGTCAGACTGAGTGTGTGGTGAGTGGGACACTGGTACTTATACATAGAAACATAGAATTTGATGGAAGATAAGGGCTGCTGGGTCCACCTAGTATGCCCATTTTTCTTCTGTAGAACCATACCTGATCTGCAGCGGATTCTCTGCCCCTCCTTACCTATGGATCATACTATGGAGGTAGTTGAGAGCAGAAGGCCCTGCCCATAGGATCTTCCATTTCATTACCCCTATCATAACGTGTCATTATTCAATATCCAATTGTCTAATTTGTTCTTAAAAGTAGGTTTATTTTTGCAAGATATTATTTCCAAAGGCAGTGAATTCCAATAGTTAGCCACTCTGTGAGAAAAATACTATCTTTTATTACTGTTGTGTTTTAAACACTTAAGCTGCAATGAGTGACCTCTAGTTTCAGTCCTGTTTTGTTTGAACTGAAAACCAATCTCAATGAACAGATAGGGGTCATGCACCTTATCCGACATCAGTAGCAAATCTCCACAGAGTCTTCTTTTTTTCCAAGAGTCATCAAATTTAAACTACTTAATCTTTCATTATATCCGAGTCCCTGCATTCCATTCATAAGCTTGTTGAATTTTCTCTGTACTTTCTCAATTTGGCTAATTCCAGTTTTTAAAAATTGACACCAGAATTGAGATCTGTAGTCCATGTTTGGTAAAACATATGATCTAAACATGGGAATTAGAATCTCTGGAGCCCTTGGGTTAATATTTTTTCCTTACTGACCAAGTACAGTCTGCTCCATTTGTAGCGTCTGCGGTTATGTTGGACAATCAGTCACTGCAGGTGAAATCCCCTTTCCATTTGCCTTTCCCAATTCACTGCTGTGTTAGCACTATTGTTGATAATGATCTTTGCCTGCTGCATATTATGGGCAGATTCTGGGCACATTTCTGCAGCAATTAACACCACCGTTCAGGTGTGATTTTTCAGTTAGCGGTAACTGCCTGTACAAGTGCAAAGCACTTCCATGGAGGTGGTTAAAGCGGATTGCCAGGTTGCAGCCCATTTACTCTGAGTTCTCAGTGTGTTATGGTACCCCTGTGAAAGAATTTCTGGCAAAAGAAAAGCGATATCTCTAAGTCAAAAAGTTGATCTCATAAAGCAAATTGAGAACTTGCCTAAGTTGAGTCAGAGAGATCTTGCTCAGCATTTTTGTCTGTCAAAAACAACAGCTGACCTACTTTGCCAAAAAGAAAAAAATCCTTCATGACTGGCATCTGAATGTACACCTAGAAAGAAAAAGAAAAAGGGATAGTAAAGTTGCAGAAGTGAAGGATGCGCTCCTCCGATGGTTCTCAAATGCCTGCAAAAGGAATGCATTCATGAGTTGCCTCTGCTAGCCCACAAGGCAAAACAACTGGCACTTGCTGTAGGCCACCCAGACTTTAATGTGGCTGAAGGGTTGCTGCAGCACTGGAAAGTGAGGAACAACACTGGTTTCAGGAAGATGCATGGGAAGAGACAGAATGCCAATTCAGATAGCACACAGCACTGGGTGTCTGATGTGTTGCCAGGGTTAATTTAGTTTGTTCCTCCTGCTGACATTTATAATGGCACTGAGACAGGCCTATTATTTAGATGCATAGGCACTGGCACCATGGCATTTAAATCAGAGGCACTACTGAGACACAAGAAGGCCAAAGAATGATTGTCTGTGCTTGCCTGCTGTAACAAGACCGGCACAGATAAATCTCCACTGCTGGTTGTTGTTAAGTCAGCTCTGCCCTGTTGTTTCTATGGGGTTGATCATCTCCCTGAAACTTACAGGGAAAATCTTCAGCATGGATGACTGTTGACATTTTCACAGAATGGCTGAGGCTGTGGGACCGTGCAGTAAGGGGGAGAAAAATTGTTGTTTTCCTCGACAACTTTTCTGGCCACCCTGATGTTCCTGGCCTCCGGAACATTAAATAGTTTTTTCTACCCCCTAACACAATGAGCTTTATATAGCTGCTTGATCAAGGCATCATTTATGGCCTCAAACAGCATTTTGTGCATGCAACAGCATATCCTTGATGAAATTGACAATGATACAGCCCCCAATGCTCAAATCTCTGCAGCACAGTGCTTAATAAAAATCAACCTTTTTGATGCTGTAAGAATTCTCAAGGATGCCTGGTACACTGTCATGCCTCAGACCATCCAGGCTGTTTCAGAAAATCTGGTTTCATCCATCATGAGAACTAAGGCAGCAATAGAGCGGGGTCAACTGAAACAAAAGCCAAAGTAACCTTTGAGTAAGAGCTGGACATTATTCCTGCACACAATGGAATAACAGCAGCAGAGTTTGATCAGGTCTATCACCTGGGAGACAATGAGGAGGAGCATACAGTTGACAACATCATGCAGGTTGTCAACTCACTGCATGTTGATGACTCGCAGGATGACAAAGAGAACAATGAGGAAAAGCAAGAAATCAAGGTGTCAGCATCTGATGTTAAAAACACATTGCTGACACTGAGTAAAGCAATGGAGCAGCACCCAGAGCATGAGCCCAACTGGAGCACTTTGACAGCAGCAGAAAAAGTATGGGTTCTGTGCCATCAAAGGCAAGTGCTGCAAAGGAAACTCCCCGACTTCTTCCATGCAGATAAGTAAACTGGACTGCAGTACTGTGTAGTACAACAACAAAATTACTGTAATCACTTGGGTTTGAGTGGGGAATGTGGGGTGTGTGATGTTATGTTAAATTTCCTGTGCACAGTAAATGTTATTTTTCACCACAAACTGAGGTAGAATACGTTTTATGCAAAAGTTCCTGCCTTCTTGATTAAACCGACACTGCCTGTAGCAGGCAATTACGGGTAACACAGATGTGCCCACTATAAGTGGAGTCAACTGTAATCTTATTTGCCTTGCTAATGACTTAATTTATCTGACTCTTACTGTAGAAATCATTAATTATAAATACGCCAGGGTCTGTTTCCTCGAATGTGGATGTTAGAGTGTTTCTCTATACAGTGTAACTGTATTTGAGGTTATTTGGACCTAAGTGCACGACTTTACATTTTTCTATGTTAAAATGTGTACCCATTTTTGAAGCTCAGACAAATAATGAGACCAAATCTTTTTGAATTCTTAGACAATAATCTAAAGTACTGCTTGTACCACCAATTTTGGTGTCATCAATCTATTTAATGAACCAGCTGTTACAGCCTTCAGATAAGTCAGAGATTAAAATATAAAAAATTACAGGGCCCAAGACTGAGCCCCCAAGGGACCCCACTCAACACATCACCACTAGGTGAAAAAATGCTGTTAATTACAACCCTCTGAGTTCTACCCAGCAGCCAGTTTGCGATCCATCTAACTATTAATGGATTTATTCCTTTAAATAGTCACTTCAGAATAATTGCATCATGCAGCACTAGATCGAACGCATTACTGAAGTCTAAATATATGACATCACAAGGAATTCTAAAATCAAGGCTATTGCTTACTTTCACATAAAAACACAATATACAGTATTAGTAATACAAAAGCACCCTTCTGAAAAAAACATGATGTACTTGGTCTATTTTCTCAACCTTTGATTTTAATATATCTTTACCAACACTTTCAAGAAGTTTACAAACTATTGAACTCAGACTGATGGGATGATAGTTACTCATAGATTGTCTGTCCTCCTTTTCATAAAGCTGTATCATGCTGGCGGTTTTCCATTCATTTGGAACTTCCCCAAAGTTTAAACTTCTGTCAAATAGTAGTTGAAAAGGATAGAATAAACCCTTAGCCATAATTTGTATCATTCAGGTCTGGGTGAACAGTCAGCTTTGACATTATTAATTGTATTACTTAATTCAGCATCAGAGTTGATAATGCCAGTGTCATCACAGTTAAGTAAATAAGAGAGTGTTATTTGTTCCCCTAAATACACTACAAAATAAGAGTTAAAGTGGTTAGTCATTTCTTCTGCAGTGTTAACAAGTGTGCCTTTACACTTCAGTGGTCCTACATTACATTTAGTTTTTTTTTCATGAGTTTATGTAACTGTAGAAACCTTTTTTGTTTTCTTTGGATGCAGTATTGGCTAACCAGATTTCCCAGTCACTTTTAGCCTAATGGCTAGTTTGTATTTCTTTTTTAAGTTTTTAAATTTAGCACAAAGAAATGCAGAATTACATTTTTATAAGCTTTATAAGTTATGTTCTTTTTTTTTACCAGCTTTTTGATCTTTATTCCAAACCATTTAGTTTTTTTCCTATTACTTTGTGTTTTCATGTATTTAAGGATGAATTTGTCACTAAGCCCCAAAATAGATTTAATAAGGTTCCACATCTGGTCTGCATTACGTGTTTCAAAATATTATTCCAATTAATGCTAGAAAGGGCCAAATGAATGCCGTTTATGTCTGCCTTTTTATAATAAAACATATAAGATGTATTTTTAGTAGCAATGTAAGAAAAGTTGATGTCAAAGGTTACTGAACTATGGTCACTAGTAGAAACGCAGAAACATTAGAAGGTGATGGCAGATAAGGACCGTATGGCCTATCTAGTCTGTCCTTTTCTCTACCTAGTGCAATACTGCAGACTCTAGTTGATCTGTGGCTTACCCTCTCTTCCCTGTTGCGAGAGAACTCTTATGCCTGTCTCATGCATTCTTCATTCCCCTACTGTTTTTGCCCCCCCCACCTCTGCAGGAAGGTTGTTCCAAGCATCCACTACTCTTGCTGTGAAAAAGTACTTCCTCACATTGCCCCTGAGCCTACTCCTCTCTAGCCTGATATCGTGCCCCATTGTTCTTGTCCACCTTTTCTGAAAGATGCTACCCTCCTGTACCTTGTTTATACACTTGAGGTACTTGAATGTCTCTATCATATCCCCCCTCTCTCTTCTCTCCTTCAGGGAATACATCTTGAGGTCCTCATATGACTTTTGGTGCAGTCCTTGCACCATTTTTGTTGCCCTTCTCTGGACTGCCTCTGTTTTGTCTATGTCCTTCCATAGATGCATCCTCCAGAACTGGACACAGTACTCCAGATGAGGTCTCACTAGAGATCAGTACAGTGGCATAACCACCTCCTTTTTTCTGCTGGTGATATCTCTCCCTATGTACCCTAGCATCCCACTGGCTCTCCCCACAATCTTCTCACATTGTTTGTTTGGTTACCTTTAGGCCTTCAGGTATGATTACCCCCAGGTCCCTTTCTTGATTGGTGGCTGTCAGTACCTCTCCCCCCATTTTGTATGCTTCCCTTGGATTTCTGTGCCTGAAATGTATGATTTTGCACTTCTTTGCACTGAATTTTAGCTGCCACACTCTTGACCACTCCTCAAACCTGTTTAGGTCCCTTCTCTTTTTTCTACCCCCCCCCCACCGGAGTTTCAACCCTGTTGCAGATCTTGGTGTAATCTGAAAGGAGGCATACTTTCCTATCCAGCCCCCTCTGCAATGTCACTTATGAAGACATTAAAGAGGACTGACTCCAGCATGGATCCCTGTGGCACCCCGCTGGTCCCTCCCCCTCCTTGAACTGAATGCCATTTACCACCACCCTCTGTGTTCTGTTACTTAACTAGCTTCTGACCCAGTTTACCACCTTGGAGCCCACTCCCAGGCTGCCCAACTTATGTACCAATGTCCTATGTGGGTCGGTGTCAAAGGCCTTACTGAAATCTAGGTAGGCCACATCCACCACACCTCCCCAATCTACCTCCCTGGTCACCCAGTCAAAGAAATCTATCACATTTGTTGGACAAGACATTCCAGATTTGAATCAGTGCTGCCTCAGATCCTGTACTCCACTGGATTCAAGAAATATCACAATCCTTTCCTCTAGCAGTGACTCCATTAATTTCCCCACCACCGACTGGCCTGTAGTTGCCAACCTCCTCCCTGTTCCCACTTTTGTGGAGAGGAACTACATTCGTCCTCCTTCAGTTTCCTGGAATCACCCCCCATCTCTATCAGTTTGTTGAATAGGGCTCTTAGTGGTGCTCCCAGCACCTCTCTAAGTTCTTTTAATATTCTGGATGTGTCCCATCCGGTCACATAGCCATGTCCCCTTTCAGATTCTTGAGGTCCTTTAGGACCATCTCCTCTGTAAATAGGACGGTGTCCACCTCTCTCCCATCGGTGCTCCTATTGTCTAATAGTGGTCCTTCTCCTTCCCCTTCTTCATTGAATACTGAACAAAAATATTTATTCAGGGTTGTTGCTTGTTTAGGTCCCCCTCTGCACACACACCCTCCCTCTCTTTTTAACTTCACAATCCCACCCCTGGAATTCTTTCTTTCATCAATTAGTTCCAAGTGGTGGTCCAACCTTACAGTTGCAAATGTCTAAATTAGAGGTTCCCAGAACAATTTCTAAAGTATTCGTACCTCAAGTAGGTTCTGAAACATACTGAGATATATTTATCTGTTTGTATACTGATAGTAACTCCCCGCTAGGAACTGACAAGACAGTATGAGGTAACCAGTCATTGTCACCCATGTTAAAATCACCCATTAGGAAATCCTCCCCATCATGGGCATATTTAGTTTCAGAGAATAACTGACAAGTATTCTCAATGGGTAAAATATGGTGGTCTATAGCATAATTCAAAAATGAAAGTATCTGTAGAGTAGGTAGTATTTTTAACCCATAAGGTTTCAGTGTCAAGTGTTTTAGTAAATAATTCCATAATAATTAATGGCTTCCTCTTTTTCCCATGGGGAAACCGTGGCATAATTTTCTATTATAAAGGAGCGTTTATAACAGCAAACACGTGCAGTTTCCCCCACTCTGCGCATGCGCATCCTCACGCTCCTCAATGCTCGATCGCCGTCTCCTTCCCAACCGTATGTGTGTGTGGATTCAGCAGGCAGTTTAACATTTAAGGTAAATCAGTTCCCGAGTAGTTTATGTTTTAGATTCATCCTGTGAAAACATTGTATTGAATGTCTAAAAACACAACATGTTACTATGAACAGTATTAAATTGAACTCGGCGGGTGATGAAGAGATACCGGGGTGTTTTGCCGTGCTTAAGTTAAAAAAAATCAGGTCCCCACATTCAGTGCAGATCGGTGTACCTTTCACTGAAAGACCAATTTTGTCATCAACCTTATTAATTAGAATATATGATTTATATTAAAGTGAAACTGAATCTTGCTCAATAGTTTAAAATAAAAGTGAAAGCTGACTGCGCTCCATGACGTGATCAGACTGCGGTGGCACAGCAACCTTTTTTATTTTATATAATTGCTGAGGGGAAAAGGAGAAACCCAACAATTACATGAAATAAAATATGGGTCTGGGAGTGTGAAAACTTGAATTTACACACACCCTTGGGGTTTGATGCTACGCATAAACCCCTTGAGCTTCGCTCTTGGGGTTTATGCAGCATCAAACCCCTTGGGTGTGTGTAAATTCTCGTTTCACACCCAGATCCATACTTTATTCTGTATGTTATTTTGAATGCCCTAAATTCAGAAATCATATGCAATATTATACCACCCACTTCCGTGTTCTCTATTGAACTTAAAACAATCATAACCAGAAATGTTATAGCCCCAGGCATCTTTGTCTGTCTGCCATGTTTCGGTCAGTGCTATTAAGTCTGGTCTTTTTAGGGCTGTGGGCAAAGCCTACATCTGTTTTGGGATCAGATCCTAGCTCTAAAAAACAACCAATCATGAAATCTTCCTTTGGACATATGGAAGTATCCTTCCAAATGACCAACGGAGCTGAAATCCTCCACCAAAATCAGCCGCTGCGGAATAACAGCAGTACTATTTCGGCCATTACTTTCACATTCTGTTGCATGAACTGCACACATGCAAGTCGCGTGCATGTGCAGTTCCGCTGATGCCATCATGCTGTGAATGGCAAAATGCCATTCGCTGCAACTGTACATGTGCAAGTGCCATGCATGCACAATTGCAACACTGCCACCAGCTCAGCAGCATTCTGTGCCCCCAACTCATGTGGCACACCCGGAGCCCACCCCAGTGTGCCCAAAGATTTTTCCATTTACCTGCTGGCATCGGAATGCCCAGTTCCCATGTTGGCATCATGTACAACTCCCCAGTCATGTGACACACTGGAGCCCACCCCAGTGTGCCCCAATGTTTTCTTTTTTTTTTCCTGCAAAAAAGAAAACTGTCCCTCATCATCACTCTAGTCCCCCTCCCCCATCCTGACCCTCCCACTGAGCACCCAGCTCCCCACCCCCCCTTACCCCATACCTACCTCCAGAGGGTGGCACTGTCTTTTTCTCTGGACTGTGACATGTCTGCACTCTTCAAAGTAGAACTGCAAATTGAAGAATCAAAGTTAAGCCTACTACTGTATAATGCCATTCAATGGGGTTTTCAACTTATGGTGATAAATCAGCCATTGTTTGGAATTTTTGTCCCAGATTTTCAACATGGGGTTCTTGGGACCCCACCTTGTGAAAACTGTCACTGTCATTTTGTTACTCTGTCCTGAAAGGTAATTTTGCAGTCGCTGCATGGAATCACCTTCCAGGACCGATTCATGAAACAACAGTGCCACTGCTCATTAGGTGGGGTCTCAAAAAGCCCCTGTTGCAAATTTGGTGAAAAAGTTTAAAAAAATGACTGCGTTATGTGTGTGCGTTGCTCAGTTTCTATGCACATTCCTAACTTCACCAATTTTTAATATTTTCACTCCACATTTTCAACATTGCCATTTTTGCATACCTCCTTCAAAACATTATAGCTGTCATTTTCCACAACCTGCCTAAAATGTGTTTTTGCACCTGTGGCACAGAAAAAATGTTTTCTCTCTCTGTGAAATCACATTTCAGGACAAGTGAACAAAATGACACTGGCACTCCTCACAAGGAGGGGTGCCAAAAAGGCAATGTTGAAAATTTGGTGTAACACCTCAAAAAAATGGTCAAGTTATACCCGGGTATTTAATAATTTCTATGCACATGTGTAACTTTGGTCATTGGTAGCTTTTCACAGCCCTATCGGCTCTGGCAAGAGTTTGTTTCACTAGCTATAATCAAAAGATCATTGAGTTTATTATTCTCACTCCTGGCAATGGTTGGATAACAACTGAGTTTATTAACTACATGGACTTTAGCTGTACGTTTTCCTCTCTATATATATAGCTTGGAGATCTGGGGTATTGAAACACTGAGTTCCCCCCACCCCGACTGATAAGTTTAAACAAACTTCATCAAATGTATACCTAGCTGTTTCACCAAGCTTTTTAGCAACTTTTTTTAAGTGCAAACCATCCTTTGAGAAAAGAGATGTGTCTGCTATAAAATTATCCCAATTATTGATGAAAATCATGCCCTCTTTTTTAACCCAGTGGGACAGTCTTGCATTTATTCTTGAGATAGTTTTATTCTTTTCTACATAAGCCCCAGGCATGGGTAATAGCTCAGAGCTGGCCACTACCCCACCCATTTTATTAAGTTTTCCCCTAAGTCTATTGGATCACTGAAGATGTCCTTTTCATGCTACTTTCCCACGTCATTGATACCTACATGTAGCACAACTGCAGTGTTATTATTCACATCAAATGCATCAATTATTTTATCAATATCTGATATACCGGCTCCTGGAAGACATGACACCATGGTGTATGGTTTGTCACTTTTACAAGCATGGGAATCACTATATCTGAAAATGGAATCACCTAATACAATTTTTATATAGGGATCTATTTTTATTTTTTGACCTTTTGTCATTTATGCTCATGAAGACTATATCCTGGCTCGTGACTATGTCCCGTGCGGGTCATAATGTAAATGCGGCAATAAGCGTATGGCATTATGGCGCTGAACCTGACGCTCTAAGAGTTGGACCCGCAGAGTTAGAATCCTTAGAGAGGGGACGGAGGTGCACCGCCCCATAATGGGGGTTTGGGGCAGATCCCCCACAGAACAGAAAAACAGAAATTGCGGAACGTGATTAAGTCGCACAGCTCTCTGCCGTATGACATTTTGGCCCAGTGCCGCTACGTCCATAGTATCTATGTTAGATTCATCAGACAGTTTGGTGAAACTGTTAGCAAGAGGTAGACAAAACTGATTATTTGCATGTCTTCCTTTCTTAAATGGATGTTTAGGTATGACAAACCATTCCTCAACATCGTAAAAACTTCCATGCTCTTTTTCTCTCTTAGCATTTTGTACTGGTAGGTCTGAATCTCAACTAAGTAGCTCTACTATTCTTTTATGCCTGTCCCAGGCATTTTTGAACCCCACCACTGTTTTCACCCCCACTACCTCCACTGGAAGGTAGTTCCAGGTGTCCACCACCCTTTCAGTGAAGAAGTACTTTGCCATATCCCTCCTGAATTTAACCCCCCAGCTTCATATAATGCCCTTTGTTCTAGGGCACCATTTTCTCTGAAAAATACAGCCCCCTTATACCTTATTAATCCCCGTGACGTAGTTAAAGGTTTACATCATAGCTCACCTCTCCCTCCTCTCTTCTAGGGTGTACATATTTAGTTCCTTTAGCTTTTCCTTGCAGGGCTTTTGATGCAGTCCCTTCACTATTTTGGTAGCCCTACTCTGAACTGTCTCCACTCTTTCTATGTCCTTCCTGAAATGGTCTCCAGAACTGGACACAGTACTCAAGGCGGGGTCTTACCAATGATATATACAGGGTCAGCACTACTTTCCTCTTACTGAGGGCAGTGCCCCTTTCTATGTAACCCAGCATAGCCCTTCTGACTGCTTTTTCGCACTGCCTTGCCACCTTTAGGTCATCCGACATGACTACTCCTAGGTCTCTTTCCTACTTGATCTTTGTCAGTATCACTCTATCCATTTTTACTCTGGTCCTGGATGTCTTTGGCCTATGTGCATTCTTTTGTACTTTTTTTTGCATGAAAACCCAGCTGCCATACTCTTAACCAGTCTTTGTCTTTTCTTATCCTTGCCCATCCTTTCAGCCCCCCAGAAGTATCCTCTGTTGCAGATCTTTGTGTCATCCATAAAGAGGAAGACCTTCTCTTCCAGTTCCCCTGCCATTTTACTTATGAAGACATTGAAGAAGACTGGTCCAGACACTGATCCCTGAGGCACCCTGCTGGTCACCCTCCCTTCCTTGACACACACTCCATTTACCGCTATGCTGTATGCCTTATATGATAACCAGTTTCTTATCCAGGTTATCACCTTATTACCCACCAAGTTGCCTACCAGTCTCCTGTGCAGAACAGTGTTGAAAGCCTTGCTTAAATCGAGGTAGGAGACATCCACCACTCTTCCCTGTTTACCCAGTCAAATAAATCTATCAGACTTGTTTGGCATGACCTTTACTCTGTGAAACCATGCTGCCTTGCATCCTGTAATCCACTGGATACAAGATATTCTACAATCCTTTCCTTTAATAGTGATTCCATCCTCTTACCCACCACCAATGTCAGGCTGATTGGCTATAATTGCCCACCTCTTCCTTTTTACCACTTTTGTGAAGTGGGTCTACATCTGCTCTTCTCCAGTCCTCTGGAACCACCCTGGTCTACAGTGATCTGTTAAAAAGTGCTGACAGAGCTGCAGCTAGTTCCTCCCTGAGCTCCCTCCACACTCTTGGATGTACCCCATCTTGGCCCAAAGCTTTGTCTGCCTTCAGATTAGTGAGTGCTTTCTGGACTCTCTCCAGAGAAAATGGACTAGTGTCCATTTCCATCCCATCAGTGCTCCAGGCACCCCTACATGGTCCCTTCCCTTCTATTCTACTGTGAACACTGAAAAAAAGTACTTGTTCAAGATGTTTTCTTTTTCTTGATCCCCTTCAGTACAGTCACCCCCTAAAGCTTTAATTGTACAGTCCCTTTGTCTTCCTCTTTTTGTTAATATGCCTAAAAAAGTCTTGTCCCTATTGTGATACTCCCTGAGCTATTCTTTCTTCAGTGTGTGCATTTGTTCTTACTGCTTTGCTTACCTCTCTCTGCTTTTCCTGATGCAATTCCTTATCCTCATCTGTCTGGGTCTCCTTATATCTTCTGTGTGCTACTTTTTTAGCCTTTACATTTTCTGCTATCTCTTTCAAGAACTGTAGCAGTCTCCTCTTTCTTTTACTTTTGCTTAATTACTTGACAAAGGTTTGTTGCCTTGACTATGCCCTCCTTTAGTTTGTCCCACTTTTCCTACACCCCTAGGTCATCTCCTCCTGCTAGATTATTCTTGAGACATTCAACCATCTTAGTAAAATCAACCCTTCTGAAGTCCAGGGCTCTTGCCATTGTGTGGTTGAATTCTGCAACTGCTTCTATGTTGAACAACACTGCAAAATGATCACTGGTCCCCAGAGGGCTTCCAGACTTGATGACTGCAACACTCTCCCTGTTAGCAAGCACCAGGTCTAGTATTACCCCATCATGAGTGGGTTTGCTGACAAGTTGCCTGAGGAATGCCACCTGCAGGAAGTCCAGGATTTCTCTGCTTCTAGCTTATGGGTGTGTTCCCCCTGATTTCATCCCATTAACCAGGTGCTTTATTCACAATTATCATAAACAGCCTTGCATTGTCTTAGTGGGGAAAACATCAGTTTCCAATGGGACCTCCCAGTTAACCAGTCTGTCCCAACTAACCATGTCCCCATTAAGTCGACTAAAGCACCTGGTTAATGTGATGAAATCAAGGGAACACTGCGACCAACTCCCCTAAAGGATGCAATAACAGCCCTTCACCTAACTCAACTTGTTAATACACCCACTAGGATAAACTATAAAGTGGGGACTAGCACCACCCTTGAGTGGATAATTTCTAACCAACCTAACCGCCTTTCCAATGTAACTGTGCACCCTGACTCCATCAGTGACCATTCCCCAAACACATGCAGTTGGACTAATGAATTCCCTATCCCACCTCCCCAAACTATCTACAGCAGGTTTCTCAGAAGGGGCCACCTGGACCTCCTAAAACAACAGCTTTGTGCCCAAGATTGGAACATCCTGGACTCAACCAATGATGTTAATGTAGCCCTTTGTCACTTTATAAGGGTTTTTAACACTGCTTGTGATACGCATGCCCCTCTCAAAAAGATTAAGGTCTCTGGCACAGTTAACCCCTGGATCACTCCTGAGCTGCTTTCCCATATGAAGTTTCAGGACCTTCTCTGGCACTGTGCAAAAG
The DNA here is from genome assembly GCA_016271365.2 of Neoceratodus forsteri. Lineage (NCBI taxonomy): Eukaryota > Metazoa > Chordata > Ceratodontiformes > Ceratodontidae > Neoceratodus > Neoceratodus forsteri. The sequence continues at coordinate 732,375,165 of CM028129.1, read as the reverse complement.
CCACTGGTAAGCAGCAGAACTTACAAGCTTATAAAGCTGCTAGAAACAATTGCACGAGGGAGACTCGCCAGGCAAAAGACAAGTACCATAGGAAGATGCTTACCAACTCCTGGGGTGATAGCAGAAGGTTCTGGTCTAATATAAGTGATGTCACAGGCAAAAAACCTAAAGTATCACCTACAATGCTAAACAAAAATGGGACCCCTACCGCTGACCTTCTGGAAATTGCTAATGCCTTTAACAATGCTTTTACCAATTTGAGCTGTGTTATTCCACCTTACTTTTTCGATGATGATGCTGCCCACTCCACCAGCCATGGTGATGAAAAGGGTATCATGCAACCTGGTTAGAAAACACCTAGCTAAGGTCCTAAGAAATGCAAGACACAGTAGTGACAGACTAGACCTTAAGCTTATCATCCCTAACCTTAGATGAAGATCTCCTACCTATAACTAAGATTCTAAACCTTTCTCTTACACTGGGGCAATTTCCAGATGCCTGGAAAATGGCTATCATAACTACGGTACATAAAACCGGTGATCGTTCCTTACAGGGTAACTACAGGCCTATATTCATTCTCCCTTCACTCTCCAAGGTGCTCGAGCGAATTGTTACCAACCAGCTTGGTGCTTATCTGGACACATACTCCATCCAGTGCCCACAACAACATCATGGCTTTAGAAAGGGGCACAGTACTACCAGAGCATTATTAGAATTCACAAGCTTCATACAACAGGCAATCAATCAAGGCAAGATTGTAGGTGTAGCCTTTGTTGACCCAACAAAAGCCTTTGACACAGTGAATCACACACTGTTGCTTGGCCAACTCTCTAAAACTGGTGTTGCCCCAAACACCCTGAAATGGTTCAGAAGCTACCTCAGTGATAGACTGCAGAGGGTGAGGATATCAAATGCAGTTTCGGAGCAGAGGGCCATCTGATTAGGGGTACCTCAAGGCTTAATCCTGGGTCCCTTCTTGTTCAGTATTTTCCTGAATGACCTTCCAGCTGTCTGCAATCAGTGTACTCTTCTCTATGCAGATGACATGGTAGTTTTTACTAGTCACCTGGATCCCAATGCTCTTGAAAAAAGTCTTCAACAAGGCTTCACAGAAGCAGAGAGATGGTTTAATAATCGCAAACTAGTGCTAAACTACAAAAAAACTAAAGTCCAGCTATTTTCGTCCTCTCAGAATAAGTTTAAGGCCCATCAACTCTATCATCAACAACCACGGAGATGCTCTTGAACAAACTCAGCTTTTCAAATACCTAGGTCTAACCCTGGATAGTCACCTTACCTTTGTGCCTCACATTGAAAATGTTGCCAGAGATGTTAATACCAGAATTGGGCTCCTCTTCAGACACAGATGAAGTCTTACCCAAGAAGCCCTGAAGGTTGCAGTTCACAGCTCGGTCCTGTCTATCATTGATTATAGTCTAATCATATACTGTGCTGCAACCTCCACATCTCTTAAACAACTCACAGTGGCTCTGAGCAAAGCCTGTAGGTTAGTTATGGGTGCAATGCTTCTCACTCATACCTGTGAGTTATATGCTCAATCTGGATGGCTCCAACTAAATAACAGGATCAAACATTAAACATGTCTCCTGTCCAAAAAGCTCTACTTGGATTACTGCTAAACAAATCCCCTAAGACCCAACATGCATGTACCTCAGTTTCTGACCTCCTAGTACTCCACTGTAGGACTGCTCAATACCAGCTATCCTTTCAATACAGAGCCCCCCCCTGTGGTTTAATAATCTAAGCAACCAACTGAGTAGTCTTTCTAGTCTGTCCCAATTTAAACTTATGCTTCATCCTCATCTCCTAACCAAAAGCACTTGTGATTGTTACACCTAGTTTCCCACTTCTGCAGACACGCATATACCACTTTTTTCACTCTCTGAGGCTCTTACTTGGTTTTCTGTTTTGTTTCACCTCTCCTGACAGAATTTTCCCTTTCCCCCTGCCACCTCCTCCCTTACCTCACCCCCTCCTTGCTCTTATCCCACTGACCCCCCCTTCCTGGACCTGTCCAGATCCTCTGGTCCCCACTCTCCCTTATCTTCTTCCCCTTCATCCGCCCTCCTTTTCCCCACTCCTAACCCTTCTCCCACCTTAGCCTCCCCTCCCTCTCACCTTACGACAAGGCCTCTGGTTGCCATATTTTCTTTTCTTTCTCTAACTGGACTCTGCCCTCTCATCTCCCCTACCCCTTCCTTACTCTTCCCCTTCCCCCCACCTCTAATTAACAATGTTGCTTCAAATGTACCTTATGGTTTTCTATGCCTGCTTGTAATCTTTAGTGTGTAGCACTGTTCCCACTTAGTTACCCGGTTGATTTGCTGTGCTCCGTTGATACCATGAATGTAGTCTATAGCTCCCAACCTTATTGCAACCCTTTCCTTTGACTTGGATCTTTTGTAAATGTGCTGCCCCAGCTCAAAAGTATTTGTAATCCAAGATTTAAATAAAAAAAAAGTTTTGTGTTCACTGTATTATGTTTTTAGTCCTGTTTCTTGACCATATATTATTATATCTGCTATACTGGTATTGTACTGTATTGTATTGTAGTGCTTGTCTTATAAACCTCCTTAGGCTGTGCTTGAAAACAGATGCATTTGTGTCTAGTGAACTAACCTCCTCAGTCGAAGCTAATAAATAATAAATTGCAAAAAACTTAATTGATACATCAGTTAGGGTTAGAGCGACAAAGGTAGGGAAATGAGATGTTAGGGATGAGCCCCTAACACCCCCCCCTCCCTAATCCCACCAACCTGACACCCACAATCCACAGACCAACACGCATATGAGTGTGCCTTGGGGTCATTGGCCCAACTCTCCACCCATTCCTGTGTAAGAAAGTTGATATGGTACAGTATATGGGACAATGGGGTAAAGGTTAAGCCTGATGACCCCAAGGCACTACTAATGCGTCGACGGTGTGTGGAAGAGTGTTGTCAGGAGCAAATGAATAGTATTAGGGACTCAACCCCAATGTCTCATTTCCCAACTTTTGTCACTTCAATCCTGACTGATGCATTAACAAAGTTTTTTGCAATTTATTTTGGTACTTTTTGAGATAGTATAATAGAATATTTATTTTACTATGGGAGTGCAGGGTCCTTCAGACCCAGCGCTTCCATCTTTCCACAGATGCACATATGAATGTAGCTGTGGAAACACAGGGATCGCCGACCCCTGCACTTCCATGCACTAAGTTATGAGCAGGAGTAGTAAAACTGCAGCAAATAGGCATAACTGTGATATCTTAAATCATTTTCACCTCAAATTTATTTATTTATTTATTTTTATTTATGTATTTCTAAGAATCAGTTTACAACCTTTGAGCCAGAGGCTTGTTTCCAAAGGTACTTCGTCACATAAAGACATACATTGTGTTTTTGGTTACATAGCATAGATTTGCAAAACAATAGGTGTTCAACAGAGGCGCCACGTCACACTGTGGTCAGACAAATACAATTAGGTTACAGGGTACATGTAATTGATAACAGGTGTTACAAAGTTGGTATCAAGTGAGCAATCTAGTTGGTAAACACCTAAACAGCTGGCACTGGCCAGGTTAAACATGGGCACGGTGTACAGGGAAGTGGTGGTGGGGATGGCTAGGTGGAGAGCTGCCCGGGGGGCGTTGTCAAGAGAAGCAGAGGTGGAGGCTATGTTCAGAGACAGGAGCTGTTACAGTGCTGATGATGTGGTTCCAGGGTGGTTTTGAACTTGGAGATGGTGGTGGCATTGGTGATGGGGGCAGGAGAGAGTTAAACCAGGTTGGGGCTCTATAGCAGAAGGACCTCTGACAATGGCTGGTTCTTGATCTGGGGACCTTTAGAGTGGTCTTGTGGGAAGACCGTGTTGCAATAGTGGGAGGCTCTGGTGGATGGATGCCGTTACCCAGGGAGGCCCAAGTAGGGTTTTTGTGAGGAGACAGGTTTGGTATCGGACGTTCATCCAGGGTAAGCAGGTTGGCCTCAACATACAGCTGACAGGTGTGTGTGAGCCTGGGGCACCAGTAATCAATCTGCAGGCTTTATTCAGGGTTAAGTGAATTTTGTTGAGTGCAGTGATGTCGGCAGCACATATACTGGTAGACCCATAGTCTACAAGGGACAGAACGGATGATGTAACAGCGAGCGGAGAAAGCATTTGGGGAAGGCAGGTTCTATGGCGGAAGAGGATGCCAAGCCGTGTGTTAGTGGCGGATGTTAGGGAGTCGATGTGGTTGTGAAATGTGAGGGCTGAGTCGAAGGTAACCCAAGGTATTTGTAGGAGCAGACTTGTTCCAGTGGCTGATTGGTACTTGGAAGGATATAAGTGGGTGGTTGCTAGCTTTGTTTTGGGGTGGGAAAAGAGCATAGCTTTGGTTTTATTAAGATTGATGATGAGTCTGCACTCCTTAAACCAAGCCTCGGCACTGTTGAAAGACTGCTTTAGGGAGTCCTGTAGGGAGATGGGATTGCGGTGGGTGGCAAAAAGGACAGCGTTGTCTGCATAAACTAGAATTTTGCCAGGGCATGCACTGGGCAGGGTGTTCAGATAGAGCGAGAAGAGAAAGGGGCCCAGGATGGAGCCTTAGGGGACCCCAGAGAGAATGGGATGGGTTTCGGAGAGTGTGCTATTAATTTTTACACACTGAGATCGAGTGTCAAGATAGCTTGCGCACCATGCTAGGGGGCCAGCTGAGAGACCAGTGTGGCAGAGTGCATTCAGCAGAAGTGGATGGGAGACGGTGTCGAAAGCCTTTGAGAGGTCGATGAACACTGCACCAGCTAGGGAGCTGGTATCCAAGGAGGAGTGTAGAAAGTTGGAGAATTCAATAAAGGCAGTGCTGGTACTATGACCAACACGGAAGCCATGTTGCTCTGGGCATAAAATGTTATGCTTAGTCAGTGATTTGAATGGCCACCACTTTCTCCAGGGCTTTGGGGGGGGGATGGAGATTGGCCGGTAGTTGTTGGCCAATGACCTGTTGCCCCCTTTATGAATAGGTGTGATAATGGCTGTTTTCCAAGCTGTCGGAAATTGTCCCAGGCAGAGTGACTGGTTAATTAGGCTGGTGAGTGGGGCAAGGACTTCATCTAGCACCAGCCTGAGGATGCTGGGGTCCAGTGAGTCACTGCCGGGATTGTTGCCATTGAGAGCTTTGATTAGGATGGGTCTGGCTTCCGGGTGGAAATCTTCGCAGGTGGAAGCTGGGGTGCTGGAGGACAGGGGAGGTTGGTTGGGGGAGGGTCAAAGAAATTACTAGGAGGACTGGAGCTAAGGTCAGTGAAAGTGGTGTTGAACCAGTTAGCTAAGGTGGCAGGCTCGGTGGAGGCAGTGCCATTTCTAGTGAGCTGGATGGGGCAGAGGCAAGCTTTACCATTGTTGCTTAATATTATCCCAGAAAGTCCGGGCTGAGCCCCAGGAGGAGGTAAGGAGGCCTGGTAATGGTCTGCCTTGGCTTTCCTGATGGCCCATGAGCACTTATTCCAGGCTGCATTGTAGGCTTGCCTATCAGACAGATGACCTGTTTCAGTGGCAAGGTGCCAGAGGTTATCCCGGTTTCTAAGTAATTGTAGGAGGGCTGGGCTAACCCAGGGTGCATTCTGTTTTTTGGATCGGATTTTGGTGAAGGGTGCAAAGAGATCATAGGCCATGTTGAAGGTGTGAGTGAAGAAGGCGAGGGCAGTGTCAATGTTGGTTGCATGCTGAATGGGGGACCAGTTTATCTGGGTGAGGAGTGCTTTAAGTTTTTTCAGCCCACCAGGTTGAGGCGCCTGAGAGGTGGTCTGGGCTTTGGGTTTGGGATTGGGGACTACCCAATGAAATAGGATAGGGGAGTGGTCACTTAGGGAGTCTGGGAGGACCTGGATGTTTTGGATATTATGGGGTCGAGTTAGTTATAATAACATCCAGAAGGGTGCTGGTACCACTCTTAGGGTTAAGTCTTGTGGGCGGGTGCGAGTTGCGTCAGATCTTGGGTGGCAAATGAGTCTCTGTGATTGTGGATGAGGAGGTGCTGAGCCAATTTACATTAAGGTCCCCACTAGGATTTGTTCTGCCTTATGGTGGAGGGTGGCCAGGTAGTCCATTAAAGATACCAGGGCCGGGTGCTGGTTCTTTGGGGGAATGTAGGCTGTGGTGAGATAGAGAGGGCTCCTAGAGGGGTCTGGGGTGAGTTTGAGGGTAAGAGCCTGGGCCCCATTTATAAGGGCAGGGGTGGGGAGTGCGTGTCCAGGTATTGTGTCCCTGGTGTAGATTGCACAGCCTCCCCCTCGTTTGCCTACTCGGTCCTCCCGGTATAAGGTATAGCCTGGGAGGGAGACAAATGAGTCAGGGGTGGTTTTGGACAGCCAGGTTTCAACCAGGGCTATGATGTCTGGTTGATGAGCCAAGGCCCAGCACTGTAGGGTGTCAAATTTCTTCAGCAGGCTGCATATGTTCATGGAGGCTACTTGAAGACCAGTGGGCTGGGTGGGTGGGTGGGAGGGGCAGGGCCTGGGTTGGGATGTATGTTCCCTGTTAGGAGTAGAAGGAGGAGAAGTGCTCTGGTCAGAGGAGGCAGATGGAGAGTTCTGCCGGAGTGGTAGAATGAGGAAGGGGTTTAGTTGCACAAGGGGTGGGTAGGGCAGCACAGGCAGAGAAGGCCTGAGTGATCAGAAGCGCAAGGGAGCTGGGGGGAGGAAAGGTAATGTCTGGAAGGGGGGTGAGGTGAAGAGGAGCATATGGGATATGTGGAGGAGGAGGGAGGGGAAGGAGCAGTGGTAAAGGAGGAGGGGAGGACAGGAGGGTAGGTAGGAACACTGGAGTAGTGAGGCTGAGGGTTAATAGGGGCACTAGGGTTGGTGGAAGGCAAAGGAAGGAGAAGGAGAAAAGATAGGCTGGTGAGCAGGGGATGCATATGCATAGTTGGAAAGGGTGGGAGGGCTGAAGTGAGGAAAGAATGGGGGTACTAGGATGATAGAGGGGAGATAGTAGCGAGAGGTCACCTCTGAGCCTAGTTGCCGCTATGGTGTAGTGGCAGTGTATGTGCCTGAGGTGCACAGAGTACCAGGTTCAAGTCTTGACCAGGGTAACAGGAAAGAGCTTGCCCAGTGGCTGTAGCAGCAGGGAGTTTGGTTCAAGGTCTGCAGAAGCACTTGGATAACACTTTAGTTGTGTCAGAGGGTTAGTGCATTTTTAGAGTTTTGAAATCCTGCAGTAAAATTAGGCAGGTGTGCTAGCTGAGTGGTGGGACTTTGGAAGTAAGGGTGCAGGGTTCAAATCCAGCAAGAGAGAAGAGGTAAACTTATATTTTGGCAGGTGGGGGGGTAAGTGACTAAAAGGCTTAGAAAGTAGGAATAAAATAGGTAGGCAATGTGGTGCAGCTGACTCTGACTGCAAGGGTACTGGGTTTGATCACAGCTCAGGGACCGAGTGTAGACAGGTTTTTTTTTTTTAATTCAGAAAAGGAGGGAGTGAGGAAGGGTTAAGAGTATGAAAATAGAGGAAGTTGTTGGTCTGGTTCATTGGCTTAGAGGATAGTCAGTAGAATTTGGACAGAAGGGTACCAGGTTTGATGCTAGCAGGTGCTTAGAGATAGGCTGATGGAGGAGTGAGGAAAGTAGGTGGTAGAAGGATTCAAAGGGAACTGCAGTGACCTCTAGTGGGTCAGCTTTGAAATGGTAGCTAGGAGGGGTATAGAGTTGAAAGAGCAGCTAGAGTGGAAAGTGCAGTGACCCCTAGTGGTTGGTGTCTATAACCTGCAAATGGGAAAGTGGACACTTAGTAACAAGGAGGGTAGGTCACGTGATGTGACACGTGACCTGCCAGCAGCAATATATGGAGCACCGACCAAATGTTTCTCACAACCGTCTTATTTCCTCACCACATGTACCCAATACAGAAATTTTTCAAGTCCCAGTCGAAATGTAATTCTGTGCAAATATAACGCCATTCTGTGCCACAGGTGCTGAATATTTTTGGCAGGATTTGAAAAATGACAGCTGTAGTATTCAAGAGGTGGTGTGAAAAAATGGCAATGTTGAAAGTTTGGTGTGAAAATAAGATAAATTGCCAAAATTATGTGAGTGCATAGAAAAATTCTGATGACTGCACATCACTACAGCATTTTTTGATATTTTTGCACTACATTTTTAACATGGCCTTTTTGGGACCCCACCTCATGAACACTGGCACTGTCATTTTGTTACTCAGTCCCAAAAGGTAATTTTGTGCAGCAACTGCACCATTCCATGCCAGTGCTGCATAAAAATGTTTTCGGCAGGATATGAGAAATGACAGCTGTACTGTTCATGAGGTGGTGTGAAAAACTGGCAATGTTCAAAATTTGGAGTGAAAATATTAATCTGCCAAAGTTATGCACGTGTGCAGCAAAATTTCAATGACAGCATGTAACTCGGGTGTTCTGGGGTATTTTTGTACAAGATTTTCAACTTGGCCTTTTTGGGACCCCACATCAAAAACAGTGGCACTGTCATTTCATTAATTGGTCCCAAAAAAATGATTCGATACAGCGACCGCAAAATCACCTTTCAGAACTGAGAAATGAAGTGACAGTGCCAGTGTTCATGACGTGGGGTCCCAAAAAGACTATGCTGAAAATTTGGTGAAAAATACCTAAAATGGCCTAGATATCAACATAAGTTGAAAACACCATTTATAGCCATTATACAGTGCTTACCTTGATTCTTCAGTTCACGGTTCGTCTTTGAAGAGTGCAGATGTATCCCGGTCCAGAAGAGATTGCAACTACCCACATCCGGAGGTAATTACTGGGTAAGGGGGTTTGGGGTGGTGGGGTGCTCAGTGGGAGGGCTGGGATTGGGCAGGGGGATGGGGAGATGATGAGGGATCATTTTCTTTTTTTTCAGGAAAAAAGATGTCGAGGACTATTTTCTTTATTCAGGGACATTTAAAAAAAAAAATTTACAAACACTGGGGGTGGGCTCCCCATTGTCCAAAACTACAAGGGGGGGGGTTAGGGGGTTGAAAGCAGACACAGGGATTGGGTCCCCTGATGTCAGCAGATCAAAAAAAAATATTGGGCTACAGGGTGGAGGTTATCTGACACCATGGGTGGGCATCCGGGTGTCGGATCATTAAAACTTTTAAAACAAAACAGCAGGAGAGGGCAATCAGAGGTTGGGGGACCACTAGACACCAGGGAATGAATTAAAAAGGACTCAGAAGTCCCAATAAACACCTGGGAAAATGACACAGGGCCCTTTAAAAATCCAATTTTGCAATCCCTTTTCGCCAGCCAATCTGGCAGAAAGGGATCATCTGGCGAAAAGGGATGGTGAAAAGGGATTCTAAAGTGCAAAGTGCTACTTTTGAGCTAAAAAAAAAAAAAAAAAAAAAACAAAGGCATGGGTGGGTAGAGGATGTCCCCTAACCAAAAGCCATGCCTTATTTTTAAGAAAAGACGTTCCTGTGGCAAGTTTCAACATTTGGTTTTCTCCCCTTGCTAAGTGAGAAAACAAAATGGTAGCCAGCAAAGATGGATTTTTCTCATGAAGAGGGATTTTGTGAGATTTCCAAATCTCTCTTCGCAATCCCTCTTCATCAGCTGTCTGCAACCAGGGATCCACGATCAAAACTGTGCAGCTATCCAAAAGCTGAACTGAGCATGCTTAAAACCAGAAATTTCAAAATGTAATAACTTTCAGACAAATTAATATTTGTTCACCGCTCCAATGCTGGATTTTTCCTTGCACTAACTTTTTTCTACCCTGACAATTTCAGGCCAAAATTCCAAATGGTGTGGGTGCAGCATGATGTCGAATAATGATCCTGACATTTGCCAAAAAAGGCGAAAAACACATTTTTTGGAACCTTTGCTGCATGAAAACCACAAATCTGATCAAAACGCACCTTGAAAAATCAAGAGATCTACCATCCAAGATCTTGTATTCCAAATTTAATACAAATCTGTCTAACAGTTGCAAAGGTATTAACATGCAGAATTTTGGGTTTAACATTAAACTGCCTACTCAACCCTAACTACAGAGGCACAACCACATCTCTATAATAAACTGACTATGTTTTTTCCATGGTGGTTTCTTAGCAGCCCACTCGGCAGCCTGGCTCAACAGTTCCTTCCCCCATAAGTTCCTCCTGTTCCCTCTTAAAGAACTACTGACCCCTAGAGCAGAACTTTGAAAAACAAAATATTTGGACAATAAACAGCTTATATTTCTAATTAGCTCTGTATTTCTTTTACTCATTATTTACTACTGAGGTCATATGTGTGAAAACAGGTTAGTTGTTCCTTGAGGATTTATCAGGTCCAATTGTTTCTTCCTAAACTGATATCATTCTCTGCCTGTGACATCACAGTTATTCCCATGATAACGGAATGTAATGTCACAGCAGGAGAACATGACATTAAGTGAGGAATGACCTATAAAGGCAGATGAATGCTAAGGGATAAAGATATTGTTTTAGTGGTAATTTCTTCAGTAACAAATAACGGAGAGGAGAAATCTATAGAAGATAAATGAAATACAAGTTTAATTATGTCTAAATATTGTTTTCCAAAGTTTTCCAAAAGGCATCTGTTGCTCTTCAAGCCTGTCCCACAGCTATGCCCCTTAGAATCCTCAGGCCCAAGCCTCAGCACTTAACAGCAGACCGTGTCTTGCTGGGAGAACCTGCACATGAGGCCCATGGGGAGGCTTTGACACTGTTCTAATCCTGAGCTGCAATACCCATTTCAACCTGCCTTGCAGCTCTTGGCAATAGTAATACCTACTTCATTGACCACTGAGAGTGCAGACTACAGTGGAGAATATGTGAGGAGAATCATGAAACAGGGTTTGGGGACAGTGTTGTGACCAGGGCCAGGGACTGAGCACATACATGCTCAACTGGAGTTCCCAGATAGACTACAGCTGTGCCCTGGAACTGTGCTCAAAGAACTACTACACTAGAAAGTAACTCAGCTGAAAAGTATGGAGTTATTTGTGTGTCCTGAGCGTGACCAAAAATATGTAAAATTGGAAGGCACCCAGGTAAAGCGTAGGATATACTTAATAACCCCCACACCTGTGCCACTCACCTTCACTCCTGAAAAAGATGTAGTCTCAATAAAGTGGTGCAAGGCAGGGGTGCAAGACTTAAAAAAAAAATAAACTTGGTGGAAGCACGTGGGGTTCCGGCTTCAGCCATCACAAACTCAGAGATAGAACTGTAGTTCATTAAGATGCTGGGGCTTTTGTCTGTGGTTTCATTTAGAAAACACAGAAATAAATATTAGTTACCGGGAGTACTTACCAGAAAGGGAGTACTGTAGTTACTAATCTTTGCAGGTTGTCTTTTTTAATACACTGTGCCCCAACTCTGTGGACTATGCGTGTGCCCCGGCCTATGATTTCTATGTGGTGGGCTTGACACAAGGGCTTGGCATATCCAGGCTGGTATGGCATGATCAAGTCACAGGTAAAGCTTTCCAGCAGGCCCAAATGCCATATCTTCAAAATGTAAGTCGTAAGCAGAAAGGAGGAGAATGACTTCATTCCTGTGCCAGTCCAAAAATTGGTATACCACAGAATGTAGTAAGTATGATATCCGGGTATGATATACATAAAGAGTTTATGCCTGGAATTTTTCCTTTATTGCATCCTAATTACAAGGACCCCACCCTTGCATCCCTAACATTGTGTTGAGATTTGTTCATGGGAGTTGGCCTCTGGGTGGACTTGGAGCATGTCACAAAAAGAAATGCTCATCTGTTGAAAACCTATAATCTGGTTCATCACTTTATGCTATGGTGGGGGGGAGGGGACATCCCGTGATTGTGTCTTTGCATTCATATTTACAGTAAGGGAGGATGACATGTTCTTTTGGCTAAAACAGTGTGTATTTCTGAAAAGTGCAGACAGGCAAGAGTACCACTTTTAAAGAGAATGCCCCCTCCGGGAGCACTACACACTACTGAGAGCCTGCAGTGAAGCTGCTGACTGTCAGTTGAAATCAAAGAAAAAATGTAGACAGAATAAGAACTCATAAAATGATAATAAAAACTTGATTTATTTATGCAGAATGGTACAATATATACACATTGTAAAGGGCTCAAGTCAATTACAGCAGATAGACTACGAAACTAAACGCTGCAGCTGATCTTTAACTCAATCACAGAATAAAATACAAGGCACATACAATTAAAACATACAAGTGGTATTAAATCATATTGAATCAAATACAACAGTAAAGTTATGCATGGAATATAAAGTGCTAGTTAACTGAATTTTAACTCGATCTTAAAGGGAAATAGTTAAAGAGCAGCTGATGCCTGCAACAGAACTTAGAGAATTATAAAACTCGGTCACTATTCAACTTATATTTCACATTAAATCTGTTTTCCCCACCAACATTATTTAATACAGAGGTAATTTGCATGAAAACAGGATCTTTGCTTATGAAGAGTTCATCTATTCCTGTTGGTTATTCACCATCTGGGATCATTATACTGAGCTTATGACGTGACAGTCACTCCCATGGCTACAGACTGTGATGTCATAGTAGAGTATTAAGACTTCAAGTAGGGAGCATGACATGGAGCCAGATGAACTCTAAATGATAAGGAACCTATTTTATAGCAATGTCCTCAGTAACAAATATAGAGGATGAGATATCTACAGACAATACATGAAATATAAGTCACATTTTGCCTAAATATTATATTTTCCAAAGTTTTCCCAGAGGTTTCAGACACTCTTTAAGAACAGTGCCAAATACAGTTTGAAAGTCAATAAAGAGATCTTTTAAATGAGGTACAGTATTTTGCTTACCTGCAGCCAGCAGCAGTCCAGAGATTTGGAAGACTAAGACTGCCCTATATTAATATTACACTGCCACCATTTCTGGAACCTTTAATATTACGCAGGGTGATAGTGGGCCTAACTTCATTATAGCTTGGCACAGCTTCACTCTCCATGATATAACAAGGTTCTAAAAAATGGTGGCAGTGTAGTATCAAAGTAATGCAGACTAAGACTGGGATATCTTCAGATGTCTGCCAGTTACAGCTCAGCTCAATTCCTCATTCAAAAGAGTTGTTTTCATTGGACTTCAACTCTGCAGGAGCATCTCCTGGATGATCACAAGTAGTACTGCAAACTGAGAGGCAGGGTAGGGGAGACAATGACCGGTTCTGTGCAGCACACTTTAGTACAAGCACCCTGAAACCCTCATAGTTCTCACCCCTGGAATTCTTCAGTATGCTTGACAGATGCAGTATGCCAGCTGGCTTCAGCAGCCCCAAAGGAGGAGTTAATGCTAATGATTTTTTGGCATCAGTAAATCAGACAGCAAGAGAGAGAGTGCTGCCTGAGCTAAACTGGGAGGTCAGACTGGACAACACTGCCCTGAAGCTCTATCTTCTCAACTATGCTTGAAGAAGTTTATTTATTTAAGAGTTTGTAAAAAAAAAATTGTCTTCGTGCTTTTTGAGGTATTTTTCTTATATTTTTACAGTTTTTGTACCAGTTCCTTCAGTTACCAGGAACCGCAAATGTCTTTACTTCAGTGGTTCTTACTGTGGTTCATGCTCTTTGCCTGAGGTTAAATTTTAGCATGTTTGAACTAAATAAACCGCTTTTTCTTTCTTTTACTTTTTTTTTTTTTACTTTGTAGTTCCCTATTTTTTTTTTTTTTTTTTTTTTTAATCAGAACCACAATATTAGGCATAGTATCTTCATTTTTAGCACTTTTTGGAACTGTTTATTCACAGTTTCATAGCACATGGGAACCAACCGAATTTCATTTCTTTTCCTTTTTGGAAACACTTAATTTTTTTTAATTTTTTTGGTATAGCTTTTTATAGGCTTTTGTAGGTTTTTCTTCTGCACCTTCCCCCCCTGGGCACCGGCACATGGCCGTACACGCGCGTGGAGGTGAGCACGCACATTAGAAGCCAGCTCAGCCCCTTCCACCCACCTATGCTGCTGCACCTCCCCTCCTAAGTTGCCCCACTGGACCTCCACCAAGTGGAGACAAGACTACAGGAGGGGTGACAACCCACCCCCACTACTCCTGGGACAGGACAGCAGCCCAAAGGCTCACTCAGTCCCACTTCTCCCTCCTCTCTAGGCCAGCACCCAATGACTTGAGGTCATTCCTGAACCTGGGTCACCGGTGTAGTGCAAGATAAGGCGTCCAGCGCCTCAACCTTCAGTGCCACTGGGCCAGATGGGAACACTTTTTTAAGGTCTTCTGATGAACTGGCATGTCAGATAAACCTAAAAAGAAAACTGGACCAACTTGTTTTAAAGATTGTGTTAAGTGTGCTAAAATAATGGCAAAGGTAGACGGGCACGATCTGTGTTTAAGTTGTTCGGTCCAGATCATAACTGTGAACTTTGCTCTAAATTTTGTTCTAAAATAGTTAAAAAAATATCTAAAAGACTGGAAATTAAGGCTTCTCAGTCTGCCTCCCCCTCTAATAAAAATCCTGAAGAGGGGTCATCCTCTCATATGTAATGCTCATAGGTAATGCCAAACCTCACCCAACAACTAACACACCAAAATCTGGCCAATGGAAAATCATGTACACAAATGCTCACAGCCTGGGAAATAAGATCCCAGACCTGCAGGCAATAATGTCAGAGGCTAAACTGGACGTAGTAGCAATTAGTGAGACGTGGTTTACCAGTAACCACACTTGGGAGACTTCAGTACCTGGCTATGTACTGTTCAGAAGAGACCGAGGTGCAAAAAGGGGGGGGGGGAGAGTGGCCCTGTATGTCAATGAAAATATCAAAGCTACAGAAATTCAGAATACACATAAGGAGCCAGAAGAACTGTGGGTCACCCTGGAAACAGGAAATGGGACAGCTATAAGAACTGGGGTAGTCTACAGACCCCCAGACCAGGGGGAGGACATAGACACATTACTGTTAGAAGATATACAAAACATGACAGCTAAAGGGGAGGTTCTGATAATGGGAGACTTCAACATGCCAGATACAGATTGGTCAATACCAGCAGGAACATCTGCCAGAACTAGACACATAGTGGATTCCCTGCAGGGGGAGGGCCTCAAACAACTGGTACAGCAACCCACAAGAGACAGGGTTATCCTAGATCTAGTACTGACTAACAAGGAAGGGATCACAGATCTCCAGGTAGAAGGTCACCTGGGGGCCAGTGACCATCACATGGTATGGTTCAATTTGGCTACTACATCTAAATCATCCCATTCCAGGGCAAAAATAGGGGACTTCAGATGAGCTGACTTTGATAAGATGGCCAACAGAGTTAAGCTAGCCCTGGCAAAAAGAAACACAGGTGAGGGGGTACAGGCAAAGTGGGCAAGCATTAAGGATGCAATACTTGAAGCAACATCCCATTGTGTTAGACAGAAAGGAAGTGCAAAGAAGAAGGAAACCACTTTGGTTCTCAAATACAGTAGCAGAAAGGTCAGAGCCAAAGGCTGGCCTTCAGGAAATATAAGGGAACACAGCAGGATGAAGACAGGGAGGCATCAAACTGCCCTAAGGGAAGCAGGGAAGGCAGTAAGGCAGGAAAGTCCCAAACTGAGGAAGCACTAGCACGAACAGTAAAGAAGGTGAAAAGACTTTCTATAGATACATTAGTGAAAGGAGAAAGTCCAGAGGGTATTGCTAGCTTAATGGAGAAAGGGAGCATGTGAGGAGGAGGACCCTGTAAAGGCATCTATCCTAAATAGATACTTTTGCTCAGTATTTACTAAAGAGAAGGTAGGGCAGGGTCCACAGCTCAGCATCATGGACACAGGGGAGGGAGGTGAGCACTACTCCCTTCACAAAGAAAGGGTCCTACAAGAGCTTGCTAAGCTCAGGGTGGATAAGGCAATGGGACCTGATGGCATACATCCCAGGGTACTAAGGAGCTAAAGGTGGAACTAGCAGAGCCATTAGCAGAACTGTTTAGTGAGTCTCTGAGCACAGGAGAAGTCCCAGAAGAGTGGAGAAGGGCTCATGTGATCCCGCTCCACAAGAGTGGTAGCAGGGAGGAGGTGGGGAACTACAGACCTGTCAGTCTTACCTCAGTAGTGGGCAAGATTATGGAGGCACTCCTTAAGGAAAGGATAGTGCAACACCTGGAATCCATAGGGGCACAGCATCCAAGACAGCATGGGTTTACAAAAGGAAGGTCCTGTCAAACTAATCTCATAGATTTCTTTGACTGGGTAATCAGAGTGGTGGACCAAGGGGGAGCAGTTGATGTCGCCTACCTTGACTTCAGCAAAGCTTTCGACACTGTTCCACATAGAAGATTGATAAATAAGCTGGGTAGGCTCGGGGTGGGTCTGAAGTTGGTCAACTGGGTGGCAAACTGGTTGTGGGCAGAAAACAAGTGGTGGTAAATGGTATAGAGTCAGAAGAGATGCAAGTCACAAGTGGGGTACCTCAGGGATCAGTCCTGGGGCCAGTCCTCTTCAACATCTTCATTAGTGACCTTGCAGATGGACCAGAGAGTAAGGCTTGCTTGTTTGCAGATGACACCAAGATCTGCAACAGAGTAGATGACCCTGATGGTATGGGCAGAATGAGAAGTGATCTGGATAAACTAGCAAAATGGTCAGAAGAGTGGCAACTGGGATTTAATGCAAAGAAGTGCAAAATCATGCACATAGGGAAGAGAAACCCTGAAGCCACCTATAGGCTGGGAGGGGAGTTGCTAGCAGTCACAAAGGAAGAAAGAGACTTGGGCATCATCATCACTGATGACCTAAAATCATCCAAGCAGACCTCTAAAGCAGTAGGTAAGGCTAGGGGGGTGTTAGGGTGTATTAGTAGGGGTATCACAAGTCGTAAGAGGGAGGTAATAATCCCTCTTTACAAGACACTGGTTAGGCCCCATCTGGAGTACTGCGTGCAGTATTGAAGGCCACACCTTCACAAGGACATTAACCAAATTGAGGCATTCCAGAGAAGGGCAACCAAAATGGTGCAGGGACTGCATCAGAAGACATATGAGGACAGATTAACAGAGCTCAATATGTATACTCTTGAGCAAAGGAGGGAGAGAGGTGATATGATCGGGGCATTCAAACACCAAGGTGAAAGAGTCTAACATGTTTAAATATAAGAAAAATAGCAGGACAAGAGGACACAGCATGAGATTAGAGGGGGGCCGATTAAGGGGGAATGTGAGGAAATTATTTTTCACAGAAAGGGTGGTGGATGCATGGAATGGCTTACCACAAGAAGTGGTGGCTATGAATACAGTGCATGGGATAGGCATAAGGGAGCAATACAAATGACTATGAATAGATAGGCCACTGACAGAGCAAAGGCCGATGGCACATTTATAAGGTAGAAAAAGAAATGGGCAGACTGGATGGGCCTTGTGGTCTTTATCTGCCGTCAACTTCTATGTTTCTATGTAATCTAAAGGAAAGTCTGATAAACACTCCCTAGAAAATATATCTGAGAAAAATAATTCCTACCAAGCCAGAAAGAGACATAATGAACATAGAAACATAGACTTTGACAGCAAATAAGGACCACTTGGCCCACCCAGTCTTCCCATTTCCCTACCTATCGGATGAGCTGCAGATCCTAGTTTTACCAACAGCCTACTTCCTCCTATCTCCCACTAGGACTGCCTTATATCTATCCCATTCATTCTTAAATTCCTCTACTGTTTTTGACCCCATGACCTCCTCAGGAAGGCCGTTCCATGCTTCCACCACCCTCTCCATGAAAAACATTTTCCTCATGTTGCCTCTGAGTTGTCCCTCCTCTATCTTCAAATTGTGCCCCCTTGTTCTTCCACATCTCTTTTTCTGAAAGATGCTACCTTCTTAGACTTTGTTGATTCCCTTGTGATACTTGAAAGTTTCTGTCATGTCCCCTCATCCCTCCTTTCCTCAAGGGTATACATACTAAGCTATTTTAGTCTCTCTTCATATGGCTTCTGGTGCAGACCCTGCACCATTTTGGTTGCCCTCCTCTGGACTGCTTCCATCCTGTCTATGTCCCTGTAGATGTGCGGTCTCCAGAACTGTACATAGTACTCCCAGATGGGGTCTCACCAACTGTCTGTACAGAGGGATAACAGCTTCTTGTTTTCTACTGGTGATGCCGCGCCCTACGCATCCCAGTATCTCATAGCCATCCTTACTGTCTTCTCACATTGCTCGCCTACCTTTAGGTCACCTGATATGACTACCCCAGGTCCCTCTCCATTTGTGTTGTTGTTAATACCTCCCCCACCCCCAATTATGTACTCTTCCCTTGGGTTTTTGTTTCCTAGGTACATTACTTTGCACTTCTTTGCATTGAATCTAAGCTACCATATTTTTGACCATTCCTCCAACCTTGCCAAGTCCCTTCTCATCCTTTCCAACACCCCCTTGTGTATCAACCCTGTTGCAGATCTTTGCGTCATCTACAAAGAGGGCATACCTTTCCTTCCAGTCCCTCTGCAATGTTGCCTATGAAGACATTAAAGAGGACTGGTCCCAGTATTGAACCCTGTGTATCCCATAAGTAACCCCCCTTTCATTGGAGTGGACTCCGTTTACTATTAGCCTCTCCGTCCTATTGTCCAGCCAATTTCTTACCCAGGTTACCACCCTAGGACCCACTCCTAGGCTAGATAACTTTTTTATTAATCTTTTGTGTGGGACTGTGTCAAATGCCTTGATAAAGTTTAGGTAAGCCATAGCCACAGCCCCTCCCCGGTCTGCTACTTTGGTCACCCAGTCAAAGAAATCAATTAGATTCATTTGATATGACCTTCCTGCTTTGAATCCATGCTGCCTTGGGTCCTGTGCCCCGCTGGCCTCTAAGTACTCAACAGTTCTTTCTTCCAGAAGTGATTCCATCATTTTCTCTACCACTGAGGTCAAACTAACAGGTCTGTAGTTTTTTGCCTCTGTCTTGCTCCCACTTTTGTGAAGGGGAATCACATCCGCCCTCTCCAGTCCTCAGGTACCACACCCTCCTCCCATGATTTGTTAAAAAGGGAGGACAGTGGTGCCACTAGTTCTCCCCTTAGTTCTTTTAGAATTCTGGGGTGAATTCCATGAAGCCCCATTGCTTTGTCCACCATCAGTTTTACGAGTTCTTTCAGGACCCTTTCTTCTGTGAATGGACTGGTATAGACCCCCCTATCCAGTCTGCTTCTATTATTTGGTTTAGGTACCTCCCATTTATCTTCTTTTGTGAATAATAATAATAATGATAAACTTTATTTATGAGTGCAGTATCTGAAACCAAAGCGCTCTACAATGCTTTAAAACAGTTAAAATAGCAACCAACCCATTCCACATAAAACTATAAAACAAAGGAGCGAGGACGTTATATGGAGTCACCAAAGGCCTGGCAGAACAAATAGGTCTTCAAGGCTGTCTTAAAGCTCCCCACGGTCTGGCACTCTTGAATCCAACAAGGTAAAGAATTCCACAGGGTCAGGGCCATGAACATAAAAGCATGAGAGCCAGATGTTTTCAGCCATACCTGGGGAATCTCTAATAACCCCATGTCAGCTCAGCAGAGTGGGTGGCTAGGACAGTAAGGAACAAAGAGCTCTTGCAGGTAGCCCAGGCCAAGTCCGTGTAGGGCTTTAAAGGTCAGAAGACCAACTTTGAAGGTGATCCACCACTGAACAGGCAGCCATGCAGTTCGTGCCGCACAGGAGTGATGTGGCTCAAATGAGGGGCCCCAGTCAACAACCGTGCGGCAGCATTCTGCACTAACTGCAAGTGGCAGATATCAACCCCCGGAAGCCCTAGGTAAAGGGAGTCTCAGTAGTCCAGGCATGAGGTCACAAAGGCATGGATCAACATCGAAAGGTCTCCAGATGGACAAGGTGCTTGACCTGTGCGATGTTCCTAAGATGGTAAAATACAGACTTGACAATTGCAGATACCTGTGAATGCAGTGTCAGCCTATCATCAAGGATCACCCCCAGGTTTCGCACCAGCTCAGAGGAAGGCAGTCGACTACTCCTGAGCAAAAGCCCAGAAGGAAGCCCTGCCACCGACCCCCCTTTCCAGAGGCCTGGATTCACGACCAGCACCTCAGTCTTATCGGAATTCAGTTTCAGCCAGTTGGATTTCATTCAGTCCTGGATTTCTGTGAGGCAGCTATTAAAGACAGACTGCGCTAACCTGGTTAGATGTGAAAGACAGGTAGAGGTGGGTATCATCTGTGAACAGTGAAACCTCAGCCCATACTGAGCAGAAGTATTCATTCAGTAACTCTGCTTTGTCACTGTTACCCTCTGCCCACCTCCTTCCCCTTTATGAAGCCTCACTATCCCTCCCCTGGTTTTTTTCACTCCCTAATGTACCTATAAAAGATTTTATCCCCCATCTTACCTGAGCTGGCTATCTTTTCCTCAGTTTGGGCCTTTGCTATTCTGACTCCCTTCCCTGCTTCCTTCTGCTTTCCCTGCTTCCTTCGGCTTTAACTGGTACAGTTATCTGTCCTACTCCTTCTGTGTTTCCTTATACTTCCTAAATGCTATCTTTTTCTCCCTAACCTTCCCCACCACCTCTTTTGAGAACCTTAGTGTTTTTTTCCTTCATTTTGTTTTTTTTTTTATTTTCTTCACACAAAGACTTGTTGCCTGTATGCTAGCAGCTTTGATTTCCCCCATTGTTCCTCCACCTCACTTACTTGTCCATTTGATAGTGCTTTTCTGAGGCACTCCCCAATTTTTTCAAAGTCAGCCCTCCTAAATTCCAATACCCTCACCTTTGTGTGACTTGACTCTACGGCTGTGTTTATCATGAATCACACTGTTTGGTGGTCGCTTGTTCCCCAATGGCTACCCACTTCTAAATCCAAGATCCTCTTTCCATCCCCATTTGAGAGAACCAGGTCTAAGATTGATCCCTCCTGAGTGGGTTCCAACACTAGCTGTCTGAGTCATGCCTCCTGTAGGGCATCAAGAATTACCCTGCTCTTGGATGTGGCTGCAGCAAAGGTATTCCAGTTAACATCTGGCATATTCAGGTGCCCCATCAACAATATCTCCCCTTTTCTGCCATTCTAAGGATACCTTCTATCATTTCCTTGTCCATTTCCTCCCTCGAGACAGGGGTTGGTATATTACCCCTATATAGATTGTGGTGCCATTGCCTGTCTCCAGAGTGACTCACAGTGCCTCCTCTCCTCCCTGTTTACCTTTTAGTTCCATTGCTTTGATCCCATCCCTTACATAGAGAGTTATTTCTCCTCCTCTTTTATCCTCCCTGTCCCTCCTGTAGATTGTGTACCCTGGTATGTGGACATCCCAGTCATGGTTCTCTGTGTACCATGTTTCTGAGACTGCCGCAATATCATGTTGTCCCTCTCCCATAAAGGCCACTAGTTTAGGGAGCTCGTTACCGAGACGATGTGCATTGGTACTTATCACCCTCCATTTTTTGATAGCCTTACTCCTTTTAGCCCCACCCCTGCCCTTGCTGTCTTTGCCTTTTTCTCTATTGACCCCTGTTCTGCTCCCTATTGACTTATCTACCTTCTCTACTTCTCAGTAATGAGCAGGTATCCAATTCAATGCCTGCAAAACAGAACCAAAAAGAAAAATGTATCACTGCCCCTCTGGCTGAAAAGCAAAGGGAGATGCCAGTGACACAAACAGATACAGCCTCTGATGAAGAGATGGCTAAGGCTTGGCCTTTATATAAAATTTTACATGCTATGGTCAATATCTTTAATGCCCATCCTGACCCTACTACCCCTCACATTTCAGACCCTGGACTTACCCAGGGCTTTTACTATGAAGATGATGATGATGAACAAGAGGGTGAACCCTAAGAATCTGATGTTTCCCCTGACCAAGAGTTTGGCTCTCCCTCAAATGACCAGGAGGATTTTTCCTCTCACTATACCTTCATTCAGAATATGGTAGACACTCTGGATCTCACTATTCAAGAGACCACTGACCAGGAAGTGGAGGAAGACTTTAGATATGATGAGTCTCCTTCCTTCCAAAAAGTTGCTTTTGCTCATACATAAATCACTTTGCAGAGCAACTTTTAAAATACTTGAGAATCCCACTTCCATTACTGGAGTGGACAAGAAAATTGAGAAAAAGTACCAACTGGCAAGGAATGATACAGAATTTCTGTATACACACCCTGATCATGAGGTGGTGGAGCAGGCTGTTGCTTGTGACCAGGCTGAAGTGCTCCTTTCTTCACAACCTCCTGAAAAGGAATCTAGGAGGCTAGATTTTATGGGGAAAAAATCTTAATGCAACAGCCTCCCTGCTGCTTCACCTATCTACTTATATGGCCTATGCAGCCCAATATCTAAACACTCTCTGGAATTCTGTGTTAGCTATCAGCCAGCAGGTCCCAGACAAAGTAGCCCAGGACCTGGCAGAAACTGTAAAAATGGCCCTGGAAGCTACAAAGTACCAGTTTCACATGGCAGTAGACACTAATGGCATTACTTCCAGAGCCATGGTCCAGGCAATCTCCCTTAAGTGCTATGCCTGGCAAACAGCAACTAATCTCTGGCAGGACACCCAGACTAAAGCCATGGATTTTCCTTGAGAGAATAATCCACTGTTTGAGACAAAATGAAACTTATATGAAAAAGGTGGAAGAATAAAAAAACACATACCAAAGTAATGCTGCAAAAGAAAAGGCCCCCACTTCCCAGATATCTCAGAGTAGAGGAAACACAGACAGAGGCTACTAACCCAGGGCCTTCTACCCTATGCCAAAGTCCATGCCCCAGGCTACTCTCAGGTGAGAGGTTATTTCAGGGGAAGAGGTAGGAGAGGTCAGAGATGGACTGGTTTCTTTCCTTCCTCTAACATTCAGTCTAAGCAAATCTCCTGACTACAGAAGCCAGGTCACCTCTCCTCCATCAGTAGGAGGAAGGCTGATACATTACCTCCACCAATGGCACCTCAGTACCCCAGACAAGTGGGTTCTCAAGGTAGTGAGTCAAGGACTTACCCTACAGTTCAAAAAATGTCCCACTCAACAGGGTCAGAAGTCACTAAAATCTCTAACTCCTACAGAAAAGCTACTGTTGGAGCTAGACGTAAAGTGCCTTCTGTTTGCAAAAGCAATGGAGAGAGTTCCCCCTCCCCAATGGGGAAAGGGTCTCTACTTCAGATACTTCCTCACTCAGAAAAAACTGGGGACTGGTAACCCAGTTTAGAACTCAGATACCTGAAAAAAACACCTACTCAGTCCCAAATTCAAGATGGTCACCCTGGCTGTGGTGATTCCATCCCTGCAAAAGGGGGACTGGTTAGCCTCCCTAGACCTAAAGGATACCTATTTCCACATTCTAATCAGGCAGTATCACAGAAACTTCTAGGTTCAAACTACCTTCAGAACACTGTCAGTTCATAGCACTGCCCTTTGGCCTTTCTCCAGCACCCAGAGTCTTTACAAAGTGCCTGGCAATAGTGACAGCCCATCTTAGGAGGCAACAGGTATTTGTCTTCCCCAACCTGGACAATTGGATAATAGTGGGTAAGTCTCCACAAGAGGTCAGAAACTTTCTCAGCCTAACCCAGAGTACACTGGAATCCTTAGGCTTCCTACTCAATGTTCAGAAATCCCATTTTGAATCAGTATAGTTGCTGAAATACATTGGGGAAGAACTGGACGCACAGAGGAGAAAGGTCCTGTTCCCTTCTGACAGGGCACACAACCTTTAGCACTTAGAAAACTCTTTCATGCTGGGCCAGCCAAGACCAGCCAGACAATTCCTGAGGCTTCTAGGCTATATGGCTTCTACCACAGCTGTGGTACCAGGCACCAGATTTCAAATGAGGG
The DNA here is from genome assembly GCA_016271365.2 of Neoceratodus forsteri. Taxonomy (NCBI): domain Eukaryota; kingdom Metazoa; phylum Chordata; order Ceratodontiformes; family Ceratodontidae; genus Neoceratodus; species Neoceratodus forsteri. The sequence goes on along the minus strand of CM028129.1, from coordinate 732,351,413 downwards.
GCATTCAGTATCACCTAAGGGCTCACTGGTCCCAGAAAAAAGACTTTATGTCAAAACTCATTCAAGTCACAAGGACTCTTCTACAAGCCCTAGACTGGTGGAAAGACTTACAGAATCTCAGGAAGAGAGTGCCCTTCCAGCAAAGGGAACCATCCAGAGTACTGCAGATGCCTCCCTCCTAGCATGGGGGCACACCTGGCAGACCAGTTCATAAGTGGGGCATGGTCCCCCAATGAGTCCACCTACCATATAAACCTCCTTGAGCTCAGAGCTGTTTATCTGGCAATAAAAGCCTTTTCTCCTCTCCTAAAAGGAGAGTCTGTTTAAATTTGACTAGACAGCAGCCCAGCTATGTTCTACATCAGCAGGTGGGGGGGGGCACAAGGTCCACAAAGCTCTGCACAGAGGCCATGAAATGCTGGTCTGTGGCCTATTCTCTGGAAAGTCAGCTCTCGGTCATTCACCTGCCTGGCAAGGACAATGTGCTGGCAGATGCTCTGAGCCACATCAGTCAGGGCCACCAAGAGCAGGCTCTAAACAGACAAGTACTGGCCACAGTTTTCAGGAGGTGGAGCACACCAGAGGTAGACCTCTTTGCCTCCAGCCTCAATCACCTATTCCAAACAGTTCAGCATTGCCCCAGAAATCTAAAACCTTTCTCCCTGTGGCAACTTTTCAGCCACACATTGAAATCCTTAATCAAGCATTGTCTACCTTGTCTTATGTATGACACTAGTAGTATTTCTGAAACAATTATCTAGTACAGATGAAATAAACCTAATAGTGATCACAGAAACATGATGGGGAGACAGTAAATGATGGGACACAGTATTATAAGGGTTTAGATTATACAAGAAGGACCTGGAAGGCAGGAGAAGAGGTGGGGCAGGTGTCTAAGGAAGGGATGATATAGAAGCAAGAGAGCTGTGGCCATTAGGCAAGATTAGAGCAAATGAATCATTGTGGGTTTAGACTAAGGGCAGCAAAGAGAAGTTGCTGTTGGGGGATCAGCATCAAACCCCTAACCAGGGGTCTTTTATAGACAGGATACTGAATAAGGAAATGAGAAATGCTGAAAGTAAGCAGTACCTTGTCATGAGGGACTTTAATTTACATTAAACTGAGTATGAGACTGGCAGGGAAACTAACTGTAGGGGCTTTCCTTTTGTGCAATTAAATGACCATTTTATGATGCAATTAGTGAGTAAGGGGACAAGGAAGGAAGCTATTCTTGATCTGGTGATGAGTAACAGGAAAAGGTTGATTTCTGAGGTAGACATCAGGACAACCTATTAAACAGCAAACTCTGATGAGACTCATATTTAGTGGACTTGTAGAGAGAGAGAGAGAGAGAGATAAGGAGAGTGAGATAAAGATAGCAGTTGCATAAATATTTAATTTCAGTAAGGCTGACTTTCCTGAAATGAAGTAACTAGCTGAAAGGGAACTAAGGCATTTAGGGGAACAGGAGCGGTAGAGGAGATGTGGACAAAGTTGCAATAAAAGGAATAATAAAAAAGGTTGTGAGGGAATGTATGTGTTCCAAGACAGAACAAGACCAAGAGAACAAACAGGAGGCCCGTAATGCTGTGTGGAATTTTCAGATTCCAGCAGAATGAAATTTCATGGAATTTTTGAAATTCCACCAAATTTCAGTGGAAACGGAATGATGAAATTCTGTGGCACAAAGTGGTTCAATGTTTGGGGAATAGCAATGGGGTATTTAGTGCTTGTGTAAATTGTAGTACTTTTTGTGGCTTTCCTCTATTCCCATCCTTGAGTTGTAGGTATGTAGATAGGAATTTTTAGGGAATAGAAGGCCCATGAGCAAGGTTGAGAAGAGCACCGGAGAAGGAGGACGAGGAGGAGGGGATGGTGGTGGACAAAAACACTCCTTAAGCAAGGGAAGTGTGTTAGAGAAGGGTTTAAGTAGAGGCTGTGGGATGAGCTATTCCCTACATTGAACCTTGGACTTATGCCCTGTCATTCAATGTTTGGGGAATAGCAATGGGGTATTTAGTGCTTGTGTAACTTGTAGTACTTTTTGTGGCTTTACTTTATTCCCACCTTTGAATAGTAGGTATGTAGGTAGGAATTTGTAGGGAATAGAAGGCCCAAAAAGATACCTCCTCCAACTCATGGAGAGTATGACCACTGGCACTCAGGAGAGGGAAAAATGCCCAGGTGGAGGAAACCTCTGAGAACCCATGGCCATTGGTCTGCCCATCCCCCATGCATATTAAGAGGAGAAGGACCTAGGTTCTAAAAACCATAGCTAATTTTAAGAAAGGCAAGCTTCTTGGAGAGATGATGGTCCATCCTTGATCCATGGATGATGTAGTTTGGATGACGATTCTGAGGTTGAATTCTGAAGGGGTGGAAGAATCCTGAGTGCAAAGCAGATCCAGTCAAAGAAGGGCGAATGAAGTCCAGATTTCCAAGGTAATGGAGTATGCTTGTCCAAAGGGATTGCAGGGATGTAATGAGCAGGAAGAGCATAATTTGCTTGATGTGCTACCAGATAGTGAACGAAGGGAATATGATGATTTGTGAAGTCATAAGTGAATGATTCAACTTGTGGGAGGTCTGACGTTCATGGTAAAGTCTGGAGAGAGATAACGTCATTGGTGGTCGTGAGGGTGCATGGAGCTGCCCTCCCTCGAGGGTTCTAAATGAAACCGTGCCCAGCCCCTACGGAGATAACATCATTGGTGGTCGTGAGGGTGCATGGAGCTGCCTTCCCCCGAGGATTCTGAATGAAACCGTGCCCAGCCCCCATGGAGATAACGTCATTGGTGGTCGTGAGGGTGCATGGAGCTGCCCTCCCCCGAGGATTCTGAACAAAACCGTGCCCAGCAGCCCCCACGGAGATAACGTCGTTGGTGGTCGTGAGGGTGCATGCAGCTGCCCTCCCCCGAGAATTCTGAACAAAACCGTGCCCAGGTACATCCTATCTCGTCAAAGTAACCATGCTGCTCAGCTACTAGTGAAGAGTGTTGCTTTAAGAGACTTTTTGACCACACACGAATGCTGATAGTTTTTGTGGGGCATATTTTTATGAACTTATGAGCCTTCTAGCTGCAAATGTGGCGTTACCTTAAGAGTTTTGTGGGACACACCTGTAATCTAATGTAAATCAAATGAGTCTTTTAGCTGCTGCTGTATCATTTTACCCTTCATTAGTTTTAATGGGGCATATTGTGTTCTTATGAGCCTATAGCTGCCAGTGTGTTCGGTACTTTAAAATGGATTCCTGTCGTTTTACCTGTGCCCACAAATGTGATTCCTGCTTAAACTGAAGGAGCCTTTTTTAGCTATTGTGACTTTAGTGCAGCAGGGGTGATTGTAGCGGCGTATGTAGCCTTGTCTAGCTAAAAGCTTTAAAGGGTTCTGAGCTCCCGACTACTAAATACTGCCTTGGGACAAGCAGGGGACAAAGCTTTTGGGCACAAGCTACCATTTTGGTGCCAGTCTCCCATTTTGAATAAATCACCTGAGTCCCTGACCTGCTTCCCTGCTCTATACTCTCTGCCCGGGCTGCTCAGCTAAATACCTAAGGCTTCCCTCACTTTATTGCAAATGTCCCTTAAGGCTACACAATTTAATTAAGGTTTCCTCCATTTTTTTATTTGGAAATGCCCTGAGTCCTTGCTAGCTACTACCTTTTATACCAAAGTGCTCGCGGTTAAGCAGCAGGGGACTCACTACTAAGGCTACAAATTACTCCAGAGTCTGAGTTAAAAAAGAAAAAAGTATAAGTAAATCAAGTAAAAGGAGCATATTGTGCCATTTACACCAAAGTGCTAGCGGCTGAGCAGCAGGCGACTCGCAACTACCGCTACCAATTACTCCACGAGACTGCGATTTCAAATAAGCAAAATATATCACGTACTGTGTTAAGCTTTACGGACTGCCTGCAACCCCCACCCCAAACAGCCACGCTTGCTTCCTATAAATACCTGTGTCTTGTTTTTTCTCAGCAGCCCCCATGGAGATAACGTCATTGGTGGTCGTGAGGGTGCATGGAGCTGCCCTCCCACAAGGATTCTGAACGAAACTGTGCCCAGGTACATCCTATCTCAGCAAAGTAACCACGCTGCTCGGCTACTAGTGAAGAGTGTTGCTGCTGCCCCGCCGCCCCCACCACCACCCTTGGTGAGCAGTCCATTATATAGTATTGAGCAGGTGACTGATTTTAACCAATCAGCCTACTTTTCCACCTGCAGCTTATCAGAGCTCACCACTAGTGGCTGCTACAGCAATTTCCCTTTGTTCTTGCTGCATTTAATCCCCCCCCCTTGATACATCACGCCGCTCATTTCCTTTAAATCAATGCTAGGGATAGCACTCCTTGCTACACTTGCATCCCTACCACCCATGCTTCACCCAAATCCACTGCCTGGCCCGCCAAACCTCTCACCTTTATACTGCCACCCTAGTCACAGCTCCACCACCATAATTGGCCAATCCTCCCTGGGGACACACTGTTCCTGGATTCCTGGACCATCCATCATCCCTCCATCCTTCTACACTGGGCTGGACATCTTGAAACCACACACATCGGGCTTTTTCCCACAGCATCCCCTGACTTCCTACCCCACCGCATGCCTATAAAAACACAAACTAACCTAAAACTGGTACTAACCTTATTACTCCTACTCACTGGGGACATTGAGCTAAATCCCGGACCTGCCACCAGCACCTACCAACCCCCACCCCACTGGCAAATTACCTAAAGGCCTAACAATAACCCACCTAAACATTCACAGCCTCCTACAAAAAATGCCCCTACTACAAACCCTAGTTCAATCACTATGCCCTGACGTCCTAATTCTCACCGAGACCTGGATGAAACCTCACAACCAGGATGCTGATGTAGCTCTTCCTGGCTACTCCATCTATCATCAGGACTGCCCTGGCACTAAGAGAGGCGGTGGCACAGCCATTTATGTATCTTCCCAGGTACTATTCTCACCTGTCCCGCTACCTACCTCCCCGGAAAACATCGACTCCTCACTAATAAAAATCTCACTACCCCATTCGGTCCCAATCTTTATAGCAGGGTCCTATTGTTCCCTGATTCCCTCTTAAATTCTGTAGCAACTCATCTGGACACCCTAAAAACCATCACCTCGGGTGGGGAGCGCCACATCCTAGGTGATTTCAACTTAAACTGGCTCACTAGTGCTAGCACCAAACTCCGAAACCATGTAGCTAGCTTAAATCTGACTCAACTCATCACTGAGCCCACGCGACTAAACCACAAAATGCAAAATCACTCCCTGCTCGATCTGGCCCTCACCTCTCACCCCCACAGGATTATAACCTCAGGCCTCCTTCCGGACTCACTGAGCGATCACCATATTATATATATATATAACACGTAAAGTATTCAAAGCCAAGTCACCCCCTCCGAAAACCCTCCTTATTAGATCTTATCACTTAACCTCGATGGTCTCCTACAAGACTTAGCTAACTTGGATTGGTCATACATACCCATGGCCCCTTCCACGGATCACGCCTTTGACTTCTTTAGGACAAACTTTGTTGCCGTCTGGGATAACTATGCTCCACCAAGAAAGGTTAGACTGAGGGGAGCTCACCTGCCGTAGATAACTGCTAACCTTATGAATCACCTCCGTGTCAGATCAGGAGTGGAAAGCCTATAAGACACCGGGGATGCACGTCAATCACCTATACTATCGAGCGCTTAGAAATGCCTGCACCAGGCTTATCCACCAGGCTAAAGCTCACTACTTCACCTCATCCCTCCAAAAAAATCTAAACCATCCAGCCAAGTTCTGGAGGTCTATAAAATCACTCCCCCCCCACCCAGCCACCCACTCCAGCCCTAGATGTGGGAGGCTCCATCTTAACTGAACCACTAGCAGTTGCCACGGCTTTCAACTCAGTGTTTACTAGCAGTGGATCCCCTCACCATTCCAACCTCCCCCCTGCCACACAAAACGTGACACCCTCATCCCCACCCACGCCAACCCCTCTCCTGGTTTTCTCCTTCTCTCTGGTTACCCCACCAGAAGTACTCAAAGCCCTGCTTGCCCTAAATCCTCCAAGGGTAGATGCACCACAGGCATGGACGCCAAAATGCTCTACCTTTCTGCACCGCCATTGCCATGCCTCTAGCATCTCTTTTCAACCTCTCTTTCACTACTGCCTCTATACCTTTAAAATGGAAGCCACCACAGTTATCCCCTCCTGAAAGTGGTGACCCATCCTCCCAACAACTACCGCCCAATCTCCCTTCTACCCACCCTAGCCAAAATCCAGGAACATCTCGTCCTCTCGCAACTCTCTACCTTCCGTGACTCCTCCTCCTTCTTCACCCCTTACCAGTCTGGCTTTAGAAAATCCCACTCCACTGTCATGACCCTCCTTAGGCTCACAGATTCCATCCTTACAGGCATGGATAAAAGTCATATCACATCTGCCATTTTCATCGACCTAGCCAAGGTGTTTGACACAGTCTCGCATACCCTCCTTCTGTCAAACCTCTCTAAGGCAGGCCTTTCCAGTGCGGCTATGCACTGGTTCAGCTCATACCTGTCTGGCAGGTCCCAGTCGATAAAAATAGGTGCCTCCACCTCAAACCCCCTCCCTGTCTCCATTGGAGTTCCCCAAGGCTCTGTTCTCGGTCCTATCTTATTCTCCATTTTTCTCAACGACCTTCCTTCGATCTGCCTGCATGCTGACATTCACATGTACGCAGACGACACAGTCCTGTATGCATCAGGTCACTCCCCTCTGGAAGTTACATCCAAGATCCAGCAAGACTTCACTGAAGTACAGCACTGGTTTAGTCGAAATCAACTTATTCTAAATGCCAAAAAAATGATCGCCGTGACTTTTGGCACACGACAAAGACTCTCTCACCTTCCCACTTTCCCCATTCTCAAAACACTTGATGGGACCCCTCTAGAAGTCTGCACCTCCTTCAGATACCTAGGGGTCTGGCTGGACCAACACCTTGACTTTTCCATGCACATCGAAGCAACATACAAAAAACTACTCCCTAGGCTGGGGGCACTATACTGGAACTGCAGCTGCATCCCCCTGCCTGCCCGCAAAGTGATTCTACAGAGAATGATCCTCCTTATTTTTGACTATGGGGACGTAGTCTATAGTTCTGCCCCTAAATCCACCCTGGCTAGACTGGATCCTCTCTTTAACTCCTTCTGCCACTTTGCACTGGATTGTCCTCCCTCCACTCAAAACTGCGACCTATACAGTCACCTTAACCTACCCTCCCTCGCAAATAGATGCCGCTACCACTGCAACAGACTCACAGCCAAATTCTGGACCCAGTTACTGCCCTCCTACCTAGCCTCTACCCTAACAGCCCAAAAACCATCAGCATACTCACTCAGAAATTTCACCTCCTGTCTACTACAAATCCCACACATGGCCACCTCTGCTGGACAGTCGGCTTTTAGTGTCCGTCTACCAAAACTATGGAACTCCCTGCTGGCTGACATCTGGCTTTCCCCCTCCCCTCGGATACAAATCTCCCTTCTAAAAGGTCAAGTCCCCATAAGCTGCATATGTCAACTTGACGTGCACTAGCATGGGCCATGTCAATCTAGTGTGCACAATGTAAGGACCAACCACCCAATACAATCTATGTTGCCCACTCAAATGCTTAACTATCACATTTTGATTGCCATTACCTTTTATACTTATTCTGCCTAGTATTATGCTGATCACTCTCTGTTTCTTGCCTCCTGTACATACTATTCCTAGATTATTTATCACTGTAATTATGAAACCCTGTACATATTGTATGATACCTATGTAATTTTGCTGTTCTATCATTTCTTCTTGTTACTAGTATGTTATATCCCATTTTCCCTCCTCCCCCAGGACACATCTGGAATCGAGCGGTAGTCTGCTCAGTATGTCTTTCCTGGTAAAACTTTTAAATAAATAAATAAATAAATAAATAAATAAATAAATAAGGAAATAAGTGGGGAGCTAGTAGGTGCGAAATAAGCATCCATAAAGTGGAATAAGGAGTCGAGTAGAGTCTGAGTGTCTGATGAGAGAAATGCCATAAGCAATTTATAGATGATAAAGGAAGATTGGCATATGCTGTCCAGCTGGTAATTGAATAGATAGAGAGAATGACTGGAAGCTCAGTACGAGGAATTGGATAGCATATTTGGGCACTGATTTCATATCCATACTTTTACATGTTCTGCTGGTCCTCTGACTGAAGTATATATGAGTATTTCTGTGGTGTAGTCACCCATGAGAGGCACCGAGGTGGCAATGTCTGGTTAGGTTTACGGGTAATTTGATGCCTAAATACTAAGGAGCAGCTTGAAAGCGGATATCTGGAAGTGTCTATAGGCTAGGTTGGTACCACAGTCAAATAGTGCGAAACGCCAGAGGATCCTAGTGCTATGGTTGAGTTAGACTTGTTGGGAGGCTGGCAAGACTGGGATAGTGAATTCACCATTAACAGTTGCGGATTTCCTGATTGAGAATCAGAGGAGCCAGTTCTCGGTGAAAGTCTGCACCGGAGGGAGTAATGGAGATAATTCATTAAGGATAGACTGGAAGGACCACTGGATAGGCAGATAACGTGACTGATGGTAGTAGGATGGTGAAATGCAGCTGAGTATATGAGGATGGTGATGTCCAGGAGTTAGAAAACAGTGGTTTGGATGGCATAACGTCAGTAAGGCAGCTAGATACGGGAGATCCAATGATAAAGTTCTGCGAAGGCAGCTGTGAAGGTCTTAGGATGAGCAATGGCTGTTGAGAAAGTTGGAGTCGAGTAACATGGTCAACAGAGTTGGTGTTAGTAGGAGATGCTGCAGAAGGTAAAATGGATGATGTCCATACTGGTATAGGTTATCTTGTGATTCCTGGTATCCAAAGCAGCAATAATGATTATGAAGTCAGAGCATAACAGAAGTATTTAAGTCCTTTCAGTATAGGAGAATAGCCAATGAGACATGTGTAACCCCCCCTACAAATGGGGTTCCAGAAAAGTCTTCCTTGAGCTTGCTTAAATGCTCACTGCCAGGCTGGTGTCCTGCGTTTTAGCAGTTTAAATGTATTGCCAGAGTGCCTGTATAGCCTCTGTGTACTGTGTCTTTAAGAGCTGCCTGGATTGCAGTCATAATTAATCTGAGAGGGAGATCTGTTAGAAGATGTACTTGTTTGCCGATCATTTATTAGAGTAGTAATAATACTGCAGTTTGTTCTAACCTGCCTTCTTTGCAGCATGGACAGTTCCGTGTGTTTCCATCTTCTTGGTTCTGGACTGCAGAATGGGCCAATCAGTATATTTGGGACTCTAAAAGGGGACCTGCCTACAGGAGCTTGGTGGGGTCAAAACTTGTAGGAATTGTAATTTTGGGCTTTTGGCACCTAAAATAACCTGGAGAGGGCGTCCTTGTTGTGACTGACAGACAGATCAGCCAACCGAACCTTTTGGATCTTAGGGAAAGTCCCACACTGCTTGGAGTTTCAGTTAGATCTGAGGTGGGAAGTGAAGTAGTCAACAGCTTGAGATAGTTCAAGCAGCAATCCATAGTGGATTCACGTGGGAGAACTGTGGAAAGGCCTGAGTTTGGCCTGCATGCCTGCCTGCTGTTCCTGAGAGAGAACTTGTGCTTTGTTTTCTGACTGAATCCGAATTGGAGAGTGAATTAAGCCACTGAATTGTGACCAGGCTTTAACCTGAAGAAGACCAAAGATTTGCTGAACGTGATCGGCCTGTCAGGACTTCCAGCTACCTCTGAACTCCTGGATTGTGCAGAGACTCTGTAATTGCGACCGGAGAGCCAGCGCTTCAGATCATTTTTTTTGGGTGGAAGTCAAATACTTCCATGGCTTGAAATTTGGAAGTCATTTCAGTTTTACTGGAGTCAAAATACTCCTGATGTCAATTTTTTGGAAGTCTAAATAATGCCAGCAGACAAATTTTGGCAGTAAAAATACTTGAAGTCCTATACTTTTAGAAGTCAGCTCACTGGCCTTCTGAATACCTTCCTATAATCCATGCTACATCCACATAAATACATTCCTTTATGCTAGGAAAGGATAATGAACAGTACAGTAATCATTTGTAGACAATATGTGTTTGTCATAAATTGTTTTTGCAAGTCCATCAAGTAACTTCATCATGCTATTGCATGCTAGCTAGTATGTTAATGTGCTTGCAGGCAGATGCCTGCTGCTACATTCAAAGTGTGGTACTCACTCATACAGGTAAACAGTAAGTCAGAGATAACTTATAAGCTTCTCTCTCTCCTTCTTATTAAAGCTTTCTATTGTATGTTTTAATATCACAGATCTCATTTGTATTGTATTATATATAGGGAATGAGTACATATTGGACTGCAGAACTCACCAACACATCTAGACTTCTCTGTGCCCCATCAGACTGCAGTGCAATGACACATTTATCTCATCTTGAGAGTGGTAAGACACAGAAATACAACACCAGTGGCAAATATATTGGGTAAAAAATCTGTTGTTATTTTGGCATAAATGTTTAGTTTTACTTATAAACAATTAATTTCAGTTAGATCACAATTTATTTAACTTAGAACATGTTATTTCCACATAGCATCCGGAAATGGAACTCAGAATAATGGGCCTCCCAGCCACACATGGAGATTACAATGGAAAGAAAGGAAGCTTTGAGCTAAAACAAGGTAAAACCCCAGGAATGGTGGTATATACAGTATGTACATGACATACATAGCATGGATAGCAGTAGTAGATAATACCTTTGTCTCCACGACACAGTAGCGGTAAGACTAAGAACATTAAGTAACTCATGGCTTCGCCACTCACAAGTTACTTATGTGTCTTACTTCTTACCAGTGTAGATAAATGTGTTTTTCATTTGCAGTCCACCGAGTATTCCCTGTATACCACAACACCATTTTCAATGGTTCTGGACTGCAGTACTGGTAACACTGTACTTGTGTTTCACCTTATTTTAGCTAAAAACTGCCTTTCTTTCCATTGTAAGTTCCCTATTTGGCCCATTGTTACCTGTGTTCCATTTCTAGAGTCTAAGGGGAAATAGCATTATAAGTTAATTAAGTTGTGGTCTAGTGAAATAAATGATGTTGTGTAAGTGAAAACAAATATTTATGCCAAAGGCAAGCCCTACCCTACTTATATTCACCAGAGAAGACTGCCCTGGTAGTTTAGCACCCCCAAAAAAAATCTCTAATACTGAAATCAAATGAAAGCTGACCTCCTGTTAGACTCGAACTTCCCTCATTGACCTGATCCCCCATCTAAAATGCTGAAAGTAAATTCAGACCCTTTCAGGAAGTGTATGGACCCAAAACAACAACTTCAACAACAACTTCTTCAGGAATCCAGACAACTAAGTGACTCAGTCATCATCAGCATTAAACTGTACAGACAATGTCCTGTCCCTTTCTCAAGCTCTTTCTCCAACAACCCTCTCTTGCTCACACACAGGCACATAGCCAGCCCCAGCTAGATAGTAATGTTCTGTGAGTGAGTGCCTCAGAACAGCAACTCTCTACTTTACTGTATATACCTTTGGACAGTCACACTCTGAGGTGGTGGCTAAAAATGTGCAAAATAAAAAAAAAATACATTTTTTATCCTTCTCCAATAAGTGAACTCTCCTCTGCCCTGCTGCAAGTGCAACTTCAACTGGTCTGGTGCTTTAATGGGACTTGGACCCACAGCTACATACCCTGACCCAGCCAGCCAGTATCAAGTTTCACTTTCAGCAGACCCTCCAACATTTGACAGATTAATATAGGTACACAAGTGTTGCTGGGGGGGGGGGGGCACCCCCCACATTTGCTCAGGACTTGCACATGCATACCTTTCACACTTCCTGGCAATGTTGGTACTGCATTATTCAGTGTTAATCACTAAGGTGATTAAGATTTATTTAAGTGAATTGATTTCGGTTGGGTCAGGTGCTCTGGAGACTAGCACTGGCAGCAGCAGGTACTAGGGCAATGTTATTTTTGACAGAGATTTGTTTACCATCTAGTCCAAATACCCGGTGAGCAAATTAGCATCTTCAAGGCAGAGGTGCTGAGGGTGGAGTTGGTGGTGCGCATATGACTGCGGGTCCAGTAAAGTCATGCATGTTACAGTGCAAAACAAGTGTGATGCATGTCTGATCACACTTAAATTTCTAAATGTACCCATCACATGAACTTAAAGGGACATCTGACAACACAAAACTAAGTTGCGACACATCAGAGACTGTCTAGTTTACCAACCCCTGACTGTTTTAAACAGTTTAATTTCCTGATGTTCTTGCATACCTCATAAGTGAAATGCAGCTGCTGTAGTTTGTTACCACTGGGCTCTCTAGTGCACAGGGATCGATGTCTAAAATCCACCAGGTCATGGACCCGACCCCTGGACCGGCATGCCTGTCTCAAAAAAAAAAAAAACGAGAATGCAGAAAAGCGGAGATGGCCTGAGTTTGCAGATAAAGGATGTGGTCCAACATCTGGACAAGACAAACAGCCATCAGCAATGTGCCAGTAAATAAATTCAATCTGCCAAATGCTCTCTCGTGGTTTGGCTCACTCAATGACAAGACAGCCAAGTCAAGTGTCAGGGAGGCTGCAGCACTGCTCAGCTGTTTCTGGGGGTCACAGGCAAGCCCTCAGCTGGCGGTGCCGGCGCAAGTCAGTGCAAGTGGTGATTACCATGGGGACCATCAGACACTTTTCCCCTTCAGTCCACCAGCTTGCACTCACTGCAACACTGAGCACTGGACTTAGGGACAAGTTTAAATTAAAGTATTCTCAGGTGGCAAAAATTCGGTACACACTGAGAACTAGCCAGGATTCAGTACCACTGTTAAAAATCCGGTATTGTACCGGCCAAAACAGTACAGTTGTGGGGTCTGTTTCAGCCAGGACCAGCTCTTGACTGTACGTACCTTGCTCCCTCTTCCAGACGATGCTGCCATACCACTTGCGTCCACAACATGCAGCAGGCCACACTCTGTCCTCCCCCACTCCAGCAATACCCACATTGTCTCTCTCTGACAAGTAGTGGGCATCCGATGACTGAATTCACTCTCCACTTGAATTCCTAATGCTCCTGTCCTGCTCCATTCTAAGCTGCATGCTATGCACAGCCATTCTCTCCGCACCCTGACTAAAGGTGCCAAAACAGTATGTGGCACTGTGCATGTGCAAAATTAATGCAGCTGGGAGTTGGGGGTGGAGACAGGCTGGCAGCACCAGAATTTTAAAAGATTAAAAAAAAGATTTCCATGGCAACTGCTGCCTGCCAGCAACTCATCCACAGGACTGAAAAACCAAAAATTAAAGACATCCACACAATGAAAAACAGACATTCTTAAGCAATGAAAATGTTACTGGATGTCCATGACTCCAGAGAGTACATTTTTGGATGTTCTGTTGCTATGTTTGGACGTAAAATACGTCCAAAATAGACTTAACTGAAGGGCTGCGGAGAGCCATTTGCCTGGTACAGTGGAATTTCCTTACATGTGAATGTGCTGTGTGCTTATAGTGGGTTGTGATTTGATTCCCCACTGTGTTTCTGAACTGTGTTTTGCTTGCTGGAGGCTGTATCCAGCTCCGCAGACTGAATCTGTATCCATTTTCGTTTGCCTGGGCCCTGCTACTCTGGCCCTGCCAGAATACCTGCTACGCAGAGAAAGTCATCGATGAGAGACCGGCCTGGGGATCAGCCCACTGCTCAACGCCTTGAACAGGAATGATGCCTCAGTGATTCGTGTGGGTCCTGCTGGGCACTCCAGCTCAACAGCCTGCAGTCTCAATTTCGTCCTGCCTATGTCCACTATTGAGTATCGTGAGTAAACATCAGGGTAGCTACCTGCAACAACAGCTAAATATAAAAGTGTAGTCATCTGATTGTCTTGTTGCCTTTTCTTTCATGAACTGAGCCCTCCGGCTCTGGATTCCAAATAGTGTGTGTTGTGCATGTTACTTTCTTCCATCACAGGGCCCCAACCAGCTGCAACGTTCCTGGCTAGCCCACCATTTTCCTACCTAGATACCCAGAGTGTGTGACTGTGTAGGAACTCTGAACTGCATGCATAACTGTCTGATTAATATAGCGTTTAAGCAAATCAACCTGATTACACCCCTCTCTTGTTCAAATCCCCTGAATAAATCAGATTTAACTTCATTTGCATTTAACCTGACTGTGGTTCCAGTTTGTGCCAAAAGTATTGTACTGTTGCTATTTGCTGTGTTTAACCTTGTTTTACAGGGGTTCCCCAGGGTCAAGCTAGAGGAACCAGCCCTGGTGCTAAGTGCAAACAGTGTGGGTAATCGCCTGGTGAATAAGGGTCATTGTGAAAGTAATTATTGTATATTGCTCAGGCCACTAGAAGGGAAAGGGGGGGATTACAGTGTCCCGGAGGGCTGTGCCCAGGTTAGCTTGACCACTAACAACCCTGACCTCTGGGTGGAGGCACCCGTTTCATTATCCAGGCCCCTTAACCTGCTACTAGCCAAGCAGGCAGGGGTAGTAGCCCTTGGAATAGTGTCACCTAGGGTTACATCTTGGAGGCTCACCGCTGGGCTTCTGTGTCTTCTAGTGGCTAAAATTACAAATTATTGTCAAACATAAATGGCTACCCCAACAGAACTGGCTGTAAACCAGTTGGTGGGGTGGTGTACAGGGCAAGAGATTACCCCCCATAATGCTGTATTCATACTGGATATACCTATGGGCATTAGTAAGGACACTGTTGAAGGGGCACTTTCTAAAGCTGAATGTTTGAAAAAAAGCTGTAGTGGTGAGTAGACAGGCTGATTTAACTGCCCAAACTCTCATGGCCTAGGTGGAGTGTAGCGACCCTCTGGACAGTTCAAAGGTGCCCCAGACTCTCACTCCTGAAGGGTTCCCAGCCACCTGGAAGGTGATAACCAAAGATAGCAAGGATCCCTTAGAGGATGAGCCACCACCGTTAGCTGAGTTTTTGAGGAGAAGATTGCCAAGTTGTTACTGGAGGATGGCAAAACTGTGGAGGAGTTAAAAAAATTATTCCTGCCACCTGGGAATGTCACCTGCCCACTGTCCACACCCACCCCAGCACCTGTTCTTTCACCAACTTCTGTACCTGCCTCTGAGCCAGCAAGTAGTCATGGCCCTTACCGCAAGCTCAAGGTATTCTCTGGGATCTGTCCTACTCCTAATGGGGAAGTCGATCTGGAGACCTGGATAGACTCTGCTACTCTTGCGGTACAAGACTGGCAATGCTCAGAGGCCAAAAAAAGGTCCCACCTAGGGGAAAGCCTCCAGGGACCCACCTTACATACATTATGCTCCCTGAGGTCTTCTGACCCCGACGCCAAAGCCAGAGTACACAGTCGCCCTTGAAAATGTGTTTGGGGGCACCACTAGTGTTGAGGCCTTGAAATGGAAACTTAAAAATATTAGACAATAGCCGGGGGAATTGTTATCTGCCTACATGGATCGATTAGAGGTATCCTATAAACCATTTTTCAGAAAGGAGGCTGGGCCTCTAGTGAAGTGGACCAGGTAAGACTGGATCATATACTCTGCTCTGCCTGGTACTCCAGCTGGGTGTTGCTCAAATTGCAACTGCATCAAAGGAAATCTAGTCCCTTGTCCTTCCATATGTTGATGAAGGAGGTACGGGAAGTTGAGGAGAAGGAAGGCTTTTCGGAGCCCTTCATAGTCGTAGCTGCTGCAACCCCTGCTCCAGGTGTGGGGTCAGTTACTGATGGCCTGGAATCACCGCAATCACATGACAGAATCCGAGAACTAAATGTCAGCCCCGGGGGGCCCAGCCAGAGAGGAACTGCTATGGATGCTCTGCCATGGGATGAACTGCTGAGGGAGTTCAGAGAAACAAAAAACAGTCTCTTTATGAAGGCCGCTCCGGCGAGTACAGGCCCCAATCCTTATCCGACTGCACCTGCTATGGGGGTTGAGGTGAACACCCAGGCATCTCCTGCTGACAGCAGCTCAAAAATTAATGTCTTGACTATAAAACTGAGAGAATTGATGAGATGTCTCCAAATGCTCACCACACCACAGACAGAGGTGGAACCAAGGTTTTCTGTTGGTAGTACCCCCACCTCAGCTCCCAATATGATGTCTCAGCCACAGCAGACCCCAGAAAGCATATTTTGCCATAATTGTGGGAAGGATGGGCACATGAAGAGAGAATGCTGGTCCCCAAAAGACCTAGATAAAGTTGTATACAGACTTCAAGGAGAGTTTCGGAAAGCAAGACCATGGCTGAGGAGCACCGGAAATGACCGCAGTGCAGGATTGAGAAATCCTAACTCAAATTTCTTTGTGGTTAAATCATCTGTTCAGGCCTCTGCTACTGCCTCTCCAGACTGGTCCAGAATAGTGGTCCCTTCGATGGAGACTTCTGTGGCTATCAATGGTATCCATGCTCGGGTTGTGCTAGATAGCAGGTCACAAGTGACCATTGTATTCCAGGACTGGTATGACAAACACTTATCTGATTTGCCACTACAGTCTCTGGAAGGTTTGCATGTGTGGAGCCTGAACGACAAGTCTTATCCCGACCTAGGATATGTCTGGCTCTGGTTGTCTTTCCCTGCGACTGTAACTGGTGTAGATGAACAAGTAGAGACACTAGCCCTGGTGTACTCTCCTACGGGACTGTAGGATGGGATTCCCTTGCTCATTGGAACCAACGCCCAAATGTTTGGAAGACTAGTGTAGTTATGTCATGAAAAACAAGGGAAATTGATTGGGTGGGCACTGAGAATCCCAGCCCTGATAAAGAGAGCCTATGATCTGCAAAAATGGACTACCGAAGCCAAAGGAGATGAGCCAGTGGGGATAGTGTGGAAGAAAGATCCAGATTCTCTGGTACTCTCTCCCAGTGCTCAGTACACCATTCAGGAAGCGGTTCACATTAGAAAGGAAGTGAAAAATAAATTATTAATGTTGGATGCACCGGGTGATGACAAGCTGCCGGAGGGATTATTTGTTAAACCCAGCATTTTGCCTGCCCGTGCCCATGCCTATGCATGACGAGTGATGGTCCAGATTCAGAATATGTCAGATCTGGAGGTCCGGTTGAACAGAGGGTGCACTCTAGCTACAGTACATACACTGCTGTATTACCCAGCAACAAGTACTCTGGTGAAAAGGAAAGAGTGACCCCAGACTTACTAGACTTTTTTTTTTCTATTTTTGGCCCCCGGCTTCCCCTAACCCTGCTTGTGAGGTTTGCCCTGCCCCAGCTGCTGATCCCACATGCTCGGGACTGACCCCTCCTGAATAGGGCTGCCATAGCAGAGTTAGGTAGCCAGAGGGGTCAGTGTACAACTCATTAGTGGAGAGCCGAGAGATTTTCTTGTTTTTTCCCCGGGGACGGGGACATGCAATGATGGCCAGCATCTGCCCTGCCCCCTCCACACTGTGCCAAGCACTCGATCCCCTTCCCCCTGGAGCAGGAGAGCAGTCTTTTGAATGCTCATCCTGCTCCCCCAGCAGGCCCTCCGACACCTGGATCAGTTCCCGAACCCGGGTCATAAGCGCCGCAGACGGCCACCCTGCCTCTGCACCAGCAGGCCAGCTTAGACTTATTAGACTTTGGTGATTCCCCGTTGCCAGCTGAATGGAACGCTAGAATTAGCAAGAAACTCGCCCAGAGAGACCAAGTGTTTTCGTTAAAAGAATGGGACATGGGGTACGTCCAGGGTGCAGAGCATCACATACACCTGCATGATGGCCGGCCATTTCGAGAGAGATCCCAACACCTCACCCCAGTGGACATAGATGATGTTAGGCGGCACCTGCAGGAAATACTCATTGCTGGCGTTATACAAGAATCAAGGAACCCAGATGCCTCTCCCATTGTGGCTGTGCATAAGAAGAATGGGTCCATGAGGATGTGTGTTGATTATCGAACCCTGAACCTGCAGACCATCCCAGATCAGTATGCCATGCCCCATATACAAGATGCCCTGGATTGCTTGAATGAGAGCAAATGGTTCTCGATATTGAATCTTAGCAGCGGACATTACCAGATTCTGATGGCCCCTGAGGACCATGAGAAAACAGCCTTTATTTGTCCTTTGTGGTTCTACGAATTCCTGAGAATGACAAAGGGGATTTCAGGCACCCAGGCCACTTTTCAGCGACTGATGGAATGTGCAGTGGGAGATATAAACTTGCTGGAATGTCTAGTGTACCTAGATGATGTTATTGTGTTCGGACGTACATTAGAGGAGCATGAGATCCGACTGTTTAAAGTGCTGGACCGATTGGAAGACTTCGGCCTCAAGCTGTCCATCAACAAGTGCCAGTTTTTTCAAACATCTGTGAAGTATGTGGGGTACAAAGTATCTACAGAAGGAATACAGACTGATCCCAGTAAGGTTGAATCACTGACTACTTGGCCCCAGCCCCATAACTTGAAAGAACTACAATGTTTTCTGGGGTTCTGTGGCTACTACTGCAGGTTCATAAAAGACTATTCAAAGGTGATTCGCCTGCTCCTGAATTCTACCCAGGGTTACCCCCGTACCAACTGTAAATACAAGAAAGGGGCTGTCAAACAACCAGAGAAAGTGTACTTCTGCACAGGTGAACCTTTTGGGCCCTGCTGGACATCCCGAATGTGAAGTAGCCTTCCACAAAATCATATACCAGCTCACCCACACTCCCATACTAGCCTATGCTGACCCTACCAAGCCATATGTGCTGCATATGGATGCTAGTCTGCAGGGCCTAGGAGCTGTGCTGTATCAAGACCATGAGGATGGTTTGAGACTGGTTGCTTTCATCAGCAGGAGTTTGACCCTGTCGGAGCGAAACTATCCTGTGCACAACCTGGAGTTCCTTGGCCTAAAATGGACCATCATTGATCAGTTTCATGAGTACCTCTATGGGGCAAAGATATTGGTGAAGACCGACAATAACCCATTGACTATGTACAGACTTCAGCTAAGTTAGGCGCTACTGGGCACCAGTGGCTCTCCGCCTTATCAACCTATGATTATGCTGTGGCATACAGACCAGGACTGAACCATATTGATGCTGATGCCCTGTCATGAAGGCCCACTTCCAAGAGTAATTGGGTCAGGCTGTCTGAACCGGACATCCGATCATTGTGCCAAAGGTTTGACAGAAATGAACTGATGTCTGCAGACACAGTGAACTGTCTAGTAGATTGCTTGGGCCCTCCTGATACCTGCATACCAACTGCCTATTGCCATTTCTCTGCTCTAGATATTTTGAAGTTAAAGATTTTATTATTTCACACAGGATGCACCAGACAAAAGTCTAATATTGAGTGGTTACATACAACCATAACCATAACGCAATCTTAATACACCCATCCAGGATATTACATGCAACATATACATGAGGAAGGAAGAAAAAGGAGAAAATAAGGAGCACTGACTTTAGTAATAATCCAAACCTACCTAGAGTCTCCCACCCAAAGAGTGGAAGCCAAGAAATATAAATTGAAGGGCCTCATGTAAGCAAAAAAAAAAAAAAGATAATAACAATAACCTGTAGTGCCCTACACAGCATATGGTATAAGTGGTTATGCCCTGGAACAGGCCTAGTACCAAGTAGAACTATGTACATCAAAAACTAAAAAAAACAAAAAGGCAGACTGCTTCTGAGATACACACAAAACAAACATGCCAGGTATATATATAAAAATAAATGGAAAAGCCTATAGCTCAGACCAGACAAGGAGTCCTTGGGGTTTAGTGACCACCTAGGGTTGGATATCGTGACAATACTTAGACTGAAGATAAGGTTGCCATAGTCTCTCACACTGGGTCATCTTACCCACGGCAAAACTAGAGAGCCTTTCATACATAGCTACTAGGGCTAGAGCCTGAAGAAACTCCCAGAAGGATGGAACCTCTGGGGACTGCCACCTCCTTAGGATAAGCCATTTGGCTATCGCCCCTGTGGTGGTAACCCACTGGGCCCCCGGACAGCGCTTGGATGTATGAGCAGGGGCACACCCCAGAAGGAGAAGATGGGGGTCCGGTACTGTTTGAGGGAACAGAGAAGTACACATATCCTGGATTGATGTCCAGAAAAGCTGGAGGTATGGACACTCCCAGAGTATATGGAAAAGATGGGCACCTAGAATATCACATCTCCAGCAAGTGTCCTGCTGAAGAAGTCCCATATTTTTGAGTTTAGCCGGGTCCATATATCACCTATGAAGGGTTTTATTCATGATGAGATGGGTGCGCCCATCTCTACATGCCATATGTAGTCTCACCCAGGCATGGTCCCACTGGGACTCAGAGATAGAAGAATTAAGATCCTTTTCCCATTGGGCTTTTGCTGACAAAGTAGGGTTTGCAACGGCACCCCTAAGAGCCCTATAAATCTCACTGGCTGTATTCCTGGGATGACGTAACCAGCCATTAAGAGGATGGGATCCTAATTGTGACCCTCTATTTCAAGGAGAATTAGGTAGATGTGAGATAGCATCTCTGATCTGGAGATATCTCCAGAAATGAAAGGACGGGGGCTGATATCTGGATCTTAAAGCCTCAAAAGAATCCAATGAACTAGCATCAGGGAGTAATAAATCCTGAACTAAAAGGATACCTTGTAACTCCCATACCCTCCAACGGATCATACTACCACCCACTACCAAGGCATGATTGTTCCAAAGGCGCAAAAACCTCCAGGGAGTTACGTCCTGACCAAGCAAAGTTAAAACTCTTTTCCAGTACTGGATGGATACTAAAATAGGAGGGGGCAGATTAGAGGGGAGGTTTTTTTTACTATACAACGCCACCGCGGGGGAAGGGGCCTGTAGTAATGCTGCCTCCAACGGGAGCCAGGTGGGTGAGGTGGGGCCCCTGCTAGAGAACCACAAAGTGGTCTGAGCCAAAATAAAGCCCATGTGGTACCCCTGAAACCAAGGTAAGCCCCAGCCTCCCTTACTCCAATGCTGACGAAGTTTAAGCTTACTAAACCGTGGGCGGGAGCCCTCCCACAGGAAATTACCAATAACTACATCCAACTTTTGAAACCATTTTGACAGAATCTATATAGGAAGATGGGAGAACAGATACAGCACCTTGGGGGCCATCATTATCTTGATGGAGTCTATTTTTCCCACTAATGAGAGCCTTAAGGCTTTCCACCGAGCCATGTCCTCCTTAACAGACTACACCAATGGGGAAAGGTTAGCTGAGAGCACTCTGGACAAGTTAGGATGTAGGATGATACCCAGATACTTTATGCCATTGGAGGACCATTTGAGACTCGCGGCCACCGCACCCATGTCAGATGTCATCGAGTTGAGAGGGAGGACCTCTGTTTTGAAATGATTGATCCTAAGACCAGAAATTCCAGAAAATATATTCAGGATGTGTAAGATGGATTGAATCACCTGTGGAGTGCATTTGGTAGTGACCAGCAGGTCATCAGCGTACAAGAAAGTTTTAAAAGTAATGCCCCCCATTGTTATTCCAGGGATAGAGGGCTCTTCCTGAAGTGCAATGGCCAAGGGTTCAATGGCAAGAATGAAGAGGGGAGAAAGAGGGCATCCTTGCCTTGTACCCTTCTGCAACTGGAAGGGCACCGATAAGTTGCCGTTGGCCAGAACCCTAGCCAAGGGAGAGGTGTATAATAGCTTGATCCAGGAGAGAAAGTCAGGACCCACCCCCATGAAGGAGATGGTATGAAACAAATAAGACCATTCCACTGAATCAAATGCCTTCTCAAAATCCACAGCTAGGGCAACAGACAGCTTCCTTGACAATTGGGAATAATGCATAATTGAAAGGAGGGTTCTGTGATGGTCTGAACCCAGGCGCCCCTTAACAAAGCCAGCCTGGGACGGGTGAACCAGCCCTGGTACGACCGCCTCTAGTCTGCTGGCAAGAACCTTAGCCAGAATTTTGGCATCTGTGTTGATAAGGGAAATGGGGCGATAATTACCCAGGGAAAGAAGGTCTTTCCCCTTCTTAGGGAGTACAGTAATGGTAGCTTCCCTTAGTGATGGGGGTAGGCTACCTGAGAGTAGACAGTGCCTAAACATCCGGACTAAGTATGGAGCAAGGTTGACACCTTGGACCCAATAAAAGTCTATGGGGAGACCATCAGTCCCAGGAGCTTTATGAAGATTCATGGATTGGATAGCCCTATCCACTTCTTCCACTGTGAATGGGGCTTCCAGCCCTGTAACTTCCGATGAGGAAAGTTTGGGGATGGGCAAGGAATCCAGCAATTTTTGGATGGGACCCAGGCTAGGGGGGATGGGAGAAGTATATAACTGTCTATAAAACTGAGCCATAATGTCATTGACCCCAGTCGAGGAGTAGCACGGGACCCCAGTGTGATCCTTCAAAGCATGTATCCTCCTGGACATTTGATGCTGCTTAAGGCGATATGTCAGGAATTTACTGGCCTTTTCCCCCCCCTTCCCAGTAGGCATGTTGTACCTGCCTAAGATTCAACTCTGTCTGGTGGGTAAGGTGAGTGTTTAATGAGATTCTGGTACTCGCGAGCTGAGCGAGCAAGGACTGGGGTGGAGGTTTGTCATGAAATGATTTATATTGCACTTCCAGGAGGTATAATTGTTTTTCTAAAGCCCTCTGATCGGCCTCTCGTCGGCATCTCCTAGCCGAAGCGAAGGCCATTATCCCACCCCTTATTGTAGCCTTGAAGGCTTCCCATAGGGTAGAGTCCGAAACTTCCCCCATTATCATTGTTAGACCAATACTCAGCAATTGCAGGCCCAAGCCATTTCTGGAAGTCTCCGTTCTCCAGGAGGAGGGGCTCCAGTTGCCAAGGGGAAGGAAGAGAATGGTCCTGTCCCAATTTAACCTGAACTCCCAGAGGGGCATGGTCAGAGACATAAATGGGGTGTATACAAGAAGTAGACACCCTGTCAAAAAGGTCTGTGGAAAGTAGCCACATATCGAGTCTACTAGATGAACCATGAGTCTGCAAGAAGCATGTATAATCCCGCTTCCCAGGATGTAGGACCCTCTACACGTCCAGCAGACCATGCTCATCCATTAACCTCAGGAGGGCTTTCTTGGCCTGCCTATGCGGTTCAAGGGCCTTGTTGCTTCTGTCCAGAAGGTGGTCAAGCACCAAATTAAAGTCCCCCCCAATACAATAGGGACTTTCTGGATGTTAAAATCCATAAGGGCCTGATTAACCATATGGAAAAAGGAAGGACAATCCTGGTTAGGAGCATATAAATTTACCAAGATTAGCAGGCCATCAGGGGTCGCCATTTCGGCCATAATCCATCTCCCTTCTGCATCATGAGAATGCCTTGTAACCTTCCACCCCAGAGATTTATGTAGAAGTATAGAGACCCCCCACTTGTGGGAGCCTGCCACACTATGTATCTCTTCCCCTACCCATCCCTGTCTAAGTTTCCTAGCTTCATCTGAGGAGAGTTTCGTCTCCTGAAGGAGGACTACTGAAGGCCTGAGCTTCTTCAGATGAAGCAAGACTTTCTTCTGTTTGACAGGAGAATTAAGGCCATGGACATTCCAGGAGATATAATTAGTCTCCATTCAACGTGAATAGGGTCATGGCAACCCCTATATGCATCCACATGCACCAAGGCCAGAGACCCAATCCCACAAGGAGGGGACCTTTTCTCTTGAAACAGCCTTGATGAAAACAGATCAGAATCTCAGAAGTCAGAATGCCTAAACTACTAACAACGTACAACACTGAATATTTCTGAAAGGGGCTCACTAGGCCCTGAACATAAACTACCAACAGCAACCATAACTTTGAACAAACACAGATGCTAAACACCCTTTCCTTCCCCCACCCTCCCAAATCCCTCCCCTAAACAGATCAGCTCCTGCTGCATGTATCGACCAGACACGCCCAGATACCAGCAGAATCGCCGGGAGGAGAGGTTAACAAGGCAGCAAAGGAGAGATAGAACAGCCCACTGCCCAAAGGCTTCTCTCTACTGTATCCCACCAATACAGCGCATCTGACCCAACAAGTTGGCTAAAGTGGCCACCCTCCACCTTAGGTAAATTACACAGACATTAAGAGACTAGCCCCCCCTGTCCCTGCCCAAACATACCACACATTAGCAACCAAAAGCAGGGTTATACAGAGCTTAAATGCAACCAAAGGGGGACTGCCCTACATATAGAAAGGCTGTTTGACCCCTGATCGTTCCCCCTCTAAGTGGGAACGGAGCCGCTGATCGACCAGAGTGTAAATGGTAACACTGGACCCCCCCCCACCGGCAGCCCTTGGAAAGCCCCTGCATGGCGGCAGATACCAGGAGCTTCAGGTAGGCACTATCCACCAAACTAATTATGACAAGGGAGAGAGAACCAGAAAACAGAAAAACAGCACAAAACAGTCTCAGTCACATTCAGCCCACAGATTTAGCAGGGGCCACCGCAATACCAAAGGGTGCTGAATAGTTTGAGGCCCCCTCCATAGCAGTGGAAACCTCTAAGGATACTGACTCTGCATCATCTGCCCAGGAGAGCAAGCACACAGCCTGAGACTTATTCCCTTTAGGAGATGGTCTAGGAGGCAAAGGAGGGTCCAGCTGGGATCCGTCAGTCGGTAGATCCATCAAGGCATGAAACTGGTTATTGCTCATGTCGGGCTGTACAGAGGAGCAAGAAGCCATGGAGTCAGGAATGGCACTGCAGATCCGGAAACAAAAACGGAACCGGGGAGTCTTGTCGATATGAGCCCCATCCAGACGTGCCTTCCTTCTGTTTTTCTTCTTGCTCCCTGGAGATTTCTGTGGGCCAGAATGAAAGGGCGGTCTGGATTGTGGAGTTGCAGGTTAAGTAGCCCCAGGTGGGGGATTGAAGGGATTGGTGCAGAGGTCTCCATAGCTATGGTCCCCGAGTCCATAGGCCCCTTGGGCTCAGCCCTGTGTACCTTGGGAGTTTGTGATGCCAGAAAACTCTCAGCAGCTGCAGGGTTGTCAAACTGCCTTGTCAACCCATTCAGAATGATACGAAGGCACGCTGGGTATCTCAATGAGTACTCTAACCCCAGGTCAGCACAAGCCCGACGTGCAGCAGTGAAGGCCCTACGGCACGCAGTGAGTTCTTAGGAATAATCCACAAAGATCTGGATTCTGTGGCCTCTCCAAATGAGATCCTTCCTTTGGCGTGCCAACCTGGTAATGAGTTCCCGGTCTTGGAACCGGAGAAAGCGGGCCAATATGGTGTGAGGATGCTCCCCTGGGGCTGGGCAGGGAGCCAATGTTCTGTGGGCCCTGTCTATCTCCAGCGGATGTTCCGAGTGCCAGCCCAACAGAGGGGGGAGCTCCTTTTGCAAGAAGCTTATGGCATCCGATCCTTCACTGCCTTCTGGGAAGCCCATGAGCCTCAGATTGTTCCTTCTGCTTCAGTTCTCTAAGTCCTCTACCCTGGTCCATAGCTGCTGAATAGTTTTATCATGGTCCCATACTCATGCCTCAGTTCGCTGGCAGCCATCCTCCACCTCAGAAAGCCTGTGCTCAAATACAGAAGCCTTCTGTGACAGCTCCACTACATCAGCAGTGTTCTTTCGGATGGCACTGTCAATGTGGTCCATATGATTTAGAATTTCGGCGAACATCTGCCGAATTTCCGCTAGCCCGCCCTCCGAGGGCTCCACTGAAGAAGCAGGCTCCGTCTTGGCTGTAGACCAGCCACTAAACGCATCCACAAACGTCGGAGTAATCGGGGTACTTCCCGGGCAGAGCGGGGGTCTGGAGTGATGCTACCAAAGTGCAGACACACTCTTTTCATCTGTGGGCAAAGAAACAGGTAAAACTGGTAGGTAAGGAACGGGCGTGACCCGGGTACATTGTGGGAGGGAGAGAGCTCCTCGTTTATGCGACTATCGCGATCAGCGGCTAACCACCCCCCTCTAGATATTAGTGCAATACCTCAACTTGACAATGACAGTATTCAGTGGGCTCAATCCCAAGATCCTATGATTCAACCCACACTTGATGCCCTGCTTGCAGGGAAAGATGTGTCTAAGTTGCGTTCCCCTGACTTACGAACTGCCCTATTGTTTAAAGTAGGCCCCAGGTTGAAGTTACTCAATCAGTTGTTATACAGAGAGACAGTGGATCATAGTGGTCAAGTAGACAAGCAACAACTGGTCCTGCCCACGGCCTTTAAACACTTGGTACTGAGGTCCCTTCACAATCACATGGGGCACCTCAGTATTGATTAGACTCTTGACCTGTTATGATCTCAATTCTACTGGCCCAAGATGGGGGCCGATGTTGAGCACCATGTAAAGACCTGTAGTCATTGCCTCCAAAGAAAAGCCCTGCCACAGAGGGCTGCCCCCCTTGTCAATTTCACTACCAGCGGCCCCATGGAACTGGTTTGTGTAGATTTTTTGTGTTTAGAACCTGGTCAATGGAATATTGGCAATGTGTTAGTGGTTATGGATCATTTCACATGGTATGCACAAGCTTTTCCAAATAAACATTAAAAGGCCTCTACCGTGGCCAAGGTGCTAGTGGAAAATTCTTCATCCACTATGGTACCTACCAGCGGAGCCACTCTAACCAAGGCACAGACTTTGAAAGTAGGCTAATCAAAGAAATGCTCTCTCTGCGGGGGGTGCAAAAGTCAAGAACCATCCCTTATCACCCACATGGGGACCCTCAACCAGAATGTTTTAACCATACCCTTCTAGACATGCTGGGCACCCTCCATCCAAAAGACAAGCATAAGTGCAGCCAGCAGATTAGCACCTTGGTACACACCTACAATTGCACCAAAAATGATGCTACTGGGTTCTCCCCCTACCACCTTATGTTTGGGAGGGAGGCCCACCAGCCAGTTGATGTCTGTTTTGGGGTCTCTCCAGATGGGGTCCGAGCTGAAAACTATCTGCAGTATGTACAAAAAATTGAAAACTCAGTTGAACCATGCATATCAACTGGCCCAGACAATAGCCACTAAAAGAAATCTCATCAACAGAGAGGCACGACAAAAAAGTAAAGGCTCAAGACCTACAGTCCAGAGACCGTGTGTTGTTACACAATTTGGGACTACAAGGCACACACAAAATTGCTGATAGGTGGCACCATCTTCCTCATGTAGTAGTTGGAAAGTTGGATTATCTTCCAATATACAAAGTACGCCCACAGAATAACTCCAAAGCTGTCAAGACCATGCACTGTAACCACTTGCTGCCTATTTTATGTGAACAGACTCCTGATTTGCTCTGTTTGAACCAGTACTTTGGTGTTAATATTAGGGGACTTAGGAGGACCGAGGATTCTTTCCTGGGTCTAGGTGTACCAAATTGTGCTTTGAAATAGCCATCAGTGCACATTTGGGAGGTAATTTCCCTAAGCCTCTTTACTAGGCATCTAACTAATTGTTTATACAACTTAAACTTTTTAATTTTAAGCACAGTGCCAATACTGGAGCATCAGTGATGTCACTTCCGGTCGGCATCGCTTTTATACAACGTTCCCGCGAGTGCCCATTTCACTGAGTGCTACACTATATGAAACAATATTTGTAGTGCTAGTATATGTAACTTTAGCTGTGTTTTATGTGAACAGACTCCTGATTTGCTCTGTTTGAACCAGGACTTTGGTGCTAATATTACGGGACTTAGGAGGACCGAGGATTCTTTCCTGGGTCTAGTTGTACCAAATTGTGCTTTGAAATTGCCATCAGTGCATGCGAGCAGGAGCGGTTTCATGCACAGAGACACACGTGTGTCAGCTGTGTCCGCTAGGGAAGTTGGGGAATTGGGCCTATGAACTCTGTCTAAATCTGGTTAGCACTAGTTTATCTAGTAGGGTTGGGAACCAGTGAATGCTACAAAGTATAGAGAATATCAACGTGATTATCTTGTAGACTCATTTTGTAGCTATAAATATTTACTGTTTGAGCCTCTGGATTTAATTCCTTACATCCCTTGTGTCTCTCCCTTAGGTTGCAATGTATTTATATATAAACAGCAACTAACATAATAAATTGAAATGCAGCAAAGTATTGAGTTTTAAGGAATCACTGGTTGCCTATGCACTGAATGAAACATGTACATGTTTTCAAAATTAGTATTTTTGCATCCTTTCACATGCAATAAATGTAGACAGAATCTAGAATTCCAAATTGAAATTAACATGTTTTCCCTTAGACTGAAAGCCCTAGAACAGTCACAACTGGATACTGTGCACAAATTGAATATTAATATTGATACCCCAGACCCAGTATGTGTCACCATAGATTCACAGAAGAAAAAAAAAAAAAATGGTGACTGCAATGGACAAGTAATGATGACAAAAACTAAAAAAACAAAAAAGGTAAGAAAGATTCACACAGAACGTCTACTGAGATAGGGTTAACTAAAGTTAAATGTACTAAAAATCAGATGACTTCTAACAAAAATAAAAAAAGGATTAGGGAACCAGAACCCCCTTTTGAAAAGGGCCAGTGCAGTGATACTGAATGGTATAAAATCCAAAGTAAAAAAAAGGTAAAAAAAAGTCAGAAGAGCAGAACTCTTTGATATTCCCTTATTAAACCATTTTGACCCATTAAATGAACTAGATGACAATGTATCCTCTAGTAAGACCCTAGAAACTTCAGACCCATCTCAACCGATTCAAGAAAAAATCCAACAAACCATGATTAATGAAAAATATAGTATATCTTCCAATAAAGAACTATTGTTGGATATCTATGATGAAAATAAAGAAATTAATATTGAACAAACTCAGGAAACTGAAAAAATGGATATAAATACTAACTCTTTGAATAGAGATGTGATAGTCATGGGAGACTCTATTATCAAAAACCTTGATCATCATTTATGTAATTTAAATAAAGCAACTAGGACCTTATCAAGTTTTAGTGGGGCAAGAATCGATAATATCATCACTATGATGGAAAACATTTTGAAAAAACAAGTGCCAATCCTTTGGTAATTTTACATGCAGGATCTAATGATACATGCCAGAAATCAGTACTAGATATCAAACAGGACTTCATAGCTTTTTAAAACAAATGTATCAGTTATGGGTGTGAGGTGATTATCTCTAAAATCCTTCCAATTCCTCGAGCATCTAAACAACACCAGATAAAAATTAGAAATAATAATCAGCTGCGCACTTGGTGCACAAAACAAAATATAACAATGTGCACACATTGGGAGGAGTTCTATGGAGTACCTACATTTTACTCTAATGACAGATTACACTTGAGTAGAAAGGGTATTGACACCTTGGCAAGCCAACTAAATGATATTATAAGCAAATCTTTAAACTAGATGGCAGGGGGGAGGGGAGCCAATGCAATATTACACATGAAACAGGACATAGTAATAGAAATCCAACAAACCATAACCTATCCTTACAAATCAATAGGAATAGGGAAGTTGAATTTGAGCAAGGATTAGGCATGCTTCTAATTAATGCCAGAAGTTTACATTCAAAAAAGGATGAATTACAATATATTTTAAATAAAGAAAGGACAGCCATTTGTTGTGTTGCAGAGACTAGGGGAACTGATGAAACATGGAATATGGATATTAGTGGCTACAATAATTATTGCAAAATGGGAAAATCGTTCTGGGGAGGAGTTGCAATATATATACACACACACAGTGATATTAAATCATTTGAGTTATTTACCTCTGATCAAAAAGAAAATGATATTGAGTGCCTATGGGTCAAATTAATACTAAATAACAATAATCTAACTATTGGTCTAGTTTATCGTCCTCCAAATCTCTCCACTGAATAAAATAATGCCTTCCTGCAATTTATAGAAAGTAAGAAGATTATAGGAGATTATGTTTTAATGGGAGACTTTAATCTTCCCCAAATTTATTGGACTACATTAGCTAGTGAGATAGTGATTGAAAAAAAATTGAGTTATTTATTCATAAAAGGTTGGAACAAATGATACATACACCAACTAGAGGGGAGAATATTTTAGATATCATTCTAACAAATTGCGAGAAAAAAATTCAGTCAATTCAATTACTACCACCATTAGGAAATTCAGATCACAATATGGTATCTGCATATTTTTCAAATACACAAAATATAATTAATGTAAAATGATAATAAGAGATTTTCATAAAGCTGATTTTCCAAAGATGAGAGACCATCTTGGAAGAAGGAATTGGGAGAATGATTTCATGAATAAAGATCTGGAATCAATTTGGGAAATTGTTGATAATCAACTTACATATTGCATAGAGAATTATGTACCTACCAAAACAAAACATAACAAAAAAACTTGTACTCCACCTTGGTGGAATAACAAAATAAGAAAGTTAATTTAAAAAAAAGGAAAATATTCCAAAAAACTAAGAGATTAAATACTGTTGAGTTACAAAACAAACTTAAAGTAATTAATAGAAATATCAAAAGAACAATTAAAAGAGCCAAGCAAAACATGGAATTAAATCTGGCTTCCAAGATTCAGGTAACTACAAACAATTTTATAGTTATATAGGTTCTTCAAAAGGTAATCATTAAAAGGTAATAATCATACAATAGGGCCTTTAAAAACAGATGCAAGAACATTAACTGAAGATGAGGACATAGCTGAAACATTAAACAATTATTTCCTCAGTGTTTTCGAACAAAATGATTCTGAGTCATTACAGCTGGATTTGACTAAATCTCATTACTCCCCATTCAGTACTTCAGAAGTCATGGATGTGATGAACTCACTAAAAACTAGCAGTTCACCAGGTCCCGATGGAATTACTTATTCAGGAATTGTCTTTAGTATTAATAAATCCACTAACCTATCTTAATAACAAATCACTACAAGATGGTGTGGCACTAAAATCCTGGCATTTAACGGTTGTAACTCCTATCCATAAAGGAGGAAAGAGAGATGATATCAAGAATTATAGACCGATTAGTCTTACATCTGTTATAGGAAAAATAATGGAGAAATTACTACAAAAACATATTAACGATCATTTGAAATCTAAGGGTTTAATTGATGTAAGCCAACATGGATTTGTTACTGGGTGATCATGCTTATCCAATCAATTAAATTTCTTTGAACCCATTAGTCAAGCATTGGATATAGGAATTCCTAGTGACATAATATTTCTTGACTTCGCTAAGGCTTTCGATAAAGTTTCGCATTCCGTCTTAATAAAGGAACTTTTAAAAATTGAATTATTGCCCAACATAATATGTTGGATTAGGTCCTGGTTGGAGAATAGTCAACAAATGGTTGCAGTAAAAGGTAATTATTCATCCAGGTTGTAACTAGTGGTGCCCAGGCTCAGTATTGGGCCCCACCCTATTTAATGTTTTAGTAGCATCAATGCATATTAGAGACAAAGTTTGGCTTGCAAAGTATGCTGATGTTTGCAAGCTGGGGAGTCATAACATCTATAAGTGATAAAATTAATATACAGGAACAATTAGATCAATTATCGAAGTGGGGGCATAAGATGCAGATGCAATTTAACCTTGCAAAATGCATAGTAATGCACATTGGAAGGAACAATACGAGTTACAATTACAAATTAGGATATACATTTTTACAGGTTGTTACAGAAGAAAAAGATCTCAGAACTGTAATAACAAATTATTTTAAATTTGATAGAAATACTATTCTAAAGATTAAAAAAATGTGACAAAATAAAAAAACTGCATATTGGCAAATATAAAAAGTAGGGATCAGAGAGTATTAATGCCATTATATTCCAGTCTTGTATGCCCCCATCTCAAATATAATTCACAATTTAGCACACTGTATTCTATAAGAAGTTGTAAACTTATTGAAGGTGTCCAAAGAAAATACACTAAAAGTTTAAAATCTTGTGAGGCCCAGGATTACTCTACACGATTAAAACAATTACAGATATTCAGTACGGGGTATAGGCAAATATGAGGAGACTTGTGTTTAACATACAAGGCACTAAAGGATGAATATTTAGGTGCTACTATAGGCATTACCTTGAATAATAATATGATCAACACAAGGAAATAATGGTATTAGACTTATTGGGGATTCCATAAAAACTATTAAGAGAAACAAATACTTCACTCAAAGGATAATTGAATTATGGAATAGTCTACCAAAATATGTTGTTACTAGTCCAACACTGGACACTTTAAAAAAAAATTAGATGCTTATATGGGGAAAAAGAAATATATTTACCACCATTAAATCAGGTGGCGAGTTCTTAAGAGGGCCTTCAGCCTACTGAACTTGTATCTTTTCTATGATTGGCCAAGTTATTATTGAAGCTGAGCCAGCAGACATTGCCTCCCCTGGGCCGGTGACTCATGCTGCTGCAAAAAAGGGACAGAGTCAACCTACCCCAGTAGTTACAGAGTTAAGTTTTCCCCCACAGCAGGTCCAGAATGATAATGACAGTCAGTCCACCTCTGACGATACTGAGTGTGACAATGCCTATTACCCCTCCAATGAATTGAGTCAGCTGTTTTGAGGTAACCCTATGACTAATTGTGGGGATGAAGCTGGGCCTTCTGGACTGCCTAACTCCACTGCTTCATCCTTGGAGCCAGTGCTCCCTGAAAGTGAGGTGCAAAGCATCACATCTGATGTTGTGGACTCTCTGTGTTTTGTGGAACTGTGTGAATTGACCGAAGAAGGGGCTGATGGTCTGAGTCTCCCTGGTGACACACCAGAACCTGAAAAACAATGTGAGAGTGTTGACAGCCCCCTCTTCAGTGCCGCAAAGCCGGATTGTGATACAGCCTCCTCAAAATGAGCAACCTGGGCCTTCGTCAGAAGATAATAATGTGCAGAGTGTTGTGGAAACAGAGCTTACAGAGCAAGGAGCTGACAGTGCTCTCAGTTTGGACATTCCCATCCATGCAGAAGCACCCCACATGAGTGACAAAAGCTCCAAAGTTAGTGCTTAAAGTACAGAGACTGTGGCTGTTCCCCCCAGAAAGACAGGCCAAGCTGTCAAGCCAGTACTGCACTTCAGTTATGATTATCCCAGGAGACCAGTGGATTTGCCTCTCAATGTGGTTCAAAAAGGTGTTTATATTTCTCAGAGCTCATTACCCAAACTGTGCTTAATGGCCAATTCCAGGTTGATTGTTCTTCCTTCTCAGTACGGTGCCCCTGCCCCATCCAGCTCCAAAGTTAGCTGATAGGGAAGGGCCCCCTCCTACATTGTTTAATGTACAGAAAATTATAACATGAATCAATATTGTGATGTTACAAGTATATTAATTATAGTGGAATCAGTATCACATGTATGAAACGTGCATAAGCATTGTCATTATGAATATAGTATTGTGAAGTGTAGTGAATACGTATAGTAAAGTAATAAGTTTATGTTAACTGATGCATGATGGTACAGACTTGACGTGGATGCCAAGTTTTCACCAGGCAGGGAAGGGTGTAACCCCCCTACAATGGAGGTTCCCAATAAGTCTTCCTTGAGCTTGCTTAAATGCTCACTGCCAGCCTGGCATCCTGCGTTTTAGCAGTTTAAATGTATTGCCAGAGAGTGCCTGTATAGCTCTGTGTACTGTCTCTTTAAGACCTGCTGGATTGCAGTCATAATTAATCTGAGAGGGAGTTATGTTAGAAAATGTACTTGTTTGCTGACCATTTATTAGAATAGTAATAATATTGCAATTTGTTCTAACCTGCCTTCTTTGCAGCATGGACAGTTCTGTTTGTTTCCATCATCTTGGTCCTGGACTGCAGAATGGGCCAATCAGTACATTTGGGACTCTAAAATGGAGCCTGCCTACAGGGGCTTGGTGGGACAAAACTTGTAGGAATTGTAGTTTTGGGCTTTTGGCACCTAAAATAACCTGGAAGGGGAGCCCTTATTGTGATTGACAGACAGATCAGCCAATTGAACCTTTTGGATCTTGGGGAATGTCCCACACTGCTTGCAGTTTCAGTTAGATCTGAGGTGGGAAGCGAAGAAGTAACAGCTCGAGATAGTTTGAGTAGCAATCCATAGTGGATTCACATGGGAGAATTGTGGAAAGGCCTGAGTTTGGCCTGCATGCCTGCCTGCTGTTTCTGAGAGGGAACTTGTGCCTTTTTTTCTGACTGAATCCGAATTTGGAGAGCGAATTAAGCCACTGAATTGTGACCAGTCTTTAACCTGAAGAAGACCAAAGATTTGCTGAATGCAATTGGCCTGTCAGGACTTCCAGCTACCTCTGAACTCCCGGATTGTGCAGAGACTCTGTAATTGTGACCGGAGAGCCATTTGCCTGGTACAGTGGAATGTCATTACATGTGAATGTGCTGTGTGCTTATAGTGGGTCATGATTTGGTTCCCCACTGTGTGTCTGAACTGTGTTTTGCTTGCTGGAGGCTGTATCCAACTCCATGGACTGAATCCGTATCCATTTTCATTTGCCTGGGCCCTGCTACACTCGCCCTGCCAGAATACCTGCTACGCAGAGAAAGTCATTGACGAGAGACCGGCCTGGGGATCAGCCCCCTGCTCAACGCCTTGAACAGGGTCAAGCTAGAAGAACCAGCCCTGGTGGTAAGTGCAAACAGTATGGGTAATCACCTGGTGAATAATGGTCATTGTGAAAGTAATTATTGTATATTGTTCAGGCCACTAGAAGGGAAAGAGGAGGGTTACAGTGTCCTGGAGGGCTGTGCCCAGGTTAGCTTGACCACTAACAACTCTGACCTCCAGGTGGAGGCACCCATTTCATTACCTAGGCCCCTTAACCTTTTACTAGCCAAGCAGGCAGAGGTAGTAGCCCTTGGGATAGCGCCACCTAGGGGTTACACATGGTAGACAGGAAAGTCACGGTGATTGAATAGACAGGATTTGGAGGGTGTATCCAATAGAGACTGATGAGATCTTTCTATTGTCCAGGAGAATGAGATTCCAGGAATGATTGTGAGGAGCTGATTGGGCAGTACATAAAACTCTATGATGTTGTAAGAGTCTATGAGGCATGTTATCCAAGGGATATTTGCTAGCAGTAGTTTTCTCAAGAGTAATGAACAAGTGATTCAGTGAGTAGTGGAAGGGTACTGTTAGAATGGCCAGAGTAGGAGTATTAGATGGCTAAGCTAGAGGAGTGGTTGACCGGGTAGGAATACTGATTGGAAATAGGATACTAGTCCCAAACGAGCCACACCAAACAGTGCGAAGCCCTGGGCCTGCAAAGCCGAGATGAAAGGTAGCCATCCACATGGGAAGGATGACCGGAGTGAATCTTGATGAACTGAAGGAATAATTCAGGGAAGGTGATGGGTTAGGTGAAGCCGGTTGACATAGGATGTAGGAAGGAACAGGACCGGGTCAGTTCTTCAGTGAACGGCAGCGGACTGCAGGAAGGCAGTAGCAAGGTATCAGAGGATGAGCCACTGAAGGCCAAAGAGTGAAGTCAAGCACCAAGAGCAACTGAATTGAGCTACATGAGTCGCACATCTGACGAAGGGATGGAGAGGGCACATGGGGCGAAGGAATTCCATTCCCGAAGGTAAGCGGCAACTGATATGAGGTAGAGAAGACATGGTATGACTCAGTAGATTGTAAACATGGCTCCCATCTCTGGTAGTCGGGGTGAGCTAACCTTCACTCAATGCTGTCCAGCAGAGTTAGAGACTGAGGATGTCAGGTTGGTAAGTAGTAGGAGGTAGTGAATGTAATGGAATCCCATTCCAAGTAGACAGCGGAAGTCTACCTTCACTCAGCACCTCAGAAGGTGCGAGTTAGGAATGGAGTCTGGAGTACTGCTGGTATGGGCTCACAGAAGTGCAGAACACTGCTGTAGAAGGAGAGTAGATTAGGAAACTGAAGGAGATAGGCATGATGAATGGTACATAGGTACGATAAGCATGAGTAGCATGATAGGAGGTGGAGGCACATAAACCGGCGGAGATGTATAGGAGAAGGTCCGTCCAGAAGAGCAGTAATGATGTAGGAGAAGAAAGAACAAATTTTAAATGAAAGTATGTACCAGAGAAGGAAATTATATGTGTGGAGGTGACGGAGGTCGTAGGCAGTAGGTGTAGTTTAACAGGAACAGCTAGGTGCAGAGAATGGGAGCATCCCTCTCCCATCTTTTAACATCCTGTGGATGCAACACATGTATTCCAGGAAAGGGATGGTACTACAAGCATATGGCTGAGAGAGCAATGAAATCATGAACAACAATATAGGGAGCAGTCAGCAAGAGAACAGCTTCCCAGCTGAAATGGTCCCAATTTCTAATTTGTAATTGAAGTATATGGGTTGGCCAGCACTTTCAACCCCCCCCCAACCAGGACCACACACAAGCTGAGCAGTGGTAGATAAGCCATCCTCCAAGTGCTATTAGTCCTGAGCTAATCCCAGGATGGAGGAGCAGATAGACGGAGTTTGGTGGGTAAAGCTCCCAGCAACACTGACAAGATTCCTGAGGGGAACTGCTAAAAAACAAAAGGGGATGAATTCCACGATGTCCTGGCAGAATAAAGTAGACAATTGGTGGCATTCTGTACAGCAAACACCTGATCCAGCATGTAGTTGTGAGGATCTCCAGGGATGGGATGGTAACTGAGCAACGGCTTCAATGTTCGGGGAGTAATGGAAGGAGAATTCCTGTAAATGAAAAGCAGTACAAAGGGGATTGAGTAGTTATAGCAGCTGAAGGTCGGTACTTATGGAAAAGCACAGCATTTAGGAAATGGCTACAGGAACCAAGGCGAGGGCCGTGCAGCAGAAGGCGTGCAGCAGACTGGAGTTGAGAAGAAGGCGGGGGTGGCAGAGAGGACGGACAGGAAGCGGGTGTGCATAGGAGGGGCGATGGAGGCAAGCTGAAAAATGGAGAAATGGGCTTGGGGACACTCAGAAGCGGCAGCTGCAGAGGGAACTGGATGCAGGCAGGAAGCCCAAAAAGAAAACAATTGGGAGAATCCAGGAACGAGGACGGAAGGAGACGAGCGAAGGAAGGGAGCGGGGAGGTGGAACGAGACATCGAGAGAGGGGGATACCAGACAGGACACAGGTAGGAAACACAAACAGAGAAAACCAAGCAATGAGAGGGAAAGGGGAACAAACAAGGGAGGGAAAATGAGCCAGACAGAGCAGCAGAAGGTACAAGAGACAGTGCAGCCACACAAGCCACACTGTGAGCTCAGGGATGAAAAACACTCCCAAAGCAAGGGAGGTGTGTTAGAGAAGGGTTTAAGTAGAGGCTGTGGGAGGAGCTATTCCCCATATTGAACCTTGAGCTTAAGCCCTCCTATTGTGGAATAATTTTCTGCAGAAAAAATGCTGTTCTGCAAAATATTATTCCACGATCACAGCAGGCGGAATTCCACAGAAGAACCAGTGAAATTCTAGCAAATGTTCCACCAGCAGAATGGCCATTCCAATCTAATTTCGCAGGTGGAATTCTGCATTCTTCACAGTACTAGAGACCAACTTGGATGAGTCAGGTGATGAGGGCAAAAGGTAAGAGCAAAAGGAAAGCCTTTAAAGCAATGAGGGTGAAGCCACTGAACACCAGGGCAGAGTACAAAAGAATACAGAGGGAGTACAGGACGGTTATGAGGAAGCCAAAAAAATACATGACAGTGGAATTACCAGGGATCTAGGAAGGAATGATAAAGAATGTTTTAGCTATGTTAGATGTAAGAAGCATAAAAAAGAGAGAGTTGGCCACTTAAAATCCAGGAGTGTCAACATCTTGTTAATAGGAGAGAATGAGTATGCAGAGTAGCTTAACACTTATTTTACATTAGTCTTCTCTGAGGAACTAAGGGGTGAACTGTCAGTAGTACAGAGTCAGTTTGAAAGGATGTAGCTTAAAAAAGGCAATCCAGTGGCAAATGCAATAGAGCCGATATCAGAACATTTAGATATGGTACAGCATGCAAGACACAGGGCCCTGACATGATACGCCCCAGAATTACTAAAGGAACTCGAGGAATTGGCACATCCACTATCAGAGATTTGAAGAAAATCCTTACCACCCCCACCCACCCCATCCTGTATTTAATTAGCAATCTGGCTGAACCTGCTGTGCCTTCCTATTTATATTATTTGGTTGTAGCACCCAGCAAACAACACACACTTCCGAAACCCAGTAGCACCTTACTCCTCCCCAGCCAACACAGTCACCAGAAGGATCCAGCCATTTTCCTGCTAAACCAGTCCACGTGTCAGTCCCACATGACATGAATATGTAAGCATTAATCCATGACAAAAGAGGGCTCTACTAGGGAATGAATGCCTGGTTGGGGGGGTTGGGGCAAGAGTCTGCAGGCCGAGTTCATCCAACCACCAAC
Organism: Neoceratodus forsteri; assembly: GCA_016271365.2. Classification (NCBI taxonomy): domain Eukaryota; kingdom Metazoa; phylum Chordata; order Ceratodontiformes; family Ceratodontidae; genus Neoceratodus; species Neoceratodus forsteri. Next base: position 732,313,179 of record CM028129.1, on the reverse strand, counting down.
TAGGCATTAATTTCCGAGTAGAGCCTGACTTTGGAGTGGATTAATGCACTTGTAACATGGCAAGCGGTTATTTACTACTCCTAAATGTCTGTATAATATGCCTCATAGGTGAACAGAAACTTATTATATTCTTAAATGCAATATTTTTTGCTGTTCAGCTCTGTACTTCTGAGTAGACATCCATCTGCTACAGGCGCATGCACATTCATAAGCCACTGTCTAGTTCTATTGCAACTGCTGTTTCTTGCATGTTTACAACTCATGTTTATAAACACTGACCCTATATGTAACGTGCCACAGTACCTTTCTGTGGTACCTACACAGCTGTTTTTACTCCTTTCTTTCATTTACATTTATGCTTTACTACAGGATTATGGGAACATAAGGAATATTTACATACCTCACATTTCACTTCAGTCGAGATAGCGAGGTATGCAAATATTGGTTATGTTCCCACAATTCACTCATCGTTTCAACTTTTCCTCTGGGAACACTAATCGCTGGTATAGTACCAGTAAGCCTCTCATAGTATGCTTCTTGCGCTTCTTCTCCTTGAACGACTGTATGGCCTTGCTGATACTTGTCCCGGGACTGCTCTGACTTCATTCAGTGCCATTACATTACGATCATCGCCCACATGTGTCCCTGTTGCCCTCGCTCCCCATGACTTTTCTTGAGTTCGCTGAGCAGCGCGCTCCAGATATGTGTGGTGCATGCACAGCACCAAGGGTGCTCTAATGTTTCCCTCTGCAAGCTCCCGATGGCAACACGGTATCTATCATGGAATAATGCCATGTTGCTCTTGTGCCAACCTCATGCAATTCTGCCAGTTGCATTCCTTGTTTACAGTCCTTTCATTTTTGCCATGTTACAATAATTGATATGTGACTAAGGATCCCATGTTACCTGGCACATATTTCAAAACTATGGGTTTTTCCCGATTACCTCCCAAGGACCCTTGTGGTACCTGGAGTGGAAATATCATGTTTGTGGTGCAGTTGGAGTGAAAGCAACATATTTATTTTCATTCTGAACACATAAGCATGAATAAGACAAACAGAGAGAGAGATGGATGAACTAGAAAACAATTTGTTTTCATGAATAGAATACTTAGTATCTTATAACTGCTCCGCACTGAACCCACACCATTATCAAAATTCTAATCCTGCATGTACAACCAAGAAGAGAGGAGAGGGGATGTGATAGAGACCTACAAGTACCTCATCAGGTGAACAAGGCAAAGGAGGGGTGTCTCTTCAAATGAGAAAGAGCACCAGGACCAGGTGGCATGCGATTAGCTGGAACTGGAAGGGGGGAAGTTTAGGATGGATCTGAGGCAGTACTACTTTACTGAAAGAGTGCTGGATGCCTGGAACAGGCTGCCTGCATTGGTGGTGGAGGTAAAAACAGTTAGGGGCTTCAAACATGCATGGGATAGACATACAAACATACGAAAATGCCAGCAGATACAGGCCTCAAGGTCTATCGAGTCTGCTCGATTGTGCAGCTAGCCACTCACCTTGCAGCTGCCCCACCCCTCCCTCTTCATGATTACCTCCTCTCACTCTGTCCCAACCCCTCTTAAAGCCATCCACCGTGTTACAGGCTACTACCTCCTCAGACAGAGTATATCACTTGTCCACCACCCTCTCTGTGAAATACCGTTTCCTGGTTTCCCTCCTGAATCCCCCCCCCAATCTCAGATGGTGCCCCCTTGTGACCCTCCTGCTCCTGATCTGGAAAATCCCTTCTATACTAGTCTTGTTTATCCCCTTTAGGTATCTAAAGGTTTGTATCATGTCGCCCCATCCCTCCTCTCCACCAGGGACTACATGTTCAGCCCTCCCAACCTCTCCTCATAGCAGTATCCATCTAGTTCCTGGAACATCTTTGTCACCCTATGCCGTACACCCTCCAATAATTTGATGTCCTTCCTCAGGAATGGGTGCCACAACTGCACACAGTATTCCAGGTGTAGCCTGACCAGTGACCTGTAGAGGGGTAGACTCACCTCCCTATTTCTAGAGGAGATTCCCCTCGCTATGCACCCCAGCATCCTGTTGGCTTTTCCTTCTGCCTTCCTACACTAAGCCAAGTTGTTCATACTCCTTGTTATGAGCACCCCTAGATCCTGTTCCTCCTCAGTGCATTCCAGCTCTACCCCCCCCACCTGATAGCTCCTTCCCTGGTTCGGAATCTTCCCAAGACAAACCCACGCTGCTGACCATCCTGGAGACCATTGTTTTCCAAAGAGGTCACCAGCCTCTCTTTTAGGACTGTCTTCATCAGTTTTCCCACAATTGATGTGAGGCTCACTGGTCGGTAGCTGTCTGGTTCATCCTTGGGTCCACTTTTTTGTGAATGGGCACCACATGGGCCATCCTCTAATCCAGTGGTATGCATCCTGTGTACAAGGAGGTGCTAAACAAGTCAGACAATGGTCCTGCCTGGATCTCAGCTAGTTCCTTAAGTACCCTAGGGTGAATGCCATCCAGACCCGGTGCCTAATCCCACCTCAGTGCCCTCAATCCTTTCAGCACCCTATCCTCTGTGATCCCTATATCAGTTGCCTCCTCCACCCCCCTGCCCACCTCTCCTGTCCCAGGTGGTGCCTGCCCCCTTTTCTCCTTCATGAACACAGAGCAGAAATAATCATTTAGTGCTTCTGCCAGGTTCTTCCCCTTCTCCACCCAGCCCCCATCTTTCTTTATCCTCACTATCTGATCTTTGTTTTTCCCCATTTCACTGATGTATCTGAAGAAGTCCTTCTCTCCGTTCTTAATGCCCTATGCCAGTCACAGCTGCCTGGAAGCCTTGGCCATTCTGACCAGCCTGCTAACCTCCCTGAACTTCTTCATAGACATCTCCCTGTTGTCTTCCCCTCCCAATTTCTTGAGTCTCTGAAATGCCTTCTTTAGGCCCTCACCCTCTCCATGACCTCCTGCATCAGCCAGCTGTTTTTTTTTTGCCCTCCCCTTCTTACTTCAGTGTTCTTCTACATGTTCCAGTAGCCTCCACCAGTTCTCTCTTAATGATATCCCATTTCTTCAAGCATCCATGCATGTTCAAATACTCGCCAGATGCCTGCCCATAATATCCCCCCATCCTTTTAAACTCTACCCCCTTAAATTCAGTCACCCTGGCACTTGTACCTCCTGATTCCCTGCCCATATTAAGCATGAACCATACAATATGGTGGTCACTCCCAGCCAGAGGGTCCTCCACATCCAGATCCCTTACACCTTCCCCATTTGGCAGGATTAGATCTAGAGTCCTATCCAATCTAGTTGGGTCCCAGACTAACTGCACCAGGAAGCTGTCCTGGAATGCCTTTAATTTGACCTGCTCCTTTGCACTTGTAGTGGTTTGGGTGCTCCACTGAACCCCCCAGCAGGGTGAAGTCCCCCATTACCACAGTGTTCCCTTTCCTACAGATCTTTCTAATTTGCTCAGCTAGCTCCCTATCCAGGTCATCCCCTTGTGATGGTGGCCTGTACAACACCCCCATCCTTAATGTCCTGCTTTTTAAGCGTTGAAACTACATCCATAGGGTTCTCCATTCTACTTTCCTCCCCTCCTCCCTTACGCACATTATCCCCTCCTGTACATTTATTGCCATGCCCCCCTTTTCCCTTAGCCCTGTCCTTACTGAAAATCCTATAACCTGGGACCGTCAAATCCCATTCCTGATACTGGGTGGCCCACGTTTCTGTAATGGCCACAGTGTCCACTCTCCCTATTGCCAAGAGTGCCTGTAGTTCTGCTGATTACCAAGGCTTTTTGCATTCAGTGAGACCACCCTCCAACATGACCCTGCCCCTTCCCCTCTCTGGGATACCACCCTCTTAATCCCCCCCCCATGTTACTGCTCCAAGTATCTCACTGCTAGCCTGGGGGGGTAAGCTTATTTGGCTCCCCTCTCTAGGATCCATGCCTACCATCATTCCACTGGCCACCCCCCACCTAGTTTAAATCCACCGTTGTAACTCTGCATTCCCCCTACTTTAATACATCCTTCCCCTCCTTGCTCAAATGTAACCTGTCCCCTGCATAAAGTTCATTGTCATCCCACAGTCTGTCCCAGACCCCTACCAAACCATATCCCCTGAAACTACACCATTATCATCTCAGCTAGGTGTTGAACTCCCCAATCCTTACTTTTCTCACCATGCTAGGGCAGGGTACTGGGAGTACCTCCGAGAAGGCTACTGATTCTCACAGTTCCCCACACTGTTTGCCCAGGTCCTTGAACTTCTCCCTCACCACTTCCACTGTCTCCCCCTGCCAGGTCATTCATACCCATGTGCACCACGAGATGCAGTTTCCTTCTACCCCTCCTAGCACACTTAAGAATTGACTGCCCCACCCTGCCCGCAGTTAAGCCAGGTATGGACTCCACCCAGATGAGATTATGTCATTCTCTCTTGCTGCCCCATCTTATCCCTTTCAGTATTAAATCCCCCAGCACTAATACCTCTCCCTCTCCCATCCTCGTCCCCCCCCTTCATAGTAAGTAGGCAAAGAGGAGAGAGGGTTGCAGACAGTCTAGGCAGGATCATCTGGGCAGACTGGATGGACCAGGCTTTCCTTTTCTGCTGACAAATTCTCTGTTTGTGTGTGTCAAGGTCTTGCAGAGCCATGTAGCCTATAACTGTGGACAACATGGGGCTATAGTGTGACCCGAAAGCCGGGAAAACTGCAGCAGCATCAGTCTTACATCATCGTATGTATTGCTTTGCATCATGGAGTTTTTATGGTTCCCATACCCAAGGGCTTCACCTTAGAGGGTGGGCAGATAACGGGCCCCGCTACCTCACCTCATCCTTCCTGGGTAGTGTTATGCAATGCCAGGTAGATGAGGAACAAGACTGCCATAATGGTGGAATTGATTTCCTCAGTCGACCTGGCTTGCATCACGGAGACCTGGCTGGATCAAAATGCTGCTCCTACTTTGGAGGCAGCAGTTCCGGCCCAGTAATAGCTTGGCAGAAGACACCAGGAGAAAGGACTGCTGTGTGACTGGACTTCTCTGCTGGGACTAAAGTAGAAGAACTTTTTTACTTGGACCTTGGACCTTTAATTTAGGGTAAAAAAACTAACATACAAAACAAACAAAAAAGTGTGTGTTTGTCTGGGTTAACTGAACTGAATGGGTATCTGAGCAGTTATCTAGGTGTAAATCTCAGGTGATTGAAAGGACTTAACTGCTGTGAGGTTTAAATTACTTGTAGAAAGATCTAGTAAGTAGGGGGAGTGGCTTAGCTAGAAGGAAGCTACATTTAAAGACTGCCTTAGAAAGATTCTGCTAATAGCTTGGCAGAAGACACCAGGAGAAAGGGCCGCTGTGTGACTGGACTTCTCTGCTGGGACTGTATTGCCCTCCTTCCCTCCCGTCCACCCCCTCACCCAAAGCTAGTTCTATTTTTATAGGCACAGGATTTGACTAACAACAGGAACTTCCTGTTTGGGAGCAGGAAGTGAATGATCACAGAACCACCAAAGACCCACCATCCTAGAAACGCAAGAGTAGCTCTCTGGCCCCCTCTAGCTGCTGGAGGTCTGCCTCTGAGCAAGTAAGTGGTCTACTGAGAAATGTAGGATATTCTTGTCTCAGAACAGGACAATCAGGAGCTTAAAGGGCACACAGGCAGAAAGTAAGGAGAGAGAGAGAGAGAGAGACAGAGAGGAAAGAGTAAGGATTGCAAACAGTTAAGGGGACAGAAATAAGACATGATTGGAGTGGTGCAGTGCAGTGGCTGTGGAGCAGCAGTCTTCCGGGAGATGTTCTGGAGGATGCGGTGTTGTCCCATCTGCAGGCACCTCTCTGGGCTGAGGGAGGAGGTTGCTCATATCCAGGCTGAGTTGGCCAGGATTTGTGGGACCTCCTCTTCCATCCACCAGTGCCACTGCCGTTGCCTCAGATGTTGCCAAGAAAAGGAGCGGTTGGACCACAGTGTGTTGAGGGAGGGTGAGGGTGGTGGAACAGAGGTGCATCCCTCCAGTGGTACCTCTCCACAATTCCTATGCTATTCTGGCAAAGTGTGGTTCCTCTATGGAGGCACCCGCAGTGGAGACCAAGGAGGATTTTGGGAATCTCCACAAAGGAGACCCACAGGAGGGTGGCAGGGGACCCTGCAGGGGAAGAAAACAACTCCTGGTGGGGGACTCCATTGTTGGGAAGGTAGAACTGGGGGAGGAAGGGGAGAGGGAGGTAAGGTGCCTGTCTGGTGCCATGGCTTGGAGGGACAGGGAGCGAATCCTCAGGATTGCCAGAGCAGCTGCACAGGGTAGGGAGCTGGATGTCATTGTCCACCTAGGGACAAATGACCTGGCTAAGAAAGGGATTATATAAGTGCAGGAAGAGTTTGTGGAATTGGGAAGGGGCCTTAATCAAGTAGCACACATGGTAACCTTCTCAGAGGTGCTGCCCATCTATGGCATAGGAGAGGCTAGGGTGTTCCGCACCATGGAATTCAATCAGTGGTTGAAAAACTGGTGTGGAGCTCAGGTATTTGGCTTCATTGGGGACTGGGGGTCCACCTGGAGTGATGCAAGCCTATACTGGCATGATGGGCTGCATCTGTCCCGGAGGGGGAACCAGGATCCTAGGTAATAGGTTTAAATGCTTCATTGGCAAGCTTTTAAACTAGCCAAGGGGGGAGGCACTGGAAAGGAGCAAAGAAATCCTAGCCCCCCCCAAATAATCACAGTAGTAACTACGGCAAACACCAACATCGAGGTGTCGATAGGGAGAAGGGCAGGGGTAAATGGAGAAAGTGACAAAGGCAAGAAGGACAGGGATGGGGCAAAAGGGGAGTAAGGCCATCAGGAAATGGAGGGTAATGAGTACCAATGCCCATAGTCTGGGCAACAAGCTCCCTGAGCTGGTGGCCTTGATGGAAGAGGGATGCCTGGATATCGTAGCAGTCACAGAAACATGGTACACAGAGAACCATGACTGGGATGTTAACATACCAGGGTACATAACCTATGGGAGAGACAGGCAGGGGAGAAGAGGGGGAGGAGTAGCTCTCTATGTAAAGGAATGGATAAAAGCAACTGAACAAAAGAGTAAACAGGGAGGAGAGGAGGCACTGTGGGTCACCTTGGAGACTGGAAAGGACACCACAATCCGCACAGGGGTTGTGTACAGACCCCCCATGTCAGGGGGAGGGAATGGACAAGGATATGATAGAAGGCATTCTTAGAATGGCAGAGAAAGGGGAGATACTGTTGATGGGAGACCTGAATATGCCAGATGTTAACTGGAGCACATTTGCTGCAGCCACATCCAAGACAGGGCCATTCTTGATGCCCTACAGGTGGTAGGCATTAGACAGCTAGTTTCAGAACCCACTTGTGAGGGAGCAATCTTAGACCTCATACTCTCAAACGGGGACAGTAAGAGGATCTCAGATCTAGAAGTGGGTTGCCATCTGGGGACAAGTGACCATCAAACAGTGTGGTTCATGTTAAACTCAGCTACAGACTCAAGCCATACAAAAGTGAGGGTACTGGACTTTAGGAGGGCTGACTTTGGCAAGATGGGAGAGTGCCTCAGAAAAGTGCTAGCAAACAGGCTAGAAGGAGGTGTGGAGCAACAATGGGGAATCATCAAAACTGCCATCACAGAGGCAACAAGCCTTTGTGTGAAGCAAATAAACAAATCAAAATGAAAGAAAAAGCCACTATGGTTCTCAAAAGAGGTGGCTGTGAAAGTCAGGAAGAAAAAGATACCATTCCAGAAGTATAAGGAAACACAGAAGGAGCAGGACAGAGAGCTGTACCAGTTAAGGCAGAAGGAAGCAGGGAGGGAAGTCAGAATAGCAAAGGCCCAAACTGAGGAAAAGATAGCCAACTCAGTTAAGAAGGGGGATAAAACCTTTTATAGGTACATCAGCGAGCGTTGAAAGAAAGGGAGGGATAGTGAGGCTGAATAGAATGAACGGTGGGTGGGCAGAGGGGGACAGTGAAAAAGCAGGGATACTGAACTAATATTTCTGCTCAGTATTCACAAGACAGGAGGGGGAAGTGCCTAATCCAATTAACAGAAGCACTCTTGATAGGGGGGGTCGATCCCAGTCCTTTCACAGAAGAAAGGGTTCTGAAAGAACTCCTAAAACTGAAGGTGGACAAAGCAATGGGTCCTGATGGAATTCACCCAGAATTCTAAAAGAATTAAGGGAGGAACTAGTGAAACCACTGGCTACTCTTTTAATAAATCATGGTAGGATGGTGTGGTACCGAGGACTGGAGGAAGGCGGATCGATTCCCTTCACAAAAGTGGGACCAAGACAGAGGCAGGAAACTACAGACCTGTCAGTCTGACCTCTGTAGTAGGGAAAGTGATGGAGTCACTTCTGAAGGAAAGAATAGTTGAGTACCTAGAGGCCAGTGGAGCACAGGACCCAAGGCAGCATGGGTTCACAGCGGGAAGGTCATGTCAGACGAATCTAATAGATTTCTTTGACCGGGTGACCAAAGTAGTAGACCAGGGAGGGGCTGTGGACATGGCCTACCTAGACTTTAGCAAGGCATTTAACACAGTCCCACACAAAAGATTAATAGTCAAATTAACAAGTCTGGGAGTGGGTCCTCAGGTGGTAGCCTGGGTAAAACATTGGCTGCACAACAGGACACAGAAGGTAATTGTAAATGGAGTCCACTCTGAAGAAAGGAAGGTTACTAGTGGGGTACCGCAGGGTTCAGCATTGGGTCCAATCCTTTTTAATGTCTTCATCAGTGACATTGCAGAGGGACTGGAAGGAAAAGTATGCCTTTTGCAGATGACACAAAGATCTGCAACAGGGTTGATACACAAGGAGGCGTGGAAAGGATGAGAAGGGACTTGGCAAGGTTGGAGGAATGGTCAGAAGTATGGCAGCTAGGATTCAATGCAAAGAAGTGCAAAATAATGCACCTGGGAAACAAGAACCCAGGGGAAGAATACACAATGGGGGGGAGGTAGTAACAACAACAAAAAAGGAAAGGGACCTGGGGTAATCATATCAGATGACCTTAAGGTTAGCAAGCAATGTGAGAAGGCAGTAGGGAGGGCTGGGGTATACTGGGATGTATAGGGAGAGGCATCAGCAGCAGAAAACAGGAAGTTGTTATCCCTCTGTACAGACAGTTGGTGAGACCCCATCTGAGTACTGTGTCCAGTTCTGGAGACCCCATCTCCACAAGGACATAGACAGGATAGAGGTAGTCCAGAGGAGGGCAACTAAAATGGTGCAGGGTCAGCAAGAGAAGCCGTATGAGGAGAGACTAAAGGAGCTTAATATGTATACCCTTGAGGAAAGAAGGGAGAGGGGGGACATGATAGAAACTTTTAAGTACCTCAGAGGAATCAACAAAGTCCAAGAGGGTAGCATCTTTCAGAAAAAGAGACTTGCAAGAACAAGGGGACACAATTCAAAGACAGAAGGAGGGCGGTTCAGGGGCAATGTGAGGAAGTATTATTTCACAGAGAGGGTAGTGGATGCATGGAACAACCTTCCTGAGGAGGTTGTGGGGTCTAAAACTGTGGGAGAATTCAAGAATGCATGGGACAGACATAAGGCAATTCTTGTGGGGGGTAGGAAGAAATATTCTGTTGGTTAACTAGGATCTGCGGCCTATCCTGTAGGTAGGGAAATGGGCAGACTAGATGGGCCTAGCAGTCCTTATCTGCCGTCAAAGTCTATGCTTCTATGTTTACTCAGAGATATACACACCCCAAGAGAGGAGCACATGGGTGGGGGGTGGCCAGTTGTTTTAAATCTAGCCTGAACCTCACGGTGCTAACTGTAGGTCCTATATGGTCCATAGAATGTGTGGCCATCCGGAGAGGTGTGGATGCGGGCTTCAGGGTTCTCCTGCTCTATCATCCCCGGGAGTGGGTGGGAACTTTTTGAGGGAGATCGAGGAGTTCATCGCTGGTCTGGTGTTGGAGTCACCCAGGTGGTTGATCCTGGAGGACTTCAATGCCTGGGTCAACAACAGCCTCTCGAAATTTGGAAGTGATCTCCTGAGGAGCATGGAGGCCCTGGGCCTGACACAACATGTAACATCGGTAACGCACTCGGGTGGCCACATATTGGACTTAGTTTTTTCTGTAGGTTTGAATATTACTGACCTCTGTGTTGATCCAGTGGTTTGGTCAGATCACAGCACCATGGGGTTCATATTTAGGGGCCCCCCAGATGGTCCTGCCCCTGTGGAGATGGTCCGGTGCCACCCATTAAGAGAAGTTTCCTCTATGGGACTGTCGGTGGTACTGGACCTATCAAGAGTGGGGGCAGCTTGTGCAATTGGGCCAGAGGAAGCAGTGGCAACCTATAATGAGGCTATGACTGTGACCTTCGACTCAATCACACCTATTCGTGTCCACTCCTTGTCTACTCGCTGGAGATCCCCTTGGTATGATGAGGAACTCCAGAGTCCAGAGTTTAAAGACTAAGAGGTGGAGGTTAGCGAGATGCTGGAGGAGATCTGGCCAGATGGAGGACAAATTGGCCCTGAGGTCACATTATGCTGACTATCAGGGGGCAATCTCCCAAAAGAAGGCAGAGTTTCTGTCTAGGGAGATTGCTGCAGTGAGGAGCAGACCAGCTCAGCTCTTCCGTATGGTAGACAGACTTTTACATCCTGTCTGTCTCCATGCAGGAGGAGCAGGTTCTAGCACTAGGTGGAGGAGTTGGCTCTGTTCTTTGCCCACAAGGTGTCCTCTATCAGGGTCGTGGTCTCATCAAGTATCTCTCAAAAGGAATGCAGTGTCCTGCCTGAGTTGTGTTGAAACACTCCTCCTGCTTGGGATGAGTTTGAGCTGGTTGGGGTGGAGAGGATGATGGAGATAATCTCAAAGCTGCAGCCTACACATTGTGATCTGGACTCAGGTCCAACCCATCTTTTGATTGGATGTTCGGACCTGATAGGACCTGCGGTTGCTAAGGTTGTCTGCCGTTCATTGAGGAGTGGGGTCTTCCCATTGTCCTTGAAAGAGGCTCTGGTTAAGCTCCTTTTAAAGAAGCCCTCTTTGGACCCAGACTGCCTCAGCAACTACAGGCCTGTCTCAAACCTCCCATTTTTAGGGAAGGTTATAGAGAAAGTGGTGGCTGTTCAGCTTGAGAGGCATCTTGCATCTTCTTCTACCTATGAGCTTTTCCTGCCTGGGTTCTGGGTGGGGCATAGTACAGAGACTGCCCTGGTAAGGGTGCTTAATGATCTCCTGATGGTGAGGGACAGGGGAGCTCATACCATCTTGGTTCTCCTGGACCTCTCTGCAGCGTTTGATACTGTGGACCATGAGGTACTGCTTGGCTGCCTGTGGTTCTGGTGTGGCCTGTCCGGTAATGTCATCAGCTGGTTCAGGTCATACCTGATGGACAGAGTGCAGAGGATGAAACTGGGACTTGTCTCATCTAGCCTGAAGCCTCTGAACTGTGGGGTGTCACAGGGGTTGGTCTTGTTGCCCTTATTGTTCACAATGTACATGCTGCCATTGGTGACATTATCAGGTGGTACTGGTTGGGTTTTCACTGCTATGCAGATGATACCCAACTGTACCTGTCCTGTGCACCCAATGTCCAGGTGTCATACTCCATATTTCACAGCTGCCTCGACGAAATCCAGCTGTGGATGACTCACAACTAGCTTAGGCTCAACCCAGTCAAGACTGAGGTACTGGTGGTGGAGCTGGGTCATCGTGGAGGAGGGGGGATGGGGGGCTTGCCCCCTAATCTAGAGTTGGGGGTGGTCTCCTTGTCCCTTCTAGACAGGAGAAGGATTTGGGTGTGATCCTAGAAGACAGCCTGACACTTGATGCTCAGGTGTTGGCCGTTGTCAAAAGTGGTTTCTGTCATCTTAGGATCACCACCCAAATCCGAGCCCTGATCCCTCCTGAGGACCTGCCCACACTGGCACATGTTTTTGTAATTTCCGGGCTGGATTATTATAATGTCCTGTACCTCAGGTTATCTGGAGGCACCTCCCCACAGACTGCAGTTGGTGCAGAACGCGACAGCCAGACTTTTGACTGGGGCAAGGAGGTGTAAGCATATTATCCCACTCCTCTGCAGACTGCACTGGCTGTCAGCCAGGTGGAGGATTGTCTTCAAGATAGGACCCTCTACCTGTAAGACTCTGCATGATGGGGGTCCCACCTATCTGCAAGATCTCCTTGACCCTTACTGTCCAGTCCAGATGCTCCGTTCTGCCGAAGGGACCTCCTTGAGGTTCCCAGGGTTAGGCTGTGGCATTCAGGAGACAGAGCATTTGCGGTGGCCACACCAACCCTGTGGAACTCCTTACCTGATTATTTAAGAGGGACTACCCTCAGTGGAAACCTTTAAAAGGGGACTAAAACATACCTGTTTCAATTAACTTTTGTAAATTGAGGTCATTCTGAATAGATAGATGGGAATCTGTATTTATACTGATTTTATTATACGTGTGTTTTTGTTGTTTTTAAATAATTGTGTTTTGTACTATGGTTTTATTGTACAGTGCCAGAGTCTCAGGAATTGGACTCTTCATAAATAAAATATCTATCTATCTATCTTCAAATGTGTCCAGTAAAGTACATTATGATCTCTTTCTAATACATGAAATTAGTTTTACAAAAATTGTGTACCACCCCACCCTAAAAAGTTACTTTAATGGGGTATACCAGTGGGGCATATATTTTAATTGAAAAATTGGAGATATGGAAATACATTAAAATTACAGTGTATTTCAAATACAATTACAGGTTTTTTTTACTAAGTGACTACATCAATGTAATTTTAAATGTTTCAGTGTGTTCTAATTACACAGCCATCCATACACAGAACTGAATTTTAAATGAATTATTGTTGACATACAGAATCTTGTCAGTTCCCTTTTCAGTCTTTTTTATTAACGTTTTAGAAGTCCATCAGCAGGCCTTCACTATAGACCATGCTTACTTACCAGTTAAAAATGGAACATTCTTTGCCCCAAGGATTAGGTGCATTGAAGCCACCGACAGTTACAATATGGTCTCTGTCTTTGGATGTTCACATCATGATGTTTTTCTGCCAGCTGTTAAATGGAAAAAGGGATCCTTCTGGGAAGCAGATGAGTCTATTTGTTTCCTGACGTTGTCTGTACCACACAAAACAAGAGATGCAGATTTCAAACCCTTAAATCAGAGTCTGGCTAAAGGCACAGTTGAGACGATTTATTAGCCTGCCCATTAAACTGTGAAGCTTGGGGAATGATGATTCATTTCTGACAACACCAATGCTGTCAGAGCACTGGTGGAACAGTGCTCTCCTCCAGATGATGACTGTGCCTCGTTTATGAAAGAACAAGAACTATCTTGTGAACTGTCTACTATTTCTGACATCAATTCTGCTATGACTGGATCAAATGTGGTGAGAATACAATCTTTTGAAATGATTAAAAGTCCACATTCTGCAAAGAGATTCTAGGCTAAATAATATTAATTACTGGAGTATCACATACACTTTTATACTTGATTTCTGTGTGTTCTTGGAACTTGCTTACTAAAATGCTTTTGCTTTGCAATTACAACTTCACTGTCTCTAGTTCTAAATTCAGTTAAATAATGCACTTGCAGACAGTATGCTTGTGGCTTTTTTCAGTTTAACTGCATGTCCACAGCCACAGAATTTAGCTTTATGTCCTTGCCCCAACAGCTAACTGTGGTGTCTTACAGTACATTTGCTCTTCTTTGCTACTTCATTACATTTCATATTAAACATTTTGAATTGTCTGTTACAAGTTTTCTCTTAGGTTTAGAAATGTTTCTCTGCCCTAGATTAATATGATAGAATAATTTTCAAGGTTTTTTTTGTTGTTCCTTCCTGGCCCTGTGGCACCCCAGTCCTTGGATCCCCTCAAGAGTCCCCACCTGCCACCAGACTCACCTCTCACTAACAGTCCCCTGTGCCAGGCTCCTTGGGGTGTCCATTGCCCCTTCAGTTCTGGCTAATCCTTGCTGGAGGCCTTCCTACTGACACCAAGAAGCAGCAGATAAAACATCTAGAGCAGTAGGGACCTGGCTACCATCCCTCAATCTCATATGAGTTCACTGCTGTATAATTCTTAGTATACAGTACATACTTTGGACTACTAACTATGGAAGCCTGATAAAAATTATATTTATATTATGATGTACTTGACAATACATTGAGATCTGTATAAACTAGAGTTGTATAAAGAAAACCTCTCAATGAAAACTAATTAAAAAAAAAGACATCTAGAGTGATGGTTGGGTAGTGTGGGCAGTGCGTTCAGAGGTCTAGTGGTGTTGGGGGGGAAAGAGGCCATCATCTAATGTACAATAGGTGGGCATTTCCTGCATTCTCCCTCTCCTCAACACACTTCCCACATCAGGGTGCAAATGGCAATATCCTGGGGGGGGGGGTGGCAGCATGTAATCAACCTCACCACCAAGCATGCCTCCCCTGGACCACCACTATGAGCCACTGTAAGATCAGGTCTAGCCGGACGCTTCCTCCCAGGAGGAGAGTATCCACACTGATGCTCCTCAACCTTCCTGCCAGTCTCCATTCCAGCTGTATTTGGAGTGGGGCACAAACCCAGGCCATCAGTATGCCAAGAGTTTTCAAGTTTTTAATGGAGAGGCATGTACATACTCATGTTGATTTTTGTGAGATTTCAAAGATAGAGAAAAAAATTATTTATTTTTTAAAACAGCAATATAATTAAAAAATGACTACATTTATATTGCGTTGTCTTTCACTTTCAAATACAGTAACTTAGATCTGTTATGATGGAATGGACTGAGGGCCCATTTTATCAATCATTCGGCTGCACCACAGTGACTATACCCAGTTTGAGTAAGGACACACACCAAGACTATCAGGCAGAATGCTACTCCTAATCCAGCAGAACCCAAAATACAATTTTCCTTCAAGAGTCCGCCTAGTCTTGCTTTTAAAGACTGAACAGTGTAAGATTCCCTTCCTGTGTGGACTATGTCACATGCTAACTTTCACATTTTAACCACCATCTGTGTAAAGTAATTATTTCTCATGTTCTCCTTATCCTGCAACCCCTCCCCATTTAAGTGCTTGTTCTCTAGTGCTGCTAGATGTCTGCTTCTTAAACGTCTGTGTATGCTGTATCCTGTCTATTACCCTCAATATTAGGAACATTACAGTCATGTTCCCTCTCTGCATAGTGTACTTCCTAAACCCCTGTATCAAAACTCTAGGACAAGGTTTCACCAAAATCAGGGACAAATTACCAAAGTCAGGGACACATCTAAAAAACGGGTAATATTATCTCAACAAACTGCTACAATATACTGTAAGGCCCAGTCCACAAAGTTGGCCCCAGTACGTATCACAGGTGTGTTTGTGGTCTGGTAGCTTAACACTTGAAGAATACCACAGTAGTAGCGGCATTCATGACCACCATTATCTCTACTGCATTCACAGAGAGGACCATGGAGGCAAAGTGGGACCAGACAACAGGCATCTGATTGGATGCCGGGGGAAGCACTAGAGTGGATCCTTTGCTCCATGAGAAGCAAGAGATTGTGGGATACAGCAGTTTTCTAAGACAAACTTATCCCCTTCTTAAAGAACCCTTATATGTCTTATTCTTTAGAGTCCACAGCCCTCCATGCCAGCTTGGCGGGCTGGGGCATGTAGTGCCAGGATATAAGAGGACCATAGAAGGTGCAGTAAGGGGCAATGGACAGTTGCATGGAGGGTGGATGGCTGTTATCAGTGTCTCCTGTCTTGTATAATGCAGCTGCCCTCTGTGCCTCCTCTCCAGCATGCAAAGTCTTTTCCTTATGGTATGAAAGTGTGCCCCCACTTAAAGCCACCCAACCCAACTGCCTGCATAGTATAGCCATTATAGTCTGGTGCTTAGAGCACACAACTCTGAATCTGAAGATGCAGCAGACCTGTGTTTCCATCTGACAACTGTGTACTGTATAACCATGAGCAACCCACATAACCTCCCAGTGCTTTATTCTCTTCCAGTCACTACTGGAAATTAGCTTTGGCTCAATGTGCCTTTCTTGGCTAAATGTCAAAGTAAATACTGGTGCACACTGCATCAAGGCAGGCCTCTGTGGGCTGTGCATTGGGAGTTGTGGATGTGCAGATGTCTAAGCATGTGCAGCAGGATCATACGCACCCCCTACACAGGTGTGGACATCCTTCCCGGGCCTTTAGTGTGAAAACCATTTTCTGATGGAGAACTTGACGATAACCCTAATGTCTGACATTATTTTATGATTCAGATCTCTACTCCAGTAACAAAAATGGCAAGCCTAGGAGGGACGAAGGATTTGTTTAAAGTATAATAAGGGACATATCTGAAAATGAGGAACAGTAAGAGGTATGTGTCAGCTTGCTCTTCTCTAGGGATGATCTGAGTATTTCAGTCTCTTCTCGTAGCCCTCACCTCTCATTAAGTTAATATATTGATGTAATTTAAATGCCAGAATGAGTAATTAGGTTGTCACATTTAAAATTCAATTCTGTATACAGTAATGTTGTTAAAAGACATTGACACATTTTAATTATATCAAAATATGCACTTGATTTCAGAGTGTAGGTAGATTGATTTAAATGTAATGCTATGCTTATACCACAATTAAACATTTGTTATATCATTGTGTTTATCCTTTGTCTGACTGTCCACTGGGGATAATCCTTCTGGCATGCTCTCTGGACCTGCCTGCCTTACTTGGTTACCAAAAGAACAAAAAAATTCTCTGGTGCTGCTTCCCTGCTTCATTGTGATCTCTCCTGCATGTTTCAGACCAGGCTACTCCAGCTCACAGAATCCAGTGGGATGAAGCACTCCACCAAACTGCAACTCTGGTACTAGGGAAATGGCAGGTTTACTCAAGTTCAGTGCTGTTTGAGGAAGTGGCAGGGAGAGATATTAGGATAGACCATGGTTCAAGCAGCAGTGTCTGTCACTCATAAGACTTTTCCTCCTTCACTTCTTGTCCCTTTATATTCCCTGCCATGTTAGCAGCCATTCACATAACCATTGCCTGCAAGTCTCATACTACTCCAAATCCATCACCAGGGATGGGATGGATCCCCTCCATGTATTGACTGACAGCATAGCCTCCACAGCATTCCCAACACTTCTCTGGCACTGACAGGGGCACCGAGTATGTTTGCTTCCTCATAGATGCAGAGTGGAAGCAGAAAATGGGACACAAATTAGTGTGCCCCTAACATATCTCTTTATTTAGATATGGGACAGAAAAAGGAGAGGATATGGTGGGGTGTGGTTTATGAAAGGGCAGGAGGAAGGGAGGGGGTATTGTGAACTAATTCAGGGGAAGGGTGCGTGGGTTTATTTTCTTTGAGCAGCTAACTACCCATGGGGGGGGGGCATGCAGGCATTTGTGTGGTGCCGTACCTCCAGGGAAATGTTAGTCCACACTACCTTGTCTCCCTAACTGCAGCATAAACTGTTCAGCAGAGTGGCTTCTCATAACCCTCAGATTCCAGAGCTTCCATGCTGTTGTCTATCTTGGTAGTGGATGCTCTGCTCATCTTTCTTTGGGAGGAGCCTTCTTAACTACCCCCCCCCCCAGAACTGTACCAACCTGTTGTGTACCACACTGGCAGGTTCAGTATGACCCCAGGTCCTGTGAAAGCAACTGTCTTTCCCCTTCCCAAGGCAGATGGTCAAATTATGTTACGCTGTGTAAGTAGTTCCCCCCACCTCATGTTGACATTTGGTTGACTGCCTCAGAACTGAGGGGCACTATTAATCATGCAGAAACAGGCAACAGCAGCCCAGAGAAGTACTAGGGTGTCATCAAAAGGCTCTCCCCAAATATCACATGAATGGGGATCCCCTGACTGAGCAAGCAGTGGAAGGGCTACTTGCACTCAGCTCTGGAGTGTAAATCAGATGCCCCATTCACAGTGAATTGTAAGTGGTGACATTCTAACCAGGGGAACCAGGTTCATAATACCCTATTGTAGGCAGGCCTAAATATGATGCTAGGATCAGGATAGCACAGAAGAGAAAGAAATGATGTCACTGATTTAAACAGGCCTTTTCAGTTCAGTAGATCCAGAGTTGCTGTGTAAGTTAACTATGTTTTTAAATTCATTGCACCATTTCCTTTTTTTCTATATTTCTTATTTTTGGTTCAGGATTTGATTTGTCCAACCCAACCCCACCTGAGACACCAAAACTAGAAAAGCCAACCAACACACTCCTACCCCTAAGCAAAGAGACTATATGACTGAGAATGAAGTCTCAAAAATAACATCCCTATGACTCAGCAGGTGAAAGCAGTAATACAAAATGACAGTATACACACTTGAACAAGTAGTAGTCCTGTAAATTTCAGCTACTGTATCATGGCGCTCCTGGCAATGGTAGAGACAGCCACATGCCTGGAACAGTGAATGCAAAGTCATTTCAGAAGCTCTTTCCCAGCCAAACTGTAGCAGATGGCAATGCAAGAAATGATCCACCTAGCAGCTGTCTGCTTAGCTCCTAGACTACCCTGAGCAGATTCAACTGAATAAATAACCAATGTATGTCAGTGCAAAATTCTTTAATATGCTGTTTGTAAAACAGCAATGCCCTACAGACATTCAGAGCAAGTATGGTATGCTTCTTATTTGTTGTATGGCCTAATAAACAAGAAAGCAACACCAAAGAGCAGTTAAAGGACAACTGAGTCTCTAATTTTTTTACTTCAAACTAGTCCAAAAACAGCTTCACATGGAAGTAAAGGGAAGGCTACTGCTTACATTGATGCTAAAACTGCATTTACTGTATGTAAAAAACATAATTGCAGTTTCATAGTACAGTATTTAAAAAAATTTAAACAGCCCTTTCCTTTCAAAATTCCTGCTTTGTCTGCTCTACAAAATGGTTGGCAGACATGTGATGAAATGATGTCACGGGAGCGAGATCTAGTCTGCTATCTACACTGCTAAGAACCATGTTCCCCTTGTCATTTATATATTTTCACTGTACGTTCTTAAACTTGATCAAAATCATGGCTGAATGTGTATTATTTTTTTAACCAATACACATGTTAAGTTATGGTTTTGATCATTTTTGTACATACTTAGTGCCAAATGTAAAAGTAGTTACAATGGCTCTTTGAGCCAAACAGCAGTGTAACAGTGCAACGTGGTAAGTTACCTTCAAACTAGTAGCTAACATAGAAACATACAAGTTGTTGGCAGATGGGGACCGTACAATCCATCAAGTCTGTCCTTGGCTTCCTAACCCCCTACTTAGCTACCTGCTCGTGTATCCCTCCGTGTCTGTCCCATGCCCGCTTGAATTCCCCCACTGTCTTGACTCCCACCACCCCATCCGGCAGGCTATTTCATGGTTTCACAACGCGCTCTGTGAAGAAGAATTTCCTCATATTGCTTCTGAACTTTCCTCCTTTAAGTCAAAGGTTGTGCCCTCTAGTCCTGCTGTAGTCCTTTATCTGAAAGAGGTTCTGCATGTGCACCCTGTTGTTGCCTTTAAGGTATTTGAATGTTTAAATCATGTCCCCATGATTCCTGCTTTGTTCTAGGGAGTATAATTTGAGGTCATCCAGTCTTGCCTCGTATGGCTTCTGATGCAAGCCCTGCACCATCTTTGTTGCTCTTCTCTGTACCATCTCCAGCCTATCTATGTCCTTCCTGAGGTGTGGCCTCCAGAATTGGACACAGTACTCCAGATGAGGCCTGACCAGGGACCGATACAGAGGCATGATTACTTAATTTCTTTTGCTCGTGTTGCCCCTCCCTATGCATCCCTGAATACCACTAGCCTTTACTGTTGCCTTTTCACATTGTCTACTGACCTTGAGGTCATCTGATATGATCACCCCTAGGTTTCGCTCCTGCCTGGTAGTCACCAGCTGCTCCCCTCCCACTGAGTACAGTTTCCCTGGGTTACGCTTTCCCAGGTGTATGATCTTGCATTGTTTGGCACTGAATTTCAATTGCCAGGTCTTGGACCACTCCTCCAGTTTTCGGAGATCAGCTTCCATGCTTTGCTGTCCCTCTGTTGTGTCTATCCTGTTGCCGATTTTGGTGTCATCTGCAAACAGGCACACCTTTCCCTCTTGCTCATCCATAATGTCACTGATGAATATATTGAAGAGGATCAGCCCCAGAACTGAGCCCTGAGGGACCCCACAAGTCACCCTCCCTTCCACAGAGAGAGCACCATTTACTAATACTCTCTGAGTTCTCCCATGTAACCAGTTTCTGACCCAGTTTGTAACCCCAGGCCCAATTTCCATGTTCTCCAGTTTTCTGACTAGTCTTTTGTGCAGAACAGAGTCAAAAGCTTTACTGTGGCATTTCTCCTTTATCCTGTAGAATAGTGTAGAAATATATATCCTCTTATCTAACAAGCCTTTCAGTCCCTCAGTTCCACATAAATCCAGTAGTTATCCTAACAGAAACTGCTAAACACACACCCTGCCACTGCTTGACTGCTGCCTTACCCTCAAGTCTGATCCGATAACACAGAACACACCCATTCCAACTAAGACCTGTGAGAGACTGCTATTAAAAAATAACCCTCTCTCCTCTGCCTGCACAATATGCATACATACACAATTGACTGAAAATGTTGAGCTCCCATCTTTCCTGCCTGGTACTGGTAAATGATAAGGTTACAAGTCATTTACCAGTGCCAGTCGGGAAGGAAGTGAGATCAGCATTTTTGGTCAAACGTGCAGCAGTCAGGCAGCTGGGGGGGGCAGCAATACCTGTTAGGATAACTACTGGATGCATGTGGAACTGAGGGATTGAAAGTCTTATTAGATAAGAGAACACACATTTCTACTGGATAAAGGAGCAATGCGACAGACACTAGACCACCAGGTAACTTACTACACTGCACGGTTTTACTGCTATTGGGCTCAAACCATCATTGTAACTACATTTATATTTGGCACTAAGGGGATGGAAAGATTTATTAGACAAGAGGATATAAATTTCTACAGAATAAAGGAGTAATGCCACAGCCACTAGACCATGAGGTAACTTATACACTGCGCTGTTGTACTAACATTTGGTTCAGAGCGCTGTTGAAACTACGTTTACATTTGAAACTATATATATTTTAAAAAATGATCAAAACCATAACTTAATGTGTACTGGTAAAACATACAGACATTACATAATGGTTTTGATGAGTTTGTTAAAAATGTACAGCAAAACTATATAAATGACATAGAGAACATGGTTAGCAGTATGGAGAGCAGGCTAGCTCTCGCTCCTATGATGTCATTACATCTCACATCTGCCAGACGTTTTGTAGAGCAGACAGAGTGGGAGTTTTGAAAAGAGAGTGCTGTTGTTTACATTTATCAAATGCTACGAAATGGAATTTATTGTTATTATATGTAACTCCCTCCTAAAAAGGGGGTTACTTTTGGCTCTCTGTCAAGCACTGCTGCTGCATTCCCCTGCACCACTCCTTCACCTTGGTTGTAATCCAGGCTGCAGCTGCAGGACCCAGGGTTGGACTGGATAATGTTATTTGTTCTAGGGATGGGTGGACTGGCTTTACCGCACTAATGAACCTTCTTGGACTGGCCCGACTCGACTCTTATAAAGAATACTGAGCCTCTCATGACTTGATTCAAGCTGGCAAGTTGGCCCGGTTCGGAAGTGTGGTCTGATATTCAATAGCATGGGACAGGGAAGCTGGATTACAGGCAGCATTTCATGGATGTATGTATGGCATTGATGGGGACAGGGACATGCAGCGGTGGTATGGGGAGGGTACCAGAACCCAGAAGAACACATCAGCAAACAGCAACAGGATACAGGCAAAAAAAAAAAAAAACACAACACCACTCATCACTAATACTGCAATGCAAGTCAAGGAACAAGTCCAGGGCAGGCTGCAGAAATGAAAAAAAAAAAAACAAAAAAAAACAAAAAAAAACTTTTTTCCACTCTCTACCGAATACTCTCGAGTCCCTGGACCCTCACATGATCAGCAAAGACAAACACTTACGATACTGGAGCACTGAAGGGAGCCAACCAATTAGGGTATTTTTTTCTGTGATTGACTCATGTTCTAGCCAATTATGTGCGTCTGCCACCACTGGACATCCCTAGCAAACAGTGTAGCAGCTGATTTGGGGCTTTGCATTAAAAGGAGACAGTTGTGTGTTTGCAGACTCCACAAAAAAGAAACATTTTGTAACCGTTTCATTTTTCATTAGTCAGAAACAGAGAACATAGAGAGAGAGAAACCAACAAATTCAACAGCAGGCAACAGCAGAATGCAGATGTTTTTTCTTAGTTTTAGAAAAACTAAAGGAGTGCAGTGCCATGAGGCGGGTGCAGTTCTCATGAAATCAACTAGTAATAAAATGATTATAGTAGTGAAGTGATAGGTTGGGTTAGGTATTTTAAATCAGTCTGTTTTTCTTGCAAACTCAACATTTAAAAAAAGTTTATAAGTATCACTAGCATCCTTAGTTTTCTTTTTGAAAAATATTTTTAAAAATTAAGAAAGTAAAACTAATAAGAGGAGCAGACAGGACAGGAGGACTCTGAAGGTCATAGTGCCTTACTAATTTTGAGAGGGGCTTAATGTCTTAGACTCTGTGTTGCCCATCTCCGTGCCTGAACTACTACTAGGAAGGTTATAGTCATACTGCCAGACAGATTTTGAAGGGGGGGGGGGTGTCACATCTCAGACTCTGTGTTGCCCATCTCTGTGCCTGAACTACTATTTGGACACAGTGTCTCACTGATTTTCAGGGAGGGTGTCACTTCTCAGATACTATGTTCTCCATCTCTGCATCCAAACTATTAGTAGGCCATAGTGCATCACTGATTTTGAGGAACAGTGTCATATCTCAGATTTTGTTTTCCCCCTCTCTAAATCCAATTACTACTAGGCCATAGTGCCTCACTGATTTTTTTTTTTTTGGGGGGGGATTATGTCTCAGACTGTGTTCCTTATCTCTCCACCTGAGCTACTGCTAGGTCATAGTGCCTCACTGATTTCATGGAGGGGGGTTACATCTCTGTCTCAGACTCTGTGTTTCCCATCTTCACCCTGGAACTACTAATAAGTCATAATGCCTCACTGATTTTGAGGGACAGGGTCATGTCTCACACCAGAATCTGTGTTCCCCATCTCTGCACCAGAACTACCACTATGTCATAGTGCCTCACTGATTTGGAGGGGTGTCACATTTCAGACTATGTTCTCCATCTCTGAACCTAAACTACTACTAGGTCATACTGCCTCACTGATTTTGAGGAAGGGGTCATGCCTCAGTCTTAGACTCTGTGTTCCCCATCTCTGCACTGGAACTACTACTAGCTCATAGCAGCTCATTGATTTTAAGTGGGAGGGGTGTCACATCTCAGACTCTGTTCTCCATTTCTACATCCGAACTACTACTGGGCCATAGTGCTCACTTTTTTTTGGGAGACATATCTCGGACTCTGTAATACCCATCTCCATGCTTGATGTACTACAACTGTAGGTCATAGTGCCTCACTGATTTTGTGGGGAGGGAGTGTCAAGTCTAAAGCTCTGTGTTCCCCATCTCTGCATCTGAACTACTACTAGGCTATAGTGCCTCACTGATTTTGATGGAGGGAATCATGCCTCCATCTCAAACTGTGTTCCCCATCTCTGTATCAGAACTGCCACTAGATAATAGTGCTCATTGATTTTGAGGGTGGTGTCACATCTCAGACTCTGTTCCCCATCTCTGCCCCTAGGTCTTAGTGCCTCACTAATTTTGAGGGGGGGGGGATGTCATGTTTCAGACTCTGTGTTCCACATCTCTGTGCCTGAACTTCTACTAGGTCATAGTGCCTCACTGATCTTGAGGGAGGGGGTAACGTCTCCATCTCAAACACTGTGTTCCCCATTTCTGTACTGGGACTACTAGTTTGTCAGTGCCTCACTGATTTTGAGGAGGGTATCTCATTTCAGACTGTGTTCCCCATCTCTGCACCTGAACTACTTCTAGGTTATAGTGCCCCACTGACTTTGTCGAAGGGGTCACATCTCAGATGCTGTGTTCCCCATCTCTGCATCTGAACTAATACTAATGATTAGGTAAGACTGAAAGAATGGATTCAGAGTCTGTTAAGGAGCATATGGCCACCACCAGCAGTACTGCTGAAATTAGTTAACAATAAAATATTCCCAGAAACATGTCCAGCCTGCCTCAAGATGGCCATCTTTGATCTTTGAAGGCACTACATAGAGATTTTGGGTTAGATAATAAAAATATTTGTAAACTCTCACTTTAAATGTGTCCTTTTAGCCCAATTTTGTCCTCCACCTTGGAGTATTTCTCACAAGGACTCTGTCATAGACTTGGCTTTGCGGACTCATGCAATTTCAAAGATTTATAGTCTATTTCTTTCCTACCTTTCTTCAAGTATAAATGGGGAATTCCCCTACTGGGATATGTCTTTCCTGATACAGCAATTTAATTAGCCTAGATCATGGAAAGATGTACATTTTTACCTTACTGGTGATAATCTTCAACTTACTCAAGTTTATACCTTAAACAATCTTTGTTGTTCTCTTCAAAAATTGTTTAAATTGGGTATAGCACCCTCTCCTATGTGTGTAAGGTGTGGTCATTCTGAAGGTAACGTACTTCATATTTTTTGAGAATTCTCAAAAGGTACAGTCTTTATTGGAAACTACAAGATCTGAGCTTGATCCACTCTTGGGGCTTGATAAATGTTTTACCCCAGAGGTGTGCATTGTGGGGGACTTTCCTGTTACTTTAACAAAATGACAAAGGTTTTCTATGGCTATGATTTCAATTACTGTTAAGAAGGTTGTTCTTCAGCACTGGCAGGATCAGTCCATTCTCTCTTAACAAGAATAGATTTATGACTTCATGTATAATTTGCACACAGAGAAGATGATCATGAGTGTACATACTAACCTTGGTTCATATTTCCAAAAATGGGGTAGGCTGCATGCATTTTATTCTAAATAATTGTCTGGAACAAGGACCTTTTTCTATTATTGTATGTTCCATGTTATATTTTTAAATTTTTGAGGCCCATTGTACTACAAAGGCTAGGTTGCAGTTAATATCTGTTTTAGTAGGTATTTATGTTTTCTTCTCCCTTAATTATTGTGCAATATTTAATGTATTTGGCCTGATTATATGTATATTATAAACATCTTGTATCTCTGCAAAGGGTGGATGTGGGGTGATCCAGGGGGGCAGGTAGGGGTATAGTTATATGTGCACATGTTTGTTTGTTTCATGTTATGCTATGTTATGTTATGTTATGTTTTGGTTATATGTTGTTTATTGTAGTCTAATTCCTGTTATTTATAATTGAAAAATAAAATAAAAATTAAAAAAAGAAAAAATATTTCCAGAAAAGAAATATAGAAAAAAGGGAAATTTACTGCTGCAGATATAATTGATAATACAATTTAGTTAGTTAGTTAGTAAGTTTGTTAGTTAGTTTTTGTTTACCGGGTGGGTGTTCTATGCAAACAAATTCCTATTTTCAGACATGACCTGGGAGAGTACAGTATACAGAACATAGTAATGACAGAGAGATTTGACAAATCATTTACAGTGTTAAAACAGAAAAACAGTATGATGAATACAATTAGGCAGTCATATGGAGGGGAAAATACAATTAACAATAGATATAAGATTAATATAAATAAGCACATAGGACAGGATACAAATAGCAGTGGGTACAAAATAAAGATGCATCTGGATAAAAACTCTGTAGACTGTAACATAAATACCTTAAATCGTCAGCAGTCTTGGAAAACCCAAATACAGGGTAAGAAAAGGTTTAAGGGCAAGCACATCTAGACATCCTAGGTAGGTATCCATGGAATGTTCTTCGGAAGGAAGATGTAGTGCAGCTTTGCCTAATATTTGATGGAATGGAATTTCATGGAGCTAGAGTGGAGTAACCAAATGAGGATTCCCATATATTGGTTCTGATTTTAGGGATCTCAGGCAGGGCATTTATTTCAGACCTCAGGGGATTTTGCTGTGGGCATTGTTGAGAAGGGAGACAAGAGCCACTGGCACATGTTTTTGTAAGATGTTATGGGTGACACTCCTTAGTACACGATCGTGAGCTTGAGTCGGGGGGGGGGCCAGCCAAGCCTTTTGTACAGTGAGTAGTGGTGAGCCTGTTTATGAGATGCAAGGGCAGATTGACTGATATTGTTATATTTGACATCCCATTTGGAGAGGGTAGCTTTGGAGGCTGATGTGAAGATTGGAGCTCCATAGAGAGGTCTGGTAAGATAATACATTTAGCAATTGCCAGCCTGGCCTGCAAGGTAAGATAGTGGCTGATTTTGCAGGAAACCCCAAATTTGGCAATAACTAATTTGCAGGTGCTCAGTATATGTGATGAGAAATCAAGCAAGGGGTCAAAGATAATTCCTAGTAGGTGAAAGAGGTGACCATAGGGATGGGCGATGTATCCTGGCATGCAGCAGTTTGGGTGGCTGGACACTGTCTAAGTTTAGGAGGAAATTCAAAAAGTATGGACTGTGTTTTGGTCATGTTTAGTTTAAGTTCATTATAAGCCAGCCAGTAATGAACTGATCACAAGTGTGCAGTAAGATGTTGGTTTATGAGAGAGATATTATTAAATTGATAAAAATGAAACAGTAGAACCAGAAAAAGAAAAGAATGCTGTGGACTCCTCTGATGAAAGTAGTGCAGCACTGTCAGCATTTCCAGAAAAATGTGATAAAACACAGTAACAAGTAGCCAAAACAGTTAGACTTAGACAGTCAATGATTCAGTGTTTGTGGAATAGCAATATGGAGAGATGGGGTATATAGTTCTTATGTAACTTGTAGTACTTTTTGTGGCTTTACTCTATTCCCACCCTTGAGTAGTAGTAGTATGTCGGTAGTAATTTGTAGAGAATAGAAGGCCCAGGAACAAGAGTGAAAAGAGCGTTGGAGAAGGAGGAGGAGGAGGAGAGGATGGTGGTAGATGAAAAAACACACCCTAAGCAAGGGAGTTGTGTTAGAGGAGGGCTTAAATAGAGGTTGTGGGAGGAACTATTCCCCATATTGAACCTCAAGCAAGCCCTACCATTAAGGAAAAGGCACTGTCTAGTACCACAAGACATGCCACTCCACGACACACAGCTCATGCATATCCACAAGGAAGCAATGCCTTTGATGAAGACATTGTACATCAACAAGATCATGATGTATGTATTTATTTTTTTTTATTTATTGAAAACTTTCATCAGGAAAGGCACACTGAACAATATATAGTTGCTTATCTCACGGAGCATCCTGGGGGAAGGGGAACATGGGAGTACAGTAATCAAAAACACATTTCCATGCAGTATTATAGAAGAGTATATATGTAATAATCAACAGCACATTTCCAAAGGTAATATAAAACAGAGAAACAACAGAGTGAAAAAAAAATCAGTTAGTAGCATCAGATAAACATTGGGATTTGATGTGAGAGGAGCAAATTAACAGCACTGCAGACTTAATACATACAATGCAGACAAGGAAGTGCAATAAAGTACATTGGTTTCTCTTCACGTTAAGTGCTAGGCTTGGAAAGGAGATGGGGAAGCCAGAGGGGAAATTAGGAGGAGTGAGGAGCCACAGGAAAAGCTAGGAGCAGCTGCAAGATGGAGAGAGGATGTTGAGGAGGGAAGTCAAGATGGACCACGGAGAGCAGGAGTGCCCAATTTTATGAGGCGTTGAGTTCCAGAGCTTAGGGAACCTGTAGGAGAACAACGATCGGCCTATAAAGGTGGTGTGTCGTGGTATAACTAGGGTGCAGGAGTCACTGGATCTGAGGGAGAGAGGGGCAGTGGGGCAGGAGGACAGTGAGGAGGTAAGGTAAGGTAAGGGGGAATCATATAGAAACATAGAAGCTGATGGCAGATAAGGACCGCAAGGCCCATCCAGTCTGCCCATTTTTTCTATCTTATGAATGTGCCATTGGCCTTTACGCTATCAATGACCTATTTATTCATACTCATCTGTAATGCTCCCTTATGCCTATCCCATGCCTGTCTAAAGCCCTGCACTGTATTCATATCCGCCTCTTCCTGAGGTAGGCCATTCTATACATCCACTACCCTTTCTGTGAAAAAGACCTTCTTCACTTTACCCCTTAATCGGCCTCCCTCTAATTTCATGCTGTATCCTCTTGTCCTGCTATTTTTTGTATACTGAAACATGTTAGATGCTTTCACCTTGTTAATACCCTTAAGATGTTTGAATGGTTTGATCATATTACCTCTCTCCCTCTTTAGTTGTAATGTATACATATTGAGCTCCATTAATCTGTCCACATATGTTTTCTGATGCAGTCCCTGTACCATTTTGATTGCCCTTCTCTGGACTGCCTCCATTTTGTTAATGTCATCATATAGGTATGTCTTCCAGCACTGCACGCAGTACTCCAGATGGGGTCTAACCAGTGTCTTGTAAAGAGGGATTATTACCTCCCGCTTCTGATTTGTGATACCCCTATTAATACACCCCAACATCCCTCAAGCCATACCTACTGCTTTAGTGGTCTGCTTGGATGATTTCACGTCATCTGTGATAATGATGCCCAAGTCTTTTTCTTCCCTTGTGATTGCCAGCAACTCCCCCTCCCAACCTATAGGTAGCTTCAGGGTTTCTCTTCCTTATGTGCATGATCTTGCACTTCTTTGCATTAAACCCCAGTTGCCATTCTTCAAATCAAAATTTAGAGACACATTTTATGTAGTGGGCTAGACGGCAGTTTTCCAGGAAAGGAAAAGATAGAGAGCTTGTAGCCTTGGAGCAGGCATTTCTGAGGGCTCGATATCTGTCAGTGTCAGCATTTGATTTAGAGACTTTGTGAGCCTTCCAAGCCCAGTCTTGAGCTCTCATACATGCCATCAATTCTGGTGTGATCCACGGGAGGTGATTTCTGCATACTCAAGTGCACTTAAAGGGTGTGTGTGCTTGTTCCAGATGTTAATAAGGTGGCCTTGGAAATAGTCCAGGGCTTCGTTAACTGTTGTAGCAGAAGAAATAGGAGACCA
Source organism: Neoceratodus forsteri (assembly GCA_016271365.2). Lineage (NCBI taxonomy): Eukaryota > Metazoa > Chordata > Ceratodontiformes > Ceratodontidae > Neoceratodus > Neoceratodus forsteri. The sequence goes on along the minus strand of CM028129.1, from coordinate 732,284,146 downwards.
GTCAGTGTGGGCTAGGTCATATAGGAGGTGGGTAAGGTCTAGGGATTTATATGCATGGACAAGCATTGTTTTATGCAGGGCTTTTGGGTGGTGGAGTTTGCGGACCAACTAGATCATATGATGGTCACTGAGTGCAACTGGGAGGAGGCAGCCTGATTCGATTACTCTGTGGACATGTGAGGTTAGGGCCCAATCGATGACTGAGTTGTTGCCTGATTTAGTATTTAGTCAGGTTGGCTCGTGGATCAATTGAATTAAGTTAAGGGTCGCAATGTTGTTACGCAGCTTGGATAGGGAGGGGGTTCAGGCTAGTTTTGGTTAAAGTCGCCTAGTATATAGAGTTCGCTGTTTGATGTGAGGGTGGAAATTTGAGAGAGAAGACTAGAGGCAATAGTAGGGGAGAAGTCGGGGCAGCATTAAATCCCAGCAACATAGATTGATATGAAGTAAGGCATGTAGAGCCTGAGGACAAGGGCTTCATAAGTTGTGGGGACCAATACAGATAGGACCTGGGTAGTATGAATGGAGGACGAGGTGTAAATAGCTACACCGCTGCCCCTACCTGCGTGATCTTGTTGGGTGATATTGTAGCCAGGGATGTATATACTGGGATCTGGTGTTTTAGTATTTAACTAGGTTTCGGTTATTATGAGGAGGTCAAGGGCCAGCAATAGTGCTAGGGGTTGAAGTAGGACTGGTTTAGGTAGTAGACGTCTTACGTTAAGGTGGAGGATTTTAAGACCACGAGAGAGGATTGGTATGTTGGAGGCAGGGGAGGGTGTGTGTGGGAGAGGTGCTGCCTGCATGTTTGATAGAGGGGGGCCAGGATTAGGGTTTATATCCCTGGCTGATAGTAGGAGAAGGGAGATGACTATGAAGTGGAGCTTTGAACTTTTGTATCATGACTTAGATGTGACTGGGCTATAGGGGGTAGGCGATAATAAGAGAATGCAAACCGGATAGCTAGGGAGCACAGGAGCACATAGGAGTTAGGTACAGAAGAGGGGGAGGCCCAGGGTAGAAAAGTATGGTGAGCCCAAAGTTGGAGGAATGGAGTGGGGGATCCCAACATCGGGGTCAAAGGGGCTGAAATTAGAGGAAGAGAATAAGCAAGATGGGTTACTGAGGGTTTATTTAGGAGGTTTGCATGGATAGGTGGCATGGGAAGAAGTGATACAGTAAAAAGAGTAAGGAGAAGTAGGCAGCTTATTTGTAAAGTCAGCATTCTGTGGTATGCGAGGGCCAGGCAAGAAGGTTTAATATTTTTTATTTTTTTGCAGATGACTTTGAGTGGTTAGGGAAAGGTAATTCGGTAATGCCTAGTTAAGTGACAGGTCTAGATAAGTTGGAGTAGAAGCCGTAAGTAGCACCTAATTTAAAGTCAGGTGATGTGTCAGAAAGATAGAACGATTCTTGCCCTTTGAGTAGTGCTGGCTTAGGAACAGTGCCCTCAAGTGGTAGAGATGTATAACTTGCAAAAGTGGGGAGAAGATGGTTTCCTGAAGAGAGAAGGAGCGAAAGAAGAAATCAACTTAAATGCACTGACAGGACAAAGGCCTCAGAGTTTGGGAGGTGGGGGAAGAAAGGAGACAAAATAATTTAGTAACAAGGTGAGAAATTAAGGGTGCTTAGTAGCCAGGGAGGGAGAGAATGACTCTGGGAGTGGCTGGTATTAAGCACTAGCAGTGTCACCAGTATACAGAAGAAAGGCAAGCAGGGGGTTGCAGAAGGGGGAAACAGTGATTCAGCAATTAGACAAAGCAGTTTTTAACCTCAGACTGTTAATATTTAAATAGCATAAGACAGAAAAAAAAAAAACACTCCAAAAATGACAGTAGTTTCCTACTCTAACAATTCAAAAATGGTTCTAGTTTCCTACTCTAGCAATTCAAATTCGGCATTGGGTACATTAGGCTCACTACAGATTCAGTTGCAGAGGTTAGCAAAAGAAAAGAAATTTAGGCAGCAGAGAGATGAGCTCCAGGGGAAGGCACCAGGCAGTTCAAAATACCCAGGAGATGAAGCCAGTCAGGGAGAGATGGAGTGCTGAATCGACCTATATTAGACCCAGTTCAGGCACCACCCACCAGTTTAGTTCACGGCTAGCAAACAGGGCTGCAGCTGCTTTCCCGAAGCGTACCTGGATCCTTGCTCTTGAGGGTGGGCTGAGGAGTGCCCTGTGGCCAGCTGTGTTCAGCACCAGACCATTAGCGCAGAAGATGGAGTCCGCTCAGGACAATCCTGCATCCTTGCTCTTGAGGGCAGGCTGGGGATCGATTACTTTTTTTTTTTTTTCCCTTCATTAATGTAATCATGCCTCTGTTATAAGTTCTGCTGTTTGCAAAATGGACACAAAACATGGCTTCCAAGGTCAATTTCCCAGCAGGCCTCATGGGAAATAATTAGCCAACTCAGCTGCAGGAGAATGTTATCTTGGGAACATTTAGCCACAGATCCTAAAAGGCAGATGGGAGAGTTCCATTTTGAACACCTCGGTCATCCTGAGAGGCGGAGGTGTAGGGTTGCACACCTTGGACATCCTGGAAAACACAATCATAAAATTGTACTGAGGATGTCTTGGTCTGAACTAAGCCATCTGGCCTAGATAATGTCATCCCTCCATACATACACACACCCATCTGGGGAGGGGGTGCAGGGGTGAACTGTCACTCAAAGGGGCAAAACCACCTCCCACAGTCACAGAGAATTCAGCTTTCCCTCTTGGACTTGGAACATCTGAAGACAAGGGCCCTGCCACACAAAGACCAGGTTGACAGGTAAGATAGCACAGTAAGGGACAGTGTTTTCTGTAGCTAGAGCAGGAAGGATTTTAGGTAAGGATAGCTTCAATTTTTGCTGTACATCAACTGTCTGTCTAACTTGTTTTATTTTCTGTTTCTGTTTTTTTTTTGGCCAAAGGCTCTGATTTCTGACTCCACCCACAGCTTCCCCCATCTCCAGGCTTCCCCCTGGATGGGACCGCTGTGCAGGAGACCCCTCCTTGGGAATGTGGGTCACAAAGCCCTGGCTTGCACCCCAGGGTGGGGTTGTGGGAGTGGACCCCCCAGCGGACAACAGTCTGAATGGGGAGTGGCAGCAGAGCAGGACCAACATTTGTGGCAGAGATTTTTGCAGTAGTTTTACTCCCTGGGAATGGGGACGTGCAATGACACCAGCATCCTCCCGGCCCCCTGAAATGCATGGTGCCAGCCATGCAGGACTCTCAGCCTGTGCCAGGGGTCCTCATTGCACCTGACACTCTTCCCCCCTTCCCCTGGAGTGAGAGAGCAGTTCATAGGATGCTCGATCCCTCTCCCCCTGCCAGCCTTCTGACTCCCGAGTCTGTCCCTGAACCTGGGATGTCGGCGCCACAGATGGACACCTTGCTACCGCGCCGGTGGATTGGGTTATTTTCGGTTTCTTAATAAATGTGCAAACCTTTTGTTGTCCTGTAAATACATCCTGCTTGTAAATACTTGTAGTCACTAATAAAGACTCAATGTTTTTTTATAGAATTAGTGACTGCTTGTTTTATTTAAAATGTAATTCTACTATTTCTGCTAGACTCTGTTTGCAGTCGGTCTCTGAAGGGGCACTCTACCCACATATATTGTGTTGCCCTTCCTAGCCTTGTGCAAGGAGGAGGTAGCAGTGAACTAGAAGTCCCAGGTGAAGGGGATGTTTTCACACTGGTGGCATCAGGGCTGCAACTGATACCAGTGCAGTGCAGATCAGCGCACATATTTAAAGTCAGAATTTGTGCACAGTGTGCTTTCCTGTGAGGCTGGAACTCAGAGAGAGGTAAAGATTTACCTAGCACACTGGGAACAGAGTGCTGAAATATACATTAACAGTCACAAAACAGGATATACAAAAGGTTGCATTGCTTACTACTGTGTTTTTATTTCTAGACTGCTTAGTGCAGCATAGCTAGAGAATATGAGCTCCTCAACCTATGCCAAATTTCAGGTACAGCAGCCTTGTGAGCTGTGCGCAGAGATGGGGATTGTACATGAGGGCCTGACAAAGAATGGACTCATGGAAGCCTTGTTGGCACATGACTGGATGCAAGAGGAGCAGACTGTCTCAGGAGAGCATGGCCCAATCCTTGTGCAACAGGCGGTCACTGAGAAAGGTGACCCAGGTAGCGAGACTGAGGTCACAGCAAGCGTGCCAGGGGAGCACCTTGAGCTTAGATCTGGTGAGGCAGAACAGCCCAAACCTGAGCTTAGAGCTGCTGCAGCAGAGGCTCAACATCAGCTAGAGATCCTGAAGAATGAGTTTGTGCCAAAGGATGCTGAACTACAGAGGGCAAGGCTGGAGGCTAAAAGGGAGAAACTAAGGCTAGAAGCAGAGGAAAGAGAGAAAGTTCACCAGCACAAGATCCTGATGTGAGAAAAAAGAGAAAGAGCAACAGCATGAGATCCAGAGGCAACAGCGTGAGATTGAGATGGTGAAACTATGCCAGCAAATCCCATGGTAAACCGTAAGTAATGGTGAAGGAGATCCAACCCACAAAGCCACAATTAATTCAGAAATGTTCCTATAATACTGGGCAGGAAATGATCTGGATTTGTTTTTAAAATCATTTGAGAGAGTTGTGGGCGGTTGAGATTGGACAGGGTTCATGGATGACCCACCTGACCCCATTGCTTTCTGACTGTGCTTTGCATACATTTGCTAGAATGGATGATAATGACTGCATGGATTATGATAAAGTCAAAAGAGTGTTGTTGAAACATTTTGAACTGACTCCTGAGGCTTGTAGGTGGAAATTCAGAGAATAAAAAAAAGGCCCAGGAGACAGCTATGTTGAACTGCATGTGCAAACATGTGCTTACCTAGACCATAGGGTAGATGGGACTAAAGTGAGGACTGTAGAGCAAATTAAAAATTTGATTGTGTGGGAACGATTTCTAAAAATTGTACCTGTTGATCTGTGCATATGGCTGCTGTACTGGGCATGCAACTCCGCAAAGGAGGCAACAGAAAGTGTTGATTTGTATGTGGCCAGTGGACCACATTCGCAGCCTAAGAACGATGGGGGTTGGGCAGCACATGGTTTTAAGGGGACCCAGGGAGGGTAGCCTAAAGGAAACCAGTCTGCACTCATGCCTAAAACAGAACCCTCCGGTTCTAAATGGAACAAGGAGCCAGAGGCAAAGGAATGCAGGATTTGCCATAATGTGGAGCATCTATCCTATGGCTGCCCTAAAAACAGTAGCAAAGAGCAAAAGTCTGGGGGAGGGGGTGACCAAGACAGTACTCAGCAGTTTGTAAGCTGCGTATACACTGTAGTACAACCAAACTCCGCCAAGCATATGAACCCTATTCTAGTCAATGGGACCGTAACACAGGGATTGAGTGACGCTGGTGCCTCCATCTCCATGGTGAGGTATGATCTAATCCAGGCAGAGCAAATTTTACCTGGGCAGTTTTCCAAGATCTGTAGAGTCATGGGTCCAGTAGTCCAAGTGCCAATGGCTTGAGTCTTCCTGAGCTGGGAAGGTGGCCATGGGGTACAGGAGGTAGGAGTTGTACCTGATCTCCTTGTGGATATGATCATGGGGTATGATTTTGACCACAGGGAAACTCTAGTATGTGTTACTACTCATAGCCAGGCAAACGGACAAGCTTCTGAAGCTGAGGAGTGGATGATATAGCCTGTGTAGACCCCTCCCTCAGCAGCTGAGGAAGCAGCTAGTGTGGGTGAGGGGCTAGCTAGGAGTAGCAGCCATGAGCCCCAGCTGCAAGGAGAAGAGGTCACCACTAGGGGTAGCTTTCCTCCTTGAGGGGAATTGGGGAGTGTCAGATGGTAGGAGCAGGGCAAGGCAGGGTACAGCGAGCTGATTCTACCCTCCAAAAACTAAGAGAGATAGCAGATAGTGTTGAGGACTCTCAGGGGAGTAAAAAGTCAATTTATTGGGAAAATGGGTTGTTGTACAGGGAGTGTACACCACAGAGGGGGCTAGAGGGAGAGGTACTCCAGCAGCTGGTAGTCCCCTGGGACTACTGAAAGAAACTTCTGGCCTTGGCCCATGACATACCTTTTTCAGGCCACCTGGATATCAACTGCATGAAAAGGCAGCTCAACAAAAATGTCTTTTGGCCAAGCATGTATACAGATGTGACAAATTACTGTCGAACTTGTCCATAGAGCCAGCAGGTAGAAAAGGTAGGGGACAAAACAAAGGCAGCTTTGGTGCCCTGTCCATTATTGACTAACTTTTTAAGAGGGTAGCCGTGGACATTGTGGGGTCCCAGAGTACCCCAAATCGCACGGGCAAAAGAAAGTAATAGATTAATCTGGTCACATGTCCTTCACACACGCAGATGAATCTTACACTTTTTTGGTCAAAACTCTTGGAAATTGATTATTCTGATGTGGATGTCATGGAGCAGCCTTCTTTGTTTATATGGATGCCTGTGTAAGAGAACCACTCATTAATACCACTGCTGACCCTTTTGAGTACTGGCTGAGAAAGAAAAAGATCTGGCCTGCACTGTCTGCCTCTGTTATACAGTAAAGCTTGCTAGTTGCCCTCCCACTAATGTTTATTATGAGTGTATAATTAGCATGGCTGGAAATGCTGTCTCTGATAGCCACACAAGGCTTACTCCTGAAAATGAACAGCACCTTACCTTCCTGAAAGTCAGTCTCAACAAATTCTCCTACTAGTTCAATGAATAGTGTCAGGAACATAACAGCGATGATGACGAACAGCTGCTACAGATGTCTCATAATAAAGCTATTTACTTGGTGGTGTTTGAAGACAATGATGATGAGAAGTACTGATTTATTTGAAATTCAGAGAAACATAGAAACACAGAATCTGATAGCAGATAAGGGCCGCTTGGCTCAGCCAGTGTGTCCAATTTTTTTTCTGCCTTCATTTTTGCTGCAGATTGACTTGATCTACAGCACTGTCTCTCCTCCCGCCCACCTTACCCCAACAATTCCCTTGTGCCTATCCCAGGCATTTTTTAACCTCTTCACTGTTCTTGACCCCACTACCTCAGCCGGAAGGCTGTTCCAAGATTCCATCACTCCTTCTGTGAAGAAATACTTCCTCACATCTCTCCTGAATCTACCCCCCTCCAGCTGCATTATAGTATGTCTCCTTGTTCTAGAGTACATTTTTTTCAGAAAAATACCCCGTCCTGTACCTTATTAACCCCAATGAGGTATTTAGAGGTCTCTATCATATCCTCCCTCTCCCTTCTCTCCTTCAGGATGTACATATCAAGCTCCTTTAGCCTCTCCCCAAAAGGGCTTTTGATGCAGACCCTGCACAATTTTTTATAGCCCTCTTTTGGACTGCCTCCACTCTGTTTATGACCTTTCTGAGATGTGGTATCCAGAAATGGACTCAGTACTCAAGGTGGAGTCTTACTAGTGATCTACATAGGGCCAACACCACCTCCCTCTTTCTGTTGATGGTACCCTTTCCTATGCACCCCAGCATCCCACTTGCCCTCCCGACTGCTTTTTCACACCATCTAGCCATGTGTAGGTCATCCAATATGATTACCTCCAGGTCCCTTTCCTGCTCAGTCATTGTCAGTATCACTACACCCATTTTGTACTCCACACCTAGGTTTCTATGGCCTAAGTGCATTATTTTGCACTTTGTTGCATTGAAACCCAGCTGTCATACCCTTGACCACTCTTCCAGTTTTTTCTGATCTCTGCCCATCCTTTCCACACCTCTGTGCCCCTCTGTTGCAGATCTTGGTGTCATCTGCAAAGAGGCAGACCTTCACATCCAGATCCTCTGCTATATCACAAATAAAGATATTATAGAAGACCATTGCCAGTGCTGAACCCTGAGGTACCCTGCTGGTCACCCTCTCTTCCTCAGAGTGAACTCTGTTTACCACTACTCTCTGCCTCCTGTCCCCTAACTAGTTCTTACTCAGGTTACCACCTTGTTGCCCACCCCCAAGCTACCCAGCTTGCTTACCAGTCTCCTATGTGGAATGGTGTCAAACACCTTGCTGAAATCCAGGTAGGCCACATCCACCACTCCACCCTGATCTAACTCCTTGGTCACACAGTCAAAGCAATCATTACTCTAAATCCATACTGCCTCGGATCCTGTAACCCATTGGATTCAAGATATTCCACAATACTTTCCTTTTTTAGTGTTTCCATTAACTTACCACCACCAATGTCAGGCTGACAGGCCTATACTTGCCAGTTTCTTCTCGGCTGCCATTTTTGTAATTAAGTAAGTAAAGTTTTATTTGTATTTGGTGCCTAATCCCAGAGGCTGTGGGTGCCATTACAGGTAAAAAGCAGGGTTATAGGCAGCATAGAACAATCAATAACACTGTTCACCTCTGCTGTACCAGCAGTGCCCTGCTGCACGCCAACCCAGCCCCTGTTTGTGCCCACCTCCCAGCAAAATCTCACCACTACAGCTGGGAGAGGGAGATCTACAAAGGGGCAAAGGGCGCTGTATAAGTTGTGCTTGTTGGCCTGAGATCTAAATGCATTTTTTTCTTACCCCACTCAAGCACTCCATAAGTTACAATTAAATACTAACATAATATTTAATTAAAAATAGAACCTAACCTAATCACACATTCACCATCCACACCACAAATACATAAAAATGTACCTAGCCACAAACATAACACACTCATACACTAACTAAACCCACACCAACCCAAAAGAAAATCAAGTTTAGTTCTAATTAAACTTGGAGAATCCAAGACCTCAAGTCCAGAAAGCTTCAGATAGTCATTAAAGCACTAGGCAGCTCAATTCAGAAGGAAGAAACACTAGGTCAAAAAGTCAATAGCACTCTCACTGCTATAGGAACAGTATAGCCACAATGAGACAGTGCTCTCACCGCTGAATTCAAGTGCAGATCCTAAAAAAGTTGTGGTGTTCAGGAGAAGTTATTTACACTGACCTTCCTCTTAGCTGAACCACATCAAATAACTATGTGAAGTGGGACTACATCTGCCCATCTTAAGTCCTCTAGGACCACCTCGGTCTCCAGTCATCTGTTAAATAGGTCTATCAGAGGTGCAGCTATTACCTCCCTGAGCTCACTCAGCACCCTTGGATGCACATAATCTGGTCCCATAGCTTTGTCCATCTTCAGGTTAGCAAGTTCTTTCTAAACTCTCTCCTCAGAAAAAAAGACTAGTGTCCACTTTCCTCCCATCAAAGCTCCTGATCTTTTTCATGGTCCCTCCCTTTCCCCTTAAACAGTGAACATTAAGCAGAAGTACTAGTCTGCCTTTACTTGGTCCTCCTCCATACAGTCCCCCCTCCCTCTTTAACCTTACAATCCCTCCCTTTGTCTTCCTTTTTTTTGCTAGCATACCTAAAAAATGTCTCATCCCCTTTGATACTGCCTGAGCAATTCTTTCTTCACTTTGCACCTTTGCACTCCTTACTGATTTCTATGCTCCCTCTCTTTTCCCCGATACACTTCCCTATCCTCTTCTCATTGTGTCTTCTCATACCTTTTGAATGCTACTCTTTTAGCCTTATCTTTTCTGCCATCTCTTTCAAGAGTCATAAGTCTCCTCTTCCTTTTGCTTTTCCTTATTTTCTTGACACAGAGGTTTGTTGCCTTCATTGTGCCCTCTTTTAGTTTTGAAAGCAAAACAAAATGATAATATTAAATGCACGCTGAAAATGGAAAACAGAGTTAAAAATCTTTCAACCTTAGGTCTTCTTCAGGAAATATCTAAAAGAGAAAAAAACAAAGTTTTTATCTTTTCGATATTTCCTGAAGATGATCTAAGATCGAAATGTAGGTTTTTAACTCTATTTTCCATGTTCAGCATGCATTTAATATTACCATTTTGTTTTGCTTTCAGACCACATGTTGACGATACACCTTGTTTTTGGTTTTCTCTTTTAGTTTTGCCCACTGTTCCTCCAACCCTCAGATCACCTCTCTCTGTCAGGTCATTCCCGAAGAATTCACCTATCTTTATAAAATCTGCCCATCTGAAATCCAGGACTCTTGCCATTGTGTGGTTGTATTCCACAGCTGTTCTTATGTTGAACCACACTGTGCGATGATCACTGGTCCTCAGATGACTTCCCTCCTTGATGTCTGCAACACTTTCCCTGTTAGTAAGCATCAAGTCCAGTACTGCCCCATCTTGAGTAGGTTCACTGATTAGTTGCCTGCAGAATACTCCCTGCAGGGAGTCCAGGATGTCCTTGCTTCTAGCTGAAGCTGCAGCTGGAAGGCTCCAATCTACATCTGGCAGATGGAGGTCCCCCACCAGCATCAACTCCCCCTTTTCTGCCATTTTGCCAAATGCATCTAACATTTTCTTATCTCTTCCCCTTTGCTGGAGGCCTGTAGATCACACCTGCCTGAATAGTGGCTCCATTTCCTGACTTGAGGATGACTCACAACACCTTAGCCCCCTGAATTCATTGTATTTCTGTTGCTTTTATGGTTTCCTTCACATAAAGCACCACACCCCCTCCTTTCCTTCCCACTCTGTTCTTTTGGAACAGCATGTAGCCTGGTATGACCGTGTCACAGTCATGGCTGTCAGTGCACCATGACTTAGTAATGGCCACAATATCCAGGTCAGCCTCTGCCATGATGGCCTCTAGGTCTGGGATCTTATTTCACACTTGTACTTCCAGATTTTGTTAGCTTTTTGCTTGTTTCTTCCCCCCCTTTCCTTTTGCTCCCCCTCATTCCCCCTTCTCTTTAGACTTTTTCTTTTCCCTTCTGCCTTTGCTATCACCCTGTTTCTTTACTTAACTTGTACCCTGGGGACTCTCACCCATCATGATCTCTCTACTCCATATCTCAGCCAGTGGGGGGGGGGGGGCAGTTTCTGCCGCCACTATTTCTTCGACCACCCCGCCTACTTTAAATGTTCATCGAAATGACATGTAAACCATCCACTGAGTACTGTGGTTCCCCTCTCAGATGGATGCAGGCCATCTCCTCTGTATAGGCTCTTATCCTCCCAGGTGGGTCTCCAGCCTCCAATGTAGCTGTACCCGTTCTCACTGCACCATTCCTTCAACCATGCGTTGAAGGTCTTTTTGCAGATATCCCTCTCCTTTCCTCTCTCATAGACAAGTAGCACCTCTGCAAAAGCTACTGAGTGTGCTGCCAGTCTAAGACCACTTTCCAGTTTCCTAAACCCCCTGCACTATTACAGCCTTGTCCCTGGCCAGGTCACTTATCCCCAGGTGGACAATGAAATCTAGCTTCCCCTTCCTTTCTGCTGCCCTAGTGATCTGTAGGATATGCTTCCAATCTCTCTGGGTAGTGGCAACACACAGGCACCTGACCTCCCTCTCCACCCCTTTTCTATTTCCAACTCTATCCCCTGACAATTGAGTCCTCCACCAGAAGTTGCTTCCTCCTCTGGGGTCCTGTTTCACCCTCCTTGGGGTCTCCACTAGGGAGGGCTCCCACATCCTCCCTGGTCACTGCCACTGCTGCCTCTTCTTGGCAGTCTCGCTCCACCAGAACAACGTAGGAATTATTGTAGCGGCATTGATTGAGGAATGTGCCTGTGACCTGCCCCCCAAGCCTTCCAGATCCCACCACCCCCATCCTTCTCAAGCCCACTGTAGTCCAGCTCTTCCTCCTATCTGATATGATTTGAAGTAATGGTGTCTGACTGGGTGGCCTCTGGATGAGGAAGAAGATCCCCTGACTCCTAATCAACTGGGCCTTGAGTCTAGTGATCCTCTCCCTCAACCCAGAGAGGTGCTCACAGATAGGTCAGCACCGCAGTCTCCAGAAGGTCTTCCTGAAGACTGCTGTCCCACACCCACTGCACTGCACCACTCCTTGCATTCCCTATTCCTGCTGTCCCTGTGATTCCTGGCCTCCTTTCCCAGATCCTATTAATGGCTAAGCTGTATGTAGTACAAGTTACTAAAGTACAAAAAAAATCAACCCTTTAATTAAACCACCCTACCTATGCCACAAATACAGGCATGCCATAAACAGTACCATTTTTTTTTGTGTCTCACATAGGTAATAATATTAAATGTCTGCAGTACTCATCTAGTTAGACTATAGTCAGTTTACTCACCGCACTCCTCTCTCTCTCTCTCTCTCTCTCTCTCTCTCTCTGTCTCCTTGGCTGACTCCAGGCAGACTCCCAATGTCCTTTGTGTGGGTCCCACACACAAAAGCTGCACATGGGAGGGCCACTTGTGGTAGATGCCTTTTCTGGGAGTGGGCTACACAGGTGATTGAAGAAGTGTGGTGATGGGGGAAGAGTTACTCACCAGTTAAGTGTGGTGATGGGGGAAGCATAACCCACCTGCAGGAGCCCACAGTCAAGCCACTCTGGTAATCAGTAGGGAGAGGATAGTCACAGCTTCACCTCTAGTGACTCAGTCTCCCTGCTCTATTGTCTGGATGTCCTGCAAGGTGCAGGATGGCTCCTCTTTTTAAAGCAGTTTCTTACTTTCTAGCTCTGCACCAGTTCTGTTGATTGGAGGAGTGTGGTGATAGAGGCGTAGTTACCCAGTGGCTGGAGCACTCTGTCATTCTGCTACAGTGATTGGTGGGATGGGAAGAATCAAAAATTCTCCTCTAGTGACTCTCTTCCTCCCCTGCCATCTGAAAGTCCTGCAAGGTGTAGGATAGGTCTGCTTTTTAAAGTGACTTCTTTCCTGCTTCCATGCCTCCTCTGTTAATTGGAGGAGCACTGTGATGGGGGCAGAGTTACCCTCAGGGTAGAGTGCTCGGCCACATTGCCCTGTTGATTGGTGGGAGGGGAGAATCACAGCTTCTCCTCTAGTGACTCTCTCTCTCTCCCTCCCTGCCCTGCTGTCTGGAAGAGGATGATGGTCAACAACCAGAACAGAAAGTTATGTAAAAAAATGCCCCATTGTGAGGTGTGTATTAAACTTATACCTGTATGTGTTTTTCAGGTTTGGTTCAGGTACCCAAGTGGAGTTTCATAGGTTGTTCTGAGCAGAGAAGACTAATAGTCCATATTGCTCACCATTTAGTATCCCATTACTTTTCTATTAAGTGAATATCTATCCAAGCTATGCTTAAATTCCTCAGTAGTTTTGCTGGCCACTACCTCAATAGGGAGGCTATTCCAGATTTTTGGTACTCTGACAGAGAACCAGTATTTCCTTCTGTTGTTATGATACCTATTACCTTTAATCTGCAAGGGGTGTGCTCTAGTGTAGTGACTTTGTTCCCTGATATCCAGATTCAATATATCCCACAAATCTGGGTTAGAAAAGGCTTAGTGCACCAGGCACATATCCCATCTGAGCCTGCAATACTCAAGACTGAACATATCCAAGTTCTGCAAACTTTCACTATATTCGAAGTGTTGTATCCCTCTAATTAATTTTATCACCCTTTTCTGTACCCTTTCCAGTGCTCTATTTTGGTTTTACCCCCTGGTGCCCATAGTTGTGCGCAGTATTCCATGTGTGGTCAGACCAGTAAAGTATAGAGTGGAATGAGAACATCCTTATGTCTACTCTTAATATGCCACTTAATACAGTTTAGGATCCCGCTAGCCTTTTTGACTAACTGGTTGCAATGTATCTTGCAACCAAGGTCATTTGAAATTCTAACTCCCAGGTCCCTTTCGTCTGTTACTTCTCTTAATATGGAACCATTTAAACTATAGTTATTTTTAGGATTCTTGTGGCCCAAGTGCATCACTGTACACTTATCAGTATTGAATGCAAGTTTGTACATCCTAGCCCAGTCCTCCAGTACTTGTAGTGCTTCTTGTAGTATTTCTGCATCTCTCTTGTTATTTACTGGTTGGCCTAATCTTGTGTCATCAGCAAATTTGGACATCCAAGTTTCTCCCTTAGTTTTCATAGATGATATATATATAAACATCAAATAGGGCTGGCCACAGGACAGAACCCTGCGGCACCCCACTAGTGACACTGGACCAGTCCGAATAACTACGCCTTATGCAGACTCTTTGCTTCCTGTCATTTAGCCAAGAGACAATCCATTTGGTAATATTTCCTGGAATATCATGTTCAATTAAGGAATCAATTAGCTGCCCATGTGGTACCTTGTCAAATGCCTTTTACAGATCTAGAAAGATAATATCCACAGAGTCCCCCTCATCCAATGCCTAATTAACCTTTCCATAAAATTCCAGGAGGTTTGTCTGGCAGGAACGTCCCTTGACAAAGCCATGCTGGGTATGGTCAGTGTCCCCCCCTTTCTTGCATATATTATATCATAAAATCTTTTATAATCCCCTCCATGACCTTCCCCAAAACAGCAGTTAAGCTTATAGGCCGATAGTTACTTACCACATGTTTAGACACCTTTTTATTTATGGTAAATGACATCAGCCAGTCTCCACGCATCTAACACCTCACCCTAGGCCAAGGAAGTTTGGAATATAGTTGTAATAGGGCCAGTTAATTCATTAGCCATCTCCCTGATAAGTCTCGGGTGCAACCCATCTGGTCTCTGAGCCTTTCTTGGATCCATTTTTAGCAGTCTGTCCCTGACTTTGATAGAATCAATTACTACATCATGTTCGCCCTTTCCTGTTAAATGATTTTTTATGTTACATGATTTATTATTGTATGTATTGTAAAAAATTTGTTAAAGCTGGTGGCCATTTGACCATTGTCAGTAATGGTTATACCGTCATCCTGTTTTAATGGGCCTATAGTTTTAGCTTGTCCCTTTTTATTATTTATATAAAAGTAAAGATGGTTTTATGGTTATCCTTAACTTTATTGGCTAACTGTAGCTTATATTTCTTTCTGGCCTATGCAATCTCTTTTTGGATGTTTTTAAGTAAATTGCAATATGTGTTCCAGCATGTTGCTTGATTGCCCTTTTATGCCTTGATGTAAGCTTTTTCTGTTTAATACACTTTTTAACTTTGGCTGTTATCCATACGGGCATCATTTTAGTGTTGCTGTATTTTTTGTTTCGGGGTACATAATTATTAACTAGTAAGGTAATCTCTTACTTGCTAGAGTATCCCACATCTTATTCAAGGATTGATCCTTGAACTCTTCTTCCCAGTCCCAGGTTCCCAAATATCTATGCACACTATTCCAAGCAGCCTTGCTATAGTTGTAAATAATAGTTTCTCCCTTAATGTTCTCCAAGTCATTTAGTAAGGTGACATTTACCATATTATGGTCACTAGAATCTAATGGGGGAGAAACTGTGCAATTTTGTACAGTTTCATACATATTACAAAGAACTAAGTCCAAGGTGTGGTCACCTCTGGTACCTACAGTCACAAATTGTTGTAGTCCCGCTAGGCTAAAGAGTTCCATGTAGTGATGCTCTACAGCAGACTGAGCTATAAGATTGGTCCAATCTATACCTCACAAGTTCAGGTCTCCCATATGTAAACAATTTGCTCCATCTGTAATGGTGTGAAGTTTTTCCAGGAGAGTCATATCCTCGTAAAGAAGATATGAGTGGGGTCTATACACTACTCCTATGTCAACCTTAGGTCCTTTTGTGGGGGTAAGCTTTATCCAAAAGGGCCCCAGTCAGTAGTTTCTACATGTTCTGATGACAAGTGGTTATGGATTATATATATATATATATATATATATATATATATATATATATATATATATATATATATATATATATATATATATATATATATATATATATATATATATATATATATATATATATATATATATATATATATATATATATATATATATATATATATATATATATATATATATATATATATATATATATATATATATATATATATATATATATATATATATATATATATATATATATATATATATATATATATATATATATATATATATATATATATATATATATATATATATACATATATACACACACATATACACACACACATACATACATACATACATACATACATACACTCCACCTCCCCTAGTCTTAATCCAATCTCTTGAATGTAATACATAATCAGGGATTTGTTTATCCTAGACATCTTCCTTGTCCCACCATGTTTCTGTGATAGCACAAATGTGTATTCTATCCTTAACCAGTGCATATCTCAGTTCATCAAATTTATTTATCAAACTTCTGGCATTTAATAACAAGTAGTTCAGATGTGGGATTGTGGCTTTGGATATTTTATCCCTGTTATGTGTAAGTGCATCAGCTTTATCCCTCCTCCTAACTAGTTTAAATGAAGGTCTATTGATGCACAAAGTTTATATGTCAGAACTCTTTCCCCATCTTGTTAAAATGTACACTGTCAAGTGCAAATAAGCTGCTTTGTTAAAATTGGTCCTTATGTCCGATAAAAGTATGCTCGTCCATTTGACACCACCATTTTAGCCATCCATTTAGCTGGTTTATAGCATTTATTCTAGCTAAGCTTGCTCTAGGGACTGGGAGAATCTCAGAGATCAGGACTTTACCACCCTTGTCCTGTAGTGCTGCCCCCACATATTCAAAATATCGATGAATATCTATCATATTTCTTTTCCTTACATCATTTACTCCCACATGCAATACAGTAACTGGTTTCTTGGTATTTTCCAATAAGCTGGCAAGGAGCTGCCTAATATCCCCTATGCCAGCCCAAGGGAGGACACTCACTGTGGTAAAATCATTTCAGTGTTTGTTGTTTTTTTTTTTTTTTTTCCCCACAGAATCTGGTCCGTTGTTCTCAATATAGAATCCCCCATTACTAGTACGTCCTGTGTGACATCGCTTGAACTTATTACTTCCCTTGAGGTAACCAGATCCTGCTGTCTAGGGACTACTACTGGCGATTTGCTAGTTGGATCTGGAGCATTTAACTTGTTTATTCAGCAAGTTAAAAATACAAACAGGCAGTGAATTGTCTACATTATAGATGTAATTACCGTACGCTGACTTCTTAAACATGCAGCTGCACTTGTATGGGATTTACTTTGACAAAAATGTGAACAAATAGTGAAACAAGCACTTGCCTACTACAGTTTAGTTTTGCTATTGATACGGTGGTGAAAAACAACCACTATATATTTTTTTCAGTTATGCTTGCTGAATAGTACACTAATTAAATGGGTGGCTGCCCTTGTATGGGATTTTTACCTTCAGAGTCATTGACATAATATTTTATTTAACCTTCTAACATAAAACTGGAATATAAAATGTAAACTGTCTGTTTCTGTTTAATATACTGGGACCAAGAGATGCAGATATGCAAAACAGTGGGGTTACCAATTTTGTTATCAATTGGGTGTTGTAACTTACTGTTTATCTGCCTAATCATGCCACCCCTATCCACCATCATAATCATAGCTACAGGATATCCTACAAGTCAAAACTGCTGATTTCATCTTTAAATTTCATACTTTATATGCTTTCCGTAGCACAAAATAAGTTATACAATAAGATCCACATCTGTAGTTAGCTGCCATAAAGCCTATCATAGTTAACTGTAATTACATCAGTTGTGGAAACTTGTGGGATATATTCAAGACTGCAGAGCCAGGTGGTTGGACAGGGTCAACCAGATGAAAGGTAAGTTACAAAACACAAGTGCTTAAATAAATTGTCTAGTCTGGTAAATTTTACCAATTGATACCTCATCTTCACAGTAAATTAAACAGACCCAGCTGACCCATTGGTGCAGTGGTAGCACTACAGCTCATGATGCCAGCAACCTGCATTCGGAAACAAGTACAGATCATCAAGGATCAGTCAGAAGGAGGAAGACTGAGCATCCCAGAGGATGCTCTCCTACTATGGGGTGGGTGGAGGGAGGAGAGTCAGCTGTGCTGCATTACTGCCACTTAGGTGACCCCTAGAGTCTGTGCAGCTGGAGTAGCTCATGGGTGGGAGGTCATCTATGGGCACAGCACCATGCATACCTTGCATGTACGGGGTGCATGGTGCACCCTTACATGGGTGTCCTGAGGGAAGGGGAAGAAAACCAGGAAAAGAGCCTTGGTAGCTTGATAAAGTTGACCCTACCCCAAGGCCTCACACCTGGCTACTTGGGCCCTGCCTCGCAAACTGAATCTGTGTGCGGTGGGGGTATAGGAGGCACCTGCCAGCCCTGCCAGAAGGAAGTTTTGGAGAAACACAGGAGGTCAGGTAAGTTCCAGGGATACCAGAGTATTTGCCTGACCTCCAGTCAAGAACTGCACCACCTGTGTGAAGAGCCTGCCAGTTTGAACAGCATCCTACTTGGACACAGCAGGTATGGGGGCTCAGCGGAGAGCCAGAGGCTGTGTTTCCATTCGAGGGTGTGGGATTGCAGCACTACAAAAGCCCATGCCACCCATTAACTGACAGAGTATATTTGCCTGACCTCCAGCCATGAACTGCACCACCTGTGTGAAGAACCTGCCAATCTGAACAGCAACCTACTTGGACACAGCAGGTACATGGGCTTGGCGGCAAGCCAGTGGCTGTGTTTTCATTAGAGAGGGTGGGGGATGCAGCACTACAAAAGCCTGTACTGCCCTCTAGCGTGAGCGCTGGGCATTAGCATGGTAATTCTCCCCCGGGACACTTAGTCTGTAGCCGGGACAGAGTATTTGCCTATCTTAATCACTCTCACAGCCTGGATCTGTAAACGAGTGAGCAGCAGAGAGGAGATCTGTAGCGGTCTATTTGTCAGCAGAAGACTACACCATAATTGACTTTGCCTGCCACTGCCTACAGGCAGGTACAAACTTATTATCTCAGTGTGTAGGGGGCTTGGGGGCTCCACCAGCTGTGCTATGTCACCTGGGTGTGGGGGCTCACCTGACTAAAAGCCTGCACCACCCACAAATTGTTAGACATCTGCACCTGCACCTGTAATCAAGTGAGCAGCCAAAAGGAGAACTGGATGGGTCTGCTTGCCAGCAGAAGACTCCTGCATAATTGACTTTGCCTGCCACTGTCTAACAGCAGGCACAAACTTGGTATCTCTGTGGATAGGGGGCTCAGGGAAGCTGGCAGTCAGGCAATATCATATGGGGGCGTGGCTCATCTCTTTAAAATCCCACACTTCTGCAAGCACGAGTGTAGTGTGAGCATGAGTACGAGTGGCATGGACAAAAAAATTTCTTAAGACTATTGTTAGTTTTTAATTGATATTTTGTACTCTGTATCTAAATTGTTTATACTGTCAAGCTTGCAACTGATATAATTATGCATACACATCAGAAAAGCTAAAATGTTATACTATAAATATAGTTGAAATATTTTATTAATTATAAAGCCTTTTTTCCATAATCACTTACTATCACTATTTGACTACAAAATCATATTTGCCTGGACTTAAGGTGGGCATTGGCTCTATCACAGCTAGCTTATCAATTTTATAAGACTAGGCAGAATTAAAGTGGATTTTAAAGCATGAAGGCCTCCTACTGCCCTTAGTTCATCATTGCAATTGATATCTGTTTGGGAACGGTAGAATTTTATGAAATAGATAAGGAAGTATCACCCAGTTCATGAGTCTGCTTTCTGCATATAAACAGTTTTTTTTTTAAAACAACCAAGACAATGCATTTAAGGAGCAGCTGACATCTTCAGGATAACTTAAGCAAAACATAATATTTAGACACAGTTCAGCTTATATTTCACATTAGTTCTGTATTCCTCCTCCTCATTATTTATTACTGAGTCTAGCTGCATGAAGACAGGATCTCTGCTCCTGAAGAGATCCTATATTCCTGTTGCTTTCCCCCTACCTGAAGTCATAATGCACTGCTTGTGACATCAGTTATTCCCATGGCAACAGATTGTGATGTCACAACAGAGAATTATGACATGGAGTAGGGAGTAAGCTATAGAGTCACATGAACTTTAACAGATAAAGATCATGTATTCAAGAACATTTCCTCTGTAATAAAAGGGAAGGAGAAATCTATAGAATATATTTGGAATGCAAGCTGAGTTGTATCAAATTATTATGTTTTTCAAAGTTTTCTTAGAGGGGTCAGCAGCTCTTTAAAGTGGGTAATATGTATAAGCCTAATGTTGGGTTTGGGGGAACTTTTTATTTTTAGTAATCACTCAGGGCAAGAAGAGAGCTGAAATAGGGTTTGTGAAACCCTTACATTCTCAGATAGGAACAATGTGGAACCCATACAACCTTGACTACAGGCAGAAGGTTCAATATGAAATGTCTTCAAGTTTGTTGGTGAAGATTGTTTGGGTTGCTGGTAGGTCACTTTGTTAATAAAACCCAATACAAGATCTCACTATTTGCTGATGACCTCCTAATCTACCTGCAAAATCCCATAGAGGGACTACCTAGACTTCTCTAAATATTAATTGAATACAGCGAAGTATCTAGTCACAAAATTAATTGGGCAAAAAGTAAAATTCTCCCAGTTAACCAAAGGTCTACTACTGAACTCCAGAATAATCCATGGGGCATGAGGGTGGTTACTTCCCTTAAATACCTTGGTATACAGATATTGAGGGATGGCCATAAACTATTGCAGGATAATTATTATAAACTACTGGGGTCAGTTCACCAGGAATGTGAAAGGTGGGCTGGTCTGCCAATAAGTATAATCAGTAGGATTAATACTGTCAAGATGAATATAATACCAAAATTCTTCAAAACCTGCCCATCAGGTTTCCAGAAAAATTACTTAAATCTTTAAGTAGCATAATACATACATTTTTGTGGAAGGGCAAGGAGGCTTGTATTTCTAGGTCCATTCTTCAACTCCCTCTTAAGAAAGGCAGTTTTGCACTGCCTAATATGAAATATTACTACTGGACCTCCCAGCTGGCAATGCTGGCAACTGTTGTTAATGGCCTGCCACCAGACTGGTTAACTATGAAAGGTGAAATATATGAGGGATACCTTGTTGCTGCCTGCTTTCCACCTGCATTGTCAGGTACTTTCAATTCAATTCAATTTTATTTTTATACTGGAAGGTATCTGAGCAAAAATGCCCATTTTCACAAACATCCCTGTAGTAAAAAAAAATTTAATACAGAAAAGAAGGTAAAAACAATATTTGCAAAATTTGATGGTATTTACAATAGGAACAGTGTATATGACAGGAACATCTAGAATAGGAAAAAAAAAAAAGAAAAACATTACAGAGCACACAACAACAGAGCCAGGATACATATACTTATAAACTCTAGGGTAACTCAAGGGTTGGTGAACATTCAGGGGGTTACCTACTGGGGAAGACACAGGCAGTAGGTTATGGTGAACTTTGTGTGGGAAGGACAGCATTTTAAATTGGAACCTGCCTTCAAGGGTCAGCCAGTTGAGGGAGGCATAGAGGGTACAGTGATGGGTCATCCAGGGGAGGCCAGTCATGAAGCATGCAATATTATTGTATGTGGTTCTGAGTTTGGAGAAAAGGGGGGGATGTGTTAGGGGAGGAGTAGACAATAGAGCTATAATCAAGGAGGGGCAGGAGAAGGGAGCTGGAGAGGAGTAGTCTGGAGACAGGGATAAGGAACTTTCGATTCAGTATAAGATACCTAGCCTCATAGGGATTTTCTTGATGAGGTTAGTAATATGGATATTTGGGTACTTCACCCAGCACAAGAGGCAACCCATACACTAAACAGCTGATGCAGATCTGGGTTTATGAACATAAACTAATTGGACGTGTGGGGAAAATATCGCCTAGAGTGAAATTGGTGCAGGTGGTTAAGGTCATGAAAGAGTATAATGAACAACTACACCAGGCCCTTCTTAGATGGCATAGGAAAGGTCTAATGAAAGTAGAACAACTGTACTTGAATGGTGTCCTGAAGCCAGTTACTGTTATAAAGGATGACTTTATACTGCAAAAGGGAGACTTTTTTGTTTATTTGAGAAAACAGACTTTTCTTAACACAGGCAAATCTGGCTCAATCACCTATAGAAGAGATTTCTTTTAGGCCACAACCAAATTCCAGGCCCCTTTCCTCTATATATAAACTTCTTGTTGGTGCAGCACCAGAACCAAAAATTAGGGCTAGAAGGTTGTGGGAGGGTGATTTAGACTTCCAAATTACAAATAAGGATTGGTGTCTTGCTATTTGTCATGTACATTCATATTCCAAGTCCAACTACAAAGAATTCAACTATGTTACTTGTATAGAATTTATTTAACCCACATAAATTACACCAGTATAATGATACAGTGCCCCAAATGTCATATTGATAGGGGTGATTTATACACATGGCCTTGATGTGTCCTAGAGTCACCCCTTCTGGTCTCAGGTTAAAAGGTAATAAAAGGGGTGTTGCAGTGTGAATTGCCAGCAATGGAAGTTGCCTATATGTTGGGTTTGGACTTCGCATCACATAGAGTGAACAGGGGAAAACTTGCTCACAAACTGTGGAATTTGGCACTAGTCAATGCCAGGAAAACAGTTGTACAAAAATGGCTTAGCACAACACCACCTACAATAGCACACTGGTTGAATAAACCTACTCTTATGTATGAGGTTGGAAAAACACTATCTTTATGCAAATGGACAGGACCATTCGTTCCAGTGTATTTGGTGGTCGATACTGCAGGCTATAGAAGACAATCAAATACCGTTGTAAAGTGTAGTAAAGATGAGAATGTAGGATAGGGTTTTCTTCATTGTGACCTGATTTGTTGTAATATCTTGGTGGCACCCTTTGGTTATAAATAGTCAAAGCCTAAATAACAGTAAATTATGGGATATGCGGGATCGACTGCATTGATTGTGTCTGGGAATGTAGTGATGCACCTGTATAAATGTACCACTAAATACATTGTATAATAATGATTTCATGTATGGCAGGTACCTTAGCAAACTTTGTTTACAAAAAGAAAATATTTTTTGGGCTGATTTGTATAAAGCAGCAGTATTATTACAAACACCCTGTAGGGAGTATAGTTTACCTGGGAAGCCACTCAGATCTGAATTGGGTGTCTCTGTATTCAATGTTCAGTTTGAATGATTTTGTGGATTTCATAGAATAACTAAATTCATCCTGTGTATGCATCTTTTACTATGTGGGGATGTCCACCCAAATCCAGGACCAGTTGATACTAGTTCCCTAAATCTAAATGTGTTAAAGGTGAACACCTTTAGTATTGCCCATTTTAATGTTAGAAGTTTTGTCCCCAAAACTGATGTATTTAAGGAATGGGCAACACAGTCAAGTCCAGATTTTTTAGTGCTAGCAGAAACATGGTTAAATAGGACAATGAACTCCCTTATAAATATTCCAGGCTATAATTTGTGGAGGAAAGATTGGACAAAGAAAGGGGGAAGGGGGTAGCTGTCTATGGTAAATCACAGTTTCAGACTAATCTGATTCATTTAAATCTGGAAAATAGTTAATTGGAATCGTTAACTTTAGTGATAAAACTATTACATGTTAGTAGGAATTTACCATCCCCCTAAATGCGCTTGCATAGTCTTTAGTGACTTATAAGATGCACTTCTTCATTTTAGAGATAGTCATGAGAGGCTCTTGATTGGTGATTTCAATGTCAACTGGAATATGGTGGAGTAAAACAATGAATTGATTTAAGTTTTAATTTAGGATTAAAACAGTTACAGATGTCACCAGAATTTCATTCATTCATTTTCATTTCATTCACTTTATTTACTGAGTAAGCACACTAGGCCAAGGCCCATCTTTAGTAACAAACCGGAGTCTCATTACAAATAAGGCTTATAATAAACTCCTAAAGAGCCTCCCAAACCAGGGCTCCCCTTGAGCAGACAGATTATCCCCTGTCTTCCTTAAACTTATCTCCCATGCCATTGTCGCCCCCCTAACGTTCATGTTCAGCCTCGCCCTGACTACTTCCTCCATGCCCAATACAGGGAAAACTGCAAAGTTCATTCCCATTCACCAAGCTGGGGACCCACAATACACAGACAACTCAACTATCACCCAATCTCCATCCTTCCTCACCTAAGCAAGCTATTTGAAAAAGCTGTCCACCACCAACTTGCTGACTACATAAGTAAATATGACCAATTATGTAGCCAACAACATGGCTTCCACAAGAATCTCTCCACCACCACTGCCCTCGCACTCCCACCTGACCACATCCTCACAAACATGGACCATGGAAATACAACTGGCACAGTCTTCATTGACCAGGTTGAAGGCTTTGGAGAGGTCAATCACTCATACCTCCTCTCCAAATTGCATCACCTTGGCTGCTTTCCGGAAGTCACCTCCTGGTTCAGAAGCTACCTTACAGGGTGCTCCCAGTTTGTGTGCATTGGCCCAGCCTGCTCGCCCACACTGCCTGTCTACTGGGGTCCCCCAAGGCTCTATCCTGGGACCCCTGCTTTTCTCCTTATTCATTAACTCCCTTCCAGTGGATAGTCTCAGCTGTCACTCAATCCTTTATGCTGACAACCTCGAGCTCTTCTCCAGCAGAAAGTCTCCTACCCTCATCTCTGCAGCTGGGTCAATGTCAATTCACTCCTGACAATACGCGCCATGACAATTCGCTCCTGACAATTCATATCCATGTCAATTAACTCCCGTACTTTACGCTCCACGTATTTTCATTCCCAGTACTACATAAATGTGTCTGACATATTCGGATTCATATTCAAACCTTTTTATTTGCATCTCTGCTTTATATGCTTGCTTTTCATGTACTGGATTTTTGTCATTAAAAAATCCCCTACTCTTACAGTAGGGGGAGACCGTGTACTATTTTAGGCTAGATGGTGGACCCAGAGATCGCCTGTGACACCTCCACAGGTGTGGAGAGGAGAGTCTACCTTCCCATGCCTGCAACTTCTGAGGCTACTGTTTTGATTATTAGAACTCCTGTGCTTTTTTCTACTCTACCACATTCAGTTGGCAAAAGTGCAGCTCCCCTCCACAGCCTCTGCTTCTATTCCAGCTGCTCTGATGGCTAACAGCTCCTTTTCTCTCCTTGCAAGTGATGACACACTTGCATTAAAGGATTTGCTGTAGCCCTCCTGTCAGATGCCACCAGCTGCTGCTTCATTGAACTGCACCCAAGGTGAGTCTGCAGCTAAACCTGTGATTTCTACTCCTCCATCCCGAAGTACTGTGCCATGATGCTGCTTAAACATAGTTTCCCCATGCCTGCTTCTGCACTACTGATAGTTCCCCCCACTGTTTTTCACCCTAGGTCTCACATCAAACAGCTCTTGCTCTTACTTGTGGTTGGTTGGTGGAAATTGAATACTGGTCCCCCACTGATTCTGGCCACCAGGCTGTTACGTCCTTACTGCCCGCCTTCTCTCTTGCACCTGAGCCTGCTGTTCCTGCCATTTATCCAGCACCTTCTATTTCTTATCCTTTTATTTTTTGTGCTCATCCTGTCTCTTCTTTAACAATTCCTACTCCCCATGTCACTGCACCTCCTCAGTCTGACACTCTCTCTCCTCAGTCCAGGAATTGGACTGACCTTCCTCTGATGCAATGACACTTCTGCTACAGGTATCAAATTTTGTTACTGGGGGGAGGCAGTGATGGTGTTTTTTGCTTCCTGTAAAAATCAGAGGGAGAGAGTTGACATCGGGAGTGAGTTGACACCGGGAGTGAGTTGACAGAAGCATATTGTCGGGAGCGAGTTGTCACAGTGTGTAATGTCGGGAGCGAATTGACGCGCTCCCTCTGCAGCCCTCTCACAAAACTATACTGCGCCCACAACTGATTCTCTGACAACCTCCTTCTGGTCAATGCCAAAAAAACAAAAACAATGTTGTTCAGATCTAAGCCCTTCCTAACTAAATGCAAATCTAACCCACCCCTAATCATCACGTCCCCTGATGGCCATGCCCTAGAGGATGTCAAACACTTCAAATATCTAAGAGTTGTGCTTGACCCCTCCCTTTTCTTTACAGAGCACATAAACTCCCTGGTTCTCAGATTTCACCAAAAACTAGGGGCTGCCTACAGATACTGGCAATACCTCACCGCTGTGACCCACCATGCCATCATCCAGGGAAATCTGCTACCTATTCTGGACTACTGCTCTCCCATCTACTCCAGGACCTCCGCATCCACCATGACAAAACTATCAGTAGCATACAACAGTGCCTGCCACTTCTCCCTGCTGGCCCCTTTCTCACTACACTACACTACTGGGGTGGCTCCCACTACAAGCCCACTTTGACCTTGCACTGTGCAGTTTTATTGATTCTGCCATCCATATTGGCCAGAAATCCCTTCTTGCTCCCCTTCTCACTGTTCAAATCTCACACCGCTATCTACGCTCCTCCAGTATCCCCTTCCTGAAAATCTCCAGGGTAGCCATGAACATGGGCACTAGAGCCCTATCTGTAGCAGCTCCCAAACTATGGAACAAGTTGTCCACTGAACTGCACACCATAAATACTCACTGCCAGTTCAAGACTTGCCTCAAACACTGTCTCCTGTTGGCATCCACCTCCCACTGCTTTAAGGACTAGCCCCCCCTTATAGATTCCAGGGGTTGGGCCAAATAGGTTCCCTTATTTACTGAAACTGTACCACCACGAGCCTTACATTACTTTGTTATTTGTTGTCCCTCAACTACTGCTACCAGGTATTGCCAAATGTAACAACTGTAACCTTTCACTGTGTATGACCTGCTCTTGTTATGTTCTTGTTATTTTTATGTTTCTACTCTGTGCCACCTTATGTGGCCCAGGTCATGCCTAAAAATGGTCCCTGGGATGAGTGCACCTACCCGGTTAACAAAGTCATAAATAAAAGTAAAATAAAATAGTTGACGTAATAAACAATAAGACACATAAATACAAAATACATGCAAAACTTACAAAAACAAAATACATTCTTAAAAACATTTACATTTAGCTTGTAATTGTAAATAGTTAAAAAAAAAAACACATTTTTGAAGTTAGCATGGCCAGCAACATCTATACAATACTGAAGCAATGAATTCCAAAGTTTGGGACAGTAAACTGAAAAATTCCCTCTTCCTGATGCAAGCTGAGGTTCTGGGTAATGCCACATGAAAAGAGGAAGAGCGAAGTGTTCTTACTTCTCCCTTTACTTCAAGTAAAGCAAATAAAGGGGATTGATGCCCAAGTTTAATTGGATTGTTAAGCATATAGCCTGAGCTGTATAGAAAGCTCAACTTAGGGGACAACCATCCAAGATCAGTATAAAGAGTGCAGTGATGGGTCTTATATGGCCTGGCTGTTACAAATCTACAAATTGAACTGAATGTCTTGTTAACTAAATCCAGATCCTTAACTATTAACTTGGTAAACAAAAATGAGTTGTAATACAAAGTTGATAGTAATAAACTTTTAGATATGGATTACCCAGTAAATTATTGAGACCCCACAACCTCTATTATTTTAGATCTTATATTCAGCTGTAGGCCAGACAGCTATGGGATTTCAGGTGTGATATCAGATTCATTAAGTGATCATCAGGGAATTATCTCTGCTAAGCTTAACATAAAGAAACCTAAAGGATTTAATTATGTATTCTACACATCATGGAAATACTTTGACTATCCGGCTTTTATGATAGACCTAGAAACTATTGATTGGAAAAGCGTCAAACTTATTCCTCACACAAATGAGGCCTGGACATATTTGCTGAAAGAATTTAAACTTATTTGTGATAAACACGCCCCCTTAAAAAAGAAGTTGGCAAAAATAGGCAACGCACTAAGGTACAATAAGGACCTACACAAACATAGGAAAAACATGGATAGCTGCTGGAAAATTGCAGACAATCCAATTCCCTATTGGACTGGACCAAATACAGATAGACTAGGAATAGCTATATTAGGGAGATGAAAAAAACTAAGCAGAATACTATAAAACTTCTTTTATGACAACCATAGATTCGAATCCACAAGATTTATGGGGCCTGATGCATAAACTGCAGTCAACAAATAGCATAGTAGTAGTAGTAGTAAAAATCTTTATTTTTAGACAGGAAATAGAAGAAATAAACACATCATTAGGACAAAGTCCTATTTACAAGATGGTCCTGTACAAAAGGGTTTCAACAATTAACAGCCATAGAGTACAATACATTTAAGTACAAAATACAATTTTAAACAGAAATAATCAGTTGACTATACAAACTCAAATACTTAACGATACTCAAACTACAATAGTCATTTAAAGTGCATAGTATGATTTTATAAATAAACAATCCCTCTAGCATAGCCTTCATCTAACAATCCATAGTATACGGAACCCAACATCCTATCTACTCACACTCAGTAAGTGCTAGTGTTCAGCCCTATTCTCTAGCCATAGCACTCACAGCAAACACTAAATTCCAGTTTTATGTCTATTATAAAGGATTTTATATATCTTTATATATTTTATGAGTTAGATTTTATAGAGTTCCATGATTTAATAGTAATTAATGGAAACCTCATATCACTATATTTTTAAACTTGGGAAGTACAACATTTCTCAAGTGTATATCTCTTATGTTCTGGTGATATGATTTATTTACCAATTTATCATAGAGATAACTAGGATGATCTAAATTTAAAACTCTATAAATCTGTGTAGCCCATGCTATTTTTCTTTTACTTTCTTGTGGAAGCCAACCGAGTTCCTCGTAAAGTTCGCAATGACATACACGGTAATCCTTCCTAAGTACAAATTGGGCCAAACAATTACGATTTTTGTTAACATGCCTTTGGTTGCAAAACCATATACATGGTTCCCATATTAGAGGACTGGGAGAAGAAGCTGATTAACTATAATTTTCCTCATATGTTTGTTCATACAAAAACTTGACCATCTAAACGCCCCAGTTTTTTATTTATTGTGGATATTGTATCAATTATATGATGATCAAACCTTACATTTTCATCTATCCATATGCCCAGGAATCTACATTCTAATTGCCCAACTCTTTCATTGTAGACAAGCAAGTGATTACCTTGGGGAATGAAGCAGCCAATTGCTTTAATAATTTTTTTTACAAATATGTGGAAGAATGCCCTAGGATTAATAACCAAACCCCCTTGTAAAATACAGTTAATGGAAATAAACTCAACTACCATAAACAAATTTGTGTTCCAGGAAATAAAGGTAGCATTAGTCCAAGATGAATTACTTAAGCTGAATTCTTGAAAAGCAGTTTCCCAGCAGAATAGAAAAAAGCAAAAGTCATACCAATATATAAAACAGGAGAAAAAACAGATATTAATAACTGCAGATCAATATCTCTTTTTCAAATAGTTTCTAAGGTTTTTGAAAAATTAATTAGAATGCAACTGAAAGTTTATATGGAGGATAACAATTTGTTAAATCTACATCAATCTGAATTCAGAGGAAGACACAGCATGGTAACACCCTATATGGGTGAATATAATTGAGTGGCTCAATATGAGTGACTCAATAATACCGCTCCCATGTAGAGCAAGTGGGAAAAAGAGCACTGAATGGGTATAGTGAGTGTAGCACTGAGGGATACATGCTACACTTGCAAGAAAGGGGATAAGATGATTGATTTGGCCAGGTCCTGCCAAGCTGGTTGTGTGGCATAGTGGCTTTGAATCCTGGTACAGGTAGATATTTTGCTTCCAGGGGGAGTTGCTATATTTTCATAAATCCACTCCCCTTGGAGTTTATAATCCTAATTTTGGGGTGTGCTGGGGGCTTGCCTCCACATAAAAACATTGCTTATTGTTTTTGTTTTTCTTGAAATACTCAACTGTCACTATTTGTGATGGATGTTGTTGTGTGGTTTGCCCTTTTGATGCTGGGTGTTTCTTTTCTTGCTTTATGTGATCATCAGTCTTATGGACTCGCTGTTGTCACATAAAACCACACAGTGCTACCACAGCACTTTTTTTTCTATAGATCTTTTTGCACCCCGTTGTTGCCTCCTGCCTGCTTCAGCAACAGGGAGACATGGCATTTTCTGGTTTTCTCCCTCCTACTCCTGGGGCCCTAGAACATGGCTGTGCATCTCCATGGAGGCAAGCATGCACCCCATGGCTTTAGTGATGGCCCCTCTCTCCCCACTCAGCCTAGCTCTGAGCCTCTCACTGGGCTTGGCACTACCAAAAAGCCTCCACTTGGTGGCATCCAAGAGCCCAGGAGAGTTCAAATCCCTCCCTAGGAGAGGAGAGCTGCTTGTCAGCAGCTCAATCCAACTCCATGCCCTCCCCCAGCCAGCCCACAGCAACCTGACCTCACTCTTGAACCTGGGTCATCCAGTACCTCAACCCTCAGCATCACTGGGCCAGCTACCATGGCACTTTCAAAAGTTGTCAGTGATATTCAAGACTCTACAGATAGGAAAATGGTGGTGGATGCTGTGTTTGTAGATTTGACAAAAGCATTTAATATGCTTAATCATGAAATTCTTCCAAAGAAACAAAAAGACATGGTCATCTCTGGACTCATGGTAAACTGGTTCAGAGATTACCTCATGGATAGAATGCAATTAGTTACTCTAAGCACCTACAGTTCTAATTCTTTACCATCCACATTAGGAGTACTAATAGGTTCTATTTTGGGACCATGATTATTTAATATTTACATTAATACAATAAGGGTGAATGCAAATGTCCCTCTGTAAATTCCTATATTTTTACTGCCATTAAATAAATAGAGGATGATATGTTCACTGTGAAGATCTCCCATTTATCCATATAGCAAACACGTCAGCAACCAATATTTCCACACTATGTCACTACACCTGTACCATAGACTACCTGCAATACCAGACTACATCCAAACCCACACAGTCAAAAATAAAAAATCACCTGGACAGCATCCCAAAATAAATAGGAAAACCACATACTTCCCATGCTGCAAAGCAGAACTCTGCAGAACTAGGAACCGAATGGATAACCACTGATACCTGAAAGAGAAAAAAAAATTACTAGAACAAATATGGAATACTACAAAAAACAACTACCAACATCAAAAACGAGACAACATAATACCTACAGAAGACAAAAACCTAAAACAGACTACAAAAACATAAACATAGAAAAAGAAATCTGGGAAAGTTGCACACGATTCAAAAATGACCTGAAGCCTTTACTGAATCCAGATACACAAGAAGATCCTCAGGAAATGCAAGAAACATAACAAACCAGGCAATTCACCACAGCATAATACAACACAGACAAGGAATATATCTGATCATATAAAAAGTGGCAAAAATAAAAATATTAGGAGAAAAACTGAAGCAGACCTAAAAAAATCTCAATAAATTCCTAAGGGAAAAAAATACAAATAACAGAACCTATCCACCAAATACCTCTTGAGTAACTCAGTCTTATATTGTGCCACTATTTCATCTGCCAAAGAAAGGATGGCACAGAGTATGAACCCTGTACCATCTTTCAGAGCATAGGGAGACATCTAAAGGACAGAAACTATCCATAATCCCTTTGTTTGTCTATCAAATTTCTAAAGACTAGACAAGTACTACTGTCAAAACAAAAACACCTAAAAGGAAAGGGCAACAGATCACAAGCAGCCAATAACATCATGGGCAATATAATTGTGCAGCTATACCACTTAAACAACTCAGACCAGATAACCCACAGGCATTACTAAACACAATGTGACTCACTGTAATACTCTATTTTGGCATCTGAGGAAATACTGAGACCAGAAACCTCAAATGGGGAGAGATGTAACTCTTAAAAGAGATGATAAGAACATCTAATACCTTGAATGTACAAGAGAGAGAGACAAACAAAAACTTGAAGTGGCTCCAACCCTAATGACTTCCACAAACTGAAACCTAGGGCTTATGAAACAAATAATCCCCAAAAATGTCCTGTGAAAAACTATTTATTATACAGAAGTAAATGACTTGACAAAGCCAACCATGAAGATTCCCCTTTCTTTCTGGCAGTGAACCACCCTGCCAGAGCTCAGTATCC
The DNA here is from genome assembly GCA_016271365.2 of Neoceratodus forsteri. NCBI lineage: Eukaryota > Metazoa > Chordata > Ceratodontiformes > Ceratodontidae > Neoceratodus > Neoceratodus forsteri. The sequence continues at coordinate 732,252,384 of CM028129.1, read as the reverse complement.
CACAGTGTGGTATAAAAAAACAGCCCCTAGGGATAAACAGCATAAACAAGGTCATTAAAACAGTGATAGAAAAAAGTTGGCATAAAATCAGAGACAAGATTAACTAATCACTCTATTAGAAAACATCTAATTCAGAAACTCACCGACAGTGAAATTCCCCTGACTGACATAATATAAGTATCTGGGCATAGGAAAGTTCAAATCCTAAATGAATATGCCCATATCAATGAAAAAAAAAAACAGCAGAAAAAATCCATTATCCTCACCTGCTCTGAACCAACACCATCCATATCAACAAATGTACAATACCAAAAAGTACTAACTGAAACAACCTCAAATTGGCAAAACAACATCTCAGCATGCTTTAATAATCCCACAATAAACGCTACCAACATCACATTCAATATAGTGCAAGGTAAGAATAAAAGCATCTCAAAAACACCTTCTACTACTAAATAACCACAAAAATCATGACTAATAAACATCTCTCCCTTATCTCTTAACAGGTCATCAATATGAGAAGTAACAGAGAAAGAGGACTTCAGGTGATTCTGTCAGACACCGAATCCGAGAAAAAATTTACCACATGAGACAACACAAAAGAGAGAATATGAAAAAAAGAGCAAACTCCAGAGAGACATACAACCCAGAAACACCACAAGAAAGGCAATGACAATAAAATAAAAATAATACAACAAAATACAAATAAGACAAGTACTACCTCTGGTGAAGTAAATAGGAGAAAACAAACAAAAAAAAAACACAATAGTAAAAAGCACTACACATCTCAAGAAACCAATAAATAAATTCAATAAATCACAACCAACCTGTAAAAAATCCAATAAATTAATATTTACCAGAAAACTGTAAAATAAATCCATGAACTTCACAACCGCCGCTATTACAAAATCCTGCCTATAAACTGTAAACAATCAATGACAATGCAACTTCCAACAAAACAACCAATAAAAGCACAGAAAAACATCCCATTGATAAAAGAAACCAATCACAAACCGCAAACTAAAGTCATTCACAAAACCGAAAGTAACCTCATTCATACAGATGAATAACAAACACAGAGCACAACCACAACAGAAAAAAACACCCACAAAAACACATTAGAAGCAAGCATAACACACCAAAATCCACATCAAAACCAAAAAAACACCAAGAAGCCCTATTGTATAAATCACATACATGATGGGAAGGAGTGGAATACAGAAGATAGCTGAACTCATGGATAGTGACCTCAGGAACCATCACTCTTGGCTCCCCTATGCTCTGCCACTCATGAGGTAACCCAAGGTCATTCTCCACTCATTCAGATATCTTCTGTATTCCACTCTTGCTCATAATGTATCCTGTATGAATACATTGGAAATCCAGGGCCAGCATGTAAAGTATTACTTCTATATAGATGATACCATATGCCGTGAGGAGTTCATTCTCACAAATACAGGAAACCCTGCAGAGATCTTTTGATACTCTGCAAGATTTCTCCTACAATCATAAATCAGTATTAAAAAAAAAAAAAAAATCCAAGACAATAATATATGGAAACCACAAAACAAATCCTGCCCATTCTGAGGGCGCAGACTTTGTTACATACTCTGGGGATATACTCAAACAGGTTAAGATTTATAAATAGTAAGGTTTATGGATTGATGAAGGAATAAGGTGGGAAATACATGGACAGTACATCAGACCATCAAAAGTTTGCATAGGAAACAAGGGGCATTATATCGGGTAAGAAAAGTTGTGTCCATGGAAGTTAGAGGCAGAATTGTTAAAGCTACATTTTTGTCTATTACTGATTATGGGGACATTATCTATGACGGCGCAACAGGTACAGTTTTGCACAGACCAGACAGTTTATATAACAGACTCAAAAGGTATTTGCTTGATACCCCATGCAAAAAACATCTCCGACAACTTTACAGGGACCTGCATTGGGTCAGGTTAGAAGTTCGTAGGAAGTTACATACAATTGATATGATGGTTAAAGTTTATAAAAAAAATAATTACCAAACTATATAATAGAGCAAATGAAAATCAAATAAGTAGATCAAATCTGAGATCTTCCAAGGGAGCTGAACTTCTTGTTCAGCCAATAAGTACTACTGTGGGCAGAGCATCACTTGGTTACAGAAGACCACACCTGTGTAACTCTTTGCCCAATCATCTTAGGTGAAATACAGGACCTTCATACGCTAACAGAGTAAATAAATGGCTGTTTCAACAGGGTCTCAGAACATAGATCTGTAGCACTGATTATAAGGCAGGTTAAATTATTGTACCCTTATAGTACTAAGGTATATTGATTTTATTGTATGAATGGGATCTTGTCACAATTGTAACCTGTTACTGGTGTAATATGTATATTTACAGTACATGTATATGTACAGTATATGTATATGTATATGTACAGTATATGTATATGTATATGTATATGAATGGAAACCTATTATAATTATAAATTGCTATTAGTGCATTACATATATTTTTCTACTTTTGCAAACCTTGATATTTATGCTGCTTTAATGGTATCCATTGTAAATGAGCTCTGTAGCACAAATGGTGTCTGACCATGCTCATGCCCTCTGTATAATATGAATAAGATGTTACTACTACTATGGTGCTTGGGTGGGGTGCAGCAGTTGGGCCCTGGTGGGAGTGTGAAGGGTCAAAAAAAGAAATCCGACCTGCAATTTTCTCCCTTACTCCTCAAGTAGCATCTATTTTCCTTTTTCTTCTTTATTTAAGCTCATTAAACATATAACATCAGAAAGTGAGTGCAAGGGATGGAGCCCTGTGCTGCTTTCCTAATAGGCAGGTAACAGGCAAGATGTACTTTATCATCAGACTGGGGGTGAAGGAAAGAACATGGACAGGATGACCCTATCCTGCTTGCCATAACAGTACATCACATTGCAAACTAAAATATGTAATGTTAAAAGTTTAGCAAGCTCAACCCTGACTAATATAAAAAGATTTTCACATTTTGTATGTATCTTTCTTCATTTTACTATGTTTACATGGGTGCAACTGGAGTGTGGTCAAAATCAAAAGCAAATAATTATAGTACCAGTGCTTCCTCCTCCTCCACCCCCCCCAAAGCTGCTTAAAAACCTGTAATTCATTCAAATCAATTAATTTTGTTTTATTTGGTATACATTCCATCGTTTTAACATTTAGAGGAGTTCTTGGTCTCATGATGTGTTTGAATCATGAACAGCCTGACCACCGAAGGCAACTTGACCCACTCATCGGTCAGGAAGCTACATTTTAAATTTTATTATACATAATTTGTATGTTTGCTAGGGTTGAGCTTGCTAAATCTTTAATTTTGCACTGCAAACAGGGTAGGTGTGGCCATCCCCTAATTGGTAAGCTCCCCAGTGGTCACCTGTGAGCCTATTATGGACCAGAGTATACTATATAAACAAACTGTGGCCGGGGCCAATAGGACTGCAACTGAGGAATTTGTGGTAAAAATATTGTGAATTACCAAAGTTACAAACGTGCATTGCAAAATGTAAGATAGGCTTATAAATGTGGTGGTTTGTAATATTTTTAAACCAAATTTTCAACATAGCCTTGTTATGACCCTGCCTCATGAAGACTGGCAGACGAAATGTTCGGCTCCTGGCTTAAAGATGTTTTTGTGCAGAGACGGCAAAATCAACTTTCAGGATGCAAAAACACATTTTGGGTAGGAGTTAAAAAATGACAGCTGTAACATTCATGAGGTGCTGTAAAGAAATGGCTATGTTGAAAATTTGGGGTAAAAATATTGAATATTACTAAAGCTGCGAGACTGCATTCGCAAAAATCAATGTAGGCTCATACTGTTTCTGTTTTTTAATGTTTTTACACCAAATTTCCAACGTAGCCTTATTATGATCCCAACTCATGAACAAGGGCAGAGAAATTTTTCAACTGGTTCCCGAAAGGTGATTTCATGCAGGGATTGCAAAATCACCTTTTGGGACAGATCTGCCTAAGGATAGTGACATTGTTCATGAGGTGAGGTCCCAAAGAAGACAAGTTGAAAACTTGGGCCAAAAATATGTTAAAATGCCCACATTATGGCACTAAGTTCAAAACCCCATTGAAATACATTGAACTGCTTACTTGTGTATTCAGTTCGTGGTCTAGCGGTCCATAAAGGATTATGGCGTTGGACCCCCAATGGGTAGGTAAAGGCTTGAGGGCGGTGTGGGGAGTGGATGTTGAGTGGGAGGGTAGACATTAATGGATCATTTTTTTTTTTTTTTAACAGAGTAAAATAAAGACTAACGATCCCCAGTAGTGACACTGGGGGATTGGACACCCCCAGTGTCACAATCATGTAGTGAAAAACATTGACTGACCTTTTTTTCTTTAGATGGACAAAAAAAAAGACAGAAAATCTCCAATTGCAGCACTGGGGATTGGGCCTCCCTTGAACTGCAAAACTTATCTCTAAAAAAAGAGATGGGCTTGCAGGCATCAAAGTTGCTGAAAAAAGAAAGGAAACTAGCAGAGGAGATGCAATCACTCCATGATGCTAATGCCAGGCTTCTGCACTACACTGTCCAAGACACTGACCAAATGTTATGTTTGTTAAGGGACGATTGTGAATGGTTGAAATGTGACAAGAGACAGCACATTTAGATGATGTTTTGAGTGATACGAATGAGGCATTGCAGAGGAGAATGCAGAGTTGAGAGAAGATTTTAAGCGTGTGAGTAATGAGTTGGAGAAAAAGCTTAGGGAAAACATTGAATTGGGTGCTGCATTTACAGCCAGGTATGCTCAGTACTGAGAAACTTTTCTATGACTACCACTGTACAAAGCTATTGCCGATACAGCCGCAGAGTCTGTGCTCCATGGAGCTATGATTCAGCCCGGGTTTGGATGTACAGCACTCACCATCAACCCATTACAGGTCACTAACTCTCTCCAGCAAATTGCACAAGGCACTGGACAGATGGGCCCAACTGACAATCTGTTGCCACTTAGAAAAACTCCACTCCCTTTGTGAGAAACTCTCTCTCCAACCACTTTACCATGTGCAAATCCTGTGACAGAAAACTGAACCAGTCCTCTGGGCCAAGCTATCAGAGAGAGCATGGAACTCTGATACCACGACCTTTGATGAAATATCAGCCGCACTCATAAGTGTGAATTCCCCGGGAATCATGGGCACTCGCTTGGCCTACAAGGTCAAGCAAGGTGCAAACGAAAGCCCAGCTGCCTACCATCAATGGTTGTGGCTTGTACATAGAACTGGAAAGGCCCTCTCAGATGAGGAGTCAGACAAAGATCAAATTGAATGCAAAGATTTGTTCATCTTGAACATGTATCCAGCCTTGTGGGAGAAGATTGAGCTCAATGTTTTCCAAACACCGACAAGTATGAGAACATCCTCACTAAAATGAAAGAAGCCTATCAGCTCAGCCTCTGTGCCCTTTCTCCCAGCAAATCCAGCAAGGTAGCTGCACTTCAGCCTACCTCTGAGGCCCCACCAATTATACAGTGGATGGAAACAGCCAGAAGAATGATACCCCTTTGGATGACAAACAGTCACAAAAGGAGGGAACCAAAATAACAGAAAAAATAGGGATAACAAAAGCAATTGGAAAAATCCAAATGCCCAACAAAGTAGCCAGAAACAGTATCAATCTGGCCCCAGCTACTGACAAATCAAAAGGAAGAATAAGAACCTCCGAAAGCTTCTGGAGGAAGCTTGAGTGGAGAAAGAGACCACTCCCACATGACATGAAGCTGCCTTAGCCCCAGCAGTTGAGTCAGACAGTCCACGGGATGTTGAATCAGTTACTGGCCAGGCCGATGCGGCATCAATAGCGGAACTGTCAGTGCAGGCAATCACTGCACCTGTGACATTACAGGTACACTTGTAGCTGGTGCAAGACTTCAAGGAAGCCCTAGCAGATTCTGCAGGCCTTTGCTTTCAGGAACAGGCAGACAACACCGATTCTGAAGATTCAGAATGACAGCTAGAGGCCCCAGCCTGAATCATGACTAACCTGAATGTTGACACGAATGGATGGCCTTGTGTAAAGGCCATGGTCTGTGGCCTCCAACTTACTATGCTTCTGGATACTGGAGCAGCCTTGTCGATCCCCATGATGAGGATCCAGCCTCATCCGACAGGTCTACCTGGTGGAAGACCAGCGCACAAGGTGTAGATGGCACCCAGCTACACACCTACCAATCTGTTCCTTTACCTGTGGTGTTAGGCCACCTCAAGACAACTTTCTCTTTTGACCTCATGGTCTTATGTCATCACCCCAACATCCTGAGAATTGATTTCTTAGCACTACACAGCTGTGTACTGGTTTTAGCCAACAGGCTACTCATTCAAATCAAAGTCAGTGTCATGCTGTCACCATCCCAGACTCACACATGGTGGCAGCTATCTCACTCAACAAGGAATATGACAGCATGGCCTTGTTCCAAAGTCTTGACTTTTTTTCTGAGCTTGCACCTCTGCTGCAAAAACATCTTGATGTGTTCACCACCCACAAAAATGACAATGGTAGAATGCACACTACCATTGAAATCACAGGACCTGATCCTGTGAGGCAGAAGCAGTATCCATTTCCTACTAAAACCTTGCCATCACTTAGGGAAACTATACACTCACTGCTTCAACAAGGAGTTATTAGGACCTGTGTCTCTGTCAACTCACCCATCTGGCCCATGAAAAAGCCAAATGGAGCCTGGAGACTTACAACTGATGATAGAAAACTCAATCAGGTTACTCCCAGCTGCTCACCAACAGTATCATCAGCACCTGATGAATACCAGCTGCTGAAACCTGACAAAAAGTGGTTCACAGCTCTTGACATTTCTAATGGGTTTTGGTCACTCCCATTAGCACAGTAATGCCAATACAAGTTTGCTTTCACTTTTGATGGATGTCAGTATACCTGGACGTGCCTCCCATAAGGGTTCCATTATAGCCCTTCCCTTTTCCATCTCCACATGATAGATACTCTGCAGGGGTTTTCTACACTACAGTGCCTTCTGCAATACGTGATGATTTCCTTCTAGCAACCACCACGAAAGAGGATCATTTGACCCTTCTAGACAAACTATTGCTTCTCTTAAAGAGAGCAGGCCTCACCTGCAACCCCTCCAAGGCACAATTGTGTGAGAAGGAGGTCATCTTCCTTGGCCTACGTATTACAGACCGAGGCAGAAGCCTAGCTATCAAGATGATCCAGGGCTTGCAAGATCTGCCACTTCCTACTTGTGTGGCAACACTCAGGAGCTTCTTGGGAATGGTAAACTCTTCCAGGGATTTCATCCCTGACTTTGCCTTGAAGGCCACTCCCTTGTATGAACTTCTGAAAAAGGATGTCCCATGTACATGGGGCCCTATGCATACTGATGCTTTGTCACAGCTAAAAAACAGACCTTGGCCCCAGCTCCAGCACTGATCAACCCTAACCCAGATCTTCCCTTCCATCTAGAAACTGCCACATCTGACATGGCAATGTATGCAGTGCTGGCACAAAAGTACAATGGGTATTTCAGGACCATTGCCTATGCTTCTCAAATGTTATCTCCAGTAGAGAAGAAGTATAGTTTCTGTGGAAGAACACTCTTAGCAACCTATTGGGCTGTCAGACATTTCATGTACTGTACATCATTGGGTATGCACCCATTATCTTGCATACCTGTCACACCCCAACCAATGTCTTACTTTCAGACAAAGTGAAAGATGATTCGGTTTCCAGTACAAGACTTACACACTGATCTTTGCTTTAACAGGACAGGGACATTAAAGTACTGCCTACTAAAATGCCATCCATCCTAGCCCATGGCCTACTCTACACAGGTAAGCCTCACGACTGTGCACTCCAACCTCATGACATACCTGAGCTGGGACCATTCTTACCAGCCACACCAGCTATCTTACAAGATACCAGCATGTATCACATCTTTACAGATGGTACCACCTCCTATGTGGAGGGAGAACAGGTAGCAGGTTTCGGCGTGTTTATAGTCAATCCAACCACTGACGTCATCCGCATTGCTAGGAAGTGTACTACCACTGCCTCACAGTATGTCAAATTGACAGCTGTGGTCTGTGCTCTAGAGGTTTTGCCACATGGTGCTAATGATGCTATCATCTTCACAGACTCCAATTGGGTCTGTTCCTCCCTTACTGAATTCATCCCATTCTGGGAGAGAAATAATTTCACATCATCTGATGGCACCCCTGTCAAATACAGGGATTTGTTCATGTATATACACACACACACACTGACTCAGTTTACTCATAAACTTTACAATCACAAGGTAAAGGCTCACTCCAAGACTGACCCTTACCATGAACTCAACAATTGAGCAGACACTTTTGCCAAAGTGGGTGCTTGGGGGTTGGGGGACATGGTCAAAGACTCACCCAGTAGCTTTGGCAGCCATTTTTGTGGCTGCCAGCACCAGACAGAAACCACAACCAGTGCTTCCACTGGACCTTTCTGCTGCACAGAAGTCTGATCCAGAACTAAAATATATGTTCAAATACTTGTAAAAAGGGACTGAACAGGAACTGCCTATGGGAAGCCCATGCAAAAGACACTGAGAAATTACACCTATCTCACAATCAGAAACTGATCTGGTATAGAAAGGAGGATATGGGTCACATACTGTAAGTTGTATGCAAATCCTTACAAACTGAATTCATCCATATGGTTCACAACACTCCTACTAGTGGACACCAGGGAGCAGATAACACCATCCAGAGACTTAAAACCATTGTCTGGTGGCCTGGTATGACCAGGAATGTGGAGAACTATGTGAACAACTGCATAGTGTATGATCATAACCCAATTTTGGCGAAGAGAAATGCCAAGTTATTGCCACAAAGACAATCTGGACCATGGAATGTGATACAAATCAATTTAATTGGCCCACTGACCAATTCCAGCAAGCATAACAAGTATGCACTTGTTGTCACAGATTTATTTTCCAAGTGGGTTGAGGAATTTCCTACTCTGAATAACACAGCAAAGACGACTGTCAGGATCCTGGTGAATCAATTGTTCTCCAGGTGGGGCCTACCCCTCAAGGTAGACTCAGACCAGGGAACCAGTTTTACAGCTGAGCTGATGAAGGAGACACTCCAAATGCTTGGAGTAGATCAGAAATTTCATATTCCATACCATCCTCAATCCTCAGGTCAGGCAGAAAGAGCAAACAGAAGAATCAAACAGATGTTATACAAATTGAGAAGGCACTATAGTGCAGTGGTCTAAGGCTCTGAGCTGCAAATCTGGTGATATCCAACAGACCAGACCTGGGTTTGAATCCCACAGCTTCCACTTGCATACTGTGTGACCCTGAGCAAGTCACTTAACCTCCTTGTGCTCCCAGGTCGCTCCTGTAAAAAAGCTTTCAGCTTAGTGTACTATACCTGGTTAAAAAAAAAATCGTTAATGACAATCCCAAGGATTGGGACTCCCTCTTGCCACTACTTTTGATGGCAATAAGGGGCACTCCTATGGCAACTACTCAGTGCACACCATATTAGGTTATGACTGGCAGAGCCATGAGACTACCTGAGCACCTGTTGATTGACCTCTACACCCCTACAGCAGACAAATATGTGGAAAAACTTTGGGATGATATGAAGACACACTTGTTTACTGCAAATTGTATGGGTGAAGCTCAACAGCAAGGAAAAGCCCATTTTGATAAGCATGTCAAAGAAGTTGATTGGCAGGTTGGAGATCAAGTCATGCTTCTCCAGTACAGACCACCGACTCATTCATTTGCCAACAATTAGGAAGGTCCATTCCCCATTGTCAACAAACTCAGCCCTGCAGTTTACCAGGTGAGAGTTAAGCATCAGAAACAGACCACTGACAAGTGGTTCCATGCTAATCAGCTCAAGTTGTACAAAGGTGACTAATTACATTTCATGACCCTGTTGGAGTGGAATAGTACCCCTCACTTAACAGTATTTTTCTGTTTCTTTGAGGTACACTGACAAGATGGCTATCTTGTACCTTATTCTCCTGGTGGGACTACTCACTCTGACTTAGTCTCAAGATAGACCTCTCATGACTGATTATAAACAATGCATAGCACACACGCTCCAGAATCTTCAACATGCATCTGGTAGGGTTCAGACAACTAGAGATACACCCATGTCTGGCCCTCAGGGGGTCCACATAGACATTCCCAGCAAACTAGTTACTGTTAAGGAAGGCTCAGACACCTACCTTAATGCAATGGTAGAAGCTCCGGATAGGTCTACACTACAGATACAATGGGAGACCAATTACAATGGATACACACTTCCTGAAGCACGTTTACCTAAGGGCAATTTTCAAGGTTGTCCCAACACCAGGATTGTACCAAATGGTACACTCTCCATTCAACAAGCAACTTCCAGACACTCTGGTCTCTATAACCTGATTGCCTTAATAGATCCTACCTTTTGTGACCATCTTACTTCTGAGGAGTCACAAGCTTTCTGTTTCCACAACTATATGGCTACTGAAGCTATGTTCCTTTCTGTAGTCCCACTTACCGAAGAAGAATTGACTGAATGTCCTCCTCAGGAGCCTGATCTTCCTAGTGGCCTGACCGTCGCTTCTCTTTCAGGAGATTTGATTAACAATGTGCAATGTATGCACATCCCTGTTATTTTTAATCTCACGCACTGGAATATGGCTGAGTTCAGTCTCTGTCATACAACTAACACTTCTAAATTTTTCAGCATGATGCTTCTAGATATCATATCCGCCTACCAAATTCACACTCAGGATCCAATTACTGGGCCGCATGTTACTGAACATTTTTTTTTTTTAAACCAATAACTAAGGGTAGATGATGCACTAGGAGTGTGACTGCTGATTCCAGAATGTCAATCTGGAATAGAGCAGATATAGCCACTATTAAAGCACAAACACTTAAATTTCAGCAGGCAATGAAAAACAATGTGTTACCACCACTGTTACATGGTATAGATGGCTTAAGTAAGGAAGAGGATGTCACAGTTTATGATATGCATGAAAGTGCAAAAGGGTTCATTGAAACTAAACACAAAATCAATTAATTGCTTTTTCAAAATAACAAGGAGGCAGACAAGCAATATATTGCCGGCAAAATCTTATGTTTGGCTTATGGTTCCTATGTAATTATTTCTGTTAACAATCTCTTCAGAAATTTGGAATCAGGCCACATTCCAGATATAATTCAAGATAGGAGGATGTCTAAATGATACTGTTTTCACTGTAGATCTACAACTTGCATTACACTGTGTGTGACAAACTGTTAATATCTCCTTATCTACAGATAGAAATCTTGGTTACATTACATGTTATCCTAACCAGGCACCTTGCTATTTTAAAAAGCGTTGTACAATACATAACATGTTTGTTACATTTACTGTGTCACTACCTCGTTTTGATTCACACACATCTGTTTTTGACAAACTGGCTGCCATTAATTCCATCAGACATCTTGATGAGAACATTTACTGAGAACGTATCGAACTACCATCCTTGCTGATTTTTCATCCTGTCCTGCAAGCTTGGGTTGCACCACATACCAACTGCTGTGACAAGAAGGGATACCATTACCTATGTTGTTGTGATGTTTTTGACATTGTGAGACCGGTGTGCGGATATTCACCAGAAACCCTAGGCTGGTCCTTTACATTGGGTGATGATCTGCCATCCAACAAGACTGAACAGTCTCAGCAAGCTGCATCTTCAGTGCTTGACACCAAACCAGCTGCATACCGAAGCAACCTGAAAGAGGTACATCTCTTCACGACACTGATCACCAATCAGGCATTCACTTGTCCCATCCGTCTACAAAAATGGAGGGTTCCAACTGTGAGAGTTACTTATAATTCTGATGGGCAGTATTGTGTTGTGACAAACCATCATTCCTTTTCTTACGGTGCTAAAACTTGCAGTAATCAATTTCCTAACTTTTGCTTCACTCCACAGCAGAAAACTGCCATTGGTCATACTGTTATTACCCATTTCCATCCCTGAACCAAATGTTATTGATACTGATTTGCAATATTTGCTTGCCTTGTCTCAATATTTGCCTATCTTCAATGTACACATAAACCCTTTAATATTTTCTTTAAAAAACACTTTTAGATAGAAAAAGATACACATCTTATCTATATTAGCAATAATATTTCCAAAGCTGGTGATGTTCTTGTTGCCTTTTCTTTTGAAGGCAACAAGGGGGGGAATGTTATCCATGTTACCAGCACCCCTAATGGTGCCCCCACCTTGCAGACAGTAACATATGTATGTATATGTACTAACATTAGAACAAAGACATGTATCATAAAAGCATAAGTGTCAGGATCTGCATTCTATTGTGCTTTACTGATATTTGGCCATAAGAAGTACTTTTTGCTCTGTTTTACTATATTCATAGGCAACAGAGCCATCTTTAGTATTTGTGCACCATTGCAACTAACCTTGGAAATGAGTGCACCCTTTGTATTGTTATCTGCTTAGCTAAGTACTTTTTACATTAGTCATAGCAAGTGCATGGGGCAAGCAGCCATTTCTCCATTTTGCAGGTTGCATTGTTGTCATGCTCCAGGAAGACCACAAGTAGACACTTGTTTCTGGCTGGTAGGGGGCTCACGGGCCAGCCAGCCATCAAGACACATTATGGGGTGGAGCTAAGCACATCAACAGCCATGCTGCCCATCACTGACCAACAGAACCAGCTGATTGAATACTCAAAAGGCACAGCAAGTGCAGGGGCCAGCAGTTTTTTCTGCATCTTGCAGGCTGCTTTTTTGTCATGCTGCAGAAAGACCAACAAGTTGACACTTGCTTCTGGCTGGCAGGGGGCTCAGTGGTGAGCTGGCAAGTCAGGATGTGCTATTGGGGAAGGGATCAGTACATCACAAGCCTGCCCCATCCATCATTGAACCATCTGATCAAGTCCTCAGGCAGCACAGCCAGTTCCAGGGCTATCAACCATTCCACCATCTTGTAGGCTGCTTTGTTGTGCTCTAGGAAGACCAATAAGTAGACACTTGTTCTGGCTGGGTGCTTAGGGGCAAGCCAGCAGTCAGGGCACACTACTGGAGTGGGGCTAAGCACATCAAAGCCATGCTGCCCATCACTGACTGAACCAGCTGATTGAATTCTCAAAAGACACAGTAAGTGCAGAGGCTAGCGATGGTTTCTCCATCATGCAGGCTGCTTTTGTAGTGCTGCAGGAAGACCAACAAGTGGACACTTGTTTCTGGCTAGTAGGGGGCTCGGGGTGAGCTGCCAGACAAGATATGCTAAGGGGACAGAACTAATCACATCAAAAGCCTGTGCCTCACATCATTGACTGAATGGATCAGATGATCAAATCCCCTAGAGGCACAGCCAGTGCAGGGACTAGCATCCATTTCTCTATCTTGCAGTCTTCTTTGTCGCATACTCCAGGAGAATCTATAAGTTGACACTTGCTTTAAGGTGGCATGGGGATGGGGGTCAGCCAGCAGTCAGGTCACACTACAGCAGCAGGGCTAAGCACATCAAACAAAAACACCACCCCTTCATTGACTGACTGAACTAGCTGACTGAATCTCCAAGAGGTGCAGACAGTGCAAGGGCCAGGATCCATTTCTCCATCTTACAGATTAATTTGTTGTCATGCTCCAGGAAAAACAACAAGTGGACACCTGCTTCTGCCGGGCAGGGGACTCAGGGATGAGCCAGTAGTCAAGAAGCCCTACAGGGGTGTGTCTATGCAGATCAAAATTCTGTGCCGCTTATCACCAACTGAACAAAAAGCTGATCAAAACCCCAAGAGGCTCAGCCAGTGCAGGGGGTAACAGCCATTTCTCCATCTTGCAGGCTGCTCTGTTGTTATGCTCCTGAAACACCAACAATTGACACTTACTTCTGGCTGGCAGGGGGTTCTGGGGCAAACTGACAGGACATATTAAGTGGTCAAAGGTAAGTACATCAAAAGCCCACTTTGTCCATCACTGATGGAACAAACACCCTGACTGAATCCCTAAGAGGTGCAGCTGCTGCAGGAGTTAGCAGCTGCTTCTCCATCCGAGCCACCAGTCAGGACATGCTACAGGATCAGGACTAAATGCATCAAAAGCCCATTCCACCCATCCTTGACCAACCAAACCAGCTGATCAAATCCCCAAGAGGCACAGCCAGTACAGGAGCTAGCAGCCATTTCTCCATCTTGCAGGCAGCTTTGTTGTACTGCTTCAGGAAGACCAACAAGTGAAACCCTGCTACTGGCTGACTGGAGGATTGGGAGCGATCCAACAGCTGGGATACACTATGAGGGTGGAGTTAAGCACATCAAAAGTCCACTCCACCCATCATTGGCTGACTGAGCAAGCTAATTGAATCCCTAAGAGGCACAGCCAGTGCAGGTGCTAACAGCCACTTCTCCATCTTGCAGGCTACTTTGTTCTTATGTTCCAGGAAGACCAAGAATTAAACACTTGTGTCTGGTTTGCAAGGTCTAAAGAGGTGAACTGGTCATCAGGACATGCTATGGGGTGGGGTTATACACATCAAAACCCAATGGCGCCTGTCATTTACCAACTGAATCCATTGATCAAATCTCCAAGTGGCATACCCAGTGCAGGAGCTAGTAGCCATTTCTCCATTTTGCTGACTGCTTTCTTGTCATACTCCAGTAAGTCCAACATGTGAACACTTGATTCTGGCTGGTAGGGTCCTTGAGGGTAAGATGGCAGTTAGGACATGCTACAGGAGTGAGCTAAGCACATCAAAAGCCCATGCTGCCCATCACTGACCAACTGAACCAGCTGACCAAATCCCCAAGAGGCTCAGCCTGTGCAGGGGCTAGCAGCCATTTCTCCATCTTGCTGACTGCTTTGTTGTCATACTTCAAGAAGACCAACATGTGAACACTTGATTCTGACTGGTAGGGCCCTCAAGGGTAAGCCAGCAGTTAGGACATGCTACTGGAGTTAGCTAAGCACATCAAAAGCCCATGCTGCCCATCACTGACCGACTGAACCAGCTGACCAAATCCCCAAGAGGCTCAGCCAGTGCAGGGGGCTAGTAGCCATTTCTCCATGTTGCAGGCTGTTTGTTGTCATGCTCCAGGGAGACCAGCAAGTACCCTTACTTCTGGCTTGCAGGGGGCTTAGGTGTCAGCCCACAGTTAGAACATGCTGTGGAATGGGGCTAAGTACATTAAAAACCCATGCTGCCCATAATTAAATGACTGAACCAGCTGATCAAATCCCCAAGAGGCACAGCCAGTGCAGGGGCTAGCAGTCATCTCTCTGTCTTGCATAATGCTTTATTGTCATGCTCCAGGAAGACCAACAAGTGATCATTTGCTTCTGGCTGGCAGGGGGAAAAGGGGTGAAATGGCAGTGAGGACGCACTACAAGGGCAGGGTTAAACACATCAAAAGCCTGAGTCACTCATCATTGACTGAACTAGCTGATCAAATCCCATAGAGGCGCAGCCAGTGCAGGGGCTAGCATCCATTTCTCCATCTTACAGGCTGCTTTGTTTTCATACTCCAGGAGGACCAAGAAGTGGACACTTGCTTCTCGCTGGCAGTGAGCTCAGGAGTGATCCAGCAGCCAGGACACATTGTGAGGGGTGGGATCTGGGGCTAAGCACATCAGAAGCCCCTGCCACCCACCATTAACAAACTAAACCAACTGATAAAATCCCCAAGAGGTTCAGCCAGTGCATGGGCTAGCAGCCATTTCTCCATCTTGTAGGCTGCTTTGTTGTCATGCTCCATGAAGACCAATAAGTGGACACTTGTTTCTGGTTGGCAGGGGGCTCAGGGGTGAGTTTGCTGTCAAGACATGCTACAGGGGTGGAGCTAAGCACATCAAAGGCCCACTCCACCCGTCACTGGCAGACTGAACCAGTTACTTGAATCTGGGCTAACAGCCGTTTCTCAGTCTTGCAGACTGCTTTGTTGTCGTGCTCCAGGAAAACCAAGAAGTGGACACATGCTTCTGGTTGGCAGGGAGTTTTAGGATGAGCTGGTGTCAGGACATGCTATGGGGGTGGGGTTAAGCACATTAAAAGTCCACTTCACCTGTCACTGACCAACTGAGCCAGTCAATCAAATCCTCAAGAAGCTTAGCTCGTTCAGGGACAAGCAGCCATTTCTCCATCTTGGAGATTGCTTTGTTGTCATGCTCCAGGAAGACCAGCATGTTGACACTTGTTTCTGGCTGGTAAGGGACTCAGGAGCAAGCCAGCAGTCAGGACATGATACAGACAATAAAACCCATGCTGCCCCTCATTGACTGATTGAACCAGCTAATCAAATCCCCAAGAGTCTCAGTCAGTGCAGGGCTTGTAGCCATTTCTCCATCTTGCAAGCTACTTTGTCATTGTTCTGCAGGAAAACCAACATGTGGATACTTGCTTCTGGCTAGCAGGGGCTTGTGGGAGAGCCTTCAGTCAGGATGTGCTATTGGGAAGCCAAGTACATCAAAAGCCCATGCCACCCATCATTGACTGACTGAAAGATGAGTGAATCCCCAAAAGGCTCAGCCAGTGCAGGGGCTAGCAGCCATGTCTCCAGCTTACAGGCTGCTTTGTTGTTATACTCCAAGAAGACCAAAAAGTGGACACTTGCTTCTGGCTGGCAGGGGGCTTGGCGTGAGCCAGCACTAATGATGCAGTAGGCGGTTGGAGCTAAGCATATTAGATCCCACACCACCCTTCATTGACTGGCTGAACCAGCTGATTGAATCCCCAAGAGGCACATCCAGTGCTGAGGACAGCAGCTGTTTCTCCATCTTGCAGGCTGCTTTGTTGTTGTGCTCCAGGAAGACCAACAGGTAAGCACTTGCTTCTGGCCAATAGGGGGCTCAGGGTTGAGCCAGTAGTCAGGATGCACTACAGAGATGGGGCTAAAAAAATATAGTACTCATTTGTAAGTATCTGTATTGTTTGTATTCAATGTATGTACTTTTGTTTTATGTCTGGGTCCTCCACAAAAATGGGCATGTAATGTCCTCAGAGTTAACTGGTTATCAAATTTTAAATAAAAATTAAAAAATAAATCTTGAACAGCAG
The DNA here is from genome assembly GCA_016271365.2 of Neoceratodus forsteri. NCBI lineage: Eukaryota > Metazoa > Chordata > Ceratodontiformes > Ceratodontidae > Neoceratodus > Neoceratodus forsteri. Next base: position 732,235,312 of record CM028129.1, on the reverse strand, counting down.
TGTGGGCAGAGGGGGTTGTTATTCTGGAACTCAGCAGCCTTGCTAAAACAGGTGATGGCATTTAAGATCTGGAGTTCAATGCCCTGGCTAATAATAGGTCACCAATGAACCAATGAATAATCTACAGTCACCTACCTCATTCTCTCTGAATAGTGACACAGATACAGTACAAGGATAGCTGCCCCAACATACTGTATTCTTTTCTCCATGTTTGAAGTCTGGCTTCCCATCTCTCTCTTTACTCCTTCTATCATCCATTGGATGACTGAATGGGCTACAGACCAAGCTTGAATACAGAGGTGCTAGAAGATATTCCCCCCCATGGCAAGAACCCTTCATTTTTTTTATTTTTATTTATTTATTTATTTAAAATCTTGGAATTACAACCTTTGAGTCAGAGACTCATTTCCAAAAGCTCCACGTCAATACACAATACTGACATAGGTAAATACAATAAACAGTACGAAACAATATAGAATGCCAGGGCAGTTTGAATGCAAGGTTGCATCATGAAGCAGTATACTGGGATGTCTAATACAGAGTTGAGGCTGTAGGCTATGGGCAACACAGTAAACAGTATGATACAGGGTACAGTGTCAGGGCACTTTGACTTCCAATTATAGCATGACCATTTTACAAGGATGTCCTGACCAGTTTACAAGGATGTCTAATACATTGTTGTGGCTGTTGACAGTGCATAGGATAAATCTAACAGTAAGGGGTCAGTTAGTGACCAGAGAGTGAATTGGGGGACAGTGTACATGCCTAATATGCTTGGCTGGAGCCGAGTAAACTGAGTAAGTTAGGGGAGGCAGGTACCGCAAATTCTGGAGCAGTCTGTTGGGAGACTTTGTCCGAGTGCCTGAGTAAGAATTGGAAGCCATTGACTGTGAAAGAGGTTGTGTGGCCATTCTGAGTGGCTGGTGAAGGCACTGGTGGTGGACTTAGAGTGTGCAGGTGCAGGTGAGGTTGGCAAGGAGGTGGGTCTTGAGTGCCTTTTTAAAGGGGACCAAGTTTTTGATGGTTAGAGACTGATGGCAGGAGGGCGTTGAAGTACGAGGGATCCCTGACCAGAAAAGACCTCTGGGCAAATGTGGTTCTGACTCGGGGAATGGCCAGTGCAGCTTTGGTTGAGCTGCATGTGTACACTGTGGGGAAAGAGGAGGTTAGGGAGGCAGATAGGCCTGGGGGGTCAAGCCAAGGAGGGAATTTTTTGGTCAAGAGGCAGGACTGGTAGTGGACCCTCTCTTCAAAGTTCAGGATCTGGGCAATGGAATAGAGCATGCATGTGTGTGTCATGCGGTCTGCAGCAGTTAAGAGCCTGCAGGCTTTGTTAATGACCACTTTTATTTTACCGATAGCTGTTGCATCTACAGCAGCATAGACCAGCAACCCATAGTCAATCAGAGACATTACTGAGGAGGTTATGGCTAGACTCAGGGTTTCTGGTGTAAGGCAGTCCTTATGGCGATAAAGGAGACCAATGCGTGCATTGGTAGCAGATGTGAGGGTGCTGATGTGTGCGTGGAAGGAGAGGGCAGAGTCAAAGATAAGCCCTAGATATTTGTAGGACAAGACCTGCCCCAGCGTGTACAGGGACTGTGCTTGAATATGCAATTGGGCATTTTTTAATTTGCTTTGGTGATGTGCGAAAAGTAGGGTCTTAGTTTTTTTTCAGGTTCATGAATAGTCTATGCTTGGCAAACTAGAGTTCAGCTTGGCTGAATGCGTTCTGGAGTGAGCCCTGAAGGTCGGTTGGGTTGGTGTGGGAGGCACAGATGGCAGCGTCGTCCGCGTAGGAGGAGGATATTTTCGGGGCAGGCAGTGGGGATTGCATTCAAGAATATACTAAAAAGCAGGGGTCCTAGAATGGATCCCTGTGGAACTCCCAAGTGGATGGGAAGCAAGCAGAAGACTTATCTATCCGCACACACTGGGACCTAGAAGACAGGTAACTAGTAAACCAGTCCAAGGGCCCTTGCGAGAACCCCATTAGGAGGAGGGAGTTTAGTAGGATGGGGTGACTGACCATGTCAAAGGCCTTGGCTAGGTCTATGAACATGGCCCCTACGATGTGGCCTCTATCACGAGCAGTATGTATGTAGTTTGAGAATTCTACCAGGGCCATGGTGGTACTATGTCCAGCACGAACCCATGCTGTTCTTTGCAGAGTAGGTCATGGGTTTTAAGGTAGTTAGTTAGTTGATCCGCCACAACTTTTTCTAGCTCTTTGGACAGTGGGGGGAGAATGAAGATTGGTCGGTAGTTTCCCAGTGTTAGGGGGTCACTGTCTTTGTGGATTGGTGTGACAATTGCATTCTTCCAGGCTTTGGGAAACTGACCAAGGCATAGGGAGAAGTTCAGGAGGCCATTGACCGGGATGATCAGCACGTCCAGTGCCAGACAGAGGAGTTTGACGTCAATTGGGTCATTTAGGGGGCTAGTATCATTCAGGGCTTTGTCTAGGTATGGCCTTGCTTCTGTGGTGGATATGGCCCAGAGATAGAAAGGTAGCCATGGGTGGTGGGGGGGGTCAGGGGCAGGTACTGGGTCAAAGAAGTTTGGGGGGAGAACGCAGCTTAGTTATCATTGAGTGTGTTGGCAATCTCCTTAGGGTCTGTGGTGACCAGTCCCTTAGATGCAATTTGGGATGGAGGTGGCATGTGTGTTTTTCCATTTAGGGACTTTCTGTTGTCCCAGAACTTGCGTGATGAGCCCCAGGAGGTGGTTAGGGTGGCTCGGTAGTGTTCAGCTTTTGCCTTTCAAATAGCCCAGGTGCAGCTGCTCCAAGCAGCTCTGTATTCCTGCCTGTTGGCAGGTTTGCCTGATTTACTGGCCCTGTGCCAAAGGTTAGCATGGCTTTTGAGCTGCTGGAGGAGGGATGGAGTTATCCATGGTGTGCTCTGTTTTTTGATGCTTGCCTTTTTTATAGGGGCAAAGATGTCACAGGCATGGGTGAAGGAGTCCTGGAAGTAGCTGAGCACAGCATCAATGCTGTGGGCACAGTATATTGGGGACCAGTCCCATTGAGTAAGGTGCTGTTTAAAGTCAGAGAGTTTGCCTGGGCGCAGTTGGCGTTGGAGTGTTGTGGTTAGGGGTGGTGCAGGTTGCCGGCCTGACCATGAGCAGATTACCAGGGAGTGGTCACTGAGGGAGTCTGGTAGGACTTCAATGTTCTTGATTTTGTGGGGCTGGTTGGTGAGGATGATTTCCAGCAAGGTGCCCGTGGCTGGGTTATATCAAGATGGTTTAGTCACCAACTGATGTAGGACAAGGGCTGTGAGTGCATCTGAGGTGGAGATGGCTGCTTTGCTGAGCCAGTTTATGTTGAGATCCCCTAGTAGTATGTGTTGGGATTTGTGGGGGAGGCTGGCAAGGTACTCTGTTAGTGAGTGGAGAGCTTGCGTTTGTTTGCAGGGTGGGAGATAGGCCACAGTGACTATAAGAGGTGCCTTTGGAGAGTTGGGGGAGATTTTCAGTGATAACGCTTGTGCTCCATGTTCTAACGCTGGGGGGGGTAGTGCCTGGGCCAATGGGGTGTGCTTAATGTAAATTGCACACCCGCCACCTCATTTGCCCACTCTGTCCAGTCTAAACAGTGAGTAGCCAGGGAAGGAGACAGCTGAGTTGGGGGTGGACTTGGATAGCCAGGTTTCAACCAGGGTTAGGATGTCCAGTTGGTGCCTTATAATCCAGCATTGGAGTGCAGTGTCTTTTCAGTATACTGCAGATATTCATAGACCCAATGCGGAGGCCAGTAGCTGGTGTCTGTTTCTGTGTGTTGTAGGATCTGGGTCCTGGGTTTGGGTGTATGTTTCCAGATAGAAGTAGGAGGAGAGAGATAACTCTGAGGAGATGCCTATGCTTGTTAATGTGTCCAGCTGTGGAGCGGTACAGACCGTTTGTACTCCCCGCGCATTGTATGCCGAGTGACCGAAGGGTCGGGATGGCAGGGCCAATTGCCTGCCACGCTGAGTTTGTGTGCGGCAGAAGCAGTGGAATATGTTTGAGTGGGATGGGAGGGGGTGATACTGGAGCAGACATTGTGGAGGAGCTGTGGCAGTGGTGTAAGTCTCAGGGCAGCAGTGGGTCTGGTACTTGGGTGTGGTGGGGTGTGTGAGGAGTGGACCGAGGTAGGATCAATAGTAGTAGTGTTATAAGCATAGTGTGGTGGGCAGGGCTGGCCATGGTTAGGGGTGTGCTGGTGTTGGGGGAGTATAAGGGGGAGTGTTGAGCATACATCATGAGAGGGAGTCCCCGTGGTGCAGTGGAAGGGCTGTGGACTTTGGTGTACAGGGTTCAAGGTTCGAGTCAGGAGGGGGGGGGACTCCTAATATGCAGGCTGGTGAGTGTTATTTGACTGGGCGATGCGCTGCTAGACAGTGAGAAAATAACCAATGGGAAGGGAGGAAGTTCTTCCAGAAAAGGAGGGGCAGAAGAATATTTAAAAGAATGTAGAAATTAGTTTAAGTTTAGAATCAAGGGTACACTCACAGCAGGCTAGGCATGCCTTCCGGGAGAAGGGGGTGGCTTGAAATGCAGGAGGTGGGATCTCTAAGCTTTCTGGAGTGCAGACATGCCTCCACACTTCTGGGGTCAGTTAGAAGAGACCAGAGGTGGGTTTTTAGATTATTTAATTAAGGTGGGAGGAGGCGGGTGAAAAAATGCTCAAGGAGCAGAACCAGCACACACACGGCTACACAGGATTCACGCCAAGTTCAAAATCTGGCCGAGTAATTTGCTTGGGCAATCGTACCTGCACTTGTGGAATTCGGCGTCAGCTCTGTTGTAACTGGGGAGGGCAGGAAGGTTCATTAACCTGCCTTCAGACCCTGCACTTGAGGAATTCGGTGTCGGCTCTTATGTTGGGTTTCAGTCAGATTGGTCACTCCTCTTCCCCTTATGCATCATTGTAACACGGCATCAAACAGAAATGGCAAATAGAGAAATCTCATGGGACCAAATACAACACATGACCAAAGTTGGAGCGGTGATTAATTCCCCATTAAGGACCGTTCCAACTATTGTTCATGGGGTCACCGGGTCAAGCTCTAGCACCACTAGGTGTCACAGCAGCAAACAGAACACACATCGCGGCAAATACGGAGGATCTCAGTGTGCCGACACAAAGCCGAACAGCACTGCAAAGCCAAAAACAACGCAAGTATTCCTGTGTTACAAATGCATTAATGCCCTCCAGAGTCGGCTTCTACTGGGGAATTAATGCCAGGTTGGGTGGTTGTAGGCACTTGGCCAAGGCCTCGTGCCACAACCCCCCCCCCAACCATGCATTAATTCCCCAGTAGAAGCCTCCTTCGTCGGACATTAATGCTTACTTAACCACTGCTTTGCATATTGGATGAGGTGACATATTAGGTACACTGCCCTCAAAGGTTTCTCCTGATGCTGTTTTGGTTGGTAGTTTATTGTTAATTATGAAATGGGTCTAAAGAATCCTGACTCCTGATTGGTCCAGAGCTGTTTTCAGCCTGGCCATTAACCCAGCACAACAGCCCAACAAATTACTTCCAGATTAACAAGCTGACTACACACTGTTAGACCGCTCTGCTTTAACTGACCATCACCCACTGCCCACCCCACACACACACAGTGGATTGGATTGTGGCTTTTCTTCCCCTGTTAATTATCATGCACCCGGTCTTTGGTCTTTTCTGTTACCGCAACACGGGTGGGGGGGGGGACAGATGGACGGACAGAGACTATACAAACTAATTTCAGTCTCTCCATTGTGGTCTAAATTTCTAACAGCCATTGCTTTGCCTTACAGTCTCGCACATGCTGTAGTACACAAGCTGCTGTGCATTACAACTTTGGCTTCTCAACGTCTTCCTTTGCTGTCTCCTTGTTACCACAGCATTTGTTTTCCCTAACCTTTCCACTCCCACCAGTCATGGTCATTCTTAAAAGGCTCCAGTAGGTCTGACAAAAAATGCAGTTCTGGCAAAGAGTTGTGCAGCTACAGTTCACTTAAAATTTGTTATACTGCTGCCCATACCTGTGATAGTGAAACTGCTGCTCCCACAACTGCACCATACAGCTCCAGATCACTCAATCTCTCCTCACTCGCTCCCTGAATTTGTGGATAACGGGGGGGCAGGATTCACAAAACATTCTGAAGGTGCAAAACCTTCCCCAAGTCCCCAAAAGTTCCATAGCTACAGTAAAAAAGGGGAACTTACTCTGAGTGCTATATACAAAACATCCACGGAAAAAAAAATACACCAAGGACTGTGGAAAAAAGTGCAGCTATGGAAGTTTGAGTAAAAAAGCCATTGGAAAGTATAGCATATCCCCTTAGAGGCTATTCACAGCCAGTGTTTTTCCACACTTGGGGAAAAAATTGTTGCACACATGCTGCACAACACAGAGTGAGGCGTAACTCTCCCTGAGCAAAGTGCAGTGTACCAACAATTGAGATACAATTATAGTGGAGGTGCAGGCACAGGTAATAGCAAACCTATAGTAGTGTCAGTTGTTACAACAAAAATAGCAAATATTTTTATTAAAGTACAACAAACTACAACCACTAGACTCAGCGCAGCCCATAAAGGAGCCCCATAGGCAGTAGAGGCAGAGCTGGTAACATTCTGCAGTAAGTGTTACTGAAGCAGACAACATAAACACTCCAGGGAGAGACACAACCATCAGTTCCACCAACTGTTACAGACAGCCACTGTGGTGCATGGCCCTGCTGGTATCAGTGGTGCTGGAGTTGTCTCAGCTGAGGGACTGGCTGCTGGTCTCTCTGTGAGTACTTACTGCTGCATCTATGGCAAGACTGTCAAAGTCTGCTGCTCCAGTTAATATGGATCGCCTGTTATTGTGCCTGCTGAGCTTTTTCCTCAGCTAAGGAATGAATGCTAGGGAGAGTTCAGCACTTGTGGACTTCTGTAATGTCCCTGTTTTATGGATTTCCACAACTGTAGAAATTCTCTTTGTGAATATGATGCAACTAGATTTCTACAGTGCTACAAGCCATTTTTCCACAGCTACAGAAATTTTGGCTCTCTTTGTGAATCCAGCCCAATGTCTGTATTTTTAACAAAAAAATGGTGTACCATTCAGCTAGCGCAATTTTTGTACTTTTTTCACATTTTTCATAATTTAAAAGCCTCATAACTTTTTTTTAATTCTCATTTATTAATACCGTTGAACCCATTTCACAATCACAATAAGGCACTCCAGGGGGTAAGGAAGGCTGGGGGGTGCTGGGATGCATAGGAAGAGGCATCAATAGTAGAAAATAGGAAGTTGTTATCCCTCTGTACAGACAGTTGGTGAGACCCCATCTGGAGTACTATGTGCAGTTCTGGAGACCCCATCTCCGCAGAAGACATAGACAGAGTGGAGGCTGTCCAGAGGAGGGCAACCAAAATGGTGCAGGGTCTGCACCAGAAGACATACGAAGAAAGACTAAAGGAGCTTAATATGTATACCTTGAGGAAAGAAGGGAGAGAGGGGACATGATAGAAACTTTCAAGTACCTCAAGGGAATCAACAAAGTCCAAGAGGGTAGCATCTTCCGAAAAAGAGATGTGCAAGAACAAGGGGGCACAATTTGAAGATAGAGGGGGGACGGCTCAGAGGTAATGTGAGGAAGTATTTTTTCACTGAGAGAGTTGTGGATGCATGGAACAGCCTCCCTGAGGAGGTCGTGGAGTCAAGAACAGTGGGGGAATTCAAGAATGCATGGGACAGGCATAAGGCAGTCCTAGTGGGGGGTAGGAGGAAGTAAGCTGTTGGTTAGCTAGGATCTTCAGCTTATCTGTTAGGTAGGAAAATGGGCAGACTAGGTGGGCCAAGCGGTCCTTATCTGCCGTCAAATTCTATGTTTCTATGGTTCTATGTTATGTGGGCTAACAGCTTCACCTCATGCTTCAATCCACCTGAGGTGGGCCATTATCCCACCACAATGCACCCCCGGCCATGCCTTATTGCTTAATCAAAGGGGTGGAAAGATAACTTGCCCTGTTATAACCACCATGACTCCAGGCCAAAGTGGTGAGCATTGGGCACATTTTGCTCACCTGCTCTTTGTCACTTTGGAGGCTAAATTGGTCCCTGATCCAACAGATATCTGGTTTGTCATATTGTACTGTAATATCAATATTGCAAGACGCATTCTTCCCTGATAGTCCATTGGCACAGGTGGTGGTAATTGGTTTGATTTTGGTTCTAACACTGTTTGTTGCACCACTATGTATACAGAGGTCATACAGAAAGGTCTTAGAGAGTCTAAAATGTGCTTTGGGTACCGAGGTGGTGTCAAGGTACCATTCCCTCTGAAGTTCAAGGATGGTTTCGATTTCCAGTCAGTTCATGCTAAATCCATCTATTTCTACCTTTCAGAAGGCCATGGCAGATGTGAGTTGGATCATTCATGGACTGGATTTGCCTTTCATTAGAAAGAAAATTCTCTAGTTCCTGTGGAAACAACATATGGCCATTGCCTTTCTCCAGGAAACAAAACTCCTACAACATGAGGCACAAAAGCTCAGTAGGAGTTGGTGGGGTAGGGGTTCATAGTATTTCCCAAACCAAAATGAGGGGAGTTGCCATATTATTGGACAGATTTTTGCCATGGACAGTGGAGGCCACATATAGAGATACTGAGGACGGATGGATTTTAGTGAGGATTGCAAACCCTACTGGCACATTACCCTAGGTAACTTCTATGTGCCAAACGATGACCAGCCTCAATTTTACTGTGTCCTAAACCAGTCTTTCACACACTTTAATATCATGGCCCTACATGTGTTGCTTGTACGGGAATTCAACTTAACCCTTGAACTGATTCTAGACAGGAGTTTGAGTAAGTTGAAACTGCACCCCAGAACTACAGAGGCATTGAAGGTCCTCATGAGAGAGAGCATGAACTGTCAGATCTTTGTCGTTTGCAGCATTCCACTATCAGAGATTAAACCTGTCATGCTGCAGTTCATGACTTCTACAACCACCTGAACTTTTGGTGGTGGTATGCTGCTGTAGGCCACCAACTTGTGGCAGTGGACATTGGGAGCATTCACATCTCTGACCACTAACCGGTCACCCTCCCCTTGCCTTGGAAGCCTGAAGTCCTCTAGTCCTTCTCCTGGCAGTTAGCTCCTCTTCTCCTGGAATGTAACCAGTTCAAAATTTGGGTGAAAGTAGTAAAAGAAAATATATTTCTGCCTCAACAAAAGTGAGGAATTAGTGCAGGACACTATATGGGAGGCCTACAAGGTGTATCCATGAATGGATAATGGGGTATGATGCCCAAAGGTGATGGGACAGAAACAAAGACTACCATGAACTCTCCCTACAACATCAGTGGGTTGAAGCAGTGTCAAAGATCCCCAGGCTCAAATCTGGAAGACCTTAGGGTGAAATCTCTAAGGATCTGGGTGAGACTAAATGAGCTCCTTATGAGGGAGGCAGAACTGCCGATAGTTAAGATAGATGCGTATACATCACTACAGCAATAACGTTACAGCAATGTCGTCGATGCCAACAACATTGACATGTCACTGTGAAGTCCACTCAGGACCCTAGCACTCTTTCCCAAGGTTCTCACCCCCTCCCTGAATCTGCTCTATTACATTAAGTAATGGGTGGTGCAGGGGGCATAGTCCCCCGCATGGGGGTACGGGGGCACAGCCCCCTGCAAAAAACACCTTTTTCCTTCCATGGCACAATGCAGACTACAATTGCAATCGATGCACTATAAATACTGGGAGGTGAAGAGAGAAAGCAGGGGAACTACTGTCCTACCACCTTTGACAGAGGCAGACTGAATGCCATATTACCTACCTGAAAGAGGACCAGGAGCAACTCCATAGCAAATCAGGGAACATAAATGAGGTCATGTAGACTTTCTATCAGCACTTACCGTACATGCCTCGCAACATCCCTGGAGAACTGTAATATAGATGATTTCCTCTCATACAGTGGTTTCTAAGATACAGCAGAAGATGGAGGATGAGTTGGATACCCCCTCACATTAAGAGACGTTGAAGAACTACTGGACCAGCTCAAAGCTATTAAACGCCTAGGGGAGATGGCATTGTGGCAATCCTTCTCCAACTGCTGTAATATTCTGATGATGACACAAGTTGAAACGTAAGGGCACAATTTTTCCACCTGGAAGGGGACAGCTTTCACTGCAAGCTAAGGTATCATTGGTTACTAGTGATTGTTTTAAAAGCTATCCAAGTGATTTATGCATTGTCCTTTACTGCTATTATGACTTGTATCTGTGAACGCACTAAGATGAGCAGAAAGAGTTCGGTTGAACCCCTGTTACATAGCTGGTGTTGCTCTAACTACCATCTGCATATTCAAGCTGCTTTTGTGACTTACAGCTGCATTCTCATTAAGGTGAGCAGAAAGAATTTGTTTGAACTTTTGCCACATTAACCGCTGTTGCTCAGATAGATAGATAAAATGTTTATTTTTATGCAGGATGAGACACGTCTTAGAGAAGATCCCTGTTTACAAGACAGTCCTGATTGAAACATTTACATAGTTACCAAAAAGGAGAAAATAGTAATAAAACAAAGATTTGTAAAAACATTTCATATGTAAAACATTCCATCTGCTTCTAAATAGGCCATACATACATCACACTTCCAGAAAGACAAAGGTTAACAGTTACGTATTTTTTCAATTTTGATGACCGGGTAGACCCACTGAGCCCCGAAGATCCCTTTTTCAGGGGTGACCCGGAGATTACATTACAGGGAGAGAAAAATAGATGCAATTGGTTACAGAGTAAGTACAGATAGTTAGCAGGTTACACGCCAATGGCAATTTTTTCTGAGTCATTTATATAAACACACCAATAGCAATTCTTCTGAGTCATTTAGATAAACCAGCTGTGATAGAATGATAAGAACCTAGCCTTGAGGGCTATTAGGGTGACATATCAATGGGAAGCTGCTTTTCAATTTTGGTGTTACAAACTTACTGTATGATGCATCTCCATATACTGTATTCCTCTAGACTGACATTTGGGTGAGCCTGACATTTTTTTTTTTAATCTTTGATACATAATAAAGTTATTGTTATATGAGACAAACCATTTTTGTCTGTAGCCTCTTTTAGTGCTGACCTCTGTTCCACAAAGTGGAACACCTGTGCTGTTGATTCCTTCTCCAACTGATATCAAGTGTGCCCCACTATCCACAGGATGTATATGGATGTCCAGAAAAAGACATCCCACCCCAACACTTAGGGAGGCAATAATCATTGTCCCCCCCCACCCAAAAAAAAAAAAAAAAGGACCTTGCTAATCTGTACCAGAAGCCTTCCATTTCACTAATAAAAACAGATGTCAAAGTCCTGGCAAAGACCTTTGCATACTGCCTGGAATTGGTACTACCTGCCCTAATACATACCTCACCGGTAGGCTTTGTAAAAGGGAGGCTCAGTACAGACCACCTTCAGACTCTGGTCAATGTTGTCCCACAGGTAAGTGGTAGCCCCTCTCCATCCACAGCAATAGCCATCGATTTTGATATGGCCTTTGATTCAGTTGAGTGGAGCTACTTCCTTTGGCCGCAACACCATATATGTGCTTTGAAGTCCAATTCCTTTTATGGATCTCTACCCTTTGTCAAGCCCCAGCAGCAAGGATACTAACTAGGTCCATGATCTCAGCTATCTTTCACTGTTCCTACTGAATTTTTAATCAGTTACTAAACTGTCCTAATGCCAATTTATGTTGCTATATTTCTGTAAGTTTGTTATTTATTCCAGTCAATAAGTGCCTCAATACTGTTTATGTACTTTGTTTTTATTATGTCTGTAAACAAGTGCTTCAATTTTGTAATTTCAGTCTTGTAACCACAACCTATTTCTTTGTTTGTAACAATTGTTAATTTTTTTGTTATTCTCGTTTGTTTACCCTGTCCCCGGGTCACACCTGGAAATGAGCCTCGGCTCTGTGTGCCTTTCCCAGTTACCAATTTTAAGTAAATAAATAAATAAATCTTTCTCCTACAAAAAGGGATGAAACTGGGTGCCGGTTAGTCCCTTTTCACTTAGTGTTGGCCATACAGGCGCTAGCCATTGCTATCTGGGAACACAGTGATATAAGTGGTATAAAGATTGAGGGGTAGCAATATACCACCCTGCTATATGTCAATGACTTACTTTTCCTAGCCCAGGATTCCCCACACATAGGCTCCCCCTTTCGGTCACCCTCCATGAGTTCTCTTGCATCTAAGGCCTAAGGGTGAATCCCAGGAAGACAGAGGTTCTCCTACTGAATAGTGCCTTCCCAAATGCCCCATTCACAGTGCTAGGCATGAGATGAACCCTATAGGGGATAGCCTCCTTAGGTATATGCAGCCTCCCAGACATACAGCAGTGGCCTATAACCAATCTCACCCCACTCTTAACTAGCTTAAAACTGGAAAGCTGTAGGTGGTGCCGAACCAGTCTGTCTCGGTCAGGGAAGATTGCTGCTATTAACATGATGACCTAAGCTCTTCCACATTCTGTCACACATCCCCAGGGTTTTAAATAATTGATTAGCATTTTTTTCTTGGGACAATACTAACTGCACAAAAGCATTTATATAGGTTTTCTAGAAGTGTCATGTTTGTTAAACACAGTGAGGCAAGTACTATGCATTTTCACAATGTTTTAGAACTTTTATTAGCAAAATGCTAATCAATTTTTAGAGTTAAATAAAACACTGCATCCCCATTATGCTGACCCCCGTGTGGTTCTGCAAAATAGAGAAAAGATAGGAGACTTTTTATGGGATGGTAGGCCTCCTGGGAACAGCAGGGTTAAGCTGAGAACGCAATGGAGGATGGATGGGTGAAGGCTCCCATAGTTTAAAGAGTATCATACTGCTTTCTTAGGGGCTCAGACTATCTTTTGTTCTCCTCCTCTCCCCACTCACCCCAATGGCAGCAAATGGAGGTAGCACTGATGGAAGTACCCCACCCAGACCCCCTGGAGTATTTTTATACAGTAAATGTCCAGCTGGTTGTAAAGCTTTTCTTACAGTCAAGGGTTCCTTCAGGGCATGATCCACTCTGAGTAAACTGACCAACATTTCACTATCCCATACCACTCATAGAAACATAGAATTTGCCGGCAGAAAAGAATCGGTAGGCCCATGCAGTCTGCTCTATTTTTCCCTGCCTATTCTAGTACCATGGACCCTATTTGGTCATCAGCATCCCTCCCACCTCCTTTTCCTCTGCTTATTATGTCCATGTGGCTATCTCATGCATGCTTGAAGCTCACCACTGTTTTGGCCCCCACCACCTCTTCTGGCAGGTTGTTCCAGGCATCCACCACGCATTCTGTGAAGAAGTATTTCCTCACATCCCACTTAAATTTCCTTCCCTCTAGCTTCATTGCATGCCCCCTTGTTCTGGTGCTTTTTCTTCTCTGAAAGAGACTCACCACTTGCATCTTGTTCACCCCGTGAGGTACTTACACTGTAGGTCTCAATCATGTCCCCTCTCGTTCTCCTGTCTTCCAGGGAGTACATGTTGAGATTCCACAGCCTCTCCTTGTATAACTTCCCATGTAACCCTTCACACCATTTTGATAGCCCTCTTCTGGGCCATTTTCACGCTGTCAATATCCTTGCAGAGGTGTGGCCTCAGGAACGGGACAGAGTACTTTAGGTGGGGTTTCACTAGTGAGCATTACGGTGGCAACAACGCCTTCCTTCTACTGCTAGAAATCCCTCTCCCAATGCACCACAGCATTCTGCTAGCCTTGCCTACTGTCTTGGAAAAAGAGAACACAGAATGCATTATCATGGGTGACCTTAACCTTAATTGGAATGTTGCCAGCGCAAACAAGCTTAAGGACTTCTGCGATGAGCATGGGCTCACTCAGATTATCTCTGACGTTACATGACCTAACAAGAAAAATCCTGACGGAAGTTCACTTCTGGACCTTATACTTGTCAACAAGCCACAAAATATCTTTCATGCAGGGGTCTTCCACAATGATCTGAGTGATCACTGCACAGTCACCTGCTTTAGGTGCTCCCCACACCTCCCCTCCACCTCTACTTTCAAGCTTAAGTGAAACCTAAAATACTTCAGTCTCCCGGCCTTCCAGACAAATCTTGGGAGCATAAAGTGGTAGGATTTCTACCTTACATCCTCTGTGTCTGAAGCATTCTGTATCTTCCAGGATCTGCTAGTAAATATTATCAGCTAACACGCACCCTTAAGGAAAATCAAATCCAAAAAACGTGCACCTGAGTGGTTTGGCCCACTACTTAAGAGGACCGTACGGCATAGAGAGACACCCATTGGAAAAGGGCTAGGAAGTCGCAGTCTGACTCAGAGTGGCTCTCCTTCCGGGTAGCCAGAAATGCCTGCACCAAACTGGTAAATTTGGAAGAAAAACAGTTCTTCCAGACAACACTGGAGGCAAACAAAAACTGTTCCACCAATTTTTGGCAGACACTGAGAGAGGTTGAGGGACATTCCCCTGCCACCACACTACCAGCTAAAATTGTGACAAATAACACCTCCTACACAGGTAGGTTTGAGATCCTCGATCAGCTCAATAACCACTTCACCACTGCAGACCTCGCATTGACATGTCACCTGTTAGTAAAGTGAGCACCACAAGCACTGTCAACATAGCTCCTAGACCAGCCATAGCCCCCCTTACCAACCGTCCCTCTTCAAGTTTGAGCCAGTCTCCTACAAACAGGTGAAGGACCTGCTCCTCTCGCTGGACACCAAAAAGGGTGCTAGAGCCGATTCACTTGAACCCTTCTTCTTAAAAGCAGGTTATTTTTATCTGGCAGCTCCAATTGCCCATCTCTTTAATAGCTCATTATCCCAAGGGGAATTTCTGCCTAGTTGGAAAACCGCGCACATTATCCCCCTGTTCAAGTCAGGAGACCCCACTGACTTGAACAACTATAGGCCTATTTCGTTGCTTCTTGTTTTATCCAAGCTACTTGAAAAAAAATCGTAAACTCTCAATTAAGGGAGTACTTGGACCATGAGAAAATCCTCAATCCAGTCCAGTCAGGTTTCAGACCCAAGCTCAGTACCATGTCTGCTCTTGCCAAATTGTCAAATGACTGGCTAAAAGCCCTGGACAGTAAACAGCACATCTATGTACTCTTCCTTGACCTCAGCAAGACATTTGATATGGTTGATCATTCCATACTTCTTGATTAATGAGTAGCATTGGTCTAACCTGTGCTGCAGTAAAGTGGTTCCGCTGCTACCTTACAAATCGTAAACAGCAAATTAAAGCCCAAGGGGAATTATCCCCACTAAAAACTACTGCCCCAAGGCATTTCGCAAGGTTCCATTTTGGGACCTATCCTCTTCACCCTTTACATCAACCACATCGACTCTGGCCTGGTTTCTGGAAACGTTCACCTCTTGGCAGATGACACAGTCCGCTACCCAACCAACCCCTCCTTGGACATTGCGTACAAGGAGCTACAGCAGGATTTTATCACCCTCCAGCACAACCTTCTGAATCTAAAGCACTTGTTAAATGCAAACAAAACCAAAAGCTATGATCATCTTTCTATCCCACAATACGGGGCTGCCTGGGACCCCACAGATTATTACCCTCCTTAATGAACCACTAGAGCTAGTGGATAAATTTAAGTATCTGGGAGTCTGGTTGGATAAAGAACTCACTTTCGGTGTCCATCTAAGTGAGTTAACAAAAAAACTAAGGCAGTGCCTCGGTATTTTCTACTGCATAAGACGCCTATTCACAGTGGAAGCTAGAAAGAGGCTGGTTCAAACAACCTTTCTTCCCCTGATTGACTACACCAACTTCCTATACAGCCATTGCCCCCAGTATGCACTCCAAAAGCTGGATACACTCTACCATTGCGCATTGAGATTTGTTCTTGACTTGCCCTTGCAGACTCATCACTGCTCATTGTAGCAAGCATTAGATTGGCCATCCCTCTTCACAAGGAGGCAAATAAATGCCCTCATATGGCTATTCCGGGCTTTGTCCAGCAAACTACCACCGTATATCAGTGACCTGTTTGAATATTCAAAGGGTGCCTATGGACTAAGGAACTCCTCCTTTGTCCTCCTTAAGCTACCACGAACAAGGACATGTCTTGGCTCAACTGCCATTAGCTCCTTTTTACCAGCACTTTTGAATAGCATGCACAAATTACTTAAAATCTCCCTGCTGCCCAGCCATTTTATATTTAGGGGGCTGCTCTATAGAGGCCTGAAAACGGCATGTGATTGTTTGCGGTAAAGCCTTACCACACTCAGCTGAGTCCTTTAACCTCTGTAATCCTGGGCCGCCTATTTCCCATGTCGGCCAGCATCCCTTTAAGGCAACCATCCCCCCCACCTCCCCGCTCTCATCAATTAGCTTTGCAGGGGGCTTCATTCTATTAGGCTGCCCTATTTTCCCTCTCTACTAAGTGTCTCTTACCCTTTCTTCCCACTGCCCTTCTCTATGTCCCTCCTCCCTCTCCTCACTTGTACTCTATAAGCTACAACCTGTATATGATGCACTTTAAATGCCTATATTTGCACTTGCTTTACATGCCTGATTCATCCAAGTACTGAGTTTTTATATTATAACTGCCTGTACAGAAATCTACTTTTGTAGGAAGTGTCTACTGTAAGAAAAAGTGTCCCATGTGTCCAGGACCATCTTGAAAATGAGCTTGCTCAATGATGTAACTGCCTGGTTAAATAAAGTTTGTTTGATTGATTGATTGATTGATTGATTGATTGATTTAATGTTACACTGCTCTGTCACCTTGAGATAATCAGATATGATTATCTAGAAGTCCCTTTCTGGCTTGGCGACTGTAAGAACTCCCCCCTCCCAATATAAACACAGCTCCCTGGTTTCTTCACCCCAGGTGCATGACCTTGCACTGTTTGGCATTAATACCCAGCTGCCACACCCTAGACACTCCTCTAGTTTCCCCAGACCCCTTTGCATTATTTCCACCCCTTCCTAAGTGTCCAACCTGTTGCAGATTTTTGTGTAATCTACAAAGAGACACACCTTTTCCTCCATTTCCTCAGCAATATGTCACAAGAAAATGAATAGGACTTGTCCCAGTACTGATCCCTGTGGCAACCTGCTAGGTACTGTCCCCTGAGTGTCTTCCATTTACCACCACCCTCTGCCTCCTATCCTTAAACCAGTTTAATACCCAGCTTACCACTTTCTCTCCAACCCAAAGGTTGCTTAGTTTCTTAACTAGCCTCCTTTGTGGTACAGAGTTGAAGGCATTACTGAACTCCAGATATACCACATCCACTGCCCTCCCTGATCCACCTCCCTAATCACACAGTCAAAGAAATCTATGAGATTTGTTTCACATGACCTCCCCCACCCATGAACCCGTGCTGCTGGCGGTCTTGCAGTCCATTTGCCTGCAGGTACCCCATCAGCCTCTCTTTCAGCAGAGCCTCCATTAAGACAGTATAGTGCAGTAGGTTAAGGCTCCGAGTTGCAGATCTGGAGACCTGGATTTGAATCTCACAGCTGCCTATGTGCATATTGTGTGATCCTGAGCAAGTCACTAAACTTCCTTGTTCTCCCAGGTCGCATTTGGAAACAAGCTTCGGCATAGTGTGCTACTCCTTGTTAAACAATGTTCCCTTACCAGTGATGTGAGACTGACTGGCCTGTAGTTGCTAGCCTACTCCCTCCTGCCGCTCTTGTGCAGAGGGACCACATCAGCCCTCCGAGTCTTCTGGAACTACCCTATGTCCACTGAAGTACTGAATAGTGTTGCCTGACGGCCAGCTAGCACCTTGCTCAGTTCATTTAGAACTCTTGAATGAATCCCATCTGGTCCATCGCCTTGTTATCCTTTTGGGCTTCCAGTCCCTTTTGGACTCTCTTCTCTGAAAATGAAAATGGACTTGTGTACCCCCGGTGCCTGCTAATAACATTTTGATCCCCCTTCCTACTGCGAAGACGGAGCAGAAGAATTAATTTAACCTTTTAGCTTTTTCCTAATCTTTTTCAGTTTTCCCATGCCTCCTGGTTCTCATTATCCCACCCATTATTTTCCTATTTTTTATTCACGTACCTGAAAAAAGTATTATCCTGGGAGGCAGTATAGTGCAGTGGTCTAAGGCTCTGGGCTGCAAATTTGGTGACATCCAGCAGACCAGACCTGGGTTTGAATCCCACAGCTTCCACTGCATACTGTATGACCCTAAGCAAGTCACTTGTGCTCCCAGGTCACTCCTGTAAAATAAGCTTTCAGCTTAGTGTGCTATACCTGGTTAAAACAACTAAAAAAATTATCCCTTTTTTATCTCCTTGATGGTCCTCTCCTCTGCTTGTGCCTTAGTTGCCCTTGCCTTTTTTCTACCTCCCTTTATTTTTCCTGATATACCTCCCTATCCACCTCCAACTGGATCTCCAGGTACTTACTAAAAGCTGCATTTTCTCCTTTACCACCTTAGCCATCACCTTTGAGAATGAAAGTGGCCTATTTCTCCTGCATTCCTTGCTTCTTCCGAACAGCATGCCATTGCCTTAGCTAGTCCCTCCTTGATCTTCTTCCATCAGGTTCCCACCCTTTGAGGTATTTACTGAGGAAGTCTCCTGTTTCTTTATAATCTGCCCTCCCAAAGTCCAGGACCTTCATCTTAGTGTGGATTTTCTCTTGCCTGATCTGAATTCCAAACCACTCAGTACAGTGATCACTTGTACCCAGGAAACTACCCACTATGACATTGGCAATGCTGTCCCAGTTCGTAAATACCTAGTCTAGCACCGCCCTATCTCTAGGGGGTTCTGTAACCAGCTGCCTGAAAAACACCCCCTGTAGAAAGTGGAGGATGGCCCTGCTTCTTCTTGTAGCTGTGGTCAGAATGCTCCAGTCTACATCTGGCAGACAAAAGTCCCCCATAATCAATACCTCCCCTTCGCTTGTCATTATGTCAATGGCCCACTTGGAGCAACACAGCCTTATTAGTAGGAAAACACCCTATCTCCTGGTCAGCCTGGCAACAAGCAGGCATATTGTGTGTTAAGGATATTTTAATCCAAGCTTTGGACCTAATGAAGTCCTTCCAAGCTCTGAGAGATTGATATGAGACATACTGGGTGAAAAGAGTGCTTCAATAATAGTGCTATCAAAACCGCACTTCAAAAAGTGTGTCTGCCTTGATAACAATCGGGGTAGGATAGCACATGGTAATTACTGCTACCCCAGTAGCTGTCAAGGCAAGGGAGGGAGAGGGGAGGAAGTGGAGAAATAGGCAAAAAGTGTGGAGTTTGTCTGAGCTGCTCACTTGGTGGAGAGGGCTAAGGCAGAAACAGCTTGGGTGGTACAGCTCGGGAGACCTGGGTTCTGTTCCCAATCTCTCAAATCTTGTGGCTTCACTTTTCCCCCCACCTCAAGTGTGTTTTTGTTTTATGCCTGAATCCGGTTCCCCCCTAACTTTCTCCCCATCCCCAAGTTCAACCCCCTAAATATTATTTAAATATTGGGGGGGGGGTGAAAAAGCCCCCTATGTTGGAGGGTGCATTTGTGGTTTTGTTTCCTTGTCATGGTAGTGGTCCTCCCTCTGTTTTTTTACCGCTACCATTGGCGCTATTTTTGTAGTTGGCATATTGTATGGGTTCTGCTATTGTCAGTGTCGTTTTTACTGTGTGGTTCTTGACCATGCTGTTTTTGCATGACCTAGTGCCATATGAGAAACCCAGGAAGGATTTCTGGAAGTATCTTCAATTTAGGAGTGTGAGGACTTGCTTACTTAGGGACCATAAATCCTAGGCAAGGTCTATGCAGAGTGTGCCTCCACAAGCATAGTTAAGGCTACACAGAGGGAAGGTCAGGGCAATACACAAATACATTCAGAATGCACTTCAGATCATCCCCAGGTAGCTCGAACTAAATAGGAAACAGAACTGAATATTACTATTTCATTAGATCAGTGGTCAGACTGTTGGAGGGTAGCTCACTCATCCTGTGAAGATGGGAGAGTGTTTCTTATCCAAAACAAGGTATTACATTTGTGGTGCCAGACCCTTGCAGCCCTACATGGGCTTGGGATCCTCCCAACTTGCAACTGCTGGGGGCACGAGAACCCAGGTGGGACCCTAGAAAACATACTCTTGTCATATCCAGAAATGCAACAATTCTGAGAAGGTGTAACTGCTGTATGTGGAAAGGTTCAGAGGACCCCACTCTCCAATGATCCATCCCTCTGGATTTTTGGCATCCCACTGAGGAGTCTTTCCTCATCATAACTTTAGACTCATTGGCTGATGGCCACTGCAGTGGATGCAAAGAGACTTCTGTTGAGAAGGTAGAGGCCTACGCAGGTTCCCCTCAGCAAAAAGAGAGCAAATTCCCTGGGGA
This sequence comes from Neoceratodus forsteri, assembly GCA_016271365.2. Classification (NCBI taxonomy): domain Eukaryota; kingdom Metazoa; phylum Chordata; order Ceratodontiformes; family Ceratodontidae; genus Neoceratodus; species Neoceratodus forsteri. The sequence continues at coordinate 732,214,968 of CM028129.1, read as the reverse complement.
TGCTAGCAAATTTTGGGATGTTATTACACATCACAAGAGGTACAAGATAAAAGTTCCAAGCAATATGTGGTCCATTCTAATCCTCTCCCTGGGCAAATCTCCCTCTGGTGGGGTAGAGAGCAATGGGGTAAAAAGGGTGGTGCACCCGAAGCCACATGGAACCCCTTTGGTGGCTTCCCCAAGGGTGCGAAATCTGGGCGTGATCCTTGATAACAGATTGACTTTTGAAGATCAGGTGTCATCTGTTGTCAGTCATGGTTTTTGCCATCTGTGGAACACTGTCCGGATTAAGCTCCTCATTCCATCCGAGGACCTGCCAATGCTAGTGCATGCCTTTGTGACCTCCAGGCTTGACTACTGCAACTCTCTGTACTTCAAGGTCATGAGAGGGACCCTCTGCAGACTTCAGCTAGTACAGAACGCAGAGGCCTGGTTGCCGACGAGCCCTTTGAGATCCAGTCATGTGACCCCAGTCCTGTGGGCTCTGCACTGGCTGCCGGTCAGATGGAGGGTCCTTTTCAAGGTGGGTCTTCTCACCTTTAAGGCCCTATACAGACTGGGTCCTGGCTACCTGTCAGAGCTCCTGGCACCAGTGACCTCTGCTTGCTCCTTCCACTCCTCTTAGAGGGGCCTCCTGGATGTTCCCAGGGTTCGGCTCAAGACTTCAGGAGATCATACATTCAGTGTCTCTGGGCCAACCCTGTGGAATTCATTACCACCTTTCATCCAGGAGGCTCCCTCGGTTGATGTGCTCAAGTGGAGGCTGAAGGCCCACCTTTTTGTCCTGGCTTTTCCAGATTTCTGAGTCCACTCTGTGCTAGTCACTTTCTGTGACAGTCTGAAAGCCTTTTAATCCATTTTAACTAGTTATTAGTATTTATGCATTGTTATCGTTTTATTTATTTATGCTGTTTTTCACTATGTTCTGTTATAATTTTTGTTTGGTGCCCAGATCCTCCGGGATTGGGTGCCCTACAAATGAAATTGTCTTGCCTTGCCCTTTCACTTGCTTTAGTGAAGGAGCCTCACCCACTAAATTCTCTAAGCCATTGTTGAATAGGTTGTACACAGTGCTGCACTGCCAATGATTAAAAATGAATCTGTATGAACTGCTGAGATTACAGATCTTTAAGTAATCAGCTCTGTTTGACTAAATATCGTAAATACATAAACCTAGTCATAGTTATGGTGCTAGTGTACTGTGTTTCTTGCTTTTGTTGCATTGATAGTATGCTTTTAATCTCTATATTTATTGTAATTGCTACTTTTGTCATGTACTGTATGTTACTAAATCTACATAATAAAAATGAAAAGTACAGCCATTGTTCCTTACAACTGCACCCATCTCTCAGATCCCCATTCTCTGTTACACGGCTTTTAACAGTCTGATCCCTTCATTGTAGAGAGCTGCTAGTTGCCCCAAAGCATGCTGAAGCATGTTGACTCTGGACACAAGGTCTGCAGCTAGCCCATAGCAGTCATCAAATAACCTGCCCATGACCACAGCCATTAAGACATACACTTTACTACCATTACAATGCACCTGGTGCACTGATATCATCCCAGATGCCAAAATTCACACTCTATCTTGCTTAAGAAAACAGCTGTTATGCCACTAGCCCAACCGTGATCTTTTATCTCACATTTCAGTACTCAAATGACTAGGCCACACTCACATTCACTACAAATGCTTGAAACTAACCTTCACTATTATCTTAAGCTTCTTCATTAATTTTACTCTAAAAATGCAAGATAAATGACACCTGGGCCACTGAGCAGCCTTGTTCTGTTTATAACTAGAAATGTTGACATACATTATCTCACAGTTAGTGGAGACCTAAATATGTAAAAGAGCTCTGACAGAGAAGACATGAGATATTAGACTGCCTGTTTATATTTTTAGCCATTAATTGAAAGGCTGATGATAAATTATCGTGAGAAGAAGGAACATAGTTTATTCACTTACCTTCTAGAGAAAAAGGTTCCTGAAATTCTTCAGCATGTTATGAATCATCTTGTTGTTAGTACCTGGAGTTCATAAGTAAATGAGTAAAATGCTTGGAATGGATTCGTGCCATAGTAGTAGTAGTGGTTATTTATATGTATATGGCACCTTTCCAGACTTAACTCAGAGCAGTAGAAAATACAACACAAAGGCAAGCTATGCAGCTAGCAAAGGAATAGGCACAGCAAAGCAGCAAAACACAACTGAACAATTTACAAGAAGCCCCATCAGCCTGAACATACCAGTAGCTTTAAATATGTCTTTTGAAACAGAGCTGGGAGTTGACCAGATGGATCTCTCTTGGACGAGAACTCCAGAAAAGGGCAGTGGCCAAAAATGCCCAGTCACCTGCAGATTTAAGTTTTTGGGAGGAACTGCCAAAAGCCCCTGACCAGTGGGAATGAGTCATTCTCTATGGCACTTACGGGCCCAAACCACCCAGGGCTTTGAAGGTCAATAAAGGTGGTGGTGCAACTAGAACAGCACCTGAAGAGATACGACATCTATGAGCCTTTCCAATCTGGGATCTGGCCTCACCATAGTAAGTAAACTGCCTTAGTCCAGGTGTACCATGATATCCTGTTAGTGAGGGATAGTGGATGTTATTCCATTCTTGTTCTGCTTGACTTCTCTGTGGCGTTTGACACAGAGGATCACGGGGTGCTGTTGGATCACTTCAGGCACTATGTGGGACTCTTGGGAACAGTTCTGTGGTGGTTTGAGTCCCGCATGTCTGGCAGCATGCAGCAGGTGACACTTGGCTCCTTCACACTCAGCAGTGATGTGCTGTGCTGTGGCATGCCTCAGGGCAATTCTGGCTCCCATCTTATTTGCCATGTACATGTTGCCACTGGGGAAGATCATTAGATGCTATAGCTTGGCATTTCATTGTTACACTGATGACACCCAGCTGTATGTGTCCTGTATCCCTGATGATAGTGCAGCTATTAAACCGAGAATGTTTATGATTTACTATGCTTTAAGTTTTCAGCAAAACTCCGTTTCAATCCTGTCTATAGTCTGTGGCCCGGATATTCAAAGGGGTTGCACCATGCACAACCCCCCAGTGCGCCGCAGCATGATATTCAAAGGGGCAGGCTACACGGAGCAACCCCTGATGCGCCGGGGTGCATTGGTAATGTAAGCGGCACAGATGCAGGGTGCATGCCCATTCATATGGGGCACATCCTGATATTCAGCAGCCTGGGATGTACGGCACATGTGCCGGTGCAACCCTGCACTGCGCTGCATGGGGGCCAAAAAGTTGTGCCACAAAAAAGCAGGAATAAATCCCAGTCACCCACAGGCAGGCTGCTGAATTGCACGGCGCAATACAGCAGCCACCAGCTGTGGGTGGCCACCCCTCCACCAGAACAATGTTGATGGGCACATACCCCTGGTGGTCCAGTCCCCTATGCTTGATCATGGGCTTTTGTAATATGACAGGATCCCTGGTGGTCCAGTGGTAACCCCCCCCACCCGATCGCGGGCATTTGTAGTGAGAAAGGATCTCCAGTGGTCCAGTGGTAGCCCACTCCCCACCCACCGACAGAGGTCCCACGCCACCCAGCACCCCCCGTCATCGGCGGGCGGCAGCACCCTGCCCGCATGCCACACGGACACCCGCTGAATGACAGCATACAGTATGATCTGTACGCCTACTGGTCCACTGCATGGACCAATGGGTGTGCAGACCATACTATACAACCTAAACAATATGTTTCATTCACATATCGGGCCTGTGAGTACAGTATGGTCTGCATGCCCCGTGGTCCATCGTTCAACTCAAACTACAGAGTCAAACTGTACGCTGTCATTCGGTAACCAACCTGGCGGCATGCAGGTGGTAGCCAGCCGCACCAATGACATGGGAGGGTGCTGGGTGGTGAAGACCTAATGATGTGTGGGAGGGGGATCACTGGACCACCAAATAACTGATGTTTCACAGCAGCCACGATTGGGCAAGGGGGGGTTACCACTGGATCACCAGGTAACTCTGACATTGCACAGCAGCCCGCGATTGGGCAAGGGGGGGGGTTATTACTGGATCACCAGGGATCTTGTCATATTACAAAAGCTCACTATCAGGCATATGGGAATGGAGGGGGCTACATTGGTACAACAGGGTGTCGATCCCCGAAGGCTGCAGCTTGGCAGGGCGCCAGGTGCACTTCGACGGTGCATCACATGCAAATGGGGCCATAATGACATGAAATGGCCCCATTTGCACCTTGCATGAATAATGGCCTCATTTGCATGCCCCGGGTTGAATATCGCGGGTGATGCGCCTAGCACAACTGCACTTGCCCAGGCACATCCCCCTACTCCATGTCTGCGTCTTGTGCTGGTGCAGTGTGTGCGCCCTCTGTGCCATATTCAGCGGTACTGGGCCATAGTGCAGCACCATTGAATATCGCCTGGTCCATGCCCTGGCGCAGCTCTGTTGCACTGTGCCCAGGCTTGCGCCACTTCCGGGCACAGTCTGAATATCTGGGCTTGTGAGCCTGCCCTGTTGTCCGCACCACCAGATTGTGTACATCTACCCATATGTTTTGGCTTTTATAAAACAGTGTTTGTTTGTTTTTTTTAAAGGGAAAGTCCCCTCAACAAAGCTGAATAGATTTCTGACACATACATCCTCGAGCAGCAAATGCCTCCTGTCCCACCCATGCCCTGTCCAAGAAGAGATCTTCCCTGACTACCTATCCTTCCTAAAATTACCAAATGCTCTGCAATGTTAAGCTACCCTTCAATCCAGATCTGGCATCTGCTTTGTTTTACTTTTATTACACAGAAGTTTGGTTAAGACTTCAGTGGCTACAGTATGTTTACCGGACATGGAGAAAGATTAGACTTCTATATAAAGTACATGTGGATGTTGAATGGACCTATAAGACTGCAATTTGAGGTTTCCCACTAAATTCACATTTTATGTACATTAAAACACAATGCTTTGCAGTTAATGTAAACAACCATGAAGGGCCTTTATATAAACAGTCTTGGAATACCACAGGACATTTTTTGTTAGGTCACATGTTCCTGTCTACATACAGTATAGTTCATTGTGCTGTTTCTTAGAACTCCTTTCTCTTAAAGTATGAAAGGTCGCTTGACATGTTCAGTAGTCTATGTAAAAATCTCATACAGCAGTCTATCATTACTCCTTTTGAGGATGCTGTGCCCGTCAATGTTCAGAAACTAGCTGTGACATCTGTAACTTAAGAAGAAACCAGTGATACAGTAACTGTGAAGTGGGCTCAATCTTCAAAATTGTTTTTTTTGGTACCTATGATAAAAAAAAAAATTAGAAAATTTTTTTATGCATCATCTAATTTTTATGTTGGGAAAAATTCTGCCAGCACTGGCTACTCAGTTTTTTAGCTTCAGCAAGTAAAAATCCACGGTTAGTCCACAGCCAAGAAGCAGAAGCAGGAGCAAAGATGCTATAGGTGTCAAATGAACAATGAGCTTCCTTGTAAGAAGGGGTTTAGCTGGACAGAAGCTGTTGGAGTGCTGTGTATGTGCACTGGGATTAATAAAAATTAGCACTGTTCATTTGGCACCTGTAGCATCTTTGCTCCTGCTTCTACGTCTTGGCTGTGGACTAACCGTGGATTTTTACTTGCTGAAACGGAAGCGAAGAATCTGTGAGTAGCCAGTGCTGGGAGAATTGTTCCCTATATTTTACCTGTTGATCCAGCCAGGCATGGCGACCTAGCTGCAGGCCCACACTTTCACTTCAATATCTAATTTCTATGTTGGTCCCAGGGAAACATCAGCAACAAATAACAGCATTTTCACCATTACAGCCATACTAGAATACAAAGCTCAGTGTTCAGAATACAGTTCTAGAACAATAAATATAGAATGATATGTGGGCTATACTGAATTTCTGGAAATAATTTAATTGAGAGTTCTGTGACCTTATAAATCACTGTTGGGGTTGGTAGCTCTGCAGGTGGATTGCCCTTCTTGGTTATAAATAACCATACCAATACTCCAGCATGGTGTTAGAGGGACATTGTGTTGTGATGAGGATCCATCTTTCAGATGAGACATTAAACAGAGGTCCTAAAGTTCACATGGCACCTCTTGAAATGAATAGGGGAAATTTTAAAATCCCCCTACACATCACAACTGACAAAGAAAAAAATAATGCAAAATGGAAATCCGAATACATAGGTAATTCACCTGAAATCAGCCAAACACACAGAAAAAAATTTAAAATTCTGAAAAAGAAAATCAAACCTATTCCAACTATAAGAGATTGTCTGTAACCCCTAGGTGGCACTATCTCTAGGGTTTCTGCCCCCGCCTGCCTTCCTAACAGATTGAGGGGCCTGTGTTCAATATTATGGAGCCTCCACCCAGAGTAACATTAGTAGGGGTATCTTCCTGGTCTGGTATAGCCCTCTGGGAAGCTATAACCACCCACAATCCCACCTAGTGACCAATTTCCCAAACACAAACAATGACCCTTAAAAACAGTTACCAAACAGTTTGCCACTTGCATTAATAATATGCTCACAGTTGTCCCACTTACCAGCAGGGTCTCTGGTCCTGGTGTGTGTGCCCTGCAAACCCCTGTAAAAGACAATTCGGCAAAACAGCATGCACTTTTAACGCATTCAGTTTCACATCTATCACTTTAAACCCTGTAATAATATGCTCACAAGCTAGTTTCAAAGTAACACAACAAATCAGATCTAGTGAGCAGACTTGAACAAGGAAGGGGCATGAATCTGGATGAATGATTTCTTTACTGATTAAATTCAAATCACTATGCATGTACTTCAGTCCCAAATACTCAGCCCTACAACAATGGGTACCCTGAATATGATACTGGCTGGCCAGAATCGTTGCCCGGGGATGCTCAGTGTTGCAGCTGTTGCTGGGGCCCTTAGTGGAAAAAAAGGCAGCTAGCATGCATAAACAAGACTTGGCTATTTGTAATCCTGGCCGGTTGGTTGAGACTGTTAAATTTAAACAGGAAAACAATTAGATGATTCCACATGAAGATTTAAAGGTTTGTTGCAGGGAGCTACCCTGGATTTTTTTTTAACAAATTATTTTACCAGGTGAGACACACTAAGCTAAAAGCTTGTTTGCAGGTGCAACCTAGGAGCACAAGGAAGTTAAGTGACTTGCTCAGGGTCACACAATATGCATCTAGGGAGGTGTGGGATTCAAACCCAGGTCTCCCGATTTAGCAGCTCAGAGCCTTAACCCACTGCGCCATACTGCCTCCAATTTACTTACTGTACCAGTCGATTGGAGATGTCGTCCTGGTGAAATGAAGACCTGAAGCTGGAAGTTGATGCACATGGGGAAGCTGGGCTGTCATGACTTACCTCCACTTCATGACATTTCCCTGAAGGTGGCCACAACCTGCAATGGCTTTCTGTGCAGGTGCTGGAACGCCCGAAGCTGGTCTCTCGCTGATTACACTGAGGCTGACACACGAACAGATGGCATGGGCCAGTTCGGACAAGGGCCCAAGGCTGGATCAATATGCTTGGCAAATTCAGCTTAGTTACTGGTGACCTTTCCAACAGGCAGACAGTCTGGTCACTGGTAAATGTGGGCTTCTTTTTGGCAATCAGGAGTCCCTGGACTGTAGACTTGGATCCATGATAAACATTCAGCACATTTAAGGAAAACAGCATTACTTTTCTACCTTGCAGTTCAAATTCTGGCCAGGTCGCAATTTCAGCTGATTCACTGAGCAAAACCTCTCAATCTGTAGGCCAGCAGTTTCTGGCAATAAATCTTCCTTTTCAGACCACAAGAAGCACATCAGAGGCAACTAGGTATTTTGCAGGCCCGATCTCCACAAAGCCTACTCAGTAGTTAGAGCTGGAGTCCCAACACAGGCCTACCTTGGACTGCAGGCTGCTACAGATCTCTACAGCCTCTCTGAAATTCAAACTGTCCCTCTTAAATATAGACAGAAATCCTGGAATCCGATTGGCTGTTTAGGCTGCCTACAACAATTTAAGTCCTTTAATTGGCTACAGTTTAGACGCTCAAACTTTGACCCAGATTATCTCCCATAAGTCTATATTACACACCCAAGAGTCCATGATTGGCTTAAGCACTCCAAGAATGGTAGCTGCAGTAAAAGATACCATCCCAATTATGCTGTTCCACAAGTTTCACAGTCTGGTGCAGCCAGGATAAAAGTTATATTATTATATTCTCCCCACATACTTGTAGCCAACACTGTATAATTAAATGAGCCCACATTTATTAAAATATTTCTTGTACTTGTTGATGTTCTACCATGATGGTCTACTATGCTAGGAAGATGGCGGCCACGCTCGGCTAGCCACTTTGAACTGCTCTGCTCTGTTTTGTTTCGTTTTGCTTCACCTTGCCCATTTTATTTTATTTGGCGTTATTTTTTGCTGCTCTTTTAATCATGCTGCGGTGTTATTTTATTGTTGCTACTTGTTTTGATTGCCCGCCTTGCTTTGCGTCAATATACTCGGTTCGCCTACGCCTTTCCTCCCGTTTTGGTTTGGCCCTTTTTTGTCTTGCTTTACAGGCCGGGACCTTGCCCATGGTCAGAACATTGGAGACTTGGGACTAGCCATGGTGTTTCGGTGCTGAGGATTCAGAGAGACCTGGTGTTGCTCAGTGTTTCAATGCTGAACAACACGAGCTGGGACTTAACTTAGTGAGATATTTGATTATCTGGCGTCTGGGAAGAGGCATGATGTTCCGAGGGTGAAGACGGAGAGATTAGTGTAGTGTTTCGGAGAGATTTGGAGAGACCTGGTGTCACTTAGTGAAGTGTCCTGGAGACGCTGTTTACTTCATTTAAAGGTCTTGGATCGTGTCCTCGTGTGTGGTCTGAATTATTTATTCGTCCTATGAGAGGACTGGCCGATTTGTGGCTTTTCAGCTGAATTTAAAGCACTGTTTTGAGTCAACGCCCTGGATATGTGGATTTTATCTATGTGGCTGTGCTCCTTGATTATCTTTGGATCTACTTTCGGTCAGTTGGATCGTGGGGACTAGTGATTTGGCGGAGCTGTCTTGAAGAGCCTGCAAGATAAGTGATTCTGAAACTTTTAGTGATATTTCTGACTGTCTAAATGCTATTTTGAGAGATTGACTTTTCTGGGCCTATTAGTTGGGCTTGCAGTGTTCTGGGGGGCCCTGGGTTGGTGTCACACACAGAGGTGAGGAGCGGGGTAGGCTGGAGGGCCTGTCCTTAAACTCCCCTTCCTCTACACTCCTGGGGTGGCCGGCCGGGGGGGCTGACTTCTCTTGGAATGGAAGTAGTGGGCCACTGATCTTTTGGGCTGGCTGGATCCTGCGGCCTGCTAGTGGCCTTTCATCGATCCAAACTGGGGTGAATTTTGAAGCCCTGTATTTTCGAAGACTGAACTATATTGTTTGTTGTTGCTATTGATGATTGGGCGGGTTATATTATATTTGTATTTTGCTGCATATAGACAGGACGTTCATTGTTTGTAATTATATTTTGTTTTGTAATTATATTTTGTCTGAGGGAACAATTTGAGCAGTGAGAGTGCTATGTAACACGTTTTCGCCATCTTGCCTGAGATTGGATCATGGGGGGTGGTCTGTTTCAAGACCGAATTGGGCCTAACTGGTGTACCAGTTGAGGAGGCCAGTTCATTTGAGTGTACTGTGGTAGCTGGTGTAGGGTGCAGGATTGCTCTCATTCATCGTCCACCAGGTGATGAGAAGCTTTTTCTGCAGGAAATAGCAGATTTTGCCACCGACATGGCCTTGGAGTTGCCCAGATTGATGGTTCTGGGCGACTTCAATGCTTGGGTCGACAATGAATCTTCACTTTTTGGTCAACATTTCCTCCAGGAGATGACATCTCTGGGCTTTACACAGGTTGTTTCCGCAGCTACACACAAGGGAGGTCACTCTCTTGACCTGATCTTCCTCCTGGGGATTGAGGCTTCTGATTTGGTGGTGGAACCAGTCAGTTGGTCCGATCACTACTCAGTTGGGTTCAATTTTGAGGCCCCCTGGGTAGGTCGGCCCCTGTGGAGTTGGTCAGGTACCGCCCATTGTGGGACGTCGTCCCTGAAGACCTGATGGCAGTTATTGACTTCTTCTTGTTTGATGAGTTTTGCACTGATCCTGAGCAGCTGGTAATGGCCTATAATAGGGCCATATCAGTAGCACTTGATCAGATTGCACCAGTCCGTGTTCACCCCCTTCCGCATCACCCCGTTGCCCCATGGTTTGATGGGGCTTTGAGAAAGCTGCGGAGGTTGGGACGTAGGTTGGGACGTCATTGGAGGAAGACTACCTCAGATGCCAACCATCTTATTTTGCTAGAGCATTATAAACTCTACCAAATAGCCATTTCCCATAAGAAGGCAGAATTCCTGTCCAGGGAAATTTCTGTCGCACGGAATCGACCAGCTCAGCTCTTCAGAACTGTTGACAGACTGTGCAACCCAGCCTGTCAGCAGATCCATCGAGCCTTTACACAAACTGATTGTGAGGAGATCGCTCGATTCTTTGTGAATAAAGTGGAAGACATCAGGAGGGAGTACCTCCAACCTCATTCCAAGGCTGTTGCAGTTGCTTGGTGTCCTGTCGCAGAGCCCGGAATTTCCTGGAGTACCTTTGACCTGCCGGATCTCGTAGACACTATGAGGATTGTCCATGAGATGCGTCCAACATGCTGTAGTTTGGACCCTGGCCTACACCCTGATTATGGGTTGTGGTGAGATCATCGGCCCGGTCTTAGCTCTGATTATCTGGTGTTCTTTAGATATGGGAGTCTTTCCTAGCTCTCTGAAAGAAGGGGTGGTGATCCCCCTTCTGAAGAAAACCTCTTTAGTCCTGGATGACCTAGAAAACTACAGGCCAATCTCTAACTTCCCTTTTGTGGGGAAGGTTATTGAGAAAGTTGTGGCAGCCCAATTGGATAACATTTTGACCATCCATAGTTTATACGAACCTCTCCAGTCTGGTTTTCGTAAGAGGTATAGTACTGAGACTGCTCTGGTCCAGGTGCTCAGTGATCTCCTGATGGCAAGAGATCGGAGACACAGCTCTATTTTGGTTCTCCTTGATCTACCATCAGCTTTTGATACTGTGGACCATGGGGTCTTGCTCAAATGCCTGAGATCCATTTGTGGACTGTCGAGTATGGTCCTCAGATGGTTTTCATCATTCCTTGAAGGGACAACGCAGAGAGTGGTCTCAGGTTTGTATTCATCCGGGGCCTTGTCTCTGCCTTGTGGGGTACCTCAGGGCTTGGTGCTTCCCCCCCATTTTATTCGCAGTATATATGCTACCCCTCGGAGACATTGTAAGACGGTATGAGCTGAGGTTTCACTGCTATGCTGATGACACCCAGCTCTACCTGTCTTTTGCACCTTACCAGGTTAGTGCTAGCTCGGTACTGAACAACTGACTTGCTGATATCCAAGACTGGATGAACTCCAGCAGTTTAAAGTTGAACCCAGGTAAGACTGAGGTTATGGTGGTGGACCCAGGTCGCAGGGTAGAGGGTTCAAGGACTGGTCTCCCCTCTGGGTTAATCCTGGGGGTGGACCAGATCCTCACCTCTGAACGGGTGCGTAACCTGGGAGTGGAGCTTGACACTGGTCTGACCCTCCTTTATCAGGTGTCTGCAGTTGTCAAGCTGGCATTTTTTTCATCTTAGGAACATTGCCAGGATTAGGCACCTTGTTCCACGTAGTGACCTGCTGGTTTTGGTCCATGCATTTGTGACATCTTGCCTTGATTACTGTAACTCCCTTTACCTAGGACTTCCTGGGGTTGATATCCGCCGCTTGCAGCTAGCGCAGAACGCGGCAGCATGTTTGTTGACTGGGGCATCCAGAAGTTCCCATATTACCCCTGTGCTGCACACTCTGCACTGGCTGCCAATACAGTGGCAGATCACCTTTAAAGTGGGTCTTTTGACCTACAAAGCCCTACATGGTCTAGGTCCCAACTACTTGAAAGAGCTCCTGGTGCCCTAGACCCCTCTGAGACAGCTCTGCTTGGCTGAGGAGGGGTTGTTGGAGATTCCAAGGGTAAATTTGAAATCATCTGGTGCCCGTGCATTTGGATTCGCTACACCTACCCTCTGGAATTCTCTGCCTTGTCAGCTCCAGGAGAGTAGGACGGTGGGGAGCTTTAAGCAGGCACTAAAGACTTTTATGGGAGAAGGCATTTCCTTCTTTGTTTTAATTTTATATTCCAGTATTGTAGTATCTGTTTATAGTTGTTTTATTGCATGTATTGAATATGTTTGTTTTTCTTGATGTACAGCGCTTTGAAAATTTTGAAAGGCGCTTAATCAAATAAATATTATTAATAATTATTATTATTATTATTATTATTATTATTACTTACTTTTTGCTGTCGCTGCCACTGATATGTGGTCCCCCTAGATGGCAGGCAGCAACTTATGCTAATTTATAAGGGCTATGAATATTAACCACCCTGTAAATGCCCTGGCTCAGTCTCTATTTTAAAGCTTTTGAACGGCTTCTGCACAGCAGCACCAGGGTCACTGGCCCCTTCTTAGCTTGCCAGGGTGACAGAACCACCAAGAGACTCCCCATTTTGCATGCAACATCATGGGGTGGCACATCAATGTGCTCCTTGAGCATGTGCGGTTGCCAGCGGCACCACAATAATGCCGGTGACTTGTGGTTAAGAATTCTAGCCCAAGCTGGGCTTAAATAACTAAATGGACTGTATGGGAGCATTTGGGGAAGGAACAGGGCACTAGAGGAGTTTGGGGGATGCCAGCAGCAGTGGGAGGAAACCAGGCGAGAACGAGGAAATGGGGTAATTAAAGGTAAGCCCCTGGGCGGGGGTTATATCTCAAAAGCCAATTATGCAGAAACATATCACCCAGGTTGGAAACATATCATTTTGATTTTTTACAGCCCTGTTCACAAGACAGTCCTGTAGTTCAGTTACCTTAAGTTACACTAAAAACATAAAACATAAACATCATGGACATAGTACAACCAGCAAGTAACATGCAAAATTCCTAGAAAAAAAAATACATGTATTACATACTAATGACCAGTCATTAGGCTATTTGCATTTGCAGGTGAATGGATACAATTGTTTCACTGCTGTAGTGAAGGTCCCATATACAGATAATGTTCTTGGTGGAAATTGTAAGCTATTCCAGGCTTTAGCTACCTAACAGCACATAGTTCTGTCACCATATTTGTTCTCACTTTTCCCTGGGTGAATTTTAAAGATGTTCTTCAATCTGATATGAATACAGTTGTGCATTGGAAAGCTAGATGAAATATCTATGGCCCTGTTCGCAGTAGACCTTTTAAACTATTTTAACTCTTATTAAACAGTCTAAAAAGTTTGCAACCTGGCCCAGTGGTGTGTTGGGCTGAGATGTTGAATGTCTTACCTGCTGCCACACTGGGGATCCGTGTTCGGGAATGAACAAGGGTTACAGGGGTTCGACTTGTGGGGGAGAGGACTGAGCGTTCAGCTAACTACATTCCTATTCTTGTGTAGGGTAGTGTGTTAACTTGGCTCTTGGCTGCAACCAGGTGGAGATCTAGGAGGGGCTAGTTCCTGCTTGAGTGGCAAAGTAATAGGGAGGGTGCCACGGTTCTGTGACATACAGTAGGTGCACCTCCATACACATCTGCTCAATGTACCACAGCAGCTGGGGAACCAGAGAGAACACAGAAAATGGTTGGCATGGGCTGAATGAACTCCGACCCTCCATACCATGTCACTGCCTAGACTGCCAGACCCATTACTGGATTTGAGTGTCCAGGTAGGGGAAGGATGGTCCTCACCAGCCTGGCCACACCATGGGGGTGGGGGTGGCAATCCATGGCCGTCTCTGTATCTGGTTGGGCTGGGTTGAGGTTGTTGTAAGGCAGAGGGGGCAGAGACAGGACTGAGAGTCTGTCCGTGTCTAGCCACTAGATAAAAAGCTATATGGAAAAAAAAAGTTTGCAAGCAGACTGTACCACAGGAAAAAACCCTGCTACATTCAGTGTTCTTAAACTGTGCTTTAACCCTGCTCAGAGGTAGGCTAGAGCATTGGTTTATACCAACGCAGTTGTCTAAACCTGTATTAACAGACGTATGTATGTAATATGTGCTGTAACATGGTTTAACAGGAAACAGGTAACAGGAAGTTGTTGACCCTCTATACAGACAGTCGGTAAGGCCACATCTGGAGTACTGTGTACAGTTCTGGAAACCCAGTCTCTGCAAAGAAATAGACTGGGTGGAGGCTGTCCAGAGGAGGGCAACCAAAATGGTACAGGGTCTGCACCAGAAGACATATGATATGAAGAAAGACTAATGGAGCTTAAGATGTATAGCTTTGAGGAAAGAAGGGAGAGGGGGGACATGATAGAAACTTTCAAATACCTCAAGGGAATCAACAAAGTCCAAGAGAGTAGCATCTTTCAGAAAAAGAGAGATGTACAAGAACAAAGGGGCACATTTTGAAGATAGAGGGGGGACGGCTCAGAGATAATGTGAGGAAGTATTTCTTCTCAGAGAGGGTTGTAGATGCATGGAACAGTCTTCCTGAGGAGGCTGTAGAGTCAACAACAGTGGGGGAATTCAAGAATGCATGGTACAGGCATAAGGCAATACTAGTGGGCATAAGGCAATTCTAGTGGGGGGTAGCAGGAAGTAGGCTGTTGGTTAACTAGGATCTGCAGCTTACCCGTTAGGTAGGGAAATGGGCAGAGTAGGTGGGCCAAGCAGTCCTCATCTACCATCAGATTCTGTTTCTATGTTAAGACAACCTCCCAACCTGCAAGGTGTTTTTCTGGCTGTTCGCTGTTCTGAAAAATTCAGTTATTGATGTGATAGTGCTCAGAGTGTGTGTTATCAAAAATCCAATTATTTTTTCCCCTTCAGTGCCTAGTTGCAAGTATCCCTGCATACTTTGGACACCCAAAGTACTTTGTGCTGGCGTTGCAATGATGCCTAGAAACTTGCTACAGCTACCACTGTGTTGGAGTTTAGATGGTCCAACTGTAGTGCTTAACCACTGTTTGGTAATGTTTTTCAGAGCATTTTCAAACAGTGATGCATAGTGTTGTCAGGGCCTTACTAAAACTAGAGTAACAAATATTTCTATGGGGAAGTCCTGGAAGGGGCACATATGAGAAGTCATACCTAATTTTCTCATAGGTCAAGTGATGCAAACCAAGAGGCACCAAACTCAGATGCAATAAAAAGCCACGGGGGCAGTGCATAAGGACACTCAAGTGAGGACACATACATAACAAATTATGTAAGGTTTCCTTATCCTCACCTCCATCGCAACCTGACCTTGTACAACAATGTTCAGAAACTGCATTATTTTTTGGTTTACTTTTACCCCAAGTATCACACAACACATTATCCCACATGTGCATGGGCAGCCTAGACCCAGACAATAATTTCAAAATCCTGTCCACATGCTCAGAAGTACATTCAGGTAACTTCAGATTACAAGAGAATACCATATCCAACAGTTGAATCTAATTCACCATCCTTAGCAGGATATTCTCCCTGGTGTCCTAAAAAGTTCCCTCATTATAGCCCCAGTTGAAGTTACTCCTCATCCATTTCAGCATCATTCCCTCCTCTCCTCCTGCATCCACTCCACTAAACATTTCCCCTTACTCCCATTCTTGATTTTGCTCCTTATATTGTTTCAGTGAGCTCACATTTTCCTCTGAAATTTTCCTTAAAATTATTAAATCAGTTGACACCATATTTCTCCAAAAACCTCTCTCAGTCCTCCTTGTCTCTTTAAATACTTGTCAAAAACACTCTACATACACCCAAGATCCATGATGGTGTGACAAGGGTGATTTAGTTAACTCACTAACCACTGCCACCAACCTGTTTACAACTCTCTTGGGGTTGTTTCTTTAAGTCCCACCACAGGCCCCTGCTCACACAGTACAAAGCCAGGAGCCTGCTCATACAGTGCAGGGCCCTTGGGCATCAAACCACCCTATGTCCCTCCAGGTATCCTCTCCACTCTCTATGTTAGACACAGATTTACTTATTAAATTTGGTAGAGTTCTTTCCAGAAATGGATCATAGACTTTGCACAGTGTAAGCTGATAACCTGTACATACTAAAACAAAGCAGTCCTTGCTTTATATTAAATATAAATTATTTGATAATTACTCTAAATGTACAAGATACACAGCAGACTAATGGACATGCAACCTGTCACACACACTCAGTGCACTCCCAAGAGCCCAGACTGGTGTGACAAGGGTGACCTAGTTCACTTAATTATGCTGCTACTAACCTAGTTACAACTCTCTTGGGGATATTCCTTCAAGACCCACCACAGGCCCTTGTTCACTCAGTACAAGGATCTTTGGACACAGGAGCACCATTGCTCCATGTAACCTCCCCCTGCTTTCTATAATATGAAGGTTTACTTATTAAGTTTGATAGAGTTCTCTCTAAAAGTGGATCAGGGACTTTACCAATAAAAATAAATCACATGTGTTTATTAAAACACAGCAGTCAGATTTATATTAAATGTAAAATACAATGGAGTCAGCCACAGTGCAACATAGTAACTTGTGGTAAGTGACGTTACAAAATATTGTATGACAAAAGGGCTTAATTGCCATGGAATTACACTCTTCCCTGCAGTATACTGCAGCATTTTGTAATATGCTGCAGCATTACTACATTGTATCCAGGCTATCATCGCTGTGATAGTAACACTAAATTTACTAGATATACAGCAAACTAAAGCACATATCACAACACTAGGAAAGTTAATAAAGAAACAATTTAAACAGACAGAATTATAAACAGTAGATTTATCTGACACATGCTTACTGCTGCTTTAAATCACAATTTGTAGTGAGAAATAAATAGCATGCCCTACTGGGAATTGAACCCAGGTCCCCAGAAAACCATCCCAGTGCTCTAAACACTGAGCTGTAGGCTCACATGATTGGACCAGACTCTTCTCTAACTCTTACTTAAAGCAGCAGTATTTGTTATTAACCATTTAGTTATTTTCAACAATCATGTTCATCTGGCAAAAATATCAAGATACTCATATTTCTTTTTCTTTTCTTTCATTCCAGAACCAGGATATATGATTTAGAAGTTTTTAGAGGTTCCCACTTCTGTGCCATGCCCATGATGAAAACATTTAATTTCTGGGTACAGTGGTGTGCAGTTTGCTATCAAAAACATGTGGTAGCACCATCGTTATGCATCTGTAGTGTAATATTCCAAAGTAGGTGCCCAGTCTGGCCAGCTCAGGCCTGCAAAGAAGAAATGGAGTGTTCTCCCCTCAGCATTGTGGAATGTCTCGATGGGCGAGTTCCGTTTGGAATTGACAGCCAGTCAAACAGTCAGAGTGGAGTTCAGGACAGCCACGAATGAAGAGGCTGCCCTGTAATTAAAATGACTGGCTGGCAGGGAAGATCAGAGGGGAATCCCCTGCTGCCTTGGGGTCATTTGCTGTGTCCTGGCTGGGCCAGAAAAGCAAAAGGAGAAGAGTTCATTGGCCGTTGTATAGTGTGGTCAGGGGAGTGCTTTCAGGTGCTATGATGAAGAAAAGCAAGAAGAAAAGAAGTTTTTGTGGCAAAGAAGAAGAGAGGGGATGCTGGGAGGTAAGAGTAAAGGGTATATAGTAAGGGTAAGTAGTCCTCCTCTCCTCCCTCAGTCAACTTTGGCAATTTGTCCAGTGTCGCAGCAGTCCATCAGCATCAGTGGGTACCCCTGAGCAGCAGTGGTTGTCTGACTGCAGTGTGGGCTCTGTACAGCCCCATTTTTTATTTTATTGAAAATTAAAAGTTAAAGTTCAGTTCCCTGTCGGCGGCGCCCATAAGTGGGGCCGCATCCTCAAGCAGCCAGCATCGGGGCAGAGCATCAGCGGAGAATCAAGATGATCAAGGCCCCCAAAGTTGGCTCCACAAGTGCTAGTACCAGATCCCAAACTACCCTGCCTCCTCCACCTAACTTCTCCCTGGGCTGGAGCGGTGAGTCAGCAGCAGCACCATGGTGTAGACCACCAGAACTGTTCAAAATAAAGAAATGAATAAATAAAAGTTTATTTCCATGCCAGAGGGCACATGGAAGGGAAGCCATTAGGGGGGCAAGGCAAGGCCCCAGGACAAAGGATCGCTCGAGGGCAGAGATATTCTAATTTATTAATTTATTAAAATAAGCTCCAGCAAAGGAACTTAGGGCAAGGCAGGCCCTAGATCTAAAGGGACAGCAAAAGAGTTCCAGCCATGGGCATAGGCAGACAAAGCCCAAGTATTCCCCCAAATTAACCAGGTGGGCTAGTTGGAAAGGGGATAGTTAGCCCAAAAGCTTAATTTTATAAATAAAGCAAGCCACAACTGAAGTGATAGCCAAGTCAGCCAGCTGGGCTAGTAGCAGGGAGGCTAGTTAGCCCAGAGCTGTTCTCTTGTTTTTTATCCAGAAATAAGAACCAGATAGGCCAGTTCGGGGAAACTAGCCCCAGGTTGTAAGGGAGAGTGCCTCAGAGTGACAAGAGTGGCTAGTAGCCAAGTGACCAAGTTAAGGCTAATGTTTGAAAGGTGGAAAATTCTTCCATTTTAAAATGCACTAAGGTGTCAGCTTCAGCCTGGAGCAAGGGGAAGTGAGTGGGCCAGCTAGTTAGCCACACCAGCAGCATAGTGGCCCAGCCCTAGCCAAGGGCTAGTGATCTAGTAACTGCCCAGTAGCCCCCCTAAGTCAGGGAGGGATAGTGAACATGGGACCTATAGTGAGTCAGCTGGCCAGATTACCCACAGCCAATAGTGTAACTCTCTTGGCCCCATTGAACCCAAATGCCTGTGGGAGGGGGGTCTATAGGTTTTCCTCACCGCTGGTATGCATATGGAGGTGGCTAGGCACAAGTGTAGGCTAGTAATCCCTGCAAAAGGGGCAGTAGGGGGAAGAGGGTTAATTGGAGTAAGCAACAGGGCAAATTAGAGTGGCAATAATCCTTTTACTCTGCCCTGAAACCTGCAGTTGCTCCGAACTGTGCATACTGCACCCTGCAACCAGCAGTTGCCACTGAACTGTGTGTTCTGCCATCTGCAGCCAGCAATTGTCTCTAAACTGTATTCTGTCTGAAAGGAATTGCCTGAATTCATATGCGCTCTAAATCAGCACAGAGGTTCTTCAGCTTCTTCTGCATTTCGTTTCCTGGGATCCTGCATTGGCCCAGAGGTTCTTCAGCTTGTTCTGCATTTAGTTTCCTGGGATCCTGCATCGGCCCAGATGTTCTTCAGCTCCTTCTGCATCTCATTTTCCCTGGGATCCCACTTCAGCCATACAAAGATATGAACATACTAACATTGCCAGCAGAAAAAGGCCATTTGATCTATCGAGTCTTCTCGATTTTGTAGCTAGCAGCCCTATTTTGCAGCTGCCCCTCCTTTCTCAACCCCCTTCCTTTTATCCTCCCCCCCTGCCCTATCCCAGCCCCTTTTGAAGCAGCTTACAATTCTACAGGCTACCACCTCCGCCGGTAACTCATTCCTCCCTGCCACCACCCTCTCCATAAAAAAGTGCCTCCTCATTTCCCTTCTGAACCTCCCCCCCTCCAATCTCATGTCATGGCCCCTAGTATCTCTCCTCACCGTTACCCTGAAGAGCCCATCCATACCAGTCTTGTTTATCCCTCTCACATATTTGAATGTTTCGATCATGTCTCCCCTGTCCCTCCTCTCCTCCAGTGAGTACATGGTCAACTTCCTAAGCATACTTTCATATGGTAAGTCCCCCAGTCCCTGTATCATCTTAGTTGCCCTGCACCCCTTTCAGTAATTTAATGTCCCTTTTCAGGTACAGTCTCCAGTACTGCATGCAGTATTCAAGACGAGGTCTAACAAGTGATCTATACAGCGGTAGAATTACTCCCCGAGGTTACTCCCCTTGCGATGCAGCCCAGCATTTTGTTGGGCCTTGCTGCTGCCTTCCTACATTGTGCAGAGTTGTTCATGATACCATTATAACTACTTCTAGTGGGGCCACATCCTGGAGCGGAGGGCGTTGGCCAGAAGGAGCATCAGGCCACAGTAAGGCCCTAAAGGTAAAACCTCCAACTTCCTGCAGCCAGCACCAGCACCCAAACTACCCTGCTTCCTCTTCTTGACTTCTCCCCAGGCTGGGGCGGTGAGTCGACGGCAGCACCATGGGGCAGGTACTGACTGCCAAAACTGTTTAAAATAAAGAAATAAATAAAATTTTATTTCAGCACCAGCGGGCACATGGAGTGCCAGCCATTAGTGGGGCAGACTCAGAGCAAGGCCCCAGGACAAAGGACCGCTTAAGAGTGGATTTATTCTAATTTATTTGTTTATTAAAATAAGCTCCAGCAAAGGAACTTAGGGTAAGGCAGGCCCTAGACTTAAAGGGACAGCAAAAGGGTTCCAGCCATGGGCATATGCAGACAAAGCCCCATTAGCCAGGTGGGCTAGTGGGAAAGTGGCTAGTTAGCCCAAAAGATTAATCTTGTAAATAAAGCAAGCCACAGTTAAAGTGATAGCCAAGCTAGCCAGTTGAACTAGTGGCAGGGAGGCTAGTTAGCCTACAGTTGTTTGGTCATTATTCATCCTGAAATATGTACCTGGTGGGCCAGTTAGTGAAAAACAAGTCCCAGATTGAAACGGAGAGTGCCCCAGAGCATCAAGGGTGGCTTGTAGCCAGGTGGCGACCTGTAGCTCGGTTAAGGCTAATGTTTAAAAAGTGGGAAATTCTTCCATTTCAAAACACACTTGCAGTGTCAGCTTCAGCAAGGATCAAGGGAAAAAGTGGGCTAGCCAGTTAGCTACCCTCCTGCAAAGTAGTAGCCCAGTCCTAGCCCAGGGCTAGTGACCTAGTAACTGCCCAGTAACCCCCTAAGTTAGGGAGGGACAGTGAACATGGGACCTGTAGCAAGTCAGCTAGCCAGATTAGCTACAGCCAATAGGGCAATTCCCATGATAGGCCCAATCAAACACAAATGCCTGTGAGAGGGTGTCTATAGGTTTCTCCAACGCTGGTCCACATATAGATGCAGCCGGGTGCTAGTGTAAGCTAGTAATCCCAAGAAAAGATTTAGTAAGGGAAAAAGGGTTAACTGGGGTTAGCAACAGGGCAAATTAGGGTGGCAATAATCCTGTTACCATGCCCAGAAATCTGTGGCTGCTCTGAACTGTATGTACTGTGCCCTGCAACCAGCTATTGCCTCCCAAACTGTGTGTGTTCTGCCTCAAAGGATTTGCCTGAGTTCTTATGTGTCCTGCATTGGCCACAGGTTCTTCAGTTTCTTCTGCATTTTGATTTCCTGGGATCTTGCATCAGCCCAGAGGTTCCTCAGTTTGTTCTGTATTTTGTTTTCCTGGGATCCTGCATCAACCCAGAGGTGCTACAGTCTGTTCTGTATTTTGTTTCCTGGGATCCTGCATCGGGCCGGAGGTTCTTCAGCCTCTTCTGCATCATGTTTTCCTTGCAGTCCCATTTTGGTCAGGAGGCTTTACATTTGTATGGGGATCTTGTGCATTCTAGTTCTTTTCCCCCCTTCATTTCTTCCAGTTCGGCTAAGCCAGTCAACAAAGCGCACTGATAGTCACTGCTGTCAATCCTTGGCAAACAACGCATTGACTTTTGATCTATGCTTGTCATGCTGGTATAGAGTATAGAATTATAGAATGATAAGAGAGTTGTATTATAGAATATATGACTATAGAGTGATAACAGTTGTAATATATTTATAGAGTATAGGAGTATAGAGTGATAAGCATAGATTTGTAGTATTGTTTTAGAGTATAGAATTATAGTGTGATAAACATTATATATAGTGTTTGAATTATTATAGAAGTATAGAAAATAGAGTGCAAGGGTAAACAGCTGTGTAATAGCCTGTCCTCTTTGCTGCTTTGCACCTAGTAAACCTTTTGCATTCTGAGTTTGTCTCCTGCCTCTCCTTACTCAAGCATTGCTACACCATCGACGAATAAGAATCAGTGCTTTACAATAATATGAAGCTATCATGTACCTCCTGGTGGGTCTATGGGCAAGATTGAAAATATCAAACAATCGGGCCTTCAAACTAGCAGGCCTGTCCCTTTGGAATTTCTTGCCCAGGACCTTGAGGGAGGCCCCCTCAGTAGACATTTTTAAAAAGGGTCTCAAGACCTATTTCTTTCAACAAGCTTTTGGTGAAGCTCTATAATGTATATGCACACCACATTTTATAGTTTTATTGAGTTGTAGTATATTTATATAACTTTATTGGATTATGGTGATTATTGTATTGTTATGGTTTACAGATTGTGTTGTTCTCTTATTTTTCAATTTTAATTATTGAAATTATGGCCTGGGCCTCAGGGGATGGGCACTAGATAGAAATAAAATCTATAATTAGCTATTAAAGTTGTTTTAACAATATCTGAGAAAATTAAAAAATACACTGACTATGGATGTTAGTTGCCAGAAATATATTATTGCTAAAAAAAACTATATGCTGAAATTTTTTGCAAACTGACAAATACTTCTGCTTTAAAGTATGCTTCTTTACCCCTTGGGTCATAATCACATAAAAACATAGAACATGTCAGCAGAAAAAGGACCGCAAGGCCCACCCAGTCTGCCCAATATGCCTAGCATGCCACTAGGACTTTGCTAATGCCTTCCACCCTCCACCTTCCCCGGATCTAACAGACCCTTGTGCCTACCCATGCTGTCTTGAATCCCCTCACAATTCTTGCCCCCACCACTGCCTCTGGGAGTTTGTTCCAGTTCTCCATCAACCTCTCCATGAAGTAGAACTGTCTGATGTTTCCCTTGACTCTCTCCCTACTATCTGAAAATCATGCCCCCTTGTTTTTAACTGCTCCCTTAGCTGGAAGATATCCTCTGTTGGTACCCTGTTGATACCTTTGATATATTTGAAGGTCTCAATCATGTCCCCCCTTTCCCTTCTTTGTTCAAAGGAGTACATGCTGAGGTCTTTCAGCCTTTCCTCATATGGCAGATAACCGAGTCCCCTTACCATTTTTGTCACCTGCCTCTGGACGCGCTCCACCCTTTCCACATCCCTCTTGAGGTATGGTCTCCAGAACTGGATCTTCTAGGATTAGTAGACATGGTGCCACACAAACCTTGAGATCAAAATGTCAAGTATTTCCTTTTTATAAGGTAGATATCTGCTTTAGTATCTGGCTTCCCCAAATGAATCTGACTTTCTTCATCAAATGCTCCTTCTGATGTACCTTACAGGGTCCAGCCCCCCTTTGTCACATCACTGGAGGGTGCAGCCCCACTTCAGGAAAGATTCTGCTTTTTTTTTTTTTTTTTTTTTTTTTATTACACACACACACACACACACACACACCAAGTCTAAGACACAGTTCAGGCCCATTTAACTAATGCCAGTTGGCCATGCTAATTAGAGTTTCATTCTGGACTAGTTTAATTACTAACTATTGTGAGAGCAGTAGCAAACATAGTAGGAGCCTTCCTCCATTGTGACTGGCTTGCAGTAGACACTGGGGCTACATGCTCTTGAAATGCTAACACCCTGCTTTCAAGGCCATTTAGGCTGACATAGTCACTTAATTACACTTGAACAATATCTCCCTGCATTCAAAGTGACCCTCAAGTGACACACATATTTTATTCATTCATTCATGTTTATTTCAGGGTTAAAACCCACTGAGCAATGTTCATTTGCAGTGGGGACCCAGTTCATAAGACAATACAAGTTACAAAAGTAAATACACTATTGTAAAGAAATACAACTTTACAGTTGTAAAGAAAACTCTTTACATAGTATAAATACATACAGCTCTGCTATACATTACGGGGGAGATATTCAGACTGCGCTAGGCAATGCTGCAAGTGGCGCCACAGCACAATTGAGCTGTGCCAGGGCCAGGACAGTGCGATATTCAAAGATGCTGTGTCATGGCGCATCACCGTTGAATATAGCACAGAATGTACATGGTGAAAGTACAATGCGTCAGTGCATTCCCCAGACAGGGAGGACTGAAAATGCTCCAACGCAACTGTAGTTGTGCTGGGTGCATCACCCTCAATATTCAGACATGGGCATGCAAATGGGGCCATAATGTATGCAAGGTGCAAATGGGGCCATTTGCATGTCATTGTGGCCCCATTTGCATGCATTGCACAGGGCATCCTAGCGAAATACACCTGGCACCCTACGTAGTCGCATTCAATCTGTCATGAATCCCTGGTGGTCTAGTGGCAACCCCCCCTCCCTGTAGCACTGATCAGCATGTACTGGATGGTACAATATTCCCTGGTAGTCTAGTGGTAACCCCCCTCCCTCTCTGTAGCCATGATCACCGTAATTGTCAAAAGGCATTGTCCCTGGTGACCTAGAGGTACCCCCTTCCCCTCCCGATGCACTGCTCACCAGAGCACCATAATGTAGTAAAACCCTGGTGGTCCAGTAGCATTCCCACCCTCACAGGAACCCCTGCATGCATAACCCCGTCATTGGCGGAAGCATCAACCGCCTGCATACCGCCCAGCTGCCAGCCAAATTGCAGCCTACAGTAGCAGCTGTAAGCCTATTGGTCCACAGTGTGGATCAATGGGATTGCAAGTTTTACTATACCAGTCATCCACAAATATGTGGATGGACACCATATTGTGAATGACTTATACAGTAAAGACTGCAAGCCCATTGGTCTACACCGGACCAATAGGCTTACAGCTGCTACTGTATGCTGTCATTTGGTGCAGCCAGGTGGTATGTGGGTGGGGTTGATGCCACCCGTTTAATGACGGGGGGTTGTGTGCAGGGGTTCCTGTGAGGGTGGGGGTGGGGTGCCACTGGACCATCAGGGTTTTACTACACTATGGGGCTCCAGCGAGCTATGCATTGGGAGGGGAGGGGGTACCACTAGATCACCAGGGACAATGCCTTTTGACAATTATGGCACTCATGGCTACAGGGAGGAAGGGGGGTTACCACTAGACTACTGGAGAGTATTGTACTATCCAATACATGCTGATCAGTGCTACAGGAGGGGTGGGGGGGACCACTAGACTACCAAGTCCATATTGGTGCTTGAGGATGGTGTTCATGCTGGGCAGGTGGCCACCC
Source organism: Neoceratodus forsteri (assembly GCA_016271365.2). Lineage (NCBI taxonomy): Eukaryota > Metazoa > Chordata > Ceratodontiformes > Ceratodontidae > Neoceratodus > Neoceratodus forsteri. The sequence continues at coordinate 732,189,871 of CM028129.1, read as the reverse complement.
ATGGCAGGCGGCTGCTGTGTTGCACCCTGCAGTATAGAAGCCCACCTGTGGGTGGCCGGCATTTGAGCAGAAATTTTCAGGCTCAACTTTGTGCACCAGTATGCGGCACATCTGGGGGTTGTGCCAGCAGATGCACTGCACATCCCAGGCTGAATATCGGGATGTGCCACTTATGCATGTGCACACTCCCTTCAGATGCACTGCATACATTACCAATGCATCCCGCCGCATAGGGACTTGCGCAGCGCAGGTCACCCTCTTGAATATCAGCCCAGGGTGCATTGCGGGGTTGTACCGGTGCAACCCCTTTGAATATCTGTCCCTAAATATACAACTTAAACAAAAGATCAATAGCAATAATGGGGCAGTTTGGCAAACTAGATAGATACCATTTTTAACCTTGAAAGAGAAGGAAATCTGAGATCCACACTATAAAAAAAAAAAAAAAAAACTGGCAGTGAGTTTCATGCAGCAGGTGCAAAGCTACTAATGAAATGGGTAGACCTTGCAGAAAGTTTGCTTCATGCAAAGATAGATTAGTTTTATAAAATGTTATATGTTCCATCAGGTAATCTGACAACTGTCCCAAAACACATTTATATGAAAATATCAACTTACGAAGCTTTCTTCTGTCCCCTAGAGAGGTCCATCCCAACCTCTGACAAAAGAGGCAGTGATGGCTCTTCCTTGGACAGAATCAATCTGGCTAGTCAATTAAATAAGACATCTAATTTATAGAGTCTGTCTTCCTTGGCATGTTCATAAATGAAGTCAGCAACGACAAGCAATGGAAAAATCTAAACTGAAACAATCTTCTGAATTGTCTCACTGGAGTACTGCATGCAGTACTGGAGACCACACATGCATAGGAACATAGACAAGGAGGAGGCTATCCAGTGAAGGGTGACAAAGATGGTGCATGGCTTGCATCACAAAACATATGAGGAGAGACTAAGAGACCTCAATATATACTCACTGGAGGAGAGGAGAGAAAGGGGGACATGATAGAAACTTTCAAGAACCTCAAGGGCATAACCAAGCTGCAGATGGGGGATCTTTTCCAATGTAGAAAAGATATCAGAATGAGGGGATATGATATGAAATTGGAGGGGGGTAGATTAAGAGGTAACTTGAGGAAGTTTTTCTATACAGAGAGAGTGGTGGGTGCTTGGAACAGTCTGCCACAAGAGGTAGTGGGGGAAAGCACAGTGGTGGGGTTTAAACATGCCTGGGACAGCCACAAAGGAAAATTGGGTGGGGAGGGAGTGATGGAAAGCCATTGATCACTTAGGGTCAGTGGCTGTATACAAGTATACGGCTTACGGGCAGGCTAGATGGGCCTAGTTGTCCTTATCTGCTGACAATTTCTATGTATCTGTGTCTCTGAATTTAGGCTGTCACTATTTCTATAGAGGAATCTTACCCTGGATCCAGTTTTACCTGTTAGGTTGTCAGGTGTTTATTTCTTGAACCAGAAGAATCTAGCCAGTAGCTAAGGTATTTATATTATCAACAATCTCCAGTTTTGACCCATTTTCTGTGTGAATTACCACTTCTGAGGAGCTAGTAAGTCAAGTCTGCTGTCTAAAAATCATTAACTTTGTTTTAGTGATATAAAACCCAGTTTGGATTTTTTTAAAGATACCTGGAGTTTGGTAAAACTCCTTTGTAGCTTTATTTGAATAGAATCAACTGATTTACTAGCCATATAGATGACAGTGCCATCCGTGTACAAACAGTAGTTTGCTTTACTGACACTGTAGCCTAAGCCCCTTAAGTAAATTAAAGATAATCAACACTGTAGCCCAAGCCTCTTAAGTAAATCAAAAATAATAACAGCCCCACTACTGAACCTTGGGGGACTCACCTCGTAATTTCAGGAGGCCCTGCTTCTAGCCTGTTTACAATGGTTATCTGCCTACAACAGGTTAAATATGATTTAAACCACTGAACAGTGGCCTCAGAAATGCCCAACTGGGTCAATCAATACAGCAAAATACAATGGTCAATTGTGTCCAAGACCTTGGAGAGGTCAACAGAGATGTTCCAGTTAATTGCTTGGAGTTCATAGCTTTTTTGATGTTGCCAAGACCCTTAAACATGGCAGTCACTGTGCTGTGTTTTTTTGTTGTTTTGAAAACCCAATTGAAATCTGTCCAACAACCCATTTTCACTAAAATATTAATTAAGCTGTATTGCAACCAGTTTCTCCAATATCTTTGAAACAATTAACCGAAGACAGATAGGGTCATCTTACATGGGTCACCCCTTTAAAAATAAGAATGACTCCAGAATTTTTCCAATCATAAGGAAGTTAACCCATTGAAAGAGACTGGTTAAAGAGATAGGTGACCAGTTTGACAATTTGGAATGCTGACATCTCTAATAGCAATGGGGACAACCCATCCTGGGTCCCACTTTTCCCCGATTTTGAATTAAGTAAGGCTTCCACAAATTCATCAGCTCTAATGTCCAAAAATTTGAAAAGCTCTCTTCCCCCAACCTTGCCCTTCATCTGAGTCTCTTGTGACTGGCCATTTATCTCATTGTTAAAAAAAAATTATCAGCTTCTGTGAAGAGTTTATTTAAAGAGTCTGCTACCAGACTAACCTGTACCATAGTTCCATCTTCACTAAAAATGTTTATATTTTGGGCTGTTTTGACCTGCCCATTTAGATTTTTAATGGTACAACAAAACTTAGTTGGATCACCAACCTTTTCTGTAGTCTTTTCTTTGAAGTATACATATTGTGTGTTTCTGACCACTAAAACAGATATTCCTAATGCTTCTGTTATTTTTCCAGGCCTTACATAAATTTGATACTGTATGTGCGCTGCATGCCAGGCCTTATTTTTATCTCTTTTTAATTTTGAAAGAAAAGTGGTATATCATGGGACTGAGAGATTTGTGATCTTTTTACTTTTAAAGGGGAAATATTTGTCTATCACTTTAAATAACTCTGAGGTAAAATAACCCCACCCCATCTGGACCTCGGGGTTTAACCATAGCCTATCCCAATTCATTTTTTTAGATCCAAGGTCAATGCTAAATAATGAAATGATTTAAAACATCTAAATTGTGCAGATCTTGGAGGTCCCATAAATAGATCACTTCCATGGATACAGTATACCATATTATGGTCACTGTATAAATCTACTAGCTCCCCAGACTCCTTGTAGTTAAAGGAGGGGTTTGTGAATATTATGCTAAGTAAGGTGGAAGCCTCAGGATTCTTCATATTGATATGAGTAAGATCAGAAATTAGTTGATCCAGACCTAGCTATAGCGTAAAACTTCAGGCAGATTTTGATTTGTATCAGTTTAACCAGTCCATACTGAAATCATCAACAATAAGAGGTTTGTGTGAGACCGAGAAGGGTAAAATAGCATCTGCAAAATCTCCAAAAAGCTAAAGTACCAAATTTGAGGGGCCTGTATCCACTCACCAGTAATACGGGTTTTCCTGACAACAATGTTATCTCTAGGGCTAAGTATTAGTGCTGTGCAGAATTGTCAAATTCTAGCAGAACTGAATTTTGCAGAATTTTTGAAATTCCACCAAAATTCCACCAAAGTTCTCTGGAAATGGAATGGCAGAATTGCATGACAGAAAAATGCAGAATGAGTTTTCCACAATAGTTCTGTAGAATTTTATTCTGTGGATCTCAATATTTTCTGTGGTCATGTTTGTGGAATGATTTTCTGCAGAAACAACTGCTGTTCCATGGAATATTATTCCATGGATCACAGCAGGCAGAATTCCACTGAAGAAGCAGCAACCTTCTGGCAGAAATTCCATTGGTGGAATGGTCATTCTGCACTAATTCTGCTAGTGGAATTCTGCATTCAGCACAGCACTAAATATACACAAGTTGACTTCCCTTATGTAGTCACAGACACAGCAAGAAAAATGCAAAAAACTATGGCAATTTTCATTTAACATCATGTTGCAATTGCATGTTATTTCAAAATCATACTTGGAAATTTAACAAAGAAACAATTAAAAAAAAAAAGAACTACAATCAGAAGACCCTCTCTACACTCACTTAATCATCTGTGTCCTTACCTGACAGGCCTTCTTAGGAATCACAGACTTGGTACCACACAGGCGTTAAGATTCAAATGTCCACTACTCCCCTTTTATACTTTGGGGCTCCACTATAGTATCTATCTCCCCCCAAAAACTCTAAAGAACAATGGGAATTCCTTCAGTTATACCTTGCAGGCTTGTCTCCTTGCCACATCACTCATGGGGTTCAGCCCACACTTCTGGAAAGATTCTACAGTTTCCTTTTTACAAGCCCAAAAACCAGTTTAGACCAGCCTGTTTCCAACTGACCATGTTAGTTAGGGGACAAAGAAGCCAATTACTGTAATTACCTGCCATTAAGTGAGTAGGAAGTGTAGGACCAAACAAGGGTCTGGCTTGTAGTCAGCACCAGGCACCATGCTATTCACATTTAAAATGGTTAATTTAGAGTCATTAATTACCCTAAGTAGTAATTGCTCACCCTAAAGGTTTTATTTATTTATTTATTGAAAAGTTTCACCAGGAAAGGCACACTAAGCAAATGCAATTGCTTGTCTCCCAGTGTGTCCTGGGGAAGGGGGGTACAAGAGAGGGAACAAAGGAATACATAACAGTACAATACACATGAACAAAATAAGATTATACAGCAAAAAATAAATGAACACAAGGACTGTGTTTGACAACTAATAATCTACAATAAAATAAGTAGCAAGTGCTGTATAAATGAAGTGCTAAATTAGATAATGTACTGGGAGCTGGATCAGATTGATACAGCAAGGGGAGACAACAGTAGCACTGGGCGAAACTGCCGGCATAATGTACTAGAAGCAGGAGCAGTTAGGACAGAAGAAGTTAAGCAGTGGTAGGGAAAGGAAGCGAGGACAGGAAAAGTGTCTAATTTGAGGAAGTAGTTGGTTCCAGAGTTTAGGGAAATGGTACGAAAATGCAGATCGCCCTGCTAAGGTAGAGCGGTGGGGTACGATCAGGGTACAAGTGTCATCTGATCTGAGCGAATGGGTGGGAGGGGGAGGCGAGCTAATAGAGGACATGAGATGGGGGTGAGAGAACTGAACCAATATTTATTTATTTATTTATTACAATCTCAGATAACACCTTTGAGCTAAAAGCTCATTTACAAAGGTTCCACATCATAAGGCAATAGACAAGGTACGTAGACATTACAAAACAGATAGGGGTATATACAGCAGGCAAGTACATTATGGTACATACAGATACAGATTCAAGCAAGTACAGTTAAAATACATCAGGTAGGAGAGGTCAACTTTATTGCAACAGTACTAGGAGCATACCTAATGTGGACAAGCAATTTATAGTGGTAGCTGAGCTTTAGAGCATGCAGGTAGAGTTATGGAGGGTCAGAAGTGGTAGTGACCAAAAGGAGGGGGAGGACAGAATAGATGAGAGCAGGGGGAGGGTGGGAGCAGAGACAAAGGGGGTGACAGAGTAAGGGGGCTGAGTAGTCAGAGGGATGGGATTGGATAGGAATCTACCAGGGTTACGTCAGTAGGTGATAGGGCTGGGCTGCGTAATGTGAGGAGAGAGAGGACAAGGAAAGGGTTTTAAAGTGGGGGTGAGGTGAGGGAGAAATGGGGATCAATATTTGTGAAGAAAGCAGGAAGGTGGGGGTAAAGAGGGACATGGGGGTGGAGTGCTCAGTGGGGTCACACCAGGCAGGTGAGGAAGTGGGGGGGGAGATAGGTGCTATGCAGGACAGATAAGCTATCAATAACAGTAGGATTAGGCACAGGTGATGCAGTCGCAGTTACTAAGAGTGGCCAGGTACTACAGCAGCTTGGCCTTAAATGGGCGTAGTTTCGTTTCCTCAATCAGCTCAGAGTTAAGGGAATTTAGCTAGTAGGGGGCCCTGTATTTGAAGGACCATTGCCCTAGTGAGGTCCGACGGAATGGGATAGTGAAGGCAGCTTTACCCGACCCCCTAGTTAGTCTGAAGGAAGTGGAGTTTCTTAGCGGTTGCCTCACTCCAGGAGGAGCAAGACCTGGGGTGGATTTTTTAGCTAATAGGCAGACTTGGTACTGAATTCTGCTATTCCAGTTTAACCAACCAGTGCTTGAGTATAGTTTACAAACGTGAGTTAAATGGTCCACACCCAGGACTAGTCTGCAGGCTTTGTTTAAGACAATCTTGATTTGCCTAAGTGCTGTATTGGTACCGGCTCCATAGACTACCAGTCCATAATCTATGATAGGGAGCACAGAGCAGTTAACTGCAAGCTTGATGGCACTTTCGGTGAGGCACTGTCTATGCCAGTAGAGCAGATCTAGTCACTTTCAGTCTGGCCTTTCGCTGCAGCACAGAAACTGCTTTGCTAGTGATGTTAATGACTCCACATCTCATCTGGCAACAGCTGTCTGTCTCTCTTCTTATTATTGTGGATTTTAGTGTGGCTTTTGACACTGTTGATCACTCTATTCTTCATGTTTGCCTTAATCACTATTTTGTTGTTGCCGCTCCCTTTCTGTTCTGGTTCTGTCACTATCTTTCTCAATTTTCACTATGCCTACTTTTTCTCTGGAACTACCTGCAGTTGACTCCCTATCTTATTCTGCCATACAGTGTTGCACTAGACTATTTTCTAGTTTCTTTTATCATCTCCACCTGCAATATCTTCTGTCTTTAGGACCACTTGTTTCTTACATCTCTTAAACTGCATGTTGATAACTCCCAAATCTACATCCCATTTGACTGTTTTCTTGGCCCATCCCTTCACTTCTTATTGTCCTGCCTGCATCATTAATGCAGGGCTCCAATTAGATTTCTTACAGCTCAAATACCTGTATTCATGAACCTTTGGTATTCATAACGTTTTAGCATTGCACCTGTATTTTACCCTGTTATTCATGAAGCTTTTTCGCAGAGTTGATTGTGCCTTGCTTGACTTTGATTTACTCTTGTTGTTGTACTTCTTACTTAATGTGTAATGGTGGATCAGGAGTGGAGTAAAACTACTCATAAAAAGATTAAAAAAACAAACAAAAAATAAAATGCAGAAAATGCTTCATAAATTGCAGGTATTAAAAATCATAATAGCATAGCAAATTGCTTCATGAAAAAGACTTCTTTTTCTTTTGAGGACATATGCCTTCTTCACCTGAACAAACTGACACAGCGGGCATTGGAGAAATGGCCACAGCCATGTGTTTATTAATAAAACCAATTATCAGGGGTCAACACTAACCTTATTTTGCACTAGCCAGCAGAGCAAGTTGATTCAAAATTGCACTAGCCCACAGATGGTTGTACTAGCCCTTAATTACAATGGTAAATTTTGATCACTTATACAGGAAACAATGCAAGCAAAGCCAAGAAATACTCTGATTATTGCACATTTATCCTACTGCCACATTGCTTCCAGCTCCACAGCAGAAAAAAAGACTACAATGCCATTACAGACAGTGAGCCCCCCTCCATTTGTTTTGTACCATGGTACCATGGCCTCCTCTTTTCCTCTTTCTGCCACCCCCAAAGAGAGAGAGAGAGGACATCACTACAGCAAATGTTCAATCAAGCAGTCCTAGCTCTGTGCACACAATAGCTGACATCATCATGCGCCTTACCACACTGACCACAATGTCACCACCACCCACAGGGCAATGAATATGGTCAGGCAGAGAAAGACACACTCAGCCCCCACCCTATAGTTTACTGGAGACCTGCTCTTCTGAAAGTTTTTGTTCAGTCTCAAGTGAGCCAGGAGCACATCTAAGGTTTCTTTGGAGTGGGGGATTGACAACCCTAAGAGGCTTGGAAAACAAAACTATAACATTTTTATTTGTAAAAGCATTCATTTTAATATGCTCTGCCCCAACAATAACTGATTTTTCTTTAACATTGTCCTTTCATCAGCCAAGGGGAAACAGTACCCAGGCATAATGCTATACTATCTCTATTTCTGTATAGGATGATCTATGCACCCCAGGAATGCCTAATTCAAGGTTTTAAATTCTGTATTTTATCAAGGTTTATTTTTTGCACCACACATGATCCAAAGCTTTGTTTTTAGGCTGAAAGGACATGCTGAGTGGGATATGGGTGGAATTGTATGGATGGTGATGGCTGGCATGGTCTATTTAGAAGAGCTAGGGACTCCCTACACTTGCTAGTAATGGCAGCTATGGATCTATGGATGGTCACTTCAGAATCTGATCTGCAGTGGTGTCCAGGGAAATAACAGAGTTAAGAGGGAGAGGGTAGTTGTGGTGAGGCTGGAATAAAACCCACCACCTGCAGGGCCGATCCTATATACCTCTTTGCATTTTGTCACTGAAATGTTGGATACAAACACTCAAAATGCAGAGAAATGAGGGGCACTGGCAGTGTCAGTGGCTCAGTAGGTAGCACACTCGCCTCTGAGGCCGGGAGATCAGAGGGCTGTGGGTTCAGTTCCCACATCTGGCACTTGGGTTAATATCCCAGTACTGACACTGTAGTGCAGCATGAGAGGGGTGCTGCACTTCTGAGGTGCCGTCTTTCGGATGAGACGTTAAACCGAGGTCCCATCTGCCTGGATTGGTGGTAGTTCAGGTGGATGTTAAAGATCCCATGGCACTTATTGAAAAGAGTAGGGGAATTTCCCCGATGTCCTGGCCAAAGTTCCCTCATTCACTAAAAATACCACCAACAGCTTAATCTGGTTCAAGATCAGTTGGCATTCATCTGTATCCCCCTCCCCCGGGTCGTGCCTGAAAATAGGCAGGATTTGTCTAGTGCACTTAACCGGTCAACAAAATACTAAATAAATAATAATATTGGACAAATTGTTAGATGTAGACACATTCATAAAACTGGAACCTAGTGACTTAATAGCACTCTAGCCTTGATCACACCCTGGACACCAGCTGAAAGTCTTAGGCCCCGTCCACACTACACCGCTCAGACCCCATAACGGATAGAAACCGTTACAACCGGGGAGTGGTGCAGTGTGTCCACACTGCTGCAGTGTCCATTACGGGACCAGCACCGCCGGTCCACACATCGGGAGCTGGGTGACTGTTACGGCGGCGCCGGATCCCACAATGCAGCTCGTGCTGCGCTAGGGGGACTGGTGCCACGCATCTATACTACACCCGGTAATGTTACCTCAGTGTAACCAGTTTCATAACTGCTGTTGAAACATACCTCTTATGTGATTTCAACAACGGTTACGAAAACGCCTTCTGTAACGTTACAGGTGTAAACACAAACCGCTGTGGTGACAGTTTGGGCTCTCTGTAATGTTACAGAGGCGTAGTGTGGACAGGGCCTTAGTGGTGAAGTGATAATGACTCACACAGAGTCTTTTGTGGGATCCCTCTCTTGAACTGCCAGATAATTGCAGCTCTTAATGAGCTGTTAATCACACCTGGCCATCTGGAATATTGAGAGAGATTAGCATGAGGATTAGAGAATGCTAAAGTAGAGACTTTTTTAATTTCATTAACAGCCATGAAAATCTGCACTAGTAAAGATAGGCAAGTAGAGAGTTAGCTGCACTAGCCCTGGTCAATTTGCACTAGTGTTTGGACTAGTAAAACAACGTTAAGATCAACCCCTGCAATTATCCATATATACATTCACTTCAGCATACTGTGCGCAGCTAGGTAGCCTTGGAAGGAATCTAGCTCACCATGGAGCACTAGATCATTGATGGTCAACCCTCCCTCCCAGGAGAGGGCCACCTTACCATCAACCAGGGCCCCGTGAGGGACAACAACTTCTGGGGCATAAGGGATGGCTCTGTGACTGGCTGCAGCTAGCTCCTCCCCCATCAGAGGATCCGCCATGCCGCAGGACTCTGCCCGAAGAGGGTACCCTCCGGACTCCATCCATTAGGCCCACCCTCCTGTCAGCCTCAGGGAGATCTGGCTGGTTAAGACACGTGATCCCCTGTTACCCCCTCCCACAGTGTTCCAAGACTACCAAGCTGCCACTTACAAAGGTTCATGACTGTGACACCTACCTATCTGCTCCCTAGCCTAATCTAACTAGAATGACTCACCCTCTTGCTGGAGAAGGCAAAAACCCAGAAAACCTGGTGGGAAAAAAAATGGAAATTCCTTCTCGACCCCTAAGGCGATCCCTCTTAGTGAGACAGCAAGTTCCCTATACTCCCCCACATTCCCCTCTGCTTTTACAAGGGTGAGGTTTGAGTGGGCTGCGACCTGGGACACGGATGAAATGAGGAAGAATTCCTCATGTGCAGCCTCTCTTAAGGGGCCTGGCTCATCCCTTGCCCTGGTCCTGGCCCTGGCCACAAGCTCCCTCCCCCCTGGGAACCCTGTCCTCCCCCTGGCCCCTTCTGGGCAGTCCTACCTGGGTCCCTATTGTTGTTCAGGTGTCTCCGGCCATGCCCCCAGACAAAGCCCTGCCTGCTGCGATACCTTGCAGGCTCCTCCATTCTCTAAGAAAGAGGACCCCATTCTGGACAAGAGGAACTCAGTACATTATAAACTATTGGTCACATTTTACAATTATCATAAACATTACAGACAAAATAATCACTTTAAAGCATTTCTCCTTCTTATGCTTGCACTTATGTCAAATTACAGAACAACGTCAAACTCTTGTCAATACAAACATAAAGATGAGTAAGACCATTTATGATGCTCACATTATGATGTTCACAAGTACTGTTTTTTGTAATGCAGGTGACTCCAAGTGAAGTCAACCATAAGATCTGCCTCCTCCTTATTGGAGTTGTGTTCAGTGTAGCATCACATCAGGCCTAAGACTCTCTGCTAGAGATCTCAGAAACTAGAAAAAGTAAATAAAACCATAAATTAAATTAGTTGCACTTGCATTCATACGGTCTGCCATGCCATCTGTCTTCTTCCTTCCTATGGGTTAAGATGAGATCATTTCAGTTAGATGAGGTCTTAAAATAGTTACTACTTATTCTGTCTTTCCTGATTGCTAGTTTGCATTATTTATTACTGTTTAGTATTCTGCAGTGCTCTGTCAAGCATAGTAAAAATATAATGGTATCCCAGATGTGAAAAAAATTCATGAAATTCCCAGCATGTAACATAATGACATCCCCTTTGTTCCTACGCAAGAGTTTAAAGGATTTTCCAAATTGATCAACAAAGGTAACAAGGACACTCCATTGGACCAGATGATGCTCAGTGCAACAGCAATGTAGAAGAAAGAAACAGCACATCACTGTTCTGACAGAGATAAAAACACTTACTAGTGATTCAATGATGAATAAACATAGTTTTTAGAATTAAAATTAGTTGCTCTACTGTAGAGTCCACATTAATTTTGAAACCACCACTCCCCCCAAAAAATACAACAGTAACCTGACAGGCCCGTAATATGAATATTTTTTTCTTCCAGCCCCAAATGAAGCCCCCACATCTTCTTCCTTATTTAAAGTAAAGTACTGTTCTCTAAAAAGTACTGATTAATCTGTGAAAAAAACTGTTTATATGTAATGCTGTATTGATAAAGTTCAATAGGCAAAGGTCCTCAGACAATTGAAAGTAAACATGAGTTGTTGCCATTTTACAATCTGTTGTACAGTAATGTGTGTGTATGTGTATGTGTATGTGTGTGTGTGTGTGTATGTACTGAGCTGCCAGGACCTTAAGAAAAATGATGTCATTGTTGCTTGAATGACATTAGCAATCACCCAAGATTCCGTTAGTTGGTCTAAAATATCTGAGGGATTTCCCATGAAACCATGAATTAGGAGAGTATTAAAATAGAATCTGTAGCGGCCGGCCCGCTGGCATAGCAGTAGCGTTACTGCTCGCGATGCTGGTGACCCGAGTTCAGTAGCGAGCTTGGGTCACTAGAGGGCCAGCTGGGGGGAGAAAGACTGAGCACCAGGTGGGCCACTCTCCTTCTCCAAAAGGGGTGGACTTCAGTTCTCACTGCGATACTGCCACCTGGGTGATCACAGGTGAAGGTGCAGCAGAGGGCACAGAGTACGAGAGAGGGGCAGGCACCGGCTGAGGCCCTGAGCAAAGGCACGTCTCAGCATGCCTCCATCTCACTGGCCTCCCCGAGTGCTGATGTCTGCAGGGGTGAGCCAGAAAATCAGGAAATGCCCCAAGTCTTGGCCAGGCAAAGGGCTCCCGCATCGGTGACTCTGGGATCCAGGGAGCAGCTTCAGGTGCACGTTTCCCTGAATGACTTGGGGGATAAGAGGGGGACTCCTCCGCCCCACCCGGGGGGTCATCAGGTGGCTAACTGGCAAGTACAGGAGTGGGGCACTAATTGGAGGCATGCCACCGATCCCAGTGGCACAGCCTGTAAGGTGCATTGGGGACCCAGAGAGAGGGTCCTGATGTGGAGACGAAAGGGGCATAAAAAGTAAGTTAAAAAAAAAATAGTATCTGTACAAGACAAATGTCACTTTCTTCATTTCATATGTAGTAAATAAGGGCTGGCTGTTCTTATGTTAGGAGGTAAAAAAACAAAGTTTATAACAAATAGAATACCAGGGATTTATTTAACTCTAAAACTTGATTAACGTTTTGCTCATAAAAGTGCTAAATCTTTGTGAAAATGCATAGCTCTTGTCTCACTGTGTTTAACAAACACATCACTTCTGGAAAATCCATATAAATACTTTCTGTACAGTTAGTATAGTCCCAAGAAAAAACTGCTAATCAATTATTTAAAACCCTGAATGCAGTAATACATGGAGTGGTGTATTTAATGAGAATTTTACACACACCTAAGGTATTAGATGCTGCATAAACCCCGAGAGCGAAGCTCAAGGGGTTTATTTAAGCATCCAACACCGAGGGTATGTGTAAAATTAGAGTTTCACACACCATTCCATGTTTTATTTTATATAATTGCTGGAGAGCTTTTTTTGCCAAAGCAGTTATAAAATAGCAACACATTGCTGTGCAGCCTTGGTCCGGTCAGGCTCAAGTGATTGTTGAAACGTTTACTTTTTTTTTTATAACGCAGTTCATTCAAAAGAGTGTACTTAAAAAAGTTAAAGTTGTCCTGCTGTAAAGTATTCCCTACTTTTCTGTGCTGTTCTATGTCTTGTTGCTACCCTCCCCCCCACAGAGCTATTCTGATCTTCTCCCTCCTCACTCACACATACTGCTCCACCCCATCTGCGACAACATATTGAGGTTTTTTTTAAAAAAATGCAGTTATATATCTGTCTTGCCATGTTTTTCTTCAGCCTTTTCTGAGAAGTTGCCATCTTTCATGACACTGTCACGGAAAAGTAGAAGGGTAGATCGAGAAGTTCGATGTGGCAGGGCAGCATGGAGTACTGTTTTTTTTTATTTAAAAAGCGCGTTTCAGCCCCCCCCCGTTAGTGTGTCCCCTTCTTACTGCACCTCATTGGTGCAATTTCTTTTCGATGTCCTGCATGCTGAAATCTGACTGTTGTGCCTCAGCCCTTTCCCGAAGCATGCACACACAGACACAGACAGACACAAGGAGTATTGGCAATTTTTACATTTTTTTTTTATTTAATGTTTTTTTTGGTTTGTTTGTTTGTGGGCAGTCGACAAGGTGACCGGAAATTTAGGAGAATGGTCACGGAAGATGAGACTCGGTAAATGAGCGAGTGAGGAAGCTGCTGGAGTTAGAGTGAGAGAAAAAAACTGCAGGGGAGAGCAAGGGGCAGAAGCTTCAAGTAAGAAATGTTTTAAACTCAATTTGAACCTGTACACTGGCACAGCAGGTGGGGGAAGATGGCGCATGAGATGCTATGGATTGACGACATCTCGGTCATTTAGTGAGGACAAAAAAATGGCAGCTCCTCAGTATGCCAATTCGGGGTGCCCAAAGAGATTCTTAGGTAATGGGGCACCTCGAATTGGCACTTCTTCCGAAGCGGGCATCTATCGTAACTTAATGAACCCCCCTGTTTTAGCTCTCATCCAATCTGAGAGTTGATAGTGTCTAGCCCATTTTCTAAGTGCATGTGGATGCCATCCACCAGAAGCTTCACCCAAAACTTGGTGAACTTTACAGGAATAAAGCAAGTATCCTACTTCCTGCCTGTAGAGAGAACATCTCAAAGATGAGTCTCCCAATCACTGATTTATGGTGACATTGCTTACAGTGCTGCTCCCAAGTCTACCTTAGCCACACTGGTCCCTCTATCTCACTCCTTCTGCTGCTTTGCCCTCAATTTCCCCCCCCCCTTGAAGCCATGACTCTTCCCTGTACTCATCCTTCACCTTTACTTTCCTTGATGCTAGGTGCCTTGCTCACTGTGTTGCCTTTATCTCCAAATTCTAGTTTGTGTCCCTTCACTCCAACCTTTCCTCCTCCTGAATTCCTTCCTTCTCCCTCCAACTCCCTTCACAGTTCTGGCCCTCGCTCCCCCACCCATAAAATTCTCTGCTTGCCAAGCTGCTTTATCCTTCTGCTTTCCCAAACTATGAGTCTCTGTTCCTCCTACCATTCCTACTGCTCCTCCTCCTCCTTACTCAAATCTCTCCTCCAGAATTCACTACACACTCCTGTAGTTTTCCCTGATCCTGGGCTGTACTTTGCCACCCTTCAATTCCATACTCCCCCTCCACCCTAACTCCTGCCCTGATGCAATTCCCTGCCCCCATAGTTTCTGCCACTCCTTCCTACTGAACTTAACAGCGCTTTGCTCACCTCTCAATTTTGCTGCCTTCTGCACTTTATTTCCACACCTAGCAGGGCCTTGTTCAGACTTCAGAATGGCTGTCATTTGCACGTGCTGCCTGTTGCTCTTTAGATGCTCTGTGTAGCTCAGATTGTTCCTTTTGTTGCTACTTTGTTGTCAACTTCCATTATTGATTTTTGTAACCTACTGTCATAACATATTGCTGTACTCTCTCCTTTCTCCCTCTCCTCCCGGGATGTATCTTGACACAAGCTATTTCAGCTCAGAATGTCTTTCCTGGTGAATATTTTGAAATAAATTAAATAAATGTACACTACAGGATAGCATCCCATAGATTACATAAAGTGCTAAATAATTTTTGGGGGATTACAGAGAAGGAATCCACTATTTTTGTAAACCAGGGATTACTAATCCATGAAAACAATTCCACCTTTAAAATTCTGGAATTCTGCTACAGACAGAATTCCACAGAATCTTCAGAAATTTTGCAGCATTCCTTTCCTTCAGAATTTGAAAGTTCCACACAGCACTATATTTCAGCTATTGCAATTTACTAGAGAATAGATTTTTTTTTCTGTTTCCTTTGCAGCGTTTATGAAACATTTAGATAACCTAGCCAGAATGAACAAAAAGTATTCCAATATCTAAATTGTCCTCATAGTACCCTTGTTTGTGACATCAAAGTGCTCACCATGACAATAAACTGTGATATCATAAATAAAATTGTAAGGTACAAAGGTGTTCACTATAAGGAGTTTTTTTATGAAGGGGTTCTTTATAGTGAGGGGTCACTGTATGTTGGGGACAAGAAGAAGCTTTCTGAAAGGCAGTATTGTAAGCATTACATTATCTAAAATATCTTAATTGACCAATAGTAGGTGAAAGAAAACAATAAAAAAAGATAACAATAAAGTAAAGCATACAGTAATTATTGTTCTAAGCCATTTATTTAGCAGCTAGTTAAAGCCAGATTTTTAAAAAGGTAATGGGACCAAGTCTCATATAATGTATGCATCCCTGATGCAGCAGCCCCAGGGCATATGAGAAAGGATCAAATGCATCAGGGCTATTTTCAGTGGTCAGTTGCATTTGTGACATTTTGTCCTAAATGTATAGAACTCTGACACAGTTTTTTGAGATGCATTTGAAAATCCTGCCACATGTGCATAAGGCAACATGGCTCTCAAAATCCAGCTCCTGCTCTTTAAATTCTACCCAGTGGCATTATATGATGGCTCCCTCCCCCCAGGAACTGTCAGCTGATCTTCATTTTCCCCTACCTTGCCATGCTCCTGCAACACCTAGTCCTTTCCCATCTCTCCCCTTTTTTGACTTCTCTTTCTGTTTCACCCCTTTCCAATCTGTTTGCGAAAGTCCCATTCCACCTCCACCTTCCTCCTCCAGCTCACTGATGCCATCCTATCCAGAAGGGATAAGGACCTGATTAGGTCTGCAATCTTCGTCAAGCTGGACAAGGCTTTTGACACTGACACCTTCTCCTAGACAAACTTAAAAGGGCAGGGTTTTCTAGCTTTACAGTTACTGTAGTTGGTTCCACTCCTGCCTTGAGGGCAGATCCCAAGCTGTCTGCATTGGAGACACACTCTCCCTCCTTCTCTCTCATTATCTGCTCAGAAGTGCCCATAGGCTCCATCTTTGGCCCTAACCACCTTCTCAAATTTTTCTAAATGACCTCCCAAATGCCTGTACCTCTGGATCCATGCACATGTATGTGAATGATACAGTGCTCTATAACTGTTTCCTGTACCCGCAACCTGGCTGCTTAGCTCCAGTTAAATTTCTTTAACATCCAGCATTGGTTCCAGAATAATCAACTATCCCTCAATACCAAAATCAATCTATGTGACCTTTGGCATGAAGCAGAGGTTGGCCAGACTCAGTCCCTTCCCCACCTTCCATATTCTTGATGGTGTGATATGGTGATTGGGAATGTCTCCTCCTTCAAATATCTTGGGGTGTGGTTGGACTATCTACTCAGTTTCTTTGTGCACATGACCAACCCATGAGCACCTAAGCACTGCAGCTGCCAGGAACGTCCTGTGAAGGGGCATTCCCACAGGCATCCAAGTGTCACCTCATCTCCAATCTTCTTGTAATGTAACAACTATCCTTTCCTGGTGGTCTAACAGACACCCCTCCCTATCCTCGATCCCCTCAAGTAGTAATGTCCATCCCCTCTAGTGGTCTAGTGGACCCCCATCTCCATCCCTGATCCTTATGAACTGTAACAGCTAGCGTTCCCTGGTGGCTAGCAGATCTCCCCCATCCCCAATCCCCTGCAGTGTGACACAGAATGTTCACCCTGGTGGCCTAGCAGACCCCCACTTTCCACCCAACAGGTATTGTCCCACAACCCTGCTCCCCCCAGCCAGCGACCAGCACAGCCTTCTGCTCTCCACCATGACTGGCCACCCACACCACTGAGAGGTCAATGAGCTTGTACTGTAACAGCAGATCGTACAGTACACACTCATTTGACATCTCAGTCAGTGTCTGGCCATGGTGGAGAGCACAGGGCTGTGCTGGTTGCCTTCTCTGAGACTGGAGGGGGGGAATGGGGTGGTGGGGCAATATCTGTCAGGGTGAGGGAGTGAAGGTTCCTCTAGGCCACCAGAGTGGACGTTCCCTGTCACACTGCAGTGGATCAGAAATGGGGGAAGGGGTCTGCTAGCCAACAAAGAAGAATAGCTCTTACAGTACAGGTGGATCAGGAATGGAGGGGTCTGCTAGAACATAAGGAAGAATGGACATTACTATATGAAGAAATTGGGGATACGGAGGGGGGTCCACTAGACCACCAGGGAAGAATAGCCAGTACTATACATGGGGATCAGGGATAGGGGAACTCCTTGACACTTGTGTTTTTATTTAACATACATAGATATATGAGCAATGCACTACATGGGGTGGAATATACGCATGATAGGCATGTACCTTACCTATGCAGCCATGTCAGCCATCATGCATGGTGTGCACATGGGCATGTAGGGGATCCATGTTGGGACCCAAGGCAGGAATCTAACTGGATGCCTGCCTGCATCCCGCACCCGGCTCCCCTGTTACCCCAATCCAGCAACCCATGGCTGCATGCTAGGGAGAGCGGGGCCAAGGACAGGTGACCAGCGATAGTGAATATTGCTGGTGTGTACCTGTCCATGGGTGCGGTGCTGCACGGGCAGGGAACACACCTATCATGCATGCCCTATGTGCCGTTTGTGAATAGGCCCATAAAGGAGTAAAGTGTGCATCCCACCTCCTGCGTGCAGAGAAATCCTTTTGAAAATGATCCTACCAATTTTTTATTATTGGGACATTGTTTGCAGTGCAGCTGCCAAGTCCACACTGACCAGATTGGACCACCTCTTTCTCTCTTTCTGACGCTTCACTCTGGACTGTCCACTTCAGATCCACCAATGTTCTCCCTACTCCTCTCTCCTCCCTCTCACTTATTGCCAAGCATCTGTCCACTGTGTTTCCTTTATAAACAAATTCTGGGTTGATTCCTCCCTTCCCTACCTTACCTTCCTTCTTTCATCACCCTCTGCTCCCACCTGTACCCTCTGTAACACTGAAAATCGCTCCTTCACCCTTCCTCCCATGAAATCTACTACAGGCCAAGTTGCCTTCTTTTTCCATTTCCCTAAAATCTGGTCTTCTCTTTTACTGCTAGCCACTGCACCTCCTACCTCTTTTCCCTTAAATCTCTCCTTCGTGACTTCACAACTCACTTCTGTAATTGCATTTGGGTATAATGTGCATCATGACTTGCAGGTTCTCCCAGTAACTATCCACCTATTGACCACTGCTTATCCCTTGGCTTCGCACATTATTTTTTTAGTACTGAATCTTTTACTCTACATACAGTATCTGTTCGATTGGGCATGGCTGCTGTATGTTTATTCTGCATTTATATTTGCTTCATTGCACAGCAATTGTAACTTGCTATTTATTTTACTGCCACTTACAGTCAAAGGTGTACGACACTCTCCTTTCCCCTTCCCCACCAGACTAACTCTCAGTTTGTCTTTCCTGGTACAACTTTTGAACTAAATAAATGAATTACATGTAGAACATAAAGGCAGAGAATACAAAAACATATAGGCTGTATAAACTCCCAAGTAGCTACTAGAATAATATGTAATAATATTCTTACAGTAAGTGATTGAAGAATGGCGAGTCCCTTTAGAATGGGAGATTAAATTACCACACGCAAAGTATATTGCATAATTCCTGTCTTTAGTCAATGACTGCAACAAATACCTTAAGAGTCCTCTGAACACCCAGATGATTTAGATGAATCTGAGGTAATTAAGCCAGCTTCTCTTGCAGACTCTTTTCACTTAGTTTTACAAACTCAGAGAGCTGGTCTTAGTTAGGCAAAACATATTTATTGCCCTTGTAAATCACCTAACATTACAAGGATACAGCATGGTAAATAAGCCACCCAATTCCAAAATTTCCTTTTGAACACCATAAATCTTAATTTTCTCATGAATCACTGAACAGACATCTGCAAAAGAAAATTATCTCCTAGTTTTTATGTCATTCCAACTTTTGGTTTTACAATTGAAGCAGTGATAATTATAAATAGAAATACATGGTATATTAAGAGAAATCATAATACTTAGGTGTGTTCTGAGGCATGAGGCAAATCTGAGTGCCTTCAACCACTCAAGAAATGACAAACGCCATGATACACCACACCCTAGACTGTATTATTGTGATGATAAAATGGCTTCCATGTGTGAGGAAATGGCTGATCTCGGGAATCAGTTTTGAACCATGATAATATACTGCAGAGGCTGCAACAGATGGTAGCAGCCATAATTTTTCTGGGGCCATTCTCACCTGGACCCGGGAAGGTGGAGGGAGGGGGAAGATAGAGGTGATCCTGAGGGGGCTAGGTAGAGTCCAAGGATCAGGATGTCCAGCCAACCAGCTCAGCCAGGTAAGAACCTAACAGGCCTACAGGGGTATCCTGCCTGGGGGCTGGTGGGTGGGCAGGGCCTAGGGAAAAGGAGGGTAGGGGAGCATTCAGCAATGTATACATCCCCCCCATGTGCAAGGAACTCAGTCAGGCATTCTCAAAAAAAAAGGTTTTTAAATAGAAAGGAATATACTAAGTAGAAGGCAGGCTAGTAATACCCACAGTCCTTCCAAAGGTCAACATTGGGGCTTCGGTTAACACTCGACCAGGAACAATGCCACTTAGTAAGCCCTGTGACCTGGTGGGGGATTTTAAATGGCCAGCTGGAAATTTGAGATGGCTAAAAAAGTGGGAAGGCAGAAACATGAATAAGTTTACCTGATAGATCTGCGTGGTCCCGGTGCCCTGCAGCACTTTGATGATACCCAGTTGAGACGCGTTTCCTTGGCCGCTCCTCTGCCAGCTGAGGGACAGAATGGGGATGCAGTGCAGTTCCCCAATGAGCCGGGGTGGCTGGGGCAAGGTGTGGCGGCAGTCTGGCATAGTCCACACCAGCATGAGGCCCCTGGGAGGCATATCCTGCGTTGGTGGTGGTCCACTGTCCGGCTAGGAGAGGCCAAGGGACTCAGGTGGCAAGTCAGGGTTTTTTGCCTGTGAGCCAACAGCTGGCTCAGCTGCCACACTGCTCAACACTGGAACTCAGCTAGTGGGGTCTCCTCGCAGTCCACAGAGGGCCCGAGCATAAGAATGCCATCCAATGCATTGGGGGAATGGAGGCCGAAAATAGGCTGTCCATGTGTGGAGCGCAGAGGCTTCCCAGAGGCTGGAAGAGCATTGTCCTGTGGCAGCAGCCCCTGGATTGAACTTCGCAGGCTTATATGGGGCCTCATGAGAGGCGCCAGCACAAGAATTATTTATTTATTTATTTGCTTTTGATAACCGGGTGGGTGCACTAGGCATGACAATGCCTATTTTCAGGCATGACCCGTGAGAGAACAGTTTGAAACAAAATCTTAATACATACATAGGGGTGCATGGGACGGAGCACATGCAGAAAACAGAGCAACAAAACAGGGTAAACAAGTTTAACAGGTAATACAGCAACAATACTAAATATACAGGTAATGCATTTCAAACACTTTGAGATATACAAGTAGAGCAAAATAGTTTTGAGAAAATACAGGCAGTGCTAAGGAGATGGTGTACATTAAACAAGACAGTAAAGGCAAGTCTGAAACAGTAGAACAGTAAAACAGTTTAAGTGCCTGGTTGAGGTTGGTGAAAGCACAAGGAGAAGCAGGAGGAGTGGTGGAAACCTGGAGAAAAGGGATTAGAGAGGGCGAGGTCTCGCGAGAGTCTCTACAGTCATCTTGGGGATGACACATGTGCATGAGGTGGCTGAGATCTCACGTGCGCTCGTCGACCATCTTGGGGAGGACATCTGCTGGTGGATGCTATGTGCATGGATGGCACAAGACAAAAAAAAAACAAGCATTTGTCAATGCCGAATGTTTGCTTGCTGGCATTGGCAGTGGTAGTGTAGAAGTTACAGAGCTGCGTAATAGGAATGGCAGTGAAGTATTGAACTGAAGCCAACCCCACCACCACCCTGCAGAGAGTGACAGGCATTGGGGTGTGCATTTGGGTCGTCAGGCATAACGGCCATGCCATTTCACCACACCCCACCCTGCAGACACTGACAAGTGTCACGGTGTTCCTTGGGGTCTTTGGCCCTTATGCGCACCCCATTTCATTCGGAAATATGGTGAGATGGGTGAATATAGGAGAATGGGGTGAAGTTTGGAATAAGAGTCCAAGGCATACCTCGATGCCCTCTCACTGACTGCAGGGTGTGGAATGGTATGAGCATCACAGGCAAGAATCCCAAGTCACACCCTGATGCCTGTCATTCTGTACAGGGTTGGGCGTTATAGTTGGAAACCCTAATACCTCAGGCATTTGTTGGTATTTTCACTCCAAATCTTCAACATGTTTGTTTGTGACCCCACCTCCTGAACAGGGGGAATATCAGTTTGTTAGCCGAAAGCTGCTTGTGCACAGTGACTACGGCATTTAGCACCACAGGTGCAAAAACATTCCGAACAGGATGTAAAAAATGACAGCTGTACTGTTCATGGGGAGGTGTAAAAAATGGCAATGTTGCAAATCTGTACTAAAAATATTTAAAAAAATGGTGAAGTCACGAGCGTACATAGAAACTGTGCAATGCACACCCGTAATATAATTAGGTTGGGGATTTTTTACAGCAGATTGTCAACTCAGGCATTTTGGTGCCTCCGATCATGAACAGTGTCACTGTGTTTTTCTTTATCTGTGCCGAACAATGATTTCCCACAGCGACTCACGCATCTCTGCACTGAAACTGTGAAAACACACCTCAGCCATGTTGTGAAAAATGACAGCTGTACCGTTCGTAAGGAAGTGTGGAAAAATGTCACTGGTGAAAATCTGGACTGAAAATATTACAAAGTCATGAAGGAATGAGGGTGCGTGGAAATTGTGCAATGCTCACTCGTATCACAGTCATTTTATGGACTTTTGTCACCAAATTTTCAACATAGCCATTTTAAGACCTCTGCTCATGAACAGTGTCACTGTGATTTTCTTAATTTGTCCCGTACATTGAATTCGCACACCAACTGCACCATTGTGCGCTACATGGGCGGAAACACATTTTGGGTGAGATGTGACAAATGACAACTGTACTACTCATAAGAAGGTGTGGTAAAATGGCAATGTTGAAAATCTGGAGTGAAAATATTGAAAATTCGTGACCTTACGAGCCTGCGTAGGAACTGCGCAATGCTCGCTCGTAAAACAGTCATTATTTGGAATTTTGGCACCAAATTTTCAACATGGGGTTTTTGGGTCCCCTTCTCATGAATGATGTCACTGTCATTGCATTATTCAGGCCCAAAGGGTGATTTCGTGCAGTGACTGCGAAATCACGCTCGGCCCGAGATAACGCCATGACAGTGACATCAATCATGAGAAGGGTCCCAAAACCCATGTTGAAAATTTGGCAAAATTCCAAAAATGCCTGAGATATGCAACAAAGTTGAAACCCCCTATCTAGCCCATTATACAGCTTACTGGCATTTCCTCAGTTCGCAGTCGGCTTTGAAGAGTGCAGCGTGTTCCCAGTCCACTGAAGATCATCGCGCCGAGCTCGAGGTGAGTATGGGGTGAGGGGGGGTGGGAGGCTGGGTGCGCAGTGGGTGGGTGCAGGTCTTGGGAGGGGCGGGAGATCGCGGGACCGCTTTTCATTACAGGTAAAACCAGACGATTGTGGATATTTGCCCAGCGTGCACAAGGACGGCTGGTGCGTCTAGCCGACGGGGATTGGGCACCCCTGTCAGCCTAGGATTGCTTGCCACGCTGGGGTGGGCTCCCCAGCATGGCACTTACTACTGGGGGTTAGGACAGTGGCACCGACGGGATTGGGCACCCCCATCGGGCTATATCATTATTTGCCACGCTGGAGTGGGCACCCAGCGTGGCATTTCAGAAGGCTTTGCGGGGAGGTGGGGGCACGGCACAGCCGACGGGATTGGGGCACCCTGTCGGCTATATAGCGCGCGCGGCGCGTGGGGCACGCACACTCATGCGCTGCCTGTTCAGGTGGGGAGCGCGCCGTGAGCAGCCGATATCTTATTGCTACTCACTCAAGCGTAGCTCCCCCTTTCAACTGTATGCCACTACGTTTTGGAGCTTGTCATACACAGCTCCAGAATGCATTGGCTTACAGGGGCCGTGCCTGCCAACACACTGACTGAATTGGAGGAGGAGGTGACACACCTCCGAAATCTCCGATGATGGCACTATGTTTCTTGCACATACGTGCAAGCAAATATAAAAAGTAATGAGCAGATAACATTTGCAAAAAATAAATGAAACATGGTGCATAGGAGCACACTGGGGGTTATAGATCCCCAGGGAGGCAGAAGTCACCAGCTCATCCAGAAGGAGAAGGATAGGGTACCCCTGGAGGCCTCAGGAACAGGGGCAGCTATCCCCTTGTTCCACCCCCCCCTCAGCAACAGGCTAAGGCATCTGCTGGGCAGTGAGATCCGGGGGGGGTGCTGTGTTTACCAGTGTTGCAGCCATGGTTAATACATGACATGGGCTATGCAGTGTCACAGCTATTGGGTAATTGTGCCTGCTCAGGTGCAAGGGGGGTTCAGTGGGGGCCGCCACCACCGTGGTAGCTCATGCCATGTGCTGGATGGGCTACTGGGGTGGGAATAGAGGGAAGATCCCAATGTCCCCTGGCCTGGGAGAGGACTCTGTGAAGGCCTTACTAATCAGTCTCTTGAGACGGGGAGCTCTCAGTGTCTTACAGGTGCAACATGTCAACGCAGCAGAGGAAACCATCGACAAAGGTCATAGAGGGTCTTGAAGCACAGCTGTGGGAGATGTATTGGAGTAAGGGAGCCGCATGGTTAGAAGCCTGCCTGGAGGGGCTGGAGGGCCCATTGACATCAACGGCCGGGAGAGGAGTGCCACCAAAAAAGCATCTGGTGAACGGCCAGATAGCACCTCCTGTGAATGTCCCCAGGTCGCCAGGGAGATGTAAGCAGTGATCTGAGGTAAGACAACTGAGTGATGGCGAGGTGTTGCAGGTACTTGATGTGGCTCTGGGGGATGGAGTACGGGAACAGGATAGGCCTGATAACATGGGGGGAGGTAGAGGTCATCTTACAACCCTGGTGGCAGAGTACTGCTGGGGCAGAGGGGGACCAGGGGATCCTCCCGGCATGTGGGCTGGGGTAGATGGGGGCTGAAGCTAAGCTGAATAAGCTGCTGGACCTCATGGCGGTAATGGTCGAAAAAGCAGGAGGGAAGGCCGTGGCTGGGGGGACGGCTGCCCCCTCAGCTCCAGCTTCTCCTGAGGCCCCTCCATCTCTGATGAGTTTGTACACGGGCTTGGATAAGCAGCTCGGATCCCACCTCATAGATAAGGTTAGACAGCAAATCAGGAATAGAGAGTACGTGGACATGTTCTCCCTATTAAACAGACCAGCTGAGCGTGATGACAAAAAGAATGAGAAGATTGAGGAGGCCGACAAGAAGCCGCCGAAGGTGCCCCACACCTTTGAGAATTGGATTGTGACCTTCTCCATCTATGTGGGCACCATCCTGCTGGTGGATAAGGACCATGGGCTGGGGTTGTACACCTACCAGGACAGGATTACTTTCATGCACCACAGGAAGGGAGGGGTGGCATGGCTCAAGTATGATGAGCTGTTTCAGTGGAGGAGGCAGGAAGACAGTACTCTCGGGTGGGGTACAGTGGATATGATGCTCTTGGTGGATGTCATGCATGGAGGGGATAGTGCACACCAACAGTGGCTTGGCACTGCAGCTGGTCCTACCACAGAAGGCAGAGGGAGTCACCACCAGGTCACAGGTATGCTATGCCTACAACCAGGTGAAGTGTTCAAAGGTGGCGTGTCACTTCTGGCACATCTGTATCATCTGTGGACAGCAGCACCTGTTCATCCAGTGTGCTTCACTGTGTTCCCCAAAAGGGGGATTTAGGAAAGCCACTAAGAAGCCAGAGAAGACTCAGGGTAATAAACCTGCTTACCCTGGTAAGGGTGGACAGGATTATTTATTTATTTTTATTTAGTTGTTTAACCAGGTATAGCACACTAAGCTGGAAGCTTTTTTACAGGAGCGACCTGGGAGCACAAGGAGGTTAAGTGACTTGCTCAGGGCCACACAGTATGCAATTGGAAGCTGTGGGATTCAAACCAGGTCTGGTCTGCTGGATGTCACCAGATTTGCAGCTCAGAGCCTTAGACCACTGCGCTATACTGCTTCTTTTTATATTATACATGATTAGCCCATGGCTGGCCCAGTACCTGGACAGGGAGGCCACATACCTGCTGGAGGAGGGTGTCACGGTGGGTTTCAGGCTCCAATATCAAGGCCCCAGTGGGGTCATGAAGCAGAGAACCTGAGATCTGTGCAGAACCATCTGCAGATAGTCTGGGAGAAACTGGAGAAGGAGAAGTGGCTGAGGAGAGTTAGTGGGCCATTCAGTGCCTCACAGTGCACATCATTGTGGGTATCACCCATTGGCTTGGTACCAAAGAAGGCACCGGGGGAACACAGGATGATAAATCACTTGTCCTATCTGGAGGGAGATTCTGTGAATGACCACATTGACCCGCATCATACGGCAGTGCAATATGAATCGTATGATAGGGCAGTGGAGGCAGTCCATGGGGCAGGCCCTCGGGCACTCCAGGAAAAGGCTGACGTTGAGTCAGCATTCAGGTTGCTTCCCATCCATCCAGATGTTGGGGAGTTGCTAGGCATGAAATTTGAGGACCAGTACTATGTGGACAACTGTATGCCCATGGGGTGCGTGGTGGTGTGCACAGTATTTGAGACATTTAGTTGCTTCTTCCATTGGGTGATGCAGTTGCAATCTGTGAGGACACATTGGCTAAATTCATGGCTATCTGTCAGGACTTTGGGGTCCCAGTAACACCCGGGAAGGTGGAAGCCCTGACTAGTGTCTTGGTCTTTTTGGGGATCGAGATCAACACCTTCAACAAGCTCTGCCTCTTGCCCCAGGAGAAGGTCACTGCACTGAGGCACATGAAGGGCTCCATGGTGGGATCCCGGAAGGTAACTGTGCCGCAGTTGCAACAGATAATGGGATACCTCAATTTTGCATGTCAGGTCATCCCCATGGGGTGCACCTTTCTATGGCGCATGGCCAAGTTGGGAAAAGGGTGTACCAGACCACACCACAGGCTGTGAGTCACTGAGGAATTCCAGGAGGATTTGCAAGTGTGGAGGGTCTTCCTCAGTCACTTCAATGGAGTGGCATTATGCTAGGCCATCAGCAGAGGTCAACCACTCCAACTTTTTACAGATGCAGCTGGAGGCCTGGGGTTTGGGGCATACTTCTAGTGGGAATGGTATGCGGGCAGCTGGCCACCGGAGTGGAGGGAGGTTGGGCTGCTCACCAACATTATGCTACTGGAATTCTTCCCCATAGTTTATTTTATTTTTATTTTATTTTATTTAAACAGCAGTTTGGAAAACCTTTGAGCCATAGGCTCATTTACAAAGGTACCTTGTCACAGTAAGACAAACTAAAATACACAGTATAGCAGTACAACACATAAGCAAAACAGTAAATTAAGACATAGATACAAACAAGCTGGTACAGGTTGGATGGATGCAAACAATACCAGAGTTATGTCATCCTTAGCAGCTTAGTAATAAGCTTTGTCATAAGTATTGAGTACGGCTTTGACTAGCGGCAGTTACAGCATCGGGTGTTAATAAGGTGGTTATGTAAGGAAGTTTTGAAACACGATATAGTTGGAGCTTCGGAGATGGAGGGGGGCAGTGTGTTGAACCAGGAGGGGGCCCTAAAGCTGAAGGCTCTTTGGCTGTGAGAGGTCCTAGCTCTAGGGATAACAAGAGAGGTTTTCCCAGAGGTCTGAGTATGAACTAGTGGGACAGAGCGGGTGGTGGTCAATCCTGGTGGGGAAAGCCCAAGGAGGGTCTTTTGTAAGGGTACAGGTAAGATATTTGAGGCGCCTGCCGAGATCAAGTACCAGCGCTTTAGCACACAGTAGACAGGTGTGTGTCATCCCAGGTGCTCCAGTAATTAACCTGCAGGCCTTATTCAGAGAAAGTGAATTTTATGGAGTGCGGTCTGATCAGCAGCACCATACACCGGCAGTCCATAGTCCACTAGGGACAGGATAGAGGAGGTGACTGTGAGTTCAAGAGCTCCGTGGGGAGGCAGTGTTTATACCGATGTAAGATGCCCAATTGATATTAGTGGTGGTGGCTAGGCATCGATGTGTCCATGGAAGGAGAGGAGGGGTCAAAATGGATCCCTAGGTATTTATAGGAGCAAACTTGTTCGAGTGGGAACGAGGACCCAGAGTGAAAGAGGAGTTTGAAGTTGCAGGACTTGTTTTGGGGATGAGTGAAGAACATGTTTTTTGTTCTTTTAAGATTCATCACCAATCTATGTTCCTTGAACCAGCCCTCGGCTTCAGTGAAGGACTTCTGCAGCGAGTCCTGGAGGGCAATAGAGTTACGATTTGAGGCAAAGATGACTGCATCATCAGCGTCATAATAGAATGTTCCCGAGCAAGAGCGTGGAAGGGTGTTAAGGTAAAGGGAGAATAGTAAGGCCCAGAATGGAGCCCTGGGGAACCCCAGAAAAGATGGGACAGATGTCTGAGTAGGTCCCATTAATTTTTACACGCTGTGAGTGGTCAGACAGATAACTGGTGCACCAGGAGATAGGCCCAGCAGCAAAACCAGAGAGACTAAGGGCATCAAGGAGGAGGGGGTGGGAGACAGTGTCGAAAGCTTTCGAGAGGTCAATGAAGACAGCACCAGCCAGAGAACCAGTGTCTAAGGAGGAGTGGAGAAAGTTGGAGAACTCTAGGAGGGCTGTGTTGGTACTGTGGCCCGCTCGGAAGCCATGCTGCTCAGGACAAAGGACATTGTAGGTGAAGAGGTAGTCAGAGATTTGAGAGGCCACCACTTTTTCCAAGGCCTTGGAGAGAGGAGAGAGAATGGAGATCGATCGATAGTTTCCAGCCACAGTCCTATCACCACCTTTAAAGATAGGGGTGACAGTGGTGACTTTCCAGGCAGTTGGAACCTTCCCCAGGCAAAGAGAGTGGTTGATGAGGCATGTGATCGGGGTAAGGACTGTGTCTAAGACCAGCCGTAGGATACACGGATCCAGGGTGTCACTGCCTGTACTATTACTCTTGAGGGCAGTGACAAGGTGCGGCCTAAGTTCTTGGGCAGAAACACGGCGGAGGAGAAAATAAGGTGAGAAAGATTTACTGCAGGTGCTGGGGAGGAGGGTCAAAAATTTGTAGGAGGATAGGGCTAAGGTCAGTGAATGAGGTGTCTGAGGTGGTTGGCTATGAGGGCTGGGTCTGAGGAGATCATACCATTAATGTTGATCTGGTGGGTGGGGGGAGTGTCACTCCCATTTAACTGTTTAATGTTATCCCAGAAGGTTCTGGGATTCCCCATGAGGCAGTGAGTGAGGACCGATAGTGCTCAGACTTGGCCTTTCTGATGGCCCGAGTGCACTTGTTTCACGCGGCATATAACCGCCTGTCACTGGGCCGGCCAGTCTCAATGGCACGGTGCCATAGGTTGTCCCTATGTTTGAGCTGGTGGATCAAAGCTGGAGTAACCTAGGGGCATTCTTCCTTTAGAACCGCGGGTCAACACTGGGGCAA
Organism: Neoceratodus forsteri; assembly: GCA_016271365.2. NCBI lineage: Eukaryota > Metazoa > Chordata > Ceratodontiformes > Ceratodontidae > Neoceratodus > Neoceratodus forsteri. The sequence continues at coordinate 732,161,010 of CM028129.1, read as the reverse complement.
AGATATCACAGGGCATTATTAAAAGTTTGGGTAAAGAAGGAGAGAGCTGTGTCGATGTCAGGAGTTGCCTGTATAGGAGACGCAGTCAATTTGGGACAAGTTCATAGAGTTTTATCAGTCCACCAGGTATTAGGCACGCGGCATGTGGACTGTGCTATGGGTTTGGGGACTGGTTGACCAGTGGAATAGAATGGGGAGTGATTGCTGAGAGAGTCTGGGAGGACTTGTACATTGGGGATCCGATTAGGGCGGTTGGTGAGTACCACTCAAGCAGGGTACTGGAGCCTCTCTTGGGGTTAGTCCTGGTAGGGTGGATAACAGTTGCGTTGGGTCTATTGCAGAAAAGGAGTCTCGGGTAGAGGAGGAGGAGGGGCTGAGCCAGTTGACATTTAAGTCACCCACCAGAATTTGATCAGCGGAAGGAGGTAGAGAGGTAAGGTATTCTGTAAGAGAGGCAATGGCCTGCATTGTCCCTGGGAGGCACGTAGTGCAGAAGTCAGATAAAGGGGTCCCTTTAAAGGGTCAGGGGTTAGTTTCAGCGTAAGCGCCTGGGCCCTGGAGTCAAGGATGGGAGTGGGCAGGGCTAGTACGGGGAGAGATTCCTTGACATAAATAACACAGCCGCCGCCCCATGGTAGTGGTTGCCCAGTGCTTATGGGGGCCATAGCTGAGGGACCACAAGGTCCTATTCAGGTTGGGTAGCATGGGGGTGGTTCACATCATTAATGGGCAGCTGCGGCTGAAGGCCCCAACTGGGGACTTGATGCGCATCTTGGTCCTAAAATGTTTGCTGTTGAACATCACATTTATGGCTGTGCACATACCCGGTGTTGACAATGGGGTTGCTAATGCTTTGCCTCATTCACAGTGGTGATGTTTTTGAGAGCTGGCTCCAGCAGCAGAGCAGTGGCCACAGACAGTACCTCCCTTCCTGTGGAATGTAGTGATATCTCGACTTCTAAATGCACAGGTAATTCCATTGCATCGAGGACATGGGAAGTATATCAGAGAGGGGTAGAACACTACCTGGGGGTGTGGGCACAGCAAGGCTGGCTGGAGGATTGGCCTATTCTGGTTGAGCAGTTGTGCCAGTACATCATGCTGTCAAAGCAGAATGGGGTCACGCCAGGGGTGGTTGGCAGGCACCTCAATGGCTTGTCCTGGGTCCCCAGGGCATCACCAACAACATGAAGACTTTCAAGGTGAGGAAAGTGCTAGAAGGGTGGGGGAAGTCATTGGCTTTCCACCAGGGCACAAGGTGTCCCATTACTGCAGCGATCCTGGAGAGCATCTGAGGGGTTCTTCCCTTTTGGACCCCGTCTGAAGCACTGCTGTTTGACACCATGTTTTTGGTGGCCTTTTGTGGGGCATTTAGGGTGTCGGAGTTAACACAGCCCACCTGGAGTACAAAGATCATCAGGTTGGAACTAGGAGATGTTCTCTCAACCCAGTGAGGGGCCTGGGTAAGGCTTAGGAAGAGTAAAATGGACCAGAAGCTGAAGGGACACTGGTGCCTGGTTGAGACACCACCTGGGATGTCTTGGAATGTCCAGGACAGGGTGTGGGTGTATATAGTTGCTAACCCCAAAATAGAGGGTGCATTCTTCCAACATGCAGATGGAGGGCCTGTCACAGCTTATCAGTTTAGAGCTATTCTGGCCAGAGTGGTACCGGAGATAGAGTTAAACACGAAGGAGTATGGGATGTACTCCTTCAGGATCAGGGTAGTCCCGAACACCAGGAGTTTGGGGTGGGCAGATGGCCAGATCCAGGCACTGGAGCAATGAGGTCACAAGCATTCTTGAAGTACATGTGCCACATTTACAATAACAGCTTTTGTTTCTTTCAAGGTCCCTGGATGTCAGTGGTTTGATCTGGATTTGTGGTCAAGCCTTCATACAGCAAGTGGCAGCAACAGTGGTGGCCAGGGCAGGGAGGCAGCCCCGAAGGAAGGGTCATCCAAGGGTCCACATCTGATGGCTGGGGTTGGAACACATGCGCTTGGCTGAGTTGCTCCCCCAGCAGAGGGAGGTAGGGCAGATCCAGCGGATCCCAGAGATGTTGGTGGTACATCTTGGAGGGGAAGATTTGGGAAGTCAGAAGATGGTGGACTTGCTGCAGGCTATGAAGGAGGACTTTCAAGCCATTAGTAAGTGGTGGCCACATGCCAAGCTCATCTGGTCCCAGCTGATCCAGAGGTCTAACTGGCCAAATGGGGAGTGGGTGGCTCCTCTCAACAGGGCCTGCATTAGGATCAACAGGGAGATGAGGAAGGTCAAGCAGGTGCTAGGGGGGACCATGGTGAAACATAGTCAGATTCAGGCATCTGATCAAATCATGGTGGCCAAGATGGGACGTTTGACCAAGAGGGGATTAGAGCTGTGGTTAGGAGTACTGGAATAGGTCTTGGAAATGGTAGAGCAGTTGGCTTGGTGAGGGGGCGGATGTTGTCTATCCTGTGGCATCTTGGGAGAATCACTATGAGTTGCAATAGTGGTTAGGGGGTGGTGATGAGTCAAGATCTTCTGAAGGGCTCGTGACCCCCTATGGTCAGCATGGAGGTGGAAACCAAGTACCCTGTCCCAGAGGAGGGTCATGATCCACCTGCAGCAGGTATAGCCATACTGCAAAACTAACAGCGCCTAATGGGGGCAGCCAAGCAGCCTTGGCCATTATGACCACGGGCAGTTGATCCTCCTCGGTGCGCTTGCTGCTTTCAATCTGGATTGTTATTGAATAAATGTATGGCTGCAGCCATTTCCTCCAAGACATGTGTTTGTGTTTTCTTTCCAGGGAAAGGGGGGTATGGAGGGATACCAGATAATGCAGAGGCTGCAACAGATGGCAACAGCCATAATTTGTCTAGGGCCACCCTCCCCTGGACCTGGGAAGGAGGAGGGAGGGGAAAGATATAGGTGGTCCCGAGGGGCTAGGCAGGGTCCAGGGATTGGACATGGAACCACCAAGGCCTCCCACTTGGGAGGGGGGGTCACATCCTGTGGGAGGGGGAAGGAGAAAGAGAACTTTCTTGAATGGTAGCTAGCAGGCCCTCCTCTTTATCCTTTCATCTTACAAGGATCACCCACCCACCTGCCCTCATAAAAGCAGAATAGTGCATCCAGGTAGTCAGGACCCCTCTTTTGACCCATTATGGGTGACTGCACTAGGGGTCGGGGAGTGGCTTTTCCTGGTTTTCCCTGCAACAGGGTTTTTCCTGGGTTTTTCACCTCCTCCAAAGGGGTGTTAAACCGAGTCAGAAGCAGGAGAAAAGAAATAGGCTGGACTAAATAGTCAGGATAAAGGTGAATGTCAATATGTGGCAGTCATGGGTGTCTCGGGAGGATCATTATGAGATGGAATAGTGGTTAAGGGGTGGTGATGAGCCGAGTCCTTCTGAAGGGCTAGTGAACCACTCTGGTTGGCATGGAGGCAGAAACTGAGTACCCTGACCCGGGGAAGGGGTCATGGTCTACCTGCAGCAGGTACAGCTACACTGCAAGGCTAACAGCACCTGATGGGGGCAGCCGAGAAGCTTTGGCCATTACGACCACGGGCAGTTGATCCTCTCGGGTGTGCTTGCTGCTCTTAATCTGGATTGTTATTCAATAAATGCATGGCTATGGTCATTTCCTCCAAGACATATGTTTGTGTTTTCTTTCTGGGAAAAGGGGGATATGGAGGGATACCAGATAATCATACTGTATATCATCAAGAGTCGACTGCTTCATCAAACTTGCTTCCAGGATTTCTCATATCCATTTTATAATCTTTATTATTGTGTCTTGGTCTGGTAGTGTTCAGCTTCTTCTTCTATGAAGTTAAGTTTCTTTAAATCAAGTAATTTCTTTCATTTTAATGCTGTCATTCATGATTCCCATCTCTCTCATTCCAACCACCTCCATGTTTGTAGGATTCAGGCACCTAGGTACTCTGAATATTCTGAAGCATTCCCAAAGCTTATTGTAACAATTCCATAACCAACTCCACCATTGTTCAGCCCTGTTCTGCCTCACACCTTTCAATGTTTTCTGAATTGGGCCCAGGGTCAGAAATAATTACTTCTGCTGCAGCAGTTATTTTGCCTGCCACCTGTCCAGTTTGCTTCCTTGCTCGTGTGAATATCTGAATGAATTTGTCTGTTGGGCTAGAAATGTTGGCTGTTAAATAGGAAAAAAGGGCTTATCCTTCTTCCTCTGTTGCCTTCTTCTGTCTTGAGCTTCATGGCATTTTGTCAGCTATAAAACAGCCCCAACTCTTTTGATCTGATGAAAAGTTAAGCACAAAATACTCAGGACTAGCACAGCTACTGCTATATTGGTTCTCTCCATCTAAAACTGCCATTTTTATTTGGATTTTCTTTGTTGTATTTTTGTGTTACAACCTCAGTTCATCAATGTTTTTTTTTATTATTTGCAGTTTTTTTCTTTCTACAGTCCTAGATCCAGACCCAATTAATTGAGTTTGTATGTCACATTTTCAGTCAAGTTTTAATATTAATAGAGAAATTATTCTTAGTTTGTTTTTTTATTTCAAAGAAAATTAACATCTGTGTATTGTTTGATAGTATGTAAATGATACTACTTTTTAAAGTCATTTAGTTGATGAATATATGCCCATATTAGGACAGTGTGGAACAGTGTTTAGAGCAAAGGCTTATATTATTAACCAAAAGATCTCAGGTTACAAGCCCACCAGAGCCACATACTCACTGTTTGGCCTTGAGCAAGTTGCTTGGCCTCTCAGTTGCCAAACAGCTTGCTGCAAGCCCTCACTAAAGATGAGAATTAACTGTGTTCCCCATTTTATGTTCACTGTGTGCTTGCATGCAGAGTGAACATTTTGGTATGAGAGTGGGTTTTGAGAGTTAAATCACTGTCGGTCTAATGCAGAGCAGTCTGCAAGGGGATCATCAGAGTCACACTAGTCATCAGCCAGGCTGATCATGACACTGTTCTGGTTTGCTGGGTGGAAACTTTGTGTAGTTCAAAGGAGAGAGCTGGCCTAATCATAGAGCTACTCTTCTCTTTGATCTGCATAATGCTGCCCAGCAAGCAGGGCTGATCACATCATGAGCAGCCTGCTGTGGTTCTCCCCAAAATGTGAAAATAATCCCTCCCACCCACTACCAAGTAAACCCTCCTACCTCCCACTGCTTGTCCCTTCTTACATTTCTGACACCAAGGTTCCCAATCCCTGGTGCTGGCTACTACCCCACACCCCCGCCTGTTTTCAGTGTGCAACCCTGTGCTGTCAAACATAACACTGACAGTGGGGTGCCCAATCCCCAGGGTCGGTATGGTACCTGAAATAAAGAAAACTGTCCCTTGTAGCTTTTTTCCTATTACTAGATCTGTAAAAAAACAAAAAAAGAAAACCACCCATTAATGTCTGTTGCTGCTGCCAGCACACTGCCAGTTTCTTCCTCCCCACCAGACCCTCTCACTCATCACCCACCACCCCATACCCCCAAGCCCTCTTAATTTTCTGACACCAGGGTGCAAAATCCCCAATGCCGGCTAGTATTCCCACCTCATTCAACGTTCAACACTGGCGAGCCCACCCCTGGTGTTGCCAAACATATTACTGACAGTGGGGTGTCCAATCCACAGAGTTGGTACTATCTGAAATAAAAACTGTCCCATGTAGTCTTTTTTTAAAATATATCTTCTAATAAAGAAAGCCATGCATCGATATCAGTTGCAGCTGCCAGCCCAGCTACCTTTATTACCCTCATCCCACCCAGTCCTCCCACTCAGCAACCCCCTTCCCAGCCTTACTTACCTACTGGGGGTCCAATGCCATAATCATTTCTGGACTGGAGATACGTCTTCACTCTTCAATGCCAGACCATGCACTGAGAAAATCAAGTACATGGTTCAATGTATTTCAATGGGTTTTGAACTTGGCCTCATAATTTCATCATTTTTAAGATTTATTTCCCCAAATTTTCAACATGGTCTTTTTGGGACCCCACCTCACAAACAATGGCAGTGAAATTATGGAAATCCTTTCCAAAAGATGATTTCACAGTCGCTCTGCAAAATCACCTTTCAGGCAGGATTTGAAGATTTTTCTCTGCCCTTGTTCATGCGGTGAGGTCATAAGAAGGCTATGTTAAAAAAACTGTGGTACAAATATTAAAATACAACAAGGTTATGAGCATATGCTGAAAAGTTTCAAGACACGCTCTGAACTTTGGTCATTTTCAATATTTTGACCCCCAATTTGCAGCATAGCTGTTTTTTCAAACCACCTTATGAATGTGACAGCTGTCAGTTTTCAACTCCTGGCCAAAAGGTGTTTTTGCACTTGTGGCACAAAATCACCTTTGAAGCAGGATTTGGAAATTTTATCTTCCTTGTTCATGAGGTGGGATCATAAGAAGACAATGCTGAAAATATGGGGGAAAATATTTAAAAACAATAAATTTATGAGTGTATATTGACAATTTTAATGCATGCTCGTAACTTTGGTAATTTTCAGTATTTTGACCCCAGATGTTCAGCATAGTCATTTTATTACACCTCATGAATGTGATGTCTGTCATTTCTCAAATCTTAGACAAAATGGGTTTTCACACACATGGTGCAAAATAAAATTTCGGCCACTAAATGACACCTTTCACATTTAGAAGGGGTGATCATAAAAAGACTGTGTTGAAAATTTGGGGTACAAATGTGAAAGACAAACTAAGGTATGAGGAAACATTGAATTATTCCAGTGTTTACTCATAACTTTATTTTTGCAAGTTTTGGCCCCTAATATGCAACTTATCCCTTGTTTTACCCCACCTCCTAAACATGGCAGGTTATTTTTCAAATCCCCATTTGAAACTTTTGTTTCCACAGTCACACTGCAAAATCACCTTTTGGATGAAATAAAAAAAATTCCACCTGTCTTGATCATAACATCAGATCATAAAAATTATGTTGGAAATTTGGGGTCAAAACGTGGGAGCCCACTGAAAATTAGATATTGCTTCCCAGTTGCACTGTCCTGGGTAATTACAATCTAACAATGTGTAAAAGCAGGACACCACTGAAAATGAGATACTGCATCTTGTCTGTTGTATCCTTAGTAAATATATAATAAAAATGTGTACAAGTAAGACCCGGTATAACAGCAATGCAACCTGTGATTATTCAGCTTTGACAAATGCTTGTTGTTTTTTTTTTTTTTTTAGTTTCTATTTTTCTCCTCCTAGGAGTCCTCTGCCACCCTCTGATGTCTCCCGTCCCACACGGCTCCAGGTATAAGGCCCCCTCCCATGAACCCCATGGCTTACCCTTTGTGGCAGGGAGTGGGGAGAGACTCGACCCACCAGACCGGATATGCATTCGGGAGGTGCCTTCCCAGACCGTTGCAGTGGGGACCATCATCATCCTGCAGAGGGCCCCTATTTTTTCCATTTTCTCCCCTTGAGGTTGCAGTGTGCAATGGCACCAGCGGCAGTGGCATGCATGCTCCCATGCATGTTCCGCCAAGTGTCTGCCACAACTCTCACCCCAAGCTCCAGTGCTGACGTGCCATTCCCCAGCCTCTGCTAGGTGACAGGCAATCGCCGAGCGCTACAATCCCCCCCCCTCCCCTGAGAAGGAGAGCAGTCCTGAGGCGTGAGGTAAAGCATCCAGTACCTCAGCCCTCGGCGCCAGCGGGCCGGCTCAAATGCTTGTTGTTTGATGTAGTAATACTTCAGCTATACACAAGATGAATGTGAACCCAGGCCCTAGAGATCAGTAGGTAAATTCACAAGATATGCATACTTACTGTGCAACTTCTTTGCCCATGTCAGCCCAGCTAGGTTGCAACATCTCACTTTCTGGATCACATTGCCATATATCAGAAAGTAGCTGAAGGTTGTTGCCCTTAGCATATCATTCAGTGTTTTATCTGTCCGAAAATGTTTAAAGCAGCAGTTCATGTTAGCAGTCAAAAATGCCACTGCTTCTTTTCTATTTAGTAAGGCTGTGTCTGGGTACCCTTATTAAATTTAGCTACGGTAACATAAAAATACATTTTGAAAAGCTGTTTATTTGTACTTTATTGATATACCATGGGTCCAAAGATAATAGCTCCTTGGCTGCCCTGCTGATGCTAGACCAGTCATGATATAGACATCAGTATCTGATTCAAGTCTGAATGCAAATTTTATAGCATCCTTCACAAAAGCCATTTAGGGTGGCAAACAATCCACACTATAAAAATACAATAAAGAAAAAGTGACACATCCATTACAAGTATGGGCAGACAGAGAACCAGGCCAAAACTATTAAAAGACCCTGTGAAAGGAAAAGGTTTGACCTTTTCCTATTATTGCAAGGGGAATAAGCCAATGGAATATCTGCATGGAGGGAACTGCTAAAATAATGTGCATTAATCACCTGCAAAATGCAACATGAAGCTGATTCACAAATCCCACCCCACCCCCAACAACAGAGCTCAGAGAATGGGAAGTGAGGCATGACAAGTGCTAAACAAGATAAATAGGATCCATTCCATGCATGGCAAAATACAATATTTATGGTGTAGTAGAAGGTGGCTTTCTTTGAATATGGTTAACATTGCATCAGCATTGTACAGGGATGAAAATACTGTTCACACAAACTGAACGCTACAGGGGGTTGAGGAGATTTTGGCCTTATAACAATATAAGCATACTTGCTTAATAATGGCCCATGGCCATCCTACCCTCTCTGCCTATCCTGTACAGGCAAAAACCTACATTAAGCCTCTCTATCCCAAACCAATCCTCCAACCCTCAGTGGGCAAAAATAAAATAGGCTTCCCAAGGGTTCCCTAATCCATGATTGTGTACAGTGGTATTTATAGTTAAATCCTAGCAACTCATACAAGTTCCCCTCCTGACTCCCAGATTTAAATACCTAATTACCTGCCTTACCTGACCTCCCCTTTCTCTGTCCCTTTATGGTGAAAAACAGGATTTCCAAAGTTGCCCACTATCCCCACATTTATGACAGGAAGAGGAGCAATAGAACAATCCTGACAGCTCAATTACATCCCCCCCTTCCTGTAATACCACTTGCTACCTGTGGTCATCAGAATGACTGTTCTCTGAGGCATGCAGGAATGTGTTTGCACTGTCTATCAACAATAAGTGGTGCTAGGGAGACTGTCCCAGAGATTTGCAAAGGAGGTCATTGGCAATCCTATATGACAGCCTGCCAAGGGTCACGTGATGGCAGCCTAAGGGGAAGCAGCACTCACCCGTGGCTCAGCTCTCATGCTAGCAATTTTCGCTTTTTAATTTGTACCGAGAGTTGGTTACATTTGTTAAGTGGTTTTGGCTAAGAGTAGGGGTTCTTTACGTTTGATTGACTCGGGAATCCGGGAGCAAGAAATGGATGTTTTTATGAAGAAGGCCCCTCTGCAGCACTCCCCCCAGCCGACACCTGAGAAGGATAAGGCCGCAAAATGCCTAAAGCAGCAAGCTACAGGGGGAACTAAGTCTGCCACATCTGCCACAGCTCTGTCGGAGGAGAGATTCCTCAAAATCATGCAACCCTTACAGGAAAAGATCTTGGATATTTCGGATGACTTGCAGCAAGTCAAAATATCGGTGCAATGTTTAACAGTGCATGTTGGGGACTCAGAGGCTAACATTACTTCCTTGGAGGTCAAGCAGGGGAAAATGGAGCAGGAAGCCTTCCAGATGGGCCGCAGGCTTAATAAGCTAGAGGAGAAGCTCGAAGATTTAGAAGGAAGGAGCAGAAGGAATAACCTTCTGGTGATCGGTATACTGGAGAAGGAGGAAGGGAGCAACCTGATCCTTTTTGCCCAGAAGTTGTGTGAAAAGATAGCTGGTCCCTCTCCTAACAATGCGACCTATATTATCGAGCGCGCCAATCGAGCTCTTCACCCCCCTCCACCTCCTGATGCCCCCCTCGACCTTTCATTTTCAGATTGCTCAACTTTCAAGATAAGCAATTCATCCTTAGTAAAAGCAATACCTTGCAGGAAGTCCTCTGGGAGGGTCATAAAATTTGCATCACTCAAGCTCTCCCACAGTCTGTTCGGCTAAAGCGACAAGAGTTGCACCCGATAGTGTCCAAGTTGATTGCCATGGGGATGCCATTTCGCATGCGATACCCAGTGACACTTCAAGTTAAATCCGGAGAGCAATGGCTCTCATTCGAATCTCAGGAGCAAGCGAGGAAAGAGCTCAAGGTCTTGTTCCCCGATCTCTTCAAGTGAGGGTAGAATTGTAGTGTGCCTCCTTTAGAAAAGCGCATATGAGCACAATTGTTTTTCTGGTTGGACATAGAGTTTGAATATGCTTCCTGATATGCCTATCTGATGTTGGCAGAGCAAACCTGCCCTTGGCAACTGGAGGAGAACTGACAGCCTTATCTCACTGATGTGACATAGCCCCCTATACCACGAGAGTTACTCAGCATGCTGGCCACTCGAACAGGACACTGGATGCAGAATCTTGCCTTGCCCCTTCCTGATTCAGAGAAGATATAAGAGAACTGCCCATTTTATCACACAGAGCCCCTGGACACTAGACTTTATTTAATAGTGCCTTGGTTATCAAGGCTAGATTGCGGTAGATGTTGCTACACATTCCCAGAGGAAGTTGGTATGTGGGGCAGGCTGATTATTGTGCTTCCGTTTCCTTATCATTGCTGCCTGTAGACCTGTCAGCTCGGTTGATAGGTTTATAGACCAGATGCAGAGTCAATCCAGGGAAATACCTGCTGTTTACTCCTACAGCTTTATTTATCTAAGTTGGGCTGTGTCTGTCCAGTTAAGGGGTACGCTAGCCTGCCTTTTAGTTCGCAGAGGCCTATGGGCGACTCCCAATGCTTGATCTTCTTCTATCAGGAATGGGGGACTTGTGATTCAGTGGGGTATCTCTAGTATAAGAACCGGGTACAATTATATGACGGTGGTGCAGTGTGAAATGTGCTGTTGGGGGGCTCTCCTTTTTTCTGCTCGGCGCCAGTTACAGCGGGGTGGGGGATGCGGGTGGAGATAAGGGACGAGGTTGCGATAACATCACGTACTAGAGTTAGTATTGTGGTGCAGTGGTTAGAACTGGGGCATAGAATAGTGTAAGTAGTTAGAGTTAGTTGAGTTTTTGTGTTAATTTATGCGTAACATTATGAGTTTGGGGATTAAGGGGGATGGGCAGGGGGTACTAAGGATGGGGGGGGGCAAGTGTTCTCGTCCCGCTCTATTTTAAATCAATGACAGGGATAATGTCACAGTTGGAATGTTATTATGAGTGCCCATATAAGTTCATAAGCTGGAATATAAAGGGTGCCCATGATCGTTGTAAGAGGCACATTATCCTTAGACACTTGCAATGCCTAAATACTGGGATTGCTTTCCTTCAGAAAACGCACCTCCGGCATGAGGATATCATATTGTTTTGTAAACAGTGGGTTGGCTACGTCTACAGGGCAGGTAAATCCATTAGTAGAGGGGGAGTGGTCATTCTAATAAATAAAAAGATCCCCTTCACCCTTGAAAAAGAAATCTGGGATCCTGATGGGAGGTACGTCATAGTGAATGGTTTGCTAGAATTGCATCAGGTGACACTGGGAGCGGCCTATGGTCCAAATGCCGAATCCCCCCCATTTTTTTGCGCACCTGCTGAGGTTGGTTGTTTCCAACCCCCCTAAACTTACCATTTTGGGAGGTGACTGGAATAGTACCCCCTATTCACACATTGATAGGTCCGATTCCCGGAGAAAGGGATTCTGTCCTGCTCAGAGGGCTCTTCATGAGCTCATGGGGGCGGATCTCATTGATGTTTGGCCACATTGCACTCGGAGGAGTGCCAATACACTTTTTTCTCTCCACCGCATAAAACATTTTCGAGAATTGATTTTCTCCTCATTAGTTCCTTCACCCTCCCCGGGGTAATTGATGCTGATATCCACGCCAGGGTTATCTCTGACCACTCACCGGTCTCCCTTTTTTCCCTAGTGGGACCTGGGGTTAAAAGGGACACCCTCTGGTGGCTTAACACCAAGTTATTACAGAAATCTAGCTCCCTGCAACACATACGAGACTTTATTACTGACTTTATAAGGAACAACAGGGGGTCAGTTAGCAGGGCTGACGTAGTCTTGGTGGCTTTAAAGTGCTCCCTGTGGGGGGAGTGTATCCGGGTGGCTCAACAAAGTCCCGGCAATTCAAGTCACAAACGAACTCCCTGCTTTCCTTAGTTCACCAATTGGGATCTACTATCTCTCATTCATCACCTGATGAAGACTGGACCAAGCTGCATAGACTGCAAGCTCATTATTTTAGTCTTATCTCCCAAAAAGCCGAACTCTCTCTGAAACATACAACATTTCACTATTTAGAAGCTGGGGAAAGAGCTAGCAAGTTGCTGGCCTTACAGCTTAGGCAAGAGGATGCATCTTGGTTCATTCCGGGTATTAAGCTGGATAAGGATGCACCAGTTGTTACTGATCCTCATGTCATAGCAGGGGTGTTAAGGCAATACTATCAGAGATTATATGCCGAGGAGTCAGATGCTCGCCCCTCTATGACAGATATTATGAAATGCCTCAGCTCAGTTGACCTGCCTAAGCTGTCACATATTCACACTTCCTCCTTGGTAGGTCCCATTACGGCAGAAGAAGTGGTAGGGGCCGTTGCACTTCTCCCAATGGATAAGCCCCCGGGGCTGGATGGACTCCCTAATGGTCTGTATAAGGTTTGTATATCAGAGCTAGCCCCTTTATTGGCAGAGGTCTATAATCACTGGTTTGATAAAGGGCTATCTGACCCCATTTTTTTGAGAGCAATAATCATGCTTATTCCTAAAAAGGGTAAAGATTCGCAACATCCGGAGAGTTACCGACCTATTTCGCTGATTAACACCAATATCAAACTTCTGACCAAGATCTTGGCCAATAGGTTAGGACCTCTTATGCCCCTCATGGTAAGTAAAGAACAAATCGGTTTTATGGCAGGTCAGTCCTCAGGGGACCACATGCGGAAGTTATTGCACCTCCTCTCGGTAGCCAGTGGCTCAGAACTTCCCATGGTTTTGGTGTTGCTGAATGCCGAGAAAGCTTTTGATAGGGTGTCATGGGACTTCCTCTTCACCACTATGTCGTGGTTAGGACTCCCAGAAGACTTCCTTCAGTGGATCAGGTTACTATACTCCTCCCCGTCAGCCCAAATTCGATGCAATGGGGTCCACTCTGAAGTTTTCCCGCTCCACAGAGGTACTCGACAGGGATGTCCCCTTTCCCCTCTTTTATTTAACTTATATTTAGAACCCTTATTCGGCATTTGGTAGCCTCTCCAAGCATTCGGGGGATTCAAGTCGGGGGCCAAAGATATACTCTCTCTGCGTATGCGGACGATCTTTTCTTGCATCTGGAAGACCCGCGGGATAGCCTACCAGCATTTTTAGACCAGGTTGGGGCCTTTTCTAAGGTCTCCTACTACAAGCTTAACCTCACCAAAACTAAAGTATTTCCCCTGAATAATCGGGTCTCCCGAAGGGAGGTGACCGACTTTGCTTTCTCGTGGGAATCAAAATCCCTTTTATATTTGGGAATCCATGTAACAAGAGATATGGCCTCTATGATGAAGTCCAAGCTTTCAGACTTACTGACTAAAATTAAAGCTGACCTGGATAGATGGGGTGCTCTTCCCTTGTCGCTGTGGGGGAGGGTCTACATGGTGAAAATGAATGTATTCCCCCGTAGCCTATACCCAATGGTTATGATGGGCTGCTTTCTCCCTAAGAGATGGTTTGTTAAGCTATAATCAATGCTGAATACATTTATATGACAGGGTAAGAATGTCAGGAGGTCTTACTTTAAATTAACTGCCCCAAGGGAGCAGGGTGGTCTGGTGGTTCTTTCTTTTTTCCTGTATTATTCTGCACACCATCTGAGTAAACTTGCCCATTGGGCACAGGAACCACAGGCCATAAACCCGCTTGATTATTCGCAAGAGTGGTTGGAAATAGAGCAGTACCTTGCAACTCAGTACAAGTGCACTCACCAGGCTTTCCTATATGCAACCCCTAGGGCTGTTCCCAGGCCCGTTAGACCTACCCCATTGGGATGGTCTATCAAAGTGCTACACCAATTGCAAGTGGAGATGGCCACTAACTGGCATGTTTCACTAGAACAACCCATTCTGGGCAACCCACACTTTAAAATTGGGCATCGGCCCATCCCACTGTCCTACCGGCCTAACCTGATGGAGAAGAAAGCTGTAGACATGTATGATAATGAAGAAATAATCTCGTTCTCTACTTTCCAAGACAGATTTAATGTACAGGCTAGTGGTATTTTCCAATATGTGCAGCTTAAAGAGGCTGTAATCTCCCACATAGGTAAGACCCCGAGACCTGAGATGGTGAAAATAGACTTGCCCTCTATTCTGATACTGACCAGACAACCCCATGCAATTTCTTTAGTCTGTAAGAAGTTACAAGCATTGCAGAGCAATCTGCCTCAAGGGGTTTGCTATTACTGGACCCAGGAGCTGCCACTAGACACAGAAGTAGACTTCTGGAAGAAACTGGGGCGTAACTCCTATATTTTCATTAAACAGGATAGATTGCATCTTATTTAGTTTAATATCATGCATAATTTGTATTTTACCCCTGTTAAGCTTCACACCTTGGGGCGGTTCTCTTCCCCGGCTTGCACCAGATGTGGAGGGGAGTTGGGTACTTTGTTCCATATGTTGTGGACATGCCCGAAAGTGCAAGCTTTTTGGCAGACAGTTAGGTGGTCTCTGGACTCCTTTTTGGGGCTAGACCCATTATTTACCCCAGAAGTCTGTCTACTGAACTCCTTTCCTCAGGGTACGCCCAAGGTCAGGAAAGGCCATATGGTCCTGATTGCAATAATTGCAAAGTTGGTTGTATTACAGCACTGGAGAGATAGTGTCCCCCCCCCGCACTGGAATGGCATAAAGAAATCTTGTAGGCTATACAGTTGGAGAAACACATTTGCCTAATACACAATAGATATGCAATGTTCCAGAACAGATGGAGTGCTGGAGTGCACTAGATGCTCTGTTAGCGGGTTGGATGATCTAACAGACCTGATTATAGATCATTGAGTGATCATTTGCTGAGAGCGGTGTGCAAGTAACACTTGGCTCAGGGAGGGGGATTTAGGGAGGATTAGATGTAAGGGGGGGGGGTAGAAGGAAGGGAAGGGTAAGGGTGGCCGGGGGGTGGGCATATTGTCTCGGAGTTACCTGCTGTATGCTGTTCATTGCTTTAATGGCATCCCCCCTCAGGGATTATGTGGTGTGTATTGCAATGTTATCTGAAAATAATAAAGTTTATTGAATGATAGCCTGCCAAGCGTCACTCAGTGAAACTAGATAGTCTGCACTGCAACATGTGCCTCAGGTAGTTGTCAGTCAGCTGGCCACAGGAAGAGGTGGTTCTGGGGATGTGAGGTTTAACTGTTGCTCATGGCTCAGGGGTCACAGTGGGCATTCCTGGAAATATGCTTTTCTTGCCCTTAAAGTGCTGGGGGAATTAGATTAGGGAGAGGTTGAGTTTAAAACAATTTTGTTGGGCATGGTGTAAAGTTTAACAGGATGTCTGCTTTTCCTGTCACTATCGGATGACCAGGGAGGGAAGGAGGTGGAGATGTTTGATGGGTGTAGGTAGCCATGGGACTAGTTCTGGCTTCTTGGGTGATGGCTAAAGGAGTTTTCCTTCTAATTCTACAACATTGTTTTTTAATTCCCAGGCACAAATATAGGACCCCAAAAGGCCTGATATTCATTTCCTGGATTCGAGTTATGCATAACCTAGTGACATCAATCCTAATTGCTACTCCTTAATTTTCTCATTCTCCCCAGCTAGGTATAAAACTAGCCATACACAACTGTCTTAAAGTAACACCCAGAAAATGGAGTTTAAATGCAGTATGAATAAATACACTCCACCGACAGGTGATTAGGAAAGACAGCAGGTCCAACAATTTACAGAAGTGGATCCAAAATGGAACGGGCAGCCTTTTTAAACTGTTGGACTCTTACATCATAATGGCGGTACAGCAGTAAAGTAAAACATGAAGTCAGGGGCATGTCAACCAGTAGTCTGGTGACCAATATGCTTTTTGACATTAATTACCATAACATTTTGTCCCTGCAACATTTTGACTGCTAAGATTTCTCCGTGACATTTAGTCCGGGCATGAATAGTCCATACGCACTTATTTGTGGTACTGTACATGCAAAGAAGAAAGAAACTACTCCACACCATAAAAACTGAAAAACAGTTTCAAAATTTTCAAATTTGTTTCTAATCCACGTTTAGGAGGTCTGACATTTCGCAGCTGAAATACCACTTTGTCAGGGTGCGCTGGTACTAAGTAATTCTTTCACTTAATATATTATGTTTTTCTGTTCTTTGAGATTGTTACAATTACAAACTCAGGCACTATCTTTTTCAAACCACACAAGTGTGCACTAAGGTGATGGTGCTCATGTTGATAGACTTAGTATACAACTTATTTTGGAAACAGGCACATACACCAGCATTCGTTCTCCATGCACATCAGGCTTAAATTCATTTTTTAAAAGACTTTTAATTGCACAAAAATTATTAAAAGCACAGCAAACATATTTGTGCTTTACACATTTCAGATAGATACCCTTTATCAAAAGCTACTCCATTATTCAGCCAGCTGGCTGGTGCAGTGGTTGGATTTCCGCTTTCGATGCCAGTGACCTGTGATCGGGAATGGACCTGGGGAGCTGGAGGGCTAGCCAGGGGAGAAGGATTGAGTGCCCCTAGGGCTGCTCTCCTTCTCCGGGGGGAGGGTTGGGGTGAATGCCCGGCACACGAGGACTCCTAGCAGAGGCCAGGAGTATTCGCTAGCACCAGCGTCCAAATGCTTTGAGGGGTGGGGCAGATGCTGAACATCATTGGATGTCCCTGCCCCTGGGGATACAGCAAAAACCTTGCTTGTGGCCGCCATTAATGATGCCTGCCCCTGGCCCTGATTAGCCTCCAGGCCAACTCCTGACTCTAGTCCCATGTTTGCGGCACTAAGGGCCAAGTGCCACAACTCCACTCTGAGGGGGAAAGCCAGGGGTGTAGGAGTCATGGCCAATATGGAGTTGGGGGTCCAGGGGTCCATGACCGGGCAGACGAGCCGGTGGACACAAAGAAGAAAATTAAAAAAAAAAGAAAAGCAACTCTATTATTCTAACTGCCACAATAAATACTAAACACCATAAAACCAATTAGTGACCTCATGCTTCAAAGTTCAAATTCATCGGTCCTTCACCAAGTGACCAAATTACAAACAATTAATTCAGAACATATCTAACCAGTATTTATTTATATAACAATTCATTCTATGGCCTAATCAGGGAATAGGGGGGGGGTGGAGAAGGAAAGGAAATGGGGGGTTGAAGGTTTAGCTAATTTTACCTTCAAGGTTAAAAACACTTTACGCCATTAATTCTGGATTATGATTTTTCTTAACGTGTTCAGTATTGTAACATATAAGTGTAAGGAATCATATATTAAAACTTTATTTATCCTCTAAATAAGGCTTCAGGTTAAACCCAGTATTTGGCCCTGTTTTCTTTTTTGCTCTAAGCATCAGAATCCAAAAAGTTTCCCTTTTTAAGAGAAGGTTGTCAAAGTTACCATCCCTAGGGTTGCAGCACACTTAGTCTATGATAGTGCCCAACTAGTTCTGCGCATTCTTTTAAATTCACTATCATAGACAAAGTATGCAGCAACCCTAGGGGTGGTAACTTTGACAACCTTCTCTTAAAAAGGGAAACTTTTTGGATTCTGATGCTTAGAGTAACAAAAAGCAGGGCTAAATACAGGGTTTAACATGAAGTTTTATTTAGAGGATACATTAAGTTTTAATACATGATTCCTTACAGTTATATGTTACAACACTGAACATATTAAGAAAATCATAATCCAGAATTAATGGTATAAAGTGATTTTAACCTTGAAGGTAAAATTAACTAAACCTTCACCCCCCCATTCCCTAATTAGGCTAGAAACATGAATTGTTATACCAATTAATGCTGGTTAGATACGTTATAAATTAATTGTTTGTAATTTGGTCACTTGGTGAAGGACCGATGAATTTGAACTTTGAAGCATGAGGTCACTAATTGGTTTTATGGTGTTTAGTATTTATTGTGGCAGTTAGAATAATGGAGTAGCTTTTGATGAAGGATTATCTGCCTGAAATGCATAAAGCACGCATATGTTTGCTGTGGTTTTAATAATTTTTGTGCAATAAAAAGTCTTTTAAAATGAATTTAAGCCTGGCATCTGTGGAGAAGGAATGCTGATGTGTGTGCCTTTTTCCAGAAGAAGTTGTATGCTCAGGCACTGTTTTGTCTATGATTGCAGTTTACTCAGCTCTCCCCTCACTTCAGTGTTATGATTTTATTGCCCACCAGACATAACGTGCTTGTTTGCATTGTTTTAGATATACAGGGAGTAGCCCACTCCTCTGCTGTCAGGTGATGTAACACTGAAGTGACGGGAGTGGAAGACTCACTGATCACATCAGCCAGGACATGGACAAGGGAGGCCTCACTGCTGTTATCTTTCTAGACTTGATCAGAGCCTGTGACCTGCTGGTTCAAGCCTGTGACATGTTGGTTAACCCTCTTCTTTTGTTAAATTTGTCCAAGACTGCACTAACTCACCAGGTTGTGGACTAGTTCAGCTCCTTTCTTAGAGCTCTTCACCAGTTTGTACCCCCTGTGGAGTTCATATGGCCCCACTACCTATAGAAATGGAGGCACCCCAATAATCTTACTCTCACTTTTTCTCAAATCCTCCTCTCATCCTTCATCTTGTTTTATACACCCATATATGCTGATGACACTGTCCTCTTTACCACTGATTCAAATGCATCTGACCTTTTAGCCTTAATTTAAAAGAATTTTGATGCAGTTGGACACTGGGTTTAATACAACTGTCCTACTGGCTAAAGTTTTGCCATGATTTGAAGTGAAAACTCTCCAAATTTACCATTGTCCTTTTTTTTATTTTTTTGTTTGGCAGCGCTTGATGGCTTCACCATCCTCCAGGTTGACTGGTCATATACCTAGGTATCTGACTGTAGAAATACATGAAAAAAGTGGGTAATTTGCTACCTTTCATTGGATCAGCAAGATATTTACAAAACACAAACTTTCAAATTATACCAACTTATTCTTCAGGCAACAAGCTATGCAGAGCTCTTCTTCAGGTTGCTGCTAATAATTGTGTACAAACCCTTACAGAAATACAAATGTGCAGTGTACATTCTCAATGCACTGTACATTCTTAATTGTGCAATGCTTGCATGTGATTATCAAATGCAAAGTTAATATAAGTGAATCAGATCTAAAAAGCATATCAGTGTTATATGCTAGAAGCTTGACATGCATGCAGCAGGTAAGCTTGTGTGAGTATCATTTAAAAATCACATCAGGTTCACATGCTGCATGCTTGACATGCATGCAGCAGCAAACCTGGAATAAATCTCATCTAAAAAACATTTCAGTTTCTATTTCTCATACTACTGCTAGCAATTAGAGCCATTAAAATACCATTTCCTTTGATTTCCCATTAGAATTAGGCAAACTCATTAACTCTCACCATTAAATCCATTTGCAAATTGTTTAATGGCTTTTTTTTATTTAGTATACTTTATTCATTTTATATTTTTTGTAACCAAACATTGAGAGCAGACAGCTTAACATGTTGTTAGAGAAAGTACAACTAGTGGTATACAATTACATGAAATACAGTTAAGTTGCCTGCTACCCCCCTCCTGCTTTCTGCCCCCACCTCTGCCACATGGTCTTGAAAAGAACTGTTGAGAGGAATATAAATATGACAGTACTGGCTTCAGGCTTAAACCAAGTGGCTACATCCTTCTCTAAAGACACTGGTACAGATTTTGTGATAGTGGAATTTATTGCACCGATATGAGAGTATGTAGTGGCTCCCATCTGGTCTTATAACTATCCAATCTATTTTTGGTTCCAGCAATTGTGTACTCTGCTTGTAAAGCAAACATGATTTCCTTGAACCACTCTAGGTAAGTTGGTGTAGATGAATCTAACCAATGCCTTAATATTACTTTCTTGGCACACAGAGATTAAAACAATATGGGCTCTCTGCTATGACCCTGGAACCTGCTTGAAATTACCCAAAATACATGTTTCAGAACAAAAGCTATCAGCTAGCATAAGTAAGGGACTGAGATGATTTCATATATCCATCCAAAAAGATTGGTTATTTTCACAGGTCTATAACATAAGGAATAAGTCAGCAGAATCTTCTTGCCATTTTGGGCACTTGCTAGAAGATAAAGCCCCTATTTGATGCATTTAAATGGTGTATAATATACATTTTGGTTAATGTAGAACTGAGTAAGTCTGTACTTATCCCACTTAATGTATTCATACAGGTGTTTCCAGATTCTGGACCAATTCCTCCTAGGAGGGTTCGGATTTAAAATGTTGTCCCACCAATAAAACCGTTGACCTTCCAAAACAGCAATTTTCCTGAGGAGAAATTTATATGAATAAGAAATAATATGAGATATAGGGATGGACTCTACATGTGGGAATAAGGAAGACATTAGGGAACTATTCCAAACCCCAGTACCAAAATGGGAAACTAAAAGGTGTGATACTTGCAAGAACTTAAAAACTTGATTCGCAGGCCAATTAAAAATGGAACTTGCTTCTGCAACGGAGAGCAGTTTTTGGTTACAAACCAACTGATCTACCCTATTCACTCCCATATGTGGCCAAAAAAGGTGTTGTATTATTGTCTTACCCACTATTAAAAAGTTAGGGTTAGCGAACTGGGGTTGCGCTATATCTCTCTTTGCATCTACTTTGAGGAATCTGTTTAATTGATGCTGAGTGTTAATTAAGCCATATAATGGTGCACCCTGAAGGATTTGGGGATATTCTTCCTATTAATAAAAGGGAGAGTCTTTGGGTCAAAACCATTCGCCAAACATAGATCCTGTTCACTTCTGACACAGGAGGGGCAGTTGGGAGAATCCAGCACTATTTCTGAGGGGAGTAACCAGAATTTAACCCTTGCCAAATGTATGGCTAAATAATATATATAAAAATTTGGAGCTTGAAGGCCACCGTCAATTTTCTGACGTGTAAGTTTAAGATAATTTCATCTAACTTTCTTCCCCTGCCAGATGAAAGTACTAATAATTCTGTGTATCTGTGAGAACCATGACATCAGGAGGACCCCATTGAATATTTGCAAGGGATATAAAATTCGGGGCAGCACATTCATTGTTATTATGCTCAAATGACCCCATAATGAAATGGATAATTTTGACCATCGCTTAAAATCTTCCTATAGGGTCCTAGTTAGAACATCTACATTAAGTTTTTTCATTACTTGTGAGAGGGGATGCAATAGAATTTCAAGGTATTTAAATTTTGCTGTATTCCATCTTAAACCCAAATGGTCAATTTCACTCTTAAGGGTAAGTTTATTAAGGGGAAAAACTTCAATTTTTCCAATATTCAGCTTATAATTCGAAATGGACCTAAACTGCGATATGATATGAAAGGCCTCCAGAAGAGATTGGGTTATGTTGGTAATATGTAGAAGTAAATCATCAGCATAAGCCGATATTTTGTATTCTGTGTGGCCAATTAGTATCCCAGATACCCTCTCAGAATTTTTTATTTTCCTGATAAGTGGTTCTAAATACAAATTAAAAAGGAACGGGGAGAGTGGGCAGCCTTGTCGGGTACCCTGGGATAATGTAAAAGATGGGGAAAGAACACCGTTACAGTAAATATGAGCTTGTGGTAATGTGTATAATATTTTGATCCATTGTATAAATTCTTGTGGGATATGATATTTGGCCAGCAACCAAAAGAGATAGTCCCAAGAGACCCTTTTGAAAGCCTTTTCTGCATCCAGGGATACAAGAGCTGTGGAAGTATTGAGATCCCTGGATGCAGAAGAGAGGTAGGCAACCTTTCTGAGGTGATCCGAAGATAGTCTACCTTTAACAAATCCAACCTGTTCTATGCTGATTAGGGACTCCCAGACCTGGCTTAGTCTAGATGAAAGTAATTTAGCTAAAATCTTAAAACCAGCGTTAATTAGTGAGATTGGTCTATAGTTTGGAATAAAGAGAGAGTCTTTATCTGGTTTGGGAATGACGATTATGAAAGTCTGATTCAAGGAGGCATCAGAAATACCTTCTTTAAAAATGTATTGATAAGTGTCAAGGAGAATAAGAGCAATCTTTTCTTTAAATGTTTGATAAAAATTTGTAGTGAAACCATCCAGACCAGGCGATTTGTCCCGTGATAAGGAATCTATTGCTTCCTGAACTTCTAATAGAGTAATAGGGGCTTTCAGAATTTTGCTCTGTGCATCTGATAACACTGGAAGATCAATATCTAGGAAAAACGTATCCATTTGTTGAGGCAAAGAGGAGTGAACTGGGGCTGAGTCAAGATGCCGATAGTAATCGTGAAATGCATTCACAATATCTGGAGGGGTGGTTAATAAAACCCCTGAAGTCGAGTAAATTGAGGTGACTATCTTGTCAGCCATTTGAGTATGGAGATGGCGGGCCATAAGCCTCCCGACCCTTTCTCCCTGATCAAAGTAAGAAATTCTAGACCGAAGCCTAACAAATTCAGCCTTCTCAGCTAACAACTGATTATACTGTGCATGAAGAGTCTCTACTTTTACCCATTCTTCTGTTGGGGCTGATGGTGAAAGGAGATTTTCTTGTGCTTCTATTTGAGACAGAAGGGTTGTTAGGGCTGCCACTCTCTGCTTTTTCCATTTTGATGCCAGACGAATAAATTCACCCCTCAATGCACATTTCAGTGAGTCCCAGAAGAAGTCTTTTTTAGGCATTGTAGGGGCATTAATATCCATATAATTAGATATGAAAACCTGAAGTAGTTGAATTTGTTCTTCTGATTTAAAAAGTTGACTGTTTAGTTTCCAGATACTATCTCTTTGTATATTAGGAGAAATGTCAAGAAGCATATGAGCGATATGATGGTCAAAAATTACTTTAGAGGAATAGTATGCCAAAGAGGTACCCGGTATAAGGTTTGTTGACATAAGAAAATAATCCAATCAGAAAAAGGAGTGGTGGGGAAGGGGCTGAAATGAAAACTCTTTACTATCCGGGTATAGTAGCCTCCAGGGGTCTATAAGGCCCATGGACCGCATTAACTCGTGAAGTGCTTTTTGCCCCGGGGATGTTTTTTGCTTAGTTTGAGTTGTTCTATCTAACTGGTTGGACAAAACCAAATTCCAGACTCCACCCAACAGTGTTGGAATTGAAGCCCGAGGGGTCAGGGTAGTCATAAGTCCAGCATAAAATTCCGGGTCATCAATATTGGGACCATATATGGACCCTAATATTAGCTCTGAGCGGTCTAATATGGCTCTAAGAATCACATATCGGCCTCCCAGGTCAGCAATTTGGTGAATGAGATGGAATGGGACTCTCTTAGATATTAGGATAGCTGTCCCCCTTTTGCGAGAATCAATTCCAGATCCAAATACCTGACCCACCCAGTTTCTCGATAAATAATTTGTTTGATTAGGCAATAAGTGTGTCTTTTGCAGAAAAGCTACATCTATTTGTAAGCTTTTCAAATGAATTAGTACTTTGGCCCTCTTGGCTGGGGCCTGGACTCCTTTTATATTCCAAGAACAGTAATTAAGACCCATCTCGATTGGGACTGAATCCTAGCAAGGTGAAATATGTTCTAATAGGATGAAACCAGCACAGAACATTTATTTTAATTATAGTATCTCTCAGGCCAGTGGCAGACCTCCCCTGTATTATCCTTCTAACCCTCCCCCTTCCCCACCCCCCTTTACTTAAACCCTGACTTCCAATTCTCTGGAAGTACCCCACTAATCCTCCCACCATACCATTAGTCCTTAATTTCTTAAGGGTCCCAGTCAGATAAATTGGTGTGGGATGGTCAAAACCCCTTGTATGGTTCATGACTTTTTCCAGGTTACAGATACTCCCATTCCTACCCTACTCCCCCCTCCCAACTTTGAATAACCAAAGGATTATTGTAAAATAAACCCTCCTATGATCTGAATCAAATTATAATAGCATTATGAAAGTACTCCCTCACCATGTTGAGTTGCATACTTTTATATCAATTACAGTATCCCTTTAGCATAACAATACCCCTAAACTTCATTATGGTTACTATTAATTTTAAGAATTTAACTCCTAAGGTATATATATGTAGTTATGGAGCATATCGTTACCATAACTAAACTAATACACTTTGACATTATATCCAAAAGTCATTTAAATCTGCTGTAACTAGGAGTAATAACCCCATATTGTGATAAACATGTATATTACATGTAGGTCCCCTAACTACATGAAACAGTTGTACAGAAATTCAAAAAAGAAAAAATGAGTGACCATATACTGCCCAGCATAATTAATTTAACCTTGTAGTCTAAATAAAAGTTCACCAGACTGCAGTCATTTGCGTAGTCTTGCAGAACCTCCGCTGGGGTGTTAACAAAAAATATTTGATGGAAATCAAGCGAGCTCCGCAAAAGAAGAAAATCTTGACAGCCTTCATGCGGTTACCCTCTATACGTCAGGGTGAACTGAGGTGTATACGAAACCGGAACTCGCTGCCTCTATAATAAATGAAAGGAATGTGTTCTCTCACAGGTGCTCCCTAAACAAAACTGATAAAAAAAATCCATATAGGAGCCAAACTACATGAAGCATTTTTAAAAAATAAAACAAGGAAAGGAAAAATCAAATCTTGCCATCCCCAGTCATTGGCGAGTGAAGTCCTGCTACAATTTGTCGAAGTGCCTTGTAGAAGTCCTATCTACCTTCCCGTTGAGAAGCAGGATCTGCGTAAAGCCTGAGGACCTGAGTCATTATTGTAGTGTCTCAGCTGGCTTGCTTGGCACCTTTCCAAGAGACTAACAAACACCCCCAGCTATTCATGCTGAGCACATTAGCCAGCCATATCCTGCGAGATTAGCGGCAGGCCACGAGTAGTTTAATGGCACCAGGAGAATGTTAATTAGACCAAATGTTATCTTGACTGGTAATTCTAGCTTGGTGCATGAGTATTAGTTGCCAACATTATGGTCGCGCCCCCCTTGTGCTGATCTTTCTTGATTAAGCTTTCAGAGGCGCATTTAAAATTTAGGGGGGGGGGGTCCCTGGGGCCAATCTTCCTGCTGGCTTCCTCATCTTCTCACCAGGACAAAAAGAACTAGAGCAAAATGAGATACTATCCGAGAATCACATCCACTATAAAAAGAAATTGCTGAGTGCACACTCTTTTGGGCACTACAGTAAGACTCAGGAGCCAGTCAGTGGAATTTCCTCCCTTCCAAATCCAGTTTGACATTTTAATCAATTGTCACCAGACCAATCTACCAGTCCGCAGACTCCCTCCATTAATAAAATTAACCATATCTCTACATTGAGGTCAAATCATCATATTTCACTGATAACCGGATCAACGTTGAGCGAATAAATCAGGATACAGGGCAGTTAGCTCGTGGGTAGCCTGTTCTGCGTTCTCAAAGGTTTTCCACATACCTTGATGTAGAATCGAGAGCATAGCCAGGTATAGCATCCAGAACTTTATGTTGGCCGCAAGCAATTTTGTAATGCTGGAGTGATATTCAGCTCTTTTCTGGCGAGTGGCTACTGGGAGATTTTGTGTGAATCGTAAGTCCGCCTGGTCCCATTTGATTTCTTGCAACTCCTTGGTCTTGGCCAGTATGAGCTGACAATCCAAGTAACTTAGTAGTCCCATGATGAATGGTCTGGGTTTGGATCCAGGAGATGGTCTTGGCCAAAGGGATTTGTGGGCTCTTTCCACCACGTATGTGGCTGAGTGAGGTGGGGCGCCGGCTATCTTCAGGAGCAGCTTCTGAGCAAAAATCATAGGCGAGTGACCCTCCGCTTCTTCTGGGAGGCCAAACACCACCAAATTGTTATGCCTGTTACGGCCTTCCAGGTCTTCTAGCTTTAGCTCTAACTTGTTCATTTTTTGCCTCATGGATACCATTTCGGGCTCCAAATGGGACTGCCAGCTTTCTAATGAGGACGCTCATGCTGTGACATCGGTTACAGCCCGAGTGGCATCTTTTAACTCTTCTTTTATAGTTTTTAGATCGGAGGCAATGTCTTGAAAGGCAGTCTTCAGTGGGGCCAGTTCTGCGAGGAATTTGTCTTCAGACAGTGGAACAATGACATTAGGCCCTTGTGAGGAGTTGGTTAGTGCATCAATTTGAGTCTTAGGCCTCTTGGCTTGTTTATCTGGTGGCATAGGTGGCGTACGTGCAGGGAGTGCCTGCTTCATCTCTGCATCCACTCCTCCAAATTTTGCTTTTATCCGAAGTTATATTTTTCACTCTGTCACGTTCCAGGAGATTTCCGCCAGTGAATTAGATGATTATTGCTGCTTGGTTAGCTCGAATTGAGGGTTTATTTTAAAGATTTATGACCATGAGGTGGAAGCGGAGTATAGAGGCGTCCGTCTATGTGGAAAGCATCACGTGACCCCCCATTTAATGGCTTTTGGATTTTGTGATTAAATTACCATTAATTTGTAAAGTAGTGTTTGCTTCCAGCATTAAACGCCTAAGATAAGACCCCATTAATCTTTGCTGTCAGTACTCAGCCAGCACACCCACATTCCAGATTTGTGAAGAGGGGCCTCTGTGGTATGAAGCCTGACCTGTTTTTTGGGGCTATGCAAATCCCCTTATGCATATTTGGTGCTCCATATGTGTTTTTCCATGACTGCTATGGCTCACTTACTTTCACTTTGTCATTCTGTACGGCACATATACACTATGGCCATGCTCAGCACTCTTTCTGCTGAATAGGGTCCTGGAAGCATGTGCCATACCTAACTTTTTGTCACTGAAATGAGGGACATGGACACTCAAAATGAAGGATAATGAGAGACACTAGCCATCATAATGAGGGACACATCCCGAAATGTGGAGATAACTCAGAACACAGTGAAAACCATTGTATTTACATGTACAAATATTAGCAACTGAGAATGAATGTCTACCATAAAGCAGTGGCACCATTTAGGTAGGGCACAGGGGGAAGTTGCCTTCCCCTGCATCTGTGCCTAGGTTGTTCTTATGGTGTGACAATAATGGCATTCAATTTGGATTTAATCATTTTGCACAGTAAGTGCCCCCCTGGCTTGTGTGCACTGTGGCTGCGAGTGTGCTCCTGACTCGACTGTGTCTGTGTTGTGTTGTCCACTCACTCTGCCTTTTAACGATGGTGCTGCCACATGTGATGTGCAGGAGCTCTAAGCAACCAAGAGTGTGCAAGTCGAATGAGCACAACACTGTCTTTCCCACCACAGAGAAGGCAGGCTACACACAACAGCTTAGAGGAGTCAGTGAGCACTGAGGTCTCGACTGCAGCGTCACGGTGGTATATTTTTGCTGATCTACTCTTAGTCTCTGTCTCCCTCGGTGGTTGATTGGGCAGGGGGTGAGCTAGAAGCTAGCTCAATGACTAGCCTACCTACAATAATAGGCTTGCCTTGCAATAAAAACAGTGCAGGACCACCTGAGGCAGCAAGATAGGCCTAGCAGCAATGGTGGCAGTGGTGTGGGTGGCCTTCACAGGCCCTTATCGGCAAGGTGCAGCAGCAGCCACAGTGGCAGTCAAGCAAGAAGCAAGCAAGACAGGTTGTATGGGTTTGGTCGAAGTGACTCGGTCGAGTATCACAGTATTGATGTGCTTTTCATGTTTCTGTGCCTCTGGGTGGCTTCATGACCCATATGGACGGGTATTGAATGGAATGGTGTCAGAGAAAGAGATTTGGGTGTTTTTTTTTTGGGAGGGGGGTTCAGAACTTCAGGCAGGAAAAAATAAAAATGATTAGTAACTGGGTGTGTTTATGCCCAAATCTGATGTACTGCTTTGGGGCTCGGGCCTAAAATATATGTGAGAGAATGATAAAATGTGCTAAATGCATAAATCAAAAAATTCTGAGTGATGAGAGAGACTGACCAACTGAGTGAAGTAAAATGAGATAGCAGAGCAAGCAGTGAGAGAGACTTGAGAGTCAGTGCTGTGGCTGAAGCCTGAAGGTCAACTAATTAAAATTTGTTGATGTTATGATATTTATAGCTGAAATGAAGGCTTCAAGCAAGTGTGTGGTATGCCTTGATCTGATAATATAAGCATAACCCCTAAGTGGCGCTATCCCAAGCGCTACTACCTCTGCCTGCTTGGCTAGTAGCAGGTTAAGGGGCCTGAGTTCTGAAACGGGTACCTCCACCCAGAGCTCAGAGTTGATAGTGGTCAAGCTAACCTGGGCACAGCCCTCCGGGACACTATAACCTCCCTCTTTCCTTACTAGTGGCTGGAATGATACACAATAATCACTTTCACAATACCCCTGATACACCACAGAAATACCCACACTGTTTGCACTTACCACCAGGGCTTTCCTCTGGTCTGGCCCTGGGGACCCTCTGTAAAACAAGGTTATACACAGCAAATAATGGCAGTACAGTACTCTTGCACAAACTGGAACCACAGTCAGGGTAAATGCAAAAAAGAGTTCTGATTTATTTAAGGGACTTGAACAAGGGAGGGGCATAGCCAGGTTAATTTACTTAAAGGTTGTATCACTCAAACAGTTATGCATGCACTTCAGGGTCCATAAACCTTTACACACTCTGGGTACCCAGATGGAGAATGGTGGGCTAGCCAGGAACGTTGCAGCTGGTTGGGGCCCTGTGATGGAAGAAAACAACATGCACAACACACACACTATTTGTAATCTGGAGCCGGAGGGCTCAGTTCGAGAAAAGAAAACAGCAAGACAATCAGATGACACACTTTTAGATTAGGCTGTTGTTGCAGGGAGCTACCCTGATGATTACTCACGATACCCAAGACTGGACACAGGCTGGACGAAAATCGAGATAGCAGACAGTTCGACCTGGAGTGCCAGGGGAAGCAGGGCCCACACAATTCGCCGAGGCATCATTCCTGTTCAAGCGTGGTACAGGGGGCTGATCCCCAGGCAGGTCTCTTGTCAATGGCTTTCTCTGTTCAGCGGGTAGCCTGGCTGGGCCAGTGTAGCAAGGCCCAGGCCAAATGGAGACAAATTCAGGTACAGTCCATTTTGGGCTGGATACAGCTTCCAGCAAGCAGAACACGGTTCATACAGTGGGGAACCAAATTATGACCCACTTTCAATACACAGTACATTTACCTGTAAAGGATTCTATGGTACCAGCAAACACAACACAGTTCACACAGTGGGGAACCAAATCATGACACACTTTCAATACACAGCACATTTACATGTAAGGAAATTCTACTGTACCAGGCAAACCACTCTCTGGTCATGATGGCTAAGTTGCTGCACAAACCGGGGATTCAAAAAGCAGTTGGAAATCCTGACAGGCCGATCACATTCAGCAAAATCTTCGGTCTTCTTCAGGTATGAGCCTGGTAAAAAATCAGTGGCTTACTTCATTCTCACGAACTTGGATTTAGTCCAAAATAATTATCTTCTCTCCCTCTCAGGGGCAGCAGGCAGACATGCAGGCCACAACTCAGGCCTTTCCACAGTTCTCCCACGCAAAACTACTCAGACGGCTGCTTGACTGTCTCAAGCTCTTGCTTCTTCAACTCCCAACTGAGATCTGACTCAACTGCCAGAAAGCCTGGGACTTCCCCAGAATCCAGAAGGTTTGGTTGGCTGACCTGTCTGTCAGTCACAGCAAAGGCTCCCCCTTCAGGTGCAAAAAGGTGCCAAAAGCCCAAAACTACATTCCTACAGATTTTGACTCCAGACAGCTCCTGTAGTCCGGCTCAATTTTAGGTCCCATCAGTACTGATTGGTCCAATTCAGCAGGCCAGGACCAAGATAGTGGAGATAAACAAAACAGTTCTTCCTGCAAAGAAGGCAGGTTAGACAAACTACATTGTCATTATCATTCTAAATAATTTTCAGCAAATAGTTACATCTTTCAACAGAGCTCCCTCTCAGATTACTTATGACTGCAATCCAGGCAGCTTATAAAGAGACAGTAAACAGAGGCTATACAGGCACCTTCTGGCAATCACATTTAAACTGCTAAAATGCAGGACACCAGCTTGGCAGTGAGCATTTAGGCAAGCTCAAGGAAGACTTTTCAGGAACCCCCATTTGAAGGGGGGATTACACCCTTCCTTGCTTGAGAAAACTTGGCATCCGCGTCAAGTCTGTAACATCACAAGATTGCAAATGCAAACCATATGAGACATTTATACCATTAGCATGTTATGCAAGTGACATCTGATGCATCAGTCAATGTAAACTTATACCTTTACTATACATATTCTCTACACTTCACAATACTATATCCATTCTGAAAATAAATCATGCATATTTCACAAAGGTGATTTACACATTACTATGCAGAATCATGTAATAACTTCTTGTACTCTGATCAATGTAAGAGGGAGCGCTTCCTTATCAGCTAACTTGGGGCTAGATGGGGAAGGGGCACCATACCTAGAGGGCTGAACAATCAACCTGGAATTGGCACTTAGGCTCAGTTTAGGCAGTAAGCTCTGAGACACATAAACCCCCTTGTGGACCACATTGAGAGGCAAATCTACTGGCCTCCTGGGAGAATCATAGCTGAAATGTAATACTGGCTTGACAGCTCAGCCAGTCTTTCTGGGGGGAACAACCACAGTCTCTGTACTTTCAGTAACAGCCTTGGGGCTTTCATCACTTGTGAGGGGTGCCTCTGCCTGGATGGGAACGTCCCAACTTGGGGCACTGTCAGCTCCTTGCTCTGCAGGCTGTTTCTATAACACTTGACTCATTTTGCAAAGGCTCAGGCACAATCAAACTTTGAGGCACTGAAGGGAGGTAGTCAGCACTCTCATAGTGTTCTTCAAGTTCTGGTATGTCACCAGAAAGACTCAAACCATCAGCCCCTCCTTCAGGCAAATCATACAGTTCCACAATACACAGGGAATCAGCATCTTCAGATGTGATACTTTACACTTCACTTTCAGGGAGCATTGGCTTCAAGGATGAAGCTGGGGAGCTAGACAGTCCATAAGGTCCAGCTTCATCCCCACAATTAGTCATAGGACTGCCTCAAAACAACTGACTCAGTTCATAGGAGGGATAATAGGCATTGTCACACTCACCATCATCTGAGGTGGACTGACAGTCACTATCATTCCGGACCTGCTGTGGGTGAAGCCTTGAACTAGTAACCACTGGGGTAGGTTGACTCTGTCTCTTCCTTGCAGCAGCACGAGTCACTGGCCCAGGGGAATCAACCTCTGATTATTCAGCCTCAATTATGACTTGACCAATAGGTAGCAAGGGGTTATGGTGCATGGTCTTGACAGCTTTGGAGTTGTTCTCTGGGTGCACCATGTACACAGGTAAACCATCCAACTTTCCAACTACTGCATGGGGAAGATGGTGCCACTGATTAGCAATTTTGTGTTTACCATGCAGTCCCAAATTGTGTAACAACACACGGTTTCCAGGCCGAAGCTCTTGAGCCTTTACTTTTCTATCTTGCCTATCTTTGTTGGCTAGATTGCTCTTGGTGGCCATTTTCTGGGCCAGTTGATAGGCATGGTTCAATTGAAATTTCAGTTTTTGTACATATTGCAAGTAGTTTTTAGCTTGGACCCCATCTGGACAGACCCCAAAACAGACATCAACTGGCAGCTGGGCCTCTCTCCTGAACATGAGGCAGTAGGGGGAGAATCCAGTAGCATCATTTTTCATGCAATTGTATGCATGTACCAAGGTGCTAATCTGCTGGCTCCATTTATGCTTGTCTTTTGGGTGGAGGGTGCCCAGCATGTCTAGAAGGGTGTGGTTAAAATGCTCTGGTTGAGGGTCTCCTTGCAGGTGCTAGGGGGTGGTTCTTAACTTTTGCACCCCCATAGAGAGAGCATTTCTTTGATTAGTTGACTCTCAAATTCTCTGCCCTGGTCCGAGTGGATCCGCTGGGTGGCACCATAGTGGATGAAGAAATTGTCCACTAGCACCTTGGCCACGGTAGATGCCTTTTGATCTTTGGTGGGAAAAGCTTGTGCATATCATGTGAAATGATCCATAACCACTAACACATTGCCAATGTTCTGCTGATCAGGTTCTAAACACAAGAAGTCTATGCAGACTAGTTCCATGGGGTTGCTGGTAGTAATATCAACAAGGGGGACAGCCCTTTGAGGAAGGGCTTTTCTTTGCAGGTAGCGACTACAAGTCTTTACATGGTGCTCAACATCGGCCCCCATTTTGGGCCAGTAGAAGCGAGATCGTACCAGGTCAAGGGTTTTGTCAATATCTAGGTGCCCCATGTGATTGTGGAAGGACCTCAGTACCAAATCTTTAAAAGCCATGGGCAGGACCAATTGTTGCTTGTCTACTTTGCCACTATGAACTACTGTATCTCTATACAACAACTGATTGAGCAACTTCAATCTGGGGCCTTCTTTAAACAATAAAGCAGTTCGCAAGTCAGTGGAATGTAACTTAGACACATCTTTCCTCGCACGCAGCGCATCAAGTGCTGGCTGAATCATAGGATCTTGGGATTGAGCCCATTGAATGCTGTCATTGTCAAATTGAGGTAGTGCACCAATATCTAGCGCAGAGAAGTGGCAATATGTAGCTGGTATGCAGGTGTCAGAAGGGCCCAAGCAATCTACTAAACAGTCCACTGTGTTTGCAGACATCTGTTCATCTCTATCAAACTTTTGGCACAATGCTCAAATGTCAAGTTCAGACAGCCTGACCCAATCACTCTTGGAAGTGGGCCTTCGTGATAAGGCGTCAGCATCAATATGGTTCAGGCCCAGTCTGTATTCGACAGCATAATCATAGGTTGATAATGCAGAAAGCCACTGGTGCCCAATGGCGTCTAACTTAGCTGAAGTCTGTACGTAGGTCAGCGGGTTATTGTCAGTCTTCACCAATATCTTTGCCCCATGGAGGTATTCATGAAACTGGTCAATGATGACCCATTTTAGCACAAGGAACTCCAACTTATGCACTGGGTAGTTTTGTTCGGATGGGGTCAAGCTCCTACTGGTGAAAGCTACTGGTCTCAGGCCATCCTCAAGGTCTTGATACAGCACCACTCCTAGACCTTGCAGACTAGCGTCTGTATGCAGCACATAGAGTTTGGTGGGGTCAACATAGGCTAGGATGGGGGTGTGTGTGAGCTGGTATATGATCTCATGGAAGGCTGCTTTACAGTCGAGCATCCAGCAGGGCCTGAAGAGTTCACCTGGGTGGAAGTATACTTTTTCTGGTTCTTTAATGGCCCCTTTTTTATATTTACGTTTGGTAGGAGGGTAACCCTGGGTAAGGTTTAAGAGTGGGTGAATCACCTTGGAATAGTCTTTGATGAACCTGCGGTAGTAGCTACAGAACCCCAGGAAATGTTGTAGTTCTTTCAGATTATGGGGCTGGGGCCAAGTAGTTAGTGCTTCAACATTACTGGGATCAGTCTCTATCCTTTTTGTAGATACTATGTGCCCCACATACTTCACGAAGGTGTGGAAAAACTGGCACTTGTCAATGGACAGCTTGAGGCCAAAGTCTTCCAGTCGGTCTAGGACTTTAAACAGTTGGTTCTCATGCTCTTCTAAGGTGCTCCCAAACACAATGACATCATCCAAGTACACCAGGCATTCAAGCAAATTCATATCTCCCACCGCACATGCCATCAGTCACTGAAATGTGGCTGGGGTGCCCGATATCCCCTGTGGCTTCCTCAGAAACTCGTAGAAACCCCAATGGATAGATGAAGGCTGTTTTCTCATGGTCTTCCAGGCCCATCAGGATCTGGTATTATCCGCTGCAAAGATCCAACACAGAGAATCATTTGCTCCCATTTAAGCAGCCCAGGGCATCTTGCATATGAGGCATAGTGTATTGGTCTGGGATGGTCCGCCGGTTCAGGGTTCAATAATCAACACACATCCTCACAGACCCATTCTTCTTACGCGCAACCACAATGGGAGAGGTGTATGGACTCCTGGATTCTTGTATCATGCCAGCAGTGAGCATTTCCTGCAGGTGTCTTCTCACATCATCTATGTCTGCTGGAGCTAAGCATCAGGAACTCTCTCGAAATGGCTGTTCATCGTTCAGGCGTATGTGATGCTCCTCACCCTGGACACATCCAACATCCCATTCCTTCAACGAAAACACTTGATCTCTCTGGGTAAGTCTCTTGCTAATTCTAGCCTTCCATTCAGCTGGCAATGGGGAGTCACCAAAGTCAAATAAGTCTGGGGTTACTCTCTTCTTCTCACCAGGGTGCTTGTTGCTGGGCAATACTGCAGTGTCTGTGCAGTGTACCTTAGCTAGGGTGCACCCTCTGTTCTCAAGGATCTTCTGATCTGACACATTGTGAATCTGGACTATCACTCATCATGCATAAACATGGGCATGAGCAGGCAAGATTCTGGGCTTGTCCAATAATTTCTGGCAATTTTCCATTGCCTGGAGCATCCAACATCAACATTTTGTTCTTGACATCTTTCAGGATGTGGATGTCCCCTCGAATGGTACTCTGGGCATTAGGGGCCAGTACCACTGACTCAGGATCCTTCTTCCACACGATTCCTACTGGTTCATCCTGGTCTACTTCCTCAGGTTTCTGTTGCAAATCATAGGTCCTCTTGATCACAGCCAGAATTCTCAGTGCTCTCCCAGTCCGTGGCCCTTGTTTCTCATGACAGAGTTGGGCCAGTCTCCTAAACATATGTGCTTTGTCCCAATTAACAGGGGGACCCCATCATACAGTCCAGTAGGGGGACTCCCTATAAATAGGAAGCTTTTGCCAGGACTACTTCTCTTATCTTAAACCCATCTTTAAGTCTACTGCAGTAGCTTCTCTTACTTTGCTATTGGTCTCCCTTGCCCTTTTTCACTTTTTCCCATTATGAGGGGGTGGCCTCCCAGCGTAATTTCTTAAAGCTATTTTTTCACTGCTATGTATATCCTTTTCACTGTCCTTGGCAATGCATTTTTTGTGGTTGGTGCATTAAAAGCTCCATTGTGGAACTTAGATTCCATCTTTGTAAAATACCCTAAACACCTCTGTGTAGAGGTAGTGAGATTATAAAAAGATCCTGGTATACAGGGATGCCTGTATAGATAGGGCTGCCTTAAAATAACAATGTCTGTTATTGAGTTTTAAGGAGCAGGAAGATTCAGTTCCTAAAAAGAACTAGGACATAGGGTAAAGCAAATCCTAGGTCAAGAGCCCCCCCGTTCTTGTATGCACCTCGCAGCTGTTGCTTTGTATGTATGCCCGCAAGTGTGCAGGATTTAATGTAGACGCTGCACAGGCAGCATATGGGTTTTAAAAGAGGACTAAATATGTTAGAAAATGCCCAGATAATATAAGGTAAATAAAGAAGTGCTCATTCCTTCATGTTCTGCATAGCAATTCACTTTGCAAGTTCCTGCAAGTGTGCAAGCAGACACAGCTGTCTTGGGGGAACAAGGAGTTAGGATCCACAAAAAGAACTCTTAAAATGAGCTCCTAAGGCATTCATAGCATGGCTGAATTTGGGGGAAACCGATGAGTATGTTCTGGTTAGGCCCAAATGAAATAAACTTGCTGTTAGCAAGTGCATTTATACAAGGTCCTCTCACACTGTGTTCCCAAGAAATAAAAAAAGTTTACAAGCATGAAAAGAGCTGCAGGTTTTCTTAAAACAGTGTCCTTTGAATTAAAGCAATTAAAAACATTTTGGTACTGTTTGTTGTTGCTTACGTGCAGATGATTTGAAATGGGACTTCACCTTAGGGGAAATCAGATGGACCAGATGGAGGCTAATTTCAGTCCTAGTAAGAGGTCATGGATAGTCCATAATACTGTCCAGGGGACGTAGTCATGGTTCCCAGAGACCCAATTAAAGATATTTTGGCTATAAATCCCAATATATAGCACTGTGGGCAATATAAAAGAACTGATGATAGTCACATAATGTTTTTGTATGCTTTGGTCTGTCTGATCCCCCAACTTAATGTATTAGAAAGGAAATTTTGATGTTATTAGAATAGGGGGCGGATCAGCTGACTGTGTGACATCACAAGTAATGTGTATATAATCCCTCTGAATGTTTTGTTAAGCAGATGAGTCTTAGGTAGCAGCAGGGAAAGTACTACATACCTGTAGCACAGAAGATAGTGGAGACACTGATGTTAGAAAGTGTTATTTTCCACTCTGTGGTAACACAACCAAGGCTGGGGTTTGTGTTAAAGCTGAATAGCTTTCTTTAAATTTATTTTGAGTGCATTATTTTGTTTATTTTATTATTTTCTTATTTTGCTGGAAAATTGCTTTATGCAAAGCTTTAGAGAACATTTTTTTTTTGAAAATAAAATTCACACTACCCTGCTGGTGTGTTCTAAAGCTAAAACACTCTGTGTCTGCATTGTTGCTTTCCACACAAAACTTCCACAGACACACTAAGGCCAATGTCTCTACTCGCTGCTCCTCTACACCAGTTACAGTTGCAGGAAAAGACAATCCGAGGCAGACATACTCTAGGTAGGGATGAGACTTGTCGCTCAAGCCCCACACATGTAGGCCTTCCAGGGATTGCAAAAGCACATCAGATAAGTGTTTGTCATACCAGTCCTGGAATACAGTGGTCACTTGCGACCCACTGTCAAGCACTGCCCTAGTATGAATACCATTCACAGTCACCGTAGCCTTCATTGAAGGGCCCGCTATTTTGGACCAGTCTGGAGAGGCAGTAGCAGAGGCCTGGACAGACGATTTAGCCACAAAGAAATTTGAGTTAGGGTTTCTCAAACCCTCACTGTGGTCATTTCAGGCACCCCTTGGCCATTGATTTGCTTTTCAGAGCTCCCCTTGGAGTCTGTTTACTACTCTTTCTAAGTCCTTCTGAGACCGGCATTCTCTTTTCACATGGCCATCCTTTCCACAGTTGTGACAAATGATAGCCTCCTGGGTCATCCTGGGAGAGAACATTGTATGAGGAACTGAAGCAGTAGTAAGAGATTGGGGTCTAGTATCTGCTTGCAGTGGTGACAATGGTGCAACGTGTCTTAACAGTTCCTTTAGAGTGGCAGTCAATCCGGTGATCTCAGCCTTGGAGCCACCCTCGGTAGCGGATGCCTGAGGGTGCACCCCCCCCATGGCAGTCACGTCCTGAAAGGGACCAGAATCTTGTTCCATGGGGGAAGCCCTTGCAGAAACACCCATCTTCAATTCTTGTACTTCCTTTAGTAGCTCATCTTACCAATTCTGGGCCCAGGGCGGGAAGTCCTTTGCATTTTCAGAGTGGTCGTTAAGTGCAGACTTTTGCCCCTGAGCCACACTTGGCTGATCACTCTCGGTCACTTGCGCAGCAGCAGCAGATATGGGTGCAATTCTCCCGTGGGGTTGCCTTTGCTCAGCCCCTTGAATTTCTTTCATTAGCTCGTCATAGGAGGGGGGATTCCAGTCGGGTGGCAAGGTGCAACTGAAGCAGTAACAATTCTGAAAATGGAGCAGACTTAATGATCTGGTCCAGCCTAGTTCAATCCAATTCATTTGATGGCAAACTAACCTTTCAGAGGCACTCTTGTAGCAGCTTTTCAAGCCGAGGTACATACTCAGACAATGGCTCCCCTGGGTATTGCTGAGCATTTCTCACTCTCCACCACAGATCCTCATCTGGATCCAGGCTCCCATACACATTCTCCAATGCATCAAGGTAATCCTGTGCAGTTGCTTCGGGGTTATTGGCCCACATGGCATGGATAGTAGCCAAGGCAGGACCTCGGAGGCTCTCACTCAACCTCTTTCATTTCTCTGCTTCTGACCATTGCCATTCAAGTACTAGAGGGTCAACATAGTCTATCCAAGTCTCCCAGTCAACTTCCTTGGGGGTTGGGAGAGGTGCCGAAGATTCTCAGCCTCGGTGGGAGTCGTGACTAAATGCAGGTACAGATACAGGGGCCAGCATTGGCATGGGCACAGAAGGTGGGGCAGTAATAGGTGCTGGAGTGGGAAGGGGTGTTGGAGAAGGAACACCCCCAAGTGGCAGGAATAGTTTCTTAAAGTCCTCTACAGTTTTTCCTTCCTCCAGCAACAACTTAGCAAATTTCTCCTCAAAAGTCTCAGATGATGGTGGGAGCTCATCCTTCCCGGGGTCTTTATTGTCTTTTGTTATCACTCTCCAGGCAGCTGAAACCCCTTCTGGGGCAATAGTCTGTGGCACTTTAGAGCTGTCCATGAGGTCACTACACTCTACCAAGGCTATGAAAGTTTGGGCGATCAAATCAGCCTGTTGATCCACCACCACAGGGTCTTTTAAACATTCAGATTTGGAGAATGCTCTCTCAACAGTGTCTTTATGGTACCCAGGGGAATATCCAGTATAAGTAGAGCATTTTGGGGGTCGCTCTCCGGCCCAGTACATCACACCACCAACTGGTATGCAGCCATTTCTACTGGGGTAGCCATTAATCTTTAATAATAATTCATAATTTTTGGCCACTAGAAGGCACAAAATCCCAGCAGTGAGCCTCCAAAATGTAACCCCTAGGTGGTGCTATCCCAAAGGCTACTACCTCTGCCTGCTTGGCTAGTAACAGGTTAAGTGGCCAGAGTTCTAAAATGGGTGCCTTGATCTGGAGGGCAGGGTTAATAGTGGTCAAGCTAACCTGGGCACAGCCATCTGGGACACTGTAGCCCCCTCTTCCTTACTAGTGGGCAGAACAATACACAATAATCACTTTCACAATACCCCTGATACACCACACAAGTGCCCACACTGTTTGCACTTACCACCAGGGCTTTCCTCTGGCCTGGCCCTGGGGACCCCCTGTAAAATAAGGTTATGTGTCCAGTGGGCACCATCCCTTAAAGACTCCTGCTTCTGGCTCCCTCAGTTACTCAAATAAGGGACTCTCGACTCATTCCTGTACTTAGTGGTTTGTCTGTAATGGTGTAGCCAAGCCTATTATGGTACGTGTGTATGTGGGGGGGGCTGGCCGTGTGGGGTGCCAAGTTATTGCTACTTTTATGTTTGCCCCTCAAAGTCTGTTTAGGTGGAAGCATTCAAAACTATGAAGAGAAAATAGTAGGACAACAGGCCAGACAGAAGTGATTAAGTAGTTCTGTGGATCATTGTATGTATGCGGGTGGGAAGAACTACATATGTTTTCAATGGTACATGTGCAATGGTTCAGCTGTATAGCTGGGGACATGAAAACTAAAAATTATGGCAGTGTCTATAAGCATGCCATATGCGAGCAGATTTCTATTGAGGTACAAAGCATGTCACATGTACACAGGCAGTATAGAGCAGTGGTTATGGGCACTGATTTGCAAACATGGAGACCTGTGTTTGAATCTCATCAGCCCCCACTTGTATACTGTGTGATCCTGAGCAAGTCACATAACTTTCTTGTGCTCCCAGGTCACACCTGGAAATAAGCTCTGGCTAAGTGTGCCTTTCCTATTTAAACTATTTTTCCCCTTATGTGTGTAGTTATATGTGACCACTTGCTCATTGCACGTATGCCACATGCATGTAATCTGTTCCAATTTAACAAAATAAAACATGCTTGCAGCACACATGCCACATGCATACAATTGGTTCCAATTTAACATAAAAACATGCTTGCTGCACGCATCCCACAGAGGTAGATCTTACTTCGAGAGGGCTCTTGCAGTAGGTATCCACATATAGGACTGACTGCCAGGCATCAGGACCCCATGGAAAAATTTCTAGCAAGCAGTCTCTGGTGGGGGGCCACCCCCACATCAGGTGACCAACGTCATGTGATGTCAGTATAAAGGGGCGTCCCCCACATCCACTTTCCAGTTCTTTCCTGCTGTCAGCTTGTCAAAGTTCCTCACGGTAGAGTTCAATGCTCGTCAGTCATTCTTCGGTCTAGTTTTCAAACTTTTAGACCCTATTTTTTCTCCCCTTTTGACTAATTGTTCGATTCACCGTGTATGTCATCCTTGATGCCCTCTGAATCACATAACCATAAGTGCAACTCATGCGGCTCTCAACTGCCACACAAGGATGGCCATTCCTTGTACCTCTACTGTCTGGGCCCAGACCACCCCATGGAGAAGTGCCAGCACTGCCAACAATTCAAATCCACTACACGGAAAAGAAGGCAGCAGTCCCTGGAACCCCATACTCTAAAAAAAAGATGGCATCCATGGAGAAGGAGCTGAAGAAGTTAAGGCAGGCGTCCACTTCGCCGAAGGTCACAAGAAGAAACAGGACAAGGAGAAGCATCAGGAGTGGGAATCGGCTTCCACGGCGACCACGGATCCGGCTAGAGTTGTAGCATTGAAGGTAACGTCCCCTCCGGGGGATCGCTCTATGATGACCATCTTGGTGATCACCAAGAAGGTGTCACCCCTCCTGTCTGGCTCATGCTTGGGCCCTTCTGGAGCCTCCGGGGAAAAGGAAGCCTCCATTCCCAGGAGGGCCGCTTCCACCACTTGGTCCTCGCATTTGAGCGGGTCTGCTAACTCGAATGTCAGTTCCATCAATGTCCACCCAGACAAGGCTGCTAAACTGCTTGCTCCTTCGGGAGGGGACCCAGCCATACTCTCACCCAACAAGGCCACATCTCCAGCGTGACCTTCCTCTGGTAAGGGATCCGATAAGTCAGACATCGGTTCCTCCGACACCCGCCCAGATTCGGCCGATAAGCTGGATGTCGGCCCCACCAAAGCCCACCCAGCTAAAGAGCCTGCGCTGAACCCCCTCAATAGATCTGATGCTCCAGGTTCTCTGTAGAACATTGCATTACCATCTGAGGTCCCAGCATCCCCTTTGCTGACCCTCAGGGATTCTAATCCTCACTCCCCAGTCATCATAGAGGACCTCGACATGCAGCCATCAGGGCCCCCTCCTTCAGGATCAGACACCCTGATGCCGGTCACTCAGATGCTGGCCCCAACACTAGTCTACCCAACGCCGGCCTACCCTGATGCTGGCCAACATCCCCTTACTGGACAGTGTTCCTAAGCGGGCCTGACACCCACGGCGCCAGCCTTTCCTGTGCCTGGCCCTCCAGCTGGGCCTCTGCCAGGTCCCTCTGTCCTCCCAGAGCCCCTGGCTCCTGGGTATCTAACACCTCAATACCCGGTGCCTCCATACCCAGCTCCGCAGTATCCGATGCCTCACTACCCAACGCTGTAATATCTGGTGCCGCAGTACCCAGCTCCTCAATACCCAATGCTAGGTTTCCCACTGTCAGGTTATGGATACTCCTATTACAGATATCCTCAGTATCCATATCCCCCTCCTTCTCCTCCTCCACTGCCCACGCCCCAGCCATCAGCAGACTTGAAGGAGACTCTGGCTTCATGGTGGGCTGAGGCCAAGGCTCAACTCACCAGAGAGGTAGAGAGACATCTACCAACACCGGACCCTTTGCAGGATCCCATAAGTTGGAGATGGGAGACTCCTTCCCCCTTACCCGACACCAGAGGGGAGCCCTCTGGCACCCAGGGTGACAGGACACATGCCCCATGGAACTCCCCAAAGGGGTCATTCCTCCCCCTCACAGGAAGGAGTCTTCCTCTTCTATGTTGGACATATCTGATTCAGACTCAGATCAACGCTCTGATCCTGATGATGAGCCCCATACTTCAGACCACCCCAGGCCAAGTACCCCTCTGAAGTCTCCTCCGGAGTTAGTGAGGAAAATCCAGGAAGTTCATCAATGGCAATCACTGGAGCCAGACCCACAGACCCACAGTGAAAAAAGCTCACTGCTCACTTGGATCTGCCCTAGACTGCTCCTACACTGATTCCACCCTGGATAGAGCCTCACATGGACCTTGTTTCCACTATTTGGAAACAACCTTCCACATTAGCCCCCTCTTCCGAGGAAGGCAGATCAGCTATATCAGGCTCCCGAGGGTACAGATTTTTTGAATCTACACCCCATTCCACTAATCCGAAGTACCTCAGCTCATCACCACCTGACAAGGAGTCACAGCTTCTGGACCAATACGGGAAGAAGATTTATTCCTCTTCTGCCCTGGGTATTAGGGCCCTGAACTATGTGGCACATATGGGGGACTTTCAGAAGACCATCCTCAGTCAGCTGGAATCAAAACTGGACTACCTTCCTGGGTCTCAGACTAAACAGGAAGTGGCAGACCTAGTCCGTTCTGCACATTTGGCCAGTAGGCACATGCTCCATGCCACTTACGATGCAGTGGACTCTGCCGGAAGGAGCTCAGCTTTCGCCGTGGGCTTATTGTGTCATGCTTGGCTCCATGTGTCAGGTTTGGCCCCTGAAATGCAATCCGCTATCCAGGATGCTCCTTTCAGGGGTTCGGTGCTGTTCGGGAATGATGTCAAGGACATCATTACCGACCTGCAAGAGAAGGCACTGCAATCATGTCTGTTGATTCCATGTACAGGCCCCCTCAAGGGCAGCAGTGTCCCTTTCATAGACACAACCATCCAAAACCAAAACCACAGGGCAAGTGGCCCAACAAGCTTTGAGCTCTTCCAGCAACCAAGCCTCCCCCTGGCAAAAAGGCTGTGGGAGCCTCAGCTGCTGTGCTGCCCCACACCTCCTGACTCCCCACCTCTCCCACTGCCTCTGGAGGCCCCAAAGTAGCCAGTAGGGGGGAGATTCTCCTTCCATCTGCTGGGCTGGGAGAGGATAATGTCAGATGTTTGGGTGCTCCAGTTGATTTCAGCAGGACACTCAATCGAGTTTCTTCAGAAACCACCCTGAAGACCACCTCCATGGTCGTCTTACTCCCTGCAACATCTTCCTCTGGTACTTGATGAAATAACCTTCCTTCTGTCAAAGGCGGCAATAGAACCAGTCAACAACCACCTTTGGGGGACAGGCTACAACTCAGATTTGTTCCTGGTCCCAAAGAAGACAGGAGATGTGAGGCCCATTCTAGACCTCAGCTTTCTGAACATGTTCGTGGAGTACAAAAGATTCAGAATGCTCTCTTTACAGAGCCTTCTACCTCTCCTTCAGCAGGGACAGTGGCTGTGTGCTTTCGACATGCAGGATGCCTACCTGCATATCCCCAACTGCCCTTACCACTGCAAATTCCTCTGTTTTTGCTTTCAGGGGGACCACTACCAGTTCAAGGCCCTTCCGTTTGGTCTTTCCTTGGCTCCCCGAGTTTTAACTAAATGCCTGTCGGTAGTAGCAGCCCACCTGCATACCCAGGGAGTACAGGTATTCTCGTACCTGGACGATTGGCTCCTGGTGGCCCCATCCAGGGAGGAACTCCTGCACTCCCTTTCCCTTACCCTGCAGGTTTTCACCAGCCTGGGTATCACCATCAACCAGGTGAAATCCCATTTGGTGCCTTCCCAATACCTCCAGTTTATAGGGGTGATTTTGGACATGACCATCGGCAAAGTCTTTTTGCCTCCAGACAGGGTGAACACCCTCCAGACTCAGGCTCATCTTCTGTCCAGTCACAGGAGGGTCAACGCCAGGTCAGTCCTTTGCCTTCTTGGGCTAATGGTGGCTGCCATTCCAACAGTTCCACTCACTCAGATCCATATGAGAATCTCTCAATGGATGCTTTGGTCTCAATGGGACCAAACCCTGGATGATCTAGACTAAGACGTGCTAGTCTCCAACCCCATGATCAGGGACTTACAATGGTGGATGGTACAGGAGAACCTATGCCTGGTAGTTCATTTCAATATTGAACCTCTTTCCCAGACATTGATGACAGATGCATCAGGGGAAGGTTGGGGAGCCCATCTTGGATCTCACAGGACTCAGGGCAGCTGGTCAAAGTCCGAACAAAATCTGCACATAAATGTGCTCAAACTGAGGGCAGTTCTTTAGGGCCTTTAGGATCATCATTCCTTTATCCTTCCCAGTCATCTCCTCATTCAAACAGACAACATGTGTGTAGTCTGATATCTCAACAAGCAGGGAGGAACACGTTCCTACCCTCTGTGCTGGGAAGTAATGAGGGTCTGGCTTTGGGCAACCCAGAATCTCCTTCACCTGATAGCAATCCATGTTCCAGTAGTGGAAAACAAGCTTGCGGACCAACTCAGTCGGTCCTCAGCCAGGGCCCATGAATGGGAACTGGACCAAGAAGTCATAAATGATATTTTTCAGTGATGGGGAACGCCTCAGATAGACCTCATCACGTCTCCCCAAAATGCAAAACTTCCCATCTACTGCTCGCTTGTTCCACCACGAGGCATGTTTTGGCAGGACACTGTCTCTCGCTTGGAGGGACAGATTTGTTTATGCCTTCCCTCCAATTCCTTTAATTCTGAGGGTCCTGAACAAACTCAGATCGGAGGGAGCACAAATGATTCTCATCGCTCCCTTCTGGTCCAGGCAAGTTTGGTT
Source organism: Neoceratodus forsteri (assembly GCA_016271365.2). Classification (NCBI taxonomy): domain Eukaryota; kingdom Metazoa; phylum Chordata; order Ceratodontiformes; family Ceratodontidae; genus Neoceratodus; species Neoceratodus forsteri. The sequence goes on along the minus strand of CM028129.1, from coordinate 732,116,595 downwards.
CTCGCTTCTGCAACAGTTTTCAGAGGAACCTCCACTTCCTCTTCCTCTGTCGCAACACTTATTGACCCAGGATCAGGGGATCCTTTTTCATCCAGGTTTCAAATCCCTTGATTTACATGCGTGGCTTCTGCAGATGTAGCAAAAGCCTGCTTCAGAGTTTCTCCGCTTGTAGTGGACATCTTGGTAGAGGCCAGAAAGCCTTCCACCAGGTCCACCTACGCCATGAAGTGGAAACAGTTTTCAATTTGGGCCACAACAAAGGGCTTTGAACCTTTCTCTTGTCTAGCTAATAGAGTTCTGGACTACATGCACCATCTCTTCAATCTGGGTCTCAGCCATTCCTCATTAAAGGTCCACATGGCAGCAATTTCAGCCTACCATATTCCCTTCGGGGAACAGGACTTTTGCTCAATTGGAAGTCTCCAAGACCTTCCTCAGAGGGGTTCTCCATCTGAGACCCCACCATACGCATTTCTGCCCCCCTTTGGACTTGAATTTCATTCTGGAGAAGCTTACCCTGCCTCCCTTCGAGCCGGCAGTTACAGCAGATTTAAAGTTCCTTTCTTGGAAGACTCTCTTCCTCGTGGCCATTACTTCTGCTCAACACAGTTCTGAGCTTCAGGCCCTGATGTGTAAAGTCCCTTACTTGATTTTTCACAAGGAACGTGTGGCTCTATGCACCAACCCTAAGTTTCTCCCGAAGGTGGTGGCTGAATCCACACTGAATGAATCCATTGAGCTACCTTCTTTTTTTACGCAACACTCCAATCAAGTGGAGTACCTCTTGTATACTTTAAATGTTCACAGAATACTGAGATACTACACCACTAGAACTAAGGATCTCAGGAAAACCAATCAACTTTTTGTCTCTTTTGCTCATAAAAGAGAAGGCAACGCTGTTTCTAGGCAATTCCTATCAAAATGGTTGGCTCATTGTATCACTTTCTGTTATGACAAGTACAAGACCCTGCCGGGTCAAGTCAGAGGTTACTCCACCATAGGAGTAGCTGCCTCTGTGGTTTGTTTCAAGAATGTGTCAGCGGCACACATCTGCGCAGCTGCAACTTGGACTTCTGTCCATACCTTTATGAAACACTACAGTTTGGATATTGCCTCTCACTGTAGAGCAGGCTTCAGGCTGGCTGTGCTTCAAGGTCTTTTGTGATAAGACCCGTTCAGCAGGAGGTTCCAGGCTATGGATAGTTTTCCTCCTCCCTAGTGCTTTTCCTTGTTCCAGACTGCTTAGGACTCAGTCCTATATGTGAATACCTACTGCAAGAGCCCTCTCGAAGTAAGATAGTACAGTTAAGTAAGAACTTACCATAAAAGTAGATCTTCGAGAGAGGCTCTAACAGTAGGTATTGCCTTCCGGCCCTCCATCCCCCTAAGCTTCTTTGGCTCCATTTCCATGGGGGGATAATCCTCTTCTCTCTCATCTTGCCTCTTTTGGCCCTTGGCGGGAAAGAACTGGAAGGTGGGCATGGGGAACCGCACCGTTATACCTGACATGGAGTCGGTCCCCCGCCAGAGACTGCTAGCTAGAAATTTTTCAGTGGGGTCCTGATGCCTGGTGGGTCAGTCCTATATGTGAATACCTGCTGCAAGAGCCTCTCTCAAAGATCTACTGTTATGGTAAGTTCTTACGTAACTGTACTTTTTATGTGTGCAGCATGCGAAACATTTCACATATTTATTTCTGCAAGGGAATATATGTAATGATAAGGGTTTAGCAAGCTCAACCATGGCTAATTCACAGAGATTTTATCACATCTGTCATACATTTTTCTTAAATTTTGTAGGGGGCTACTGGTGTGTGGCTAAAATGAAAATCAAACAGTTTTCGTACCAGTGTCCTCCCCCACACAAAAGCTTCTTGAAAGCCTGAAGTTCATTTAATTTCATTTTCTTGGTTTCTGTCTTCATTCCATCATTTGGCTAAATCATGATTAGCCTGACCAGCAAAACCAAGGTGATGCTCTTATAGGTACCTATTCTCTAAATGTTAACATGCCAATATCAGCTGAGGTCCCACTGCTTTCTCTCTTTTTTCCGTGTGGAAAATCTCTGGCTTCATCTTTTATATAGTGTATTCTTGCTCATAAAAGGCTCACAGATGGGTAGTCATGAGATTACTAAAGGAGAAGACCACATCTCTTCTTCTTTGATGCAATGTTAAGGATTTAGCAAGATCAACTCTAGATAATTCTCAGCGATTTTATCACATTTCTTATACTTTTTTCTTACATTTTGCAGGGGTGCTACTGGCCAAAAGCCATATCAGACAGATATAGTACCAGCACCACACCCCAAAAAAGTTGCTTGAAAGTCTACAATTCATGTAAGTTAATTCTGTTTCTTCTTTCTGTCTATATTCCATCATTTTAGCATTTTAAAGGGGTTCATGATCTCATCATTTGAGTGAATCATAATTAGAATGATTAGCCTGACACTGATAACAAGATGACCCCCTCATAGGTACCTGCACTGTAAATTTTAAGTTACCAGTATGAGCTGATTTCCCAAGAAACTGGAGAGGTCTCACAGAACAGAAGAGGTGTGGCCTTCTCCCACTGGCCACCTGTAATCCTCTTATGGGCAAGTACATACTATTGTAACCCCCGACCCCTGCCTTTTTGCAAAATAATAGGTGGCATGCCGTTGAAGCTGACAGCAGTACCTGGTGGGGACTGGGTTCGGGGAGGATGAGGTTACTCGGCACAGGGGGCCTAGGTTTGGCTACTCTACACAGGGACACCCAAGTAAATACGAACACAGGAAGCAATAACTATAATGTCCAGAACCAGGAATGGGATTCTACAGTGTGACTTTTATTCACATTCAAGCTGAACAAACAAAGCATATACTGACCCCCACGGGGCTACATTCCTGGTAATGCAGATTAGAGACAACAGAACCACTTCTTCACTATTTCCAGCCCTCGGGCTCTGAACCCACCAGGCACACAGCCCAGACTTGCACGCAGCTTTGGGTACACAGCCCAACTTGTACACTACTTGGGTTTTCCTCACTGGCCCGGCTCCCCCACCAGCCACTTGATCTGTGGTCCATTTTGGGAAATGAACCAGTTTTCCTGTTGTGGCTCCCCAAACCACCTTAAAGCCTTCAACTCCTAGAGGGAATTTTCCTTCCAATCCCATGTCTGGGTACTTCCCTCATCACTGGCTAAGTGCATGAGGCAAAGTAGAAATCCACAGAGCAAATCCGTAGAGGTAGAGCTGGTCACTAAAGATGGGGGGTTTCCCACTTCCAGCTCCCACAGTCCATACCCGGCCATTTCTCTGGAAACTAAGCAACTCTTTTACTGAAAGCTTGGCAATGTAGATTACTGGGTAGATGTATGTCACATCTCCTCTACATGTCTTGACTTCCCATAAGTGCTGGGCTTGAACATACTTTTACTTTTGGCTAAGCCTATTACTCTAGGCCTCCCTCTATTTCAGTAGTCCAATCCCCACTATCACACAAGTCCCAGGGTGAAAAACATAGGCCCTTTAGAAAGAGCAGAAACTCACCCTCCGGTTGCAGGTGCCCCACAGGAGATTCATAAATCTTCTTGTTTCCCAAAAACTCTGTAACAAAAAGGCAGCTTCTCCACTAGTAGCAGAACCAAGGGGGATTGCCCCTGGAATATGCAGGAAACCCTTTCCTGTCCCCATCCCCAGAGGGAGGGGGCACTGAGACCCGAATCAGTGGTCTCCACCACTTCAAACTATCTTCTGTGTCTCTCTTTTGGTGGAGACACACACCCTTTTACCTAAATGTAGCCCTATGTCAGGACTGAGGCTCCACAAGCCTACACAGAGCTGCTGTGGTGCTTTCACAGCAAGCTCCCAGCTCCAACTGACTTACAGACTACTGTTCAAACCTCCCAACATTCTATTACAGCTCCCTGCTGCATATTCCATTGTGGCTCATGCAGCTGCGACAGTTCTATGGTGATGTCCTCCCTCAGTCTCAGCTGAGACTGAGAACAGAGTGAGACAGTGTGAAACCCATTTAACTGGAGTTTCACAAGCTGCCTTCCCTGCCTACCACTAGGTCTTAATGGGATTCTAGTAACCCCGGGTAACAAGGGGGTTACACTTGCCCTTGACCAGGAAAATGACTGTCCGCAGTCATTGTTTACCTGCTTTAGGCCATCCCACCCTATGTGCTACCTGCAGAGGGGGTGATCAGGACCCCTCCTACCATGTGTGAGCACAGGCAGGCAACACTAAGGGCCTAGAGGCCTTTAGCTGACATATCAGCCTCTACTCTATCCATTTACTATGGACGCCTAGCGGCTCTGGTAGAACTGTCCAGAGCATAGCCCTGATAGATCAGCACTGCGGTCCTTACTGCAGGTCGGGGCAAGAGCCTGTCTATCCCCCCTAACCCTCTAGGGAAAACCTATCTGCCTTTGTCTTAACACCCAAAACCAAAAACAACCCAGGGATCTCCCCAACCTTGGGCAACCTGCAACCACACACCAAGAATAATACTACATTATTATATCATTTTACTGCCTCCTCCCTACCCCCACTACCACACCTGTGGAAGGAAAGGGTTAATACAGTAATAACAACAATAACAATACCACAGTACTTTAAATCACTACACACTAAAGTACTAATGAGGAACTCCGATGAGCCCCTCCTCCTCTTCTTGTATTCTCTTCTATCTTCTCCAGGAACAACTACAAGAAAAAGAAAGACAACACTCAGTCCTAATCTGCATACACAGTCTACCTAAACCCCTACTATCAAAACACTGAAGAATGCCAAAAAGACATTTTTTTTTAGAAAAGGTAGAAAACAGTATATACATTAGAAAACAATGACATTATTTACAATACACATTTTGGGGGATGGAGTGCCCTAAAAGTCCCAACTAGTGACCACAATGCCCGAAGGCTAGTCCAATAAAGAGTCTCTTCTGAGCCGGAGCCCGGTGAAGCACAGTTCTAACAGGCAAAAGTCCCAAAGGGGAGAGTCTCTGAGGACAGTTCACACATTTTGGAGTCTGCTAGTGTAGGGTGTGTACTGCAATGTCATAAAGTTCGGACTTACCAGCCCCTTGTAGTATGGAAAATTCTGAACTGACCTGCACCTCTGACGAAGACTCTCCCTGGCAGCATTTCTTCCGATACAGCTGGGCGGACATCTTCCGGGAACTACAGGAGGGCACATCTGGGAACTGCTGGGGTGATGTCATCTCTGGAGATGGAACCTTAGAACAGGAACAAAAAGAAAACAGCTGGTCCAACGTCATCCGATTACCAGGCGATGACTCAGGATACAGCTGGGCTGGTGTCCTCTCTGGATCTGAAGTCATCTGGTGGGCCAGTCGATGGATTCTGGAAAGGCCAGTACACTGTAGAACTGATGAATGTGGGGCATCTGAGTCCTGGATGTCCATACTGGTGGATCAATAAAGGCACTTCACGGTCTGGTGTGGCAGTATTGACTACCACTGCTTGGCTCTCCATTTAGTAGGCACGGGCACATTTTCTGGGAGGTCTTTGCACTGAGGCCAATAGTACTGGGGGTCAGGAGCTTGAATTATTACCCCGTCTGGGTGCATATAATTCACACAGTGGGAGATTTCACGTCCCTCTCCATCCACTATTCGCACTCTGTCCATAAACAGTGTCCTGCCTCTCTTCCACTGGGTATATTTCTCATGAAACAGTCTGTCCTTTACATGCTTGTTTGTCCCAGGATGCACACCTTTCATTGCTTCAGCCCAGATACAGGATTTCCTGCTGTTCTCAATCTCCTCCCAGACCTTCCAAGGAAAGGTAGGAAAGGTCATACCATAGATCTCATTTACCTTTCTATGAGCCAGTCTCTCCTCTTTACTAGCTTTGGTCAATCTGAGACCACTGGCCTGGCTTGGGGGTGGCCAGTCCTGGTTTTATTTTATTTTTTTATTTAGTTGTTTAACCAGGTATAGCACACGAAGCTGAAAGCTTTTTTACAGGAGTGACCTGGGAGCACAAGGAGGTTAAGTGACTTGCTCAGGGTCACACAGTATGCAAGTGGAAGCTGTGGGATTCAAACCCAGGTCTGGTCTGCTGGATGTCACCAGATTTGCAGCTCGGAGCCTTAGACCACTGCACTATACTGCCTCCTATTCTGCCAGCTTTGCATCCTTAATGAAATTAAAAACGGATCCCTGACTTCTTCTTCTTGCATAGCCAGGGCAGTGGCATCACCACTCTCTTCCATGCATTCCTCCGAGGCAAGATCTTGAGGCTGTGTACCCATTCCTTTTTCACAAAGCCACATAGGTTCCCCCTCATCTTCCTCTTCACTGAGGATCTGAGCCCAGGAGTGAGCAGTCGCCCTCACTCCTGAGACTATCCACGCTCACTAGGGCAGAGGCTCTACCTCATCTGGGGTGGCTCTCCGCATCTCATCTTCTCCTATGAGACTTGGCTAGGCCCCCAGGGTCTACTGATGCTTTATCCAAACTTTCCTTCTGGAATCCAGCATCCGAAACTTCAACTTCTGGTTCTGTCTCTAACTCTGCACCCTCTAGCTCTGTGCCACACTCCCCCGAGGGGCCTTCCTCCACAAGCTCCGCCTGGCGCTGTGTGCTGCCAACTGCAGATTCCTGAACCTTTGTCCATGTGGGAGCCAAACGAATTTGAGGTGCTTTATACAAGCAATATTTTTCCAGGTATCCAGCACAGTTAGGAATCATGAAGACGTCCCTTCCAGCTCTCAAGCATATTTGACACACATGCACTGGAAAACCAGGAATCGCCACATGAGGAGGCAGTTGTCCTCCATAGCACCACTTTTCAATATCCCTCAGTCTATTTACTGCTGCTGTTACTGCAACCCGGCATGATCCGGATAGCGAGCTGGTCCTGAGGCCATAACTGCAGAAAAACAAACAAAAGCTCACTGTAACTGAAAGTCCCACTTTACTGAACACTCTCTTTAGTTTTAAAATGGCTCCTCTGCTGCTGTGTTTACTTTACTACCCCACCCTGTAATGGTGGTGGCAGCACTCCTGTGCATCAACATTCAGAAATTGGGTCAAGCCACTGCGCACCCTCAGGCTCTGAACCCACCAGGCACACAGCCCAGACTTGCACGCAGCTTTGGGTACACAGCCCAACTTGTACACTACTTGGGTTTTCCCCACTTGCCCGGCTCCCCCGCTGGCCACTTGATCCGTGGTCCATTTTGGGAAATGAGCCAGTTTTCATGTTGTGGCTCCCTAAACCACCTTAAAGCCTTCAACTCCTAGAGGGAATTTTCCTTCCAGTCCCACATCTGGGTACTTCCCTCATCACTGGCCAAGTGCATGAGGCAAAGTAGAAATCCACAGAGCAAATCCGTAGAGGTAGAGCTGGTCACTAAAGATGGGGGGGGTCTCCCACCTCCAGCTTCCACAGTCCATACCCGGCCATTTCTCTGGAAACTAAGCAACTCTTTTACTGAAAGCTTGGCAATGTAGATTACTGGGTAGACGTATGTCACATCTCCTCTACATGTCTTGACTTCCCATAAGTGCTGGACTTGAACATACTTTTACTTTTGGCTAAGCCTATTACTCTAGGCCTTCATCTAGTTCAGTAGTCCAATCCCCACTATCACACAAGTCCCAGGGTAAAAAACATAGACCCTTTAGAAAGAGCAGAAACTCACCCTCCGGTTGCAGGTGCCCCACAGGAGATTCACAAATCTTCTTGTTTCCCAAAAACTCTGTAACAAATAGGCAGCTTCTCCACTAGTAGCAGAACCAAGGGGGGTTGCCCCTGGAATATGCAGGAAACCCTTTCCTGCCCCCATCCCTGGAGGGAGGGGGCACTGAGACCCGAATCAGTGGTCTCCACCACTTCAAACTATCTTCTGTGTCTCTCTTTTGGTGGAGACACACACCCTTTTACCTAAATGTAGCCCTATGTCAGGGCTGAGGCTCCACGAGCCTACACAGAGCTGCTGTGCTGCTTTCACAGCAAGCTCCCAACTCCAACTGACTTACAGACTACTGTTCAAACCTCCCAACATTCTATTACAACTCTCTGCTGCATATTCCATTGTGGCTCATGCAGCTGCGACAGTTCTATGGTGATGTCATCACTCAGTCTCAGCTGAGACTGGGAACAGAGTGAGACAGTGTGAAACCCATTTAACTGGAGTTTCACAAGCTGCCTTCCCTGCCTACCACTAGGTCTTACTGGGATTATAGTAACCCCAGGTAACAAGGGGGTTACAATAAACAAGCATTTGTCAATGCCAAATGTTTCCTTGCATGATTTATGTGGCAGGTGTGTATAGTTTTAGTTGAACTTCTGGTGGGAGGAAAAGTCTGCATGAACTATGTTTTGACAAGCTGTCATATTTTGGACAGCAGTTGAATACAGGAGCTCGGGTAATAAGAAGGCTATGTTAAAAATGTAGGTTGCCTCTCCAGACTGGTGAACCTGAGGGTTGAGATGCTGGATGCCACCCCTCATGCCATGTCACTGACCAGTGTTCAGGAGTGAGTGCAGGCTGCTGGGGGTCGGCAGGGGAGAAGAAGGATTGAACGTCCCAGGGACAGCTCCCCTTCTCTGGGGAGAGGGGTGACCAGTTGCCGGGGCATTTCTAGCCCCTAGCAGTGGCTGGAGGCTGGCACACTGATGCTGCAGACAGCTGGTCAGAGATGGGGCAGATGCCTGATGGGGTGCACGCACGGGAGCATGCATGGCACCAGCACCGGCATCCTTGCACACTCCATCCCTGAAGGGGAGAAACCAGGAGGAAAAAGCTCATGATGGATGATGGAGCAAGCTCGCAGGCCTCACTCTTGAATAGTCATGGCACCGAGCCCTGTACTGGATCCGGTCTTGGTGGGGCTGTGCCCCCCACCACCAACCCCGCTGGGGGGGTTAAGCCCTGGGGGTTGCTGGTCGGCATCAGCTGATGGACATCAGGAGGTAGGGCTGGGGCTCCCTCTAGACAGAGAGATCTGTGGAGCAGAAGTACAAATAATTAAAAAAAAATGTGGGGTGCAAATATTTAAGATTTCCGCAGTTACTAGCATATGTACCAAAATTGCAACAAGTGGGCATAACTTTGTCTGGTAGGTGAAAAAGCCTGTCTGAAGTATGTTTTGACAAGCTGTCATATTTAGGACAACATTTGAATACAGAAGCTAGAGTAATAAGAAGGCCATGTTGAAAATGTGGGGTGCATCGCTGGCCAAGTGGTGCTGAAGGTTGAGGCACTGGATGCCACATCTCACTCCATGCTGGTGACCCATGTTTGGGAGTGAGCGCAGGCCACTGGGGGTCAGCAGGGGAGGAGAAGGATTGAGCATCCCAGGGACAGCTCTCCTTTTTCATGAAGGGGGTGACCAGTTGTCGGTGCATGCCTGGCCCCTGGGCAGCTGGGGGCTGGCACACTGATGCTGCAGACATTGGGTCAGAGGTGGGGCAGATGCCTGATGGGGTGCATGCACTGGATTGTGTGTGGCATTGTCATCAGCGTCCTTGCACACTCCACCCCTGAAGGGGAGAAACTAGGAGGAAAAAGTTCACGGTGGATGATGGAGGGAGTTTGCAGGTCCCACCCTCAAATAATCACGGTGCTGACCACTGTACTGGATCCTGCCTTGGTGGGGGTGGGCCCTTGCCAACTCTGCTGGGGGGTAAGCCCTGGGGGTAGCTGGTTGTCATCAGCTGGGGGACATCGGGGGTGGGGCTGAGGTTCCCTCCAGATAGAGGCGGCTGTGTAGCAGGAGTTCAAATAATTAAAAAAAAAATGTGGGCTGTAAATATTTAAGATTTCCACAGTTACTAGCATGCATACCAAAATTGCAACAAGTGGCCATAACTTTGAAATTTTTTCATATTTTGACACTAAATGTTGAACATAGTCTTCTTATCACCCCACCTCATGAACCCTGCAGGTGAGAATTTTCAAATACGTGGGAAAACAGTATTCTATGCCACAGGTGCGAAAACTCATTATGGGCAGGATGTGAAAAATGACAGCTGTACTGGTCATGAGGTGGTGTGATAAAAAGATTACATTGAAAATTTGGAGTGAAAATATTGAAAATGACCAAAGTTAAGCCAGCCCGGTGGCATGGAGGGTTGAGGCGCTGGACGCCACACCTCACGCCATGCCATCAACCCGTGTTTGGGAACGAGCACAGGTCGCTGTGGGTCGGAGGGGAGGAGATGGATTGAGCGTCCGAAGGACTGCTCTCCATCTCCAGGAAGGGGGTTATCCAGCGGTCGGTACTTGCCCAACTCCTAGCTGAGGCTGGGGCTCGGTGGCATAGAGCCACACACTATGGGGAGGTAGGACGCGGCAGACGCTTGACAGGGGGTGCGCACAGGAGCGTCTGGGAACCCAGTCGCTGGTGTTATTGCATGCTGTGAGCCTGTAAGGGAGAAAATGGAAAAATACACCTCGGTTAATGAAGCTGTCCCTGCAGCGCCACCCCCGAGAAGGAATCTCCCTGGCAATCATCCGTTGAGGTGGGTCAAGTCGCTCCCCACCACCCTACCATGAAGGGCAAGTCATGGGTGCACAAGGGAGGGGGTCTGACTTCGGGGGATAGTGCTGGGGGACAGCGGAAGGCAGGCATGCCTCTGGAGCTCTGGAAGAAATACCATAAAAAAAAGAAAAAAAGAAAATGACTAAAGTTATATGCGTGTGTAGAAAATTTTGAATGACCATGTGTATCTTGACCATTTTTTGGAGTTATTTCACCAAGTTTTCAACATGGCCTTTTTGGGACCTCACCTCATGAAGAGTGCCACTGTCATTTCATTCACTTATCTGGTCAGCTTTGAAGAGTGTAGACATATCCCAATCTTCAGAAGATGACAGCACCAACCTCTGTAGGTAAGTATGGGATGCGGGGAGGTGGGTGCTCAGTGGGAGGGTGGGGATGGGGAGGAGGGACTGGGGAGATGATGAGGGACCATTTTCTATTTTACAGATTTAAAAAAAAAGAGATCAGGGGACGGTTTTCTTTATTTACAGGTAGAAAGAAAAAAAAATTGGGGCACACTGGGGTGGGCTCCCAGTGTGCCACCTGAGTTGGCAGGGTACATGATGCCGACATGGGGATTGAGCACCCCAGTGTCGGGACAGGAATGGGGAACAGAGGGTGTGGGGTGGACAGCACACAGTGGGAGGGAGTGGGAGGGTTAGCATTTTATTTATTTGCTCCCTAAGTGCCTCCACACCCCCTTTCATTAATATTTCACTTGTGGTCAGGGCACACACAAACAGGACTGCTGTCAGCCACATGGAGTGGTTTTTACTTTCAAGTGCTGCAGCATTCCTTCTGTGTGAGAGGGAGAGGGAAAGGGGGAGGATCTAACCGCAGCAGCTCACACAGGAGCTGTGCAGCAATCGGCAACCCATTGCAGCATGAGGCTGTTTCTTTTACTTTTTTTTGTTCTGCCAGTCCCCTTTAGCAAAACTGGGGACAACGGGACCAGCATGAGTACTCAAGGACCCTCCAGATCTTGGAAACAAGGCAGCACAAATGGAGGTGGCATCTGGTAAGCCCCCAGCCATAGGGGGGTTTACAGTTAGATGCCCAGGTCTGGAATGGGGAGGACAGCAGAAGTGGCAGGGTTTAATGAAAGATGCCGGGCCGGTGGGGGAACAGAGGGTGCATGCAGGGTGGACTGCAGCAGTGGAAGGGAGCAGAAGAGTCTGCAGAGTTGCAATGCCAACTATGCAGATAAGAGGAATGAAGCACACTCTCTCATTGGTGCGGTTCACTTCTCTCGAGTGCGGCCTACTCCCCGATGTGAAATTCCGACAGCCGTCACACTCAGCTTCAGTGGTCATTGGTGTGTCAGGGTTGAGTCCACTGTACAGTGCTCTGCATTGGACTCATCCATAACACATCTTTCAAATGTGGTACTGCCCCAAGGTGTTTCTTGTGCAAGGAAACACAATAATAGATGAAGCCAGAAAGTGGTGTCCACACAAGAAAATGAGTGAAAGCAGTGGGGCCTCAGCTCATGCTGGCATGTTAAAATTTAAAGCATAGGTAGGTGAGTCCAGTGGTGTGGATGACTGAGACACTGGGTGTCTCACCTCCTGCCATATCAGTGACCCAGTTTCAGGAATGAATGGAGGCTGGCCAGGGGAGGGAGAATTGAGTATTCCAAGGACAGCTCCCCTCCCTCACAGAGGGAGGGTATTTGCATCTTAGGTGGCAGCCACCTAACTGGTTCTAGATAGCAGTGCAGAGCACCAGGGAAGATGATCCATCTACTTGACATGGGGAGGGGACATCTCCACAGAGATGGAGCTTTCACAATATGTCATGTATGCCGAAGAAGAAAACCCTAGATAAATCACTGACCATGGCAGGATGAAGTTCTAGTCCTTTGCAGGGCCCACTCCAGTGACTGGACTCTCCAGGATCCTCTGCCAGAAGTCTGATGGTAACCAACCATGATAAGTCCCAGGGAAGCTGGGCAACTGAGCTGGGGGACTGAACCAGAATGGGTCTGGTCAGCAGCACAGGTAATAAAATACTACATAAAAATGGTATAGGTACATATGAGAGCATCACCTTATCATCGGTGGTCAGTCTAATCATGATTTGGCCAAATGATGAGACCAAGAAATAGGCATGGGCTGCCTGCTGCGTAACTGGATCAGGTAGTGCTGATGTTGCATAGTTTTGACCAGGTAGGGTAGTCCGGGTAAAGTACTACCTGACTTGACAGTGTAGTTCTTGGGTCAGGTAAACTGACATGGGTAATGGGTAGCAGGTAAAGGACTTGGTAACAGGTAAAGGACTTGGAAATAATAGCAGCCTCTGGGGTCCTTCATGGAGTTTACAGCAGAATCAGAGCACATGACACCGGGCTGACACCTGATTGCTCAGTGGTGTCTGTACTCCATCTGATATGAATGTGAACCTTGGTGGTGCACAGTAGGCAGCCAGCAGCAGTGAAAGCAGCAGTTCCATGGGCGCTCTCAGTCTAGACTGCAGCACAGCAGAAAGCAATCATGAGCCATGACTGTCTGGCCATAAAAAGAAGACTTTAGTCTTTAATTAAGTAGTTGAAGACTTGCACGAATGAAGGAGGAGCAAAGGAAGAAAGAAAAATACTGTAGCGGGGTGGGGGGCTGACTGAAACTATCTCAGTCAGTGGGAGGGGGTCAGCCTCAGTTGTGGAGGTGGTGCTGGGGACTGGGGAGAGAACAGAGAAGGTGCAAGGTGGGGAAAAAGACATAGACAAAAACAGAAGGCTCTGGGCAGCTGGTTTGAAAATTAAAGTACACTGGTTGCTTTGTTAAGTGCCCCAGCACTGTTATTTACTACTAAGACATAGTAGTCAGCTACAGTGTCTGTCTCTGCAGCACAGTGAAAGCCTTTTACGGCTGTTTTACACTAGTTGTTAGGTGCCCCTGAGCCCTGTCATTTATGACTGTGACATAGCTACACTGTCTGTCTCTGCAGCGTAGTCAAAGCCTTTTACAGCTGTGTTCTGTCATTATTACTGTGATATAGTCAGCTACACTGTCTGTCCAGCAGTTAGTGAAACAATATCCTTTCATGGCTGTGTCTACTATGTTATGTACTTCCCAGTCTAAGTCTACTAAAAGGAAGCACAGTGCTGGTGCATGTGCAGCTGTTAATGATATGAACAATATGAATCATAGCACTAATGAAGAACATAGCGACAATAATAATTACATCACCAGGACTGGCACTAAATCTCCCGACCAAAAAAGCATGTTAGTAATGAAATGATAGTAGAGTTTTGGAAAAAACTGACTGGAGTTACTCATAGAGGTACTGAGCATTTTGCCACATGTGCCAGGAGGATACTTCTAGCTGCTGAAGCAGTATACAAGGAGGCATCCTCCTCAAATATAAGCTCAGATGCTGATGCAATGAATGCTGATAAAGATGGTGGGGATAGCAGGGACTGGGAATGGCATATCCAGGCTACGCCCCACATAATAATGATGGCACTTCCAGTTCTCCTGAATCTTGTGGTGATGAGGTTGGTGCTGGTTTCGATGAGGGGGTCAGACAGGATGCCACTGTAAGGCATGAGAGGTAAGTGTAGAAAAAAAATATCATATGCTAAGCATAAGAATAAGATGAGTATGAATGAGAACAATTCATCTCAACAAGGAAATGGCAATGTAGGGTTTCCTCCAGGTCCCTTGGCTGTACAAGGAACAGTACCAGGCACCATGGCATGAAGCAAAAAAAGGTAAATCATTAGTGTGGAATTTATTTCATTTTGACCCTGCAGACAACTCTCGAGGTATATTCAGTCTGTGCAAAAACAGCATGTGTTGTAGTAATCCAGCACATTTTGGAACATCACTAATGATTTAAAAATGAGTTGAATATATATTTATTTAGTTTAGCTTATCCTAGTTATGGCTATTAATTTTATCATTTTAATTTATGTATTTACGTGAACTTATTGTACAGCGCCTTGGTTTTGAAAGGCACTTTATAAATAAAAACAATTTGATTTGATTTTGATTTGATGCAACATGCAAAGGCAAAACACCCAATTGAGTGAGGCAGGGTTAGGGGCAGTGTGGTTGGTATGGGCAGTAGTGGAGGTGGTGGTGGTGACCATGGTGACAATGAAATGGTAGCAGAAAGTGACACTGCATCAGTTGATGTGTCCTTGCTGTCTTCCCAAACAAACATAGATTGTTTTCTGAAACCATCAAGTGCTGGAAAATCCCAAAAGTAGCACTCCACGTAAAAAAGACGTGAAAAATAAATTCCTCCCAAAATTTAAAAGATCCAATTTTTGTCAACTAACATTAAAAGAAAGTGTTGCAAGGACATCAAAATTTACCCACAAGCATCCAATATGCCAAGTGTTAAACAGTCCGATTGTCAACTCCTTTTTACTTTGGTTGCCCAAAAAGGTTTCCTAAACTTCATGAACCAGATTGAACCACTGTACACTGTTCCTTATTGAACATATATATATCAAAAAAAGCTGTTCCACAGTTGTATGACTTGTGTATACTGCAGTCATTAAAGCAGATGAAACTCTTCAAGGTGAAGCAGGTTGACATAACTATAAATAAACGGACCTGCAACAAAACAATTGACTACATGGCAATCACAGCTCATTGGGCAATTTTTCAGTCAGTAAGTAATAAGCTCTGTTCTACTGTAAGCAATAGGAAGCATGCCATATTATGTGTCACCACATTTGAGGAGAACCACACTATTGTGAATATTTTGCAGGAGCTGGAAAACCAATTCTAGAAATGACTTACTCTGTACTCCTTATCTCCAGGACTCATAGTATCAAATAATGGTGCCAACATAGTCAAAGCTGTTAGAGATGGCAACCACCAACACATACCTTGTTTTGCTCATTGTTTAAATCCTCTCATCCATAATTTCTTAAATGGAAACAGAAATCCTGAAAACCTGTTGGTGTTGCTAGAAAAATATGTGGGCATTTCAGCCACTCAGTGAAAACACAAAAAAATCCTGAAAGGGCTGCAGAAGTCAAATAACTTACCACTACATGCATTAAAGCAGAACATTCCAACCCACTGGAATTCAACATGTTAAATGTTGGAAAAGCTTCTTGAACAGGAAAAAGCTGTACATGACTACACCATGCAGCATCATATAGGTACAGTGGACATCATGCTCAGGTTCCAGCTCTTGGAGTCTATTTGAATCTCTGGTCACCTTATTGGAGCCATTTGAGGCTGCCACATGTGATGTCAGTGTGGATAGTGCAAAGTCATATTCTTCCTCAAATACAATTTCTTCATATTTTCCTTGAGGACATAAAGAAAGACTTTCAGTCAACAGAAGATACCACCTGTGTTATGCTGGCGGATGACTTGAGTCTTAGAAAGTCAAGTGATTAGAGAATAAATGGCACGTTTATGAATGACAACTATGTGTTGGCTACGTTGCTAGATCCTCACTTTAAGGGGAAAATTGAAGCCATACTTCCTTAAGGGGAAAACACTGAGTATTGGAGAGATCTTCTACTAACCAGATGTGACATTGCCCCACCAACACCATTTACTGATGTACAGCAGTCAAACTCTGCTGAACCATCAGAGTGCACCTCTGCCACACACAATAGCACATCTATAGATTTGTCACAATCATCAGTGTCATCAGTGAAGAAAAGAACATTTATAGCTACTTCTCGGGCACCCTATATTCAGGGTCAGAAAGGCAAATCAATTCTGAGTAACCTGCAATGACATGGTCTAGTACTCTGTACAGAATGTGCAGGTGATTCATCTGCCAGACTGATAACTGTATCACACAGCACAATGATCCAGGAATATGTTGCAGACCAAACTGTGATTTGTCTCAAGGCAGATCAATTACTCTACTGAAAATGAAAGAGAACAATATTGCCAGATCTAGCAAATCTTGCAATAATGTACCACAGTTGTCCACCTTCAAGCTTGTATTCAGAATGCATATTTAGTGCAGCTGAAGGAATAGTCACTGACCAAAGAATACTGGGAATTCCTGTAAATGTGGAATGGTTTACATTTCTCAGAATGAATGCTGGTAATTTTCCAATTGTCCCAAACTGCATTTCTGACTCTGAGCATGAACAACAGCCTGCAGTGATACTGGATATGATGACTATGATGTGTAGGAAATGAATAGAACCATCACCACTGACATCATGCCAGCCCCATGTGCCACACTACTCTTAGTTTTGTCAGTTACCAGGTTATTATGTTTAATAACCACCATAGGTATAATTTTTGGAAACAGCAGTAGACTCAATCAGAGCAGCTGCACCTCCCATACTTGCCACAGCAATGCCTGCCATGGGTATAATTTTTGGAAACAGCAGCAGGCTCACTCACAGCAGCTGTGCCTCTCATTCCTGCCTCAGCAATACCTGCCATGGGCATCATTTTTGGAAACAGCAGCAGGCTCACTAACAGCAACTGAGCCTCTCATACCTGCCTCAGCAATGCCCACCATGGATATAATCACTTGCTGCACTTAACAAGCAGTATAATAGTCAAAAACAGCTTTTTATGTGATGTTTGTTATGGTCAGGGTCAAGTAACAGGGTAGTAGAATGAATTGGGTGGTAACTACCTGAACCTAACTAACTACTTGTTTTCCATTCAGGTATTTTTAGGGTAATTTGGAATAGTTTAGAGGTACTTGAGGGTAGTCTTAAGGGTCGGGTATTTCACTACCCGCCCATGCCTACCAAGAACTTCTTTAAATGTTAAAATGATGAAATCAAAAAAGAAAGTATGAAAATGGAATTACTTAATTGCAGGCTTTCAAGTGGCTTTTGTGATGGGGCAGTGGTGCTATAACTGTTAGACAAATGAATGTACTTGACTTCTTCAGACTTCTTGCATCATATAAAAGCCTTTGTGCTCTTCTCTACTTCCCCTTTGGTGTGCTGTACAATCACAAATCCTTTCTCTAGCTTGTTACAAGATGTAACATCATCTCTAAAATAATCATACTGCTTGCTGACTAAAGCTGTGCAGAATGAGAAAATTCTGAATCTGCAGAATTTCAACAAAAGTTCACAAAATTCTGTGAAATTTCATGTAATTTTGTCGGTATTTAACAGAATTGTTAAAAGTGAGTGTTTTGGTTATAACTTGAAAACCATTTAAGCTAGAGCTAAAAATTTTGGAATATGTACTCTTTGTATCTACAGCCACAACTGTGCAATATATCATGTAATTTGGTGTTATAGTTTCAAAATTACAGGTGCTCCAATGTTGTCATTTTATTGTCTGTGCAAAATTTCATAAACAGTTTTTATCTGCATATACCTTAACCATCTATTGGGTCATGGATCTTAAATTTGGCATGATTTCTTGATGATAGGGGTTCTAATAATGTATCAGATTTCATGACAATATGATGCATCATCTCAAAATTATATGTGCTCAAAATCTGTCATTTTAGTTTTTTCCGTAAATTTCATGAAAAAATGTAATCTGCATATAACTCAGGCACCTTTGAGGCTAGACATGTGTAAATCAGTATGGATAACCTTTTTGGAATGCTTATAGAATGATCCAAATATCGAGGGAATTAGACAGATTTATAAGTTACCGGGGTTCAAAACTTTACTATGTAAATATTTGCAAAACTTTGTGAAAACTATCAAAAATGTGGATGTTTGCAACTTCTCTGCTCTTGCAAGCAAAGAGTTAACATTTGACATGCATATCCATAGCCTGTGTATCCTGGTGTCTAACACAACTGGATAAATTGGTTAAGCAGTTTTAATTTTGCAGAAGAAAAAATGATTAGTAACATTTTCTCACATATTTGTTGTGGAATTTAACATTAACAATGCACATATCACTACTTCATTCAATAAGCTGTGTTGAGTTTTTTGCAGTCCTGCTGTTCCTCACTGGGTGACTCAGTAGAACTACTGATCCCACTGATATCTTCTTTGTTCTTTACAGTGATAAACTCTCTTAAAATGCAAGTCACCTACTCCTTTACCTATTGACCTACCCTGTTGGAATAGTCAGACTTCTTTCTTCTTGCTGTCCAAGACATTATGTTCCCCCCTACATCTTTTTGAGTACCTCTAAGTCCTAGACTTGCATGTACACCAGGCTTCCTGGATCATAAATTTACTGGATGTGATCCTTAAATATCTGCATTTAGGTTGGAATTGTTGACACTCTGTGCTTTCTTGCTCCGCCCTGGGGGTCTACCACTGTTGTGCTACCCAGCTCAGCTGTCCATTTCTTGGTGAAACTGTGCATCTAACTCCAGAACCTAGTGACCCCCTGCACAACCTGCCTATTATACCCCTATCCTTTAATTAGAACCCCCAGATAAGGCTCAGTGAAATTAGAAAAATTCCAGTTCTGTAATTTTCATAAAGACTTGTAGGATTTGACTTTAAGTACAGATGTTACTTTGCAATTTCTTGCAGCAAGCAATTAATAAAATTGGTACACAAAGGTCTCCTTGGAAGGTCTAATAACCTGCCAGATTTAATGATATTGCATTCTCTAGTTTTAAATGTTCAGGGGTTTATACATTTGTAGTTTACATTCTTGTAAAATTAAATGTTTAAATGTTGTGAAAGTCTGCCTATTGTTAATTCAATCCCATTTAAAGCTGATAATATGAACTTCTTCAGAAATGACCATGTGGTATAGTGGTTTAAATGTTTCAACTCTGGTTAAATTTGGGTAGGTAGTTTTAAAATTAGAGGGAACTAACTGAAATTTAAATTGTAGCAACATGTTTGGCAAGCAATAACACAGTCCCATTTAAAGCTAGAAATCTAAAACTAAATGCATATAAAAATGTAGTAATAATCTGTAGACCTTGCATTTTATGCAATATTTCAATGAATACTATCAAAGTTATTAAACTAAAATTACAGAAATCCAAATTTTGGCAAAATATTTGGCTACCTATAACTCAGCTCCCATTAAAGCGTGAGACTTAAAACATGGTGCATATATGCATTCTACAAGCTTCTCTAAATTCTGATATTGTGGAGATACTGGGTTAGAAATTTTGAAATTATCTCAAAATAACTGAAAATTTAATTTTAATTAAATGTTTGGCCACCATAACTCAACCTCCTTTCAATCTGCTACTCTGAAATGTAGTACTCCTTTGTAAGTCATGTGGTACTGCTTATGTTCCAAATCTGGTGTTATTTGGACATGTACATATAAAGTGATAGCAAAATAACTGAAATTTAAAATTTTGCAAAATTCTGTGGAATTTTCGTGAACATTCTGTGGAATCCCACAGAATCAGAAAGGTAATTTCACGGGCATTCTGCAGGCAGAATTTTATATTCCTCACAGCTCTATTGCTGACCATTGTGGGTTAGTCTTTGAAGCTGCTTCAAAAGCCACTCTTGCTAAACAGATCATACTATTTAACACAGTGTTCCATTTTGCCCTTAACAGCCCCCCCCCACCACCACCACCAATCCAGACCAACAACTGCACTCTATACAGAAATCTTAACTAGTCATTGCCAGAGTGATGAAATGCAATGCATGGGACAATTGTCCTCTTAAATTCTGAACTACTAACCCTGCTACCTCCTTTTTCTTTTATCTCCAGTTACCAAGTTTGTTTATGTCATCAGAAACCTGCTTCATTGACAATTCCATACTTCTAAATACACAAAATCCATTGGTCAGTTAGGGTTCATATATAAATTTCCTAGTTTCTGTAATAAGCTCCTTAGAATACACATTCTAGATCTACCACCTCACATTAGTACCTTTACAGCTCAGCTCCAAGGCCATGTCAGTCTAACCCTACTAGTGCGCCCAGTTGTCTGGAATTAGTTTACTGCTATATCCTTGCTCTACATATCTTTTTGTTGATGTGCCCTCCACCCCCCCAAACACACACAATTTTTATTTCATGCTTGTTTTATTTTTGTTTCTTACTTGCTTCACTGTATTGGGGATTAGACGTTGCTTGCTCTAGTTTTTCTTGCTTGACAGTATGGCTCACAAAGCTGTTTTGTATTACAGTATTATCTTATTGTTTGTACTCTCAGTTGTACAGTAAATGTGTCAACTGCACAAATTAATTATAAGCTCAACCTTGTGCCCTTTACCCTAGAATAAACCTGAAAACAAAGCTGGGTTTCAGCTCAGAACAGTTTTCCTGGTGAAAAACATTACTTTCATTAAAGTTGAAGTGCTCTGCTGCCATAAAAATAGCTTTCCTTTTACCTCAAAACAAAATTCTGTGCAATGATTTTTTTCCATGGGAAAACAGATGTAAAATTAAAATGTACTCCCTTTGAAATTTCCATTGACATGCAAAGGATCTATTTTTAAACTATTACACACCACCAAGGTGGCAAAAATGAAAAATGTACTGTTTTTTTTCACACTAGAGGTGGATTGTGTCAATGTGCCACACCAAATTCATTTGCAGCATGTACATATTTGTGAACTCCATACATACATGAACACAATATAGGCCTTCAAACCCTGGACACATTTTTGCTTACCTTTGAAATCACAGGGTACCCTGGATAGTAGGGTGGGTGGAAATTTCCTATGAATTTATGATTTTGTTTAACAATTTATTTACCTAGAATAGCCCAGCGGAAATGCAACATCTTGCTTCCACTGGAGTCCTGCTTCTACCCATTTCTGCAGCTGGGTGGACTGAAGCACTGGGAGATTAAGTGATCTGGTAAAGTCACACAGTAAATATTTTGCTTCAGCATGGTTTGAACCTTTGATGTTTTGGTTTCTGAGCTGGTTCTCCTTTTGCTCCCTGCTTATCAAGATGGAAAGGACTTGCTAGACCTAGGGTTGCTTCCTAGCTTAAATTAATATGCCATGTTACCACAGTGCTTTCAGCTAACATAAAGCCCTTTGTAATTGCTGGAGCTGTTGCAGTTTCCTGCTGACAAATCAGAGTAATTACTATTGGATTATGTTAGTTGCTGCAGTATAATGCAAAATATCCCTGGCTGAAACTGCGATACTGTGCTTCATCCGGGCAGGCAGCACTACAGTTTATGTTAGATCATGTGGGCAATCAGTCACATAACACTATGCAAATAGATGGTCCACGAAGTGTATGATAAAGGTCATTGTGCTGTGAACTCATCAAGGTCTTTGGCCAAGTTAACCATCAGTTATTACTGTCATCCCTGGGTTCCTTTGGTTTATCCAGGGATGTCATCAACTAATTCCATAATTAGTTACACAAGAACATACAATATTGCCGTCAAAAACAAAAAACCTTACAGACTATCTTGTGTGCTTGAGTTTGCAGATCCCCAGTATCTACTGAGGCATCTGCCTCCCTCCCTGTTATCCATTTTTCCCTTCTCTTCAGTGCTCCCTTCCCTCCACATTCCCACCTCCATGCAACTTGCCTTTTACTCTGTTCCAACCTCTCTCAAAGCTGTCCACAGTCTTCAGGGAGACAATTTCCTCTGGCATCTTGTTCATTTTTGCCACGCTACTCTCAGTGAAAAAGTATCTTTTTGTTTCCCTCTTGAATTGCTCCCCTCACCAGCTTGAGGTAATGCCCCTTAGTGGTTCTGTTCCCACTAAGGTTAAAGAGATGCTCAGTGCTCATGTTGCTGAACCCCTTAAGGAACAGTATGTGCTGCTTGTAACGGACTAGAATGGCATTAGTGAGCTTGTCCATTACAAGCGGCATCCGCTACATCCTAAAACCCCAAAAGAAAGAAGCAAACAAACAGAGACACATGTTAACAAAGTTAGGAAACCCAAAGGTTAAGATTTACAGCTATTTTTGTGCTTGTATGGTTGACTTTTTTTAGCATTGGAAGCCATACCAGACATTGTGTAACCTTTATTTCATAAAATAAAAAAATGCCATGTGCTGTACTGTGTCCCATTTTAGAGTTCGCTACCGGGCTGCTTGAAATAGTCTGTGATACTTGTTTGTTTTCTGCCGGATGTGGTGTATCTCTTCCAGATAGTCTCCGTTAATGAGAGCTGGTCCCATCTTGGAATAAGGTCTTCTCACTGTTCCACAGCACGACGCACTAGTGTTTGGGGGCTATTTAAGTAGAGTTCTCTAAACAATTAGCACCTGGTGTTAATCATACTTAACTGCCAATGGAGCAAGTTGTGTTAGAAGCCTTGTTATAAGCTATGTGGAGGACATAAACTAGGTGTGAACTGCTCCCCCAGGTGGACGTTAAATGCGGGAATACAGGTCCACTACATCAGTTAATTTTAACACAGGGAAGATAGCAAGTGGCATTTTGCAAGCACATTTTGTCCACTACATGTGGCTGTCCATTACAGCCACATCTGTTACAAGTGGCACATACTGTACTTAAAGGTTTTGATCATGTCACCCTTTTCACTTCTATCCTCCAGGGAGTATACGTTGCAATCTCTGAGTCTCTCCTCATATGGTCTGCCTCGCTGTCCCTGGATCACCTTGGTCATCCTTCTCTGGACTGTTTCCAATAGGTTGATGTCATTCTTCAGGTAAGGGCTTCAATACTGCACACTGTATACAAGATGTGGCCAAACCAGTGATATGTACAGTGGCAGAATTACCTTTGCCCTCCTGCTGATAATACCCCAATGGTATGACACACTATCAGTGACATTTCGACAGCGGGGTCCCCTACAGCAACAACAGTGCCATGTCACTGTAGAGAACATGCTGGAACCTGGCACTGTCTGTCAGTGGTCCTGCACCCCCCGAATCAGCTCCGACTTGGAGTTGACAATCCTAAGCGGTGGTGATGGCAGCACCACTTGGGATTTCGGGGCATAGCCCCTTGAAACACTTGTTTTCTCACAAAACTGGCAGCTGACTACAAAATGCAGTTGACCTCAAGGTTTCACTGTTCTGGTTGTTTGACAAAAATTTGTCAACGACCAGTCATGGATCCATACCCCAACTTTATAGCCCAATATCCAATTTGCTTTGGCTGCTGCTCTCTTGTAGTGTGCTGAGTGCTTCAGATCACTCATAGTGATCACACTTCCTCTTGTGACTTGGTAATTTGCACACTTCCAGCCAGTATTTGGTCTCTGAGTTCTTTGCCCCCAAGTGCATTAGCTTACTCGTTTTGGTGTTTAACCTCAGTTGTCAAATACCTGACTGCCTCTCTAGCTTGGCCAGGTCTCCAGTGTCTAGTCTCCCCTCTTCTGTGTCCCCTCTCCAACAGAGCTTTGTGTCATCCACAAAAAAAGCATATCATACCTTTTATCCCATCTGCAATGTCATTGATGAAGATGGTAAAAAACACCGGCCAGAACACCAAGACCTGTGGGACCCTGCTAGAGACTGGTGTAGCTTCCAAGAATTACCCCTCAACCACTACCATCTGACTTCTGTCTTGCAGCCAGTTTTTAATGAGTAGATCCCAGGGTGCCAAAATATCTAATGTTACCTCCCCTTTTACTCACATCGAGAGGGGAGTACCCAAAGGGTTAATTCTTGGCCCACTTTTATTTAGCTTATTCTTTAATTCTTTACTATCTATTTGTAGAACAACTAACATTTTCCTTTAAATTGATGATGCAGTCAACTTTTCGTGTTGACCCAGCATTCCAGATAACAATTCTCCACAATCTAATGATGGGCACATGCAGAAGTGGTTTCTAAGACATAAAGTACTCCTACAGTGAACACACCCAAGTCTAAGTCAATGATTGTTTTTCAACCCAATCACAAAACATGACCATCCATGAACCACATGTCTGACTTCACTAGGGAGCTATTCAATTAAACAGCTCCCTACCTTCAAAGACGTAGGGCCAGATTTTCAAAGCTATTAGAAGGATGCAAGGTGCTTGCATCAAACATCACTGATGCAACAGGCACCGTACATCAAGGGATGTGCCTAGAGCTAATTTCAAAAGCAGCCTGTGTCAAACAGCAGACTGCCCACCCTGAAGGGGGCTTGCACCAGCCTTGAACCACAAGAGTGATTGCGACATGGCCCTAGGGGGCTTGTGGTGGACATAGGTTGCCACAACCTCTAAAGTTACATTTTCAAAACCCTCCCCAGAGACAAAGGGCTAAGTACCATTAGACCAGCCAAGGGCTGGTCTAATGGTACTTAGACATCCTCTGGGAGGGTTGCCAACTGGATGCCACTATGCCCCAACATATTCTGTACTGTATCCATATGAAGAGAGACTGAGAGAGCTTAATATGTATACCCTTGATGAAAGGAGGGACAGGGGTGACATGATAGAAACTTTTAAGTACCTCAAGGGAATCAGCAAGGTCCAGGAGGGTGGCATCTTTCAGAGGAGGAGATGTGTAGGAACAAGGGGGCACAGTTTGGGGTTAGAGAGGGGATGGCTCAGGGGTAATGTAAGGAAATTCTTTTTCACGGAGAGAGTGGTGGACGCATGGAACTGCCTTCCAGGAGAGGTTGTGGGGTCTAAAACAGTGGAGAAATTCAAACATGCATGGGACAGACATAAGGCAATTATAGTGGGGGGTTGCAGGAAATAGACTGTTGGTTAACTAGAATCTGCAGCTTATCCAGTAGGTAGGGAAATGGGCAGACTGGGTGGGCCAAGTGGTCCTTATCTGCCGTCAAAGTCTATGTTTCTATGTTTCTATGTCCCTGGTGATCTAGCAGCACCTTCCCATCCCTGAAATGCACAATATGTGCATTATTGCACAAATGCCCTGCTGAGCCCACACCCCCCTAGCCCCGTATGCTGGTAATACTCAAATGTACATAATGTAAGTGTGCTCTGATTCCCCACCCCACTCCCCATATGCGCGAATGGGGACAGGTTGCCGACATCCCTTCCTGGTGGTCTAGTGGCTCCCAACCCCTCCACCCCATCAAGTAGTGCCCACCACCCCATGCACCCCACTTCTGAACCCCAGTCGGGCACCCGGCACAACCATCTGCACACCACCGCAGTAGGATGGCAAATGAACTGTAAGAGCGCATACTGTATACAGCCATACTGAATATAGTATGTGCTCTGACAGTTCATTTGGTGTCCGACTGCAGTGGTGTGCAGAGGGTTGTGCCAGGCACCCAATTGGAGTTTGGGGGGGAAGTGGGGTGGTGGGCACTACCTTATGGGGTGTAGGAGTTGAGGGGCCACTAGACCACCAGGAGGGCATGTTGGTAACCTGTTCCTATTTGGGCATATGGGGAGTCGGGTGGGGAATCAGAGCACACTTACATTATATACATTTGAGCATAACTGGCATGTGGTGCTGGGGGAGCCAGCTCAGCAGGACATTTGTGCAATAATGCACATATTGGGCATATCGGGGATGGGAGTCCACTAAATCACCAGGGACCTTTTTCTTCCCACCATAAACAGTACGGCATATTGGGGGGGGAGACTCGGTTCACATGTCCATTACTATCTTGGCATTACCGGCATAAGGGACTGAGGGGGCACTAGCCTCCTGTGCACCCATTCAGTGGTGCAGCTGCTGCCCCACCACCCCGCAGCTGCTGTGGGAAAGCTTGTGGGTGCACCACCTGTTTGGTGCACTACCACTGTTGCCACAAGCTGCAAGACTTAGGCGCCAGGACTGTGTCACATGGAAAATCTGGCACAGGGTTCAGACACAGTAGCATTCAACACAAACTGCCATTGTCGCAGCTTGAGACCAAGCTTTGAAAATCCGGCCCCTGGTTTTCACTCTTGACAGTGTACTTTGTGCAAGCCTCATATTTCCAATTTGATTAAAGTATTGCACCAAATATTAATCATACTTTACTGCTTAAATGCACTTTTCTTACCGACCACCAGAATGCTATTAGCCAAAGCTTTCTTCTTCCAGTTTTAGGCTATTTTCTCATGTTTTATTGTTCTGCCTGCGAGGGTGCACTGTCAAGAGTGAGGACCCTATACAATAAAATCAGAAAGTTTCCTTCTCAGCTCCCTTTGCACACCTGCCACTGTGATTTGTTTAACCACATAAGCTTGTTCTTCTTTGAATGAAGCATGTCTTTTATATTGATATTTTGGCAAAAAGAAAGTTGCTCTGAGACTAACCCCACCTGCTCTGTCAAGTATCTTTCAGCAGCAGAGCTCAACTATTTCAACATCTCACAATATTTTTGCAATTTACAAAATGAATACTACCAAATGTCAACGTTCCTCATCGTACTGAGTTCAAAAATATATAACTCCCTGCTACATCCAATCACAGATACACTCTCAATTTGTAATTTTAAAAGTGTTTTAAAATTATTTTCAGCTACTGTATGTACAGTAATTGTACATGGTGCTGATTATTTTTCTTGATCTCATTCTGTATAATTTTACATGTGCCTGATCATCCATGAAAACAGGCTTTGAAGCACATGGATTATCCAGTTTTCAAATAAATCAAATTCTCAGAGGCCAAAACAGGACTTCATATGGCCTCAGGGAGGGTACATAACATATGCTTTCTGATGAACAAGCACACATTATGCATGCTTGTTGATGAAAAAAACATAACAAAGATTTGCTTGCATGAAAGCTGCTTTGTTGGGAAAGAATCAACTGATTTGTTTATCTTTTCTAATATTTTCTTGTAAATGGGATATGGCAACTTGCCTGACATACCACCTTTCTATATTGAGGTGGCGGGACTTGATATGCAAATGTTTTTAATCATTTATATAATTTGCTATTATCTTGTTTTACTGCATTTTAAACAGAGAATACAAATGTAATATATAGTTTAGAATATATATATATATACTGTATATATATATATATATATATATATATATATATATATATATACACACACACACACACATAGACAGTATATACTGTATATATATATATATATATTATATTTATGTAATGGGGTGAGCATAAAAAGTGGCAAATAACAGCAGTATTTTTGGCTGGTCAGACTTACAGTGAGAATATTACATTTATTCTCACTGTAGGTCATTTATTCTCATTGTAGGTAACAACCAGCCACTATCTGCACTTCACCACAACTACTGAAAAACATTTTGATTGGTGGGAGCTGGCTGCACGAGCAGTACAATTGGAATTCACTTGCTCACTAGCATGCCCGCTCCCACAGTCAGTTTCATTTCATTCTGACAACCCACTGAACACGTTCACTTTTTCCAGCACCAGATACAGCTCTAACATAACTCACCCTGTATAAACATCCCAAATATACTCACTCAGTTACCACACACCTGTAACACAAAATCTCCTTAGTGTGAAAGTGCCATTTACACTGAAAGGTTGCTTTTTTTTTTTTTTGTAGCTCTCATGAATGAATACAGCCACCAAACAAAGCAGCGAACAGAGCATTTCAAACCACACAGCACACTCAATGACTCCCTCACTTCCCAACTTCAAATTCATCTCCGTACCTCTTACTGCCTCTGAACCTGGCAAGGACGTCCTCTGCACCCTGATGAATTTTCAAGAAAAAGGCAGGATCAACCAGATAGAAAAGTGCAGTGAGAACACAAAGAAATATATAAAAAAAAATCATCATATCGCAAACTCACTAAGCAAGAGCTCCGCCGCCATATTTCTCAAACCTACTCCGACCACCCACACAAAACCATGTCCAATGAAATGCCATGTTACCAAAACCACCACATAAGGACCCTAGCAACCACGCAACTGTCCCTACCTACTAACAATACGGACACAATACTTCAAGAGAAAATAATCAAAATGTATATAAAAAAACAAAAACAGAAATAAAAATAAAAAAAACAGCATTTTACATTACATAAATGAGATATGCAATAGGTCTACTGGAAATATCACAGATCTTTCCCCTCGTGCAGTTGACTCTCAGACTCACTGTGGCTCCGCTTTGTACTTAAGAGATCATAAGGTCAAACTGCACTTGGGGGCAATATCTGTGATATTTCCAGTAGACCCATTGCATAGACTATATATATATATATATACACTGTATATATAGTATATATATATATATATATGTGTGTGTGTATATATATATATATATATATATATATATAGTTTAGGCTGATCAGAGCCCACTGGGCTGGTACCACGGATGTGGTCCCTCTACAAACACACCACCCACCCAGGACAGGGTGAGAAGTCACCTGCTGCCCACTCTCCTCCTTGGCTCACAAGGCAATGGCTGGTCCCTGACCCAGGACAAGGGAAAGGGGATTTTGGAGCTTTCCTCCCTTTTCTAATTGAATACCTGGCACCCATTGCTGTGGGACCCGAATGGTTCCAGATGGCCCCAGTGTGCTGACATTGGTTTTCTGCCCAACGCTGCAGCCAGTGCTTAAATCATTGGACTAGAGCATAAGACTGCAGAGAAACACTGACCTTACTTTTCTTCTTTTAGCAGCTGCATAGTGAAGTCCTGATCTTTTTGCTTCAGAGTTCATTCAGTTGCACAGTTCTGTGAGCTGTACAGTGCAGATCTGCAACTTGCTTATTTTTCTTGTCAGCTGCTCAGTCCTCAGGGCTGCACAGCCTGACTTGAATCTCAGCCTGACTTGTATCTTTTGCTGAACTGATCAATCCTTCATTGCACTGTTTTCAGCATTTTCCTAACCTGAACTGGTTTCTTAGTGATATTTTGTATTACGTATGGTGTCGCTGCCTCTAGGGTTTCCTTAAATGGACTGTAGAGTTGATTTTCTGAATTAATTTTAAGTTGAACAGCATTTACATAGCATATTAGATTGTTAATGGCAATTTCTGAACTTGTTTTTTAAAGACTGATTCTGCAAATCTAATCTGTCTGGCTACTAGACCTCCCCCCTGACTCTGGCACCAAATGATCAGGTCAGATACATGCCCACATTTAACACCCTTTGTTTTAGCTCCCTGTTGCAATTTCCTGCTGGCACCTTGCCAGAGTCTGAAAAAGAGCCCCCCTTTTATCCCAAGCCTTCTTGCTCTGTTTTCAGCATTTGACTAACATGAACTGGTATCTTAGTGATTCCCCCCCTTCCTTTATTAAATACAGTACCAGAGCAGAGAGATCCAGTTTTATGGGACATTTCACTTTCCCTCTTAAAGGGGAAGTACCTAAGAGCTACAGCAAAGCACTTAAAGGGGTAATACCTAGATTCACAATACCAGTATTTCCTTACCTCTCCATTAGAATAAACTCCACTATTAGCCGCCCTTCCCTTCAGACACAATGACTACAGTTATTGTTATAGCACTGTTTATGTTGTGTTAAACTCTTGAATTAATCCCTGTAAATTGTTGAAACTGAATCATAGTGCTACACAAACTGCACTCTGCTCACAGCTCCCTCATTATCTTGTTTTGGCCACTTCCCTGTCTGTCTCTATCCAGTTCCCCTTACGTTCTCCAAACTAACTGCATACAATGTTTCTAATGATGATGCACTCAATTTGCTCATTAACTCAGCAACTTTTTCTCCTATCAGTACTTGGGCAGTGCTGTTGAAGCTGCTGTTTACTAAGACTATTTTTTGTCTTAATTGCATTTTTATTCAGCGTTTTCCTATGGTTAAACTTGTGTGTTTGTATCTAAATCAGTGTTTTCCCTGACTGAATTAAATTGTGACACTGTATATTCTACTCTGTTCTTCAATATTCTGTTTTTTTGGCCCAGTCCCCCCACCCCATCCCTAGGCCATCTTAAATGTTTGCTGTCTCCACCCACATTCCTGATACATACTCCCCATTGGTCCACCATATTGGCACATGTGGTACGCAGGGTGAAATTTACTAAATGCCTGATTCCCCATTAGCAGGTTATACAGCTCCTCCACTAGAAGGTGTATTTATTTATTTGCTTTTGTTAACCAGGTTAACACACTAGACAGCATGTGCCCATTTTCAGGTGCGACCCGGGAGGTTACAGAGTACATAGGAGACACAATACAGGGACAGGGTACAATCAGGCCCACGTGCAAGTGGGTGGAACAGCAATAAGGTACCATGTCATTACATAGTATGGTAAGGTATACAGCAAGCAAGATATAAATCAGCAGTAGGGAGGTGGGTAAGCACCAGGAAAACGTAGCAAGGTAAGGTATACAGCAAACAAGATATAAATCGGGTAACCAGGGAAACATAGTAAGGTACTTAAAGGATACCTAAACAACATTTTGACAACAAACTATTCAAAAATCTGGCTCCGTAGGTGACTAAAGGAAAGGCTGCTGTATACACTAATGCTAAAACTACATTCATATAATTTACCTAAATGTGGTTCCAGAGCATTTGAATATTGTAAAATCAGCCTTCGAATTTCAAAAAAAACTGTCTTACCTGCTTCTTAAAATGGCCACCAAATGTGTTATGTGATGACATCATTGGAGTCAAAGTCAGAAAGAGATATGGCTCTCTATAGTGCTAACTAGTTCGTTTTTCCCTTTGTATAGAATTGTTTCACTCAAATGGTCAAAACCATGTGCATTATTTTGTATAATACACATGTTAGGCTATGGTTCTGTTCATTTTGTTTATTTTAACATGCTGAAATTATATTTTAATCCAACCGACTTTCTCTGTGGCAAACCACAGTGCAGTACAAATCTTGAATAACCTGGTGGTCCAGTGGTTATGGTGGATCCAGGATGCTACAACGGGGGTGCTGGGGTGGTGTGCATGCTTAATATGCACTTTTTCACATTTTTATTAAGCCTTTATATTTTCTGCTATTATTCTTTTCTAGTACATTTTTGACAGAACCTACAAATGTAATCCATAGTTTGAATGTAAACATTTGTACAATCAATAAATCAGACTTCAACAAAGTGAAATGCAGCAGCAGCAGCATGTAAGTACATTACTATGTGGGGGGAGGGGGTTCAGCCACCCCTTCACCACCCCCTAGAGCCACCACATTTTTGTAGCAAAGTTCTTGTTCAATTCAATGTTAGAGTTCATACTTTCTTGAAACTCAAATATATGCTTGTCTTGTCTTCTTTTTCCATGGGAAATAATAATAAGAAGAAGAATCAGAATTTATATAGTGGTTTTCATACACATTGTATCCCAAAGTGCTAAACAAGCAATACTAGACTGGTAGTGAAGAGGCTGAACACGTAGTGGCAGCCATTTCATACATTCATATCCACACACAGCCTTGGACAATTGCATGAACTGGTTTTATGGGAAAGGGAATGTTAGCCAGGACAACAGGGTCAGGTAGTGATCAAGGTGCTGGTAGCCCACATCTTATTTCTCACAGTATTCTGCTCACATTCTCTCCTTCTGTCTTCTGCCTTCCCTGAATATAGCAGTACCTTGTAAGATTGGCCTTCTTAGTCCCCCTCTGGTATTCATTCTTCACTGCTTCTCCTCACACCGAAAACTGGTGAGCTCATCACCCTTCTGCATCATGAATGCTAGTACAGTCCCCGTTTTATTTTGACATATCAAATACAAACATATCTTTCCAGTAAGTCAGGCTGATAGCAGCAGGGAACAAGGGGAATGATGGGCTTTCCGATTCTTAATAGATCTAGGCTACCTATGATTAGGCACTGCTAAATGATGGGTGTGCACATCATTTAAGAGTGCCTAATCATAGGTGTCTTAGCTCTTACTTGGGTAGGAATGCCTATTTTTCCACTTGTGCAATGCAGCTATCAGCTAGGCTTACCAGAAGATCATGTTTATTATTAATATGTAAAAATAACACAGGAGACTGTACTAACCATATTCATGATGCAGAAGGGTAGTGAACTTACCAGTGTTTGGTGTGGGGAGCAGGTGAGAAGAATGAATGCCAGAGAGGGACTGAAGAGGCCATTCCAGCAGGGTACAGCTATATTTAGGTTAGCTGAAGACATGAAGGAGGACGTTGAGCAGATCACTATGAGATCTGAAATGTGGGGCTGCCAACATTGTGATTACTACCTGACTGTGGATGAGAGTAGCCAGCGATGACAAATACTCAGGGTGGCAGGGCTGTACCTAAACTGTTACTTGAATTCAGTGTAGGGAGATTACCCTCGGATGGGGGGGGGGATGTTGACGTTTGTTAGGAAGTATCAAGGGAGCTCTATGTAGCTCATTCAAGATTTGAAAGGGTGGTAGCCAGCCAACTTGCATTGTGGAGTAGAGCACAGAAAAGTACTGCAGAAGAATTGCTGGGAACTGTCCTGCAGGGTTCTGCAGATCACAGGTAAAGGAGTAGACTGACACTGGAAGTCAGGTGGATTTGCTTAAGGTATTAGTATGCCTCTCCTGCTAATAGTATCGTTATCCGTCGTAAGGGCAGCCCTTATGAGGGCATGAACAGCAGTTTTTTGGGTGGGTCATGATGCTTATTGCTTGACCCTCCAGGAAGACCTAGTTGTTGGTTAATGGGGTGGGAGAAAAACACAACTGGGGAACTGTACATACTACCTTCAATGTGCAGAAGGGTGGTGATCCACTCAGTGTTTATTGTGGGAGCAGAAGTCAAACACTGAGAATGTGGACTGAAGAGTGATTTGGGAGGCATTTTTTAACAGTGCCAGCTGACCATGCATATCAGTATAGGCGTGCACAGCTCTCTGAGGTATAAGATTACAGTCTGAGGTGTGATAATTCTCTTCATAAGACCGTAAGCACATATGCAGCACCAGGCAGTACTAAGGACAGGGTATGGATGGTGGGGTGTTCAACAGAAGACAGGCTAGATGCAAGGGGTTCACATGGAAAAAGAAAGCTTTATTTGTGAATTAACAAGAGAGCATGAGCTTTGGAACTGAACCAGACCAGTACTTTGCTCTGTGACCCTGAGCAAGTCATTACACTTCCTTGCGCTCCCAGGCCACACCTGTAAACAAGCTTTCATCTTAGTGTGTCTCTCCTGGTTAACAAAAAACAAAATTCAGTGCATCACTTAACCACTAGATCATCAGGTATTTGAAGAATTGTACTATAATGCAGTTTGCCAAGGAAAAAGTTAGCTGGATTGCAAAAAATTTTCCACAAGTTAAAGTAAACAAAATGAACAAAATGATAGCCTAACATGTGTACTGATCAAAATAATCCACGGGTTACTACATGGTGTTGATCATTCTGGTACAACAATTCAAAACAAAGAGGGAAAGAAGAACTAGTTAACACCATAGAAATATAAGTGGGTCTCTGTCTTTGGCTCTGATGATGTCATCATGACTCATCACTTAACACACTTGGCAGACATCGTAGGGAGAAACCAAGGCTGTTTTTTGAAAGTGAAAGGCAGATGTTTACATTTTTCAAAAGCTATGAAACTGCATTTATATTATTTACATAAATGCAGTTTTAGCATAAATGTAAACAGCATCCTTTACTTTACCTCTCAATGAAACCAGATTTTGAAGTTTGCAGTTTTAAAAAACTGCTTGTTTAGGTACCCTTTAAGCAACCATCCTTCACTTTCTACTTCCCTACTACAGGCTATTCAGCTGGATACCTGAGGGAGCTTTATTTTAAACACTGCGCCCCTTTCCCTCGGTAGCAAAGAAATTCTGTTTAGCTACACCCCCTTGTTGTGGTCTACTACTTGCCAAAGTCTGCTCCCCCACTGCTCCTTGACTCCAAGGATGTTTTCTCTCCACTCAGAGCCTTCTCCCTTCTACCTCCTCCCCCTAACCTTATTTTTTACCCTCTCCCTACCCTACCCTCCTGCTTTTGCCAGCCCAGGGCCCTTCAACTCCAAATCCATCCAACCCCCCTGTCTCCAGGCCACAACCTATATTCATGTTATTACACCTGCCCCCCCAATGCATTCTGGTCTCATTCCCTCATCATTCCACATGCATCCCTACTAACTTTACCAAATTTCTTTGCTGTTCTCCACCTCCTGCTTCCTCACTATACCACTCCCTTCTACCTCACTCACTCGGCCTCCAAGCCCTATCACTCCAAATCCACAAAGCTACACTTCCTCATCCTAGCTCTACTATTACTCAGTTAGGGTGACATCCACCTCAACCCCGGTCCTGTTACTTCCTTCACCCCTGCCATCTCCCCCACTGCTTCTGCCCATACCCCTACCCCAACAGCACTCATAAAGGGTTTCAAGATATTACACTTAAACATTTGTAGCCTACTTCAAAAAATAGACCTCCTGCAAGCCATAGTTGCTGCCCTGAAACCAAACATTATAATTATAACAGAAACATGGCTAAAGAGCAAGATTCCTGACCATTCAGTTTCCATCCTTGATTACTCCATCCTAAGGCTAGACAGAGCAGACAGAGGTGGTGGAGTGGCCATGTATATCCGCACCTCCCTCCAATGCTTCCCAGTCTTCTCCTTCTCCAACCCAGCAACCAATTATGTCTTAGCCATCAATGTAGCCCTCCCTTTCTCACTCCCTGTCTTTGTAGCTGGTATCTATTGCCATCCAAATGTCCCGGTGCTGTCTCCCTTGACCTCCTAACTTCCATTACTTCTAAATCTCAATCTGGTGAGCTTTACATCCTTGGTGACCTCAATTTAAAATTGGTTGTCCCCAACAACATCTACAACAAGAAATGCTATCAATGCCCTCAACCTCACACAACTAATTACAGAACCCACCTGCCCTAATCACAAGACCCAAAACCACTCCCTACTTGATTGAGCCCTAACTTACCACCCCCATAGAATCATCACCTCCGGAATCCTTCCAGATGCTCTCAGTGACCACAACCTGATTTTCCTTGTCAGAAAGGTTTACAGCCCTAAATCCCTGCATAAAACCCTATAAATACAGACTTATAAATCCCTAGAATTGAACCCTCTCCTGCATAGCCTTGCCCTCTCAGACTGGTCCCCTCTAGCAAGCACCTCCTCAATTGATAAAGCACTAATCTATTTTAAAGACATCTTCCTAGCAAATTGGAATGTCTTCACAACGCTAAAACAAACAATGGTTAGAGGTCATCACCTCCCCTGGATTACCTCTGAATTACTAGCCTGTCACAGAGTCAGAGATTGGGCCTGGAAATGGCACAAACTCTCCCAGCTTTCAAATGACCTTCTTATTTACTGAAAACTTTGTAAGGCCTGCAAGGTTAGCTAAAACAGAGTACTTCTAATCTACCTTCATGACTAACATCAACTTCCCTTCCAAGTTCTGGAGAGTAGTCCTCACCCTCTTTAACCCCCATCCTGTCCACCCACCCCATACTTAAGATAAATGCCACCCTCATTGCCAATCCAATTGCAGTAGCTACTGAATCCAACTCCTATTACACTACTTGTGCTGATGAGCTACTCCAATCCCTTCAAAACTACACCCTTCCTCTTCCACTTCCTATTGCCTATGAATGGCCCCCTGATTCTCCCTCTCCTTCAATACTGTCTCCCCAAATGACACCCTAAATGCCCTGCTAGTGATCAACCCTTCAAAAGGCTCCTCCCTAGATGGCCTTGACCCTAAACTACTATCCTTCTCAGCCCCAGCCATCGCCTGCCCACTCTCTATTATCCTAAACCTCTCTTTCTCAACTGCCTCAGTACCTTCCCCATGAAAACATGCAGTGGTCATTCCCCTTCCCAAAATCAGAGACCCCACCTCCCCTGGCAACTATCACCCCATCTCTCTTCTCCCTACCCATGCCAAACTTCAGGAACACCTAGCCCTCTCCCAGTTCACCGCTTACCTCAGTGACTCCTCCTCCTTCTTCACCTTTATCAATCTGGCTTCAGGAAAACTCACTCCACCACCATGTCCCTTCTTCGGCTCACTGATTCTATCTTCACAGGAATGGACAATGGCCAAATCACCTCAGCCATTTTTGTCAATCTGGCCAAAGCTTTTGACACAGTCTCCCACTCCCTTCTCCGTGACACCATATCAACAGCTGGGCTATCCCCCTTAGCGACAGACTGGTTCAGGGCATACCTCACTGGCAGAACCCAATCAGTCAAGATCTCTGATGCAATTTCCCCACCCCTCCT
This sequence comes from Neoceratodus forsteri, assembly GCA_016271365.2. Lineage (NCBI taxonomy): Eukaryota > Metazoa > Chordata > Ceratodontiformes > Ceratodontidae > Neoceratodus > Neoceratodus forsteri. The sequence continues at coordinate 732,080,283 of CM028129.1, read as the reverse complement.
GATAAGAACTCGTGTCCCCCAGGGATCAGTGTTAGGCCCCATACTATTCTCTATTTTACTAAATGATCTCCCGTACACCTGCTCTCCCTTCTCCTACATTCACATGTATGCTGGTGATACAGTCTTGTATGCATCTGTCTCCTGCCCCACCGTGGTTGCATCCAACCTGCATCACGACTTCGACAAAGTTCAGCACTGGTTTGCAAACCACCAACTATCTCTCAACATCAAAAAAACAGTCTCTGTGACCTTTGTCACCAGGCAGAGACTCACCAGGTTTCCCTCTCTACCCTCTTTCCACACCCGTGATGGGACTTTATTCAAGGACACATCCTTCTTCAGGTATTTTGGTGTCTGGCTGGACCAACACCTGAACTTCTCTGGTCATATCGATGCCATTCAGAAAAAATTGTGTCCCAAGTTTGGCACCTTATTCAGGAACTGTGCTTGCATCCCACCCACAGATAGGCATGAGATTGTCCACAAGATGATCCTACCTATCTTCGACTACTGTCACATAGTCTACAGTGCTGCCCCTAAGTCCTCCCTGCCAGACTAGATACCCTCTTCAACTCCTTTTGCCATTTTGCCCTGAACACCCCCTCCTCACTCATCATTGTGATCTCTACCATGCACTATCCTTCTTTTCCCTGACAAACCAACTCTCTCTCTCACTGTGCAAATTACACCTCCAAGCACTGGCTGGGTGAACTTCCCTCCCATCTCTCCCCTGCCTTTACAACTGCCTCCCTCCTTCCCACTCACTAAGATCTACCGACTCATGAACCTTGGTGGTCCCACGCCACTCCACCCTTATTGGCCAAGGGTTATTCTTATTGCCTCCCAAAAATCTGGAATTCACTTCCCCATCAAATTCACCACTCATCCTCTTGCTACTCCGTTAACTCTGCCCTCAAGAACTTTCTTGCCTCTTCCAGTGCCTGACATGACCTTCCCTAATCCCCGCCATCTCCCCTAAGCCCATAATACCATATGCCTACTCCATACCTCTCCTGCTTCCTTCTGATTGTTCTCCTCCTAGTCCCCTACTATACCTCCTCCTAAAGTGTTCCTTACCCTTCTTTCTCTACCCTTAATCTATCTCCAGCCAGGGAGCTTGATCACTTCCTTGTGCAGGCAGGATCCATAGCGCATGGTGGGCAACAACTTTTCTCCTTTTCCCCTATTTCTCCTTTTACTGAACCTCCTCAGTCACTGCTAAATCATTGCCTAGTGCAGGCAAGGTCACACTGGTGGGGTACTACCCCCCACTATAGTTGACCACTGCTACCCCTTCGCACAACATCCCTCCCCCAACACTCCCTTCTCTTGCATCACTACATATAAATAACTCTCATCACCTATAACCTGTGTCCTACCAGTAGGGCTGTCCACTGCCCTGCCCAGATAGGGATGACAGGACACTGCTGAATTTCAATTCCTCCCTTCCCCCCCTTGGATACCCCCCACCTACAATACCTCTCTCTCATCACCCTGCCACACTCTATTCCTCCTCTCCTCAAATCCCAGTTTTGGTTAACATAGCCTAACACTGGCCTACCCCTACACTCAATTAAGCACTTATAACCTACCCCATACCCCTCTTATATGCACTTTAGCCCACCCTGTTGTCTCTGTTTGCCTCAAAAATCATGTTCTGCCTGTGTCTCTCCATAAATTTCCTTTCCCTTCTTCAATTCTGCTCTCCACAATTTTTTCATTCCCTCCTTCCATTCTTCCTGTCTTTACTCCAACCACTGTAAATCTTGAATATCTATGTTACACTAATAGCTACCAATTACTATTGAGTCACCTTACCATCTAGTGCTACATACTGTTGCCAGGTTATTATATGGGTTCCAGTGTTACCAACTGTCACCAACTGTTGCCAAATTGCTCTGTGTCTTCATATCCACTATAGTTAACTGTTGCATTGTTAGCCAATGTGATCCACCTGTAATCCCTCCTGCTCTCATTGTATGCAAGTAAGCAAATTGTATTCCAACATTATAACATTTCTCTGTATTCTATCCCATTGTTTCCTACCCCCAGGTCGCACTGGGAGATGAGCAACTTGTTGCTCAGCAGGCTTTCCTGGTGAAACAGTTCAATAAATAAATAAAACATATTTTCTTCTTACAATCAATAAATCATACTTCTTCAATAAAGTGAAATGCAGCAGAAGCAGGCAAGTAGGTTACAGTGGGGGTCTACTGTCCCCTTTACCCCTGATCCACCACTGTTGTTCACACTTTCAAAGACTCTTCTGTAGCCTCCTTTCTGCCTTCCTCTGTTATCTATATATTTATCTAAAAATCGTCACACTGAGATATCCTCATTTAAATGCAACACCTAGGACCTTATGCATTATTGGGCCTGGTACACACCAGAAAAGGCATGTACCACACCCAACAGCTATACACCATGCATCACCCTACACACTAACATGCAGGGAGGGCATGAACTGTCCCCAGCTTTTCCAGTGTATGGGCACATACTGTAGCTCCACACTAACAGAGGGACCAGCCTAGGGATGGACTTTGTGAGAAAGATAACCCAGCTTATGTTACACCCTATCCCAAATGTGTCCCATGTTTACATTTGAAGTCAAAGATGTTGGGGAGGGGGCACTGCTGGGCTGCAACTGATCTACATACATTTGTTTGGAGCTCTGCTGTTGCGAGGCAGACTTTCTATCTAAACTCTTTAAAATGCAATTTAATTTTGTCAAACTCTGTTGCATTGTTATTTGATGGACCCTCTGCTTCATAATATGGAAAAATTACTCTCCCCAAAAGTTACAGGGAGAAATGTTTCAACCTGAAGGCCTTCTGGCTACAACTGCTGAAGGAAAGGATAGTGGCACACCTGGAATCCAGTGATGCCCAGGTTCCAAGGCAACATGGATTCATGGCAGGAAGGTCATGTCAAATGAATCTTATAGATTTTTTGTTTTATTGAGTGACAAACGAGGTAGATCTGGGAGGAAAGGTGGACATTGCCTAGCTCGATTTCAGCAAGGTCTTCAACATCGTCCCACACAGAAGGCTGCTTAAAAAGATGGGGGTCTGGGCATGGGGTAAAATGTGATTCAGTGGGTCAGCAATTGGCTGACAGACAGGAGGCAGAGGGTGGTGGTAAATGGCATCCAATCAGGGGAGAGGGAGGTGACCAGTGGAGTACCTCAGGGATCAGTCCTGGGGCCAACCCTGTTCAATATATTTATTAGTGACACTGCAGAGAGGCTAGAAGGAAATATCTGCCTGTTTGCAGATTACACCAAGATCTGCAACAGGGTAGCTACTCCAAAAGGTTTAGAGACAATGAAGAGGGGCCTAGGGAAGCTTGAGAAATGGTCTGAGGTGTGGTAACTGCGGTTTAATGCAAAGAAGTGCAAAATAATGCACCTGAGAAGAGGGAACCCTGAGGAGAGCTACAGGATGGAGGGGAAGGTGCTGACAATCACTAAAGAGGAAAGGGACCTAGGGGTTATCATATCAGATGACCTAAAGGCATCAAAGCAGACTACAAAGGCAGAGGGGAAGGCTAGTTGCATGCTGGGATGCATAGGCAGAGGGATCACTAGCAGAAGGCGGGAGATGATGATGCCATTGTATGGAACATTGGTAAGGCCTCACCTAGAGTACTGCATGCAGTTCTGGAGGCCACACCTGCACAAGGACATTGACAGAATAGAGGCGGTCCAGAGAAGGGTGACCAGGATGGTACATGGCTTATACCACATAACATATGAGGAGAGACTAAAAGACCTCAATATGTACTCACTGGAGGAAATGAGGGCGGAGGGACATGATAGAAACATTCAAGTACCTCAAGGGCATGAACAAGTCACAATGGGGAGAACTTTTGCATTGCAGGAGTACAAGAACAAGGGGGCATGATATGAAATTGGAAGGGGTAAATTAAGAGTAAATGTGAGAAAATGTTTCTTCACAGAAAGGGTGGTGAATGCATGGAATGGCTGCCACAAGAGGTGGTGGGAGTGAGCACAGTGGGAGGGTTTAAAAATGCATGGGACAGGCACTAGGGAACCTTGAGGTAGGAGGGAGGAAAGACCACTGACCGATAGGGTCAGAGGTAGCATACGAGTGTAGGGCTTATGGGCATATTGGATGGGCCTAGCAGACCTTACCTGCCAACAATTTCTGTTTCTATGTTTATGGAGTGGTTGGAGTACGAGCCTCTCCTGCTACAGTGACCCACCCAGAAGGGAGCGTAAAGCCTAAAGCACCAAAGAAACCTACTCTTGCTTCTATACAAGCCTTGCTAATGAAGTTCCAAGCTGAAGTTAGGCTATCATCCTCAAGTACTGAACATTCCCTTACAGAGATAACTTCTCATTGTGCTGCTATAGAGGCATGGGTAGCGATCACAGCAAAAGCCGTCAAGAGCAATGAGTTGGAAATTAAGTCTGTCTCTGCGAGAATTCTTACCTTGGAAGGAACTATAAATGCAGCATCACATGAACGATTGGCACAGTTATCACAACTGAAGTATCTGGAGAATAACATGTAAAAAAGAAATCTGAGGCTCATAGATTTCCCTGGGACTGTTTCTAATACGGTATTAAAAGAAACTGTTCAAAATGCACTATCCGCTGTCTTTTCAATTGAGCCTTCTCTCTCTTTAGAATCCGTTTTTTGCTCTCCCTCATGTCAGGCTGAGGAGCCAGCTACTGATTTGCAGCAGTCTGAAGCAATATATATTATATTAACTTTTAACACTCTGACTGAAGAAAATAAACTGCTTCAGATGGCTAGACAGAAAAAAACAATGCATGTGTGATGGCCATTGATTTAATCTGTATCCAGATTTCTGTCTACAGACTCAGCGCAGATGAAAAAGATTCTTACCAATCTTGTCAGAGTTTAAAGATCAAATGCCAATGTTTTACAGATTTACAGTAAAAACATGAATTCAAGTCCCTGTGTCATGAGTAGTGTTTCCAGAAAAAATCATGCTGTTTGGTTTTGTGGTTTTCCTTAAATCACCATCTGTTAGTATACTCTGCAGTAATTGAAAACTCTGAAGATTTTTCTATTTCTATCAGTGATTGATGACATCATTCCTGTCTGGCCTGTTGCTGCAGCATTTAAGTCCTTAATTGCCTGAAGTAGCTGTTGCACTTCTCAGTCAGAGCAATCTGTAGGGTTCATTGTCTTTAATCCAAGTGTGTTACTAACCCATCTTGTTTGTGTTTAGATAGATTAGTTTACAATCTAGCATTCTGTTCTCATAAAGAGCTGGTTATTTGTGTTTCACTGGTTACCTGAAGTGCTATAAATGAATGTTTGTGAGGAATCTCCTGTCTGTATCACAGCCAAGTTCTTTCACATCAAAACTCTGCATTGTTTTTTGGCTATATAAACTCAGGGTTATTTAATGGATATAAAATAAATCTAAAGTGTGTTAAGTCATAGAAGTAGTGTATCCTTGATGTAGCCTCCAAACATATGTTCATGTGAGAGCAATATTGTTATGACAGCTTGACAAACAGGTGTCTGCCACACTTTGCTATTTTAGGAACATGTACTATATGAACTCACAAAATGCAATTCTCTGAGGGATTCTGTATAGAAATACATCATGTATGTGTGTAACTAGACATACTACAGTATATGTCATCCTGGTGCCCCTGTCTCTTGCCCCTCAGCTGAGGCTGCTGCACCCTGCTTCTCTCTGCCCCCACCCAGGCAGGGCCAATGCCACCTGTTGCCCCCGTTCCAGTCTGAAGCAATACCCCTGTTGGTAGACATTTTGCAGATTGTCACAGATCTAAACCTGATGGTTTAAAATTTGTGGGCATTGAACATGTGCCATCCATAAAAAATGGGGGTGACAGACCAAACCTGCTTTTACAACGGGAAAGTATGTGGATATACACTTTACACAGTGTGAATCCCCATGGTCTCAATGATAAATGGGGTTTGAAACCTTTTTTCAAAAATAAATAGTGTTATGTAAAGATGTAAAGCACTGAAGACAATGGCAACAATGCATGAAATGAATACAAATTGGGCCAAACCTCCAGCATGGCATGGCAACAGGCAGAGAAATAACTGCAAGACAACTTTGTTAAAGGACCTGGATAGGCTGTGGATGTAATCCTCCTAGATTTCTCAAAGGCCTTCGATAAGGTCCCTCATGGTCAACTTATTGCCGATATTATTAGCATCGGAATGGGGGTAGTACAACACAATGGGTGGAGTCATGGTTGAAGGGTCGTACTCAGAGAGTATGTATAAAGGGCTCTTATTCAGAATGATGTGACCAGTGGAGTTCCTCAGGATTCAGTTCTGGGTCCTTGCTTATTTAATATCTATATTGCATCGCTTAAAACAACAACCAATGCTTGGTTGACTAAATTTGCAGATGACACACGCTTAGGATACCCGATTATAAATACTGAAGATACAGTTACCCTACAGTATGCCCTTGATGAGCTTCAGAATTGGGCTAACCAAAAAAAATTGATCTTCAATGCTGACAAGTGTGTAGTAATGCACTTTGGGAGAAATAATCAGCATGCTAATTATAAATTTGGTGGTAAGACTTTAAAAGTAGTCAAAGATGAATGCGACTTGGAAGTTAGAGTATCCAATGATCTTAGTCCTAAACTTCATTGTCATACGGTTATCAAGAAGGCAGCAGGCATACTACACTGTATAAATAAACACATTAGTAGTAAAAGTAGTGAAGTTTTGCTTCCTTTGTATTCAGCGCTAGTGTGGCTGCGCTTGGAGTACTGCACCCAGTTTTGGGCGCCAGGTGATAAGGGCTCTATAATGGCACTTGAAAAAATCCAGAAGAGGGCCACTAGAAATATCATTGAAGTTAAGGGTTTAGATTATAATGCTGGACTGAAGAGACTTGGACTATACACACTGGAATATTGCAGAATATGGGGTGATCTCTGTTTGGTATTTAAAGCACTACATGATGATCAATTATGGGAGCTGCTGGGATTGAGCCTTAGGGAATCTGTTTACAATACCAGGGCACATCCACTTGAACTTATAGTTGAACAATTTAAAACTAAAAAAAGAAGTATTTGGTTCTCAATAAGGGTGTGCAAAATATGGAATAATTTGCCACTGGAAGTAGTAGCATGTGAAAATATGGACACATTTAAAATACACTTGGATATCTACTTAGGACAAAACTGTATAAGGGAATATAATTGGTATTTGGCCAGCATCATAGACTAAGGTCTACTAGCTCTGTATTACCTATGATACCTATGATAATGATATGTTATTCTTTTGATTATACCTCTATATCAACTTGCTGGTCATGTGTTCTAATTGCTTTTGTTGCATTCATTATGAATATTTTGAAGCTATGGTTAAAAGTAAAACTGTAGTTGTGGACAAATTGTACTACATATTATTTGGAACTTAATGTTTTTCTATCTCTGTTTCTCCTGAGGACTGTTTCCATTTCCATTTCATTTGGCTGCCCTCTAGCTCCTACGGTCCTCACTTACAAGGAGGTCCTATAACAAAGTTGCCTTGCAGTTATTTCTCTGCCTGTTGCCATGCCATGCTGGAGGTTTGGACCAATTTGTATTCATTTCATTCATTGTTACCATTGTCCTCAGTGCTTTACATCTAAAATTGTATTTTCACAGTAGTGGATGCGTGGATGTATCACACTTTAATATAGCTGCCCCACCTAGCGTTTAGAATGTATTAAAACACTGATTCTTAGCTAAAGTGAAATGGTCTTTATGTTTATTGTCTTACACATGTTTTTCATTTAATTAAATTGATTTTTTTAATTGGACCCATTATATAGGGTCACTCTTCACCAATTAATTGTTACCCCCTGATGAAGACTCTGTTTTGAGTCGAAGCGCTGGGACTAATAAGTGTTCTGTTTCTGTATGCCTGTTGGTCTTTTGGTGCATGAGCACTGAATAAAATATTTCATTGTTTAATATATTCAGTTTGGACCTGAATTTATCCTGAGCATGAACTTAGAGTGCTGGTTTTTTTTTTACTTTGTCTGTTTGTGGGCTGGCAGCCCTAATCTACAGCATTCCCCACTGTCTTCACGCCGATCGCAGCATACCTTTTTTACTGTGTTTATTCTCAAAAGAAGCCTGCATCAAAAAGAGGCTGCATGCACTGAAGAGTGCTTACACCAGCCTTGCACCACAAAATGGGCAGCATCATGGTGCTAGGGGGCTTGTGACAGATGCATGCCACCATATCCCCTCATTTAGTATTCCCAAAACCCTCCCAGAAGGCAATGGACTAAGTACCGTTAGACCAACTAAGGGCTGGTCTAAGGGTATTTAGACATCCTCTAGGAAGGTGTGCTAATATGCCACCCCCATCCAAAGCCCAGATCACCATGTAGAAATGTCCATAGTGTAGCATCTCCCACCCCCCTCCCCAAGTTCCAATTGCTCATCATTATTGAAAACACATCCCTGGTAGCCTCCTGCCCTCCCCCCATTGCCCATTATAACATACTTCCAGCCCCGATCCCCATTAAGTGACATTGTCAAATACCTGGTGGTCTAGCCACACCCCTGGCCTTGAGCTCAACCAAAAGTAAATATTTAATGATTTGACCATGTAGTCTAGTGGTCCCTATCTGCCTGATCCCATAAGATAACTTTTCCAACTTTTCTCGTAGTCTAGTAGTCCTCATTTCAGTTGGCAGTGCTTCACCACCTGTCCCACCCAACCCATAAGGAAAGTTGGAGTAACCGGCACAGTTACCTTTCACCACCAGACAGCTGCCGACTGAGTTCTGAATAAGCTGCATACTGTACATAGTACATGATCATTCATAGCTCATTGGGTGGCTGGCCATGGTGGTGAGAGGTGGGCTGTGCCAGTCACTGGCCCTCTTATGGGCTGGGGAGCAGTGTGGTGGGGCACTGCCAACTGGGGTGGAGGGTGGGAGACCACTAGACTACCAGGGAAAGGACTGGCAAAGTTTTCATGGGGATTGGGGCTGGGGGGACTGCTAGACCACCAGGTTAAATTATTAATTAGTAACATGTGGGTCGGAGATCAGGGCTAAGGCGACCACTAGACTACCAGGTTATATATATTATTAATTATTAACATGGAGATCAGGGCTAGGAGGACTGCTAGACCACCAGGTATTTGCCAATATCACTTAATGGGGGATTGGGGGTGGAAATGTGTTATAACTGGTGATGGGGGGCATGAGGTTACCAGGGAACAAGGGCATATATTGTATTATTTACCAAGGATCAGGGATGGGGGGCATGAGGTTACCAGGGAACAAGGGCATATATTGTATTATTTACCAAGGATCAGGGATAGTGGGCATGAGGTTACCAGGGAACAAGGGCAGATATTGTATTATTTACCAAGGATCAGGGATGGGGGGCAGAGGTGTGCTTATGCACATTGCTGAAGGCTTGCGGCAATCTGTCTAGGTGAGCCCTCGCTTTGGCACATTGCTAGGGTTGCCGCCAAGACCAAGCCCGATAGAGAATCGAGTGAAGGATCTGTGGCACATGGGTGATCGGTGCAAGTCGCCTTTGGTGCAGCTTGCACTGAGTTTTGTGAATCAGGCCCAGTTAATTTAGTAATATTCTTAGCTTTTTTATATATTTTTAATTTTTATTAAACTCTAGGATTACAAATACCTTTGAGCAGGAACTGCTCATTTATAAAGGTTCCACTTCAAAGGATGTAGGGTAACACACATACAAAGGTCAACAATGGTTACAATCTTAAAAACACAAAGATGTCTAAGCATTTATTATACAGCCAAAAATGGAGAGAGAGAGAGAGAGACAACATAAGCCAGCTTCAGACAAGGTTCAGGGTGAACAGTATATAGTTAGTACAGGGTAGGAGGGAGTCAGGAAAAAGTAGGCGGGCTAAAGGGCCATTGTTGGCAGGTAGAGGTGGGTGGCAAAAGTGCGAGGTGGATGGGATGGAGGGCCCCATATCTGAAAGTACCATTGAAGAGGGGAGGGGTGGGTGAGGCAGTGTGGTGTGGGGGGGGTAAGGGGCGAGAGTGGGGGAAACTGGTGCCAAAAAAGTGGAGCTCTAAGGGAGGTTACAGGTCACCTTCGACTAGGGTAAAATGAGGAGGCAGTTACTTAGGTGAGGTAGTCACACTCAGTCGTAGAGGCGATGAATAGTCGGAGTTGCCTTTTAAAGGCATTAAGCGTCTCAGTTGTGTTTCTTTGTTCAGCGTATTGTACCACTGAGGAGCCCTGTGCATGAATGATCTCTGACCCATTGTGTTCCAGCATCTGGGGACCTGGAAAATTTGATATAGAGCATTGTGTGTAAGCTGGGTACTGCTGTTGGCAGTAAGGAGCTTTGCCACTCCTGATGGCATGAGCCCAAGGAGAACATTTTTGGTTAACAAGCAGGTCTGGTATTGTATTCTACTAAGGAATGGTAGGCATCTGCCCTGGACGTACAGGTCACAGGTGTGTGTTAGGCGGGCGGCACCCATTAGAAGCCTACAGGCCTTGTTGAGTGTCACCGATATCCTCTGGAGGGCAGTAAGGGAATCAGAGCCATAGATGACTAGACTGTAGTCGACGATGGAGGTGACGGAGCTGTAGCTGGCCTGTCTAAGGGCATCAGTGGTCAGGCAATGCTTGTGCTTGTGGAGCAGGCCGATCCAGATGTTGGCGGCCTCAGCTACATTGCCAATGCTGTGCTGCATGTAAGAAAGGGAACTATCTAAGGCGATGCCGAGATATTTAAACCCAGGAACATGTTCAAGTGAAGTCCCCACGTGGTTCTTGACGGTAAGGGACAGAGGTTTATACTTGCTCCATGGACTGCAGAATGTCATGACCTTAGTTTTGCTGTAGTTCAGGACGAGTTTATGTGAGCTAAACCACTCTTCAACATGCCTGAAATCACACTGCAACTGACGCTCAAGTTGTTTAGAGTCTTGGTTGCTAGTAAACAGTACTGCATCATCCGCATAGAGTAATATTCTCTGCTGGCAGATGTTAGGGAGACTGTTCAGGAAGAGAGAAAAGAGTAATGGCCCCAGTATAGACCTGAGAGGACTGGTTTTTCATCAGAGGTGATGCCAGCAATCCTAACACGTTGGACTCTTCCCCCGAGGTAGCTAGCAAACCAGGTCAGTGCATCCTTGGAGATCCCGAGAGTGGTCGGTTGCCTGAGTAGGAGTGGGTGGTTAACAGTAGCAAAGGCCTTTATCAGGTCAATGAATACTGCCCCCCACAGATTCCTTGGTTGAGGGTGTCATGGATGAATCCAGTAAATTCCAACAGTGCTGTGGTGGTACTATGCTGTTTTGGGCACTGGATTTCTTATTTGTCTAGGAACTCGACAAGCTGGTCTGAGACTATTCATTCCAGAGCTTTAGATAAGGGTGGGGAGGATGGAGATGGGCCTGTAGTTGGTGTGCAGTGACTTGTCTCCACTTTTGTATACAGGTGTGATAGTCGCCTGTTTCCAGAGTGATGGGAATTGACCCAATCTTAGGAAAAGGTTGAAGATCTTTGTCAGGAGTTCAAGGATTTCATCTAGGACTAGTACAAGCAACTTCAGGTTCAGTGAGTCACCACTGTAGCCAGTTTTGCAGATGGCCCTGTATTTATAGGTTCTGGCTAAGTGCATTGGGATCTCTTTGAAAAAGAACTGTGGAGCTGTGTGTACTTGGGACACAGTGTCAAAGGGGGAATTGGTGGTGGGGGCTTTGAAAAAAATCAGGTGCAAGGACACTGGCAAGGTTGGAGAATGCATTTTTGAACATATTGGAGATGGTACCTAGGTCTAGCATAGGTGTTCCATCAATGTTGTGCATGGTGGGTGGTACCTTGGTATCCTTGCCTGTGAGGTCCTTCAAGTTATTCCAAAAAGTTTTCCCATCACCCCAGGAGTTAGAGAGTGCCTCCCTAAAATATTTGCTTTTAGCCTTCCGTATAGCTCGGGTGCAGCCATTTCTTGTAGATTTGTATTTTTGAATGTCCCCTTGCGCTGATATGGCTTGTGCACAGTGCCAGAGGTGGTCCCTTTGTTTGAGTCATGCTACAAGCTCGGAGTTTATCCATGGGTTAGACCTGCCTTTATCCTTCATCTTTTTAAGTGGTGCATGGATATCACAGGCCGCCGTAAAGCGGCTGATGAACAGTTCCAAGGCTTTGTCTGTATCATTGAATGAGTCACTTCTTGCCCAGTCCAGCCTGCTTAGATATGATTTTAGCAGCTGAAGGTGCCCCTGCTTGAGTGCCCTAGTGTATATTAGGGGTCTTGGTGAATTTGTTAGCCCAAGAGCAGACAACAGGCGAGTGGTCACTTAAAGTATCAGGGAGTACAGACACCTTAGAGATTCTTTTGGGGTGGTTTGACAGTATCCAATCAAGTAGAGTGTAGGTCCCCATCCTATAATTGCACCTAGTGGGGGTGGGGACAAACTGTGTGAGGTGTTGTGCCATGACAGTATCCTTGTAGGTGCAGGCCTTAGCTTACTTAGGTAGGTTCTGCTGTTGGATGGAGATGGATGGTGGCCCTACTAGCTGTTCCCTCTCTCCTTAGGAAACCCCTTTGCTGTCATCAGTGCATGCCATATTATCGGAGCTATACTGTTAACTTGAGCATCATATTTATGTTTCATCAAGCTGCCTGTTTCTGTCAATCTTCTTATTTATTTATTGAAATGTTTCACCAGGAAGGCACACTGAGCAACAAGTCGCTCATCTCCCGGTGCGACCTGGGGGGAAGGGGTACAACTGGAATTAGAAATTATACGTTCAAGATACAAGATCAACATTAACATACAGTTGTAAGGCAGGTGTTACAAACAGTGTTACAACAGTGTTGTGCATAGCATGATGGAAGAGGGGAAAATAATGAGTGCTGGTTTAATAAGTAAACAAGTGCTTACATGAAAAAAAAGGTGGAAAGGGGTGGAAGGGGTGAGGTGGGGAAGGGGGAAGAGTCATGCCCCTGGAGACCCCTTCACAATGTGAGGAACCCTGCAAGGGGACTGGGTGGACCAGAGATAAGAGGAAACATACAGTGTCCCAGAGAGACCCCTTTAAGATGGTGGGGGGAAAAAAGTAGATGAGCGATACAAGCCCCTTGGGGAGGCAGGAGAGGGACCCATGGAGAGCATTCAGGGTCCTTTACATTCTGTGAGAGATCAAGGGAGGCCAGTAAGGGGGAGCAATTAGTGGGAAGGGGAGAAGGGAGTGGGTGTGTACAGAGTAAAAAGAAGGTGATTGTAAGGGAGTAGGGTTTGTCTAGGACTTAGAGGAGGGAATTAGGAAGGGACATGGCAGGAGCAGCTAGGTGCAAGGTAATTTTTGAGGGAAGAGTTGATGAAGTAGGCGGAGGAGGAGTGCCGGATTTGGGGGATGGAAATGCCACATTTTTGGGAGGCAGTGAGAATAACTGGATTGGCCAATTTGGGTGGATCTGCGGAGGACAACCAGAGTATGAGAGTCAGTTGATCTAAGGGAATGGCAGGGTGGGGGGGGGTGTTACAAAGGAGGGGGTGAGGTAGGAAGGGAGCTCACCCAACCAGAGCTTGGAGGTGAATTTAGCACAGTGGGAGAGTCAACTATTTGTAAGAGAGGAGAAGGCTAGGGCATGATAAAGATTGCAGTGATGGGTGCGAAGGGGGCAGCCAGGGCAAAGTGGCAGAAAGAATTGAAGAGGGTGTCCAGTCTGGCCAGGGAGGACTTAGTGGCAGCACCATAGACCATGTCACAGTAGTCAAAAATGGGTAGTATCATCTTCTGAATAAGTTCATGCCTAGCCATAGGAGGGATGCAACTACAGTTCTGGATGGCTTCAATATGTCCAGAGAAGGTTAGGTGTTGGTCCAACCAAACACCTAAGTACCTGAAGAAGGATGTGTTTTCAAGTAAAGTCCCCTCAAGGGTATGAAAAGTGGGTAGGGAGGGAGGCCTAGAGAGTCTCTGCCTTGTGCCAAAGGTCATGGAGACAATCTTTTTGGCATTGAGGAAAAGTTTATGGTTAGCAAACCAGAGCTGAACCTTATCGAAGTCTTGCTGTAAGCTGGTTGTAACTGCAACAGGACAGGAGCCAGATGCATACAGGACTATATCATCTGCATACATACAGTATGTATAGCAGAGGATGGGGAGCAAACAGAGGGAAGGTCATTTAAGAAGTCATCGATCACTGCTACAATTCTTCTGGAGTTCCTTCCTAAGGTAACTTTTGCCAAGGGACCCTTCCCTCTGCACCTCTAGGGGTGGAACCCTCTTACAGGGTTCCTTGCTGTCAGTACCCCTACAGGTTGGTATTTCCTAATGGAATAGAGAGTGCGAATGGCCACAACATTGTACTACGGTTACACAAGCATAACATTATTCTGGTTGCGTAGGCCATTGAACCTATATTCAAAAATATTACCACCAATGGTAATACCACTTCAGTTTGTCATTGGTAAGCCTGCCTTTACTAACCAATTTACTATTTAACAGCAAAGAAAATTTCTGAATCAGGGTAGTTAAGTGAAATGGTGTTAATACAGGAAGTAAATATGGTCTAGTGCTTAGAACACCATCATTGGAACCAAGAGATCCCAAGTTAGAAACCCGCTAGAATCAAATATTCACTGTGTGACCTAGTGCAAGCCATTTAACCTCACAGTGTTCCAATCTACCCAGCTTCAGAAATGGGGAAAACAGAACCCTACCAAGAACAATATGGCATCCCAACTGGTCTATACTGGGTAAATAGGTTGTAAAATGAAAAATAATAAATGTTAGGCTCTGATTTAGGTATACACTATTATGAGCTTCAGTTTGTAGGCCGCACCAGATGGTTTGTGCAGAAAATGCAAGGGCTTTCCTCCCACTTACTATTTCATGTTAAAGGCATGACACACTTCCTGGTCACATGATCTGAGCCTCTGTATAGTGACGGACCTAAACATGAAATAGCCGAGGGCCAGGAGCGCAGCACAGCCCTCCCCAACAACTCCCTGAGGATAGACCCCCTCCCCGAAGCCCAGACAAGGGTTAGGGTCGTGACGGCCAGGAGCGCAGCACAGCCCTCCCCAACAACTCCCCGAGGATGGACACCCCCCCACCGAAGCCCAGGTACGAGGAACCAGATTTCAGACGCCTAAGGCAACATTTTCAAAAAATAAGTTCTGCCTGAGAAGGAAGCTCTGGTGCCTGCTTGCTCTGTTCCCTGCAGTGCCTGCTTGTTTCTATTTAATGTTGTAATCCTGTTTGACCAAAGAGTCGGCACAGGTGTGCTGATAGTTTTTTTAACTCAATTAAAGTCCTGCCATGCTTACTCTTATAGCGTTTTTGAATGTTACCTTAAGAA
The DNA here is from genome assembly GCA_016271365.2 of Neoceratodus forsteri. Lineage (NCBI taxonomy): Eukaryota > Metazoa > Chordata > Ceratodontiformes > Ceratodontidae > Neoceratodus > Neoceratodus forsteri. The sequence goes on along the minus strand of CM028129.1, from coordinate 732,064,957 downwards.
GCTAGCTCTGTTTAACCATAACCTCGTGGCTTTTAAATGGCGTTTTAATGCATGCTACGTTAGACACCTTAAGAAGCTAGTACTGGTAACCATAAAAGCAATTTTTGTAACCCTAGCAATTTTCACTCGTGCAAGCTTGTACTGCGTTTTAGGAATGTACTGTAATTTCCAGTGAATTCCCACAGTATGCTGGTTTTCAACTGCTAATCTCGCCTTCTCAGAGCACGCAGTTAGCCTCTCCAGTCTCTCCAATCAATAAGGGAAATTTCAGGGGAAAGGGCAAACAATCCAGGTGGGGTGAAGCTGCTAGTCAGCAGCGTTTCAATGTACAAAGCTTAGTCTAGGCAAAGCTACACTGTAAATTGATGTACAAAGCCTGCACATACGCTCACAGCAGTGTGCTGTTTTAGTACAAATCCTGAATCTGGAGATAAATTAAATTTACTAAATTGCCAAGTAAAGGAACGCTGAACTGGAGACAAAAGAAGTTTAATTCTGCCCAATAAGAAGCCCCACATACCTGTGATCATACCTGTGTTCCTCCTACAGCTCTGCAGTTACAAAAACAATTCTTTCTCTCTCTCCACAGATGAGGGTTAGGGTCGCGAGGGCCAGGAGCACAGCACAGCCCTCCCCAAAAACTCCCCTAGGACGGACCCCCCCCCCGAAGCCCAGGTACGAGGAACCAGATTTCGGACGCCTAAGGTGCCAGTTTCAAAAAATAATTTCTGCCTGAGAAGGAAGCTCTGGTGCCTGCTTGCTCTGCTCCCTGCAGTGCCTGCTTGTTTCTACCCCGCCGGCGCTGTGCACCGGCTCCCCACCACCCCCACCACTGCCCATGGTGAGCTTCTCCTTATACAGTCACTGTCACATGACTCTCAAAACCTATCAGCCCACTTCTCCACTTGCAGCTTATCAGCTGTGACCACCAGAGGGCCTTCAACCAAAATCTACACCCCCCAATTATTTTCTCAAGCAAGGATGCTGCTGCTACCTACCTTATTCATTTTCCTCCAACTAGCAAGTGATTCCCCCTTGCCACAAGCTACTCCCTCATGCACGATGCAGCCATCACCTATGCCCCCATATCTAACCCCACAACCCTATTACACCTCCTACGCACACACATTTCAGAAATCCATGACAAATGACCACTACAGTACCATTAGTCCCTTGATACGTCCCCCTTCATTTCTTATGGGTCATTTGGTCCTACACTCTACCACCTATCGAACCCCCCCACTACCTATACCTCTCGAACCACTTCATCTTGCCTTAATCCGCCCTGGGTCAAGCTTAAACACCTCCTCACCCTACTCCTACTCCTGTCAGGGGACATAGAGTCAAACCCTGGCCCAAATCCCCCAGTTTCTAACGCCCAGTCCCCTTTCTCTTTCCCAAAAGGCCTCCGCATCATCCACTTAAACACCTGAAGCCTTCTCTCTAAACTCTCCCTACTGCACCGCTTACCTTAACCCTGTGCCCAGACATCTTAGTCATATCCGAAACCTGGCTAAAACAGCACCACACTGATTCAGAAGTATCCCTACCAGGGTATACAATAAACAGGTGTGACCATCAAGGTAAAAAGAGAGGTGGAGGCACAGCAATGTACATCGCAAACAGGTAGCAGTTCTCTGTAGTAGACATCCCCATGCCCACAGGAAACATTGACTCACTACTCATCAACATCTCTCTCCCCAGCTCTAACCCCATCTATGTGGCCGGCTCATACTGACCCCCTGCACTCCCCGAGAGACATCCTTTCCCATCTGAGCAACCTCCAGTGTCTGAAGGGTTGGGGGTGAGCCCACGTCACCGCAATTTCATATAAACTGGCTCGCCAAGATAAAGCCCACCTAAAACCCCAAAAAGGCCCAAAATCTCTCTCAGCTCATTTCTGCTCCCACCAGGCTAAATCACAAAACCCAAAACCACACCTTGCTGGACTGGGCTCTCACCTCTCACCCTCATAGGATAATAAGCGTGGGCCTCCTACCTGACTCCATAAGCGATCATCATATGATTTTTATGGTCAGGAAGATACACAGCCCCCCTGCCCCACCCCCAAAGACACTAATCACCAGGTCATATAACTCCCTTAACCTAGCCTCCCTCCTGTCGGACCTAAGACTGATAAATTGGTCTTTCATCTCAGTGGCACCCTCCATAGACATAGCTCTCAAGGCCTTCAAAACAAATTTCCTCAACATTTGGGACAAACACGCACCATTACGCAAGAAAAGAGTCCGAGGAGCACATCTCCCCTGGATCTCGGCCGATATAATCAGTAAATGCCATGCCAGAGACCGTGCCTGGAAAGCCAACAAAAAGCTGGGCACTCAGGCTTCCCTCGATACTTACAGATCCCTTCGTAACGCATGTACAACCAGCATTTGCTAAGCGAAAAAAACCTACTTCCTATCGGCTTTCAATAAAAACATATATCATCCAACTGATTTCAGGAAATCTCTCAAATCCCTGCTCTCCCCACCCAACCTCCACCTCGACACTATAAATACAGGATTCCTCATCTCCCACTCCAATCCTAGTAGCTGAAGCTTTAATACTCACTTCGCCAACTGTGCTGAAAAGCCCTTCCTTCCTCCCCCACACTCACCCTATGGTCCCCCCCACCGCACCTGCACCCCTCAAACTGCCTCTACAACCACACCATTCTCCTTCCACACTGTATCCCAAGCAGATGTTTTTCGTTCCATAAGAGCGTTAAACCAAAACAAAGGGAAATGTTCCACGTGAATGGATGCAAAGATGCTTTACCTCCCTGCTCCAGCCATAGCCGCCCCCCTAGCCGACCTTTTCAATCTATCCTTTACCCTGGGCAAGATACCAACAGCCTGGAAGCTGGCCACCGTTATTCCCCTACCAAAAGAAGGTGACCCTTCCTTTACTGGAAATTACTGACCCATCTCCCTTCTTTCTATCCTGGCTAAACTACAGGAAAGACTGGTCCTGTCCCAACTCTCTCCGTACCTAGACGCCTTCTCCTTTTTCACCCCTTTCCAATCGGGCTTCCATAAATCCCACTCAACCACCACCTCCCTGCTTCGCATCACAGACGACATCCTCACAAGTATGGACAAAGGACATATCACATCTGCTATTTTCATTGACCTAGCCAAAGCCTTTGATACCGTCTCCCACTCCCTACTCCTTTCCAAACTCTCCTGTGCAGGGCTCTCCACTCAGGCCACAAACTGGTTCCAAGACTACTAGTAGGCAGGAAACAAGAAGTCAAAATATCCTCCCACACCTCACCCCCATTGTCTGTCCCTGCAGGGGTACCCCAAGGCTCAGTCCTGGGTCCATTACTCTTCTCCGTCTTTTTAAATGATCTCCCAGCAGCATGCTCCTACTTCTCCATTCAGATGTACGCAGATGACATGGTCCGATACACATCCGGCCCCTCAGCAATCAGTGTAGCTCCTACTCCTCCATTCAGATGTACGCAGATGACACTGTCCTATACAAATCTGGTCCCACAACAATCAGTGTAGCTACCCGACTCCAAGAAGACTTTAATGCCATCCAGAACTGGTTTAGGTCCAACCAGCTGTTTCTAAACCCCCAAAAAACTATATCCCTAACTTCCGGCACTCCACAAAGACTATCCCGTCAAGCCCCCAGCACCCCTTTCAAAACCCTGGATGGAACTCCCCAGAAAATTGTACAAGCTTCAGATACCTGGGAGTATGGCTAGATCAACACCTAGATTTCTCAGCCCACATCATCCTCCCTACACAAGCGGCTGCTCCCTAAACTTGTCGCATTGCACCGTAACAAAAGCAGCCTCCCCACACAGACAAGACATGCCATGGTGCAAAAAATGATCCTTCCTGTAATTGACTACGGTGATATAGTTTACTCCATCGCCCCCGGGTCTGCCCTGGCCAGCCAAGACACCCTATTCCACTCCTTCTGCCGCTTTATCCTTGGCTGCCCCCAATCAACACACCACTGCGACCTGTATAGCTTGTTAACCCTACCATCCCTTCATGTCCACAGACAATCCAACTGCACCAGATTCGCAGCCAAATATTGGTCCCACTCCGTTCCCCCTTACCTGACCTCTGTCCTCTCCCAACAATCGTCACCTATTTACTCCCTTAGAAGGTCAGACCCTAAACTGTTCCATGTCCCGTTCATGTGCACATCCAAAGGCCAGGCCACTTTTAACTACCACATACCTCAGTCCTGGAACGCCCTACCTGCCCCCATCAGGCATGCACCAAACACCCACCTACGCAACCAATTACTCAGGACACACTTCACCTCCAGCTGCTCCTGTTTCAACTAAGAATGTTACCAAATGTCACTCTGCTGTTAAACTAATACGTATTGTACTCTACCCCCATGTCATTACACTGTTTATGCCAATTGTATGTAAAATACCCTTGTCTGTATTTTTCTCCCAAAATATATGTATATGCATTTGCTGTCTTTGTACTGTCTAAGCAATTCCAGTTTATGTAAGTGGGTCTCAGCCCTCAGGTCGCATGTGGAATCGAGCATGTTGCTCAGTATGCTTTCCTGGTAAAACTCTTAAATAAATAAATAACTGGGGTATTTACATACATGCATACATACATACAAACAAAGAAATACCTCTCATGCAATCTACAAAGGCAGAGAACAGAAGACACAGACACAAATATTGCTGAGTTCTGCTTTAAGCAGGAAGGTAAGTCTGCAAAAACCACTCTACTGTGTGAGTGTGCCAGGAGTGAAAAATTAAACAAGTTAAAAAAACACTGACACCACACTACTGGCCGTGAAAAAAGGTTTTTTAAGGTACAGTAGGAAAAACAATTACCGTCCACAGACTGGGTTGGTACAATTACCTCAGCTGGTTTGATCTTCACAGCATCATCAGAGTGAAGAGAAGTGAGGGAAAAATTGCTTTTTTCATGGCCAGTAGAGTGGTGCTGGTATTTGTTTCACTTGTTTAAGCAGGAATTCATGGTGTCAAAGGATCAATCACACAGTCTGCAAAGGCTGAGAACAGAGGACACAAGCACACCACCTGTCTGTGTCTTCTGTTCTCAGCCTTTTCAGATTGTTCCACATGCCCTTCATCACCATGCATTCCTGCTTAAAGCAGAAGTATTTAGCTTTGATTATATAAATACTACACTTTTTAGCAAATAATCTTTCTGTATATAGAGAGAGACTTATGTCTGTGCCAAACAGCCACAATGTACTTGCTTTTTCTTTTTCAATTATGTTTATATATTATATTAATTTATTTATTTATTGAGAAGACTCGGACATACCTTTGAGTCAGGGACTCTTTTACAAAGGTTCCACATCAGTGAACAATATGCAGACAAATAAGGAACAGTAATGCACAGTGGCAGGTAGTGGTGGGTGAAGTGGGCTCAATCCGCTCTGTGAAGTGATTCGTGGAGTAAAGGAGGATTTGTGGAGTACTTCACATTATAATGGGTAACGCGAAGTCCATTGAAAACAATGACTTCGTGTTACTCCGCCTTCCCAGACCACTACGCCACCAAATTTTAAGGCGAAGTGCATTGAAAGCAATGTACTTCACCTCACTTCGCCTTGTTTTTAAGCTCTGAGGGTGAATTTTGCAGTGATTCATGGGATTTCAGGTCACATGGGCTCTGTATTGATCTGCACAGCCTCAGTTCGGGGTTGTGTGTGTAGAAAACTGTAGGAGACAGTGTGCTCAGAGAGCTGTCTGTGTTTGAAACCTTCTAAAAAACTATTAAAAAAGCATTTTTGAGTTTTGTTTTGGGCTCTAACTTTAGTTAATTGATTGTAAGAAACCCTCCTGTGCTCATATTATCGAACGTTTTTGTTTGTGTGTGGATTTTGAATGTTAATGTACAACATTGAATGTGTGTCGTAAAAGACAGTGAAAGTGTGCTTTGGGAGAGGGGCGTATCTGTGGTGAAGGTAGATTTAAGTTGGAGAAATAGAGATTTGTTTGTTTTCTGGTTATATTTTTGTTATATAACTGACTGTGTTAATGTACACACACAGTAATATTGTCAGTAATTGTTAAAATGTTCTTGCTGATTGTGTATTGTGTGGATCTGGTGCAGCAGTTCATTATTTCAGGTTGTTTACAATACATAGCATATTACTGAACTTTTCAATTTGCTATGCATTACTCGTTCACCATTGTAGACAAACTGTTCTGTGTGTGTGTGTGGTGTTGCGTGACAAAAAACAATACACCTTTTATTGTGCCATGACGTAATTGCAGGTGCAGCAGTGTGAAGCTGCTACCCACTGCAGCTGGCTGATTTTGTGGTGCCATCATGGTATCTGTTCTTTGTTTTGCTGCTTGTACTGCTGTAAAAATCTGCAGTCAGTGCTCCCCTCCACCCCCACCATCAAAAGGAATTTTTTCCAGATTGGATTGTTTGTGACCTCAGCACCACTGGTTACTGAAGGTGTTTTCACTTGTGAATTTGTGTGACCATCTCTATCTGTTGCTGAAGCACAGTTGTTTTTTTTGGCTTCACATCCAGCATCTCCCCAATCAGAGCGTGAACATGCCAAAATCTAAATTTGTTTAGAATATTGTGGTTGATTCCCCAAAATGCCCGCAAAGAGATGTGCAAGCAAAGCTGGTTCTCTCCATGGCACTGCTGCCAGTAAGATAGTCTGTAGGCATGGTAGGATGCAGATGCAGAAGTGCATTGCTGATGTGAGGAAAGGTATTTCTCCTGCAATGTTTTTTTACAGCCCAATCAGTAGCTTCACTCATAGTTGGAGGAGATGATGTTTTCCCAGCCAGTGGTGTTAGTGCAGTTGCTGGTGGTGGTAGTATAAGTATTGCTGCCTCAAGTTCGAATTCTGACCAGTGTACCATATCCAAAAATATAGTTGAGTGTGAAGCAATGGAAGTGAGTGGCAGTGTAGATTATGTCATACTTCCCAGTAACTTCCCAATAAATGAACCTGAAGATTCTGATAATCATGTCAACGATAGCATACAATGTGATCTTTCGTCCACCGCAGTTCATGTCACGCATTTTCCATGCAGTGATTCACAGTGTGGTGAAAAAACATCAGGTGATGGTGGTGTTGATGATGATGATGAATGTGATGATGAGGATGATGTTGCTGTGGTTGCAACATGCAGTCCACATTCCAGCATCCAAGCAGAAGATGTGGATGTCTGTGATGTTGATGAATATAATGATGATGTAATTGACCCCAGTTGGGAACCGGAAAAAAAGAAGTTCAAGGTGGCTGTGTCTGAGTCTGTTTGCATTAATCCTCCCCATAAAAACTTGTGATTTACCAGCTTCAGTTGATGATGATGACCCAGTAATAATGATAGGTAGTCGTGGTGGTCCGTTGCAGTCCAGGTGTGCAGTGCCAGAAACATCACGTGGCCCCCTCCCACTTCATTGCTTAAAAGAACGGAGTTCAATAAGCAGCATCATGGACATGTTAAAAGTAGAGCATCACAATCCCTTGTTTGGAATTTTTTTGTTCAAGATGCAAATGATGAGTCAGTTGCAATCTGCCAGGTTTGCCATGTGTGTGTGTGAGTCGAGGTAAAAAGGGGAGCCACCTGGGCACAGGAAGACAGCATACGCATCTTAAGAATAGGCACATGGCACTGTGGACCCAGCACAAGATGGCTGCTAATACCACAGTGGGGCGTTCACCCTCATCAGCAACCATAACGAGCATGTTATCCCCTTCCATGAGTGTTAAGTCCAGTAGGAAATTAAACGTGTGCAGTAGTGAGGAGTAGGAGTAGTGAGTAAGAGCAGAGGATTACTGCAGGCATGATGAGGTGGAGGAGCATAATGATTTTGAAATGTTGTCCAGTGCTGGTGAGAGTAGCAGTTTTGGTGGTGGTAGTGAATGTAGTATGTCTAGTGCAAGTGGTACAGCAACCCTGGTTGGCAAATCTGGCAAAATAACTGCATTTCTGGGTTTGTCATCATCACCTGTGCAACCGTCTTCATCAAACATCCACACTCCACCCCTTGCCGATGCTATTCATCACAGAGCAGAACCATTTGTCATCACATCCTGTGTAAAACATTTAAGTTAGCCCACGTAACAGAGTGTTTTTGCACATAGGTTGAAGTACCCCCCCAAGCATAGTGTCATGTGAACTTAATGCTGCTGTAGCTGAAATGCTGGCAATTGATCTTTTGCTCTTCTCCTTTGTGGAGAATTCTGGGTTCCAGCAGTTTGCTGCACATGCCTGTCCAAAATGGAAAGTCCCATCCAGGACATACTTTTCTACCCGTGTTGTCCCTGAGTTGTTCTGTACTGTGTCCGACTCAGTAAGACATGCCCTTCAACATTCCTCCTCTCCATTCATCCATTTAAGTATGGATATGTGGACAAGTGGCAAAACAGTGGGGAGTTCATAGTTGTGTGTAACTGCACACTGGGAGCAGGTGCCAGGGGTTGTTTGTGACATTGGTAGTGTGAATAATCAGTGCAGTAAGGTGGATTGTCATGGTAGCAATCTTCCAGGAATTCAACAACATGCAATGAGTGCTATGAACAATGTGACCTGTTCACACACTGGTGAAAACATGTTGGACCCCCCCGTCCCTGAGAGTTGGGTTCATAGCAAGTGACAATGGGTCATATGTGGTGAAATGCATCACGAATGGTGATTTTTTTTCATGTTCCATGCATGGCCCATTGTTTAAATCTTCTGGTGCAGGAGATTCTGCAGCACCCCTATTCTGGGATCTGGCACCCCCCCCAGATTGGCAGAGCTTCTTGTGCCGGCTCCCTCTACTCACTACTCCCTAAGATCCCTGGGTCCTGCTATTCTCAAGGTTCCTGTGACATGCACCCAAATGGGGGATAGGGACTTTGCATCCTGTGCCCAGAGGCTTTGGAACTCTTTTCCTGTCCAGGTCAGACTGCCCCTACCCAGGTGTATCTATGACCCTCCCTGTGGAAGCACTTGAAGCTCTCCTCAGTATGCGATTGTTCCAGACCTCCCTGAGTCTCTGCTCCATACTTGAGCTCAGTATCTCTTGTACCTAGCTCTGGCCCTACTTGTTGTTGCCTGCCTGCCTGGGTGTAGCCTTGTGCCTTTTGTATATATTCTGTATATTCTTGTTGGGTATATTGATATTGAAATTGTTCTGTTATATGTTCTCATTTTAATCTGAGCTATCCCGCTATGTATGTTATGTTTCCTGACTTCGGCATATGTCTGCACCTTATTTGCATCAATTTGTACCCTGTATGTTCTTTTATTCTTCTGTACTCTCCCAGGTCGTACCTGAAAATAGGCATATGTCTTTGTCTAGTGTACTTACCTGGTTAACAAAAGCTAAATAAATAAATAAACATAGGAAATGCTGACCGTTGCACGCCATATCTGCTCTCACTTTTCACAATGTACAAAGGCCCATGACCAACTGCGGCAGTTGCAGATGCAAAACAGCCTGCCTCAGCACCGCTTGAAGCTGAAAGTTGTCACCCAATGGAACTCCACTTCATACATGGCAGAGAGGTTGTATGAACAATACAAAGCCATCTCAGAATATCTTGTGATGCACTCTAGCTGTGACAGTTCCGGAGCCTCCATGTCTATGACAACTGAACAGTGGCGCCTCATGGACTCTAATAACAATTTTGCTGCCTTTTGAACATGCCACACAGGCAGTGAGTGGCGAGTCTGCCTCCATTAGCCAATCAATTCCACTGCTGCGGGTGCTGAGGCAGACATTGGTGAATGTATAGCATGGCCTTGATGTTGCCGGAGACAGTGCTAGCAGTATGTTGCCGAAACACATGCTGACAGTATTTGACCAGAATCGTCACATTTTGAGCATTCAGCGTAGTGACAACTTTGCCATAGCAACAATGCTGGACACATGATACAAACGTGGAATTGCATCAGTACTGGAGGGAGGGCCTGAACAGGTAAAAAATATCAGTGGCCAACTGGAACGCTTGGTTCATGGGGCACACAAGTCATGTGCCAAGGTCAACAAACTTCAGTAGCATAATCCGACTGAAGGTGTACCTGGAGGACCATCAAGCATATCCTGCAAGGGGAAGGAGACTACAGTTCCAAGTGGTCTGTCATCCAAAGTGGCTGGCGTCAACCCACTTTGGGAGGCTTTGTCCCAAGTGTGGATTTGTGAAATAAATGATTATGGAGAACAGGATGATGCAACGACCACTGGACTTAGTGTGGCACAGAGAATGGTTGAGTCATATTTGTCTGAAAACAGGCATCTGACAATAACAACTGATCCTCTTTTGTACTGGAGTGGAAAGGTCAGTGAATGGCCAGAGCTGACTGCAGTGGCAATGAAGTACCTTACATGCCCACCCTCCAGTGTAAGTGTCAAGAGGGTATTCAGCACAGCAGGTGCAATAGTCAGGGATCATCAGACAAACCTTTCGCTCTTGCAAATGTTAGTTTGCTAACATTCATTAAAATGAATGAGAGGCACATACCAGCAGAGACTGCAACCTCAGTATTCATACCCCTACCTAGTCATGGTGGTTTTGGTGATGTGGAAATGGACCATCTTGGTAGCACTGGCAGTGGCAGCATGAAACGGCCCACCAGTGATGTAGATGATGATACAATGGAGAAACAATTTCCCAGTGGTCAGACTTCAGACATAGATGACTGTGAGGGCAGCTTTCTTTATGAGGATGATGATGTGGTTAATGTTGGCAGGTTTTAACTGAAGTTGTTAAAATGTGGTGTGCCCCCCCAGACCACCACCACCTCTGGGACTGATGTTAGCCACTGCCACCACTGAGCATGAGTTTGTCTGCCCCGGACCACCACCACCGGACTGATGTTAGCCACTGCCACTACTGAGCATGAGTTTGTCCACCCCCTGGACCACCACCACTGGGACTTATGTTAGCCACTGCCACCACTGAGCATGAGTTTGTCCGCACCCCCCAGACCACCACCACCACCACCACCACCGGGACTGATGTTAGCCACTGCCACCACTGAGCATGAGTTTGTCCACCCCCCTGAACCACCACCACCACCGGAACTGATGTTAGCCACTGCCACCACCACCAGATGCAGGAAGATGTAACAGAGAATGTCATCATGTGCCGCAGCTATCACCACCAGCACCCACCACCAGTGTCATTCAGACAATATTTTTCCATTACATTTACATTTTCCATGCCAAGGCAGAGGGAGTTGAACAGGAGACCACATCCATTAGCCACAGGCACAAAGCTTCTTAATATTTAAACTATAAAGTGAGTATGTGTACTAATTTTTTTATGCTATTTAACTTCCTTTAGCTGCATGTTTTGTTTTCTGTAGCTTTTCAGAGCCGCAGTGGTCAAACACATACGGTAAATTTACTTTGTTTTTTTACAAGTTAACAAAAAACTCTCCTTCGCTGAAAGTCAATAAGAATGGTACTGCAGCTGTACCATACACAGGAACCTATTTGAAATCCATACTGGTAAGTATCAAGATTTTATTTCATCCGTTCAATTTTTTTTGAAAGACTGCAGCAAATGCGACTGAGTATGATTCATAAACTAGGTGACATTTGTATGTCACCAAAACTATTTCTGTAAGATATCATGCACTGTATTCTGAACTTGCAACTGTGCAGCCCTGACCATGACAGTGTTGAAAAAGTTGCACACAGGTTGTGTTACTTGACAAGATGTGGTTTTGAAATGTAACTTGACTTGAGATTGAGAATTAGGGACAAATTACAATCAAGTCGTAAGAAGTCATTCATTTCTTTTTATAGGAAACTTCCAGATGCTTTGTTGTTGTGTCAAAGTGGCCTTATCCAAAGAAGTTCTTCAACATCAGTCCCCCCCCCCAAAGCCGGGGAGACACGCAACATGCAGAAGTCATTTCATTCGATGACCATGACCATCATTAACAACCAGACTAGAGAAGGATGCTGATGAAATCTGTGAAGAAGTAACCAAATAAGAAACCATTAGAGACAAATCTGCAAATATGCTTCCCCCACCCCTAAAAAGAAAAATACTTACCTTCATTTGCTTGAGAGTTATCCATTGCAAATTTCTACGCAAAAAGTTCTCATCGAGCACTGGAATGTGCACACCAGCAGTATCTGTGACCTGTGATACAAAACAATATAATGAGTACATATTCATGTCAACCACCCACCTGCAAAATACACAAATATATATCTGTATATATATATCAACTCACCAAGGCTAGTATTAGTGAACAGACAAAGGGCACCTTTCCATCCAGTTGAGATGATCACATTACATTTGCTAGAATCGCAGCACGCATTGGACTAGCAACAGTTCGTTTACGGTCATCATTTTATTCTGGGGGACTTTGCATGTGGTGTAACACTCCCATTTCATTTTGTTACCACATGTCAATTTTCTGGACACAAGGCAGATGCATTTTGGGGATGCAGATAAAATCTGGGAACTCTGTGTGACCACTGTGCACATGACTGAGTGCACCATTAATTCTGGGGGACTTTGCGTGTGGTGTAATGCTCCCATTTCACTTTGTTACCACTTGTCAATTTTCCGGACACAAGACAGATGCATTGTGTTTGTTTGTGATTGTGAGCTCATGATGTCATACTGACATTATCAATCAAAGCAGCATTGCAAGAATGTGGTGACAATTTTGAACTGTACTTTTTTATGCCATTTTACATTGCCAGCCACTAGTTACTTCCGAGTCATGACTTGAATGATACACTTCTTTTCACAGTTTCTGTCTGCTTTACTACTTTTTGTCATGCATGAAAAAAAAGGAGCACACCTTTCGATGTTGTTATGACTAGGTTTGTAGCACTATTTGCAGCTGCTTTTCAATAAATATTGTTCTGTGGGGTCATAAAACACTGTCTGCTGCATAACTCTTAATTTACAACAGAAGTGATATATAACAACTAACTGATGTGATGGAAAAAAACAACAGAAAATACTGATAAAGACCTGGTCAGCACCATATTAAAAGGAGTGCTCCTTTTATTATTTCAGACATGAAAAAAAGTAGTACAGCAGACTCAAATACTGGAAATTATAGTATCATACAAGTCAGGATGTAAGTAAAGTAAGTGGCAATGTAACATAGCATTAAAAAATATAGGTCAGAGTTCTCAACAGATTGTTGCACTGCTGCTTTACAGAGATTCACCATGTTACATAGTTATTATGGTGTTGCACCTAATATATGGGTATATGGGCACCTTACTTCCAGGGGAATCTTTCTTGCTCCACGTGTCCTTACATAGTGCAATACACTTCTGTCAAAACCACCCGTATTTTCATTAAAGTGCATCACGTCATGGAAGCATTCCCGTTCTGAAAAGCTGCCAAATTCTGCCCCCCTTTCTCAGCAATGTTAGGACATGATGCCAGGGAGAGTGCAGGTGCATGCTCCACTATAGTGAATGTCCAGCAGCTTTCCGAATGTTTCTTTGTGTTAAAAAGGTCAGTTTGTGGTAAACCGTGTGGGCACGTTTCCAGTAACAAAAGCCTATAGCCTAGCCAGCATAATATAATAGCCCTCAGAGCTGGTCAAAACTGCTACATTAATGCCCCCCACTGAGCCGCAATGTCAGTATTCACAATCACCCTAATATGCAGCCAGCAAATAACATGTTCTCAGCAGTTTTAAAAAAATATAGGAGACAGGGCAAAGATCGTATAGAACACCACCCTGCAGACTTAGAAATGTTAAAATCATCCCCAGTCCTCTCTCCAGAAACTCCTCAAGGGCTATTATACAAAGTTTGGCTGGATGTACAATTATGTATGGTACAGAGGGGTTGTGAATGTCTCAGGCAGTTGAAGCCTGAACATTTCAGAATTAAAAAAGATCACCAAGGAAATGAATACATAACACTAATGTTCAATGAGTACACCAAAAATCACAAAAGAAATGGTGCCACAAAACATCAGTACAGAGGCTATATATTCGAACTTCCACATAACCCTCTGTGCCTAGTTACATCCTTTAAAAAATACCTTGAAAAGCTTCCACCAGACCTTCTAGCCTTCTACATACACCCTCAGAAAATAACAGAAAAACTCCTCAGTAGCTGTAACATCTGGTATACTCGGGAACCTTTAGTAGTGAACTACTTAGCAAGCCTCATACCAAAAATTAGCAAGGAAGCAAGATTATCGACCTGTTACACGAAGCATTCAATGAGAGCTACCACAGTACAATTGCTTTCTGCAGCAAGCATCAACTCCAGGGAAATAATGACAATAACGGGACATCGAGCAGAAAGCAGTCTGTGGTTCTACTGGCCTGCAACTCCAAAAGGCAGACAGGTTTGGAGCAATATCTTAGTCTGTAAAACAAGAGATCCAGAAATCCAAGTAAGTACTTCACAAAAACAACTCAAAAACAGTCCTGCATCTCAGTCTCCATGCTGCAGCAATTCTCTGCATCAGGACGAAACCAGAAACAGTGTCAGTTCCTCAACCACCGAGACTGCACAAAGCCTGAAAAACCAGCCACCTACCACAGTAATCCAACAGTTTAAAGAAACAAATACCATTTCTCCTTTCATAATCCAGCAGTGTTACATGGAGCATGTAGAATTTATAAACTATGCCAAATAAAAATGTTCCTTTCACAAACCAATTCAGATGCTACAGACCTCTGAACTGTAAGCTGATTACCAAACTGAATGCACAGTTCCACTATTTAAAAACAGTTCCAGTAGTTTAGAACTTTTAACAGCTAATTTTTCTCTCCAAGTTGTGTTTTTTAAAAGTTATCAATGTTCATATCTTCAAGCTATTTAAAAAAAGCAAATTTAAAGTGTTACAAACACATAAGAAAATAGGATCAATTTATGTCTAACATAATAAAAAACTACAGATCTTTCACTGTTTAGAAAATGAAAACAAAAAAAACTTTTACACTGAACTCTCTCTGAAGCGTAATTTTATGAGCCCATTTTATAAGCACAATAACACACTCTGAGGTGTGATTTATTGCCTGATGAAAGCACGCACAGTGGCATAAGGTACTCGGAGCAAGCACCTCTTGCCTTAGTACACCCCTTGGCATGCTCTTATCAGGCGATAAACCACACCTCATCATGTGTTATTGCTTGCGCACTTGGTTTGTTATCCATTTTAGATACCCAAATACTTCCAAATAGGCACAGACTGCCCTCTCTTCCTTCAGAAGATCAAATAAGTTTTAAGGTCTTCAGCACACCCCAGCTGACTTCCATCAAGCACTAAACTGCATGCCTTTAAACAACTGTGTTGCATCATGTTACTTGTATTCAAATTTAAACTATGTGTTATTCACTCCTGTCTTATCGTGTATACCAGCTTGCATGTCCAAAGGGCACTGTCACTTTACATCACATTTAGCTGCATGGTTAACTCACCAATTACTGAGAAGGAAAAGATTCAGTCCTCCAACCAGCTCCTGACAAAGTTGTGTTCGTATCACAAAATGTCACCCTACTACGTTATGTGTGTGGTGAATTAAATAAAGAAGAAATATTGTTTAGGTGGACCAGTGATGTGAACCCCATCCATTACTTGAATGCTGTAATCATGCACACACACACACACACACACACACACACACACACACACACACACACACACACACACACACACACACATATCCAGGTCTTCTCTTTTCCATGGAGAACAGTCCCAGTACTTTCAGCCAGTCATAGCCCATGATTTTTCAAGATGTCAGCCATTATAATCGCTCTATCCTTAACTTCTCCAATGTGTCAGTACCCTTCCTCAGATATGGGGACCATAACTGCATACTATACTATAGATAGGGTCTGAACAAGGAGCTAGATAAGGGTATTATAATGTTTCTTGGCCTACTTAAAAATTGTCTCTTAATGTATGCAATGATTTTGTTTACCATACTAGCTGCTATATCACATTGCTCCTAGCATTTAAGGTAACTGTTGATCCATATGCCCAGGTCTTTTTCCTACTTGGATTTAGTACTCTCTCTGCCCTTTAGGACATTTTTTGCATTTCTGTTCTTTCTTCCTTAGATGTTTCCCCTTGCATTTTTTGACATTTTCATCTGTCATCTGCAGAGTTGAGAATAGTGGAGGGAATGATGAATGGAGACAAAAACACATTTCATTGCTAATGAGAGCAGCAAAAATTAAAAAAAGAAGGAATTGAGGGGTGTGCCACAGGGATCTGTCCTGGGACAGATCCTCTTCAATATTTTCATCTGTGACATTGTAGTGAGGATACAGGCAAGATATGCCACTTCACAGATGAGTCTGAGATCTGAGGGTGGGTGGATAGTGAGGAGAGGGTCAGAATTATGAAACAGGGTTTGGGACACTGGAGAGATAGCCAGAAGTATGTTAGTTAAAATGTAATGCCAGGAAGTACAAGATAATGCACACCAAGGTAAGAAATCCAAAAACTGATACAGACACAGAATGGGGGAGGTTGTAGTAGTAAGCATAATGGAGAAAAGAGACTTGGGGATAATAACGTCATACAATCTGAAGACAACAGTGCAATGCAACAGAGCAGTGTGAACAGTAAATACGATGTTGGGGTGCACAGGGAGGGGGATCAAAAGCAGGAGAATAGAGGTGCTTTTACCACTGTATGGAACATTGGTTTGTCCTCACCTGGAATACTGTGTGCAGTTTAGGAAACTTCATTTGAGGAAGGACAAGGACAGGGACAGAGTGGAGGCAGTGCAGAGTAAGGTAATCAAGATGATCGAAGGACAGCAAGGAAGGACTTATAAGAAGAGATGGAAATATCTAAACTTATACATGCTGAAGGTGAGAAGGAAACATGATTTATTTATTTTTTGTTGACCGGGTAAGTGCACTAGACAAATCCTGCCTATTTTCAGGTACAACCCGGGGGAGGAGGATACAGATGAATGCCAACTGACCTCGAACCAGATTGAGCTGTTGGTGGTATTTTTAGTGAATGAGGGAAATTTGGTCAGGACACTGGGGAAATTCCACTACTCTTGTTGGTAGGGGGCCCGATGGTGGTGTCTCATTCTATGGCTGACATGGCAGTAGAGAGGTCTGTGGATGGCTCGGACACCAGTATGAATGAATCGGAGAAGCAAGAAGGGGAGACGAGAACTGAAGAAGTGGCGGCTGGGATGCAACTGCAAGGTGGCCTGCATATCGCCCGTGATAGCAGTTCCATCTCCGAGTCTGGGACTGTTCTTAGTTTAGAACAGAAAAAGCAGTGTGTGGAAGAAGAAGTCGAAAAAAGTATAAACCAGTTGGATGATGCAGTCTCCCAAAGAGACAATGACCGTAAAAGGAAGCGATCTGTGGCTTCACCAGCAAAAGGTGATGGATCGGGTCCTGGGAAAGTTCAGGCAACTCAGGACAGCCTAACCCCCATTTCCTGGCAAGGAAACTAGGCTCCCACGTCATGACTGGAGCAAGGGAGATGATGCAGAATGGACAACAGAACACACCCTATCTTCGGCGGGATGGATGGCCCCCTCTCAAGGAGTTTGGCAGCCGGATCCCACCTTTTCAGACCCCATTGCTTCATTTTCTGAGACTACAGCACCGAAAGAGAAAGAAATGGACATAGAGGGAAACTCGGCCCTTCCAGGTAAAAACCTCTCTTTAGAGGGAACAGAACAAACTCTTAGGGAAGGGGACGAGTTGGGGCCTCAACAAGCTAAAGGTGGGGAACCTCTACCTGAGGGGAGACATTTTCTAACACTACTGCACCCCTGACCTATGCCAGCCATTTTCACAAGACTGTGGACTTAGCCAAAAGATGAAATGCTGTGTGACTCCAATATATAGGACACAGAGATTCTGCCCCAGATCATTTTCATGTGGGCAAAATAGTACTGAAACAATCTTTGGGGTTTTCCCCCCTCGAAGGTTTATGCCTTAATTCATTCACCAGGAGAATATACCTTTGATATAAATTTTCGGACTCCGGCCTTGTTAGAAAGATTTTGGTGTAGGTTTTCTAATTTAAAAATGAACCCACTTTGGGTAGATTTTATTGTAATACCTTTGACGAAACAACCCTTTAGAGTTGTTACAGTTCTCTTTCATAATGAGGGGGAGAATATCACAGCTATTGTCTATTGGATGGAAAAGAGACGCACCATTTGGGGAATCCAGCTCCAGTACTGGATGATGAGGGTTTCTGGACTGGTGGCTGGAAATTTAAAATTAAGCTACACCAGTCTGATCAAGATATTGTACATCTCCCAAACTGCTTTTTTATAGGGCGAGATAAGCGTTTTCTGTTCTATCCAGGGCAACCCAGGATGTGTTTTAAATGTGGATCTCATAGACACATTAGCACATCCTGTGAAGTGCTAAAGTGTACTTATTGTGGGGAAATAGGCCATGTTAGTGCACATTGTTTCCAAGAGCCTAAATGTAATCTTTGTGATGATTTGGGACATGTATTCACGGACTGCTCTTGGGCTGCCAAAAACACAGAGAATGCAGATTTTGGGGTCCAGGATTATTAAATTAAAGAAGCCACTAACCATTCAGTATACACTGGTTCTAGACTTCCCCCTGATAAAAGGATAACAAAAGAACCTGATAAGGTATGCCCCTTCCCCTTTGGTTGTGTTGAATATCATCCCTGGGCTTGAATAAGTCCTGATCACTTCGCAAGAAATAGTGGAGAATCCCCCCCACCTGTTCGAACACCTATTCCCCATGATTTTATGGTAGTTCATAGTAAGAGAGGACGAGGCTCTAAACCTAAGATTCCAAAACTGTCTATAGACCCCTTAGAATATAAAAACCCTTATGATGTCCTGCAGGATGCACCCACAGAGGGGAAAGATGGGTTCTCTACTCCTATGGACAGCCAGCAACAGGTAGGAGAACTTGTGGACCCTGGAGAGGTGATAGATGGTAATCCAGTCCCTAAAGTTAGTGGCAGGGTCACCTGGGCCTCAAGTAAGGTGAAGTGATAAAATTTCCCTTTCTTCCTTCTTTTTCTCTCTCCTATGGCTTCTCCTAGATATCAATTCTGATTGGCATCCCTGAATGTGAATAGCATCCAGTCAGACTTTACGAGATTGGCTACTTATGGCCATTTTTTAAAGACTGATTTGGATTATTTGTTTATGCAAGATGTTTGTTTACATTCATTAACACTTATAGAGGCAGCAACCGTAGGTTGGATATGGGGGGCCAGTGTTTGGTCTCGTTTCTTGCTCCGGCATGGGGATATGTTTTTTCTCACAAGTTAAAATACTTAAGCAATTGGAACTTGTAGAAGGTCAGGCATTATTACTGGATATTTTATGGAAGGGTCTACCATTCCGTTTAGTGAACATATATGCTCCCCAATCAAAATATGACACAATGCTTGCAACACTGCTCTCTTCCTAGTATTTCGGAGGAACTGAGGAAGATCTTAATTGATCCTATAACATTATTAGAACTGAGACAGGTTACTTGGTCACTTCCTATGGGTACCTCACCTGGCAATGATGGACTGCCTCATGCAATTTATAAAATAATTTGGGAAATGTTAGGAGATGAACTGGTGGTGGTTTTGAATAAAGCTTTGAATTTAGGGATTTTACCGCCTAGTATGTATGAGGGGGTATTAGTACTCCTATTTAAGGATGGAGAAAGAGGAGAGTTAAGGAACTGGCGATCCTTAACTCTTCTTAACACAGATAGTAAATACTTAGGAAGGTGATAGGGAACAGATTGGTAGGATCATTAGATTCGATCATTCACCCTACACAATTTAGTGGGGTACCCACAAGGAAGATACAAGATGCCTTGATACTTATCCGGGAGATCTTGCAGAAAGGTAATAACCAAGCGCTACTAGGACATTTGGTTAGCCTGGATCAATCTAAAGCCTTTGATAGAGTAGAATATGTATATATGTGGGCAGTCCTGCAGGGTTATGGGTTTCCTGGTGAGTTTATTTTTTGGTTGAAAGCATGTTACAAAAGTATTTATTTACTACCCACTATGAATGGGTGGGTAGGGGATAAGATTCTGGTTGGTAGGGGAGTTCTGCAGGGCTGTCCCCTTTGCCCACTTTTGTATTTGCTATCTTTGGACCCCCTTCTCCATAGGATGCATAAAATAGATGACATTATGGGACTTTCGGTGAGTAGTTCAGATACACAGATAAAGACAATTGCTTATGCAGATGACCTATGTCTGGTAATTGCTGATACAGCTTCGGCTATTCTGGCTCAGGAAGAAATACGGCTATTTTCAGAAGTGACTGACTTGATTGTTAGCAATGGTAAATGCTGTATATTATCCTTGGGGTGTGAGGGGTCAGTATGGTCCTCTATTTGGCAGTTTCCGGTGGTGACCAGTTATACCAAACTCTTGGGTATTTTGTTTGGTGATCCTGATCCACAACTTTATAATTGGGATTTAAAGCTGAAAGCTGCTCATGAGATGGTCACAAAATGGAATAAGGAAAAGGATTTACATGATTAAATCACATTTGCTAGCAATGTTTTTATTTTTGTCTGTAGTTCCCCCTCCCCAAAATCCTTAGAAACCACAGTCTATAGTGTTTTTTTTCAGTGCCTATGGGGGAGTAGATTGAACCCCATAAAGAGAGGTGTTACTTATCTACCCATAGCCAGAGGTGGGTTGGGAATGATTAATCCAGTAGCCTTTTTTTTATATTACTTTCCTTTTTCACAATATAGTCCCTATCCTACAAAATAAAATAAAAATATGGAACCCATGGGTGATGGATGAGTTTGAACCTATATTGCAAGCATGGGGTTCTTCGGATGTCCTTCCTAAGCAGGTGAGAATTTCTGTATTGGCCACTGTTTGGAAAGACATAGTGGGAAAAATTGAAGTTTGGAAACTCCTACAGACATCTTAACACAGGATCTCGAAAGGCAGTATATGACTGGTTAATGTTGACAAAGTTTTATGAAAATCCCTGGTTCACTGAACTTCCACCTGGGAGAAGAGATACTCTGACATATTTTCTTTGTAGCCCTCACATCCCTGCCTATATGTGGGATTTGATTTGGCTTTGTGCACATCAAAAACTGGGGTTAAAAGGAAATATGAAACACAAAGGGGTGGCAGATCATACCTGTTCAAGAGTTTCTACTTGTTTTGAGGTAGTAGAAACTATGCAACATTTGTTTGTAGACTGCCCATATGCTGTAGAATTTTTGAATATCTTTCACACTTATTGGCCTTCTAACCCCTTTAGGGTAATAGACCCAGAAATTTGGGTAGAAGGGTTTACTCCCAGTATCATGGGTCAAATTTGACTCTGGGACAATACAATTGTTCATTGGATATGTTAAATTCCAGTTATGGTAAGCCAATTGCGAATTGACTATAAGGCAGAAGACACTGTCCAGTACATAAGTTTTCAACTCAGCCCGGAGAGAAGTCTCCCGTTGGTGCACTTTTTAGCAAAATACAGCCTCACCCAACCTTTTTAACCTATGGTGGAGACATATGTCCTGGTTAGACATGGGCTGAACATTAGGTCATAGGGGTTAAACATCCCTCCGTTATCTCCCCTACCTTAGGTATCTGTGTGGTTCTCCACATTCTCATATGCACTTAAGGTAGATCTTAGATTGAAGCATTAATATTCAAAAGTTATGAGTATGATTGTCTAGTTTTCTTTTTTCAAATTTTTGTTTGTATGTCCTGCCTTAAATTGTGTTTACATTCCCCCTATGCTTATGGTTGAGAGAGGGAGGGGGTATACATAAAGGCCCAGATATTCAAAAGGGTTGCGCCATGCGCAATAGAGATGCGCCAGTGCAAGTACGAAAATGTGCCATTCTGTGATATTCAGCAGGAGGCAACTGCGCCGCACAAGCCGCAATGCTCAAGAGTGCAATGGTAATGAATGCATGTGCAGCCGTAGTGGGAGGAACTATGAATAAATGGTGCAGTGCAATATTCAACAGCATGCACCATGCGCAATAGGGGAACACGCGGAAGTTGCGCGATAGCAGAAATGATCCAAAATAAAAAGGAACAAGAGAGAGGCACAAGAATGCTACAGGGAAGCCAGAGGTGGGAGCAAGGTGACAGCAACAGGAAAGAGGGTAGCAGTGAGTGGGACTGGGCAGGAGCAGGACAGGGCACACCTGGGAACAAACAGGAACAGAACAGGAGTGGGGAGCCTGTGCCACTGTGCAGGAGAGACAGGGAGGTGCCACAGTGGACTGAGGGCATTGGCAGTAGGCATGACAGCCAAAGGCTGGAGGTGTACCCGGTGCAGGGGGAGCATCACAAAGGACAGTGGGGGGAATGGGATAACAGCTGCCGGGGGGGTAAACACCAGCCAGGGACATGGCTAGTGCCACCTCCCAGATGGAGGCAGTAATGAGGGGTGTGAGAAGACAGGCAGCAGGGGGGCACGGCTGTGGAAGGGCCAGTCGGTGGTATGCCCCCCAACAGGTGGTACCGAGCCCGCACCACCTTCGAGCACTACAGTGACACAGAGATTGTGGGCTGGTACCGCCTGAACCAGGTGATCCTGAGGCAGCTCTGTGAGCTGTGCAGTGATGAGATGCAGGCACCCACACGACGGAGCCATGCTCTCTCAGTGGAGACAAAGGTGACAGCTGTCATGTGCCTGCTCACCATGGGCACTTTTCAGAGACCAACAGGGGACACAACAGGCATAACCCAGTTGGCCACGTCATGCCTACTCACACAATTCCTCAGCGCACTGCTGCCACATGCTGTGGAGTACATCCATTTCCCCAGCACACAGGCGGAGCACACAGCACACATACAAGAGCTTCACAGAGTAGCACGTATGCCTGGCATGCTCGGGGCCATTGACTGCACTCATGTGGCCATCCACACACCACCTGGTCCAGATGGTGTAGCATACATCAACAGAAAGGGTTATGCCAGCATCAACTGCCAGGTGGTGTGCGATGCCAGGGGGTGCATAACTAATGTCTGTGACACGCACCCTGGGAGAGCACATGATGCCTTCATCTGGCACCAGTCTGCACTATGCCTCAGGTTTGAGAGTGGAGACATCCCCACTGACCCCCTAGTGGGTGAGTATGCACATCACGCAGGATGACATGGGCATCTGGGGTAGGGGGTGCATAGTCAGAGGTGCCATGGGTGCCGGCCTTGATGGCCCATGGCAGAGCAACACTGACCACCATACTAATGTCCACCCTCTACACACAGGTGACAGTGGCTACCCACTCCGTCCCTGGCTGCTCACACCATACCGGCACCCCACAACCCCATCGCAGCAATGGTACAATGAGGCACATGCCACCACACGTAATGTCATAGAGTGGGTGTTCGGGATGCTGAAGGCATGTTTCCATTGCCTGGACACATCTGGTGGTGCCCTACAGTACAGCCCTTTGAAGTCCTGTGGTCTATTCCTGGCCTGTTGCATCCTGCACAACATGGCCAACAACTGTGGGATAGCAGTAGAGGTCAAAGAGGGGGACAGCGATAGGGACACCGGTACAGATGGTGATGAGCAGCCACTCCTTGGGTGAAGGGACCCCTGCTTGATCCAGATGTCGCAGCTGCACCGGGACACCATCACAGAGGAGCACTTCGACCAACACAGATAGGTCATGGGGGCATGAGCAACCACCAATGGCAAGGGCACAACCCACAAACATGCATGGATGAACACCAGGGGCACATGGCGGCAAGGGAATTGGCCGAGCGTGGAACCGCACACCCCATCAGGGATGGGCAAGGCCTAATATGATACACAGTCACACACACACACACACCCACACACCCCACAAGACATGCACAAGGGGTAGAAGGCACACCGACCCTGACTGCTACCCCTAGCCACACACAGATCCACAGATGAGCATGCCCAGTGCCCGTCATTGTGCGTGTCTCAGACGTTGGGCACCATTGCACACTGGCAGACAGCACAACGCAGGCATCATCATGCACATGCCACAGTGGCCCACAGCCGGGAGGGTGTGCACATGGACTCTGTGTGTGTGTGCAGGGCCGGGTTCCCCACCCGCGCATTGCACATTGCACAACACACTGCACACAGGGCAGCGTCAGACAGTAGCCATGGTGGGATATAGGTCAGTCATGCGGCACAGTGCCACGGCCACCACAGATGTGTGGGCAGCCCCACTGAGACCTGCCAGCCATGACAGGCTGACCAATGGCCTCATGGGGTGGCACCGACGGTCCCCAAGGGGTGACTCTGTGGAAACGCGACTGTGTTCAAGCAGGGGGTCTGCAGCCTACCGAACATGCCAGCGCCAGGCGTGATTGGGATGCCCACAGCCAAACCCAGTGTCGACATGGAGGGTGTCACATGACACCGGGAATGGGGGGTGGACGTGACACTGCACAGTGTCTGCAGCGCATGTGCAACAAACTGTGTGCCCAATGTGGCCATGACAGCTGTGAATGCATGTGTCTGTCTGTCAGTGGCAGCGTTCAAATCCTCCCGCTGCTGGACCACTCTGCCAGAAGCAGAGTGTGGTCTCTGCTGTGCCACTCCTCTGCCTGGCGCAGAACCACACTGAGTGCATCCACCGCCCTAACAAGCCGCGACTGCTGATCCATGGAAGCCTGGAGTAGTCGGCTGTGCTCATCAAAGAGGTCATCCACCGGATCAGCACAATGTCCCTCATGGTGTTCCTGGCCATGCTGGACATTACCCATTGATGATGGGTGCTGCACACCAGAGCCATGCCAGGGCACGTCCACATGCGGTGCACTGACGCTGCCCCCCGACACTGTCCCCCCATCACCATTGGCCGACTGCCGACATTGCTCCTCCAGCCGCCGCTTGCCAGGGCTCACCGGTGCCACTGCAGTGGCCGCAACAGCCCCACTGTCCTGGATGCACACCAGTGCTGCCCCACTGGTGCATACAGGCACAGGCTGGGACTGTGATGTCACACAGGCCTCCAGGGTGGCACCAACTGCGCTATGCCCATGCTGTTACCTGCTGTGGGGCCATCCTGCGGCCCACACGTATCACTGTCCATGATGTGTGCTCCATCATCATTGGTGCCAGATCCAACACCAGTCCATGTCACAGCATGCTGGCATCCATGGACACTGTCATGGTGGAACATGGGCAGAGCCTCCTTCGCACCAGCACCACCAACTTCAGTACGGACAGACAGGCGGGTATACTGTTGTCCTGACCCTCGGACACCTGTGGAGGTGTATGGATACTTCTCCGTGTCCAGGGTACCACCCTCAGTGGACACACCCTCCACCGCTGACCCATGGAGACACTCAGAAGCTGTAAGGGAACACAGTAGCATTAATGTCTCTGCCCTACCCTGTGGTATTCCCCCCCACCCCCCACACAGTGACAGAACAGGACCTACCATGTAGTGACGGGCTGCCACCCATCTGGAAGCCACCACCTGGAATGTCCACTAGGGCACAATGCCGCATGCTGCCAGCCACCCTCTCCTCCTGTGGCATCAGGCATGGCACATCTGACTGTCCACCACCAGTTGCCACATGTGCTGCCCTGATGGCAGCCACCTTATCTTTTATCCTCCTCTTCTCCATGCCCACCTTCTTCTTGCACTCCTGCACGGACCGCTGGTGGCTGCCATGCTGCTGACGGCACGCGCTACCTCATCCCATGCCACAGCATGGGCCTGTGGTGTTCCCCGCTGTCCACTGAGAAGCAGTTCCCTGTCTAGGTAGGCCTCAAACAGGGCATCTGATTCTGCCCGGGTGAAGTTGGGCCTCCTCCATCTCCCATGTCTCTGTTCCTCCTCCTCATGTTCAGTCATTATTGATCCTGTGGGAATGACAGGTGTTACCTCTGAATGTGCAATCCCATGCATCTCCCACACACCACAGTCCACACTTCCAAACAGCATGCAACCCACCACAATAGACTGCAATACCAAACAATGACCTCTGAAGCCCCATGTCACATTTATATAGTGCAAGGCATGCAAATGAGGCGAGGCGCAACTTTGCGGATGCTAATGCAGGCTGTGCAAGGGAATTGCTGATGAGCTGATTCGCATATGCTGGCTGAATATCGTGCTGTTGTACCTTGCGCAATTGTGTTGAGCATGCTCAGGCAAAGGTGCAGCTCTGTGATGTGCACAGTAGGCACCACATGGCGCATGCCCGGGGGTGCTGATGCTGATGTCTGCTGCGCTGATGACGTGCTGAGTGCGGGAGGCAGTGCAGGGCATGGCCACCACTGTGCCAGTGGTGCTAGTGCACTGTTCACATGCACAACGTGGTATGCCACTGCAGGGCATCACACACAGGCACCTGACTGCGCTATATGAAGGGAGTCCCAATCACGCTGTGGCAGTCTGTGCATGACAGACCCTTGACCCTCTGTTCGACCTTTGCCCCCTAGGTGCCATGTGTCCACATGGGTGCACCCCTATCATGCTGTTTGGTGACAGCGTGATGGGGAATGGCAGCACTGTACCATGCAGCATCTGCACATGGCAGACATGTACTACAGAACACCATTTTGTTATCCTAGCAGCTTTAGCAATGGCACGCAGGAGAGCAACACCATGGAGCCCTCTTGAGCTGGCCAATTTGGTGGCCATTGTAGAGCCCCATGCTGGGGATCTGCCCTTGGATAGGGCTAGGAGTGCAGAGTGGGAGGTGGTGGCAGTGTCACTTGAGGAGGCCACTGGCATCTCCAGGACTCCAGAGCAGTGTCCGGTGGAGGGACCCAGACAGGCTTGCCCGTCTATGGGCACACGCCAGGTGAGGAGCAGTGCCACGTCCAGGTAGGTGCTCCATCCATACACTGGTAGCGTACGTCTGGGTTTCATGGTGGGCATGTGTCCACCCTGGGGGGGCTGTCCAGTGTGGGCAGTTTTGGTCGTGGTGGGGTTGCTGCATGGCTGGGCTGTGCGGGATCACACACACAGGGTGGGGGGCCTTTGCTACTGTTTTGTACTGATGTTCCCCTCTCCATGTTTGCACCCTAGGCCCTGAGGAGAGGTGACAAGCCTGAGAGGCATGGGTGGATCAGGAGGCTGCCTGGAAACAGCCACATGATGGCGGGCAACATGTACATCAGCGCCAAGATGTTGCAGATGCAGGTGAGTATCTTTCTTCATGGATATTCTGTGCAAGCTGTGTTGTAGGGTAGGTGGCATGACATGGCCACCATCCAATGATGCCACTGACGTGCACGCCACACAGTAAACTCAGCACTGTCCTGTGGCACTGCATGTGTGGGTGTGCATCGCTGGTGGTCCATGTATGCACCAGGTACATGGCTGTGCCACTGCCTTCGCACCGCATAGTCATGTCACTGTACAGCCACAGTGGTGCTGTGCAGGACTTGGGCAGTGGGTGTGTGCAGCAGTCCGCATGGCTGTGTGCACCTGGGTGGGTGGGTCTTGTGGACATGATCACTGTGGGTGGTCGCACACCATCACAGGGGCGTGGCCCATGGCTGTAGCTATGCACAATGGTTGGGCTGCAGGGGGATGGATATTCACACCTATTGACTCTTCTTCCTTGTCCTAGGTGGTCGGCATTGGATCGCTCTGGAGAGGGCATTGCAGGAGTTGCTGCAGCTGTCAAGGGCGTCCCTTGAGATACTCCAGCGGCTAGAGAGGCATGGTGTGCATAGGCGGAGGTCACACAGATGCCACAGAACCGAAGAGCGGGGCAGACGTTAGGCCCTCAATGCCCCCAGATGATTTTTACTTCCCTGGACCCATCCTCACACCCCTTCTTCCCTCTCCCAGTTGTTCACCCATGCACCTTACCCCCCACCTCCTGGTGTGTGGCCCTATCCCACACAATTGTGTATATATATATATGTATATAGTTGTGTTTATTGGATATTTATAATACATTTGTTTTTTTATGACAACTGTGGTGGTCTATGATTTTCAGTGGGCTACAGGTGCTCAGCTGCAGTGGTGTGCATGGCGTCAGAGTTGTTGCAGGCATGGGTGTGTGTGTGTGTGTGTGTCCAGAGGGGAACCGCCTATGGTGAGGGTGG
This sequence comes from Neoceratodus forsteri, assembly GCA_016271365.2. Taxonomy (NCBI): domain Eukaryota; kingdom Metazoa; phylum Chordata; order Ceratodontiformes; family Ceratodontidae; genus Neoceratodus; species Neoceratodus forsteri. The sequence continues at coordinate 732,037,009 of CM028129.1, read as the reverse complement.
GGGAATCAGTCACTGTCTGTGGTTTGTGTGTTGTTCTCTGTGTACTGGTTGCCCATGCAGTGGTCCACGGTGCATGCTCAGTGTCCATGGCACCCCTGTCAGATCATCCATAGGCTGTGCAGCTGACACCCTTGCATGTCTGTGATATGCACCATCTGCTGGCATGTCAGTTGTGGCTGTCCATGCTGGACAACCACTGTACCCGGCACAATGCCAGGTTGCCTCCTGTCACTGGTGTGGTGCACGTCTGCCTCAGGTGGCACTGTGGCCTCCGCTGTTTTTGTTCCCCCTCCATGCTGTCGCTTGTGTTTGTTGCAGGAGATGTGCTCCACTGTCTGTCACTTGTGCTCCAGCCACATGCTGATGGTGTATGACTTCATGGTGCATGCGCAGGGTGGCTGGTACACCTGTGCTATGGAGGGGTGCTAGCCGTGGCTACACAGCTGCTGTGGCCACATGCCAGTGGGTTTGTTGACCCACTACTGTGTCCCTGTATTGGTGTGCACTTGGGTATGGGTAGGTGTTTGTCCATGCACTCTGTTGCATCCTGTGTGGCACATGCTTCCATGCACCACTGTGGGCTTCTTTGCTGGCTGTTGAGGTCAATGCTGGGATGGGGTGTGTCCTTGGGAGGGTGTACAGGGCACTGTATCACTGGTGGTGGTGTCCGGGTCATGCCCTGTCACATGTGTGGTACCTCATGTGCCGATGCATGGTCAGTCTCTCAGCTGTACATCGGGGGGGCCATGCAGGGCGGCACTGTGTCTGCAGTTGTTGCATTGATGTCTGTTGCCACACGCCTCAGGGTGCTCATGGTAGGGCTGCCTTGCATGTCTCAATGGTGCACAGGGTTGCATTGTCACAGTGGGGGTGGTGGCATGCATGGGGTGTCCTGCAGTGTTGGGCACTGCTCCTGGGCAGGGTGTCTGTGGAACACTGTGCAGGGTGTGCTCTGCATTGGTGGGATGGTGTAGCATGGGGTGGACAGACCTCCTTGTTTGCCGGTCACAGTTTGCCAGGGGGTGTGCTGGGGCACCATGCCCCAGCTGTGGGATTGTGGCTGGTTTCCATGGGCTGGTGGTTCTTCCAGCTCTCCTCTGGTTGGGCAGTTCATGGGGTGTGGGGTGCGCTGTCTGTTCTGTTGTGTGCTCCTCAACCCATATCTTCCATGTGTGGGGGACCCCTGCATCCTGTCCCTGAGCATCCCTGGTTGTGCTGATGTGCTGCTACCCTGCTGCACTGTGCATCCCTGGTTGTGCCATGGCACAGTTGCCACGATATTCAGTTGTGTGGCACAAGCGCATCTAGCCCTGTGCAATGTTTGAATATCGCGCGTGTTGAGCATAGGAGCACTGTACTTGCACCTGCTCCTGCTATTGCGCTACTTTGTGGTGCAGTTTGAATATCTGGGCCAAAGTGTTTTATTTATGGTTTTGGATTTAAGTATGTAGTAATACTCATCTGCGTTTTTGTTTACTTTTTTATATCATTTGTATAACACACTATGATTTCGTCCTTATAGTCCTTTTTTGGAAAAAAAAATGTATGTCCCTATTTTTTTGGGTAGGGGGAGAGGTTATATATGAAGTATTCTATTTATGTTCAAGTTTTGGGTATGAAGCAATACTCTTTTCTGTTTTAGTTTTTTTTTTCCTTTTCCCCTGCTGATTTATTTGAAGAACTACTAATTTGTTTTTCTGTGTAAAAAAAAAAAACAACAAAAAACAGGGTTACCTTATTCTTTTAATAGGGAAGGGGAGAGGGTATACATGTAATGTTTTCTTTATATTTCTGGTTTTCCGTATGAAGTAATATGCATATGTGGTTTTGCTTTTGTTTTCTTATTGTTATGCTTTGTTTGCCAACACATTGATTTGTTTTATGTTCTTTTGAGTTTTGAATAAAAATTTCCCCTACTCTCCAGTAGGGGGACTTGCTGTCTGACTGCAAGATGGCCACTCGGTGTGAGACTCCAGAGGAAGAGGATGTTCCTCAGGTGGGAGAGCAGGCCTCATCTCCCACTGCAGCTGAGTCTGAGGCTTTTCAACTTTCATGTTCAGATGCTGATTCTGAAGAAGAAATCCCTGAGCTTTTTTTTATCTACAGAAGATCTGAGTAGAATTAATGGTAAAGATGGAACAGATAAGATAAAATCTCCTTAATTTCTACAACCTTTGAGGCCTATGCCATTGGAATGCATGGAAAGGCCTTGTCTTGGACAGACAGTGAAAGTAGATGATGTATCCCCTGTCAAACAACCTGACTTGCTTGTCAAAACTACGGATGACGCACTAGCATCAAAGGGCCTGCTTGGGCCGGGTGAGTCAATTTCTGTTTCATCGTCTATATCTACTACTTCTGATATGGATAATGTGTTATTAAAGGCTAGCAGTTCTACCGCTTCTGTGAGCTAGTGCCAAAAGCCTTCAGTTATCCAGGATGATATAAACAAAAGTACTTTGGGGATATTGCTGCTACCGGTTGTTTTAGAAGGACGGGGAGTGGCTGAAGGCTTGAATGCACACAGCATTACTACCACATCACAAACCCAGCTTACCAAAGCACCTGGTTTTGTCTTTAAATCACCTGCTATTTCAATGCTAAATAAACCTGAAAGCTCTCACCTGATATTTCAAAAAAAAAAAAACTCTTAAATAGTGCTAACTTCTTTTTCTTTTCCAAAGAATGAGCGATTTGAAGTGGTTAAGCAAATGGCAGGAAAACCCCTGCTTACATCCAAAACCCTACCTAACACTGTTGGGCCAAACAGAGATAAAGCCCTCGCAAGTGACTGATTTGACAGATTCAAAGGATCCTTGGACACCCAAACAAGCTCTGGTAGGAGCAGGCTGGTGACAAACTCCCAGAGGCATTTGGTTACCAGACCCTTCATGGGACTCCACATTTTCTTTTTCTCAATCAACCACAAATTGGAAACCAGGAGATCAGGGGGTTGCAACTCCAATAGACTCAAAATCTTCAGTTACTGTTGCAGGACATATTATGAAATCGAATAATATGGACATTGATACACCTTGTGTTGACAATTTAAAGTCTACTTCCACTTCAGCCCCTGAACCTGAATTATCGGATACACCACTTCCTGATTTGAACCAACCCACAGAACCTATTCAAAAACCTCTTATGTCAGAACTATTTTCCAGAGCTAAAAAAGAACCTGCAAGGTGGAAACAGTGGAAACTGTCCAAACAGAAAATAATTTTTATTGTAAAACAATTTATTGTCCCTTGTTTGCAGTACATAGCAATGATTTTTCATTTGCCTCTACAATTTGAAACCCGGATATATTGTTCCTTTTTTCAGATGTTATGGGGGAGTAGATTAAACCCTGTTAAATGCTGTTACACTTATCTAGAAAAGAAAAGAGGGGGTTTGGGTATGATGGATCCAGTAGTGTTTTTCCACGTTTTATTTTTTTCTCAAACACTTAAAATTGGGCTTATGAATAAACAGGGAGATGGACAAGCATGGGTTTAAACAGCTTTAGGCAGATATTTTTCTGTGTGGCACAATATGGCCCAAAAATTGAATAGCCATGTCTGCATTCCTGTTTATTTCAGGTCAGCAGTTCAAAAACTGTACAAATGGCAAATTACTAAGGTACTGATACAGAAGAATACAGTGCGTACATTATACAATTGGATTATTGCCAAAATTTACCCTATGGAACCTGGTTTTAAAAATTGCCCTACAAGTAAAAACTCTTTTATAATGGCTCAACTGAATAACGAAAGATGTCACTCCCACATGTGGGAAAAAGAGTGGTTATTAATGTATGGCAGATTAAACATTAGGGGTAATGCATAATACAAAGCAAAAATTAAAAGAAATTGTCCATATCTAGAGTGCATCAATTTAGAAGAAACAATGTAACATTTTCTATTGGATTGCTCTTATGCTAAATCATTATGGGTTTTTTTTAGGAAAGAAATGGAATTTACCATGGTTAAATTATCTTACCTATGATATTTTAGTTTTAGGTATTTATCCCTCAGGCTTAGCACATTATCATCAAGAGACCTTGTCTATTTTTTTAAGTTGTCTCAGATTTTACCTACGGCAGGCAAGATGCTAATGGGTGATCTATCAAAATAAAACTACTTATGAAGGTTTTGGTCAGATTGTGATTCAGGAATTAATGAAAATATATTTAAAAGACAATCAATTATTTACATCTGTTGAAGTCACTCGTTGGTGGAAAGGTTTTCACAGATCTATTAAATTTAAATAGGTAATTGGTTTATACCAGGTTATTAAGTTTATTTAATGTATTTTTTTTTTTAATTTTTTCTTTCCTTTATTTGTTCCTTGTTTTCAGATTTATTTTGCTCATAATATATAACTTTATTGTGTGTTGTTGACTATGTTTTTCATTCTTATAAAAACTCCCCTACTCTTTTTTTGATAAGTGCCATGGGATCTTTAACATTCACCTGAACTACCACCAATCCAAGCAGATGGGACCAATACCTCCATATGGTACATAATTTGGGTAGCAGGTCATTGTTCAAACTGAGCATGAACACAAACACCAGAGGTAACTCCATGAAGCTGGCAGGAGGCAAATGTAAGAGGGATGCCAGAAAATATTTTTTATACAGAAAGGGTGGTGAAAGGGTGGCATAAACTGCTAAAAGAGGTGCTCTGTGCAAAAGCTGTGGTGGGCTTCAAACATCAATGGGACTGAGAGAAAGGCTTGGTAACTATCATATCACAAGGGTAGAGTGAGAGGAGGTGTGTGAAGAGCCATTAGGGCTCTTACATTCCACATTAGTTAGATAAGACTGGGCAGACCTGATGGGGCTAGATGGCCTTTTTCTGCTGGCAAATTCTATGTTGCTGCCCATTTCCCAAACCTGTCCAGATTGTCCTACATTTTATTTATCTTTTGTTGTGTTGTAACTATTCTTCCCATTTGGGGGCATCAGCAAGCTTGGTGATCCAGTTGGGGTTGCCCACCTCCAGGTCACTTATAAGCATATTAAGCAATGTAGGTTCCAGAACAAACCCCTGCAAGCACTGGAGGAAAGGAGGTGGATACTAGTACATTCTCAGAGGAGACAGTCCTGAAGGGACTCACTAAAAGTGGACAAAGCGGTGGGACCAGATGGGTGACCCAGTGTTATTGAGGGAGCTCTGGAGGGTACTGGTTACACATCTGACAGTTCTATTTAAAAGCTGATTGGAAACAGGTGTGGTTCCGGAGGACTGGAGAAGGGTGGATGTAGTTGCACTATACAATATGGGTAGCAGTGAAGTGGTTGGCAATTTTAGGCCATTTAGCCTGACATCAGTGGTTGCAAAGTTAATGGAAGCACTGCTGAAGGAAAAGATTGTGGAATATCTTGAATCCAATGGGTTACAGGACCCAAGGCAACATGGATTCATGGGGGTGGGGATCATGTCAAACAAATCTGATAGATTTTGTTTTGACCAAGTGACCAAGGAACTAGAGCAGGGTGGAACAGTGGATGTCACCTACCTACATTTCAATAAGACATTCAACACTGTTCCACATAGAAGATGCATAAGTAAGCTGGGTAGCTTAGGGGTGGGTCCAAAGGTGGTTAGCTGGCTATGAAACTGGTTAGGAGATAGGCCACAGAGGGTGGTGGTAAATAGAATTCACTCTGAGAAAGGGAGGTTGACCAGCGGGATACCTCAAGGATCACTGCTGGGACTGGTCCTCTTTAATGTCTTTATAATTGATGTTGCAGAGGAACTGGAAGGAAAGGTCTGCCTCTTTCTGGATGGCACCAAAATTTGCAATAGGGTGGGCACTTCAGGTGGGGTAGAAGGTATGAGTAGTGACCTAAGAAAACTAGAGGAGTGATCAAGGGTATGGCAACTGGGTTTCACTGTGAAAAAGTGAAAAATATTGTATTTAGGGCACAGAAACCTGGAGGCAAGGTACAAAATGGGTGGGTGGTACTAACAGTAGGAAAGAGACCTGGGGTAATCATATCGGGTGACATAAAGGTAGACAGGCAGTACAACAAGGCAGTTGGGAGGGCTAGTAGGATGCCGGGGTTCATTGGAACAGAAAGAGGGAGGTGATACTGCATCTGCATAGATTGATGGTAAGACCCCTCTTAGAGTACTGTGTCCAGTTCTGGAGACCACATCTCCAGAAGGATATAGACAGGATGGAGGTATTCTAGAGGAGGGCAACTAAAATGTTGCAGAGGTTGCATCAGAAGCCCTAAGAGGGGAGAGACTTCAGGACCTGGAAGAGAGGAGGGAGAAGGAGGATATGATAGAGACCTTTAAATACCTCACGGGGTTAAATAAGGCACAAGAGGGAAGTATTTTTCAGACAAAAGGTGCTCAAGAACATGGGGACATCATATGAAGCTGGTGGGGGGTAACTTCAGGAGAAATGTGAGGAAATACTTCTTCACAGAAAAAGTGGTGGATTCCTAAAACAGCCTTCCAGCGGAGGTTTTGGGGGGTGAAAATAGTGGTGGGGTTCAAGAATGCATGGGACAGGCACAAGGGAATCTTAAGGGAAAGGAAGGGGGAAGGGATAAAAGACCAGAGATCAAGTAGGATCTGCGGTGACACTGTAGATAGGGAATAAATGGGCAGCCTCAGAGGGCCAAGTGGTCCTTATCTGCCAGCAAATTCTGTTTCTATGTTTAACCCCAGTGGTTACTAGTTTTAATGTTGTTTGGCTAGCATTTATTATGACTATGTCTCTTTTCCTGCATTCAATTATGCAACCATTTCATCACACTTCCAATTACAGTATGTCTAGGTTCTCCTGTTTATGAACTAGCCCCCTGTGCCATACAGTATCAAATGCTTTACACAACATCCACAAGATTTCCAACATTTAGATTATGGGTGACGATTTCAAAAAATGCCATGTTTGTTTAGTATGACTTCCCTTTGCATAATCCATACTGGATGACTATGCCCAAATTGCTTGTTGGACAATTTTGTTTCTTATAACTGTCTTTAGCAGCTTCTCAGGTATTCATGTCTAGCTGACTGGCCTACAGCTCCCTGATTCTGCCCAGAACCCTTTTTTCAAATGGTAGCACCACATGGGCCATTCTCCAGGCATTAAGCTTGCTAAATATAATTATCATTTGTGTCTGTAGTTCTACACCTTGTTGTTTTCACTTGTTTCTTGCATGTTACTCTTCCTGTATGCTGCCTTGTCTCCCTAATTATTTTAATTACTTTATTTACTACCCACATTGGTTTATGCCTTTTACTTTTCTCCTTTCATCTCTGAGGGATACATTCTTGATGTAGGCAGTCTCTATGTTTTAATGGAGTCTTATTGTTGCTGAACACTGATGCCCATGAGCTTGGCATCCCAAGGTAGAGTACCACTGCTTTGAGTTCCTTCATCTTCTTAAAATTAGCTTTGTACATGAGCATGCTATAGGTCATTCCCCAAAGTTTTGTTCCTGTTCCTTCCAATAGTAAATCTAATGATGTTATGGTTACTGTTGCCTAGCATTTTTCCCATTTCCACGTCATTGACCAGGCCATGCTTGTTGCTAAGGATTAGAGTCAGTGTTTCTTGATCCCTGTTATTTCCTTTAACAGACAATATCACATACCAGCCCCCAACAAGCTCTAGAAATTTCCTTTGCTTGTGAGATACAATACATTTATAAATAAAGGTGCTCCAATGGAACTCCTTTCTTTCAGATGCCACAGTTGTGTGTCACCCTATCACAGGCAAGCATAAACCTTTGTATGTACAGTCTGCCACTGCTAGCCTCTGCAGTGCTTTGGTGTATACACCACATCTGTATATTTAAGGGTCAAGTAAATACCCTCCCACCGATCCCACCACAACCCCTTATCCTCCCCACAATATTTACTCTGTATGGAATACTAGCACCCATGATCCTTTCAAGTCTCAGCAATGCATGTTGTTATAAAGGGTCAACACTCAAACAATCAGTGGCTATTGTCCCCTACCTGCTGTATGAGTAACTGTGCCCCACTATTACCATGCATGTTCTTGTACTGTGAGTAGCATGCATTTGTGTTTCCTTTCGGAAATAATACTTGCATATTCTATTGTACTGCATTATAAATTAAGCACTTTGTAATGTTGTGGTCTTAAGGGACCTCCAAGAAAATGAGATAATATAGCTCATATGGTCATCATAGCTCAATAAAGGAAGGGGGACCTGGAAAAAGTAGAAATGCTAAATGAATACTTCTGCTCAGTATTTACAAAGGAATGGGAAGGGGGGGGCAGAATTAGGGAGTAGAAACATACACGGTGGGAGATGGACACCAGTCTATTCACAGAGGACAGAGTCATAAAGGAACTCTTGAAACTAAAAGTAGACAAAGCAATGGGACCAGATGGGAGGCATCCAAGAATACTGAAAGATCTCAACAGGGTACTAGGGGCACCACTGACAGACCTATTTAACAAATTACTAGAGGAGGGAGTAGTGCCAAAGGACTGGAGGAGAGTGAATCTGATACCACTACACATAAGTGGGAGCAAGGTGGAGGCTGGAAATTATAGGCAGTCAGCTTGACCTCAGTGGTGGAGAAAATCATGAAATCCATGTTAAAGGAAAGGATTGTGGCATACCTGGAGGCTAGTGGAACACAAGACCTGAGGCAACATGGATTCACAGTAGGGAGCTCTTGTCAAACAAATCTGACAGATCTCTTTAACTGGGTAACCAGGATGGTGGATCAATGAGGGATGGTGGACATGGCCTACCTAGATTTTAGCAAGACATTTGACTCCAACCCACACAGGAGGCTAGTAAACAAGTTGTGTAGCCTGGGAGTAGGTCCCAAGGTAGTACACTATGTTAGAAATTGGCTGAGCAACAGGACACAGAGGGTGGTGGTGAATGAAGTTTAATCCCAGGAGAGGGGGGTGACAAGTGTGGTGCCACAGGGCTCAGTTTTGGGTCCAGTCCTCTTCAATGCCTTCATTAGTGACATTTCAGAGGGGCTGGGAGGTTAGGTAAACCACTTTGCAGATGACCCCAAGATCTGCAATAGGGTAGACACTCCAGATGTGGTGGAAAAAATGAGAAGTGACCTAGGCAAACTGGAGGAGTGGTCAAGAGTGTGGCAACTTAAATTCAATACCAAAAAGTGCAAAGTCATGTTTTTGGGCCACAGAAATCCTGGAGAGGAATACAACATGGGTGGGGGAGATACTAACAACAACCCAGGGGTAAACATAACATATGACCAGAAGGTGGTTAAGCAATGTGAAAAGGTGGTGGTGGGGGGCCGGAGGGATGCTGGGGTGCATAGGGAGGGGCATCACCAGTAGAAAACAGAAGTGGTGATGCCACTGTACAGACAATTGGTCAAGCCACATCTGGAATACTATGATTAGTTCTGGAGACAGCTCCTTAGCTTAGTGAGCTGTGTTACCTGGATTGCTAAAAAAGGTTATTGAGCTACCCCAACAACAGCATTCAGAAAATGGGAAGTTTTGAGGATAGCTGGAGAGGGTTGGTAGTTTGTTCAAGTCTGCCAGGTATGAGAGAGGGAAGAGCCATCAGGATCAAGGAGTCTGTACAAGTGGGACATAATTAGTTTGGGAGAAGTTTTGGTGTTCAGGATTTAAGACACAGTTTTTAGTGTAGTGGTCCCTGAAGCAGTTGGTCAGGACTCCTGCAGCAGTCACCTAGTCTGAATAACTAACCAAGATTCAGTAAAGAAATGTGTGCTTGCCTGTCTGCTATTCCAGCAGGTAGGCTTTGTAATAACTTGGGAGAGGTCTGGTAACATGAAAGAACTTGACTTGTTATTGCCATTCACTGCACTGTCAAGGTCCATGTCACCAGGCAAAACAACTTTATACTTCTGTTTACTGACTACATCTATAAGGGATGTGCATGGATCCTCAAGGGTGGATTTAGAGGATAGAGGTTAGTAGATGCAGCCCATCAGCAATAAGTTAGGCTGATTAAGCCTGTCTGTGAGGAACAGAGACTCTGTGTGACCTGCTGGGGTGTGGGTGAGTGGGGTGAGGGTGACTTGGAGAAATCATAAGTTATAGATTGCTACCCCACTTGCCCTTTTAGAACTATATAAAGGATAATCAGAACCACTGAAAAAGAGGAGTCATTGGTACAGTCATCAGCATCTGTATTTTCAGTGTCTGTTGAGGGCTGGATTGCTGTCACCTGCGATACTGGTATGATTTTTTACCTGATTTTCTGTGAGGATGAAAATCGATGTTATGTGATTTAGTACATGAAGACTTTGGCCTGACAGGGTCTTTAAACTTTTCGAGATGTGCCCAGGGTTGTTCATGTGTACTTTACAGCAGTTGGTGAAACACTAGGTTTGGCATTCCTTTCCTGGTTGACAAACTTACTGTAGAACTGCCAGAAAGCTCTCCAGTTTAGGTCAGTTCTTTTTTCTTATTTATTTAAATTTTTATTACATTTTTCTTTGAACCCAATACAAGATTTCAGACCTGGCTGGAGTGATGATCCACTCCATGGAATTACAATGCTAATTGAGTTTTTCTGGAAGAGGAAGTTTCCAATGTCCGACATCAAAACTTATAAAGCAAAGTGCAAAGCATGAAAGTGTCTTGTAGCAGCCATACCGCCAGAATATCAATGACCAGGATAAAATGAACCTATATGATCCATTGCATCTATTGTCATGGCATGCAATCTCATACACTACATCTGTAGCTCTGTACTATTAAGTACGATCTCTTTCATATCTACAACCAGAAGAACTGGGGATTAGGGTAGGGGTAATGAACTTGAAATTAGGAAACAGTTAACTACGAGGGTTGAAGCAAGGACCAAGTAAGTGGTGATTTCTGTTTTTACTTTAATGTGACTCTGATTTTAATCTCTGTGTCTGTATACTAAATTACAGTATATTTCTTACTTATCTTTTTAGGGAACAGTATAGATCAGTTCTTAACACTTTTGAAACTTTCCCAGACCTTGTCCCGCTCACATATTATAACAAGAAAATCTGATGTGATCTGTCTTTGGTGGTCTATACTGTACCTACAGTATGCTGTGATTTAGGGAACTAGTCTGTTATATAATGCCAGCATTTTAGAATTAGAATGGAAATCCTTCCAGGTGGATTCAAAATCTTAGAAAAGGTTGAGCTTTTCCATCTTATTATGCTGAGTTCAGCAGAGAACTAGTACATGTCACCATTGTTAAAGGATTTAATATTGATATAGCGAGGGGGGAAGTTGGTGTTTGCATACTGTAGCTCCAGATATAGAAGGATATGTTATGATTAGTTTAAGCATGTACCTTTCCTGATTTAGTTATTAATCTGAGTTGGCAAATTATCTGGGATATGTTACTGTCACTAGCAATTTTTTGCATAAGTAACTGTAGCTGTGTTACTGTTCCACTGTATATTAATGGCTCCCATTATGGTGATCTCCCTCACAAATGTAAAGATATAGCCATGATCAGGAACAGGTTCATGGAGAAGTTTTAGCATTTTGGTGCTTTGTACATGCAAATCAGAGAAAACTCCCTTGCTATGAAGTGATAATTTTACAAATAATGTATCATATGACTTTTCTGGTTATGCTGAAGTACTTCAGCATGGTAGAGGCTGTGCATTTATCCTTTATAAGGAAAGCAACCCCTCCACAATGCATTTTGGATCTTTCCTGTCAGTAAAGGAAGTACTTGCTACTGTGTACTTCTGTTATGGGGTGCTTAAATTTAGCTAAGTCATTGCTTGGGTAGGTTATTAGGTTTGTATAGACAGTGACTCCTATTTTAAGGAGGTCTAGATTAGGCATAGGGCTGCTTGCATTAAAGATCTTATCTGTGTCAATCTTCACCATTTATCACCTGTGGCTTCTGGCTGAAGGTCATGACCCTGTGGGAGCATTTTTTTTTTTTGATGGGCAGAGTCAATGCACCAATGGCGCTGTCCTCGAGGCAGACACACTGCGAGGCACTCACGGGTTGGCCGTTAGGTGTTGTCGACCCTGCCCTCCTGCCAGTTCTTCATCTCCCACCAAAGAGGTCACACCTCATGAGGAGCTACTATCAAGAGGCCTAGTATTATTGACGCCGTGTCTTCGACGCCGAGAAATACTTCAACGCTGTAAATACTTTTCCTGCCGGTTCCATTTTCGCCACCACTCGACGCCACTGTGGTAAGACTGTTCCTTTTCTTTATTTGTCAGTGACATTGAGTTTTTGTTTAACTTGTTTTTCTGTAGATCATGTCTCGGTCAGGGGGCAAGAAATTGTTGAAGATGGGGTGGCCCCCTATGCAATGGTGCCCATGCGGCTGCAAGTACTCCAGCACCGACCAGCATGATTGTTGTCTCACCTGTCTTGGTCAGCTTCACAACATGGATTCATGCAATGTCTGCTTCTCCATGGACCATCATGTCATTGAGCAACTTGCATGGAAAGCTGGATGAGCTCTGCCGACTTTTAGGGGATGGGCGTGCACTCGTCGGGCCAAGTCACGGTCTCTCAGCCTTTCCTCCAGGCCCCCTACCAGTTCTATATGGACCATGGAGGAGAGGGCTTCTGCTCCTAGTAGCCTCACTGTTGCAGAAGCCCTTTCCACAGTGCAGGAGGTCCAGTCCGCCCCCCCCCGGGGTGGGTGGGAGGCATTGCTCTGTCAATCTTCCCCGGTGTCGTTTCCTCGGGCTGGGAAGCCTGGGTTGGCACTGTCCTCGACACTGTTCATTGGTGCCATCTTGGGCCTTGGGTGCCGTTTGCAGTGCCGTGGGCCCTGATGGCGGTGTGGTCTGTGCCTGTTCGCCACTCAGCGCTGTCTCCGCTGTCAACACCGTTCATGGTGCCAATGGTGCTGATGGCACTGTGGGAGGTTCTATGGTGCAGCCTTCGACCGATTCTCACCTCGGTGTCCTTCATGGCACTGAGGCTGGGGATGGCACCATGTCTCGCTCTGGTGCTGCTTGTGGCACTGAGTGAAGACAAGGCACATGGGAGATGTTGCCCTCAGTGCTGTTCACAGCACTGAAGGAGCTGTCGGTGTCATCATCAGCACCATCCCTGACTTCGGTGCCACTCACGGTGCTGTGGGATGGGACTGTGCCATGGCAGGCATCGACTCCGCTTCTGCTACCGCTCTTGGTGCCATGTCTTCTTCAGGCACCATTCGCAGTGCCATTGGATAGTTCATTGCTGGCTGTGGTGCAGACACCTGGACTGGTACCCCTTTCGGTCGGGACAGCAGCGGGTGTCCATGTACAGTCTGCCGCCAGACTTCGGTCTGTACCTCCTCGGAGACAGAGTCTGAGTCTGTGTTGGACTGGCTGTCCAACTCTCTGGAGTTGGCAGCCCATGTGGACACCTTAATAGTTTCCTCAGCTGATCAGAACCAGCCACCCTCTGAGGAGCAGGCAGTTGCCCTCGAGTCTATGGTCAGGGGTGCTGACCAGCAGGCAGTGGTGCAGGCCACTATTGCTCTGCAGCCTGGGCTCAGAGGGTTTTCTGCCCCCTCAGTTGGGGTACCCCCTCGGGTGGTGTGCCTGAATCGTCCAACTTTAGGGCTGATTGGAGCACCCACAGGAGGGGAGGGTGCTACTCCCTGGGTGGTCCCCTCAGGGACTGACCAGGGCTGTCAGCTGCCTAAGCTGGGGTTTGTGAGGAGCAGGGCTCTTTTGGAGTCTGAGGGGTTGAGCGGTCAGGGTTCAATGTGGTGACCCTTTTCCGGGACCCACCTGGGTTCAAGAAGGAGTCGTAATGCGGACCCCTGATTTTCCCTCTCAGTCTCCTCAAGAGGGCCTTGGTCTTTGGAGGGTAGGGTCTGTCCTTTTGGAATTCCATGGTCCCGGTCACCTCACAGGGGGAATCTTCAGGACACAGTCTAGGCAGTTCCAGCATGGTTGATCAGTTGTCGGCTGTTGAGTTTTCTAGAGCTCCTTCTTCTCTTGAGGCTCCTGGTGCACTCTCTTGTCTGGACAGAGGACGGTCGCCTTCTGCTGTTGGCCTTGTCCCCACTCCTCTGTCACCATCTCTTGTGCTCCCAGGCGTTCTTGGTCCTAGGGGACCTCTCTCCCGGGAGCAATTCAGGGGTATGGCTTCTCACTTCCCTTCGTATGTCAGGGCTATGGACAGAAAGGTGTTCCACCTTCCTCCTGAGCAGCCAGCCCCTGGATCTCTGAGGTCCTACACTTCTTCATCCCCCTCTTTGGGGGAGAGGAGCCCTCTGTCCACATCTCTCCTGCTGCTGCTGATCTTGCCGAGTATCAATGTTTCCTTGTGAGGATGATGGAGGACCTGCATGTCACCCCACCCACTCAGCACAATCCAGAGCATTTGAAGCTTGCCTTTTTAGGTGATTTCAGTGTGGACACCTTTGTGGTGCCCACTTGGTCTGCATCGTTGTGATTCTGGCAAAGGCCTTTTCTGGAGTCCCAGCCCCTAGGGACCTGAGCCAGAGGTATTGTGCCCCCCCAGAGTCTCCAGGTAGTATGCCTCATCCTCAGTCAGGAATGATGCAGCTGGACACTCCCGATGGGCTTCGCGCCCTCCACCATGACCAGCCTCCAAGATCAAGATTCCATGGATTTTGACTCCGGGGGAGGAGGACTTTCTACTCGGCACATTTGCTTCTTTCAGTTTCTGCACAACAGGCCCACTATGCTACCTATGATAGGTTTCTGTGGTCCAGGCTAGGTCAACTCCTAGCCTCTATGCCTGATGTGGAGGTAACCAGACAAGCCCTTGCACTCTCTGCACATGGCCTGGAGCTAGCAAGGCACCAAGCGAAGGCATCTTATGATGCCAATGAGGTAGCTTCCAGGGTCGTATGGACAGCATTCTGCACTAGGCAGATGGCATGGTTTCATCTTTCCCAGTTGTCACCCTTGGCCTGGCGTAGGGTGATTTCCTCCACATACCAGAGAACCCATCTTTTCTCCCGTAGGGTGAGGCGGCATCTGTCGGGGCAACGTCCTACCCCCTCGGGGGGTCCCCATCTTCCTTTCCCCACTCTCAGGCCATGCCAGACCTGTAAAGGTTCTCCCTCTCAGTGTCTCACCCACTGAGAGCTAGGGAACTTTGTCCTTTAGGGTTCAGGGCCCCCTTTAGAGGGGCTTGGTACTCACCCACAGGGGATGAATGGTGAAGATTGACACAGATAAGATATGAAAATGATGTACCTACCGTAATTCCTGATCTTTCTGTGTATCTTCCCCATTCATCACAATCCCACCTCTGTCACCCTGGGGCTCAGTCTTGTCCTCTCTCTGTGTGACCCCTTCCCCCTTCCTTTCCACTGGTCAGGACTGGAGTGACCGGGGGCACACAGTGGGATTTTTATCTTCTCTCGGGGAGAGAGGTATCGGGGAGAGGGCACTTCTCTCCTCAATGCCTCGGCTCTACTCCTGTGGGGTGTGGGTTGGTGGTTGCCCTCTCTTTTTTCTCTTTCTGCATTCTGCTATCCTCTGTTCTTGTCCTTAGGGACTCAACCCTCAAATTAATTTAAGAAACTTTTGTTTCTCACCTCCAGATATGTGATTTGGGGGGGGGAGGACAACCCTGTAGCCTGTCTTTTCTTCCAGAATAGCAGCTTCTGCTCATGTTAGAGTTTTTTGCCAGTGATTCTGTGCCTTGAATTCTGGCAAATTAGCCTCTTGACTACTCCATCGCAGTTCCTACTGTATACAGCCTGGAGACAGGTCTAAGGTACACGGTATGTCCACCCCCTCCCTACTTCTAGTTTTTTTCCTCCCTCCTTTCCTCTTCTTTCTGCTTCCAGAGATTGGGGCCCCTTTCCAATCCCCTTAGATTTCTAATTTTCCTTCTGTCCTCTCCATCATTTATTTCTTCCTTTAGTTTGTATATCTTTTCCTTTCTCTGTCCTTTGGACTTTCTTGTCCCTCCCAACCCTTTCTTTCTCTGTGGTGACTCAGAATTGGTGGGAGGGCAGGGTCGATGACACCTATTGGCCAATCCATGAATGCCATACAGTACGTCGGCCTCAAGGGTGGCGCTGTCGGTGCGTTGACTCCGCCCATCCCCCCCAAAAAAGCTCCCGTGGGGTCATGACCTCCAGCCAGAACCCACAGGTGATGAATGGTGAGGATACACAGAAAGATCAGGAATTATGGTAGGTACGTAATTTTCATTCATGCATTGACTGGCTCCTTGTGTTGGGTCTAGAGCCAGGGTCCTGGGTTGCACTCAGTAAGCCTTATTTTCAAAACTGCCCGTAGATTGATGCAAGCTGTGGCAATCAGCATCTTGCATTGATCACTAGTGCACCAGTGACCCTGCACCTGATTTTAGTACAGGTGGGGGTCCTGGTGCCAAAGTCCTGCAGGTCGGAACACCCGCTCCTGTGCATCAAACAGGAGGTGTGTGGGAGGGCATTGCCACAAGCTGTGGGGTGGCACTGTGTCATGGCAGTCAGTGCCAGAGTCCAAAGGCTGAATGCCTATGTGGGGGGTCTAGCAGGAGTGGGGTATGGGGTTAGCAGACACCACAGATCATGCCCATCAGGGACATCATCAGTACTGAGATGTGTGGGACAGCCATGAGAATGGCTTGGGGGGACAGAGTATGAGAGCATAACTGAGATCTTGGGGGGGGGAAGAGCATGGCTGGGAGCTGTGGCAGGACAGATGTGCCCAGGAAGGGGCCTGGTGTGACAGGTTGGATTGCCACAGGGATCTTCAATGCCTCCTGGCATGCTAGCTGTGGAATGCCTGGGTATGACTACAGATGTCTGGTGCACCTGTCCTAGTGCTGCACTGTGCAGACAACAGCACACCACTGACCCCACACATTGTGGCATGATGGTGGTTGCTGATTTGGGCCATGCTCAGAGGGCATGGGCTTCCCTTTCAGATTGCACCAGCGCAGGCACACAGGCTGCTAGACCAGCTCTGGTCTGGTCTAACTCCTGGTGAGCTCTACACCTACTGTGGCTCTTCTAGAATCCCACAAAAGGGGATGTAGCAGTACCACCAAGGCACATGCCCCCATCCACCAGGGCACAGCCATGGATCCACCCTAAGTGTGGCACAAGCCTGGCTGGTGCAGGCAGCCCACCATTGGCACAGGTAGCATCAGAAAATCAGGAATGGCACATGGTGTGGAGTAAGTTGCCCCTTGCTCCATTCCGTGGTGGTGCATGCACCGTGCTCCATTCCAATCATTCGAAAATCAAGTCCAACATGTCCAATTTTCCCAAATCAAATAAAAGTGGTTTACTGGTAACCATGCCAAAGGAGTTTAAAGTTAATACAAAAAAATATAGGGCAGATATATACAAATAAATATTTGATAATGTAACATGTACTAAACAAACTCAATATTGCCTTGGTTTAACTGCAGCAAGAGTATTGCATTCAGTTCTGGTCACATACTACATACAATGATGCAGAAACATATTAGTTCAGATTTACACTTTAACAGGCTGTTGGCCCTGGGTATTCGGGACTACATCATGAATGAGAGAACCTCATCTCCTCTGAATCTTAGTGTCCCTTTCAGCAGTATTAACTCCTGTATTTCCCTCACCTTACCCTAATTATCTGAGGTTCAGATTCCCTTTTGTTAATTTCATACTGTTTTCAATAGCATACATATCGTAAGTTTTGCAAATACTGTATCATCTCTGCCTTGTAAATATCATTGCTTGCGCTGTTACATCATGACTTGTATTTAAATTTGTATCTCCTTTGTCTATTTTCTTTTTTACCATGCTCCCGGGTCACACCTCGAAACAAGCCTCAGCTCAGTGTGCCTTTCCAGGTCATCAAAATTTTAAATAAAATACAAATGAAAAATAGGTAAGTGGAGTCCATACCTATTCCGTTATTGGTTTCTCATGTGTGGCTACCAGAAAGGGTGTTAATTAGCACTAGTTGTGTTGGTGGCTTTGTGATTCAGACATTTACACACCACAAACTAGATTGAGATGCCCACTACTACCTTAATCATCTGACTAACAATATGGAGTAGTCCAATATCTAAAATATTGTCCTGTAAAGAACTGCTGTGTATATTATTAACAGACTGTGCATAAAGAGCACAATACTGCAGAGAGAAAATTGTTAATCTTCTGCACCACAAAGTTTGATCACTGCTTTCATTTACAGTCATCTAGATATTGTCTGCAATGTTTTGGGTCAAAAACAGAATTTGATGTGCCAACAGAAGCATTTTAAACAACATTTATAAGTTTGAAGGATTATGACTGTAATAGGCTCCACAGAAATTCCTGCACTTGCCATGTTTGCTAAGTAATTACCCTAATAAAGTCTCTTGAGTAGGAGACAAAATTGGTGAGGAGAAGTGATTAATTTGTAATTCGGCTAATGCTTAATGTGTCTCTTTAGTCAAAGTTAACGTGCTCACTGATGTACTATATCCATCTGCTAAAGCACTGAATGATGGATGCCCCCATAGTGCCCTGTAGCTTATGCAGAACAGCCCATTATATTCCTATGGTGCTTGCCAGCACACAAGTGGAATTTGCATCCATTTTAATGAAGATATTGCAAACACTACTTCTACTTACAGATGTTTTCAAAAGTAAGCAGAGGTTTTCAGGAGTTAGTTCTCACAATGAAGTGAAGATAGCTATGTATCCTAAAGAAATCCTGTGACTGGAATTAGGATCCACAGGAGGAAGAACACCAGTTTTCTGAGTATGTTATAGACCACCTGATAGTACAGCAGAAAATAATTTGGAATTGGCAAACTAAGTCATAAGGGTAACAACTATGTGGTGAATGGTTCTCGTGGATATTTTATCCTACCTGACAGTGACTTTGAGGTGGAACATGCCCAAGAGAAAGATGGAAGGAATTTCCTGTGAGTCATGAAAGGCTCTTTCTTTCTTCAGCTTGTCAGACAAGGGAAAAGAGGGGTTGTGATTCTTGATCTGCTATTTAGCAATGGATATGATATGGTCAGAGCAGTACAGTCTGGGACATGGTGGGTAATCATAAAAAGATGGAATTCAAGGTGATAGGGATAAGGTACTCTACAAGAAGTAAGTCCAGGATGCCAAACTTCTGGTCAGGAGAGCTGATTTTGATAAGCTGAGGAAAATAGTTGTGCTAACTTGATTAATACTGTACACTTCCAAGTGGGAGTTCTAATGTGTCAGGCCCTGAAACAAAATATTATGTAATGGAGACAGCAACTAGATAGGTATCATAGGTAACTCCAGAACAAGATAGACACTAGTGTCTGTTGTGCTCACCTTTAATATATAAGTTTCTTTCTATAATGTTGCTTATACAATAAGACTCTATTTTTTTTCTTAAACTCATTCATAGTCCTGCTCTCCACAGTATCCATAGGCAATACATTCCAAATAGACACCTCTCTCTGATTGAACGAAAATGTTCTCTTTCTAGAGTGACACAATTCACCTTTTAGCTGTAGTGCATGACAGCGGGTTCTATATCCAGAAGGACTTAGTTCTAATCCTAATTGTTCCCATAAATCACCATCTGTTAGAGAACAATAAAGTAGATACATGCCCCCCGCCAGTCTTCTGGCCAGTGAAGAGAGTCCAAGTTTCTTACTTCTTTCTGCATATGTGAGATTATTAACATCCTTGATGACCTTAGTAGCCCTCCTCTGCACTCTCTCAATTACCCTTGTTTCTCTTTTTGTGCTTGGTGCCCAAAACTGAGCACAATACTCCAAGTGCGATATTACAAGTGCACCATAGAGTGACAGTATCACTTCTCTACTTCTTGATGTTATGTGCCTTAATATACTATTCAATACTGTTCAAGACCTCTTTGGTACCAGGTGGCAGTGATTGTGGAAGGATAAATCATTGGTAATTCTTATACCTAAGTCTGTCTCCTCACTGATTTCCCCTTACTTTGACACCATTTAGCCTATATTTGGCCCTGATGTTCCATCTACCAAAGTGCATAACTACACATTTGTCTGTACTGAACTCTTGCTTTGTCTTCTTTGCCCAGAAGCTCAAGTTCTGTTAGATTGTTTTGAAGCCTAACACTATCCTCATGGTTATTAATCGCAGTCCTTATCCTCATATCATCTGCAAATTTGGCCATCTTCATAGAGGCTATATAGATCTTGAATAAGGTAGGTCTCAGTACGGATGCCTGTGGAACCCCACTACTTACTTCAATCCAATCTGACAGGACACCTTGAATGATTACCCTTGATGTTTGCCAATGTGCAGTAAAGGCAAGAACGAGGGCTACAAGAATGACCTCCATGATTGTCCAAAGATCTTTGTGGACGGTTAAGCAGAAAACAACAGGGTACATGATAAATGTAAGGATTATGGTAATAGAGCAATGGAAGAAGAGTATAGTGTATTACTTTTTATACTTTAGAATTTGTGGCCAGGAACGGTCCTGTGCACTGAGCCAACCCTCATTTACAGGCACATTCTGGGAGCACAGGGAAGTTAATTGACTTGTTCAGGGTCACACAGTATGCATGTGGTTGTGGACTTCAACGCCCTGTCTGCTGGGCCTCCATGTTCACATTTTGATGCTCTAAACCTGTAGGCTAAACTGCCTTCACAGATGGAAAGCAGAGCCAAGCAGGCCAAGTCTGGTCTAGAAGAAAGCTTGCACAAAAGATAAAGGGTAATAATAAATAATAAATCATTTTTTGTCAATACAGTTTTAGCCATCAAGTTGTCTGGATTATTACAGATATTTCATGACATTTCTAAATTAAACCTCTCTGGTGTCCCACCAGTGGTACAGCAGGTAGGCAGGAACTGGTTCTAGAGTTATAACAGAAGTGTCAGGAACATGGACATGTCAATGGCTGCAAACTGTACATAGGGAAAATAGGAGAGTTAGGGATAAGGAATGACTCCTGATCACTGGAGAGGGGTAGAAACCATTAAGTAAGGTAGGGGGAACAGCAGAGACACTGAATAAAGGTTGTGTCAATACTCAGACAGGACATCAGGTGGTATGGCAGTTGGAGTTGATGGTTCTGGGAACAGAACAAGCTAGTAAGGTAGCAGTGTTAATCATGCCAAAATTATTTGATAAATATCTAGAGAGTATGAATCCAGGAAACTACCAGGGTCTAGAAGGTATTCACCCAAAGGTAATGGAGGACTTAAAAGGAATTCTGGCTGGGCCTCTCACTGGTACCTTTAGTTCATGATTTAGTTCAGATAAGGATAGTACAGTGGACTGGGAGACAATCAGTGTCATCCTCTATTCCAGAAGAGGACAAGGTCAAATCATGGTGCAGCACATAGATGAAAATGGACTGTTCTGTAGCACACAAATTGGTTTCAAAAATGGTAGCTCCTGTCAGAAATACCTTCTTGCCTTCTTTGAGGTGGTAATAAGGGAGAACCAGGCAATGGATGTTGTCTCTTTCCACTTAAGTACTCTCTCTGACACTTAATGCATTGAAAAAGTAACACAATATGTGGCCCACAGAGTGTATAGGAGGTCAATATCAAACTGACTGATGGGTAGGCAGCAAAAAGAGTGATGCTGGAAGATCACTACCCTTTCATCTTTGTACAGTGAGGATAGAGACTTTGCTGTTGCCGCACCAACATTTTAGAATGGGCTCCCAAGAGAGGTCTAATTAACACATCATTGTCAGTTAAGAAATAGCTAAAGACCAATGTCTTTCAGTGGGACTTTAATTATCCTTAGCTCATAGTCATGGAAATCATTAGTATACCTCTTGAATCTCCATTATTTCTTGTTATTTATCTCGTGTTGTTGCTGAATTCTATATTGTTGCAGTAATTTGTTTGCTTATTATTATTTATATTGTGCAATGTACTGCATATGTTTTTTGCTATTTTGTAATATACCCTGAGAACTAGCCCTAATTAGACACTAACTATGTAAATAAATGTTCAATAATTGATTGATTGATTGATCTAAGGTGTCAACAGGAATAAAAAACACAGGCATAGTTCAGTAAAAGGGAATGCAACTTTCTTTTTCAAATGAACAAGCAGTATGAAAGCTAAAACCATTGGTTTGGTTTCAGTTGGTTTAGAGATCATTCCAGGACCAGAAGGCAAGATTGTTAAAGAACATTCTTCCAAAATTACTTTTGGGACCACAACCTTTAGACAATATTCCCAGCAGGCTACGTTATTTCTTTCTCACTACAATTTGTGACAATATCAAGATCTAAGGCTGTAATGGTGGGAGTACTTTTACAGAATATTCAATGGGACTATCCATATCAATTTCAGCATATACTATTAATGGGGGCTGTGCTCGATAGGGCGGGAACTACATGCCAAAGGTACATATTCCACCGGCACAGCCCCGAACCTGCAGACACGTGCACCCCCCGGTGGCATTCATAATCACTAGCCACCTGTCTGCAGCCCCACCACCAGTGCACGGGTATGCATAGGTTCATGCAGGGTGGCTGTTGGCAGAGCAGCACACCTGGGTGGGCATCCAATGTGATGCCAATCCCAGAACCCTCAGTAGAGCCCTTACGTAGTGGGGGGCACATTGTCTGTGCTCCCCCATGGATGTCTGCACAGCCAGTGGCCATGGAGGTGAGAGGTGGGATATGCTGCCTGCCATGTCATGCCACTGAACTGATGGGGAGGTATGGGGGTGGGAGGCAGTGCCATGAAGGCATGTGGCTGACTGGATGGGCCTTGGGGTCCTTATCTGCTGTCAACTTCTATGTTTCTATGTGTGTATGTGAGGGGGTTAACACAGCCTACTGATGCTGGAATACAGAGTGTGGGGAGGCAGAGACAGGCAGGTGGTGCTGTATGGGGGGGTATATGTGGTCCAGGGGCCAGTGCACCCATGAGTGTGTGTGTGTGAGAGAGGGGTTGGCATACATGGGGACAGTTTTGGGCACAGCTGGGTGTTGGGGTTGATGGCCCCAGGTGGCCTGTGGCTATGCATGCTGGGGTCCCATGCTGGACTTCAGGAGGGCTGACCTGGACTTCAGGAGGGCTGACATTGGCAAGATGGGAGAGTGCCTTACAAAATCACTAGCAAACAGGCTAGAAGGAGGGGTGGAGCAACAATGGGGAAACATCAAAACTGCCATTACAGAGGCAACAAGCCTTTGTGTCAAGCAAATAAACAAATAAAAACAAAAGAAAATAAAAAACCACTATGGTTCTCAAAAGAGGTGTCGGGAAAAGTCAGAGAGAAAAAGATAGCATTCAGGAAGTATAAGGAAACACAGAAGGAGCAGGACAGAGAGCTGTACCAGTTAAGGCAGAAGGAAGCAGGGAAGGAAGTCAGAATAGCAAAGGCCCAAACTGAGGAAAAGATAGCCAACTCAGTTAAGAAGGGGGATAAAACCTTTTATAGGTACATCAGGGAGCGTAGAAAGACAAAGGGAGGGATAGTGAGGCTGAATAGAATGGACGGTGGGTGGGCAGAGAGAGACAGTGAAAAAGCAGGGATACTGAACAAATATTTCTGCTCAATATTCACAAAAAAGGAGGAGGGGGAGGTGCCTAATCCAATTAACAGAAGCGCTTTTGATAGGGGGGTCAATCCCAGTCCTTTCACAGAAGAAAGGGTTCTGAAAGAACTCCTAAAACTGAAGGTGGACAAAGAAATGGGGCTTGATGGAATTCACCCCAGAATTCTAAAAGAATTAAGGGGAGAACTAGTGAAACCACAGACTACCCTTTTTAACAAATCATGGGAGGATGGTGTGGTACCTCAGGACTGGAGGAAGGTGGATGTGATTCCCCGTCACAAAAGTGGGACCAAGACAGAGGCAGAAAACTACAGACCTGTCAGTTTGACCTCTGTGGAAGAGAAAGTGATGGAATCACTTCTGAATGAAAGACTTGTTGAGTACCTAGAGGCCAGTGGGGAACAGGACCCAAGGCAGCATGGGTTCACAGCAGGAAGGTCATGTAAGATGAATCTAATTGATTTCTTTGACTGTGTGACCAAAGTAGAAGACCAGGGAGGGGCTGTGGATATGGCCTACCTAGACTTTAGCAAGGCATTTGACACAGTCCCACACAAAAGATTAATAGTCAAATTAACCAGCCTGGGAGTGGGTCCCAGGATAGTAGCCTGGGTAAAACATTGGCTAGACAACAGGACACAGTAGGTAATTGTAAATGGAGTCCACTCTGAAGAAAGAGGGGTTACTAGTGGGATACCACAGGGTTCAGTACTGGGTCCAGTCCTTTTTACTGTCTTTATAAGTAACATTGCAAAGGGACTGGAAGGAAAAGTATGCCTCTTTGCAGATGACACAAAGATCTGCAACAGGGTTGATACACAAGGAGGCATGGAAAGGATGAGAAGGGACTTGGCAAGATTGGAGAATGGTCAGAAGTATGGCAGCTTGGATTCAATGCAAATAAGTGTAAATAATGCACCTGGGAAACAAAACCCAGGGAAGATTACACAATGGGGAGGTAGTAACAACAACAAAAATGGAAAGGAACCTAGGGGTAATCATATCAGATGACCTTAAGGTTAGCAAGCAATGTGAGAAGGCAGTAGGGAGGGCTGGGGTATACTGGGATGTATAGGGAGAGGCATCACCAGCAGAAAACAGGAAGTTGTTATCCCTCTGTACAGACAGTTGGTGAGACCCCATCTGGAGTACTGTGTCCAGTTCTGGAGACCCCTTCTCCGCAAGGACATAGACAGGATAGAGGCAGTCCAGAGGAGGGCAACTAAAATGGTGCAGAGTCTGCAAGAGAAGCCATATGAGGAAAAACTAAAGGAGCTTAATATGTATACCCTTGAGGAAAGGAGGGAGAGGGGGGACATGATAGAAACTTTTAAGTACCTCAGTGGAATCAACAAAGTCCAAGAGGGTAGCATCTTTCAGAAAAAGAGATGTGCAAGAACAAGAGGACACAATTTAAAGATGGAGGGCAGTTCAGGGGCAATGTGAGGAAGCATTTTTTCACAGAGAGGGTAGTGGACACATGGAACAGCCTTCCTGAGGAGGTTGTGGGGTCTAAAACTGTGGGAGGATTCAAGAATACATGGGATAGACATAAAGGCAATTCTTGTGGGGTAAGAAGAAATAGGCTGTTGGTTAACTAGGATCTGCAGCTTATCCTGTAGGTAGGGAACAAGCAGACCAGGTAGGCCAAGCGGTCCTTATCTTGCCATCAAAGTCTATGTTTCTATGGTTCCCCTTGATGTGAGATGGAGGCATGAGGTGCACAAGGGGCTTAAGGCAGGGTTCTCCCTGGCATAACCCATAGCCACCTACGCAGCCCTATGGCCAGCTCTACGCACTGTTGTGCATTATGCGTAGTGCTGGCATGCCCTCCCATCTGCCCCCTGTGTGTTGCAGTCCACGCAAGTGGGGGATCGAATGCATAGGGGCTGCATGCCCCTCCATGGTGCATCCCACATGAGGGCACAATGGGTGTGGAACGTCTCTGCACCTCACATACGTGGCATGGAGGCAGTCTGCACCTTCAAGCATAGGGCCTCAAGAGAGTGAGTGAGTGTAAGCTAGTACTATGTCATTTAGTCACATACTGAAAGCAGACATTCAACCATTGGTGCCCCTGTGCCACTGGGCCCTTGCTGCCAGTTGGAGATCCCTCTTCTTCAGGGTTGGTTTCCCACCCCCACCCTGAGGTTCATCCTCATCTGTACCATTGCCCTCCTCTGCCTGTACAGGTATTCCATGGTCTATGATCAGATTGTGTAGCATACAACAGGCCAGAAATATGCCACAGGCCTTTTCAGAGCTGTATTGTATGGCACCACCGGAACTATCAAGGCATCTGAACTGTATTTTCAGCATTCCAAACACACGCTTGATGATGTTGCATGTTGCAATGTGTGCCTCATTGTATCTCTCCTTGGCCTCACTGCTGGGCCGTCATATGGGGTGAACAGCCATAGTCAGAGGGGGTACGCACTGCCACCTGGGGGGCAGAGACATGTGTTAGGTTCACTCAGGTGTGTGCATGGCCTGTACCAGCTGCTACCCCCTTGCCTTTCTATGCTGCCACTGCCTGCCCACTTGGTTGCCATTCCCACCTCCCCACATGTGCAGCCCCTGTACCACCTTTGTGGAACACCACATTTCTGTCCTGCTTGCAGCCTGACTGGGCATGGCAAGGCCAACCTCTCCCCAGACCTGTGGGTCCCATCCATACCTGTGTGGGCATCATGCCACTGTCCTGTGCAGCCATTGTGCTTGTCCATTTCCTGGACCATGGTGGTGGCTGGGGGCACCTGTTGCTTCTCACACTGCCACATGTGGCTGTTGTGCTGCACCCCTGCCCTGCTCACCCTGTGGCCATGCATGCCATCATCTCTGTATCTGTGTGTCCTAGTCCAGCAGGACCCAAGGTTCCATGGTTCACCATGGCTATTTGTCTTGCACTGTCCCTGTATCTCTTCCCCACCCCACCCCCACACTACTACCATCTGTATGCAGTGCACACAGTCGTGATGTGGGCATGTGTCCTACCCAACTCACCCACTAGGTGGCCAGTGGGGATGTCCCCATGCTCAAACCTGCAGCACAAGGCTGAATGGTGCCAGATGAAGGTGTCATGTGTACTCCCAGGGTGCATGGCACAGACATTGGTGATGTGCCCTGTGGCATTGCACACTACCTGGCAGTTGATTGAATGTTAGCCCTTCCAGTTGACCTATGCCACACTGTCTGGGCCAGGTGGCCCTGATGGCCACATGGGTGCAGTCAATGGCCCGTATCATACCTGTTATGTGTGCCATCCTGTGAAATTGCTGCATGGCTTCTGTATGCTCTGCCTGTGTGCTGGGGAACTGGATGAACTCCAAAGCATGTGGTAGGAGGGCATTGAGGAACTGTGTGAGGAGACTGGACATGGCAGACTCTGTTATACCAGTGGTGTAACCTACTGGTATTTGGAAGGTATCCGTGGTGAGCAAGCACATTGCTGCTGTCATCTTTGTCTCCACTGACATGGCATGACTCCTTCAGGTGTCTGCCTGCAGTTCACCATGGCACAGCTCATGGAGCTGTCTCAGAATATCCCTGTTGAGTCAGTAGTGGCCGACAATCTCCATGTCAGTCAGCTGTTCATAGGTGACACAGGCACAGTACTGTCTCCGCTGGGCATACCACCTATGGGTCCTGCCACAGCCATGTTGCTGTTCCACCTATCTCCTCACACCCCTCATTACCTCCACCATGAGGAAAGCTGTCCCATCCATATCTCTGCTACTGCTACTCTGCTGGCTGCCTGTGGGTGGCTTGCACTTAGGTCAACTCCTTTTAAGCCTATCTTGGAGGGGGACACATCTTGGGAGATGCACAATAGAAGCGTCACCCATTTGGACTGAATATTGAGATGCATGACATATTCATGGGCACACCCCTTGGAGATTCACTGAATACATTAATGCTGCACTTGTGTGCAGTCAAAGATGTGTGACGCATCTTCTCTGTTTGAATATCATGCAGTAGCACAATTCCCAATATGTACCATTGCATCTCTTTTGAAAATGTCCCCCATTATGTTCAAACTATGGGAATAACAATGGGTACCAGGATGGCTCCACATAATGCCAACCTTTTCATGATGAATTTGGAGGAGAATTTCCTAAAACAATGTACACACAAACCACTTGCTTATTTCCATTATATTAATGATTTATTTATAATTTGGACAATTGGTACCTGTACAGTCACAGAATTCTGTCAGGAACTTAACAACCTACACCCATCCATTACATTACCCTGGAATACTCTGCCATCAGTGTTAATTTCCTGAATACCGCAGTCACCATCGAAGATGTAACCTTGCAAACCTGCATTTACAGGAAACGGACAGATGGACAGAAACACAAAGACACTTACATTAAAACAGCAATCGCCCTAGGTACGCTAAACAATTTGTAATGTACAGTCAAGCACTGTGATACCACTGTATCTGTTTGTGTGAGGAAGACAGAGATAAACACCTGGCATATTAAAAAGCACATTTATTGGGCTGGGGCATTCCTCTACAGAAACTGACAGAGTGGTGTAATGTGCTACACATATACCAAGACAACTACTACAATATAAAGAAAAGACCACTACCAACCACCTATCCTTGTTTGTCACATGTAACCCTAATCTGGAGCCCCTACATAAAATTATTAAGGAGTTCCAACCAATATTCAGTGAAGATGACACCTAGAAATATATCTTCCAAAAACTACCTCTACTGTCTTTAAAACAACCACCTAATTTATCCAACCTGACTTTCAGGAGCAAACTTATACCTAACCAAAACAACAGAACACTAAGTGGCACAAGAACCTGTAATCATTCTAAATGTAGGGCATGTGAGCACATTTCCACTTCAAACTTTATCAACCTCCCCCCAAACAAACAATTCAAGATACAAGGGAATTATACATATGCATCTCAGAATGTTGTTTATTACATTCAATGCAACAAATGTCCATAAACTGGTTATGTGGGGGAGATTGGACAACCTCTTCAAACCCAAATGAACTCACGCAGACATGATATTAAAATAAAGAAGACTGACAAACCAGTGGGACAACATTTCTCTCGATTTGATCACTCCATCTCTGACCTCTCTGTCCTGGTTCTCATAGGACATTTTGAAAATACACAACCAAGACAAGTGTTTGAGGTCAAACTTATCTTTCTTCTGAATATGGTGGATGATGCCATGAATGTGGACACATCCCATTACACCATTTAAAGAGCTTCTGCTTCTTTCTGGTTTCTGGTACAACACAATGACAGATATTTGTTTTATATATTTCTAATATGCTTATAGTCTCTAAAATGGTTCTATCTAATCAATATAACTGTGTATTTATAGGTTTGATTTTAACTGGTGGGTGGTGATTTCATGGACTTTAGTGTCATACACACTGAACTACTGTTTCTATTGTTTTAGCACACAGACATGTGCACATTCATACACACACGCACATATGCATATACACACACACACACAAATTTATAGACTTTTTACAACTACATAACATTCCATTCTGTGACATTTGACCTACACACTCCTACAGTTTCAGGGATGCTTGCTTATCTCTGTTTGGTTGTATCTGTTAGCTAATTACTTCCCTAAGCTGTCACACTCATTTGCTTAGGACACCAGCAAATTATTTCACCAAGAAGACCAGCAAAAAACATCAAAGGACATTGAGGCAAAGGTGAAGGTGAAGGCAGCAAAGCCAGGGAAGGAACATGACGGGACAAACTAAACAGAACAGAACAATACCGGAAAATATGGGAAAATAAAAGAACAATAGAGCAATAGTATAATAGAATGAAACTGATCATAAACTGATCTACAACTAGAGGGTATCCCATGATATGGGGAAAGCAAATTGAGTGACTCAAAATGAGTGACTCAGTTTGTGTGCCCACTTAAATAGCATCCATGAAATGATAGTGAGGGGGCATAAATAACGAGTTAGGTGGGACAGAATAGCAAAGGATGAGGATATTAGTGAGTGAAGATGTAGTAGGCTAAATAGATGAATTGACCAGGCCACTGCCAAGCTGGCCACCTGGCGTGGCAGTTACAGTCACTGCCTATGAAGCACATGGACCCAGATTTGGGACTGCATGTAGGTTTCTTGTTTTTAGTTTTCTGCATGTTGCAATTTAGATTATTTTTATTGTTCTGACCTCCCATTATCTTCCCATTCCCCCAAGGTTGTTTCCCCCACTTGCTGATTGTCCCTAATGCAATGGTCACCCCCTCCTGTGTTTTCTTCCCTCCCACAATGTCCTCTCCCGCTGGAGTTGATTGCATTTATTTGGAGGTGCAGGGGTTTAGCACCCCACAAAAAAAGTAACTGCATATGGCCTCCCATATAGGTGGGATGGTTTTGTTATTGTCACTCATTTTGTATTCGGTGTAGTGCTGATTCCCGATTTTGTTTTTGGTGATTTGCACTTGCTATTATGTGACTTGAGATTTAATCCTCACTGTTATCACATGGAACCCAACTAGAGGAAGTGAAGTGAAGACATAAATACAGAGAAAGGAGGAACCTTTTAAAAACTAAAGGAAACAGGTACAAAATAAGAATTAGAACTGAAAGCACAAATAGTATAATAGTACAACAAATTGGATCTCACATTTTTTTTGTGGAGATAAAAGGACACATTATAAGCACTTTTTGAAGACATTAAAATTACTACAGTATTACTACCGCTATTTATTATTGTATTTATTTATTTTTAATTATCATGTGGTTCCTAGTATAAAAGAAGTTGTTAGCTGGTACTGGTGTAGAAAGCAGCAAGAACAAGACTAGGGATACTAATATTCATAAATAAATTAAGCTAATTAATTTTTTACAGTCATTGGCTTCTAGCTATTGTTTCCCTGCTTGGATTTTAGCTTTGGCTTTAGATTCAAGCTTCAAGCCTCTTAGTATAGTCTAACCTACTTTATTTATGATTATTTATGACCATTGCTATGCTCATTGACAGTTATTATTAACTGTTGTAAAGATTGGTGCGCACTGTCATTTATCTACTAATTTACTATCCAATATATACTACTTATTGGCTATTTGGATTTTTATAAGTTAGTAACTTAATAGGTTGCAAATTGGAGGATAGTGTATTAAGTCATGTTAAGTTAATATAAAGTCTGTTTGAGAATGCCTACAATGTCATGAATTGGGAAAGTATTGCATGAAAGTAAAATAGAAACAATAAAGCAATTGGCACAGAGGGCAATAAATAACTTACAATTGGAAGATGAGAAGGGCAAAGGCAGGAAGAAGAAAAAAATCCAACAATGACATTTAATAAAAAGAAAGGCAATGAGAAAACCTCTACACCAGGGTTAACACCAGGGGTGACAATTAAATAGTTTTTCAAGTTGCTATGCATCCAAAAGAGCAGGGAAGTGGGAGTGATAGAAAAACTGGGTGGCCAACAAACATTAGAGGGGAGGAGAATAGAACAAATAAATAAAAAGAGTCTAGTAGATAGACAGGAAGTTACAATGGACTTCCCTGGGGTATTTAATAAACTGGATGACTCCTACAGGAGTGTTCAAAGCAGAAAAGACTCAATTAGAACAGAGAGGGATTATAGAAAGATGGATAATTAGGAGGTTACTACGCAACAAACTTCATGAAAAAGAGATACAGATACAAATAATAGAAAAAACTCAAGCAGAAGTCTGAAACACAATAACAGATTTTACATGTATTTTCGACAATTTAAATGAACTTAATAAAGGCATTAGAAATATGAAGGATTCAATTATTTTTGAATTAGAGAACAAAATAGCAGACAAGAAGGAAGACTTTGTAAATAATAAGGCATTTTACAACAGTGAAATAAGCAGAAAGGATTCAGTTGACTGGGAAGAAATAGAGGAGGAGGAAGTAAACTGGACACTAGCCATGAGTCCACAGAGCTCACAGAGCCCTGAAATAGTAGATGTTGAAGGCATCATTAGAGATATAAGACTTATCTTCAAGGATCCTTAATTGACTAATATATTAATGTATAAGAAAATGGTGGAGTTAAAACTAGATCTCTCCTTTGTAAAAGGTATATGCATAGAGAATAAAAAATATTGCAGGAACTTAAATTAGATAAATTAGACAAAGAAGTAAGTAGGAGTTGGAGCAAATTAGCGGATATTATAAATACTGTTAAGATGGGAATTATAAGAAAGTAAGACAAGATAGAAACGGAAAAAATGGCTCCAGAAGAGATGATAGGATCAGTAAAGAACTGGAAAGGAGAGATCCACAGCTCTGGAGAAAAAAGAAGAAAGATGGAAGAAGAGCAAGTAGCACAAAATAAATATAGTAGGGAAAAATAAAGAAGGTTGAAAAAGCCAGAAAGAGGAACAATAAGATGGGCCAAAAAGAAAGCTCCCTAGAAAGAATTAAGCAGACAAAATTGGAAAATGGTAAACATCAACAGACATGGTGAACAAAACAGATAAGGGAAATGCTAGAAAATATAGAAAGCATAATAGAAACAATAGTAATGGTCAGAAGAATATAAAAAAGGTAGAGGAGAGAGGGATATTGAACAAAAACAGATAGGAATATCAAAAAAGAAGAAAACACCATAAAACATAGAAAAAGAGAATACCAGGGATAATTCACAAAGCAGTATTGACCTCCAAAATGTAGACTCAAAGGAATCCCAACTGAAATCTCCTGAACATAATTAAAAAAAAGAGTTTAAAATGATAGAGAAAAGACTCATGGTGAAATAGAGGAACACTTTAGGATATTCCTTGCGAAAACAATAGGGTCTGATTATTTACTACCTATGCATAAAGTGGGAATACTTCCAGAAGAAAGTGAAGAAAATCTAAATAAGATGATAAAAAGCCTTCTGAACACCATGCTGAATTATGTAAAAAATTACAGAGCACATGAATATAAGACCTTTAAGAAAATCAAAACTGGTGCTAGTAGTCACAGACCAGTATTATAGCTAACAAGCTATTCATAATAAAAAAGAGAACTAAAGCAAATTGGAATAGAATTAGAAGCAATAGTGACACTGAAAGAGCTGTTTACTGAATTGTATGACTCAGAGAAAGAATGAATTAAAATGTAGTCAAAAAACAACACAATATTATCTATTTTTGGAATGAAGCAATTCTATAAGGAAACACCTAGACAACTACGTAATGAATTAGCACAGACATTAGTTGTCCTACAGAAATTGAAACTACATGATAATAACTTTCAGCAAGGTGATCAGATTGGAAGAAGAAGAAGGTCGCATATCACTGTGGATAAAAGAAGGTATAATGTATGACCAGCTGGTAAATAAAAGCAAACTGTTAGATAAGTTTGGCATCAATATCTATGAAGAAGAACAGCAGAACAAAAGTCAAGATACAGAAACAATAAAGAAAGATATGGAATTTACAAAATGGGATTTGGCTTTAAAAACTTAAAATAGATATAAGGCTCTGGAAGATACAGATGGCAAGGCAAGGCACATTTTATTTCTTAGGCACCAATTACCTGTAGCTCTGCGCACCTCACATGAAATCGTAAAAATCCAACAAACAGTATTACAAATAACAACAATAAGTACATAATGCAGTTCAAAATAACAGTTGGAAACAGGTTAGCTGTCTTCCCCATATATTTAAAGGGCAAGGCCTCCCTGATGGCTGGAGGGAGCGAATGCCACATGACAGGACTCTAAAAGCACTGTCCCTGGCGGTTTTCAACCTCATCCTGGGAATCGCTAGAAGGCCCCTAGAGGAGAATTGGGAGGGAGCGGAATGAGACAGCAGGTGTTAGGAGATCCGACAGATAGCCAGGGCCTAGTCCATGTAGGGCCTTAAAGGTGAGTAAATCCTCCTTGAAGATAACCTTCCACCTGACTGGCAATCAGTTCAAGTCACACAGCACTGAAATTACATGCATGACAAAACCTCAAAAGGCTTGTCAGCAACCTGGCAGCTGTGTTCTGCACCAACTGCAGCTGGTGGAGGGTACTTCCCGAGATCCTGAAGTATAGGGCATTACAATAATCAAGCCGGGATGTTACAAAGGCATGAACTAGAGTGGGCAGGTCTTCTGGCAGAACTATGGGCTTGATCCTGGTGATGTTCCTCAAGTGGTGAAAAACCACTTTGGACAACGGATGACAGCTGACATTCAGATGTCAGACCATTGTCCAGGAACACGCCAAGATCGCACACCCTAGAGGAAGCCATCAATGGTGTTGGCCTCAGCAAAAGTCCAGTTGCCACACCAGAGGCATTCCTATCATGCCTTCAGCCCATACCCACTACCAGAACCTCCGTCTTGGTGTTCAGTCGCAACCAACTGGAAGACATCCAATCATTGATCTTGGCCAGGTAGGAGTTAAGCACATCCACAACATCAGATGTTCCAGGGGCATAGGATATATACAATTGGGTATCATCTGCATAGCAGTGAAAACCCTCATTGTACTTCCTAATGAAATCATCTAGGGGCAGCATGTACACTGTGAACAACATCAGCGACAAGATCAATCCCTGAGGTAGCTTCAGGGAGAAGGAGAAATTCCACATCACCACTCATTTTTTCCTGTCAGTGAGATAGGACTCAAACCAGTGGATGACAGTGCTGGTGAGTCCACAGCACTCTCTGAGACAGTCAAGTAGCATGAAATGATCAACAATGTCAACTGCTGAAGAGAGATCAAGGAGAACAAGAACTGACCCATTTTCTTGATCTCTAGCCCTAAGGAGGTCATTGCACACCCAAAATAGTGCTGTTTCCATGCTGAGCCTAGCTCAGACACCTGACTGGAATGGCTCATAGATATCAGATGTCACAATGTGCTCCTCAAGCTGAAGCACCACACATTTCTCAACAATCTTACCCAGAATTGGAAGGTTGGAGATAGGTCAATAATTCACCAAGTCATCTGGGTCAAGAGATGGTTTCTTCAGGAGGGGCCTCACCAGAGCCTCTTTCATGGAATCCAGTAAGACACCCTCTGACAATGAGCACTGAACTCTCAAGGCAAACACCGGTCCAACGGAATCAATGCATCCCATTAAGAACTGCGTTGGTACTGGGTCCAGTTCAAAGTATGTATGCTTCAGTTTTGAAGCAACCTTAATGACTTCAGCCACCTCCACCGGTTTAAACTCCTCCCAGACAGGCGAAGTGCCTCTGCTACCCTCACGGTGATCACTGCAAATTATAGAATGACTCACTGGTTATATTCCTTGCCTGATTGAGGACACTCTGTCTGAGAAGAACCAAGCAAACTCATCATACAGTGACAGAAAAAACTTTCTTCAGCTGTAGACAATCTGGATGTAATAGCCTGTTCACAGTCCAAAAAAGAACTGCTGGTCAGTTCTTTCTTGCAGCAATCTCCCTGGGCAGGAACTCTGCCTTCTTAGGGTTGATTGCCAACTTGTACTCATCGTAATGAGTATGCAGGACCAGCTTGTCCTCCTCCAACCTGGTCCTCTTTGGGGACAATCCCTCAAAGGGTGGTAGCTGACCATCTCAACAGGGAAAAGGCTCTCAGGGGTGCCCCAAATGAGAACCTCACTGTGCAGTGATCAGACTAGATGACCTGATCAATCTTGAGGTTGCAACCCTGAAGCCCCAGTGAGAACACCAGGTCCAGCATGTGGCCACCATGGTGGGTCATGGAAGTAACCTCTTGTGTCAGACTCAGAGATGACACCATCTGGAGGAGGTTGGAACCAAGCCTGGATGACTCATCTTCAGCCCAGGCATTGAAATCCCCCAGAACCAAACATCTGGGGGACTCCAACACCTCCCTGATGACTAGATCCACTGCCTCCTGCAAGAACACCCCCAGCCCCAAGAGGACAGTAGACCAGAAGGATCCTGCTACCTGCACCCAGACCCCCATGTACTGCCACACATTCAAAAGACCTGGTAGTTCCCACTGGGTGCACACTGAAGCCCAGCTCAAATCTAAAACAGAGGGCCACTCCCCCGCCCCTGTGTTCCACCCAAGGCAGTGCACTACAGAGTACCAGGGGGATGGCTGCCTCTAAAAGTGGCCCAGCATTGTCACCCACCCTGGTCTCCATAATGCAAACCAGATCAACCATAGAAATGAAGTCCATCATAATTGCAGTCTTGTTTCTAAATGACATGGCATTGCAAAGCACTGCCCTAAGGGAATTTGTAGGCACTGCAGCCCTCTGGCTGTCTGCCCACTTAATCTGGTAGGACCTCTGGAGATGGGAACCAAACATGTCTGGCCTCTTTCCCGGTCCTGTCTAAGCCCAGGGCATCTCCTACACCCAACTACCCCATTCTGCTCACCTCTGATGAGCCCCTGGCACCCCACCACAGCAGATCAATCCAGTTCCTCCTAATCCCAACCTCTTGACAGCACCTTGCTGACATTGCTGACACTGAGAAATTGGTGTAGGGTCAGAGATTGTGCAACTAGAATGCCACATAGGTGAATCAAGCCTGCCCCAGACCTTACACATCCCAGATGTAGTGATCTAATTCCTCTCAACAAATCCTGGGATATACCAGCAGACCTCCCAATGGTTCCTAAGATATACTAATACTCATACACCCAAACACACTTACATTATACTAAACATTCACTCCAAACTTACATACATCACTTAAAATCCCAAACTAAAACCCTCACCCCACAATCCATTTTATACAGAAACCTCCCCCCACCCTTTATAGTCTTCCCAACCACCCAAGCAGAGTTCAAAGAACTTAAAAGTCAGAAAACTGAATCCAGGAGGAATAAAAACAGAGTGCAAATACTGAGTTTATAAGTGTTCCACCAGGAACTAAGTCCAGAAAATACCAGTTTGAAATGAAAATAATTCAGTAATCTTGAATATGAGCAACTTCCAGTGCAGGGTGCTAGTAGATGCTCTCACCAGCCAATGGACACACCACAAAGTAAGGGTTCAGCTGAGAAAGTGAGAAAAAGAGTTCTTGTGAGGCCAAACATGTGGTGGAAGGGACCAGGTGAACTCTTACTAATGCCAGGCCTTTTTCCACCACAGTCTATTGACATAGTTTACACAGTCTAAGGGGGAAGACTTGCAAGGAACCACCAGATGGTACAGAAGCTCCTCTCACCAGTGCCCAGATCAAGAATAAATGGAAGCAGACACAGAACACAGCTCAAAGATCTTCTTTGGCACCTGCAGCCAAAAAACACCCAAGTTATTTCCACTGAGTGCACACAAACAGAGCTCATCCACAATGGGGCCCTGCAGAATGTGGAAACCCAATCTCACTACTCGGGTTCCCAGCAGCCAGCCAATTACACCAGGGAAAATCCCCTGGTTTACAACTGGCAGTCCATCACAAAGACAAGGCAGGAAGAGTTTGCAAAGTCCTGCAAGGCAACAGGCTCACTGTAAAAGTTGACAGCTCAGCATAGTTGAATCCACAGAAAAAAAACAGTTCTGCACACTTGGTTCAAACCTCCACAAGACACAATCCTCATGTTTTCCTTCTTCTTCTTTCTCCAGACATGTTATGGCACTCACAGGATGCCTCCAAAAGGTATTTCATTCAGTATTGTACTCTGAAACTACCTAAAAATAAAAAGCTGACTCCTAGCACTATCTCTACTTTACCACCCTAACTAACACTAAAAGCCGTACATCTCACCACTTAGACAGATATTTAGGACCTTGGACTCCTATATACATCCTCAAAGGTCATCAAAACAAATTCCTCCTAAAAACAGGGTAAGAACAAACAACAGTAGATGAGGAGGAATTTTGGCTCAAAAACAGAGCTGCTGCTAACTACAGCACAGTGTGACCACCATCATGCATTAGGCTCCTCCTCCCCAATGTTGACAATTGAAAAAAGAAGGCCGAGGAGGGAAACCACAAAAAATGCCACAAGTGAAGGAGAATACTGCTAGGATAATATCTTGGAATGCATCAGGATTAAAAGAGAAGATGGCTAATCTGCAATTGTGGGAGTATATACTGTAGATACAGTCAATTTTAATTTGTATGTTTACAGGAAACTTGGGTGGTGGGAGAATTATATATAAATGGTTTTAAAACATACTGTATGTGAAACAAGCAACAAAATACAAAAGTTATAGTAGAAGAGTTGGGGGTTTGGAAATATTGCATAAACCAAGGGCTATTAGGGACACACAAGAGTTGAAAGTTGCAATGACAATATCCTAGTGGTTAAGGTTAATGAAAAATAATTTGTTATAATAAATGTATACTGTCCACCACAAAACAGTCAGTATAGTGACCAGGAGGTGTTGAAACAGGACATTTTTTTGGATTAGGTTGCTATAAAATATCCACAGATGGGAATTCTGATATTTGGAAATTTAACATGAGGTTGGGAACATTTCAAGTGTAACAGAGGAAATGAAGTATGTCCTATCAATGTTAAAAAGAAATGAAGGATCCCATTCCAGAAATTCTAAGGACAAGGTGTGAGGAAAAAGGACAAAAATATTATGACACCTTGATGAACAAAAACTTGCTGTTACTGAATGGAAGAATGAAATCCAATAGTATAGGTGAATATACATATATTGGGGCAAGGGATCTTCAGTGATAGACCATATCTGGGTAGAAATGATTATGCGGAATACTTGCCTAGAACTGAAAATAGTTCCCAAAACTGAGAGCTCACATAATGTATTGGAACTATATGTGTGTATAGACACTGATGCAAGGACAGAGGCTACATCCATGCCTACAGGGGTTAGAAACAAATGTTATCAGCTGAAAAAGAATTTAAAATCCAGAATGTATGGAACTTTTAGAAGATAGAGGTACTGGAAATTTAATGATTGACTTTTTAGAGGATAATCAAGATGAAACAGCAATATTAAATTTTTATGAACAAATTATGAAACATATTTCACAAATCATTAACAAAGAAATAATATTATGAAAGAAAAAAGGGGGCACAGTGGTTTAATAAAGAGTGTAGACAGGCAAAAAAACTGCTAAATAAACAATTAAGACTGGTAAAAAAAGGATAGAAGAAAATTGAATAGACCAAGAAAACATTATAAGAAAATAATAAATAAGAGTAGAGAAAATCATATAAAACAATTATGGGGAAATTGGGAAATGCAGTATATATAAAAGATAATAAAAAATTCTGGAACATTGTTAGTAAAGGTTTAGGAGAGTATACAAATGACCCAGAAACAAATATTGAACCTCAACAGTGGATAGAACATTATAAAAAAATGATTTTTTGATGGAAAAGAAGAATATATTTTAAGCTTGGAAATGGATAAGATTGAAATAGCTAGGACAAACATGTACAGTATATGACAATTACAGTGCAAAAAGTTGAGACAGCTATACAAACATTCAAGGCCCATAAGTCACCAGGTATGGATGGAGTCTCAACTGAAGTAATACAGAAAAAAAAAAGGTTATTAATTTTACATAAATTATTTTAAACAATAATTGAAACAGGAAAAATACTAGCAAGTTGGAACTATCATACTGTATACTACTACCTCTATTTCAAAAGGGACACAGGAATAACCCAAGTTGCTACAGACCAATAAGTTTGATAGACTGTACCCAAAAAGTACTAACAAGAATATTAATCAATAGAATTACAACAAGGATAGAAGGAAACCAAATTGTGGATGAGGCTCAAGCAGGATTCAAAAGGGATTACTCAACAGTAGTTCAGTGTTTCACATTAACACATTTGGGCCCTAGTATTGAAAACTGTGCCTGGCAATGGCGCAAGTGGTTGCTCTGTGCAACTGAGTTGCACCAGAGTAACAAAGGGATATATTCAAAAGAAATGAGCAATGGTGCATCTCTTCTGAATATATCAAAATATGCGGGCTGTGCAAATACAATGCGCTGGCTCATCCCCCAGACATGTTTGAATACCTGGAATAGGAATGTGCCGGTGCATCTGGAGATATGCTGGGTGCAATTTCCAGATATTCAGACCTGAACATGCAAATGGAGTCATTATGCATGCAAGGCACAAATGGGTCCATTTGCATGTCATTATGGCTCCATTTGCATGCATTGTGCAGGGTTGTCCGATCCTCCACAGGTGTGTGCTCAATGTAACCCCGGTGCAGAGCGAGAGGTTGCTAACCCCTAAACCGACAAGACAAAAAATCCAAACTAGCTCTGCACTCATCGTGCTGTGTGAATCTGAATGAACCACCAACCTCTTTAGCAGGTGAATATAAAGATAATTTTTCCAGGGTGTCCAGATTCTCAATAGTGCAACTCCCTATTTTAAATTCACAACCTAAGTTAGTGCATCAAACAAATCACACTAGTCCCAGTGCTTTGACCATGGGTGTGGCCTTCTTCAGGGGATGGATAGTGCATTGAGACATTTTCTTTGATAGCCACCACTGCCAGACATTTACTACCCCATGTGGTTAACTGGCAGAACCTTTCTTTATTTTCAGTGGCTCTGGTGGGTTTCAAACCTTAGATCTCAAAATTCATTATTTCATTAACTTTTTTATATTTTATTATATATTGTTATTTAAGTGAACAATCAATTATCTCTTTTCACAGTTATTTAACCATTTCGATATACAAAATCAATATTTTCAAAAATAATACAAAAAGATGTTTATGACAAAAAATGAAAATCATGAAAAACATGAAACAATGTCTATGAAGAAGCTAGCTGAAAAAGATGGTTAAGCTATTTTTACAGTAGTGATTTTAATTTCAAAGTGAGATTATATATATCTTTCAAATTAGATTTTATTTATAAATCTCACTAGAAATGGTTCATTTTATAACAGCTTATGCTAAACTTTTGCTATCCAATAGCTTAACACCTTCAAGTGAAACATTTTTTTTTAACTCTTTCTGAAAATTCATTAAATCTTTGTTTGTTGTGGTTATCCATAGTGTTACATAATTGGTGTCAAAACTGACAGAAACAACAACCAGCAATCTAAGAATTAAGAACATTCTTACTTTATGAGGTTCAAAGTCAAATTTCTCTGTTCAAATTACAGCCAGAAAGTTCCAAGAATAGTGATCACACCCTTTGCCTTTCTGTTCCTTTTTTAGGTGGATCAACCTCCTAGGATTCTGGAGCATGAACTAGGGAAGGAGAAAATAGAAAGCCATTAAACTCATGTAGTATTTCCCGATTCTAAATTATTTTAAGAATGGTTTAAAGTCTCATTCTTTATTTAATCCATGTGGTTGAATGCAGTTCAGGGTGAAAATCCAAAAACTCTCTCTCTGTAGGAGTTTGTTAAGTCTATCACCTCCACGTGGATTTCTCTCAACCTGTTCAATAGCCATAAATTTCATACCATCTGGTTTACGGTTGTGCAGCTCCATGTAGTGACTCACTAGTGGTTTGCCATAAGCTTCTGCTTTAATGTTTCGTACATGTTCTTGTATTCTTTGTTTTAATGGCCTAATAGTTCTTCCAATGTAAAGTAGGCAACAAGGGCACCACAGAGAGTACACTACATAGGTGCTGTTACAATTTAGGAAGTACCGTATCTCTACTTTACCATTGTAGACATCCAATTCTAGAGTTTTTCTCTGACAACAGTAGTCACAGACATTACACCTACCACATTTGTACATACCAATGGGTGGGGGGGAGCCACATTCTGTGCTCTAATGTTGGTGGTGTAACATGTCTGCTTCTAACAAATTTGTCCTTCAAGCTTTCAGCTTTGGAAAGGGAAATTCTTGGACTTTCACCAATTCCTGGTGCAGAACGGGATCATTGAGGAGCAAAGGCCAAAATGTTTTCACTATTGCCCCAATTTCACCAGCCTGAGTGCTGTATTGGGTCACAAATGTTACAGGAATATTACTTTCCTTTTCAATAGTCTTCTGTTTTGGTTTAAGTAGCTTTTTTCTTGATTGTGATTTTGCCTTATCTTTTGCTCCCAACAAGATTTCCTTTTTATATCCCCTCACCTCAAACCTCCTCATCAACTCATCTGCTTGTATTTCATAATCTTCGTCGCTAGAACAATTTCTCCTAAGCCTTAAAAATTGGCTATAGGGTATAGAATTCATTAGAGATCTGGGATGTGAGCTATCAGCTCTAAGTAGGCGATTCATTGCTGTCTCTTTCCTGAAGGTTTTAGTCTGGATTTTATTATTACTATCTATAAACAGTGTCACATCAAGAAAGCTTATCTCTTGGCTACTATAGGTGTGGGTAAACTTAAAATTCATGTTGTTATTCTCATTCATCCATTTCATGAATAACCCAATTTCCTCTTCTCGGCCTTGCCATACACAAAGTATCCCATGTCTTTATATTTTTAATGTAAGGATTTACAGCATCTTTAAAGATGGAAAATTTTTCCCAGTAGCCCAAGAAGAGGTTAGCATAACTTGGGGCCATTGCTGCCCCCATTGCAGTACCCTCCAACTGTAAATTATACTCTCCATTGAATTCAAAATAATTATGTGTTAATACGAAATTAAGTGCTACTAATATGAACTCAATTGGAAAATCACAATATTTAAGGTTATTTTTCAGAAAGTATGAACAAGCTTGTAAACCATCCTATGCCTTATACTAGTGTATAAGGACTCCACATCTATACATAGCCAGAGATTTCCTGGTTCCCAGTCTAAATTTTGTGTTTTGTCCAGGATGTCCATAGTGTCTCTGAGGTATGATTTAACTTCTTGGAGACACTTTTTAAGAAAAAAAATCAATGAATTGATTAAGATTGTCTGTCAATGATCTGACCCCTGAGACAATTGGATGTCCTGGTGGGTTCAGAGGGTCTTTATGAATTTTTGGGAGAGTATAAAGTGTTGGTAAAGTGGGTGTATCATTGAAAATGAATTTTATTTCATCTTCACTGATTTGACCTGAATGCTTACCCCACTCTAAAAGTCTTAGAAGCTTCTTTTTATACACATCAATGGGATTTTTGGATAATTTCTTATAGACATTTAAGTTGTTAATTATATTCAGAACATTTCTTTCATAATCCTGAATGTCCATTACTACAATATTGTGCAGGGTTGGCCTGGTGAAATGTGCCGGGTGCCCTGCAACAGTATGCCTGGTATTGTAGTGGTACCCCCCTCCCCGCCCGGTATCCCAACTGTATTAATAATGAAACTATCCCCATCCCTGGTAGTCTAGTGGTCCCCCCTCCCCTCTCCATACCCCAATCCCATTAG
Source organism: Neoceratodus forsteri (assembly GCA_016271365.2). NCBI lineage: Eukaryota > Metazoa > Chordata > Ceratodontiformes > Ceratodontidae > Neoceratodus > Neoceratodus forsteri. The sequence goes on along the minus strand of CM028129.1, from coordinate 731,994,433 downwards.
AATAACAGAGACACAAATACCTGGTAGTCTAGTGGTACTCCCCTCCCTGCCCGGCATCCCAATTGTTGTAAATAATGGAATATCCCAGTTTCTGGTAGTCTAGTGGTCCCCCTTCCCTGCCTGGTAACCTGCTCTTATGAAATCAAAGATCCGTTCATCCATGGTGGTCTAGTGGTACCCTGCAACCCCCCACCCGCAGAGGACCCCCATCCCACCTTGCCCCCCGAGCTCATAGGTGGGCAGCAAACCCACCCACTCACCTCTGTGGCTGTTTGCCAAATGACAGCTTACAGTAACACCTGCAGGCTGAGCTGGTCCACTGCTGTCAACCAATGGGCTTGCAGTGTGTACTGTAATAGTCATTCACAACTTTGTGAATGAGCGACTTCATTCACAAAGTTGTGAATTACTATTACAGTACACACTGCAGGCCCATTGGTTGACAGTGTGGACCAATGGATCCTGCAGGTGTTACTATAAGCTGTCATTCAGTGGGCAGCCACAGAGGTGAGTGGGTGGTTTGCTGCCTGCAATGGCCTGGGGGAGGGGTGGAGGATGGGAGTCCTGTGTGGGTGGGGGCTGGGGGTACTACTAGACTACCATAGATATGGGGATCTTTGATTTTCTATGATCAGAGTAACGGGTGGGGAGGTGGGACCGCTAGACTACCAGGGATGTGTTTTTACTCTGTAGTATGTGAACAGGGTACGGGGAAGGGAGGGGGTACCACTTGACTACCAGGGCTCTATATGTCCAAGTGTATGGGGATCGGACTCGGTGCTTGGAGGGGTAACCACCCAGGGGCTGGCGGCTGATTTGTTGCACCTTGCAATACAGCAGCCTGTCTGTGGGTGGCTACCAGTTAGGCCTGTTTTTTGCAGGTGTAACTTTGTACCCATGTATGCGGTACATCTTCATGATGTGTCAGCAGATGTGCCACACATCTCAGCTGAATATCAAGATGTGCCACAGATGCATGGGCACTCCCCCTGAGATGAGCCGCACACATTATAGATGTGCCTCAGTGCCTCTGGAGTTGTGCAGCACATCTCCAGGGTTTGAACATAGCCCCAGGGCACAGTTCTGGAGATGTGCCAGTGCAACTCAGTTGTGCAAGGCGCATCTGTTCTGAATATCTTGGCCCTGATATGCAAATATAAAATGGTGAAAAAAACAGAAACTATACTGCATGTTTATTGATCTGAGAACTGCATAAATAGACACAAATTATGGTTGACATTAAAAGAAATGTGTATGGAAGATAGTTTATTGAGTACTATTAGGATCTTATATCGAGAAAATGATGCACAAATTAGATATAATTCAAAAGGTGATAAAAGAGAACAATTTTGAATAAACAATGGAGTAAAGCAAGGGTGCATGTTATCCCCTACACTGGTTCATTTATATTTGAATCAGATACTTGTACAAATGTACAATGTGGATTATCATACCCCAAGGATAGGAAATAGGATGTGTCCATACTCGGCATATGCCGATGATATTGTGCTAATGTCTACCAGTTATCTGGGTTTAAAAAGAATACTAGGGAAATTGTATGAGGAATGTAGTAAGGCAGATCTGTACTAAACTATGAGAAAACCAAGATTATGATCTGCGGAACTGAACATTTTTTTTAAATATACCATAAATGGGAATAAAATAGAAACAGTAGGCAGTTTTTGCCACTTTGGAATAATTATAACTAAAGACGTAAAGTGGGGGAACATATAAAAGAAACAGAATCAAAACCAAAAAGGTTTTCACCCATACTGAGTAATTTCCAATATAGGTATGGAGGACAATCAGCAATTGGATGCCTGAAGGTTATCAATGCAAAAATCTGGAGTCAGTTACTTTATGGAGCAGAAATATGGGGATCACAGGTTAAAAACTAAAATAGATACTAACCTTAACGTGTAATATAAAAAGTTGTTAGGACTTCCCAATGGAACACCATCAGTACTGGTGAGGACAGAGCTAGGGCAAGTTTCAATAAATTGCCAAATACAAGAAAGAACAGTATGTTACTGGCTTAAGGCATATAAATGAATGAAAAGAGCTTACCAAGACTTTGCATAGAGGAAACTACTAAACATTTACAAGGTGATAACTTGGAGGAGGGGCTGAGTGGGTCAGAGTTCTGAGTGCATGTTGGTTTGGATTGCACTATAACGACTCTCACTCAGTTTGCTGCATTAAAATAGAGTCTGTGGCCCAGATATTCAAAAGGGTTGCGCATGGCGCAACAGTGTTGTGCCATGCACAACCCACTGATGCGCCCCGGCGCGATATTCAAAAGGGAAAAGTGCGCCACACAAATCCCAATCAGCCAGAGCGCAACAGTAATGTATGCAGGCATAGGTGGGGGGGCGTGCCCATACATAACCTGCACAGCCCGATATTCAGCCCGGGATGTGCAGAGTCATGCATGCGCAACCCCTACCTGTGCCTGCACAAAGTTAAGCCAAAAAAAAAAGGAACAAGTGATGACCACCCACAGGTGAGCTTCCGCATTACAGGGTGCAACACGGCAGCTGCCACCTGTGGGTGGCCACCCGAGTTTCTGCCGCACCTGGCGGTGCCCCCCCATGCCCCATCGCGGGCATCCCTGTAGGAAATCCCCTTCTATATCCCTGGTGGTCCAGTGGTGATTTATGTGCTCTGATCGCAGGTATCAGTATATAATCCTCGTCGCTCATTTCCTGGTGGTCCACGGATAGATCGCCACCGATCGCGGCAGCCTTGACAGCTGGTGGTCGGCTCTGCTCACTTTGCCGAGCTCATTGGCCTCTGTCAGTGGTGGCAGTGGCACCCCACCTGCGTCCCGCCACCCGCCGACTAATAGCTTGGTAGGAGCAGACGCCTATTGTTCACAGGATTATGTGGCGCAGCAGCCTATGAACATATTAGCAGTCCAGATATGTGAATCCACCCATTCGCATATCTGGACTCGAGTAGTATCGCATGGGCTGCATGCCCATTAACTCACGCCAGAACCAATGGGAGTGCAGCCCTACTGAGCTGTCAGTCGGCAGGCGGGGGTGGCAGGTGGGTGCTGCCGCCCACCGGCTGACAGGGGGAGCGGGGAGGTGGGGCTCAGTAGGTGGGTGGGGAGGGGAGAACACTAGACCACCAGGGTAGTAGGGGTATTTTATGTGTTACAGATGCCCGCGATCAGGCGGCGATCGGTCCACTGGACCACCAGAGATATTGGATGGGGGGGTTAGTTTACACAAATGCCCATGATCGGGCTGCAGGGGGCGTCAGACCCCGATGGCTGCTGCCTGGCAGGGCACCAGGCACAAGTTGTCGGGGATCGGCGCACCTGCATGCTAATGGCATGCAAATGGAGCCATAATGAGATGCAAATGGCCCCCTGTGCATCTTGCATAAATTATGGCCCCATTTGCATGTCCCCTTTTGAATATCGCAGGTGCTGTGCATGGTGCAATGGCACTTGCGCTAGCTCATCTCCATGCTCCACTCTGGCCACTTGTGCTGGTGCAGTGCTACTGCACCCTGCACAGTGGCGGTGGCCAGGGTGCGATATTGAAAGCTGCTGCACCATAGCGCCCGCGGGAATATCGCCCAGGCCACACCCCTGCGCAACAAAGTTGAGCTGCGCCCAGGCTTGCGCCACAGCTTGGCGCAGTTTGAATATCCGGGCCTGTGTGTGTTACTCACAGACAGGACTTAATGAGGTTTTTTTTCTAACAAGATAAGTTGTGGAGAAACTTGCTGAACTTGTGTTTTTCTTTTTGTCTGTAAGGTAATTTGAAAGCACAGTAGCCACCTTTTAATGGCCTTAAACTAGAGTTGTGTTTTTGCCCTGTAGTTTACAGAAGAAAGTCTTTTTTTTACCTGATTGTTTTTTGTAGGCACCAAGTACCAAAGGAACACCCCCTACCCACCCCAATCCCCAACCAGCCCCAGGTGCTCTACCTTGATAGTGGAAGGCCAAGCCACACCTACCTAAAGATGCAGGAACAGTTAGGTAGCAGAGCACAAGCAATAGCCTAACTGGTATATAGGCAAACTTACAAAGGGTGTAGCTAGCAACTAGTTCCACAAGGGCACATGCAAGAGGAAGAGAGAGAAGTTGTAAGTCACTACAGAAGGAGAAAAAGACAGGGAAAGAAGAAGGAAAAAAAAGGGGTTAGGAGGGGAGGAATATCAGCAAGCACAAGATGATGCAGGGAGTGGTACAGTGCTCTGGCTGTGGTGCAGCAGTCTTCAGAAAAACATTCTAGTTACTGCAGTGCTGCCCCATTTGCAGGTACCTCTCTGGGCTGAGAGTGGAGGTCACCAGTCTCCGGGCCGAGCTGGCAGGAATACTGGGGACCTTTGTCCCCACCCAGAGGCCACCAGGTCCCCAGTCAATGCCACAATGGCCACCAGGGCAGATGGCAGGATGGACTACAGTGGGTTCAGGAAGGTTGGGGGAGCAGAGACACATCCCCCATCCAGTCTGGCTCATGAGCCCCTACACAGTGTTGGAGGAAGGGGACAACCCTGTAAAGGAACCCGAGGCTGAGACGTCCTCCAGCAGGGACACCCAGTGGCAGGAGGAAGAGAACCCCACAGGAAGAAGAAGTTACTCCTGTTGGGGGGCTCAACTGTCCAGGGAATGGATTTGGGCACAGATAGTAGAGAGGACAGGGAGCTAAAGTGCCTTCCAGGAGGCACAGCTCAGAAGGAGGGGGAGCACATCCAGAGGATTACTGAAGCTGTGGCAAGGAGGGGAGAGCTGGAAATCATTATCCTCTTGGGGGACAAATGACCTATTCAAGGATAAGGCAAGCTTGGAACAGGTGAAGGAGGACTTTACAGTGTTGGGAGAGTGCCTGGGGAAGGTAGCAAGCTCAATTACATTTTCAGAGGTGTTGCCAGTCCATGGTGGGTGGGAGGGGAGAGTAATCTATGCATTAGTAACTTTAACACATGATTGAAAGACTGTTGCAATGAGAAGGGGTATGACTTCATTGGGAACTGTGGACCCACCTGGAGTGATACAACCCTGTACAGTGGGGATGGACTGCATCTGTCCAGCAAGGGGAAGGCAGCCCTCAATGGATGGTTTAAATGCTTTGCTGATGAGCATTTAAACTAGCCAGGGGTGGGAGGGCAACAGGAGCAAGGATACTTAAGCAACCCCCCCCCCCACATGGTAAAGAAAGTAGAAAAATGGAGCAGGAAGAGGAGTTGATATCAAGGTCATTGGGACTGGGCAGAAAGGGAGTAGGAAAGCAATCAGGAACACAAGAGAAAAATATCAGGAAAGGGGGGAAGATGCAGGGGGCCAAAAACAGGAAGAGAGAGAGAGAGAGAGGTCAGGCAGTAAAACCTGGAAGGTAATGGTGACAAATGCATGCAGCCTGGGAAATGAAGTCCCTGACATGGTGGCCTTAATAATTGAAGGATACCTTGACATAGTAGCAATAACTAAAACCTGGTACATAGCTAATCATGAGTGGGAAACAAATGTACCAGGATACGTTCTATTCAGGAGGGATAGGGAGGGCAAAAAGGGAGGGGGAGTTGCCCTGTATGTCCTAGAGGGTATAATGGCAACACAGGTACAGGGTAAGCAGGGGGGAGGCCAATGCACTGTGGGTTACTCTTCAACCTGGAAATGGCACAGCAATATGCACAGGGGTGATACATGCCTCCAGGACAGGGAGAGGAACTAGACAGAGTAGAGGAAATACACAAGAGGGCAATGAAAGGTGAAATTCTACTGATGGGGAATTTCAATATGCCAGACGTGATTGGAACAACAGTGTAGCTGCTTCAGCCAGAAGCATAGGCATCCTTGATTCACTCTAGGAGGCTGGAGTCAGGCAGCTTGTGCTTGATCCCGCCAGAGACAGGGCAATTGTGGATATAGTAATGACCAACGAGGATCAAATTGCAGATGTCCAGGTAGGAGGGCAACTGGGATCAAGTGATCACAACATTGTGTGGTTCAGCATAGGGACTGAGACTCACTCAAGTCATACTAGGACAAAGGCTTCAGATTTCAAACATGCTGACTTTTATGAAATGGGCAGGGGTATAAAAAGAGCCCTGGAGAGAACAGGGCAATGAGGGGGAGTGAACGAACAGTGGAAGTATCTAAAGGAAGCTTTACTGGAAATAACAAACTAATGCATCAGATTGGTATCGAGTGGCAAAAGAAGGAGAAAGCCACTGTGGTTCTCAAGAGAGGTGGTGGTAAAGGTCAGAGCATAAAAAAAGGGTTCAGGAAATATAAAGAAAACCAAAGGGAGGCGGACAGGGAGGAGTACCTAGAGTGTCTAAGGGAAGCAGGAAAGGCAGTAAGGAGAACAAAAACATGAAATGAGGAAGGATTAGCACAGTCAGTTAAAAAAATGGACATGACATTCTTCAGGAACATCAGCAAAAGGAGGAAAAACAAAGGGGGATTGCAAGGCTCAAGGAAGAAGGAGCGGAATGCAAGGAGGGTGACATGGAAAAGGCAGAAATACTGAATAAATATTTATGTTCAGTATTAACAGAAGAGGGGGAGGAACAGGGGCCCCAGCACTACAGCAGTTGCCATGGGAGTGAAGAGGAGGACAATAGTCCATTCACAGGGGAAAGAGTCCTGTAGGAGCTCACTAAATTGAAGGTGGACAAAGCAATGGGACCAGATGGCATACACACAAGGATATTAAGAGAACTGCGAAGGGAGATAGCAGAACCTCTGGAAACCATGTTCACAGAGTCATTCGAGACAGGGGTGGTACTAGAGGATTGGACAAGGGCACATCTGGTCCCTCTACACAACTTTCTGGGAGCAGGGAGGAGGCGGGGAACTATAGGCTGGTCAGCCTCACCTCGGTAGTGAGGAAGATCATGGAGACATTGCTTAAAGAAAGGATAGTGGGGCATCTAGAAGCCATAGGAGCCCAAGACCATAGGCAACATGGATTCACAGAGGGGAGGTCATGTCATACAAATCTGGTTGATTTATTTGACTAGGTGACAAAGAAAGTAAATCAAGGTAGGGCAGTGGACATTGTTTCCCTTGATTTCAGCAAAACCTTTGACACCATCCCACATAGGAGGCTGATAACAAGCTGGGTAGGCTTGGCATGGGGGACAGGGTGGTAAATTGGGTTAGAAACTGACTAACAGACAGGAGGCAGAGGGTGGTGGTAAATAGGGTGCAGTCTGGGGAGAGGGGGGTAACCAGTGGGGTGCCTCAGTGATTGGTCCTGGGGTCTGTCCTCTTCAATGTCTTCATTAGCAACATTGCAGAAGGGCTAGAGGGAAAGGTCTGCCTGTTTGCAGATGACACCAAGATCTGTAACAGAGTAGATACCCCTGAGGGGGTGGAGAAAATGAGGAGGGACCTGGGGAAGGTTGAAAAATTGTCTGAGGACTGGCAACTGAAGTTTAATTCAAAAAAGGGCAAAATTATGCACCTGGGACACAGAAACCCGGGGGAAAGCTATAGGTTGGGGGGGTTGCTGCCAGTTGCAAAGCGGAAAGGGACCTGGGGGTTACTATTTCAGATGACCTGAAAATGCCAAAGCAGAGTGCTAAGGCAGCTGGGAGGGCCAGAGGAATGCTGGGGTGCATAAGCAGGGGTATCACCAGCAGAAGGAGAAAGGTAGTGATGCCATTACATAAAACCATGGTCAGGCCTCACATGGAGTACTGTGTGCAGTTTTGGAGGCCACACCTTCATAAGGACATTAACAGGCTGGAGACAGTCCAGAGAAGGGCAACTAAGATGGTACAGGGCTTGCAGCACAAGACTTATGAGGAGAGATTAAGGGACCTCAATATGTACTTACTGGAAAAGAAGAGAAGAGTGAAAGAGGGGACACAATAGAAACATTCAAGTACCTCAGGGGTAAAAACAAGGTACGGGGTAGACATTTTCCAATACAGGAGGAGCACAAGAACGAGGGGGCATGACATGAAATTGGAAGGTGGGAGGTTAAGAGGGAATGGGAGAAAGTTCTTCTTCACAGAGAGGGTGGTTGATGCATGGAATGGTCTGCCTCAGAAGGTGGTGGGAGTAAGCACTGTGGATGGATTCAAGCATGCTTGGGCCAGGCGTAGGGGAACCATAGAGGTACAGCAGTGGGTGGCTCAGAAGCAATAATCCAGTACAAAAGCTTACAGGCAGACTGGATGGGCCAGGTGGTCCTTATCTAACAACAATTTCTATGTTTCTATGCAATATTTCCAAGCATGACAGTGGTAGAAGGAATTACAAAGCCTTATGGGCTATTGCATAGACTAAGTGATATATTTAGAATCCCTTCAGAATTGGTCCTTGCGGTGGTGAAAATAAGGATACAAGATAACTCTAAGCAAATGGATATGGCATATCGTAAACAATACAAAAAAATCAAATGGATGATGAAAAATAAAATAAATCATGAATTGGAACAGTATTTGAAAATAATAAAAAATCAAAAAACGAGGAGATTAATAAGCAGATTTAGATTTGAGGTAAATGAGGGTAACTGGATTACAGTCTTACATGACAAAAAAAAAAAAATCAGGAAGAAGACAAATGTAAATGTGGAATTGGAAAGGACACCCTAACTCATTTATTGATCTTGTGTCCATTTTTTGAAAAAGAAAGAATAAAATACTTGGGGGAAACCCTGAAAAATCTGGAAATGGAACCTAAGGATATGGCAACATACTTACTAAAATCAGACTCCAAATCAATAATGGAGTCCATGGCTTCCCTCCTCTTCCTTATGGAGGAAAAAAGCTATATAAGTATAAGACAAGTAATAGCATATGAGGTAAGATAGTTGAGTAAGAGATCCTGTAATAGATAACCAGATTTAGAGGAAAATAAAACAAGATATGTACACTGGGGCTCTATGACTCCGGTTCAAAAAATATCTTGTCGACTGATGTTACAGCGATAGATTTATGTCGACCACAATTGCGGTCAGCATAAATCCATCTGATAACACTTTGTTTTTTGGGGGGGCTCCCCCCTCAAACCACCCATGCAAGGGGCTCTGGCCCCCACACACCCCATAATTAATATCATCAACCCCGAGTTGGAGTTGATTCAGGGAGGGAGTGCAAGACACTGAGAAAGCAGTGTCAGGGTCCCATGGTGACAGTACAGTGACCCATTGCTATGTCGCTGTACTGTCGTTCACAGTAGAGGTAGAGGTGTTCGATTGCCATACTGTACACTGATGGGATAACAGGTGAGTGTAATAGGAGTCATATAATAATTATTTTATAATACAAATATGGAAAGAAAAATATTAACTTAATGTAAGGAGATAGTGCTGTGAATGTGGTATATGGTTTATGTATAACAAAATATTGTTAATGTAAGTAAGAAACATTTAAAGGGACTGGAGTTGTTAACTCCTTTTAAATGAATATGTACAGTTTGCATTTGAATATTCAACTTTAAATAAATAATGTGTGTATTACTATGAAATGATTATGTATTAAGATGTATATTTTATTGTAATGACTCAGCGCTGGCCCTGTGCAAACCTCCTTGCTGGGGCCCCATATCAGAAGTCGTGAAGTCCCCAAGGAACATCTTCATCTCTATTGTGGCCTCCCTGTAGCATAATTTTTAGCTAGTTTTGCTCCATTTTTGCACTTTACTTAAATTAGTACATGCAGGACCAGGAAGGAAGCCAACTGGATAGCTGAGTTTTTTGGAGGTTGCCTCTGCTCTTGGGGCCCTATGCGAATGCACAGTTCATAACGCCCCTAAGGTCGGCTCTGACTCAGAGTCGAACAAATAAAACACTGATTGATTGATAGATATGTAGCTTGCACAAATCACAGCAGTAATGGTACCCAATTCCACACAGAGAGAGACTCAGGCTTGTGAAAACACTTCACTGCCACAGACACAAAACAGCAGGATTTGGCAAAATAGAAAAGTTGCTGCTCTTTACCTGTGGTGATGTATGTCATGGGCTAGCTTAAATCAAACACACACACACACACACACACACACACACACACACACACACACACACACCTGTGCATGTGCATTAGTGTTTCTGGTGCAATGTTTATTATTATATGTGTCTCACAGTTTGTGTGTGTTAGTGTGTTTGTCTGGCGAGAAGGGTTGTGGCATCTGGTGGATGAGTACGTTTATTATTTTTAATTGTTTTCTTTACCATCAAATTGTACCTTTCATCCTGGAGATGTAGTGGCCAGCACTGTATTCTGACCTCAAGTCTCTTTGATGGTCATTTGTTTTTACGACTGCATAGTGAGAGCTATGATGACGCATCGCTATTAGAGAGAGAGGGGAGCTCTGTCAAAGAAACACATAATTGGGCCTCTAGGAGCAAGTGGCTGTGAATGGGTGGGTAGTGGTAGCATGTGACTGTGAATTCACCACAGTTGTGTCCTTCCATTGGAGTGGATATGAAGCCTCCATGTCCTCTCAATTCTTATGCAGCCTTTGGTCTCACTGCCGGCAGCAGCCCCCCCTGCTCCCCATTCTCATTCCTCTTTTCCTAGGCTTTGCCTGCATGCCTCTCCCCAGCTGAAGTTCCAAGGGAGAGCCCTGCGAACAGCTGAGCCTGTGCCAGATTCTCCTGGGAAGAGTAGACAAGGCTGATTGTAACATTGGTTGCTAAACAGCTTAGTTCTGTTAATCAAAGCTTTCTAGTGTACAAGCTGAACTTTAAACCACTGAGACAAAATTGGACCCAAACACTTCCTCTCCCCCTCTTTCTTTCTTAATTTTTTTTTCTCTAAACAGGCTTTTCTTTAACTCTCTTCAGCCTGTCATCTCCCACAGCTTGCAGTGTTTGCTCTGCAACCATTCGCATTCTCAACTCTGTCTTCCTCCAAGCACCTCTTCAGCAGCAATTCCCAGGAAAATAAATGTAAACCACAAGAAAAATAGAACTGATGAAAGCCAGCCACTCACTAAGTCCCTAAAGTCCACACTGAACTATTCCTGTTCCTCAGTTCCTATATATCTACCGGTTTCTGTCTGCAGCAATTATCTATTGCTTCCTATCTTGCCAATTTAAAAAGCAAAACACAAAATTACCTTCCATTTGGCAGCCACATACTACAATACCACTCGCCAAGTCTGCTCACATTGCACCACTGTTCCACTCTGTTCCCACAAGTTACAAACCATTAAGCTGTGTTTGCATTCATTTTAATGCATGCGTAATGTTATTGTAGTCTGCAGTATAGCTAAACTGTACATTCAAGCATACATGATTACACATATAAGTCTGAATGTAAAGCAAATAGGATCACACCTTGCATTGTTAAGTAGGACAAAGTTTTCTCTTTTTAACTCCCATATTTGAAACAAAAGCCAGATTTAGTTGGCAAGTCACTCTACTCCTGGCTGCTAATCAGTGAACTCAGAGCGGAGTTTCTCAGAGCAGGGATGAGACTGAGCATGTTTTTTTACTGTACAAACACAGAAAACCCCTCCTTAAGAAAGCAGAAGATTCAGGTAATAAAATTGATATGCCTTTCTAAACTTGAGGGATGCTGCCAGGTGTGGGCTAGTTAGTGAACTCAGCTGGAGTTGGGCTTCTTTTTTATTTCTAACATCTGTGCCTGTCTCACAGCCTGTGTGTGACCCATTGCCTGGGGCAAATGAGAACATATTCAGGAGAAACAATTTACGTATTGAAAAGAAAAAGAAGAAAATGCATTTTCAAACCATCACTGACCTGATTCCTTTTCTTCAAACCACATATCTGACAAAGCAAGTGGGTAAGCAATTTATTACATTGCTGTTGCTGCTCTTTGATAAGCAGGTTGTGTGTGTGTGTGTGTGTGTGTGTGTGTGTGTGTGTGTGTGTGTGTGTCTCTCTCTCTCTCTCTATATATATATATATATATATGTATGTATTCTTTGTAAAAAAACTGTGTTAATGCAACAGTTACAGTTCAGCATAAAGCAAGAAAATTATGGAAATGTGATATTAGGGTTTCCAACCCTAACACCCCTGCCCCACTCCTGAAGCGAATGAAGGGTTGAGTCTTCCTTGAGGTTGTCAACCCTAACTCTCACCCCATTGCAGTAACAGAAAAGCTGAGATGTGATTGAGACAGGTGTGTATGTTTCATGAGTGCGTAGAATGGGGTGAGTATTAGGGTTGACAACCCCAAGAAAGACTCCATCCCTCATTCACTTCATGGTTGGGACAGGGGTGTTAGGGTTGGAAACCCTAACATCACATTTCCCTACTTTTGTCACTTTATCCTGAACCCTAACTGATGCATTAATACAGTTTTTTTGCAAAGAATGTCCTTACTTTTTGAGAAAGTGTAATCATATTCTTTTTTCCTGATGGCCCTGTGCTGCTTTCCATCCATAGTTTTTGAGATAGAGTAATCATATCTTTATTTGCCTGTGGGAGTGCAGGGACCTCCAAGTCCAGTGATCCCATCCCTTCATAGATGCGTAAATGTATGTTGCTGTGGAAGCTCAGGGCCCAGAGGGGCCCGAACATCTTTTTGTAGAACAACAGCAACTAAATTATCAGCATAGCCTTCTTATTACCCCACCTCATGTTCCCAGTACTGAAAATGTTCAAATCCCTGCCAAAACGCAATTCTACACAACTGAAATGTCATTCTGCACCACAGGTGCAAAAACACATTTTGGCCAGGATTTGAAAAATGACAGCTGTGTCATTCATGAGGTGGGGTCATAAGAAGGCTCTGTTAAAAATTTGGGGTCAAAATATTTAGAATTTCCAAAGTTATGAACGTGCATAGCGAAAATTCAACTGATGCTCATAACTTTGCATTTTTACATAAATTTGACCCCAAATTTTCAACTTAGCCATCTTATGACACCACATCATGAACAAGGGTGCTGACAATTTTAAAATCCTGTCTGAAAGGTGATTTTGCCAAGCAACTGTGAAATCACCTTTTGAGCAGGATTTGCCTAATTCTTCCAGCATTGTTCGGGAGATTGTGTTCCCAAAAGGCCATGTGGAAAATTTGGTGTCGAAATATGCAAAAATGGCCAAGTTATGCAGCAAAGTTGAAAACCCCATTAAAATACATTGAGCTACATTTACCTTAGTTTCTCATATTGCTGTTGTCAGTTCCAGCAGCAAGACGTGTCTTCAGTCAGAGATTGGATCTTTGCCCTGTGACCTGTTTAGGTGAGAGAGGGTGTGTGAGGGGATTCACCATTCATGATGTCATCAGATCAAACTGCACTCAGGAAAAATAACAATGATATCTGTAGTGGGGTTATGGCATACATATATATATATATATATATATATATATATATATATATATATATATATATATATATATATAGAGGGTTGCCCAACCACTTCTATGTTAAACCCAAAGTTCTGCACTTTAATAACTGGAACCTTACAACCAGTGTGTCCCAAATTTTTTATGTGCTCTCTGGCACCACACATCTCTGGATCTGGCAAGTTTTGTTCTGGTCTGTGGTGTGGTTGTGGAGCTATAGAGTGCCAAAAAATGTGAAATTTACCATTTAGGTGCAAATTCTTTGCTCATCTGTAAGTTTGAAATGGTTTGGGGATCTGGTCTGAAATTGTTAGGGTATATGGCAGTGGTGGTCAACCTGTGGCCTGAGGGCCACATGTGGCCCTCCAGAGGTTAACCTGCGGCCCCAGCATCCAACCCATAACATAGAAACATAGAAATTGTCAGCAGATAAGGACCACTAGGCCCATCCAGTCTGCCTGTAGGCCCTATACATTGTATATGGCCACTGACCCTATGTGATCAATGTCTTTTCATCACTCCTTCCCCTCTCAGGCTACCCTTGTACCTGTCCCAGGCATGCTTAAACCCCTCCACTGTGCTTACCCCCCCTACCTCCTGTGGCAGACTATTCCAATCGTCAACTACCCTTTCTGTGTAGAAAAACATCCTCACATTACCTCGTAATCTTCCCCTTCCAATTTCATATTGTGCCCCCTTGTTCTAATACTTTTTCTACATTGGAAAAGGTCCCCCACCTGCACCTTGTTTATGCCCCTGAGGTACTTGAAAGTTTCAGTCATGGTCCCCTGCTGTCAATCTCCTCCAGTGAGTACATATTGAGGTCCCTTAGTCTCTCCTTATGTGTCTTGTGGTGCAAGCCCTGCACCATCTTTGTTGCCCTTCTCTGGATAGTCTCTGCCTTATGCATGTCCTTGCCCAGGTGTGGCCTCTAGAACTGCATGCAGTACTCCAGGTGAGGCCTTACCAATGTTTTATACAATAAGGGAGTGATGAAAAGCCATTGATCACATAGGGTCAGTGGCCACATACAATGTATAGGGCCTATAGGCAGACTGGATGGGCCTAGCGGGCCTTATCTGCTGACAATTTCTATGTTTCTATGGCATCACCGCCTCCCATCTCCTGCTAGTGATACCCCTGTCTATGCAGCCCAGCATGCCACTGGCCCTCCCTGCCACCTTTGTACACCACTTTGATACTTTAAGGTCATCAGAGATGATAACCCCTAGGTTCCTTTCCTCTTTGTTGACAGTCAGCTTCTCCTCCCCAAATCTGTAGCTCTCCCCAGGGTTCCCTCAACCCAGGTGCTTTATTTTGCACTTCTTTGCAGTGAGCCTCAGTTGCCACATTTCTGACCATCTTTCAGGCTTCTCCAGGTCCCTATTCATTTTCTGCACCCCTTCTGGAGTATCCACCCTGTTGCGGATCTTGGTGTCATCTGCAAACAGGCAGACCTTTCTTCCAGCCCCTCTGCAATGTCACTAATGAAAACATTGAACAGGACTGGTCCTAGTACTGATCCCTGTGGTATCCCACTGCTCACCCCCCCTCCCCAGACCGTACCCCATTTACCACCACCCTCTGTCTCCTGTCTGTTTACCAGTTCCTAACCCAGTTCACCACCTTGTCTCCCATGCCCAGACTACCCATCTTGTTAATCAGACTTCTATGTGGGACGTGTAGAAGGTTTTACTGAAATCTAGGTAGGTGACATCTACCACCCCTCTCTGATTTAGTTCCCTAATCACCCAATCAAAAAAATCTATTAGATTCTTTTGACATGACCTTCCTGCTGTGAATCTGTGTTGCCTCAGATCCTGAGCATCACTGGATTCCATATGTGCCACTATCCTTTCTTTCAGCAGTGTCTCCAAGATCTTTCCCACCACTGAGGTGAGGCTGACTGGCCTGTAGTTCCCCGCCTCCTCCTTACTGCCACTTTTGTGCAGTGGGACAACATGTGCCCTCCTCCAGTCCTCTGGAACGACAGTTGTATTGAGTGACTCTGTGAACAGGGCAGCCAGAAGCACTGCTAGTTCCCTTCATAGCTCCTTTAATATCCTCAGGTGGATGCTGTCTGGCCCCATGGCATATTTATTTATTTATTTATTTGCTTTTGTTAATCAGGTAAGTCACACTAGACAGCCAAGTGCCTATTTTCAGGTGCGACCCAGGAGAGTTACAAGCTTGGATAAACAGGTACAGTGACAAATTGGTATTATATACATAGAGCATAACATGTCATATAGAGAAAATAAATGTAAAAAGGCAACCAGTAAAAAGACACACGCCGGGGGTTACAGACGACCTGGGAGAGTTTAGAGCTAGAGCATACACAAACAGTGAGTGAGTCAGAATTACATACAGTGATATTGCAGGTGTTAACAATTAGAGCATTAAATTTAGCCAATTGCTTGAACAGTGAACAGGAGAGTAAGTGCAGTGGGCCTGAAGTGCACAGAGACCCCCATGTGAGTATAGTTCGAGGGGCTATGAGGCGCATGGACAGGTGGAGGAGCCCTTCAGGAAGGTCCAAAACAAAGTTTTAAACCCTGGATGGGAGGGGGTGGACCGAGTAAGGGCTGGGAACGAGTTCCATAGTTTGGGGTCATAGTTGGCGAAGGCCCGCTCACCCGCAAGGGTGCGTGTTCTGGGAGCCAGGCGATTTAGTGCCGCTCTTGACCTAAGGTGGTGGGAAGAGTTGTCGGGTTGAGGGGCAGGGCAAGGGTAGCAGGGGTGGCTGTTCTGACGATGTTGTCAATGAAGTTCCCTACTACGAAGATGCGATGCTTCTCAGGAGGGAGCCACTCAAGGCGAGTGTAAAGGTCACAGCGGTGTGTTGGGGGGGCAGAGATCGCAAAGCGGCAGATGCTGTTGTAGGCCGTATCCCATTTCAAGAGGTTGGATTTTGGCACAGGGGCGAAGGCCACTAGCACATAGCAGAGGGAGGGAAGGAGAACACCCCTGGCTAGGGCCATCCGAGTGGCCGGGTTGAGGCAGTTTTTGGCTCTGTAGGCGAGTCCACCTTCAGCTTTGTGAGTCCTTCCGGAACTCTGTCCACTGTGAATGGACTGGTGTCCACCTCTCCCCCCATTGCCTCTGCAACCCAGCTGTGCTCCTTGACCCTCTCCCTCCTTAGTGAATACTGAGCAGAAGTATTAGTTCAGTATTTCTGCCTTGTCCAGATTCCCCTCCTCACACTCTCCCCCACCCATTTTTTCTTCTTTCACTGATGTACCAATAAAATGCCTTATCCCCTTTGTTTACAGACTGTGCTAAGCCCTCTTCTGTCTGCGCCTTCACCCTCCTAACAGCCTTCTCTGCATCCCTTAGACATTAAAGGTACACCTCCCTGTCCTCCTCCCTTTGGTTCCCCTTATATTTCCTGAAACTCAGCCTTTTAGCCTTGACTTTGTCCCCCACCTCTTTGGAGAACTATAGTGGTTTCCTTTCTCATTTCCTTTTGGGCACTATCTTTTTTTTTTTTTTTTTTGGAAAAAAATAAACATTATTGAAGTATCATGCATAACAACTAGGAAATGGATATAAAAAACCCCAGTAACATCAAAACCGCTACAACCCCCCACCCCGACCTACCCCTGTGTTGTGACTCCCACAAATCCAAGAAATCATAAAACAACCAAAATAACAGCAAGTCCCATGAAGTAAACAAAGAACCATCAATGAGACTATGATGTATAAAGGGTGTGTAACTTATCCCACTTCCTCTCAAATAACAGGGGCTTGTGGCAGAGGCTGACAATCATACGCTCGGTTCAAAGTTAGAACAGTAGCTCCTGCAACCATTCTCAATAAGATAAGGAAGTCTGGTCCAGCCAGTGCCTTAATACTAGCTTCTTCACAGAAAGAGAAATGAAGGCAATATGGCATTTTCTCTCCCTCACCTGGAAAGTACTGTAGTCACCCAAAATACAGATTTCAGGTTGGAACAAGCCCTCCAACCCCAGCAATGGGTCTGCCTTAGCCTCAATAAGGCTCCATAAAGTTGAAACCTTGCAGCACGTCCAGAAAATGTGAAGAAGAGAACCCACCTCTTGCCCACATCTAGTGCAAGTAGCTGCCATCAACTGACCCATTTTAATCAATTTTTCAGGGGTATAAAACAGATTATGCAATATATTAAACTTGGTGATTCTAAGCATCTCTTGAGAAACAAAGGTGTACAAGTCCTTCCAGATAGACTGCCACCTGGGGGTGTAAGGGGAAAGATTAAATCCAAATAGGGGGCGCTACCCACAACCTCCAAGACTAGATAGGAGAGAAGTAGAGAATATAAAGTAAGCCAGCAACCACATGAGGCTTGGAGACCAGGTCTTTAATGGAATGCAGGCTCTCTGAGTGATCAACCAACCAGGGGCAAACCCAAACCACTGTAACAAAACATGTCTTAATTGGTAAATCTGAAAAACAGTAGGAACCTCCAAATGGAATCTATGCATAATGTCAGCTGAGGGAAGTAGCACACCCTGAGAAACAAAATCACTGACTTTAACATCAAGAAACTGTGGTAACCAAGTAACAGGTATCACCCGTCCCTCAATTTTAAAATTATTGTTACCCAAGAGAGGTTGAGAGATGTCTTTAGATGGCTGGTATTTAAGCAAGGCACAAAATTGAAAATACACCCATAAGGATGTACCTACCACAGAGTCCTTCAGAGCTCCAGGAAGTGATCTCCAGGAGGTAAAAAAAAAGAGATTACACAGACAAACTTGTCCCATTTATCAGCTCCCTCTCCAGCTCCAACCATATCGGGACTTAACCTGGGTCATGATCTGTGGGGACCAGGGAAGGCCACTTAAAACATTTATTGATATGGCTAGCCACATAATAAACCATGAAATTAGGAAGTCTAAGTCCCCCCTGCAGTCTAGACACTGAGAGTTTCCTATAGGACCTCCTGGGAGTCTTATCAACCCAGAAGAATTCAGAAATGAAGGAATGAATACACTTGATTATACGAACATACGAAATTTGCCAGCAGATAAAGGCCTAGAGGTCTATCAAGTCTGTTCGAATGTGCAGCTAGCACCCCTTATTCTGCAGCTGCCCCTCCCTGTTATGTTAATTCTGCCCCACAAGGATGGGGGAGTGACTTCCACTGTGACAGATCTTGTTGAAGTATAAGTAACAGGTCATTTAAGTTAAGCTTCTTCATCAGCGCAACATCCCGGAAAAGATAAAGACCTAAATACTTAATACACTTAGGGGCACATCGCATACCTAAAGAAGTAATATCTGAATTGAGGACAGTGGGAGTAAGGGGCGCACCTCCATTTTCTCCAATTAAGTTTGTAATTAGAAAAGGAACCAAACTCAGAAATAACCACCAGGGACACAGGCATTGAAGCTGCTGGATGGGAAAGATGTAACAGAATATCATCTGCATAAACAGATAATTTTAGAACCCTTCCACCCACCGGAATCCCTGATAAACCGGGACATGCCTTGAGTCTCCAGAGAAGCTGTTCCAAATATAAGTTAAAAAGTAATGGGGATAAAGAACAGCCCTGGCAGGTACCAGAAAACAAGGGAAACCTGGAGGAGAAAACCCCACTGCAATAAATGTTAGCAGGCAGGGAGGAATATATAATTCTGATCCAGCGGAGGAAAGCAGGGGGGAAACCAAACCTCTCCAAAGTAATAAACAAAAAATTTCAGCCCACCCGATCGAAAGCTTTCTCCACATCCAGGGAGACAAGCACCATAAGGGTAACCAAGTCCCTGGACATGGAGAAAACATGCTGTAATTTGCGCAGGTGATCTACTGATGAGTGAGCAGGGACAAAGCCGACTTGCTGTGGACTAAGGAGTCTGGACCAGACCTCACCGATCCTTGAGGCCAGGATCTTCGTCAAAATTTTAACATCATAATTCAACAAGAAGATAGACTGGTAACTGGAAACCAGACTGGGGTGCTTACCTGGATTTACCAGAAGCATGACCAGGGCCTCAAGGATGGTCGGATCATAGATATAGAGAAAAAACGGTTCAGTAAGGGTGTCAGCTCCTTAACAAATAATTTATAGAAATTCAAGGTAAAACTATCTGGTCCAGGGGCTTTGTCCAGGGCTAAATTGTTAATCACAGAAGTTATTTAAGCTGCCAACTAGTGAGTCTCTTGAAGAAACACTACGTGACATTGCAAATGAGACAGGTGTTTAAGAATCTGAAGTCATTTAACCTGGGACCTTGCTCCCTTGATAGTCCAGGAAGTATATTTTAATGGATTAGCCATTATCTATAATAAAACTATGCATGGAACCATACTAAAATGCCCCTGGGAGCACTCCACAACCCACCCAGCTCCCACCCTAAAAGCCCCATTAAACCATAATTCCCCAACCTCAAGTACGCAGGGCAAGCCCAAAAAGAACCGCAGAACCAGACAATCATAAACAGATCACTACTTGCTCCACCTACATCCCTACGAAAAAGACCCCCAGTCCTATACATGTACTCCCTTCTACCATAGAAAAGTCAGTCCCCCCCAGCTTTCCCTCAAGTACCCTAAAAGAAAAATTAATAAACCAACCCCCATCACTAGTCAGACCCCCTGATGTAATTATAGAATGCACCGGTATCCCACCCAAACCAGGTCCCTGTCCAAACTGCTGGACAGAGAAAAAATATGAATTATAAACATAAGCAGACCTACTGTCCTTCAGTAGTCCCCAGTAAGCCAAACACCAGGAGTGAGAACTAAGTGTAACACCCAGTCCCACAAGGAATCCCCAGAACCAACAATAGAGACTAAGAAACCCTGCTAAGGGTAAGAAGCAAAACTGAGCATACCAAAAATATGAATTCCAAAGTAGGGGTCCTACTCTCGAAAGGACTGAGGGCCAAATCCACCCAGTCCAGAACATGATATCTCCCAGCTCTGGCAGCTGCCAATCTAACTCCCCAGCTCCTACCCCCTGTCCCATAGAGCTCTATAACTATCCAAAAGAAAATATAAGATCAAACCCACCAACATGCCAACCTGATAAAACCACTCACATAAACGTGTAACAAAATGTGAAAGTACTAAACTATAACTTCAGCACCCACAGGGGAAGCAGTCAGCTCCTCCCAGAAGGCTGTGCCCCCACCATGTAATATAAAGTTAATTACAGACTCGAGCTAATTGACAGATCGTTCAGTCTTCACGGCCAGCAATTGCACCTGGTCTCAGCACAGGGAGCGCGGGGGCATCTTCCTCCAATTGGCATCATGATCAGCCCATTTCTAACGATAAGCTATAAAAAGACAAGCCCTTTAAAAGACCCTTCGAGCTAGGTATGCCCCCGAATCCAACTCAAATAATAATAAAATAAGATATGAACCCAGGTAGAATCTATAGATTAATTAAGCAGGACTGTTCCCCACAGTAAAGACACATTTGGAGGCAGTATGGCACAGCGGTTTAAGGCTCTGAGCTGCAAATCTGGAGACCTGGGTTTGAATCCCACAACCCCCACTTGCATACTGTGTGACCCTGTGCAAGTCACTTAATCTCCTCATGCTCCCAGGTTGCACCTGTAAACAAGCTTTTGGCTTAGTGTGTCTCACCTATCTAAATGATTGGGAAAAAAATTAAAATTAAACTGACAATAACAGCTATAGTGAAACTAGAAACTGCCCAACTATACAGTAAGAAAAAAGTCCCAGGAACTCACAGGAGTGGTACCCATAATTTGAATAAATCAGTAGTCCAGCAGAGTCCAAAGCACTATTAAGGAAGTCATTGACCCTAAGAGGTGGTTGGCAGGGACTACCTAAAGAACAAAAGTATCTAGACTTGTAGGATGGTACATATGAGGAGCAAAGCCAAAATGAGTACACCAGAATGCTAAATGGGTCTGCAGTGGTCATCCGAAGATGTCTGGAGTTCAGCCAAAAGCCACAAGAGGAATAGAACACATGCCGCAAACTGCGAACCAAAACTAGAGAAAAGACGAGGGTGAGATAATCAAATGTAGCAATCCCCTAATACTGTCCCAAAACCAAAACGAGTGCCATTGACATGCAGAAATGACTCCGGTAGGCTGTTTGCAAGGTCCAGGTCAGCCCTGCAGCCTGGGAAGTATATTTGAGGGTCTCTCCAGGAAGCACTGCAGGGACCAGGAGTAGGGGCACAAATCATCCTCACAGGGGAGCAATGAAGCGCCCATCCAACAAAATAAGAAGTCAAAAACACTGTTCCTCTTGGGATGCAGCAAAGTCAACCAATGTCCATAAAAAGAAAGACCACAGCAGTCCCATAGGACACAGACAGCCACAGAGGAAGGTTTGGATTGTCCATTCAAATTAAATCAAAGCAGGATTACCAAGCATCGACACAAAACTCAGCCCACAGTTCGAAGCAAGCTATGTATCTACATCAGACATGCATGCTACAAGTCATGAGGCTTTAAATAATTCAGGGAGCAGAGCAGTTAGGTCCTTGGAAGCTTGGTCTGGCACATCAAATGAGTGCCAGTGATCTTGAATTAATACTTGCAGATGTGCTGGGTTACCCATCCTGAACCGAATGTCAGCTGCAATTAGCTTGACCACTAGAGGATGATATGCCGCTTTTTTCTTTCGGGTTTCAGCTGGCAAGTCCTGGGTAATTTGCAAGGTATGCCCCTCCCAGGAGATCGAACGGAGGTGTCTGGTTTTCTGAAGCACATGTTTTTCCACATAGCTCAGAAACTTAAATATAAATGGACAAGGAGGCGATCCCTCTGATGGGCGAGGGTGGAGGGAATGGTGCGCACGCTCTATGAGGTAAGAAGAATTGCAGGGTGAAGGACCGGCAATTTTGTGTAGCAATTTCTGGGTGAACTGGACAGGGGAAAAGCCTTCAGCTGCCTCCGGGAGCCCAAAAATAAGGAGTTTTTTCCTGCGGCCCCTTCCCTCCAGATCCTCAGTTTTATCCTGCAAGTTGCTGCCTTAAATGAGCAATCTCCAGATTTGTTTTGTTCCGCCATTGCTCCAAAGAAAATGTACGGCTTTCAGCATCCCCCACTCACCTACCTAGATCACCCAGATCGGCCTAAAGAGATTCAAGTTCCGCAGTAAGCTCTTGTGGGTGTCTTTAAATGGTTGGAACTCCTATAAGAAGCAGTCTTCTGTGAGTGGTGTAGGTGCTGATGTAGTAGTGCCCAGATGGCCCTGCTGTGATCCCTGGGCCTTGGATCTCTTAGAGCCTTTGTCCAGAGTGTGAGGCGGAGTGTGCCGAGGCAAGGCCTGTTTCATTTCAGCATCCATAGCGACAGAGAAAATGAAAATTATCTACTGAAGCAGGTACCAGAAATCCCCCTTGTTAGCTTGTGGGTGGTTACTATTAGAAATAGGCTGAAGAAACTGACAGAAAATGATTCAGAGCAGGAGCAGGCAGGAGCCAAGATAAGATGCTGCTAGCTAGGCTGAGGCATCACGTGAGCCTTGGGCACTATCCTAATGCATTGGTTTGTTATATCTACTAAGGCTCCTTTCAGTTTCTCCCATTGTTCTTCCATCCCCTCTATTACCTCTCCCTTCCCCAGGACTACTTGTACATATGTACCCATTTCAGTGAAATTCACCCTCCTGAAATCTAATATTCTTGCCCTTGTGTGGTTTAATTGAGTCCCTGTCTCCATGCTGAACCACACAATGTGGTGGTCACTGGATCACAGCTGCCCTTCCACCTGTATTTCTTCGACTCTGTTCCCATTGATCCATACCAGGTCCAGAATTGACTTATCCCTGGTTGGCTCATGCACCAACTGCCTGAGGAGTCCAACCTCCTGCAGGAATTCAAGGATGGCTGTGCTTCTGGCTGAAGCAGCCATCTGGGTGGCCCAATCCACATACGGCATATTGAAATCCCTCAGTAGCAGGATTTCGCCTTTAGCTGCCATGTCGTGTATGTTCTCCACTAGTTACCTGTCTACTTCCTCCCTCTGTGCTGGAGGTCTGTAGATCACCACTGTGTGTATTGCTGTTCCATTCCATGGCTCCAGGGTGACCCACATTACCTTGGCCTCCCCCTGTCTTCCCTGAACTTCTGTATCCTTTATATCATCTCTGATGTGGAGGGCCACTCCCCCACCCTTTTTACCCTCCCTGTCCCTCCTGAACAGTGTATAGCCTGGTACATTGACTTCTCAGCCATGATTAGCAGAGTACCACACCTCTGTTATTGCTGCTGTGTCAAGGTCTGCATCTGCCAACAAGGCCTTCAGGTCTGGAACCTTATTTCCTATGCTATGGACATTCGTTAGCATGACCTTCCATATTTTACAGTCTGCCCTCCCTCTGCTCTTGTTCTCCATCTCCAGTGACTTCTCCCCACCCTGGTTTCCTTTCCTATGTGCTCTTGCCCCCCCCCCCCCTCCGTGTATCACTCATTATACATTCTGCACCTACCTGCCCCTCCCTGCTTGCTTTAGCTGTTCTGGTAGTCAACGTATGTTCCTGCATGTTCCCATGGGAGGATGTTCCTAAGCATCCTGACCCTCCCGGCTATTCCCCCCCCCTTGGCCAGTTTAAATGCTCACAGCTGAAGCATTTCAACTTCTCACAAAGGACCAAGGTCCCCTTCTCGGACAGATGCAAGCTGTCTGCCTTATACAATCTCGCATCTGCCCAGGTCAGGCCCCAGTCCCCTATGAAGCCAAACCCTCCCTTTCACACCAATCCTTCAACCAGGAGTTGAAGATGCAGATGTGGAGTGCCATAGCTTCCCCTGTGCCCTGGACAAGTAGCACGTCCTAGAATGAGATTGAGCGTGCTATCTGTTTCAGGTTTCCCCCCAGCTTCCTGAAATCTTCCTGGGACTCTGGCTAACTCCACCCTTCTCCTGGCCAGATCATTGGTCCCCAGGTGGACAATGACATCCAGGTGCTTCCTCCTAGCTATTTCCACAGTGATTCTATGGATCCACTTCCCATCCCTCCACACAGTGCTTCCTGGGAGGCACTTGACCTCCCTCTCTCTCCTGCTAGGTGACCTAACTCCACTCCCAGAAAATAGATTCCCCCACTAGGAGAAGCTACCCCCTCCTCAGGGGTTCCCTGCCTCCCTTCACTGGGGCTCTATCCTGGAGGACCCTCCTATCCTCCCTGATCCCAGCCTCAGGCTCCTGAGTGGGGCTTTTCTGTTCCTCCAAAACAGTGTAGGAGTTACTTAGCAGGACCAGTTGGGGGATGTGCTTTCAGCCCCACTTCATCCCCCTCCCTGAACCCACCATAGTCCAATCACTCCTCTTTCCTGACATCCTTTGAGGTACAGGTTGTGGACCCGGTGGTCTCTGTGTGGGGGTGGATGCTGCCTTCAGCTTGGTCAACTCTGCTCGGAGACAGACAACCTCCTCCCTCAGCCCACGCTATTTATAACTTTTAATGCTGTTTCTAGTCCTTTAAATAAAGTTTATTGCTATGTACTATATGGGTTCTGGGTCACTGATCTGCCTTTTGAAGGTTTGGTGAAAAAAATATTAATCCGTTGAAAAGTTATTAAACTTTAAAGTTTCCCATTATAGTCTATGGGAAAAATATATATGCACTGCGAAAGCATTTTTTTTTTTTTTTTTCCAATTCAAATTTTATTAACAAATTTTCCACAACAAAAGAGGCAGTTAACATGAAAAATAAAACAAGAATACAGCAACTTATTCTGCTAAAACTGCCCTCCTCCCTCCCCTCCCTCCCCATACAGCAGTAATGTGCCACTTTACAACATAGGTTCAAAAACATTATAAATGAATATACAGGGCAACCTATTCTGAGACAATACTTATGTCCTGGCAGCTAGTATTAAGGAATGAAGGGGATCCCATATTTGAGTGTAGACAGGTATTCTATTGTGAAGGCTAGCAATAGCTTTTTCTGTACACAGGTTAGCGAGAATTTCATTCGCCCATTCCTGCAATGTCGGAGTAGTCTTATCTTTCCAATGGTGTAAAATAAGCTTCTTGACAGATAGTGCAATCATGGAAATATGAAACCTTCTTACTTTGACCCTGATGGACGACAGGTCCCCTAGAAGACAAATGTCAGGTGTGAAACACTCCTGCAGACCCAATAAAGGGTCCAGGAAAGCTTTGATAGAATCCCACAAAAGGGAAATTTTGGGGCAAGACCAAAATATGTGGAAGAGTGTTCCCTCTCCCTGGGAACATCTAACACATATATTTGAGTCAAGGAAACCCCATTTCTTTAACTTAACTGGAGTATAATACATGTTGTGTAAGATATGATATTGCATAAGGCGCAATCTATCCTGGGACACAAATTTATGGCAGGACCTCCACAAGGCCTGCCAGTTGGGGGAATATTGGGGAAATATAGAGCTCCAGAACCTCGATGGTCCAAAAGAGTCCCCGTATCTTCTGTGAAACAAATCCTGATATAATTTGGAGACAACACCCGAGGACCCAAGTAGAGAGGAAAATTCTGGGATTAGAGCCCCAACCGTTTGGCTAGGAGGGATATTGCCCATCACTGTTGTAAGTAAGTGCCTTAACTGCACTGCTTTGAAATGTGAGTATGCCGGAATACTAAATTTCCGAACAAGATCACCTGCTGACAACCATTTCCCCTCATCATCCAAGAAGGAAGATATTATCCCATCTCCCAATTGGGGCAACCAAGTGTGGGGAATCTGCTGCTTGTTCATAGTGAAGGATGGGGAGTTCCAAATGGATTGGGCCAAGTCTAACTGGGGGATATAGTGCAAAAAGGAGCAAAGCTGTGCATATACCTTTAGGGAAGTCATAAAAGTGGGACACTTCATGGCACCCTGCACCTGGGACAATTTTACATAGAACAAAGTTAGGGGATCCATATTCATAGACCGGATTAAATCCAACTCTATTCTAAGCCATGTCAGCTGTAAATTTTCCGGGCCAGACATACCCATTTCAGGCATTTTGCCAGGTGGCTAGCCCAGTAATATATAGCCAAATGAGGAATATGCAATCCCCCCTCAGATTTTGAGGCAGCCAATTTATAATAGGCCAGATTTGTCTGACCAGATAAACTTAATAAAAATGCCATGCAGTTTCTCAAACCAGGATAATGGAATAAATGTATTTAGGAGAGATAGAGGGTAGAAGATTCTTGGGAAAATATTCATCTTGATTATGTTAATCCGGCCTCATAGTGAAATTGGGAGTTTAGACCATCTGTCAAGATCCTGAATTATAAGCTGGGAGAGGGGCTCCAGATTTTCCTTGAACCATACTGAGGGATTGTGAGTTAGTTTGATGCCCAGATATTTTAGTGTCCTAGGAGCCCAATATAAACCTAAGGGGGTGATATCAGTCTTGAATATCTTGTGATTTAGGGGAAAGAATGAGGATTTATTAGCATTTAGTTTATAATTTGAGAGGGCACTGAATTTAGCAATTTCACCCAACAAAGCCGGAATGGAGGATACCAGGTGGGATAAGTACAAAAGGAGATCATCTGCGTATGCAGTAATCTTAACCTCATGATGCCCCACCCAAATGCCCTGTATTCCCGCATTGTTGAAAATATTTTGAATGAGAGGTTCCAGATACAGGTTAAATAAAAGGGGAGAAAGGGGACAACCCTGTCTAGTACCTGAATGTAATAAGAAAGACTTGGAAAATGCACCGTTTCCTGAGATCTTTGCTGAGGGGGTTTTGTATAAAGCACAAATACAGGATATAAAGACAGAAGGAAACTGGAAGGCCTTAAGGACTTGGAACAAAAAGTTCCAGTTCACACGATCAAATGCCTTCTCGGCATCCAGGGAGACCAGCCCAGTGGGAAACGCAGCATTCCTGGAGGCCGAGAAGACGTGAGAAAGGGTGCGCAGATGATCTGAGGACAAACGTCCCTTCATGAATCCAACCTGGGCCATACCTATTAGGTCAGGAAGAACCACAGTTAACCTATGGGCTAATATCTTTCGAGAGGATTTTGATGTCCTGATTTAAAAGAGATATGGGCCTGTAACTTTGAACTAACTCGTGATCCTTATCTGGTTTAGGGAGAAGGACAATCAGGGCTTCAAACAGGTAGGGGTCTGCCTCTACCCCGGATAAAATGTACTGAAATAGCCAAGAATGCGCTGGCAGTAGAAGTTCCCAAAAAACTTTGTAAAATAAAGAGGAGAACCCATCCGGGCCTGGGGTCTTTTCCAAAGGCAGTGCTCCTATAACCTCTGAGATCTCCTCCTGAGATATAGGAGAAGCCAGAAAACGCTTGTGTTGCTCTGTTAGGGAGGGCAGATGGGAATCCCTTAAATACTCCTCTAAAATCTCTGGACAAGGAGGATTCTCCATGTCTCTATATAATTGTTCGTAATATAAAGCAAACTCTTGTACTATCTCAGAAGGGGATACTCTCAGGGACCCGTCTGACAGTGCCCGAACTGGGGGGATAAATCTTGCAGATTCCTGTCATTTTAAACGCAATGCCAGTAAACGCCCCGCTTTCTCTCCCTGGTCCGTATAACTGGCTCTGGTTTGGATTATAGCTAACTCTGCCTTTTCCCTTAACAGATCTAGATATCTATCTTTGGCCACCAGAAGCTTCTTACTGTCCTCCCTAGAAGTACTGATAGAGAGATTAGCTTCAAGGGACCGAATTTGGGACAATAATGATAGTAGCTCTTCCTCCTGTGCCCTTTTCCTTTTTGATGCTAAACTGATGAGAACTCCCCTCATATAAGCTTTAAAGGCACCTCATGAAATGTCTGGCTTTGCACTGTCTAAAGGGTTAGATGAGAAGAAGAACTCAATTTGTTCTCTTATAAGCTTACAATACTTGGCATCCTTTAGGAGCTGTTCGTTGAGCTTACACCTGGTCTCCCTTCTGGGCGAGTTGAGAAATGCCAAATTAGATACCACCAGAGAGTGGTCAGAAATAGGGCCAGGCTGGATCGAGGCAGACATAACCCAGGGCAAGAGGCTCTGAGAGATAAATACGTAGTCAATGTGAGACTGTGAACCGTGCACCATTGAGTTAAAGGTAAACTCCTTGGAATTAGGATGCAACACGTGCCAAATATCACAGAGCCCGCTTTGATCTACCAAATCCTTAAGTGCCCTCTGCCCCGGGGACAGCCCCCTCAGTCCACTACCTGACCTATCCAGGTTAGAGTCTATGACCTGATTAAAATCACCCCCCATAATGATCATGATGGGAAGCATTGGGAGAATAATAGTTATCAGCCTCATGAAGAAACTCGAGTCATCAATATTAGGCCCATAGATACTGCAAAGTAAAAGTGGTACTGACCAGAGAGTGCCTTTAACTAGAACAAACCTGCCCCCCAGATCTTTGATAACCTGCGTGGAGATGAAGGGAATGCCTCTATTAATAGTTAAAATGACCACACAGCTATTGGTGGAACCTGAAGCATTGTAAACCTGACCCACTTGTTGTCTCCTTAGTTGTAAAGCTTCAGATTCTAATAAATGGGATTCCTGCAAAAACATTATCAGAGAACGCAATAGACTTAAATGTTTGAATACCTGATATTGTTTGGATTTTTTCCTGATCCCCTTTATATTCCAGGTTGCAAGAACCACATCATTAGCCATCTAAATAAGGTTAAATAGCTTAGTTTTAACAGCCCTGTACAAAAACATTGAGAAATATTCAACCAGAATCCAAGTGTTACTGATGCATACTCCCTCCTCCCGTCCATCCATGATTACTCCAACCCTTCCTCCATAAAGTCTCCTCTCTATTTGACATGCAACAAACCAGTCCTATAACCCTAAACCCCCTCCCACTCACCCAACTGTCACAAGCAACATTTAGCACAGTACTGCTTCCTTCCTCACCCCCAGCCTCCCAAGATAACCCCCCTGCCACAAACAAGAGTAACGGTCCTCTCATGCAAATAAATGCCCTTAGATCCAGAGAAGAAAGAAAAGGGGATTAAACTGCCTTAGCAACCCCTAGTGGCTTAAAAGAGGTGCTGGACTGCGAACTCCAATGCATCTTAATTGTAAGGGAATAATAAAAAATGAGATAAGGCACCCTGAAAAACTTAATCAGGTACCCAGAGACCCCGAGAGATGAACAAGGAGATAGGTCTCCTGTGACCCTATGAGAGAGATCCAGGCCAAACAACGAACTGGACGGGAAGTCATGCAGAAGGGAAATTGTCCCTTCTAACCTGGATTCTGTGGCCTGCTTAACAACGAGGGACACCAGTGCTTTAAACTCTGCTCATTAAATTTTAAATTCGGGCGTCATTACGTCGGCTCCTTATCAGCCCGAACACCCAGGAGCACAAAATAGGGGCTTTCAGTGTCCAAAGCCAGAAACAGAGAGCATAACCAAAAGGAAGTCATCCCCTCATTACCACCATCGTTGAACTGGCGTTCCCGTGCTCTGAGCTCCCCTCAGTGGATACAAAACAACCGTACCTGCATATTCACCTGAAAGTTAGGGGTTGACCCAGTACAGCACCAAAACTAAGCCACTCTTAGAATGAGATATTGCTCCTTAACAATTTAGGGCATTCCCCCTTCATTAATAAAGGCCTGCTCATCCAGCTAAAGTAGAATATAAAAAACAACTTCCCCCTAGCAAGTAAAATAAACATTTCTACAAAACATTAATCAAGAGTACAGGCTCGTTTTTAACACTAGTGCGTGAGTGTCCCATGAGAATTGGCACAGTTAAGTAATAAGTAGGTCCAGTTAGATAAGAGGCGTTTCCAGAGGCAAACCATCGCTATGAGCTTCTTGAAGATTTGAGTAGCTGACAGTCTCTACTTGACAGCACAAGACTCCCCTTGCCAAAGGGGCAGAACTTCTCATGGATCCCGAAACAAATCAGGCAAGGCGATCTTAAGACTGGAGAGAGCTGATTCTGGATCATTGTAGGTAAGCCAGGATCCGTTCACTAACACCTGCAGCATGGCCGGATGCCCCATACTGAACTTGAACCCCGCAGCAATAACTTTAGATACAATGGGGTGAAATACTATACATTTCAGCCTGACCGATCCTGGCAAATCTTGTGCAATTCTCAGCTTGGAGTTCTCCCAGCAGACCTCCTGTAGAGCTCTCACTTTTACCAGGAAATGTTGCCTCTCTAAGAAATTTAGGAAGTGGCAAATAATGGGACGAGGGGCAGCCCCCGGTGGTGGTTTCGGCTGCAACAATCTATGCGCTCGCTCAGTAGTATATGCAGGGCCAAAGGGAGAGGGACCAGCAACCCGTTCCACCAGCTTCTGCATAAAAACTACAGGGTTCTGGCCATCTTTCCCTTCAGGTCGCCCTAAGATAACCACATTGGTTCTGCAGCTGCAGCCCTCGAGGTCTTCCAGCTTTGTCTCCACTCGAGAGAGGTTCTGCCTAATTGCCGCTAGGCCAGGGTCCACCTTGTCTAAGCGATGCTCCAGGGAGACAATACGAGCGGTGTTATCCAAGGCCATCATCGAGACCTCATCCAGTTTTTTAGATAGAGCTTTAAGGTTGGTCGCCATCTGTTTCACCTCCTCTCGAAAAGGTTTAAATTCTTCCAGGAACCTATTTAAGGTTAGAGGTTCCTGCTCCGTTGCTTGACTGAGGTGATCGGGTCTATCTGGCCCACTCGAGGCCCGAGATTTCTTTGGGGCCTTCTCGGGGGTGACAGGAGAAGTATGCTTTTGTGGGCCTTTCTTCATGTAAGCTTTCATCAGTTCCCAAATCTTGCTCGTTCGAGACTTTGGAGTTTTAGAAGGTGGGATCGATAGGAAACAGATAGTTTTTGGCAGTTATGATAGAAAAAAACTATTATAAAATTGGGAGGCTGGAGCTACGCGGAGGAGCTTCTACTCAGCACTCTGCATCACGTGGTCTGCCCACGAAAGCATTTTCTGCTTTCACGAAAGCACTTTTACTGTCGCAAATGGGTTCCATAATGTCATGCTGCCACCATCTTGTTTTCAGTTAGAGACGTGGAAAAAACAATATAATTCAAAATTGTCTGCCCCTTGGTAGACATCCACAGTTGTGTTTACCTAATTGGGGCCCGAGGAACATGATCCTGGCATTATTTTTTTTTAAATAGTGGCCGGAAATATGCTTTTTGTGTTCAGCTGTTGGTAGTGCTGCAGTTTGCAGCACTTCTTTTGCAAATCTGACATAAATTATGGCATTTTTCGCACAACTAACAACGCTGTTGCACAAAAACTGCACACAAATTTGTGGCACTCTTTTGTGAAAACTGTCGCAAATTTGCGCCACTACTTTCATAAAAAAAAAAAAAATTCCTATGGCCCCTGAAAAACCCCAATTAGTTCTGACCATTATTTAAAAAAAAACAGAATCAGATTTCTCAGCCACCATTTAGGTAAACAAATAAAATATATTTTGTCCTTTAATTGCTCTGGTAAGGCATGTTTTAATTACTAAAACAGTTTCTGCCTACATTAAAAGCAAACCTCATGTCGTAGTACTGGTTCGCACTTCAGAGTGGGTACTGGAGAGTCCACCCCAGTATCCCAAAATAGTATTTATTTATTTATTGAAATGTTTCACCAGGAAGGCACACTACGCGACAAGTTGCTCATCTCCCGGTGTGACCTGGGGGGAAGGGATACATTAGGAATGAGACATTAAACATTCAAGTTATAAGTTCAACATTAGCATACAGTTGTAAGGCAGATGTTACAAACAGTGTTACAACAGTGTTGCACATGATAGGTAAAAAGAGTGGACAATAATAAGTGCTGGGTTAATAAGTAACAAGTGCTTACATGAAAGAAAAGGGGGAAAAGAGAGGCAGTGGTGAGGTGGGTGGGAAGGGGGAATAGTTGTGTCCCTGGAAACCACTTCAGGATGCGAGTACCCTGCACTACACTGACCAGAGAGAAGGGGTTAAGGAAGTGTTCCCGAGAGACCCCTTCAGGATGGTGGGGGAAGGGAGTAGATGAGAGATACAAGCTCCTTTGGGGGGTAGGAGAGGGACCCATGGAGACCATTTGGGACCCCTTATATTCTGTGAGAGATTAAGGGAGGCCAGTAAGAGGGAGCAATTTGGGGGAACAGGAGGAGAGCTAGGAATTTGGGTGGGTGTGCACTGGGTAAAATGAAGGTAACAGTAGCAGTGTAGGGCTAGGTAGGTAGGTAGGTAGAGGGGTAGGGTTTGTCCTGGGCTTAGAGGAGGGAGTTTGGGAGGGACATGATAGGAGCAGCTAGGAGCAAGGTTATTGAGGGCAGAGCTGATGGAGTAGGCAGAGGATGAGTGCCGGATTTGAGGGGGGAGGGAATTCCAGATTTTTGGGAGGCAGTGAGAGAAACCAGATTGGCCAATTTGGGTGGATCTGTGGGGAGCTACCAGGGTTCAAGAGTTGGTTGATCTAAGGGAATGAGAGGGTGGGGGGGTGTTATAAAGGAGGAGGTGAGGTAGGAAGGGAGCTCACCCAACCAGTGCTTGGAGGTGAATTTAACACAGTGGGAGAGATGCCTATTTGCAAGAGAGGGGAAGGATAAGGCATGATAAAGATTGCAATAGTGGGTGCAGGGGGGCATCCAAGGCAACGCAGCAGAAGGAATTGAAGAGGGTGTCCAGTCTGGCCAGGGAAGACATAGGGGACGCACCCTAGACTATGTCACAGGAGTAAAAAATGGGCAGTATCATCTTCTGAACAAGTTAATGCATAGTAGTAGGAGGGGTGCAACTATGGTTCCTGAACAGGGTACCAAGCTTGGGGCACAGTTTTTTCTGGATGACGTCAATATGTCCAGAGAAGTTTAGGTGTTGGTTCAACCAAACACCTAGGTACCTGAAGGAGTATGTGTCCTCAAGTAAAGCCCCATCAAGGGTGTAGAAAATGGGTATGGAGGGAAGCCGTGAGAGTCTCTGCCTTGAGCCAAAGGTCATGGAGACAGTTTTTTTGGCATTGAGGAAAAGTTGATGGTTAGCAAACCAGAGCTGAACCTTGTCAAAGTCTTGCTGTAAGTTGGTTGTAACCTCATCAGGACAGGAGCCAGATGCATACATGACTGTATCACTGGCATACATATGTATAGCAGAGGATGGGGAGCAAACAGAGAGAAGGTCATTTAAGAAGATGTAGAATAGGAGGGGCCCTAATACAGAGCCCTGGGAGACTTTAGTGCTGATCGGGAGGGAAGGGGAAGTGGCATCCAAGATCTTAACTGATTGGGATCTGCCAATAAGCTAAACCTTAAACCAGTTTGTGGTGGAGGGAGATAGGCCAGCAGCTGAAAGTGAGCTGAGGAGAAGGGAGTGAGAGACAGTGTCTAAGGCCTTGGCCAGGTCAACAAAAATGGCAGAGGTAATTTGGCCATTGTCCATCCTGGTTAGAATGGAATTTGTGAGCCATAGGACAGAGGTAGTGGTTGAGTGGTTTTTCCTGAAACCGGACTGGAAAGGGGTGAAAAAGGAGGTGTCAGATAGAAAAGAGGTGAGTTGGGAGAGGACAATGTGCTGTTGAAGCTTGGCAAGGGTAGGGAAGAGAGAAATGGGGTGATAGCTGCTGGGGGATGAGGGGTCACCCCCTTTGGATAGAGGGAGAACCACTGCATGTTTCCATGAAGAGGGGGCTGAGGCAGTAGAGAATGAGAGATTTAAGATTATTGAGAGGGGGGTAGGCAATGGCCAAAGCAGAGAGGGAGAGGAGTTTTGGGTCAAGGCCATCAGGGGAGCTACCTTTAGAGGGGTCGATGGTGAGGAGGGCACATAGGGCATTGTTTGGGGTTACAGTAGTGAAACATAAAGGGAGGTGGGAGGGTGATGACGGGGCACACAGGTAGAGGGTGAGGATGGGTCGGAGGAGAGGGATTTCAGTAGTTCAGTGGCACAGCAGGTATAGTAGAAGTAAAATTTTGCAGCTACAGCTGGTGGGTCAGACACTAGTGAGCAATTTACTTTAAGTACCGGGGTGGTGAGTGAGATGAGGGAGTAAATAAGGCATGGACCACCTTCCAGAACTTTGAAGGGATATTTATGTTGGTGATGAAGACAGATTTGAAATATTCAGACTTGAGTAACCTTGTAGCCCTGGTGCAAGCATTTCGGAGCATGCGGTAGTTCGCAAGGTCACTAGGATGCTGGGTAGCTTTATGACGCTTCCAGGTTTGATCTCTAGCCCTGAGGCAGGCCAGAAGTTCAGGGGTTATCCAAGGTAAATGGTTACCTCTGACTCTGGTTTGTTTGAGTGGGGCAAAGGCATTCCAATTTGCAAGAAAGATTTCTTTGAAGTAGGCAAGGGCCTTATCAACTGAGGGGAAGGACACTGGGGGGACCAGTGAGAAGTGGCAAGGTTACTCAGGAGAGGTTCAAGGTCAAGAGACTTCAAAGAGTGTAGTTGTATGGTTTAGTGTGGTGATTTAGTTCTGTGGACTTTCCTAACTATGTATATTGGGTTATGGTCACTGAGAGCATTGGGAAGGATGCCAGAGGTGGTGATGATGTGGTGGGGGTGGGAGGTAAGGGCTCAGTTGAGTAGGGAGTATTGTTGTGTCTTATGGTTTGGGCAGGTAGGTTCGGAAATCAGTTGGGAGAGGTTTAGGGCTCCGATTTCATTTTCAGTTTTGGTAGTTTTAGGTGACAACCAATTTATATTGAAGTCGCATAGGATAAATAGTTCCCCAGAGCGAGCAAGGGAAGTGATGGAGGTCAGGAGGTCTAGCGCGACCGAAGGATGGACATTTGGATGGTTGTATATGCCGGCTATAAAGATTGGGAGAGTGAAGGGGAAAGTCACATGGATAGCTAGGGCATCATGGGTGTCAGGATTGGAGGATGAACAGATGATAGAATATTGAATGGAGGCTAGGATATAAATGGCCACACCACCACTCCTGCCAGAACGATCTTGCCTTACCAGTGAGTAGCCAGGAATGGAGACTGAGTGGTCAGGGATAGTGCTCTTTAGCCAAGTTTCTGAGATGATTAGAATGTCTGGTTTTAGAGTGCACAGCATTATCTGAATCTGGTCTATTTTTTGCAACAAGCTGCAGGTGTTTAGATGTAGGGTCTTTAACTCCTTTGGGAGGGCTGAGAGAAAAGAGTGGAGGGAGGTAGTAAAGGAGGAAGCACCAGAGGAGCTAGGGGCAATAGGCCCTGGGTTGGGGTGGATATCCCCAGCTTAGAGCAAGAGGAGAGCAAGTATGAGAAAGAGGAACTTAGGGTATTTCGAAGGGGCTACCGAGGAGGTTGGGGGTTTTGAGGAGAAGTGAGGGGATGCGTGAGGAAAAAGAAGGTACACAACTGCATTAAAAGGGGACACAGTTATCAAAGCTGCATGAGGAATAGTGATAAAGTGAGACCATATTTCAAATGGGGTGGATGGAGTGATAGCATGGATGTGGGTAGGGGATTGGAGATAGTAACTGATGGGGGTTGGGAAAGTTACTAGGAATAGATGGGTAGTGAGCAAGTGGAGGTGGTAAAAAGAGGGATATGAGCAGAAAAAGGGAGGAGAGGAGAATAGGGGATGCATTGTTCAAAAAGGCAGAGAAATCAGTGAATAATTGATTTAGGAACAGGAAGGAATTTGTAAGCAGTGAGTGTTGAGGGGGCCTGGTCAGTTCAAGGGAGTAGCTATAGTTTAGGAAGATATCTGTATGAACAATAGGCAGGGATTGCTTTAGAAAAAGATTGTGTCCCTCTAGTGGCTGTATAGTATAACTTGCTAATGAAAAAATGGGCACTTGAAAAATAGCAAAGGGATGGCCCCGAGAGATGGGGGTTTGGGGTGCTATGTGTTAGCCTGAGAGAGAGAGAGAAAGAGGGCAGAGAGAGAGAGTAATGGAAAAGAGGAAAAACAAAATAAAAAGTTCTTTCAGGTTTAGCTGAAACAGCTCATACCAAACTGCGCTGTAAATTCTAGTTTAACCAGTCTGGCACTTAATAAGTACTAAGAGCCAGCCTGGGGGAAAGAAGTAAGGAGAAAAAGATAGAAATGGGAGAGGGAGAAACAAAATATTCTTTTCAGTTTAACCTAGACAAAATTATTCTAAACTAAGCAGTAATTTCCTTACATTATACAGTCAAGCACTTGCAATATACAATGATTCAAATGGTACGTACACAGTTACAGCAAGGTACACACAAATATAATTAGGCAGAGGGGAGAAACTGAAGCTAAGACTCGGGCTGTAAGGCATACAACAAAAGATCAGCAGTGAAATAGGAAGAAAGCCAATCAGGAGCCCGGGTCACCAGCACCGACCAATCGGGTGCTGGGGAGAGAGCAAAGCCACCAGAAAGGCCGTACTTGCAGAGTTGAAGGGTGGAATGAAGATGCAGGGACTGCGGCAGAGTAAGGACGCCTCCCGGTGCTGTTCCTTGGTGGGCCAAAGTGCCCTGGTCAAGAGCCTTCTCCTAGGATGAGAAGAGAGAGGGGAGAAACCGAGGTGGAGTTTTATAAGCAATTGGATGGTGGGGGCAGACAGTGTGTAGATAAGAAGACAGCAGCAGCAAATTGAGTGACAAAGGGAGTAATAAAATAGCAAAGGGGTGGCCCCAAGAGGCAGGGGGGTTAGGGTGTTATGTGTTAGCCTGCGAGAGAGAGACAGAGAGAGAGAGAGAGACAGAGAGAGAGACAGAAAGAGAGAGAGAAAGAGAAAGGGCAGAGAGAGCAAAGGAAAAGAGGAAAAAAAAATTCTTTTGGGTTTAGCTTAAACAGCTCATACCAAACTGAGCTGTAAATTCTAGCTTAACCAGTCTGCCACTTAATAAGTACTAAGAGCCAGCCTGGAAGAAAGAAGTAAGGAGAAAAATATAGAAATGGGAGAGGAAGAAACAAAATATTCTTTTCAGTTTAACCTAGACAAAATTATTCTAAACTAAGCAGTAATTTCCTTACATTATACAGTCAAGCAATTGCAATATACAGTGATTTAAATAGTAAGCACACAGTCACAGCAATGTACACACAAATACAATTAGGCAGATGTATATATTTAAAAAAAATGTAAAATGCTAGTTGGCCCAGTGGTGCTGAGGGTTGAGGCACTAGAAGCCACACCTCACACCACGCTGGTGACCCAGGTTTGGGAATGAGCCTGGGTTGTCAGGGGTCAAGGGGGGCTGGGTGATGGATTGAGCAGCTGCAAGGCAGCTCTCTTCTCTTCTCCTCTCCTCTCCTCTCCTCTCCTCGGTGGTGACTCAGTTATGCCTGCTGCAGAGCTGACCCAGGTGGAGACCCAAGGGTAGTGCAGAGGGAGGATGCTGTGGATCACTGCGTACACATGCCTCTACATGTGCCTGAGCAACTGCGGCAAGGGGAGGGTAGAAAAGTGGAAAATGGACCAGGCAGGCTCCATAATTGCACCGTAGCACCCACGCTGGCACCATCAGAGTCTGTATGTTGGTCTCCACTGAAGGGGGGATGTCAATGCCCTTCACTCTTGACCCTGTCACAGGGGTAACTCATGGGAGATTACCAGGAGGGTTGAGTGTGGGAGAGTCGGGGATGGAAAGAGGACCTCTCTGAGGGAGGGGCCAGATCTGCCTGCCAGAGAAAAAAATGTATAAGGAACAAAAAAAAATGTAAATGCTTTTTGCTGACATCGGGATGGCCGATCCCCGTGCTGGCATTCTAAAGTCCCCCCAACCCTGTGGGACACTGGAGAGTCCACTCTCAGTGTCCCAAAATAATTATTTAACCTGCTGAAAAAGGAAAACTGTCCCCCCATGTCTTTTTTTTAAATCCTGTAAAAAAGAAAACGGTCCCTCATCATCTCCCTCATCCTGACCCTCTCACTGAGCAATCCACCACCCCACCACCCCCTTGCCCTATACTTACCACCAGAGATCTTTTTCTGTCATCTTCTCTGGACCGGGACATGCCTGCACTCTTAAAAGCCGAGCCGCAAACTGAAAAATCAAGGTACAGTAAGCACCCTATAATGGCTGTCAATGGTGGTTTGAACTTATGTTGATATCTCGGCCATTTTTTTATCTATTTTCACCAAATTTCACCAAATTTTCAACATGAGCTTCTTGGGACCCGACCTCATAAACACTGTCATTGTGGTTTTGTTAATTGGAACCATAAGGTGATTTCACGGTAGTTGTGTGAAATCACCTTTCAGAACTGAGTAACAAAATGACAGTGCCAGTGTACATGGTGTTCATGAGGTTGGGAACCAAAATTCCCATGCTGAAAATCTGGTGCAAAAATACCAAAAAACGCCCGAGTTACACGCAGTTGTTGACATTTTTCTACACACTCTTATAACTTTGGCAATTTTTAATATTTTCACTCTAAATTTTCAACATTTGCCATTTTTTCACACCACCTCAAGAACAGTACAGCTGTCATTTTTCACATGCTGCCCAAAATGTGTTTTCAAACCTGTGGTGCAGAAAGACGCGGTCACTGGGCAAAATCACCTTTCGGGGCTGATAAATGAGAAGTCATTGCCAGTTTTCATGAGATGGTTTTCCAAAAAGGCCATGTTAAATATATGGTGAAAAAAATCCTAAATATGTACAAGTTACATGCGTCCATTGAATTTATTCTACCTACGTGCATAACTTTGATATTTTTCAATATTATGCTGCCAAATTTTCAACATAGACATTTTTTCACACCATCGCATAAACAGTACAGCTGCCATTTTTCACATCCTGCCTGAAATGTGTTTTCACACCTGTGGCACAAAATGGCATTGCAGTGGCACATAATTTGCCCTGCATTTCCTAATTTCTCTGTACCGGGGTACATGAGGTGGGGGTAATAAGATGGCTATGCTGACAATTTGGTCACTGTTGCTTGACACATGGTAGTGCAGGGCCCTGAGGGCTGAGGGCCCTGCACTTCCACACCTATGTACATATTTGCATCTACGGAGGGATTGGAGTGCAGGGTCTAAAGGACCTTGCACTTCCACAGTAAACTAAGGATACTAATGACTCAGGGGAGCAGAGAAGGAGGTGGCATGTGACCAAAGCACACAACAAAGAAACAGGGCCACTATCAGTGGCCTGAGGACAAGCAGCAGTCAGTAGCCGTGCAGGAGGAGGCGATCGGCCATAGCCGCAGAATCAAGGAGTGGGGCTGCAGTCGGTGGCAGAATGGGAGATCAGGTTCATCAGAGGCAGAGGTGAGAGCCGAGGGGGAACACACTCTGAACAAGTACAGAGAAGGTCTGGCTCACATGAGTGTGTATATGCTTCTGCTGGCCTGCTGCCCATGGATTGGGACTGCTCTGCTAGGGGGTGCCTGGACTGCTGCCCACTTGAAACTTTGGCACTACTACTACTAGTGCTACTGGATTTCAATTTTCTCCCACTCACCTCCCAAGTTAACTGCTCTAGCTAACCATTCCCAGGGTGGAATAGCCAATCAGGAGCAAATAGGGGAAGGGCACTACCAGAGGAGGGGGAGGAGGAGCAGAAGGTGCAGGACAAGGGCAAATCAGAGATACTGTGTGTGACTGGAGCAAGGAGGGGGAGTAAGGGGGCACACAAAGGTACTGTATGTGTTTGGAGAGAGGGGGTTAAGAAGGGGAGCACTGGTAAAGGGGACCAGGAGTGTTCTTGGGGCATAGGTAAGCAATGTTGGTGGTCTGAAAGTGCCCTGTAATAATGATGCTAATACAATACCTGAAAGGAGGTAATACATGTATAGGGACGTAAAGCATTACTGCAGCAAGGTTACAAATTGTAAGCTGTAAGACATTTACTGAAGATTGATGTTGTAATTTTATCAAGGTTAAAGATTGTAAGCTGCAAGTGGTTTATTGAAAATTGATGTTTAATGGTTCAGCCTGGTTAAGGCTAATGGGAAAACATGGCATATGTGGGGCACAGGGGATGGGGTGATCAGGTCAAGAGGGAATACAGTGGCAGGTGGTGGCAAGGTCAGTGGGGGGACCACAACAGGGGAGGGGCCAGTAGCAGAATAAGGATTAGGGGAACAGGGTAGAAGGGGAAGCGGTGGGGGGGGATCATGGGGTGTAATAACTGTGGAGCAGCTGTAATCATGAGAACCTTGTGGAGGCTAGGGGAGTGACCATTCTGTCAGAGACTGAGGAGGCTGGAGGCAGACATGGCAAGGCTAAGAAAGGAAGTTTTGTGGACAAGGAGGGATATGAAAAAGAAAGCTAATGGAGGTGTTCAGGAAGACAGGAGGCATGAGGACATCAGGATGACTGGATGGAGACAGCAAGCCATGCTGGGGGCTGAGGGAGAGGGTACCAGGATAGGAGGCAGGGGCACAGTGGATAAGAGTGCAGATGAAAGGGGGGATAGATTATCAGAGGCTGTGCACCATATTCCCTCATGGAGTGGGGACCAGGACAGGAATATGCCTCTAGTGTTCCACTTGGGGACTAACAACCTAGCAGGTAGTAGCCTCATGGAGGTGCAAGCAAGATTTGGGGTCCTAGCTAGATTCTGCAGGAGGATGAACTTCAAATCTTTAACCTTCTGACAGGTATTGCAAGTACTGAGAGCCAGCACTGAGAGGAAGCAAAGGATACGGGAGCATAACAGCTGGCTAATGGAATGGTGTGCGCGGATGGGGTATGGGATGATAGGGGACTGGGGCAACTTAGGAGGATGAAAGTCCTCTTTTCAGTAGACAGGTTGCACCTCAACAGAGAGGGGGTGGCCATACTGAAGTGTTGGATGAGGGAGTTTTCCAAAAAAGAATTTAATTTAAATTTAAACTGAGTGGGAGGGGGGACTGGACATATATCTACACTGTATCATGAACGAGTTGGGGGACCCGGCATGGGATCAATACCGTGCATGGCAGAATGTCATGTGAAAGAATCACATTGCGCTATTTAATTAAATATTTTTTTCTGTGGGGGGCACAGTCCCCAACAACCCCCATTACAGGGGCTGTGCCCCCTGGATCTACCCACTAAGGATTCTAACTCTAGAGGGGTCCAACACGGAGAGTGCACAGGTCCGGGGATCGTGCATAATGCAGTACACTATTAAGCATTCGACATTATGACCCAGTACGGGGGGGACCCTAGGTTCCCCCCGGGGAAAGATTGATGAACGAGGGGCTGGCAGACAGGGGGGAGCAAGGGTTGGTGGTGAACGCTAGGAGTCTGGCTTATAAAATAGAGGAACTGATAGCCATCATTATTAGGGTTACCACCTTTTAAGAAGCCCAAAGTGGGACATTTCTTACTGAAACTGGATTTTTCGCAGGACAATATGTCATCTCAACCAATGCAACAGACATGTTTTCTCTAAATAATCAGAATTAAGACTATGTGTTGTAGTTCTTCAGTTGTTTCTTGTGCTTTTTATTATTTTAAGGTATTTTAGTTAAGGTATTATAGTTTTCTGCAACATTTAGAGGAAAATCAGAAAATATTTTTCTCTACAATAATGTCAGGACATTTAGCATTTTTCATGTTTTTCTGCAGGACACAGCTGCCCAAATCAGGACTGTCCTGCGAAAATAGGGACAGGTGGTAACCCGGATCATTATGCATTACAAGTTAGACATCATAGCAATAACAAAGACTTGGTGGACGGTCCTCCACACATGGGAGATGGCTATACCAGGCTTCAGGCTGCTAAGGAAAGACAGGAGGGACAGGAAAGGGGGGGTAGCCATTTATGTCAAAGAGGACATACAGGCGTTGGAGGGACATGAGGGTGACGGGGCTACAGAACTTCTATGGCTGAAGCTATGCAATGGAAAACTTGAGGCTGGGAGTCATATATAGACCACCCTCACAGGGAGAAGATCAGGACAGGGTGATGCTGCAAGATATTGAGAGGATGGCTCTCAAGAGGGATAAATTACTGGTAGGTGACTTAAACTTAACAGATATGAAATGGACCATCCCCAAAGCAGCTTCAGCAAGAAATAGGGAGTTAGTGGACAGACTAAGTGGGGTGTTCCTGAAACAACTGGTCAGGGCACCTACCAGGGGGAGCAATGTGCTAGATGTGATATTGACAAATGGGGAGAATATGGAGGAGGTGGTAGTAGGAGAAAAACTAAGGAAAAGTGACCACAGGACTGTTGGGTTCAAGGTGAGTGCAGGGAGGATGGGGACCTGTACCAACACAATGGTGGGGGGAGGACATGAGAAGGGACCTGAGATTACAGGAGGAGTGGGCAGAGTTCTGGCTGCTAAAATTCAACATCAAGAAGTGTACTGTTATACACCTGGGGCACAGGAACCAAATGGCTGAGTATATAATGGGTAGAGAGAGAGTCAGGGTGGCAGATGATGAGAGGGATCTGGGGGTAACAGTCTCCAGCAACCTTAAGGTAGGGAGGCAATGCTTAAGTGTGGTGGGGAGGATGTATGGGATGCTGGCAAGTATTGGCAGGGGAATCACAAGCAGGTGTAGGGAGGTCCTGGTGGCCCTGTATCAAGCCCTGGTGAGGCCACATCTCAAGTACAGTGTCCAGTTTTGGAGGCCTTACTTGCATAAAGATATAAACTCAATTGAAAGGGTCCAGTGTAGGGCAACCAAGATGGTGCAGGGGATGAAGGGCAAGCCATATGAACAGAGGTGCAAGGAGTTGGGGCTATATACAATGGTGACCAGGAGGGAGAGGGGGACCTGATGGAGACCTTTAAATATACCAAAGGGGGGAACAAGGGAGGCCGAGAGAAGTTGTTCCACATGAAGAAAGGAAACATAACAAGGGGGCACAGACTGAGACTCCAGGGGGGCACTTCAAGAGCAATGTGAGAGGTAAATTTTTCATGGAAAGGTTGGTAGAGATCTGGAATGGGCTTCCAGAGCAGGTCGTGAATTCAAAGACCGTAGAGGAATTTAAGTTCGCTTGGGACAGACACATAGGCCTAAGGGGAAGGGGATGTCTCAAGATATGATAGGGTGGACTAGGGGGGCAAGGGGGATACTGGATGGACCGTGAGGTTTTTTACTGCCATCACCTTCTGTGATTCTATAATACTATCTCAAAAAGTAAGAAAATTCATTGCAAAAAACTATGTTAATGCATCAGTTAGGGTTTCTATTACAGTGTCAAAAGTATGGAAATTCAGTGTTAGGGTGCCCAACCCTACCACCCCACCCACCCACCCCACCCTCCACATAACAACAGAGTCAGGTGTGCCTTGGGGTCGTTGGCCTAATCTCATCCCATTCTCCAATACTGTGCCATCTCAGCTTCCTTACACATGGAATGGGGTGATAGTTAAGCCCGACAACCCTAAGGCACACACCAACAGCTAGCATCCTCAGGACCCAATTAGGTAAACACAACAATTGGTGTTTATCTAGAGGGTCCCAATTTTAAATGCCAGGCATTGTTCTGTGTCACTAGCTGAAAACAAGATGGCCACCTCACAAAAATAAAAGGGCAATTTGCAACAGTAAAAATGGCCTCTCATGAAAGTTTCATGATTTGTAATAACTTTTCCCATTGACTACAATCGGAAATTTGTTTTTTGAAAAACTTTTGAACCATTTAATATTTTTTTGAAAGGCACATCGGTGACCAAGACTGCATTGTCCCTGAAGATTTTGGACCGAATGGACAACGCATGCGGGCTGTGGGCAGGAGCAAAGAAATGAGCAAAAAGTCCACTTTTTTGCTTTTGTTGGTGTTCTGCAGCTCCACAACCATACATCCGACCATAACAAATCTTGCCAGATCCAGAGATCTGTGGTACCAGACCAGGCATGCACAATTTCGGGCAAATATGTTGTATGGTAAAGTTATTAAGGTGCAAAATTTGAGGTTTGGCATTAAAGTGGCATTAAAGTGGTTACTCAACCCTAACTATCGTGGCACTACTATGCCACTATTATATATATATATATATATCTATATCTATATATTATGTAAGCAATAATGCCCTAACAGGGTGGGAAGTGTATTGGCACCGATCAGGAGAGTAATGAGGCCCGACGCTGCAGTCGAGGGCTTATAGCTCCTGGTCGTGTCCAGTATTGCCTATACCGCCCACCCTGGAGGGCATTATTGCGCTTAGAAAATGGGCAAACTGTGGTATTTTTAGGTGGTATTTTAAAAAATTACCCCAACAAATTCCAAACAAAAAAACCCCGAAAGTAACAAGGAAGTTAGTAATAAAGTAGTTCCTCCGAGTTTTTGTGCTGTTCCATCTGCTGTTGAGCCATTAACACCCCCCCCCCACTGCACCACCACGTCTACAACATGGTATGGAGTTTCTGTTTCAGGTTCCCGTTATCCCCCCCCCAATGTCTTGACATTGTTGAGGCAGTAAAAAAAAGCTTTATTTTGTTGCAGCAAGACTAGATGCGTGGACCAGATGATGGCAGAATGCCTTCCTATTGCGAGCTCGGGTCAGTGGACAACGAGTTAGTAGTGCGAGAGCGACTTTATTTGACCGTGTACAAAGCAGGAAGTGATCAGAACTATCACTGCTGCTTGTCCTGGGGATTTTTGCCTCATTTTT
The DNA here is from genome assembly GCA_016271365.2 of Neoceratodus forsteri. NCBI lineage: Eukaryota > Metazoa > Chordata > Ceratodontiformes > Ceratodontidae > Neoceratodus > Neoceratodus forsteri. The sequence goes on along the minus strand of CM028129.1, from coordinate 731,949,855 downwards.
TTTTTCTTATTTCTCGGTCCTCGCTGCCTGCCCTGAGGACCGGGAGTATGAAGAGGAGCGTTTCAGTAGAGCGAGTGTACTGAAACTGGAGCAGCAAACAACAACAGCCGTGCCAGTGCCATTTGGTGGAGCGATCCAATTAATGCTGGAAGCAGAGGAGCAAAGAACAACAGCTCTGCTAGCAGACACAGGTACTAATGTTCAGGAATGGATATCTCCAGAAGGGGAGAGTCTGTTGTAGTTTGTTGCTGAGAAGGGTTTTTCTTTTGGGTTTGTGATGGAGGACTGTTATGGGTCTGGCACGTCATTTGAACTGGTCATTTATTACTCCGGCCGGTGAGTGGAAAGAAAGAACAAGAACAACTAAAAATACATATATACATCTGTATTTGATGTCTTTTTATATGTATTTTTTGGCTTTACTGGGTATTGTCAGTCTCTGTGCTTAGGCTATTGCATGAATGGAGGGTGGCTCTCATTAGCTCTCTCACTAACCGAGTGTAAAATATGGCGGCAATTTCAAATGAAGATGAAGCATTTTATCCAATTAGGAGCCGAGGTGGGTACTAAGATACTACAGTGGTTAAGGGGCAGTATAGGCTGGTACTTTTTATTTCCTGGGCATCTATTGAAAGTTAATGTACCCTCCTGGCAAGGGTACTAGCCAATGAGATGCCTGGAAATAAAAAGCCCATTTTCTAAAGTGGTGCAGTCACACCACTATTGTTAGGGTTGAGTAAGCAGTTTAATGTTAAATCCCAGATTTTGCACCTTAATAACTTTGCAACCATTCAACAGATTTGTACAAAATTTGGAAAGCATGGTCTCATATGGCAGATCCCTTGATCTGCCAAGTTGTATTTTGGTTGGACTTGTGGTTTTTGTGCAGTGAAGCACTGAAAAATGCATTTTCTGATTTTTTTGGCACTTTTTGCTGATTTTTGCCCATCGCGCTGTGGCCACACCATTTGGTATTTTGGTCTGAAATGTTCAGGGCAGGCAGAGGCTTGGCCAGCAAACAATCCAGCATTGGTTTGATGAAAAAATATTAATCCATTCTAAAGTTATTTAATTTTGAATTTTCACTCCAAGATTTATATGCAAGTTTCACGAAAGGGGATTGGGCTTGCGATCTAGGATTTTGTCAGCTCAGAAACTGGGATTTTTAAAATCCCCATTCATGAGGAAGAATTCTTTGTTTACAAACCGCCATTTTGTTTTTCATTTGTTCACCCAAACAAAACGTTGTAGCTTGCCCCACGAGTGACTTCTTCAGCAAATAAGGCAAGGGTTTTGTTCAGGGTGTCACCCTCTATAAACCCATGGCTTTGGTTTCCTTTACTTTGGCCAAAAACATCCATTTTAGATTTTAAAATTCTTCATTCATGACTCGCTTCTGATACTCATTCGCGAGATGATAAAATCCCTATTCGCTAGCCGATCCACTTTTGCGAGTTAACAAAATCCTTGATCACAACTTAGGGACCAGATGGCCCTATCTCATGAACAAGAATCAGCTTGCAACTGGGGATTTTGTCAGCTCGTGAAAGGGGATTGGGTTTTTGAATCCCCTTTCACAAACCGATAACATCCCCTTTCAGAAGCTGTCAAAATCTCCGTTCATGAGCCGATCCCGTTTCGTGAACTGACAAAATCTTCGATCATCATTTCATGAACAGACGGCCATTCTCACATATGAGGATTGGCTCACGAATGGGGATTTTGACACCTCGTGAAAGGGGATCGAGTCGCAAATGGGATTTTGTCAGCTCACGAAAAGGGATTGTTTTTTTTAATTCCTCGTTCTCAAGCCTCCAAAATCTCTGTTGGTGAGCTGTCAAAATCCCTGTTCACGAGCCAATCCCCTTTCACAAGTTGACAAAATCCCCTTCTGCAACATCCAGACCAGATGACCAAAATCTGACGATCAAGGATTCCTCTCAAACGGGGATTCTGAAAGCTCGCGAATGGGGATTGACTTCATGAATGGGGATTTTGACAGCTCGCAAACTACGATTTTAAAAATGTTGCCACTGCACTGTAAATAAATGGTTTGGTGTTTTGGCTTGAAATTTGCAGGATATAAAGGAGATGTTCAGAGATGTGAATTATGCTATTTAGGTGTAAAAAAGTTAATCGGTTACAAAGATATGCCATCATGAATTTGAGATTTCTTCCATAGGATAACATTGCGGCACCACACAGTGGCTTTTTGGTGACTGTATCGTGGAAACAATGCGAGATTTTCACTACAGTTTCGAAGTCATAATTACAACTGCAGTGGAATTCTTTTCATAGCTTGTATGGCTACTGAGATATGAGCAAATTAGTGTTACAAAGGTTCATTTTCAGCCCTATAGGGCTACTGTATGGCTCCGTTGTTACAGTATGTGTAATTGGGAGCACAGAGCCCAGAGGGCCCGCACTCCCACACACATATATTGTTATGTGAAAATAGGCAGCTTGGTGGGAGCGTGGGGCCTGGATGGCCCACAGTCCCACCAACACCACCACTTACCAGTTACATTACACTTTCTCAAAAACTATGGAATTTAATTGCAAAACACTTTGTTACTGCATCAGTTAGGGTTAAAGTGACAAAAGTGGGGAAATGAGATGTTAGAGTTGAGCCCTAACCCCCACCCTACCACCCCATCCCCATCCTTCACACACTGACAGATGTCGGGTGTGCCTTTGGGTGTCGTGAGGCCTAACTCTCACCCATTCTCCTTTACTGTAGCATGTCAACCTGTTTACACATGGAATCGTACCTCTCAACCTTTGTCCCCCCAAATGTGGAACATTGCCTGTCAAAATGTGGAACAAATCAGCAAAATGTGGAACACTTAATCAAATCTTTACCTAAGAAGCTCAAAACACTGTTAAAATGTTGCATTTATGTTCAGAAAGTCTGTCATTAATTGAATAATATATTTTTTTGCATCATGTACTATGGATTTTTGCTTTAAAATGTTGACTTTGAATGTGGAACAAGTCCTCACAATGTGGAACAGGGAGCTTTTGTGAAGTAAATGAGGGAACGTTCCTCGTAATGTGGTACAGTTGAGAGGTATGCATGGAATGGGGCCTGATGACCCCATGGCACACTCTGACATCTGTCGGTATGTGGAGGATGGAAGACATAGGGTGGTTGGGTGGGGGGGTTATGGGTTTAACTCTAACATCTCATTTCCCCACTTTTGTCACTTTAACCCTAACTGATGCATTAACAAAGTATTTTGTAATGAGTATATATATATATATATATATATATATATACACACACATATATATATATATACACACATATATATATATATATACATATTCACACACATACATATATATTCTTTACAAAAAAACCTTGTTAATGCATCAGTTAGGGTGGATACCACAGTGATAAAAGCAGGGAAATGAGGCATTAGGGTTTCCAACCCTAACACCCCACCCCCAGGGTTCCCACCCTTCACCCTCCACACACCAACAGGCATTGGGGTGTGCTATGGGGTCATAAGGCCCAACTCTCACCCCATTCCACATGTAAACATGCTTACATGCCACAGTATAGGACAATGGGGTGAGAGTTAGGCGTTATGATTCCATGGCACACCTCAATGCTTGTTGGTGTGTGAGGGTGGGGATGGGGTGGGTGGGGTGGTAGGGGTGGGAACCCTTGGGGGTGGGGCATTTGGGTTGGAAACCCTAATGCCTCATTTCCCTGCTTTTGTCACTCTAGTAATCCACCCTAACTGGGGCATTAACACATTTTTTTGCAAAGAATTTCCCTTCTTTTTCAGATAATATAATTGTATCCTCATTTTACTGTGGGAGCTCAGGGTCCTTCAGACCCTGCACTCCCATCCCTCCATCGAGATAGTACAACACTATCTATACAGTAAGTCATGGTGGGATGGCAGGGTCCTTTGGACCCTGTGCTCCCATCCCTCCATCCACATGGTACAGCAGTGTCCACAGTCATGGTGGGGAGCGCAGGGTCCCTCCATCAAGATAGTACAACAGTATCCATATGTTGTGGTGGGAGCCAGGGTCCTTCAGTCCCTGTGCTCCCATCCCTCCATCCAGATAGTACAACAGTGTGAAAAGGGGAAACCACTGGCAAAGTTATGAGTGTGCGTAGAGACTGCACAACACACACTCATAACAAGATAAATTTTTGGAATTTGTTCACCAAATTTTCAACATCAGCAATACAGGACCTCCCCTCTTGAAAAGTGCAACTGTGATTTTGTTAATCCATCCCAAAAGTTGATTTTGCACAGTGAACGCGCCATTCTGCACCACAGGTGTGACATCACTCTCTGGATAGGATGTGCAAAATGACAGCTGTTCTGTTCATAAGGTAGTGTGAAAAAATGGCAATGTTAAAAATCTGGAGTGAAAATATGAAAAATTGGCAAAGTTACGAACGTGCATAGAAAGTGTACAATGCACGCCCGTAATGCAGTCATTTTTTGAAATTGTTTCACCTTATTTTCAGCGTGGGCTTTATGGGTCCTCTCCTCATGAACAGTGGTACTATCATTTTGTTAATCCATCCCAAAAGTTGATTTCACACAGCGACCACACCGATCTGCACCACAGGTGTGATAACACATTTTGGGCAGGATATAAAAAATGACAGCTGTACTGTATATACACACACACATATATATATATATATAAATATATATATAATCTATACATATATACAGTACATATATATATATATATATATATATATAGCTTCATGTAGGGAGATGTGGCATTAGGGTTTCGACCCTAACTCTTCCCCCCACTCCCCAAGCAGCAAAAGGAAAAAATGCTAGGGTTTTGAGTCACCAGACTCTTGGTGAATCAGTGGCGGGATTTACCTTGGGGGTTGTCAACCCTAATCCTCCACCCCCATGAGCCCTGCATGAAGAAAGGAGATCATGTGTGACATTGTTTGCTCATGGAATGGGGTGGGCATTAGAGTTGACAACCCCCAAGGAAGACCCCATCACTGATTCTCCAAGGCTCCTGAGACTCAAAACCCTAATGTGTTTTTCTTTGCTGCTTGGGGTGGGGGGTTAGGGCTGGAAACCCTAATGCCACATTTCCCTACTTTTGTGGTGTTAAGTTACCCTAACTGGTGCATCAACACAGTTGTTTGCAAAGATATATCTATCTCTCTCTCTCACTATATATATATATATATATATATATATATATATATATATATATATATATATTTATACCACGGGGTGAGAGCTTTCTCAGTAGGATAACCTGTGTTATTTCCACTGCAGTGAGGATAAATCCTGATGACATCAGCAGAGTGAGGATATCGACATTTATCCATGCTCTGCTGATGTCACCAGAGTGAGGATAAATGCACTGCAGCTTGTATTCTAAAGGAAACTGCTTCAGAAAAAGTTTATCTTTCTCACTGAAGCTGCAACTTACTTAATTAGCTTTGCAAAAGACTCTCACCTATGTCCCATTGTGTTTCTAACATTGCTAGCCCATTACTGTGATGATCTCAGCTTCAAAACAACCTGAATTGTAAATGAAAGTCTTTTACAAAGCAGGTTCTGTTTTTCAGTGCTACCTGCAGCAGTTTGTCTTTCTCACTGAGCCTCTGACTCACTCAATTAGCTTTGCAAAACACACTCACCTGTGTTTCTGACTCCCAGTCCATTCAGAACACGAACACATACACATACACACACACACACACACACACACACACACACACTGACAGCACACACAGAATGAGCAGGAAACACACAGACTCAGAAAAAATGTTCTTGCAGCTCTCACCCCTGTGGTATAAATCGCACACATGATGGGCAGATCATGGCATATGGAAAATATTCTCACTCCTGCCTCGTGAGCTGTGTATTTTCACTTGTGCCTTCAGCACTCGTGAGAATACATTAGTTCACTCTGCAGGAGTGAGAATATTTTCCATATCCCACTCCTGCCCATCATGTATTCCCTATATATAATATATATATATATATATATATATATATTTATATATATATACACACACACACACACACATACACACACTGACATACACAGGCAGAGACACGCTAAAGCATCATTTACTACAGGTATATAATAAAGGAACAATGCATGACAGGGTGTGTGTCGTGCGGGGATAATGGCATGCCTGTGGGGGTAGGGCATGAGGCCACAGGCCAAGTGCATCCAATGCCCCAGGCGTGGCATTATACCAGCATGACATACACCCTGGAGTGCATTATTCCTACTACACAATGGCTTGTTGTTATATATAAAATAAAAAAATAATTTTAAAGAATGTTTAATTATTAGAGTAGAAAAATATTTTTGCTTCTTAAGAGGAGTTGCAAAAAAAGATATCTAGCTTGAGGAGGTCATCTGCATTGGTTCACAGTGCTGAGACTAGACCTGTGGCATTATGCTGGGATAACGCCATGAGTTCAGCCCCAAACTGACCAATCACAGTCCAAGATTCTTTCTTGCCATTGTATAATTATAGACATACACACACCTGGCATACACAGAGATACACTAAAGTGTCATTAACTACACTGCTGAGGTCATCTGGTTTACTCAGCATTCCTGTCTCTCAATCAAAATCCAAGCCTTGTGATCCCAAGATGTGTGATGGCACATGGCAGCAGCTCTTATGTGACCTCTGCCACTGAAATTGTTTTAATTTAATTAGAAATTGAACATTGTTCTTGGCTTTAAATACATAATTGTTCTTTAGTTATCTTTGAGTATTTGGGGATAAATGTTTACCAGAATTCCTAAGTCCTTAGCCTGCTAGCAGGGATGTGCATTGCTGAACAGGGATACTGAAAAGCTTAGCTACTTGTCAGCACCCCGTGCGTGCAGAGCAAGCCTCATAACCAATACATGTTCTTGAATACTATTACCTAGAATAGAACAAACAAAAAAAAAGCCATAGCAGTTACTTATTTTTGGGTCATTAGCTTGACTCAAGTTGACCTCCTCTCCACTCCATGCATGCTATATTGGAAAAACATCACACACTTCTCAGTTTGACAGCAACAGGAAATGTTCAACTATACTGATCAAGGCTGAAAATCCACACCAGTTGAGAATGCTATGATAACACTCAAGAAAGTGCATCTTGTAGTGTAAGAGTTCTGAATAATTTAGGTTTGATTTTTCAAACTTATATGCAGTGCCAGAGTTTGTTTTCTGATTAAGTTACAAACTAGTTATTATTGTAATGGAGAAATACTTAAGTAAATGGATAAGGAAGGAGATTTCAGTGTAATATAACACGGTATCTATAACAGGTCTGTCAGTGTTTTGTTTCTATTTTGTTAATGTGGTAGGATTTCAGGGCATCAAATGCCCATTTATATGTGTGACCTGGAATATAAATAATGTAACATACAATTTAAAAATATTTACACTTAGAATCAGCACACAAATGACACAGCATAAGGAAACCATTAAAAAGAAACAGATCCAGTATTAGGCCGTATAAGGAGACAGTTTGAATGTATATCAAGGGACGTGATTGCACCACTTTACAGAGCCTCAGTTTGAGTACTGCTGTCAGTTCCGGGTACCTCATTTAAGAAGAGATATGGTTAGAGGTGAAAGTGTCCAAAGAAAAGTAACTAGGATGATAGGAGTGATGGTATGACATACTGTATGAAGAGAGTCTGGAGAGTTTGGATGTGTTCAGTCTGAAGAGGTAGAGGGTAAGTGGAGAACTGATTACAATGTATAGATAATCCAAGGAGTCTGAGGTTCAAATAAGATTAGGATTGATATTAAAAAAGGGGTGATTTATAATAAGAGGACATGGCCTGCAGATCCATGAAGGACACTTCAGGGGGTACCATAAAATCGGTTTATGCACAAAGAGTGGTGGACATGTGGAGTGGATTACCAGAAGCCTTGATATATGCAAGCAGCTTGCAGGAGTTTAAGGAGTTAGTATCACCAAAAACAGCAGACAGAAAATATTATTGATTTTTAAGTATGATAGTGGATACTTGTTATTTCTGATGTACAGTATTTTTTTGTTTCCTTTGCTAATTAGAATTTTTCTGTCTGTTACTATTAGGTGGGATACCCAGAACATCACTCTTCTTGGAAGCTGACATTTTTATTGCTATTCCCTTCACACCTCATCAACATTGTGACCTCACTCACTGTGACATCACAAGTGACCAAACTGGTAGATGATGTGTGACTCTTCTTGATCAGCTGTGATGTCATAGTCAGTGAGGTTTGCCTGTGCAAGGAGTCCAAGTTGCCCTTCCTCTGTAAAGAGGAAATATCAGTGTGGTCATGGGTCATCCAAAGATGGCTCAGATAAGTACTTTTCAAAAACTGGATGAACGTCACACATTGAAAATCCATTTTTAAGGATTTATTCTCCTTACTTGACATTCTCCTATATGGGTATACCCTCTGTACAGCAACACTATTACAGAAAACACATCAATGCTGACAACATTAATAGTTCTCTGCAATAATCTGCCCGAGACCCCGGCACTCTTTCCCCGATCCTGCACCCCTTCTCCAAATCAACTCTGACTCAGAGCTGATAATCCATAAGTTTGGGGGGTGCGGGGGGGGGGCAAAGCCTCCTATACAAAAGGAACCAGGTCTCCTGCCAGAGTTATGTCAACTGCAACTTGCGGTCGACATAAATACATCACTGTGATGTCGTTCGACAAAACTTTTGTCAAACCGGCATCGTACCTCCTCCTGTATGCTATGTGACATAGCTGATTGGCCAGTAGCATTCCCTCACATCACAATGAAACAGAGAGTTGAGTCAGACTCCAAGGCACAAAGGAATTTAAAGTGATATGGGACAGTGCCCTCCAGCTGGGCAAAATGCCCAAACTTAGGGAAACAGAGATAGAACGGAGCTACTGGTGAAGTATACTGAAGGTTTTGAATACAGCAGGCAGATGAGGTGATGCCAGTCACAAAACTTCCCTAACATTTTGTGTGAAATAAGGAGAATAAATAATTTAAAAAGAATTTCCAATGTATGCTGTTCATCCATTTTTTGAAAAGTACTGCGAGTCAGTGAGGTCACTATGCTGATGAGTTATAAAGGGGAATAGCAGTTGGTATGTTAGCTTCCAGGTACAGAAGTGGGACAGTGGCTACTTCAATTTGGCTTTGAGTTAGGACCCACAAATTTCTTTTGACTTTGGAAATTTGACTAGATCACTTTGGCTCCCAGTGCAGTAACTGGCATGAAGTAAATCAGATGACACATGGGAGGTAAAAAAGCCTTGCACTCAGCAATAAATATTTAATAACTGTAGCTTAGTTTTGACAGGTGTCGTTGGCATGCATCTGCTGTGGATTACTGTTTGCAGTGTTGTAACAGTGTGTGAAAAACTCACTAAGACCACCACAGCCCAGTGCAAGCTACACCGTAATAGTTACTATTCATTGTGGACATCAAGGTGTATAACCCTGTAGTCTCAGTTTTTCCTTCTTGTCGATTACTTCATTCTATCAGACCCGATTGATTTTCAAATTACATTATACTGTCCCTCCAAAAAAAAACAAATTATGCATCAAAAAACATAACAATTAAAAAAAATTATGAAACAACATTAATTGCAGAGTATTGCATTGCCTTTCACATTATTTTCCATCTATTGATGGATACTTTTTTACTTGTTTATATTTTAAATTCTTTTACATTAATTGACCTTAGTTTGAGCAAAGACACTACCTATTGTCAGGCAAAGCTATACTACAGTAGTTAAGTACTCACTACATGAGGTCAGACTGGAGAACTGTGCACACCTGGTCATGGCTGGCCAGGTCATTCATTCCACTGCTGTCCCATTCATGGTGGGTAGGGTGGTGAGTCTTATATAATTAATACCGACACTGTGTGAACAGTGTACAGTACACCTGAGCATATTGAGTCTGTTGGTGGCGACAACACAAGAGTTGTTGTAGTGTCATCTGAAGGAGGAGTTGTGCTGCTGCTGCTGGAAGTGGTGAGATGAACTGGGTGGCCAGTTCCATTGGGAGGATTTGGGGGAGACATGCCACCAAGAGGTAGAGGCATGGGAATGGCAGTAAATGTCACTTGTAGGACATGTGACTAAGAGAATGAATAGTCAAGTTGATCCTTGTTAAGTTCAGTTTGAGACATGCTAAGAATTCAAATTCTCAGGATCTAGCCTTAAGGCATGTGGTGAGGTAATATCCCCAGTAGTACTGAAACATCTTTCTAAAACAATTAATGTTTGATGGCATCCGTGAAACTACAAAGCATCTTTAGCAAGTGTAGGATGAATGATTTGCCTATCCTGTCAGAATTGACTGAATCACTTTTTCTTCTGGTCAGTGGCCCTGCTAGGTAAGCATGTATCATGTACTCTGGTATCAGGTCACAGTCACTCTCCAAAATGTTTTAGTGGTGCCGGTATTTAGTATTGAAAAGCTCTGCAATGTCCTTGGTTGTTTTAGGATCATCACTATCCAAATCTTCTTCCACATCATGCTGATGTTTTGCACTGGCACCATAGAAAGTCAGCAGTGGAGGAGGAGGAGAAGTATGACCAGGAGGTTATATATGCACATCCTTGTTTTTTTCCTCAAGCTCTCGTTGCTGCTCCACCATAAATGTGCATACCACTTTCTGTTTTTTGCTGTAGTCTATGCATCAAGAGGGAATGACCATGTCTTTATACCTGGGATCCAGCAGTGTTCCCATGTCAAATTGTATGGGCAGTCTAATGCTGTCAAACCTGTCTACAAGTTGTGTCAGAAACATCTCCATTACATCTTTGAGTATTGCATTTTATCCTGCTTCTGCTGCTGCAATGACTCAGATAAAATAGTGGTGTCATTATCCCTTCCCCCACTATCATCACTATCATGATTTCCCTCACCCCAGTGCCAGAATGGCTACCACCACCCCTACCAGCCTTGCTTTGTTGAGTTGCTGTAGAAGACCATAAATAACAGCGTGTGTTGGGATCAAGTAGACTCAGCATGGGAATGACCATGATAAGGTTTTCAGATTCAACACTGACATTTTAGTGGCCTATTCATATGGTCGCAGAAACAGAACAAACATTAGCAGAACAGACTACTACACCCATGACAGGTATCCCTCACAGGTCACATCATGGGATTCCATAGGCCAGAACACAGGTTTCTAGTTCACGAGTTTCTACATCGTATGATAAACAGAGTTCCACCTTGTGGAAATGTCTTTAATTGAGCACTGCTGGGGTACACTGTGTATCTGCTGGTAATGGCAGAGGAAATCAACACATTTGGAGAATGATAGAATATCTACTGTAGAAAAGTTCCATGCAGCCTCAAGTGTTTCTTCAGCTATGTGTGCTTGTCGAGCATGTGACTAACCACCAAATTTAGTATGTATGCAAGACAAGGTTGGCTTCCTTGGCAAGCTTTTAAACTAGCCATGGGGGGAGGTGCTAATAAGAGGCAGGAAATTTCAAGCCTCCCCCCACAAAACATGTCAGGTAGTAAGGTGAACACTGAGGTACAATGCTCAACAGAGGGCAGGACAGGGGTAAATGGAAAAATAGACAAGGGCAAAAAGAGCAGGCATGAGGGAGAAAAGGATAAAGCCAACATTAATGGAGGGTAATGAGTACCAATGCCCGTAGTCTGGGAAACAAGCTTCCTGAGTTAGTAGCCTTGATGGAAGATGAACAATTGGATATTGCGGCAGTCACGGAAACATGGTACACAGAGAACATGACTGGGATGTCAACATAGACTGTACACAGTCTACAGAAGGGACAGAGAGAGGAAAAGAGGAGGTGGAGTAGCTCTATACATAAGGGAAGGGATCAAAGCTACAGAACTAAAAAGTAAAGGGGGAGGTCAAGAGGCACTCTGGGTCACCTTGGAGACAGGGAATGGCATCGCAATCTGCACAGAGGTTGCATACAGACCCCCCTCTCAAGGGGAGGAAATGGGCAAGAAAATGATAGAGGACATTCTCAAAATGGCTGAAAAAGGGGAGATACTGTTGATGGGGGACCTGAATATGCCAGATGTTAACTGGATGACATGTACTGCAGCCACATTCAAGAGCAGGGTCATTCTCGATGCCCTGCAGGGGACAGGTCTTAGACAGCTAGTGCTGGAACCCACTCGGGAGGGAGCAATACTAGACCTGGTACTCTCAAATGGAGAGAGGATCACAAATTTAGAAGTCAGTAGACATCTGGGAACAAGCGGTCACTGCACAGTGTGCTTCACAATAAGCACAACCATGGAGATGAGCCATACGAAAACAAGCATATTAGACTTTAAAAGGGCTGACTTTGGCAAAATGGGTGAATACCTGAAGAATATACTAGCAAATGGCCAAAAAGGAGGGGTGGAAGAACAATGGAGAAAAATCAAAACTGGCATCATAGAGGCAACAATCCTTTGTGTGAAACGGATAAAGAAAACAAAGCAGAGTAAAAAACCACTATGGTTCTCAAAAGAGGTGGCAGGGAAGGTTAAGGAGAAAAAGGCTGCATTCAAAAAGTATAAGGAATCACAGAAGGAGCATGACAGGGAACTGTATCAATTAAAGCAGAAAGAAGTGGGAAGGCAGTCAGAATAGCAAAGCCCAAACCGAGGAAAAATAGCCAATTCAGTTAAGAAGGGATAAAACCTTTTATAGGTACATTAGGGGCACAGAAAGGTTAAGGAGGAATAGTGAAGATTAATAAGGGAGAGGGGAGGTGGGCAGAGGGAGACAGTGAAAAGGCAGAGATACTGAATGAATACTTTTGCTCAGTATTCACAAAAGAAGATAAGGAGGAGTTACCTAAACCAGACAATAGAAGCACTCTGGGTAGGGGGGTTGACACCAGTCCATTTACAGAAGAAAGAGTCCTGAAAGAACTCCTAAAACTCAAGGTGGACAAAGCAATGGGGCCTGACAGGGTTCACCCCAGAATCCTAAAAGAGCTAAGGGAGGACCTAGTGACACCACTGACCACACTTTTTAACAAATCATGGGAGGATGGGGTGGTACCTGAGGACTGGAGGAGGGCAGATGTGATTCCCCTTCACAAAAGTGGGAGCAAGACAGAAGCAGGAAACTACAGACCTGTAAGTTTGACCTCAGTGGTAGGGAAAATGATGGAATCAGTTCTGAAAGAAAGAATTGTTGAGTACCTAGAGGCCAGCGGAGCACAGGACCTAAAGCAGCATGGATTTACAGCAGGAAGGTCATGTCAGATGAATCTAATAGATTTCTTTGACTGGGTGACCAAAGTAATAGACCAGGGAGGGGCTGTGGATATGGCCTACCTAGACTTTAGCAAGGCATTTGACACAGTCCCGCACAAAAGATTAATAATCAAGTTAGCCAGCCTGGGAGTGGGTCCCAAGGTAGTAGCCTGGGTAGCAATCTGGCTGCAAAACAGGACACAGAAGGTAATAGTGAATGGATCACATTCCGAAGAAAGGGGGGTCACTAGTGGAGTACCTCAGGGCTCAGTACTGGGTCAAGTCCTCTTTAACATCTTTACAGGTGAAATTGCAGAGGGTCTGGAGGGAAAGGTATGCCTCTTTGCAGATGACACAAAGATCTGTAACAGAGTTGATACACAAAGGGGGGGTAGAAAGGATGAGAAGGGACTTGGCAAAGTTGGAGGAATGGTCAGACATATGGCAACTTAGATTCAATGCAAAGAAGTGCAAAGTAATGCACCTGGGAAACAAAACCCAGGAGAGGAGTACACAATAGCAGGGGAGGTACTAACAACAACAAAATGGAAATGAACCTGGGGGTAGTCATATCAGATGATCTAAAGGTTGGTAAGCAATGTGAGAAGTCAGTAAGGAGAGCCAGGGGGATACTGGGATGCATAAGAAGAGGCATCACAAGTAGAAAAAGGGAAGTGGTTATCCCTCTGTACAGACAGTTGGTGAGACCCCATCTGGAGTACTGTGTACAGTTTTGGAGACCTCATCTACGCAAGGACATAGACAGGATGGAAGCAGTCCAGAGGAGGGCAACTAAAATGGTGCAGGGTCTGCATCAGAAACCATATGAAGAGAAACTGAGAGAGCTTAATATGTATACCCTTGATGAAAGGAGGGACAGGGGGACATGATAGAAATGTTCAAGTACCTGAAGGGAATCAACAAAGTCCAGGAGGGTAGCATCTTTCAGAAAAAGAGGTGTGTAAGAACAAGGGGGCACAATTTAAAGATAGAGGGGGGACGGCACAGGGGTAATATGAGGACTTTTTTTTCATGGAGAGAGTGGTGGATGCATGGAACCGCCTTCCTGGGGAGGTTGTTGGGTCTAAAACAGTGGGGGTATTCAAACATGCATGGGACAGACATAAGGCAATTGTAGTGTGGGGTGGCAGGAAGTAGGCTGTTGGTTAAGTAGAATCTTCAGCTTATCCAGTAGGAAGGGAAATGGGCAGACTGGGTGGGCCAAGTAGTCCTTATCTGCCATCAAAGTCTATGTTTCTATGTTTCTATGTAAGGTGCATGAAGGAAACTCCCATCACTGACTCCTTCTGCATATTACTGGCACTGTTCATCAGGATGGTTCCTACCCTCAGATTGTGAGTGTGTACCCAGACATCTAGCAGCAAATGAACTGCAGAATATTTTCCCCACTTGGCTTCACCACCATGAATGATGCATTAAGTAAGGCACTTCATCTATTGGTATGCTTCTGTGAGGCTGTCAGCTTCAATATAACAACTAAAGGGGCTGCGGTGGCCAATGTGGGATGGGAGTGCCAGTGGAGCTTTATCTTTTATACAGCCCAATGAGCAGTGAGATTTTGAAAACTTTGGTGTGTACTATTGCTCCAGATAGCATAGTGAAATGGCACATGACTCCACTCTGCCTCCTTCAGCAGTGTCACCATCTGCACAAATGCTGCCTTGTACATACTAAGGAATCTGAAGTATGATGAGATGTTGTATTTGGGCTTTACTTCCTTCAACAGTCTTCAATAAAAAGAAGAAACATCATTTATATAGCACTTTTCATACACACTGTATCCCAAAGCACTTTGCAAGCAATGCTAAACTGGTAGTAAACTGACTGAACATGCAGTGGCAGCCATTTCGCACATCAACACCCACACAAAGCCTTGGACAACTGCAGTAACTGGTTTTATTGGAAGGGGAATGTTGGCCAGGACACTACTCTTTGTGAAAAGTGCCTTGAGTTCTTTTACTTTCACCTGGACACCCACCAGGACAGCACCAGGATGGGTAGAAGGGACCTCGATTTAACATCTCATCCAATGGATGGCACCCCCCCCCAATACTGCATTCAGGTGCCAGCATTTAGGTATGAGCCCAACCCCAGTGTGGGACTAGAACCCACAGCCTTCTGACCCAGAGGCAGATGCGCTACCAACTGAGCCACACTGACACCTGTAGCCTGTATCTTCTGCAATGGAGAATGGCTAAAGATCATTTCACCAATTAGCTGCGGCATTTGAATAGAATATGGGTGAGCAGGTGGTAGTTTAATGTGGGTATGTATGACTTGGACTGTGTAGTTTGTCTTGCTTCAATTAATACAGGAGATGTGTTGGTGGGGCATATAATAAACCTGTCTCTAGATGAATGTGGTAGGAGTGGTACTTTTAAAGGACACTGTTACCTGGGGATGCATCAATTAGCTGCTGAGGTTTTCACTGAGGCTGTATTACTTGCAAAAATTTAAATCCTGCCAGTTCCTATATCCAACTGTTGCTGCTACTGCTGCTGCTGTGCTGATCCATCTGAGCAGAATAGGGTTTGAAATGCATGCTGCTATTAGAAAGGTGCCATGTTCATGGTTTATGTAAGCAATAATACACACAACAGGGTGGGTAGTATTGGGCTATACCCACCTGTCCAGGGTGTAATGAGGCCTGATGCTACAGGTGGAGAGTCTTGTAGTCCCCAGACATGTGTATATAGCCCAATATCGCCACCCTGAAGTGTATTATTGCACTTAGATGATATGTTGAATATATCAAAAAATATTAAAAATATTTTGAAAGATAAAAAGGTAATGTTTGGCACCTGCTGACTTGTTTTTGTTTCCTCTGGAGGCACACTTCTATAAAGGCAACATACCTCTCAACTGTCCCTCAACAGGAGGGATGTCCCTCATTTTACCCCTAAAACTTACTCTGTCACTCATCCATCCCTCATTGATAAGGTACTAACTGCAAAGAGGATGTGATCCAAATTCAGAATTTAACATGAAAAGTCACACTGTTCTAGGAAGCTAAATCAAAAATAAACATTGTACAAGTAAACACAGTGATTTACACAGTGTTGTAAGCCTGTGTCTCCATGTTTGAGGACATGTCCTCCATTGTGAGGGTCAGTGTCTCTCACTGTCCCTCATTTTACATACATATATGCATACATAGTCACCAGCAGATTAGGCTTAATGGTTTATCTTGTCTGCCCATTTGCAGCTCCTGATTTAAATTTCAGAAGCTGCCCCTGTTGATTTCCCCACTACTCATACCCTGCCTCTGTACCTGCCCAACCCCATCTTGAATCCCTCCACTATGTCCTTTGCCACCAACTCACCTGACAACGCGTTCCAAGGTGCTACCACTCTTTCTGTGAAATAATGTCTCCTCACCTCCCCCTGAACCTCCCTTCAACTAGTTTAAGTTTGTGTCCCCTCGTATCACCTTCCCCTTCAACATAAAAAGCTCCTCTGTTTCCACCCTATTGAACCCCTTCATATATTTGAAGACCTTTATCATATCCCCCCTGTCCCATCTGTCCTCAGGGAATATATGTTCAGTTGTGCCAGTCTTTCCCCATAGGATAAGTCCCCCAGACCTTGGATCATCTTAGTGGCTCACCTCTGAACCCTTTCCAAAAGGGCAACATCCCTCTTTAAATAAGGTCTCCAGAACTGTACACTGCACACATACTGCTCCCTAAAATCTACCAACTTCAACCTCTAGTTGCCTCATTTACTTCAGAAATCATTATCCTGTCTGAAACATGGTTAAGTAACAAAACAGGGGACCCAGCCCTCTCAATTCCCAGATACACTATATCAAGGCAAGACCGTCCCACCAGGGGAGGTAGGGTGGCTATATATGTCTCCTCTTCCATTCAGTTCACCAGCATCCTAGCCTCCTGTCCCCAAAGCATATGAGGTTCTACTCCTTAAGCTCTCCCTCCCCTTCTCAGTACCTATCCATGTTGTGGGTGCTTATTGCTGCTACGGTCTACCCCCCACTACTGTCACAGAACTTATAAACACCATAACCTTGCTCACTCCAGCAGGTGAAACCCTTCTATTGGGTGACTTTAACCAAAATTGGTTAGCCACCTCCATTTCTAAAACATGAAATGATATTTCCGCCCTTAACTTGTCTCAACTCATCTCAGAACCAACCCGCATGAATCACAAGACCAGTAACCACTCCCTTATTGACTGGGCCATCACATCCCACCCTCACAGGGTAAATAAATTCTGTATTCTACCAGATGCCATTAGCGATCACCACATGATGTATGTGGTACGTAAAATACACAGATCTAAAGCCCCCCCAAAACGATATTATTCCACTCATATAAATCATTGAACATCGCTCCCTTCCTCCAGGACCTGATGCACTCTAACAGGGAGCTGTTTGCAACGTCTAATTCTATAGATACTGCATACAACTATTTATGAACTGAAATTCTTCAATCAATCAATCAATCAAAATCTTTATTTATTCAGGCGGACATCATTGAGCAAAGCTCATTTACAAGATGGACCTGATAGGTCAAAAAACAACATGAAGGTACAATAACAGACATATACAAGAAAAACTTTCTAAATGAACAGGTGCAATAATATAAACATATATACAAGCAAGGTAGCCAGTGAATTCAGCTCCAGAGCAGACTAGATCAGGCAGTTTTGACTGAAAAGTGGTAAAATGTTGGGATCATTGAAGTAACCTCTGAAAAAGAAATGAAAAGATGACATGTGGGTCTGATTGGATGTAGTTGGATAGGCACTCAGTCAACTAGTAATCGGTGAGTAGGAAAGGTAAGTGAAGTAGTTGCAGAATATGTTGTGGCAATGGTGTAGCAATGCTGCATAGAAAAGAGAAAAGAAGAATGGGGGGTAAGGGGTGTGATTGGACTAGGCCTTGTGAAAGCAGTTGCATATCTCGGGGAAGAGACTTGTGTATAGCTTTTTAAAGGATGCTATAGGTATGAAGGTGGTCAGCTTTAGGGTCTTCTGCAGAGAATTCCAAGCAAAAGCTAGAGAGTAGCTGAGTGCGATCTCCATGCCCGGTGCAGGCTTTTGGTATCTTCAAAGTGATGAAGCTGTTGCTTCTTAGGCATATGACCTAGCTGTGGCTAATGCAAAGCAATCTGAAATATAGGTTGGAAGATTGTTAGACAGAGCTTTGTAATCCATAGAGCAGCATTTTTGTTCCTCCTGAGGTGTAAGGATGTCCAACCAACTGCAGCATAGAGAGAGCAATGGTGAGTGTTGAAAGGAAGATCTGTGATGAATCTTAGAGCTCTATGGTACAAGGTATCCAGTTTATTTAAGTAGGAAATAGTACAGTGGCCATATAGGAAATCTGCATAGTCGATGAGTGACATCAATGAGGCCTGGATAAGTCTCTGTTTTGACTCTCTAGTTAAATAATGTTTGATTCTGAAGAAAAGGCCGAGCCACTGTCGGAGTTTTTTCAGGAGCTCCTCAATGTGCTGAGTGTAATCAAGTCTGTTGTCAATCCATACCCCTAAATATTTGAATTCTTGAGGTCTGAAACAATCATGCCCCCCTAAGGCATGCAAGAGTTAGAGGCAACTGCCTCCCTTGGATCACCCCCGAACTTATAGAATGTCAAAGGGCCAGAGATCAAGCCTGGAAAGCGTATAAATCTACCATGCTCCTGCATGCCTATGACATTTACCAGTCTTTACGCAACAAGTGTACGAAAGCCACCCACTTAGCTAAATCAGAATACTTCTGTTCAACCTTCCAGACTAAAATAAATAATCCATCCAAATTTTGGAAGGTAACTCACTCCCTTTTCTCTCCCCACTCCTCTGCTCCTACACCCATCCTTAAAATAAACAATACTTGAGTTGCCGACCACCTTAGTGTCATCTCAGAATTTAATGGGAGGGCTTTAAGCCTGAGGTTCAATGGGTGAAGCAACTACGTCACTCCTCCTATCAGGCTTTAAAAAGCCAATCATCCCAGGCCTTCTCATGATTCATCACTCTTTACCCTGCCAGTCTCCCCTCCTCCTCCTCCAGCAGCTTGTCTCTCTTACCCGTGAGCTTCTTCCTAAGCTACCTTTAGCCAACGAAATCACTCCTGCGGCACCTGGGTGGGGGACCTTCTTCTAGGGTTCCTTGTGTCGTACCCCTACAGGGTGGTATATCCCATGAATAGAGAGGTGAATAGCCACATTTAAATCAAGTCACACAAGCATCATCTCATCCAGTTGCATAAGCACAGTTTAATTCATATTTCACCACTTGTGCTTCGGCTCTCCTCTCCTCCTTGCCTCTGCCATCTCATGCTAACCTTTCACCCCTCCCACCCTCCTCTCCCAACTTACTATCTGCATCCTCCTCCTTTTTCTCTAACATCACTCCTGATGCCACTGTGGAGGCACTATATGCCCTCAATCCCTCCAAAGGCAGTTCACCAGATGGTTTGGACCCAAACTGCTGTACCTTTTGGCCCCTGTCATCTCTGCTCTGCTATCTTACCTACTTAACAGTGCTTTTGCCACAGCTTCCATCCCATCTATCTGGAAGCATGCTACTGTCCTTCCCTTTCCCAAGGGTGGTGACCCTTCCACTCCTACCAAATATCATCCTGTCTCTCTCCTTCCTACCCTTGCTAAACTCCAGGAGCATCTAGTTCTCTGTCAACTAACTATCTCTCTGACACTAATTTTTTTCACTCTTTTCCAATCTGGCTTCAGGAAGAATCACTCCACTACCACCTCCCTGATTAGGCTCATTGATTCCCATCCTTTCAGGGATGGACAATGGTCAAATCACACCTGCCATCTTTGTCGACCTAGCAAAGGCTTTCAATGCTGTCTCCCACACCCTTCTTCTAGACTCCCTCTCCTCAGCTGGCCTAACCATCTCTACCACTAGTTGGTTCAAAGAATACCTAGTAGGTAGGACCCAGTCAGTGAGAATAGCAGATGCTGCATCTTCTTCTCCTCTCCTCCTCTCCTCTTCTCTCCCTAGCAACACTGGTGTACCTCAGGGTTCCATACTGGGCCCTGTCCTTTTCTCCATCTTCCTAAATGACCTTCCCTCACTCTGCTCAACCACCTCTATCCACAAGTACGCCGATAATATGGTTCTCTTCATCTCAGGCCAATCCCCTGCTGATGTGGAAACCAGACTTCAGCATGACTTCAATCAAGTCCAGCTCTGGTTCAGCTTCCTCCAGCACTCACTCAATGCCAAGAAGACAGTCTCCATGACCTTCAGGACTAATCAGAGACTCTCTTGGCTCCCCTCCCTGCCCTCCTTCCACACCCTTGATGGGACAGTTCTTGAAGACACCTCCTCCTCCTTTAGGTATGTGAGAGTCTGGCTAGACCAACACCTCAGCTTCTCTGGACATGTCGAAGCCATCCTGAAGAAGTTGTGCCCCAAACCTAGTGCATTATACAGGAACCGTAGCTGCCTCCCATTACTGGCCAGGCATGAACTGGTTTAGAAGACTATACTACCTATCTTTGACTACTGTGATGTAGTCTACAGTGCCACTCCCAAGTCCTCCTTAACCAGACTGGATTCTCTCTTTAACTCCTTCTGTCATTTCATCTTGATGCCTCCTCTTTCACTCACCACCGTTTGTTCTACCACTCCCTTGCTTTTTCATCCCTATAAATTCACTGCCTCCTACACTGCGCTAAATTCGCATCTAAATTTTGGTTTGGCTCACTCCCCCCATATCTCACCTCCTCCCTTATTATTCTCTCCCCACCAGCCCACTCCCTTAGGTCATATGACTCTCAGCTGCTAGCAGTTCCACATCGGTCTACCACAGTTGGCGAGATGGCCTTCTTACATCACCTCCTTAAGTTATGGAATGCCCTCCCGCCTGAGATTCATCACTCTCCCTCCTCACACTCCATTTTGCTAGCCCTACAAAACTTTCTAGCAGTAAACTGTACCTGCAACTAGTCCTTATTTCTTCCTGTTCAAGCTGGCTTACTGCTTTCTATCTCTTGCTCTACTAGCTATTCATATACAGGATGCATTTCTCTTTCATTGCTATGCATAACTGATTTCCTAACAATATGCATAATTGTTTTCTAAACAGCACTTCAATGTACAGTCATGTATACTTTGCACTCTATATCAAATTTCAATGTAATAATGTCTTCAGTCTTAATGCGGCCGATGTACTGTATATATTGTAGTAGTATGTTGTATGTTTACACTATTAATCTGTTCACATAATCTGTTCAACTGTTATGCTACTCTGCGTATGTAGTTTATTATGTTGGTTCTCCCAAATGACCCCCCCCAGGATGCACCGTGAGATGAGCAACTTGTTCAGTGTGCCATTCCTGGTGAAACATTTCAATAAATAAATAAAACACGGTACTCCAAGTGAGGCCTCACCAAAAAGTTGTATAGGGGCATGATGACTTCCCATCTTCTAGATGTTACCCCTCTAGAGATACACCCCAACAGTTTATTTGCTATAGCTGCCGCTCTCCAGCACTGTTCTGAGTTGTTCATTTTGGGATCCATGACCACCCCTAGATCTTTTTCCCCCAAAGACGTTGACAACTGTATTCCCCCCATCTGATAGCTGTTCCCAGGGTTCCCATGCCCTAGATGCAGTATGCTGCACTTATGAATTTCCGTGTCCCTTATTTCAGTGACAAAAGGTTAAGAGGTATTAAAGGCAATCACTCAGCACATTTAGTAAGTAGCAGACATACAGAAATGATAGCGGTGTTAGAAGACTCATTAAGAACAGTGCTAATCACTGTGGTCAAGTTTTTTATTTTAGAAAATGGACAGTGGACTGAAGTAAACGGATATCTTTTCTTGTATCTGGTTGCATACTTGAGATCTGCGGAAGTGAGGGCTGAGGGGGAGAAGTGATGGATGAGCTGGTAAGCGAAGGGGAAAAATGGCAACCATTACATTTTTCAGAGTTCTGCTTCAGCATACTGATACAAATTGTTAAAAGCTAGGCAGGCAAGGGACTAGTTATTTGCTGGTCTTGGTTGCTTTATACTTGCTTGGGTAAGAGATGCCATTAGCCCATTAAAAAGCAGCATTTCTCAAACCAATGTTCTAAATGTTCAGTTACAATACTGGTTCCCACATTTTGAGTAGACTGAGCATAACTGATCTTGCTACCACACTGACTGCCTTATACTTTCTTATGCTTTCAGTGGATCTGCGGTGTCATCTATAAATACTGCCACACAGCAGAGATCTCTGATTTTTTTTCACTACATGAGTGGACTGCTAGGGGGTGTGGGGTGTGGGGTGTGGGGTGGCTTCAAGACCACTTGAGCAGTGACTTGGAAATCATTTCTTTTTTTCCACCACCATGGCACAATGTGGCTAAGGATGGCCAGGCAGAGCAACAGCAGGAAGTCTTATAGTGATACAGAGTTGTTCATTCTAGGTGGAGCTAGGGAGGGGCTGGTCTTTAGACTTCCTGCCTAAAAAAACTTGCTTTTCTTTTATTCTGTGTTTCATGTTCTTTTTTTTGTTTTGTTTTGTTAATTTTGCCATCTCCTCATCTGATTGCCTCCACTCCCCTGTGTCACACTCATCATCACCACAACTGGTCAGTGGTGTAACTGACATCAGACTTTCAAGCTCTACTTCTTCTTCATCCTCTTCCTCTCCTGCATCTGCTTCTTCGTGTCCTTTATCCTCTCCTTTTTACTGCATTTCAGATGGTCTTTCTTCTGTCTTGTAAGATGCGCTTGTTTCCCTATTTTCTTTTTTATAAGCACGCATTTTAATATGGCTATCCTGAGGTGTTCGTCACTATTCTTGGCTATTTATGACACCCCGGGCCAGATTTTCAGCAGGGCAAGATTGACGCAAGCTTCAGGTGCGCCAAAGATATGGTGCCCTGGGCTAGCGGCAATCGAATGGGATTTTCTAGCCCATGTAGTAACTGATACAAGTTAGACCATCTTTTTGTGGTGTAGATTATATCGATCTCAAGGATTGTTTTTACAGAGCTTGTGCCTGAGATTTGGTGCAAACTGCTGTAAATTAGGAAAATTGTTGCAACTGTATCCGACCTTTGAAAATCTGGTGAAGTTGCAGCAAACAGCATTGGTGTAGCAAGGATTTTAATGTTTTGTGGCACAAGCCTTGATGCAAGCCCAGTGCCCCCCTTTGAAAATTCAGCCCCATTGTTTAAGATTATTTGTGTTGTGACCAAGGTGAATGAGTATGCAACAGGAACTGCTTCCTGACCTTATGTGACAGCAGTGTTCAACAACAGCTGAGAATACTAATAAAATCCCGAGGATAGCCACTTGAAAAGGAGCACTGCTTTTATTAGTTCACATGTAAAGAAGTACTAAAGCAGACTCAAAATGGGAAAAAGGGCATCTTATAGGCTTAGAGGAAAATGGCAGTAAAGAAGGAATATAAAGGTATAGGTCACAATTTTCATAATAAAATGCATGTCTGCCTTAAAGGGCATGGTGTTTTGCATGCATTGGTGACAGTGTCTCTGGGCACCTGCTATAGGTGACAGCATCATGAAACTACTCCAAACAGAGGCATAATCCTCATTTTGTCAGTTCATAATAATTGCAGTTGTTTCCACAGCAACATATGTCACAAACAGAGAATTATGACTTTACCTAAAGGTAAAGTAGGAGGAAAAGCCGATGGAGTCCAGGGGACAAAATTGTGCCTTCAGTGAGTTAAAAAGCTAAGTCTGAATTGAAATTTGATTTTGTTCAAGAAAAAATTATGTTCTGCAGTTCTCTCAGGAATAAATGCATCTGCTCCTCTCAGTTGATCAGTGGTGCACCGCTACATTTAGTGCATTTTGATATAAAAATTATATTCAGGTTTCAACATTCTTCAATACATATATCGGGTAGGGTGTGAGTATCATTTTTAAAGTTAAAAAAGAACTAAAGCACTGCAATTCTAAAATGGCACATCGAGGTCAATGGTTCATCTTGTACTTTTTTTTAAATTATTTGGAACCATTGTATTAGAGCCTTACTTTGCTTTACATTGCTTTGCTTTGCTTAACTTTATTTTGTTAACAGGGTGAACTCCACTGGGACAAATGTCCTCTTTACACAAAATATACAATACATTTCAATTATAACTACAGTATTTTAAATACACAGTTGGGGCCTGATAGTGGAAAAGGGGTAAAAGCAGAGCCCAAAGGTTTATGCTGCTCTTGCCCTTGCCCACGACCCCGAGGATTGTGCACCAGCACTATGCAACTGACTATAGGGCATGTTGATGCAGCGCTAAGTTGTGTAGTGATGCCACAACATGGATCTTGGAAGTTCAGGGAACAGCAACCCCAGAGCTGATAGCATTCTGAGTCCCTGGAGTGACATTCAACCAACAGCATACAAATGAGCCTGTTGGGCATGCAAGGCACTAAGGGGCCATATGTATGCTATTATGGGCTCATTTGCATGAGAAGCAGTGGTAGGTTTCTACCCCTCATGGCCATCCCCATAAAATGTAAAGCAGGCCCTGGTGTCCAGTGATACCCCCATCTTGCGATCCCGATCCCTGTTCAAAGTAAACTTTTCCCTTGTGTCCAGTGGTCCCCCCCATCCTCCAGTCCCCATCCCAGTTAACATGAACTCTTTTTCTGGTATCCAGTAGGGAAACATTTAGGTTTATCAGGCACAGGGATTGGAGGGTAGAGAGGGGTGCCAGTAGACACCAGGAAGCAGGTGAGCTTCCCCAACTGTCAATGTGGTTGTTGGCTGGAGTGGCTCTGCCACCCATTAGGGTTGTCCAGAGTAAGTTGGGCTTCTTCTCGGCAATAATTTTACTGTGCAAGGTGATCTGCACTATTCCTTTTGCGCAGTGCTAACAGGCTGAATATGGAACTACACCCATATTCATGTCCCCGCCCCTCCCTTTGTGCACTAATCTTTACACACCTGCTAACCCATTTAGTGCATTCTCTGGCCCCTTTAAATATTGTGCATGTGTGCAAATCCTGGGCAAATGGCAGACAATCACTTGGCCAACAGGGCAAACATTAGAACATTGGGCCCCTGGAATAAAAATCATATGCAAACAAACTTTTCTTGCAAATTTCTAAAACGAATTTTTTAAAAATGGATATTTTATATTCCCTATCAACCTTATGTCCAGTGGAAAGTAATTCCACAATTTGATCCCATACAAGTTATTGTCCTCTGGCTTATCACTGATCTAACACTGTACCTTTAACAATAACTTGTCTCAGAAAGACATTTTCTTTAACTGTTATAATACAATAGTAGATGAGGAAGTCTGTGTGTTACTATTTAGAAGTCCATGAAACAAGACATAGACTTCCACTCGGAAAAAATGCTTCTATGCGTAGCCATTTGTTTCCTATAAGGAGAGAATAGAGATGGGTTAGTGGAGGAATAGACAACACAAATCCTGCAATTCCATTAACTTAGCTGGTTAACCTAATTTGCACACCAGTGTCATACACATGGAAGCCTTCCTATGGCCATTCTACGAGTAATGCTATATACTGGAAAAAATGGCATACTCTTAACCCATTCTCATAGACTGGCTTTTTCATGCAGTGGGTTACTTGTTTGCATTTCATACCCTTAGTGTCCTGCAACCTAGTGACCAAATTTACGGTAATTCTTAAATGTCAGAACCAAATAAGGACCAGAGATCTTTGTTTCTGTAGAAGACCCCCCCCCCACGTTTGAAGACTCAGAAGAGTAGAGGTGCTAGGGGTCAGAGCTATACTGTCTGAATATTGCCAGTACTGTTGTAATTTTGAAGCAGTGCATTAAATCTTTGAAAAAAACTCTGCTTCTGTCTTCCTTCGGAGTGCAACCACATTTCCAGACTTTGTTGTTTCTATAGAAGAGCAGCTCTCTTTCTATCAGGTGAGTTCCTGCATGAGTTTCACTGACTCACTTAGCAGGGTTTGTTGACATACATAAGCTAGTCTACTACTGGGTGATAAAATGGGAGAATTAGAGAGTTAAAACGAAATCCATGTGTGCTGTAAGAGCTGTAGCTAGCCTAAAAAAGGATACCCATTAATATCATCAGAAGTAAACAAATGGTGAGTTCATATGTGGTATCCTACTTAATTAGCCTAATAAGAAAACTTGACAAGGGTGATTTTGCATCTTCATGAGTCTATCAACTTTAGAGGCCCTTTCATGAAGCAATTATTGGTCCATGCCATATAATATTCAGTACAGGAAGGAAGTCCCAAGGGATGTTTGTCCTTTTGTACTCAGATCTTAATGATTCTTGGTGTAATAAAGTGGCTCTTTTCTATTCATCTGCTTTAGAGTTCTTTGCAGCACAATGACTTATATGTAAGTCATATTTACCATCATTTGATTTACAACTGCTGCAATTTTTAATAAGGATTTTTTAGTAACACCAGACATCTCATACCGTCAGACAGGAATTATAACTTTATTGCTGCATATACTGACAGGCAAATTATAAAAATGAATGACATTTCATATCTGAACATCTTGTAGGCTGTTCAGAATGTTAATAGCTCACTTCATCTTTCTTTAGCATACTGAGCTAGACTGTGCTGCAGTATTCCACTACATGAAAATAATTAAGAAAATTAGAACTTACTCAAATATGTAACATTTTATGAGGTACAGACAACAACGCTCCGGTTCAGCATTTTTATCACTTTGTTATTAGCATGCTGGCTTTTGTGAGAGAAACAATGGTTTTATATCAAAAGAAAACATAACATAGTTTTTTCCTATCTCTCCCCAACCTCTCCTTGTATTCCATCTCATGAAGCCCTATGATCATTTTGGTTGTCCTTCACTGAACAGCTCCCATATGTTCACATCCCTTCTGCAATGTATAGGCCAATACTAGGCACAGTATTCCAAATATGGTCCCACATGTCTTTTGAAAAGCTGCAATAGTATGTCCCTTGAGTGGTTTATATAGTTTCTTCTTAGGATAACATTTGCTGTTCTTGATAGCTTTGTGCACTGACTTGTGTTTATAAGGTACTTTCCCACTGACACCCCAAATCATTTTTACTGTAACTCCCATCCAGCACATGGTCCCTTAGCACCCCCTCCACCGATGAAGACTGGTAAGGTCAAAGTGCCAGGGCTTTGTTCATCCTCCTCCTGGATGCAATGTGGTTTGTGGATGACCTTTATTATTAAAAATGTTGTGAACTCAGCTTCCCTTCAGTCCCTGTTTCCCAACAGTCCTGTTTCAAGAGTGCTGGTACCTGTTTGTGGCTCCATGTCAAGTCATCGCAGCAAATATCACATAGTCAGAACAGCGTGGACAAGACCGCACAAGTCAACACCGTGCCAGGTGAATACGGGTGTGAATCAGTGGTTAAGTGTAGATTTACTATTACAACACCACGCTGCCATGGACCACCACTCCAGTGAAATGTTTTAACTTACTTGTTTTTTGTTTTTGGGCAGTATTCCCTGACATGTGTTGTCCGTGCTGTTTACGACCACTCAGTATTGTGTGCCGTGGACTTGACGTGCTACCCCTGTTTGTGCGGTCTCTTTGTTTATATTATGTTCTAGGATTACTATATTTAAAGTACATAACTTTGCTGAGATTAAACTTTATTTACTTAAATCTCTGTCCACCAATTCTGCATAGAATAATCCCCTTGAAGTTTTCTAGTTCCCTCCTCTAAATTAACCTTTTTTCCAACCTTTGTTTTATTGGATACCGGCTACTCAGTCCCTCATCCATGTACCTGATTAACAAATCAAAATGTGTGGGCCCAGTATCAATCCTTGTAGCACCAAGCTCCTTACAGACGTCCATCCTGATAGCTCTCTTTCTGGGCATACCCTTTGTTTGCTTATAGTTACTGTAGTCACGCATCCTTCTTACCATAGTGACATAGAAATTTAAGGATGGAAGGGACTATAGGTCCATCATGACTGCCACCCTGTTCAAAAGCAGGGATGAAATAAGTATGCTGTGTAAATAGATACTGATTCATATGGATTTCTAAGTGCTAGCAGCACTCCTATTAGTTCTAATATGTGCTCAGGCCACCAGAATGTCTAATATATAGTCTAACAGTGCTGATGGAAATATGTTCTAAAAATATGGGCAGACAGATCAGGTTTGAAAAATCCTACCCAGTGCCTTTAAGTGTTTGCCACACTGCTTTGACTCCCTTATCCCTCAGTATGTCCTCACATCTACATTTCCCACTGTCTTTGTTCTTGGGTTGCAGAGGAGATATTAGGGTAGGTGTAAAATGTTCATTTTTTTTAATTATATTGAGCCCCTTTACGTCTTGCTGTTTGAACTAGGAAATATTTCAAATAGCAAGATGTAAAGGGGCTCCTTATTTCACACAGCTGTACATTTTACACATACCCTGACATCTCTTCTGTAGCCCAAGAACAAAGAAAGTGCTGTCTGACATTTAAGCAAGATCTTCTGGAGCTAGGCATTGCTTTCCAAATAACTTTTCAGGCAAAATGCCTTATATCCATATCAAGACATTTTATATGTTCTATGATCTGGATCAACCCCGTAAATTTGTTCTCTCAATAAAGCAGTAACTTGAGGTGAAAAGAAACAAGAGAGGCTAAACTAGAAATTAATCTGAACCTTATTGACATTCTTACACTGTAAGTTAAAAAGGAAAAATGTTTCCACTATAAATGTGAATTCCACTTCACCATGGAGAAAAATGAGGGGCAAAAGTCATGAAACAAAACAATATGTGTTGGTAATTTCTTTAGGGTAGGGTGGATAATTCTTTTGTGTGGCATGTTCCTAGGAAAACATAAAGATAAAAATAAAACTTGAATGAAATGGTGCATACAATATTATAGTCTAACAAAATGCTTTGTCTTGTGCTGGAATCAGTCAGGTAGTCAGCAGCACCATGCAGACATTCCATGTATGTGCTCACCTGTATGATTCACTTTGTACATGGATTGAAGTTTCCAAAGACAGGGTGGTGGTAAGTTTGTTTATATTCATTTTTAAGAGGTATTTCTTCTTGAAGAGAGCACCACAGAAATCCACAATGTTGGCATAAACTTTTGCTTTCAGTATCGCTTTCTACTCCCCACCCCTACCAGGTATTTTACATGTGTTCTTCCATACTTTTCAGTGATTATTCAGAAATTAGGCTTTCTGCCCCTGATTGGGCATGCTGTCCTGCACGGCAGCTAGTGGCTTTTGATCTCAGCCACAAATACCCGACTCTCACCCTGAATAAAAGCCGCCAGCCCAGAGAGAATTAAGGCTCTCTGCCCCTGATTGGGCATGTTGTCCTGCACAGCGGCTAGCAGCACAGCTCCTGATCTCAGTTGCTGCCTCCCACCTCTCACCCCAAAGAAAAGCCACCAGCCCAGAGGGAATTAAAGTACAGTTCAACTGTTGCCAGGACCCCGGCTCCTTCAAATTCAGACACCTATCCTGCAGCACTTACTCAATTGGCTATCAGAACCTCAGGCTCTCTGATTGGCTCCCATGGCAAACCTCTACCAATCGAACTTGTTGCTTTGAAACATGGCATTTTTTCTGAGCTCCATTAGTATTCAGACACTCAGCTCTCTGCCTTTAGTCTCTCTCAGATTTGATTTTTCCACAGGGCTAAGTCTAGGTTATGCTTAGAGTTGATTTGTATCTGTTTACTGCATTTTTAGAAAAACATACTGCATTGCCTGTGACTGTTTGTTAATGTTTGCTATCTGCCTTCTGCCCTGAACTGCTTTTCTTGACCCACCTCTGTTCCCACTCAAGCTCTAATCTCCTGCTCTGCTTTCTGAGCTTTTCCCTGCACAGCTTGGACCCACCTCTTTGTCTCTAAGCTTTAGATCTCTATCCCCCATGCTCCGCTGAACTCCATTTCTGTTTTCATTCATCTCCTTGCAAGTGATCTCTCCTCCCACCCCACCCCCGGCCTTGATTTTTGTAGCTACTGACTCAAGTCTGCTCTTCCCACACACCAATTTGGCCCTGGCACCATACACTGCCCCACTGGCTGTCCATCCTTCTTTTGTCTGGCCCAGGTAAAATATACCCACTGTTTCTCACCTCTCCTTAGCTAATTCCCCATTCTTCCTTCTTTCCCTTAGGCTCTCTTCCCCTGATTAGGCATGCTGTCCTGCATGGTGGCTAGCAGTGTGGTTCCTGATCTCAGCCACTGCCGCTTCTTGCCTCACCCTAAAGAAAAGCCGCCAGCCCAGAGGGAATTAAGGTACAGTTCAATTATTGCCAGGACCTCGTCTCCTTCAAATTCAGCTGCCCTTCCTGCTGCACTTATTCAATTGGCTACCGGAACCTCAGGCTCTTTCTGATTGACTCCCATGGCAAACCTCTTCCAATTGAACTTACTGTTTTGAAACCTGAAATTTTTTCTGAGCTCCGCTAGTATTCGAACACGCAGCTCTCTGCCTTTAGTCTCTCTCAGACTTGATTCTTCTCCTGCCCACCTCCCTCGCCCCTGACACCTTTTAATTCCACATTCCTCAATGTCAAACTCTGCCCCAACCACATGAGACGCTGTAGCAGAAGGGTGGGCTATACCTAATCTCTGAAAGGTGCACATCACTAAACTCTCCTACATTCAAACTTGCCGAATCAAAATCCCCATTCTCAGTGATAGTGCCTAGGTGGTACAGCCCTGTTCAACTTAAGAAAAGAAAGAAAAAACATGCATCTACCCGATTGTTAGTTAATATTCACTGTGTTCTTATTAAGTCTACTGCCCAATGCACAATATAGCACCACCAGCCACAAGGAAAGGGGCACATGCTCAACAGTGAATGATGGTCTCTGAGCTTTACATCTACCGCATTTCTCTTAGTATTTTCAGGCTACCAGCTCATTTGCAAACTGATCCTATCCCACTCTGACACTTGCAACCCCATCCCTCCTCCTATCATCAGGATGATCCTTGTTTCCTGCCCATTTGAGAAGAAATCCTCTTCCCATCATCAATGTATGCAATCCCTAAAGAACCTTAAGCTGCAGGCAACAAGGATCATCTGGCTGCTGCTGCTGCTTTCAGACAACATTCACTCCAACCCAGACCTAAATCTAGCGATGCTAAACTCATGAGAAAGTCAGGAACTGTCTCTGTTGCATATATCAATATATGCAGCATCCTGGGCCAGCCCTGTGGCACTGAGGGTTGAGGCACTGGACACCACACCTCACGTCATGCTGGTGACCCGGATTTGGGGATCCGGGAGTTGGCAGGGGAGGGAGAGGATTGAGTGTCCAGCGGACTGCTTACCTCTCCCTGGGAGGGATCCTGGGCTGCTTGGTGTCCCATGGCTCGATGGAGATCGGGGTACTGTAGGATCACCAGCCAGATCTAGGGGCAGAGAGTGCAGCAGACATCAGCAGGAAAGCTGTGTGCAGACGTCATTGCATGCTGCACCCCAAGGGGGAAACCACTCAAGAAAAAAACCCTACCGTCGGGTGAGGCGACGGCGACCATGAGCATTCCAGCCACAAATCCAGGGTAAACGGATTCTCTGACCCTCCCTGGGATCTGGGGCCTCTACGTTGGTCTGGGAGAGCCTGGATCCCGCATACCTGATGTAGCAGTATGGAGACTGGTTCAGGTGGATGGTTAAGTTGGAAACTGCAGATGGGAACCTGAGAGATGCCCCAAAGGTAGGGTGCATAAACTGAACATTCAAAAAAAAAATATATATATATATATATATATATATATATATATATATATATGCAGCATCCTGTCAAAGCTGGACCTGCTGCAAGCATAGGTAGTGCACACAACCCTGATGTCTTGTCAGTGGTAGAGACCTGGCTCATGCTAGGACTGCTGATACTGAAATCCAACTTTCCGGCTACACCACCTTCTGGCTTGATAGACTGGGTAAAAGGGGTGGCGGCTGCTTAAGCTATATAAAAAAAACACCTAAAAGGTAGTGTCCTGACGCACCTAAAAACAGGTACAAATGCACAAATCATATCTATGAAGCTGATCCTTGGATCTCAAGGCAAGGGAATAACCCTTGTCTCAGTATACATCTCCCCTAAGGAGCAAGTTGAGGGCTTTAAAGTACTCTATGGCTGCCTCACAGACCCACACACTAATTCAGAAGTTTTAGTGTTGGGCCACTTTAATATAAATTGGCTGTCCCACGACTCCACCCCCAATAAGGACGCCATCTCAGCAATCGATATCCACTAGTTGGTGACCTCTCCGACTTGTACAAACTACCGTACTGGGTCCTGGACCCTATTAGACTGGCTGCTTACAAATTGGCCAGATCAAATCACAAGTGTTACTATGCTCCCAGGTTCAATAAGCGATCACTCTCCCATCCTCTGTTCATGGTCCAATAAGTCCCCGAGACCCCCCACAAATATTACAACATCCCATACACTTAGGAAAGGGCACTTAGATCCCCTTAAACAACACCTCATGCAGCAGAATTGGTCCCCTATCTGCACAACTACTGACGTTGATGTAGCACTTGACTGTTTTATCAGGATCTTTAACGCTGCCTGTGACATTTTTGCTCCTCTTACCAAAAGGAAAGTTGAAGGTTCCCATAAATCATGGATAACCCCGCACCTCCTCAGTCAGTTACGTGCTTGGGACCACCTCTGGCTCAAGTTTAAAAGCACAGGTAGGCCTTCTGGCCTCCATAGCTACAAGATGACTCGGAACCAATGTACCCAAGCCATCCATCAGGTGAAGGCCAACCACTTTAGATCAGAGTTTAACTCCTCTTGGGGGGAAGCAGAAAATTCTGGCAAAACATAAAAACACTCACCAGAAAGCCAGATAAATTGGCCCCGACCATGCTGAATCAAGGTGGGATCATTACTAGAGATACAGCAAATTTAAATTTCACCAGTGAAGAGAATGCAAAGTGGGCACTTCGCATTGTCACTCCACTTCGTGGAGTGGCCAGCATGAAGTGCCCACTTCACCTTGTTATTATTACATTGCGTTGTCATTCCGCCTTAATGCAAAGTAAGGCGGAGTGACAACAATATTGGCAGCCCCCCACACACACAGTCACTAGAATTAATGTGCATCTCCAAAATGCTACTGTTGTCTTGTCTCCAGAAAATGTCCCAGTGCAGATGAAGTGAAATGAGAGTGTAACAAGAAATGCAAAGTTTCCCAGAATTAATGGCACACTCAGTCATCTGAGCAGTGGTCAAACAAAGTCATCAGAATTAATGTTCATCCCCAAAATGCTACTGTCTTCTGTCCAGAAAATTCCCCAGTGCTGATGAAGTGAAATGAGAGTGTAGCAAGACTTGCAAAATCTCCCATCTTAGAGATGCAGTAAATTTAAATTCCACCAGTGAAGTGCCCGTGAAGTGGACACTTTGTGTTGTCCCTGCGCTACGCAGAGTGGCCAGCATGAAATGCCCACTTCGCCTTGTTATTGTGATTGTGACTTCTCATTGTCATACCACCTTAACCTGAAGTAAGGAGGAGTGACAACAATATTGGCAGCCTCTGGGCCCCCACACATCACATGGTTTACAGTACTATAACTCACATGCTGTACAGGAACATGAATGCCTATGACTGTTGTTCCCTGGTGATGATGACCTGTATCACAAAACTCCCCGATTTGAAAACTCATATCAATGAGTACAGTGGTGAAGTCTGGAGAGACCCTACAAAAGAGGCTTACATGATGCAAGTAACTAGTAAAAAAATTAATTTTGTGATTTATGATGTGATCATGAATCGTGACTGCTTTCGTGACCGTGAAACATGAATTTATTTTTCTCAGACTTGGAGCTGATGAGTGTATTGGGAACACGAATGCCTATGGCTGTACTTCCCTGATGACATGGCTGTTCACAAAACTCACCAGCTTGAAAACTCATATCAATGGGTACAGTGGTGAAGCCTGGAGAGATGCCACTACAAAACATTAATTTTGTGATTTGTGATGTGATCGTGAATCGTGTGCACCACACTAGTACTCCAAAGGGAAGCCAAAGAAACAACTGACTTAAGTAACAGATGGAGATTGGGCCCTAAAGAGATGCAAATGCACAGACAGATTAAGATTGTGCTGTGCACTAAAGAGATGCAGATGGAAAGGCACAACAACACCACTTAACCAATGCTCACCATCAGAAATCCAAATTTGGAAAAGAATACCTTTTTGCCAGTTGGGG
Source organism: Neoceratodus forsteri (assembly GCA_016271365.2). Taxonomy (NCBI): domain Eukaryota; kingdom Metazoa; phylum Chordata; order Ceratodontiformes; family Ceratodontidae; genus Neoceratodus; species Neoceratodus forsteri. The sequence goes on along the minus strand of CM028129.1, from coordinate 731,915,482 downwards.
AATTAGTGTATGGCAGTAACAATCCTCTACAAGTAAAGATACCACAAGCAGTACAAAAAATTCATGCAGGTGCAGTGGATAGCAGGTTCACACTACTGCAAATACTCTGTGGCAAAATAAATGGTATTTGATTTAATGGCACACATGCATCGCACACACACTCACACACGCACTACAAGTAATGCATAGCAAATTCAAAACCTTTAGTAATATAACCAAATGTTTTAAACAAACTGAAATTATACATTGCTGCACCACAACAATCAGCCAAAAAATGGCAAGAATTACTGAAAATATTACTGTGTGTACATTAACACAGTTATACAAGAACAATATAACCAAAACAGAAAGACTGCTTTTTTCTCCCAGTTAATCTATGTACACCACAGATATGCCCCTCTCCCAAAGCACACTTCACAGTACACAGACTGACTGTTCTAAATTAACATTCAAAATTCACACACAAACAATAAACACTCGATGATATGAGCACATGAGGGTTTCCTACAATCGATGTACTAAATTTTGAGCAAAAAAAATGGAGTAAAAATGCTTTTTTAACAGCTTTTAGAGGATTTGAATGGCAGAGCTCTGACAGGAAACTGTCTCCATCTTCCACTACACACACTACACAGAACTGAGGCTGTGCAGAACAATCTAGAGCCCATGTGACCTGCAATCCCATGAAGCACTGCAAATTCACTTTGAAACTTAGTAACAAGGCGAAGTGATGCGAAGTACATTGATTTCAGTGTTACTTCGCCTTATAATTGGTGGAGAAGTGGTTTGGGGAAGGCAGAGCAATGCGAAGTCATTGTTTTTAATGGACTTCACATTCCCCATTATAACGCGAAGTACTCCACTTCACATTGTGGAGCACTTAACGGATTCCACGTTACTCTTCGAATCACTTCAAGGAGCAAATTTAGCCCACTTGGCCCTCCAATAATCATTACTCAGGACCATAGCTAATGCATTTAACAAGGCATTTGCAGACCTTAGTGGGGTGTCCCCCCTGAATATCTTAACCCAGATGATGGCATGCCCAGGAATATACCGATGACACCACCCCCTAACCAAACTCCTCCACTCTACCTTAGAATAATCACAAAAACTGAGGCAAAAAAGTACCTCTCTAAAGCAATCGGAAAAATTAGGTTTAGTAGTGGCGGGCTTGACTTGAAACTGATTTCCCTCACCCTTGACATGCTACTGGTACCACTCGCTAGAATACTCAACCTCTCCCTCATGTCTGGTAAATTCTCTAAGCTATGGAAGGCCACAGTAGTTACCCCTGTACTCAAAAGTGACGACAGGTCAATCCACACAAACTATCATCCTATATCTATTCTTCCACCCATCTCAAAATATCTCAAGCGAATTGTCTATGATCAACTCGTTGACCATCTCGATCAATATCAAGTGCAATGCCAGCAGCAACATGCTTTTAAAAGCTTCATAGTACTACAACCACACTGACTGAGTTCATGGGTTACATACGTGATGCCTTCGATCATGGGCACTTGGTGGGTGCTACCTTTATAGACCTCACCAAGGCCTTTGATACAGTTAACCATGAACTCCTCCTGTTCCAACTAGGTGCCTTAGGTATGTTATCAGACTCACTCTGCTGATTCAGGAGTTACCCCTCTGGTCTGGTACAGCAAGTAAAAATTGCAAATACTGTCTCAGATACCCAACACGATTGTACGGGAGTTCCCCAGGGATCCATTTTGGGTCCACTGTTCTTCAGCCTCATCATAAATTAACTCTCCCAAGTGTGCTGATACCAAATCTTCCTTTACGCTGGTGATGTCATCATATAAACCAGCCACCCTGATCCCAACACCCTCGAACAACAGTTACAGAATGACTTCAAAAACATTGAAGACTGGTTCTGTGATGCCAAATTACTCTTAAATCACAAAAAAATAAAGACCATGCTCTTTGCCACAACCCATAACCAGAACAAGTCATCCAAGTTAACCATCAGGAACAAACATAATGAACCTCTTGAGATGGTCTATAGCTTTAAATATCTTGGCATCACCCTAGATAGTTCTCTCTTCTACTGCACCAATGTCGACTTCATCGCCAGGTCTGCTAATCACAAACTCGGGCAGTTATATTGACACCAACACTATCTCACTGATGCAGCCCTCCAACTCGCTATAACCAGCTCAGTCTTCTCTTGTATAGATTACAGCCTTGCTATATATAGTGTGGCCTCTGACACTACCCTCAAACGCATAGCCACCACCCTGAATAAGGCATGCAGACTGACACCAGGCGCACCTCGTCTGACCCACACCTGTCATCTCTATTTTTCATCTGGTTAGTTAGACCTGGAAAATAGAATGGTTTATCTCTTGGCCAAACAAGCTGCCCTTGGCCTGTTGCCACCAGGAGTGTGTGCTATGCTCAGCCCAGTAGAAACTGTAAGGCTAATTAGTGCCTCTAACACCAGTCTATTCAAGGTCCCATTCTGTCGCACCAAGCAAGGCCAGAGATCCTTTGGTTACAGGGCATCACTATGGCTAAACTCGCTGTCATCTGATCTCATTGCTGAACCTAAGATTGGGCCCCTTCAAACCCAAGCTCCGCACTCACCACACTAGTCAGATGTCCTGCTCCTGCTTTCAATAACTGGTTCTCCTTCACCACTGACAACCTTGCCCCTCAGATTATAGCACTTCTAGTCATCCTCTAACTGTAGCACTTCTCTTCCTCTACACCTTACTACCAGCTCCTCTCTGCCTGCTGCCCACTCCTCTCTCCTTCCACTCCCCTCCATACCCTATCCACTCCCTCCCTTCTTCCTCCCCCACCCTTCCCCAAGTTAATTCACCTCTCCTTCTCTATCTTCCCCACCCCCTGTTATCCTCCTACCTAACAAAGGAAACCGTCATTATGATTTCTAGCACTGTCTCACCTGTTCCCCTCTCCCTTCTGTGCCCTAGAGTTCTCGACTCCTCCCCTTACCTTCAGTCTGAAAATGGAGGTCTTTGGTTCAGGTTTCCTGCTCTAACTCACCTGTTTCTTTCCTACTACCTATGCACCATATATTTTTGTTACAACTCCAAACCTAATTATCCTCCTGTTGTTCACGTGCATTTTTATGTACTTTACATTGTAATATGGTTACTCTCATAACTTGCAGTCTTACTACAATTTGTAATTTGTATTGTAATTTGTTTTTCCATTGATTGTCTTTCGGCTGACATTGAACCTATGAAAATGAGCTTTAGCTCATACGTTGTAATTTACGAGATATAAATAAATAAATAAATCCCATGGGCTGGATTTTTGAAGGAGCTAGCCCAAGATTGTGGTATAGTCTGACCACAACTGCAGCACGTTAACGCCTGTAGATGTCTTCTGACCACATGTAACATCTTCAGTAGTTTTGACTGACTGTTGGATAAAAGCAGGTCATTTTATATTTTAGATGTTTTCTGTATTTCTCTTTATTGATCTGTTAATGTTCATGGAAACAGGATCCTTATCCTTTAGAGCTGATCTGTTTCTTTCTTCTAGTAATAAAGAACAAAAGTAACAGAAGTACTGAAAAGCTATCAAACATAAGCTGAATGGGGTCTAAATATTGTTTTTAAACATTTTCTCAGAATTAAGGTAACTCCCTCCATCCCCAAAGTGTGTGGCTTACCTGGGCTCTCAGAAACCATTCACCATCACTAGGCTACTAGTAGTGCTCTCCAGTCCGATGAGGACTTTACAGAGGTGACCAGGAGACAGGGACAGATACAGTATATGAATTCTTGAGCATCTTCTGCGCCATTCAGCCACAACTCCCACTGTATATCATGTTGCTGCCTAGAACCACAGCATCTGATGCCTGCTGGGGATTCCATAGCCAGGAAAAAGAGGCGGACTGCTGGCTTGTTTACAGCCAAAAAGGAAGAAGATTGAGAGAGACCTGATTACAGCCAAAAAGAGGATATGGCGGAGAGAGAGATCTGATTAGATCAGCAACTGCTAAAAGCAGGTGAGGTCATCAATTGGAACTGGGACTTTGGTCTATTGTGACTTTGCTGAATCCTGATATTTAGAGTGAAAGGTGAGAAAATCAAACTCCTGCTGACACAATATGACCAGCAAAGAGGTATTCACATACTAACATACTAATTGCCATCAGATTAGGCCTTGTGGTCTATCGAGTCTGCTCGAACCTCAGATCCCTAGTTGGGTGCCGAGGCCCCCCCCCCTTGTGTTCCAGAAACCCCTATCATCCATCCCCACCCCCCTGGGCCAGGCCATCATCTGATACATCCACTTTCTGTGTCTGTCCCACCCTCTCTGAAGCCCTCCACTGTGATCTCTGAACCAGCTCTCCAGGCAGCGCATTCCAAGGGTCCACCACCTCTCAGTGAAAACTTCCTCCTCTTTTCCCCCTCACCCTTCCACCTTCCAACTTCAAACCATGCCCTCTGGTGATACCTCCCTGCTTTAGTCTAAAGATCCCCTCCATGTTTACCCTATTTATTCCCTTGGGGTACTTGAAAACCTCAATCATGTCCCCCCATCTCTCCTCTCCTCCAGTGAAAACAGGCAGAGCTCCTCAAGTCTGTCCTCATACGTCAAATCCCCTAGTCCTCGTATCATCTTAGTCGCCCTCCTCTGTACCCTCTCCAGGAGCTGTATGCCCCTTTTCAAGTGTGGTCTCCAGTACTGTACACAGTACTCAAGGTGTGGTCTAACCAGTCCATTGTACAGCGGCAGAATCACTTCCCTGCTCCTAGAGGTGATCCCCCTTATGATGTATCCCAACATCCTGTTTGCCTTGCTATCCACTGTCCTGCACTGCTCAGAGTTATTCATGCATGCATCCACCATGAGCCCTAGGTCTTTCCCTGTTGAGGCCACCAGGCCTCCCCTCAGGGTGTACCTGTGTTTAGGATTTCCCTTCCAAGAGTAACACCTTGCACCTGGTGAGTTATTGGAACACTCCATGTGTGAGCCCAGCTTCAGGGTGTCCAGGTCCTTTGCAGGCCAACCTCCCCTCTTCTCCCTCAACTACTGCTCCCATCTTGGAGTCATCAGCAAAGAGACTCATTTCACACATTATACCCTCCCTGATATCTGATATGTATGCATTAAACAGGACCGGACCCAGGACCGAGCCCTGCGGTACCCCACTACTGACCTCTCTAGGGTTCGAGAGTTCCCCACCGACCACTACTGTCTGGGTGCGACCAGCTAGCCAGTTTTCAATCCATCTGACCATCAAAGGGCCTACTCCCAACCCCGTCAGTTTCTCCACCAGACCATTGTGGGGGACAGAGTCAAATGCCTTGCTGAAGTCCAAGAATAATACATCCACAGGCTTTTCCCTGTCCAGTTCTGATGTTACCCATTCGTAGAACTCCACAACATTGGTTTGACATGATCTACCTGGCACAAACCCATGTTGCCGACTATCCAGACCTCCCACCTCCTCCAAGTACCTCCCCAATCATTCCTTTAGTATACTCTCCATTAATTTTCCCACCACTGATGTCAAACTGATGGGTCTATAGTTACCTGGTACTTCCCTCGACCCCCCTTTATGGATTGGCACCACATGTGCCTCTCGTCAATCCCTAAGTACCCTCCCTGTCTCAAGCAACCTGTTGAAGAGCTCCGCCAGGGGTGCAGCCAGTATGTCCTCCAGTTCCCATAGTACTCTCGGATGAATGCCATCCAGCCCAGGAGATTTATCTTTCTTTAGGGCCTTGAGGGCTACCCACACCCTTTCAGTGGAGATAGCATCATCCGTCCCCTCCACCTTAATGGCCTTTTTGTCCTTATCCTGATGTGACACCCTTGGGGTACCTCTCCTCCCTCTTGCTCCATTTCTGTTGCTCCCCTGATCCAACTCACTACCGCTTCTATCCCCACCATGCCTTGCTTTGTAGATATCCCATCCCCTTCCCTAGTGAACACAGAGGCGAAGTACTCGTTTAATACCTCTGCCTAGTCCCTCGCCTCTTGCACCCACCCTCCTTCTGATCTCAATCTGCTGAGATGGCCTTTAGTTTTTCTCCGCCCCCCAATGTACTGGAAGAACTCCTTTTCCCCACCATGTATCCCCTGTGTCAGCCGTTGCACTTTACTGGACTTTGCCTCCCTCACCATCGAGGTGACATTTCTAGATGCAAGATGGTACATTTCCTTTTCCCTATCCCCTCTTGTTGTTTTATATTTTTTGTAGGCGGCCTTATTTTCTTTGACCGCTACCTGAACCTCACTGGACCACCAGCATGGTTTATGTGACCTTGCTCCCTTACGTTTCACCTTAGTGCAGGTCCTGACTGCCTCATGAAGTCCCATTTTATGACCTCCCATCTCTTTTCCACATTTGTCATTGATGTAATCCTTCAAGTGATCCTTGAGAATATTTCCCATGCCCACAAAGTCTGCCCCGAAGTCCACTGCCAGTGTCCTAGATCTTCCCCCTCCCCATGCTTATTTGAAACCAGACAGTACTGTCGTCGTCCCAGTCAGGATCCCTCACAACCAGTTCCCTTACCAGATCCCCATCTGCCAGAACCACGTCCAGGACATGCCCCTCCCTTGTGGGCTCTATCACATGCTGTGTTAAGAACACATCCTGGAAGCCGTCCAGCAGCCTCTGCTCCTTGGCCACCTTAGAGAACATGGTTCCCCAGTTTGTACCTGGCATATTAAGGTACTCCATCAACACCACTCCTTCCCTTTTCGGTCCACACTGGGCAATGATGTTGTCCAGCAAACCATCCTCCAGAACATCACCCATCCCGGGGGGCCTATATACTACACCCAGCTTGACCTTACCTCCTGCTGGGGTTCATAAGGTGACCCATAAGACCTCCACATGTCTCTTTGCCTCTTCTACCCTAGCAATTTCTATGTCATCTGTAATGAACATAGCCACTCCACCCCCTCTGCCCTCCTTTCTATCCTTCCTAAGCATAGTGTACCCCCACACGTTTAGGTCCCAGTCATGGTTTTTGTTGGCCCACATTTCCATGAACGCCGCCACATCCACCCCACCCCACCCCTCCGAACAGCATGGCCTGGAACTCTGGCAACTTGTTTCCCAAGCTCCTGGCATTTACTAACACCAGCCCCCACCCCTTATCCCTGATCCCCTTTGTCAAACCCCACCCAGGTTCCTTATACTTCCATCCTCCATCTGCTCCTCCTGAAGCCTCCTCCCCCAGTCTGTTTCCCCTCCCCTTGGGTTTGAAGGCTACTCCTCATCAGGAGGAGAGGGCTGTGGTCAGCCCCTCCTTATCCCTTCCTCCTCACAAGTTTAAACCCTACCTTTCTTGAATGTAGTCAGCCACCCTCTGTTTAAGGACTTCCTTCCCTAATGGGGCAAGATGAAGCCTGTCCTTGGCATATAGTCCCTTATCCTCCCAAACTCCTTTCCAGTTTCCTAACACCCCCGACCCACTCTCTTCACCCCACTTCCTGAGCCAGTCATTAACCTCTGTGATCTTCATCTTTTTCTCCACTGAGGCCTTTGGAACTGGCAATATCTCCAAAAAGGAAATGTTGCATCCATTATCCTGACAGACTCTGGAAAGTTCTTGGAACCTTGTTTGGATTTCCAAAATGCTATTTCCCTCTAGATCATTAGTTCCCAAATGCACCAAGAAATCCGGTTTCCCTCCACAATCCCTAACCAGTTTGTACACCATGAACTTTGCTCTGTGCACTGTCAGCCCAGAGATACTCATTACCTTCACCTGGCTATGGCATCCACCCCCCGTCCCTCACACTGGATACCCCTACTCATCGAGTCTCCCAATAACAGAACCTAACACCGCCATCATCCTTATGGTTATCTCCACTATCGCTGTCAACCCCCATGCCCCCTTATTCGTGATCTCAATTCCATGGGAGTCTTCCTGCCTTATTAGAGACCCCCTTGTCACCCTCCCCTTTCTGCCTCCCTTGTTATTTTGCCCACTTAACTCAGATCCCCCCTGAATAGGTGTCCACTTTAACGCTCTCTTATCTGAACCATTTATCCTGGCTCTGATGGTTCCCTTCCCCCACACCGCCATCCTCCCACTTTTAATAGCACCCCTACCTCCAGAGGCCCTCTGTGGGTCCCCTTTACCTAGGGCCCCATCCTTGGTACAGACCCCCTTGCTGAAGGGGGGCCCCTCACCCACCTCCTTGTCTCCCAGTTTCTCTCCAGTCGTGCTCTCCTCCCTCATGTCTGCAATATGTTGCATCTCCCCCATCTGCTTAACATTTATGTTTCCCCTTCTCCCTCTGGGACTATTTCTATCATTTCCATTGCCAGTCTTTGATGCCCTATGGGTATCCGACTCCTCCCCCGGCCTCTGTATCAGTTTCCTCATTTCCATCAACCCCTTCCTCCCCCTCTAGGTTGCTTAGTAGCTCAAATTTATTGTAACACTCTATGCCAGCCTCCATCAAGCAACCTGAGTTTCCTCACTGCCCCTCTAAACTGCCCCTCTTCCTCCCCTCTTGCCCTGTTCTCCTTAGGAGCTCCCTTCCCACAGTCTGCTCTTTTAGGCTTCCCCCACAACAGCCCCTCCCTTCTCACTGTCTGTTCTTCTAGGCTTCCCCACAACAGCCCCTCCTGACTCTTCCCCCTCCACTCTCTTTATATTCGGAATGTTTACCCATAACGTTTTCCCCTTACTGTCAACATCTCTATCTAAGGGTCCTCTGTCCCTAATATCCCCCCTCCTACTTGCTGTAACATAACGTCCTGTAATTTCTGAGCATTGCCCCAGCCTCCCCTCAGTCCCACCCTTCTGTCACCCATATCCACACCCCTTATCCTTGGACACCCCCCCCAACTCCCCCAGCTTACTCCTAACCAATATACTTCACTCCTGATACAAGATAGCTGTCTACAGAGTGGGCAGCCTCCCTCTCTCCAGGCCCAATTTAGAATTATTGCATCTCACAGCCTGTGCAGCCTACAACCCTTCCAAAGATGCCTGCTATGGTGGAATGTAGCCACCCTGTTTGTCCCTCTCTGTTCATAATGGCACACACCCCTTTTCTCAGTCTCTTCTCCCTGGAATACAGTCTCTCTCTATACTGACTGCAGTTATATACAAACCCAATTTCAACCCCACCAATAAAGTTCCCAAGTCTCACAAACACATACAGTTCAGTGTGTGTCCAGTCCCACTAACAGTGTGTGTATGCAGACATCATGTTAGCTTAGTGTGAGCTGCAGCTGAGAATTGGGAGACTTTGCTGCACTATAGCTGGAGGCTGTAACTGTGACTGCAGGTGTAAGTCTAAGAGGCTACCCAGCCAATACCACTGCTAAGTGCTAGTTATTGCAACACATTAGAGGAAGCCTCAAATTGCATCAACCAAAACCAGAGACCTTCAGAGAAAAAGAGGTTGAAAACAGACAGACCAGGACTTGCTGCAACTTTGTCATGGCAACCCAATGCATCAAGAGAAATCCCCAGGCCTAGGAGAATTGCAAATAAATCAAGGCTTGCCTGCATCTCATCTGTATCATAGTTACTGGGAAATCTTTTGATGAACTTGGCCATCCGGCCTGGAATTACAAATACTCCTTGTGGGATTAACAGCATTTGGGTTTTGATTTGTGTTGCAACAAAATAAAGCCTGTTCAATTTGTTTAACTGCACCACCACTGGCCAGTCATATGCTCCATAATTCAGCCTACACCATTTTCATGGCTTGGTACTCAGTGAAGCATTGGGAGTTTCCTAGTAATAACTAATTAGTAAACACTGATACCACTGGGGAGATGGTAGTGCCCACCATTACAACTGGGCAAAAGCAGTTACTGTGCATTGTGTGCTTTGGGGACAGGCTACCATAATTTGGGCAGAGCCTGGAAGGGCACTAGAAGCACAGCCTAGATTGCATATTTTATTTGCCTGTGCACAGGAGGGTAAGAGAAGAGCAGCCTTTATGTTATTGTAGGCTGGAACTGGGCAGGCACGGAAGAACCAGTCTAGGGTATACTATGTTACCTAATATTGCATAACACCCTGAGAAACCAGAGGAAGTTGTGGCACCTATTTCAGCTAAGGCTACTCCTTCCCTGATCAAGAAGATGGGAATCATGGACCCAAATGCCGAGAAAGAAATGTCACTGCCACTCTACCACTCTGACAGAGAAGTCAAGCTCATTTGATAAACTGGAATGACTCTCCTGATGTCTCTCTTGGCCTGCCCATGTTTAAGATCTACAGAGTGAAGGAATTTATGTCACCACTAGATCATTACCTCTAATTTCCTTTATGGGTGCCCCAGGATATTTGTTATTATCATGTAGTCCCATCAGAAGTGCTTAGATTTTATTTATTTGTTCAAAAATTGGTAACAGGTGGAGGCACACTGAGCTGATGCTCATTTCCTGGTATGTCCTGGGTGAGGGGAGCAAAGAATAAAAATACATATCATAGACAAACTCAGTGATACAAATAGTGCAAAGTCAGGGCACACAGAGACCTTTAAAGTGCACCATGATCAAACAAGTCATAAGCAAGCAGTTGAACATATAGCAAGTGTATAAAGACTGCTATCTCATATCTCCTGGGAAGCCATTTTGTGTCAGGTTAAGCAATGGGTAGTTCAGATTTCATACAAAGACTATAGGAAATAATGAGGAAGGGTTGGGGGGAATAGGAGCAAGAGGGGATAGAAAGATTCTCCGCTGATATCTAAGGGAGTCAGGGGACACAGTAAAGCAGAGGGAATAGGGGAGCTAGTTCCAAAGTGAGGGAAGAAGATAGACAAAGGCTGATTAGCCTGCCAAGAAATAGGGGCATGGCAAAGCAATCCCTGGATCAGAGGGAGCAGGAGGCAGAGGGAACAATGGAGAGGAGTGATGTGAGGTAGGAGGTAAGGGACTCTAACCAGTATTTAGATATAAAGGAGGCACAGTGCATCTGTTGAAGGGATAGTAGAAGGAGAATGTAAAGTGATGTGTAAAGTGAGCAGTGATGAGTTCAAGAGGGGCAGTTGGTTGCAAACTGACAGAAGGATTTACAGAGGGTATCCAGTCTGGCCAGTGAGGCGGAGGGGGTGAACCATAGACCACGTCTTCATAGTGAAAGACTAGATGCACCATTTTGGTGATAAGCTGTAAGTGAACCTGTAAGGAAAGGTAATCTATATTGTGATATAAGGCACCAAGTTTAGATCTAAGCTTCTTATGGATGTTGTCAATGTGAGAAGTGAAGTCAAGCTTGCTGTCAAGTCACACACCAAGGTACTTAAAGGTAGGAACGACTTCAAATGGGGAGCCATCCAAGGTGGAGAAGATGGGCACAGATGAGAGTTTGGCCAGTTTTAGGCTGGTGCCAAAGGTCATGGATATTGATTTTTAATGTTGACCTATACCTGGTTTGACTGGAACCATCATAAGACATTGTTGAAGTCTTGCTGTAGCACATCTTCCACATCAGTGGTAGAGGGACCTGAAGTGTAGATGACTATGTCATCTACATACGTGTGATTATGTGAGTTGGCACAGGCTAAAAGGAGGTAGTGGAATAAAACTGAGAAAATTAAGGGCCCAGAATGGAGCCCTGTGGGACCCCTGCCTGGATGGGAAGAGGAGATGACAGTGTGTTGCTAACCTGTACTGACTGTAGATGGACCATGAGGTAAGAATGAACCAGTTGACAGCAGGAGCTGAGAGGCAAGCAGAACCCAGTTTATTTAGGAGCAGAGGGGAAGACATCAAGTCAAAGGCCTTAGCCAAATTGATTAAAATGATTGCTGTACTGTGACCCTGATCCATCCCTGAGAGGACATTAACTATATATATTATATATATATGCAGCGGGGGGTGATGAAGTGATCCTTCCTAAAACCAGACTGGAATGGAGAAAGCAAATCAGAGTAGGAGAGGAAATCAAAGAGTCTGTTGGAGACAAGCTTCTCTTGCAACTTGGCAAGAGAGGGGAGGAGGAGGAGGGAGATAGTTACCAGAGGAAGAAGGCCCTCCTTTGTGAAGTGGTGTAACTTTGATCAGCTTCCAGGACTATGGGACTGCACTGAGGGAGAAAGAGAGGCTGAAAAGGTGAATCAAAGGAGATGCAATGGCAGGAGCAGAGATATAAAGAAATCTGGAATCTAGTCCATCAGGGCTAAATTTATTTAAATTCAGGGAGTAAAGGGCAGTCAGGGTCTCCTGAGTGGTAGCAGTGGAGAAGATAGTAACTTATTGTCTAGGCAGATTCCGTGTGATAAAAATAGATTAGATAGGACCTATGTATCTAGGTAGTGACACTGTGCAAATATGCTGTGTTCATTTATGCACTCCTATAGTTATCTTGATCTGAATGTCAATCATTTACAGTGGAGAAGAGTGTAACCACCATCTAGAGTGTGGGAGCTCACATGGGATAGTCAAACACAGCTGACACCTCCTCAACCAAAAATGAGATTCATGCTTTGATAAAATAATATTTCCTTTTTATTTGGTAGTTTTTTTATCTTAGTTTGTTTCAAAATGAATTCTTCCTAATGCTTGCTCCTTAATAATTATGTGTTACATTTCAGAACCTCAGTTCCTTCATCAGACAAGGAAGCTTTTCTCTATAATGATAGAAATCTATAATTAATTAAATAATTCTGCAAGGCTCCGTTTTCAAAGAAATCAACAAATTATTTCAAAAATATATAATCAACAGGTGGAACTAACCTGAAAATAAGAAAGCTAAATGCTTCAAAACTTCAAAAAAGTGTCTGCTATGGGGGCAGGGGTGAACCATCATATGGTTTCAACAACTTTTCTTAAATATCTGTTGGGGAAATGAAACTGCATTAAATATAGAGAACCAGTTGTAGAAATATCAATGCCAATCAGAAAAAAGGTAATTCAACTCATATTTACTTTTTTAAAAGCTGTGTGGCTTTAGAATTCAGATGGTGTACACAGGTCTCATTGTGCTCTGTAAATCAAATGAGAAGATTCTCAGAATTCTTTGGGATTGAAAAAATATATGAATCTCCAAGAGGAGGCAATAGAGAATCCACCTTATTAAAACGTGAAGCATAGTGGATCTTTACATTGAAAACACACCTACGCAGATATGGATTGAATGAAAATTTGAACTGGACCAGTTTTGCATAATAGATTCTTAGTTTTGTGTTTCTCATCCTGTTTCTGAAAATATCTGAGACAGATGCACTGTTAGATGAGTATCTAAAAAATACAGATCTTCATGTTAGTTTTCATTTTGAGCCAAGGTATATTTGAAATAGATGCATGTCTAAATGAATCCCTAAATGACACTGCCCCTGGTAATATCCATTTTGATTGCCCCAAATGTATTTTTCCTTTCTGTCTTTTCTCCTTTTTTCCCTGCATGTTCCTCTGTTTCCCCCTCCTCCATCTGTATCATGACAGCTCTCTTTCCTGTTTGCATTTAATATGTTACTAGATGTACCGTATATTCATTTGCTAGTGGATTTAATGAACTGTTTTTTTTTTGTAATTTTTGGCTGGATTTAGGACCTTGACAAGTCCTTGGAGTAAAGGGGGACTTCACAAATTCTCAAGGAGAGGTTTCTATTTGACCGGGCTGAAGGAGGTGTAGTTACTTGATAACATCAGCACATCTTGGCATGCTCACCTCTATGGCCCGGTCCCTTCTCTTATCAAGGAGGGGCTGTAGACATGGCCTACCTAGACTTTAGCAAGGCATTTGAAACAGTCCTGCACAAGAGATTAATAAACAAATTAGTCAGCCTGGGAGTGGGTCCCAGGGTGGAAGCCTGGGTAAAACACTGGCTGGACAACAGGACATAGAGGGTAATAGTAAATGGAGTCCACAGTGAAGAAAGGAGGGTTACTAGTGGGGTACCGCATGCTTCAGTACTGGGTCCGGTCCTTTTTAATGACTTTATAAGTGACATTACAGAGGGACTAGAAGGGAAAGTATGTCTCTTCGCAGATGACACAAAGATCTGCAACAGGGTTGATACGCAAGGTGGGATGGAAAGGATGAAAAGGGACTTGGCAAGGTTGGAGGAATGGTCAAATGTATGGCAGCTTAGAGTCAACACAAAGAAGTGCAAAGTAATGCACCTGGGAGACAAAAACCCAGGGGAAGAGTACACAATGGGGGGTGAGATACTGACAACAACAAAAATGGAAAGGGACCTGAGGGTAGTCATATCAGATGACCTAAAGGTGGGCCAGCAATGTGAGAAGGCAGTAAGGAGGGCTGGGGGTATACTGGGATACATAGGAGAGGCATCACCTGTGAAAACAAGAAGTTGTTATCCCTCTGTACAGACAGTTGGTAAGACACATCTGGAGTACTGTGTACAGTTCTGGAGACCCCATCTCCGTAGAAGACATAGACAGGGTGGAAGCTGTCCAGAGGAGGGCAACCAAAATGGTGCAGGGTCTGCACCAGAAGACATATGAAAAAAAACTAAAGAAGCTTAAGATGTATAGCCTTGAGGAAAGGAGGGAGAGGGGGGACATGATAGAAACTTTCAAATACCTCAAGGGAATCAACAAAGTCCAAGAGAGTAGCATCTTTCAGAAAAAGAGATGTGCAAGAACAAGGGGGCACAACTTGAAGATAATGGGGGGATGGCTCAGAGGTAATGTGAGGAAGTATTTCTTCACAGAGAGGGTTGTAGATTCATCTAACAGCCTTCCTGAGGAGGTCATAGAGTCAAAATAGTGGGGGAATTCAAGAATGCATGGGACAGACATAAGGCAATTCTAGTGGGGGTGGGTAGGAGGAAGTAGGCTGTTGGTTAACTAAGATCTGCAGCTTATCCATTAGGTAGGGAAATGGGCAGACTAGGTGGGCCATGCGGTCCTTATCTGCCATCAAATTCTATGTTTCTATGTTTCTATACCTGGCAAGGTGTGTTAGAATTGTTTGAGTGTATCCAGTGTGTCTGCTAATGGCGGCGGGTTAGTCTAACAGTCGTGAATGACCGCGTTTAAATGGGGATTCTGAGACCCAAAATGGAGTGTTGTTTGATTCCTTGAATCACTGGAGGTATGATGTAACCATTTATTCGTCTTTTTAAACTAAAACGTAAGTGCAGCACTAATTTTTTTTTTTTATACTGCATGGACATTGAGTACACAGTGTGAATACTGAGAATTTTCTCATTTGATTTACAGAGCGTAATGAGTCCTGTGTACACCATCTGAATTCTAAAGCCATACGGCTTTTAAAAAAGCAAATATGAGTTGAATTACCTTTTTTCTGATTGGCATTGATATTTCTACAACTGGTTCTCTATATTTAATGCAGTTTCATTTCCCCAACAGATATTTAAATAAAGTTGTTGAAACCATACGAGGGTTCACTCCCGCTACCATAGCAGACACTTTTTTTGAAATTTTGAAGCATTTAGCTTTCTTATTTTCAGGTTAGTTCCACCTGTCGATTATATATTTTTGAAATAATTTGTTGATTTCTTTGACAACAGAGACTTGTAGAATTATTTAATTAATTATAGATTACTATCATTATGGAGAAAAGCTCCTTTGTCTGATGAAAGAACTGAGGTTCTGAAATGTAACAAATAATTATTAAGGAGCAAGCATTGAGAAGAATTCATTTTGAAACAAGCAAAGATAAAAAAAACTACCAAATAAAAAGGAAATATTGTTTTATGAAGGCATGAATTTCATTTTTGGTTGAGGAGGTGTCAGCTGTGTTTGACTACTTATAGATATCAGTTTTTTCACCTTCTCCCATTCACTCTCAAGGCTTGTGACAAAGTTTAAAAGGAAACCTGGAAGACTTTTTTGGTGACATAAGCTTACATGGGATCCAGAACTGGGTATCTTTATTTCCTTCCCCAACCTGAATGGACTACAAAGTGCAGTTGTGCACAAAATACCAGGGGACACAGAGAATGCTTCAGCGCAGGAACCATCTGTGAAATAAGCATTTTGGGGTCAGTACCCCATGGGACTGTGAAATGGGCAGTCATCTTTGTTTCGTTTGACCCCTGATAACATGGCCACCATGGTCAGGGGACATGCTGAAGCTACCCAGGCTGCAGAGGAGAGCCAGAAGAGTTCTCAGGGCTTGAGGACCTAATCAATACAGGTGCAAGTTTTGTCAAGTGTCAGACCTCCAGCATGACCCAAAGTAATTGATAGCTCTGTAGGCCACTGGGGAGCTGAAATTCTCACATTGAACAGCAGGGTTGTTCCAAGATTTGTTCATGCTGCATTTCGCTCAGGTCAGGAGAACAGCTCAGAGGCAGAGTTGCTGCCTGGAGCTACAGAATCTGAGGACTGCTCATGGCACCGCAGTCAACATTAAGATGCAGACTGTAGGTTAATCACAGCCAAAATGTAAGAACACTGAGAGAAACATGATTATTGCCAAAAAAGGAGAGATGGATGACAGACATTATTACAGCCGAAGAGTGGAGAAGGTTGAGAGAGGCTTTATTGTAACTGCTGAAAGCAGGTGAGCTCAGCAGTGAGAACCAGGAGTTTGGTCTATTGGGACGTTGCTGAATCCTGATATAAGGAATCCCAAGGAAACAGACAATTTTACCAGCTGATACCAGAAGCCTTCAGATAAAAAGAGATTGAAACCAGTCAGAAAGGGACTCTGCATCTGTGGCACTGTACCTCTGTACATCAAGGGAGATCCTTTGTTCAGGGAGAACCACGATCTTGCCCTGCATCTCATGTGTATCATAATTATTGAGAAATGTTTTGATGGACTAGGCCATCCAGCCTGGAATTACAAATACACCATGTGGATTTAATAGCATTTGGGTTTTGGAATATGTTGCAAAAACATAAACTCTGTTTAATTAAGTGTACCACTGCCAGCCCATCACATGTAACGTCATCAGGACTACACCATTTCCACTGTTGGGTACCCAATGAAGCACCAGAAGCTCCCTAGTAATATCTAGAGAGTAAACACTGGAGACAGTAGGGAGAGGGTAGTATCCACCAGTACAACTGGATGAAAGCAGCTACTTTGCACTGCATGGTTTGGGAGCAGGCTACAGTCTTTTAGGCTGATCATTAGAGCTGCTCCAATTTCAGATGTTCAATTTGGAATCTTTAAGTTCCATTCTGTTTTTAGGATTTTGGAGTTTTGGAATTCATGGATGAAAATCTATAATCCTAAATGCATCTAAAAGTACTGACTGATATGGATTTCAGAATCAGAATCCAATTTAAATTCCACATCACACTGTTACTAAACCTTCCCCTGTCTGGTAGGTCACACGAGTAGTGACTCTGATAATCACAAAATTGACATCCCCTTTCCTCAACATTGTTTCCCCCTCACTTACCCATTAGTGACTGGCTGCACTGGAGGGTACACACACACACACACACACACACACACACATATGCATGCACACACACGCACACACACACGCATATCAGATTCTTCAGATAAGGTAAGGTTGTTGCAGGTCTGTTCGGTAGTTCTGGCTTTGGGTCCTCCAGATTGAAAATAACACTGCTCCATCCTCCATGTCCAGGGCATCCAACTTTTTTTACAGTCAGCCTCCCTTTATCCATGAAGTCACTCTAGTAGCCAACTAGCCACTGTATGAGATGTGAACTTTGCCAGGCCAAGCATGGTCCCCTCTCATTCCCTTCCCTTCCTTCACTTCTCCACAGGAATAGTGAGTCTGACTCCATCTGAGGCTCCCATCCCAGGCATGATGCTATATTCTCCCCTTAGTGTCCACCAGTAAGAAATTTAAATAAACAATAGACAACTAGACAGCCACCACAAAAGTCCCCAATCCAAACTCTAGTGTGGCCAGGACATGATCACTTTCCCTGTGTGACCTGGGAAACTGAGGGGTTGACCAGAACAAAACCCCTGAATAAGCACAACCACCAGATACATTACACAGCATTAGGCTTAGTGGCTCCACTCAGGGTTTTGTTCCAGCTGGACACCTCCATTTTCACAGTTCACACAAGGAAAGTGAAGGCCATGCTGGTCAGAATGGGCGGAGTGACTGTTGTTTTACTTTGGATGGTGCTGCTGGCTAATGGTTCAGGCTGGCACCAGCAGGGATGTAATTTGAGCCTCTCTCTCTGCCACAGTGCCCATTGTTTGTGCAGTTTCCAGCTGGCCCGGGGGGGGGGTGCTACCTGCACTCACTGATGAGGTTCATTGCTTGTGTGCTGCCAGCGGGGATGGGACTCCAGATTAAAAAGATAAGAACTGGAGAATTTAGAGAAAGTTGTATGCCCTGCCCTGAACTCTGATGCAAGGAGCACTGAAATCAACCAAGGAAGCTGGCTCGGAACTAACAAACCAGACCCTATGGCTCTCGTCTCCTCTACAGCAGCAGAGCATCAGTCACTTAAGGACATGTACAGGAAGGGGGGATAGGTCTTTGTTTTTCAACAACACAACTTGGCTTTTGGTCTGGTTTTGTCTGCATACAGGAGGTTTAAATAAGGATTCAGATCCAGTATTGGAAAGCAGATTCTGAGTCCAGTCCCAATTACGATAACTTAATTGACATCTGAATGGACCTGAAGTCAGAATCAGAATTTCTGATAATCCGATGGATGCTAATGGAACAGATTCCACAGAATCCGAGTAACACTACTGAGCATGGAGGGATAAAGGAAGCACAGCCATGACTGCATATGCAATTTGGCTGTGTCTAGGAGGGCAACAGAAGAGCAGCCCTTGTGTTACTGTTGGCTGGGCCAGAATATCATGGAATAACCAGCCTGGGCTATACTTTACTTCCTCATATTGCATAACCCCCTTACATTAGGGTCTTGCAGTGACCCTAATAAAGCCCTTGTTATTCTGTTTGCAAATACTGTCTGAGAATATATTTTAGAGTGCTAAGTCGCCTTCTTTGTGGGAACAACGACTGCTGGCAGTGGTGGTTTGGTGCTGCATCCTAAGGGGTTACAGAACACTTATATCAGCCCCATTTAGACTTTTCTCTGTGTGAAGGCGCTACACTTACTTCGATCTTGGATATGACCCTCCCACCTAGAAGTTTAACAGTTTAACAGGCTCAGGCTCAGACTCCATGGTCTCAAGGCAGGGCCAGTAACCACAAAATCAACAGCAACCTGATAACACTGTCCACCACAATTTAAGTTTGATTACACCACTGCCTACCCACACAATTTTTCCTGCTGTCCAAACTGGACTGTCTTCACAGCATTTCTGAACAGCATTACTCTTTTCAGTCATTGTTGTGCAGAGGACTGCTACTGTGATCTGTTTTCTCATGGCCTTAGTGAAGCCACACATTGGATTACCTGCTGTGATGCCACACATCCAAGAATCCTGCTGCGGACTTAATCTGTAATGAGGTCCTTAGCTTTATGGTGGGAAGCACTCTTTTACAGTAGAAGTATGATCCCTGTGGGACTGTTCACACTATCATGTCATTGCTCATGGTTAGGGTTGTTTTTGTTTGTTTTTTTCTCCAAGTGTCTTTCCCCTTATAATACTCTCTTCCCCATTTAAGGATGAACTCCAGTCACCAGTAAACCAAAAATCATAGCTGGCATCAGCTGACCACAGTTATCCAACATTTTTAATTTCTAGCTATTATTTCCTTTATTATTAAGGATATACAGTATGTTAGCATTAGTGTCAGTGGCTCAGTAGGTAGCACGCTTACCTCTGGGGATGGAAATTCAAAAGTTGTGTGTTTTAGCTACACACCAGGCACTTAGGGTAATACCTGTAACCGACACTGTAGTGCAGTACAAGGGAGGTGCTGCACTGTTGAGGTGCTCTCCTTTGGATGAGATGTTTAACCAGAACCCCTTCAGCTCATTTCTACATAAATGTGTTTAGCAGTGTCACTAGCCTCGGTTTGCACAAGTGCTTCGAACAGGGCCATATTCAGAGGCCCCCAGCACACTGAAAAAACCTAACAGCACCAAACTGCTACCTGTATTGCTGCACCAATGCAAATGAGGGAGTCCCTCATGCATAGCAGTGCAGCAGTATATTCAAAGGTATGCAGCAGCGATAAGCAACCCACTGAGCAATGCTGTTTACTGCCACAAAAAACATATCTTATCTGGGTGCTATGGCCACGCCCCGTACTCCCAAATGCAGCATGGTTGCACTGCAACTGCCATCCCCTGTGTCAAGCAGCCTCTTCACCCTCCAAACACCCAATCTGCAATAAATACAGTAATCCTTGATGGCACAGTGGTCTTCCCACAGCCTCACCCCCGATTGACCATCATGCAGTAAATAAAGTGGTGGCATAGTGGTCACTTCACCCTGACCATTCACGAACTCCCACCTGCCCAGCCACAGAGGACTCCTTTTCACACCCCCATCACCCTGACTGCCAAACTCTGTAACATCAGCAGCCAACACAGCCCTCTTCTGACCTCCTCAGCTGGCTAGCAGCTGATGGTCATGGAACGCAATTATGTATGTGATTGGGCTCTATGGCTGTTAGATAGTGGCTGCCTAAGGAAGTGAGAGGAAGGCTGTGTTGGCCAGCAATGTTATGGAGCACAGTGATCAGAGTAATGGGGGAGTGCAGGTCAGGGTTCCCCACAGACAGGTGCGGGCTTGGTGAATGGTCTGTGGGATGGGGGGACAACTATACCACCAGGGATTATTTTATTTGATACAGGATGGGTGATCGTGGGTGGGAATGACCACAATACCTGGAAGATTACTTTTTTACTGCAGTATGGGTACTTGGGGGGTGGGGGGACCACTATACTACCAGGGATTACTTTAGTTATTGCTGGATGGATACTAAGGAGCTGTTGCACTTCATGAAAATGAGCCCATATTGGGCATGCAGATGGCCTCTTAGTACTTTGCATGCTCAGTGAGCTCACTTACATGCTTGGGCTGAATATGGTCTACAGAAGATCTTGCGTTATCCCATTTTGGTCAACGTTATCTTCTGTGCACCATATGCCACACTGTTCTGTGTCGGCACAGCACAGATCTACTTAGTGCTGCACTGACATGGCCCAATACTCAGTGTCACTTAGTTAGTGAGTGCTAACCATCTGAATATTGCTCAGAGATGGTCATGCATAACTGCAAGTGCAGTGCCAATGGCTGCACTGTGATTGTGCCTGGCTCTGAATATGGAGT
The DNA here is from genome assembly GCA_016271365.2 of Neoceratodus forsteri. Taxonomy (NCBI): domain Eukaryota; kingdom Metazoa; phylum Chordata; order Ceratodontiformes; family Ceratodontidae; genus Neoceratodus; species Neoceratodus forsteri. The sequence goes on along the minus strand of CM028129.1, from coordinate 731,894,396 downwards.
CCTAAGTCACTTATTGAAGAAGTGTATAGGAATATCCATGGTGTCATGGCCAACATTCACCCTGTCAATAAAACCTGTCCATGTAAACCACCCTCTAGGATGTACCTGGAAATGAGATATCACAGCTCAGAGTGCCTTTTCTGGTCAAAAGACTATAAATAAATAAATTTAACAAACTTTTTATCGTAAGGAGTTTTAAAAGGACAAAATATTACAAACTGCAGATTTTTTTGCAAATCACCTGTCATCGGGTGGGCTCAGTTGTGATACAGTTGGTGGGCACACTGCATGCTCTTATGGCCTCTCCTGTTCTATTACATTATCCACTAGTTCTCTCTGAACCATCCATCCTTAATTTTATGCCTTGACGTCCCATTTCAAGTGATTTCCTCTATACGTCAGTACCATGTTGGTTGCTTGGAAGCAGTAGACCAAAGGAGCAGGAGCAACTGGGAAGTGCTGGTCTCTTCTGCTTAATTTTGATATTGGAATAGTTAGTATTCTGAGGGTAAAAAGAGCTGGGGAATTTAATATGAACATGTGAAAGAAGCCAGCAGATAAAGGCCTTGTCAGTCTATCATGTCTGCTTGATTGTTCAGCTTGTGGTTTATGTCACAGCTCACTCTCCCCTTCCCCCCCCCACTTCCTCTCCTAGATGGGTCTCCTCTTGTACTTATTATACCCCTGGCTGTATCCCATCCTCTTTTGAAGGTGTCCACTGTCTTTTCTGAAATCAGCTTTTCTGGTAGTCTATTCCACTCTTTCACCACCTTCTCCGTGAAATAGTTTCTCCTTAGTTCCCTCTTGAATCCACCCCCCTCCAGCTTCATGCTGTGTCCCATAGTGACCCCTCCCTGTTTAGCCTGAACATGTGGTCTGTATCTCCCCTATTTATGCCTTTTAAATATTTAAAGGTCTCTTTCATGTCTCCCCTATCCCTTCTGTCACCCAGGGAGTACATGTTGAGCTCCCCCAACCTATCCACGTAGGATCTCCCTCCCATCCCATTTATCATTTTGTGTGCCCTTCTCTGGACCCTTTTCCAGAGCTAGATGTCTTTCTTTAAGTAGGGGCACCAGAACTGAATGCAGTACTCCAGGTGCAGCCCTACCAGTGATCTATACAATGGCAAGATAACTTCTGCACTTCTGTAGGTGATCCCTCTGGCTATACACCCCAACATCTGGTTGGCCTTGGCTGCCGCCCTTCTGACTGCTCTGAGTGATGTAACCTCCCTGTTAGTATCACTCCCAGATCCTTTTCCTCTTCTGAGACTTTTAGAATCCCCCCAGACTGATAGCTGTACCTAGGGTTCCTGGACCCGAAGTGCATAACCTTGCACTTCTTGGTATTAGGTCCCAATTGCCAAGTATTTGACCATTCCCCTAGTATATCCAAATCCCTTTGCAGAATCCTCCCCCCTCTCCTTCGCCCACTATTGCACCAATTTTGATGTCATCAGCGAATAGGCTCATTTTATTCTCAACTCCCCATGTTATGTCAGCAATGAAGATGTTAAAGAGCACAGGCCCCAGAACGGATCCCTGTGGGACCCCACTGATGACTGCCTGGGGCTTTGAAAGCTTCCCTCCTACTATCACCCTCTGCTGTCTATTGTTCAGCCAGCTTTCTATCAATGTAACAAATCTTTCCCCTACAGCCAGGGTCCTCAGTTTGTCCCATAGCCTACCATGTGGCACCAAATCAAAAGCTTTGCTAAAGTCCAAGTATAGGGTGTCAACTGCCTTCCCCCCATCCAATACTCTAGTGACCCAATAGTAGAAGTACACTAGATTTGTCTGGCATGATCTCCCCTGGATGAACCCATGCTGATGTTCATCTTGCAGACCATTCTCCTGCATGAATGCCACCAGCCTCTCCTTCATGATGGACTCCATTAGTTTAGACACTATGGATGTGAAGCTAACTGGCCTTTAGTTCCCTGGGTCAGCCCTTGGGCCACTCATATGGATGGGCACCACATGTACTGTCCTCCAGTCTAGTGGCACACAACCAGTGTGCAGGGTGGTATTAAACACATCTGTCAAGGGTGCCGCCCGCACCACTGCCAACTCTTTTAGCAATCACGGATGTATGCCATCTGGCCCGGATGCCTTATCTGTCCATAAGGAATTATGGCTAGACAGTACCTTCTCCACTGGGATATCACAGTCTGTTAACATTAGCCCTCCCAACCTCCTCCCCTTCCCCCTCTCCACTGAGATGGACCCATCTCCTCTTGTAAAGACTGAGCAGAAGTACTCATTAAGTACCTCTGCTTGTTCTGGTCCCCTGCTCTGCACACCCATCATCCTTTTTAATTTTGACTATCTGTTCCCAGGTTTTCATTTTTTCCCTAATATATCTAAGAAAGTCTTTCTCTCCATTCTTAGTCCCCTGTGCTAGTTTCCTCTCTTTCGAGGCCTTGGCTCTCCTCACAACTCTGGTCACCTTCCTTGATCTCTTTGTGTGTTCCTCCTTGTCCTCTTCCTTGCCTGTTCTCTTAAATTTCCTGAAGGCTGCCCTTTTCTCCTTTACACTCTCCTGAACCTCCCTTGTCCACCAACTAGGTTTTGTGGACCTCTTATTCTCTCTGGCACACCTTGTGCACAGGTTTGTTGCCTCAGTCAGTCCCTTCTTTATAAAATCTCACTTTTGATTTGTATCCATCTCCTGCCTAATGGTTGCTACTTGTTTTCTCACTATGGTTGCCATCTTTCCAAAATCAGCCCTCCTGAAGTCTGTCACCCTGGTTTTTCTGTGAGTGTCCACTGTCCCCATGTCTAGAGAGAACCATACTGTGTTGTGATCGCTCCCTGCCAAGGGGTCCTCCACTCTACCAGCTTGCACCTGCTCTCCTCCTGGGAGAGGAGGAGGAGTGCTGGGCTGGGCTACAGTCCATTGTGCCTGCAAGAGGGAAATTGCTAGTGACAGGAGAACTGCTTTGACTGCCTTGACTTATTCTAAAACAGCAAGGAAATCTCTGAGCAATTGGCATTGCTCTTGCATGGCCTTATCGTTCTAGTGGTCCAGGCTGCACTGCTTTGACTGGTTTGATCACCTAATTCTTTCTTTCATCAGAGAAATTCTAGTCAGGGGGCTTGCATCTTTTTCTTTGCTTGTTCATTAGATAATAGGCTTCCAAGGTGGCCCTTACAGAGTGTTCAGCAATGGGCATTGGAGGGTCTTTGTTCATTGAGAAATAGTCTTCCAAGGGATTTGCTTTGACTTATTTGCTCACCTATTTCTTTCTTTCAGCAGGGAAATTCTAGTCAGGGGGCTTGTGCCTTTTCTTTGCTTGTTCATTAGATTATAGGCTTCCAAGGGGGTCCTTAAAGAGTGTTCAGCAATGGGCATTGGAGGGTCCTTGTTTATTGGGAAATAGGCTTCCAAGGTGTTCTTTATTTATTTGTACAATTTGGATTTACAACCTTTGAGTCAGAGACTTGTTTACAAAGGCACTTCGTCACAGAGAGGATACAACAGTGATACATAGTTAAGACACAGACAACGTTACATAGTTTATGCACAGTCTATTTATAGTGGTTACATTAGATCCACTGGGGGAAACATACCCTGCAATATAATTACATCCTAGTCAGCAAAAACATGACATGCAATGCTGGAGCATCTAAGGAACTGCCCTATGGCCAGGCTACAAAATAGAGCAGACTGGGGACTGCAGGTGCAGCATGTAGGACAAATGTCCAGAAGGGGATTGGACTATGGAGCCAGTGAGGACAAGGAAAAAGGTGTGTGTGTGTGTGTGTGTGTGTGTGTGTGTGTGTGTGTGTGTGTGTGTGTGAGATGTCCAGTGGACATTGTCGAAGACTGGAGTGTACTGGAGGGCAAGATTCCTGAGGAGCCCAGGGTGAGTTGCAGCGAGCAACAGTTAGTTATATTTACAGCAATGTGTGTTGAAAAGGTAGTTATGAAGAACGATTTTGAAAGAACCAATTTTGGGAATGCTGTTGATGTTTACTGGAAGACAGCTGAACCAGGTGGGAGCCCTATGGCAGAAGGACCTCTGAGTTAGGGAGGTCCTGGTTCTAGTCACTAGTAGGGTCGTATTATCTGAGCTGTGGGTGGAGACAGTGGGGGTGGCATGCTGAAGAGAGGCAGATACCCCAGAGTTTTCTTGGCTAGTAGGCAGGTCTGGTAGCGGAGTCTTTCTTCGAGGTTGAGAAGGTTGGCAGTGGAGTAGAGTAGGCAAGTATGGGTAAGCCAGGTGCCTTGTTGATTGAGAGTTGGATTTTATTGAGTGCTGTGTTATTAGCAGCTCCGTATATAGGCAGGCCATATTCCACTAGGGACAGGACCGAGGAGGTGATGGTCTGCCAGAATGCATTGGGAGGAAGGCAGTCCCTGTAGTGGTAAAAAAGGATGATCCAGGAGTTAGTGGTGGTCGAAGGGCATCAATGTGGGTGTGGAAAGTGAGGGTAGTGTCGATGGTAATCACCAAGTATCTATAGGTGGACACTTGCTCTAAGGGGTGCAGTGAGCTGGGGAGGATCAGGAGGGGGGTGTTCCTGGCCTTATTTTGGTGATGGGTGAAGAGCATAGACTAGTCTTCGTAAGATTAATGACCAGTATATGATCCTTGAACCACTTTTCAGATTGATTGAAGGTGAGTTGGAGAGAGGCCTGGAGTGAGGCAGACTTATGGTGTGAGGCATAGAGAATGGCATCATCTGCATACAGAAGAATTTTGCCAAAGCATGCATTGGGCAAAGTGTTACGGTAGAGATTGAAAAGTAGGGGTCCCAGGATGGAGCTCTGGGGAACCCCAGAGCGGACAGGTCAGGTGTTGGACAAGGTCCTGTTGATTTTTACACACTGGGATCGAACTGAGAGGTAGCTAGAGCACCAGGTGAGGGGACCAGCTGACAAAACCAATTTGGTAGAGGGAGTCAAGCAAGAGGGGGTGGCACCCAGTGTCAAAGGCCCTGGAGAGGTCAATGAACACTACTCCAGCAAGGTTTCCAGAGTCAAGGGAGGAGTGCAGGTAGTTGGAGAACTCTAGGAGAGCTGTGGTGGTGCTATGTCCTGGATGGAAACTGTGCTGCTCAGGGCATAAGATGTCATACTTGGTCAGGTACTCAGTGAGCTGAGTGGCCACCACTTTTTCAATAGCTTTGGAGAGTAGGGGGAAAATGGAAATTGGTAGGTAGTTGTTGGGGGTGGACCTATCACCACTTTTGTGTATGGGCATAATGATAGCGGTTTTCCAGACATTGGGGAATTGACTCAAACACAGGGATTAGTTAAGTAGGTCAGTCAGTGGGACTAGGACATTATCCAGGACTTGGCGTAGGATCCTGGTGTCCAAAGTGTCATTACTGAGGCTATGGCTGCCTAGGGCTTTTAGCAGGTACGGTCTGGCTTCTTGAGTGGATATTTTGCATAGGTGGAATGAGGGTGTTGTAGGACATGGGGCCGTGATTCAGGCACGAGATCAAAGAAACTACTGGGAAGGACAGAGCAAAGATCAGTGAAGGGGGTATTAAGGCAGTTTGCTATGTCGAGGGGGTCGGTGGAAACAGATCCATCAATAGAGACCTGGTTTGGGATGGGGGAGCATGTTTTCCCATTCAGTTCTTTTATGCTATCCCAGAATGTCCAGGCTGAGCCCCAGGAGGAGGTAAGGGTGGCCTGTAGTGGTCCACTTTGGCCTTGCGGATGGTCCAAGTACACTTATTCCATGTGGCATTGTAGGCTTGCCTATCCATTGTCTTGCCTGATTCTGCAGCAATGTGCCAGATGTTATCCCTCTTCCTGAGTTTTTGAATCAGTGATGGGGTGACCCATGGCACATTTTGTTTTTTGGTGTGGATCCTGAGTGGTCATAGAGATCACAGGCCTTATTAAAGGCTTGTGTGAAGAGGGCAAGTGTTGTGTCAATGCTAGGAGTGTGGTTGATGTCAATCTGGGTGAGAAATTGCTTACGTTTTTTAAGGCCACTTGGGTGGAGGCGCCTGCCAAGAGTGGTTTGAGCCAGTAGTTTGGGGGTGGAGGAGGACCAGAGGAAGAGGAAAAGGGAGTGGTCACTTAAAGAGTTCGGAAGGATTTTGATGCCTTGGACTTTTGGGGGGTGGTTGGAGACTACGACATCCAGGAGAGAGCTGGTACCACTGGAGGGGTTGAATCTAGAGGGCTGGGAGACTAATTGGGTCATGTCAAGGGCAGCGAAGGCATCCCTTGCTTGGGAAGTAGTGGTACCAAGCCAGTTGACATTAAGGTCCCCTAAGATGGCTTGCTCAGGTTTGGGTGGGAGAGTTGAGAGATAGTCGGTGAGTGACAAGATTGCTGGGTTTTGATTCCTTGGGGGAACATAGGAGACCATGATGTAGATTGGATCCCTGATAGGATCAGGGATGATTTTGAGAGACAGGGCAAGTGAGGGAATGTTCAGCAAAGGGAACTGGTGGGTACAATAACATAGAGCTGTTGCTGTGCTCTAACACCTGAATTTTATAGTAGAGTTGTGAAAAATGCAGGGGCAACCAATTTGGAGGGGCATTTGAAGCAGAACGGAGACAGGGCTATGGCATGGTCCCTGAACTGCAAGGGAGGGCAGGTGACATCTTTGGAAGGGTGGTAAGGTGTACAGGGTGTGGGTCAGCCATAGTACTGGCTATGGCTTGGAGAATGGGGAGTTGCATGGTGTATCAGCAGCTGGCACAACTAAGGGAAGAGGTTAGGTGGTTGAGATCAATGCTAGGATGGACAAGGGTGAGAGGTGGTGGGGAGGATAGGGGGATCCACCGAGGGAGTAAGATGGGTAGGTTAAGAAGAGAGAGAAATGGCAGAGATGTACAGGGTCTAGGAGCAAAAGCAGGAATTGGCATGAGTAGTCAGGAACACGCAAAGGAATATGCAAGCAGGGAAGGAGGTGTAGGGGTGGGAATAAGGGTGACTCCTGGGGGCTCAGATAGAGGCAGTACAGGACACCAGAGGGACCAAGGGGACTGGCAGGAGGTAAGGTACAAAGGTCCAAAGCCTGCATGAAAGGGAAGTGAAGGGAAGGAGCACAAACAAGAAGAAAAAAGGCAGTAGGCAGAGAATGAAAACAGATTCTCACCACTAGTGCCACTAAATTGGGCTGAGAATAAAGAAATTGGAGCAGAGGTGGACTCAGGAGAACAGGAGAGGGAGACATGATGGAAGGTGCAGTAGACAGGAGGAGAGGGGTATCCCCTTCACAAAAAAAAAGGATGAGGGCAAAAGGAAGGACAAGGGTGCTAGGGAAAACATGCCCCTAAAAGGGCAAACCTCAAGAGAGAGGAGACAGCAAAGAAGGCTCAGGGGGCCTAAACAGGACGGAAATGGGAAGTGAACCGAGCACAGGAAACTTCAGTCAGGGCAAGGGAAAGGAAGGGCAAGGGTGAGAGATGGCACTAGCAGGAGAGGGAGAGGAGGTGATTTGGAAGAGAATACCTGTGGGGGTCAGAGAGCAAGTAGAGAGAAGGGGGAGTTAAGTACTCAGGGAGAAACAAGGGGCAAAGAGGGAAGCAGGAGTAGGTAAATAAAGGGAATGCAATCGAATGGGAACATGACAGAGGAGAAGTACAAGCAGAAGGTAATGGAGAGAAGGGTTTTAATGGTTGGGGACTCAAGAATGAAAGGAATTCACTGGGGGGATGGGAGGCAGAAGCAGTACAATATGGGTTGAATGCCTACCAGGTATGACAGTGGTGGAGGTCATTCACTATATTCCCTCCAGGGGGCGGCAGCAGGATGGGAAAACTCACCTGGTATGCCACCTTGGAACAAATTACCTGACGGGGCATAGCTTGTTGGAGGTGCAGGCAAGGTTTAGGGCACTTGCGGGGTACTGCAGCAGCCTGGGGTTCAGATCTGTGGCTTTTTCAGAGGTGCTGCCTGTACCAAGGGCAAGCAAGAGGAGACTGAGGTTTGAGGAATTTAATAAGTGGCTGTCGGGGTGGTGTGAACAGATGGGGTATGAGCTAGTAGGAGACTGGGGAACAATGTGGGGGGATGAGAGTCTATTTGCCCCAGACAGACTGCACCTGAACAGGGATGGTACAGCAGCACTAAATAGCAAGCTGGAGGATTTAATACAACAAAATTATAACTTAAACTAAATCGGGGGGGGGGTTGGGAACAAACCCACATCACAGAACAGGAGAAATGGAGCACTACCAGCTTCCCCCCAGGATGGAAAGAACCAGGCTAGAGGAGATGGGAAGGAAACACACACCAGGGGACAGCAGAGTGGGCCCAGCATATGGAGAGCCATATGCACCAACAACAGAAGCCTGGGCAATAAGATCCCAGACTTAGAAGTTGTCATGGCTTAGGTGGACCTGGACATAGTGGGTATGGGATCATGATGGCCAGAACTGGGACATGGCAATACCGGGGTATGTACTTTATAGGAAAGACAGGGTGGGTACGAGGGGGGGTTGCCCTATATGTGAAAGAACACATTAAAGCTATGGAATTGCAGGGTAGGTGGGGGGGGCTGAGGCTTTATGGCTATCATTGGACATTGGGAAGGGAAGGGTCATACGTACCAGGGTGATATAGAGGCCACCGGCGCAGCAGTCTGCAGTGGATAGGACAATGATGGAGGAGATCCAGAGGATGGCATACAGAGGGGAGGTGCTGCTGATGGGGGACTTTAACTTGCTGGATGTGGATTGGAGCACCCAATCAGCAGCATCTGCCAGTAGCATGGAAATTGGGGACTCCCTACAGGGAGCACTCATGAAGCAGCTAGTTAGGGAACTGACCAGGGAAGGGGTGATCCTAGATTTTATTCTTTTTTTTTTATGATTTAATATACTTCATTGATATTTTCCAGACAAAAACACCAAAATCATAACAGACAAGGATACAGTGATAGGAATGTAGTGTGAGGTTTCTAAATACGTACATATATAAACCAAACAAAAAGTTAAGAACAAAACTTCTCGCCCTTCCCCACCTCCCCCCACACACAATAATCCGCTGTGCCAGTACCCACTGAGCTAATACAGGCGTGCAGTTTATATAGAAAGAAATAAAAAAAGGTAACAAGCAATTCAAGGCCTCCACAGGGAGGCTCCCGCACCCTTTGGTAGACCTGAGGTCTGTGGTTCATATGGGCTACATGTTGTTCCAGTTGCAACGCCAAAAAGGTTTCTCGATACCATTCCATTACCTCAAGAAGAGATTTTTCTTTCCAGTGTCGCAACATGGTTAATTTTGTGATAGCAGCTATTAAGGCTAAGTGGGCCCTACAAATTTTGGACGTGTCTTGGGGGAAAATGTTTACAATACAGCTATCTGGGGTAAATAAGGGATCCAGTCCCAGTAGTGGATCAAGCGTTTGCTTGATGGAGGCCCAAAACTCCTGAGTTTTGGGACAACTCCAGAAGATATGGTACAGTATTCCCGCAGTGTCTTCACATTTAGGGCAAGAAGGGCCGGGGGTTCTACCTATTTTGTATAGTTTGACTGGGGTATAGTACAAATTGTGTAGGATATTAAACTGAGTAAGCCAAAGTCAGTCTTGCTTAATAAATCTATACACCGAGCACCACACTTTCTGCCAAAATGTTGCTTCTTCGGGAAGGGATAACACCTGTACCCAATAATAGCATATCCTTTGGGGGAGATTGGGGTCTAAGGCAAGAAGAAATTGGTATATTCTTGATATTGCATGTGGTCAATCCACTTTTTCAAAAAATGAGTCCAAAGTATCTTTTGGGGGTGAGGGCCAGGGTTTGGGGCCCAGAAAAGAGGATGGCTGCTTTGGTTTGCAAAAATTTAAAAAGGTCTGAACCGGGTAGTTGCAACTGAGATTGAAGCAAGGGGAATGAAATGAAAGAGCCATTAATCAGAAATGTAGAGAGGGTACATTTGTTGAGGGGGTGCCAAAAGGAAGCAGTAATTGGCCAATTATTTATTCGAAAATAGGGGTTATTCAGGATAGGTTGGTTCTGGGACCATTGCCAATCCAGCGAAAGGGATTTCTGAACTTGGTGGAAAGCTTTAATTGACCATCCTGCAGGGGAGTTCTTTAGGGATTTGCGGAGTTGGTTATAGGATGCATATGCCAAGACACAAAGGGAGTAGTCTCTGCTCGCTACAGAGTGCTCTATTTCAAGCCAAAGAGGTGAATACCCTTGGGACTAAGATAAGGCTGACCTAGTGACTGAGTGTGCAATTTTACTGATGTGATGGGCCCACAGTATTTAAAAAAGGAAGGAAGGGCAAGACCACCTTTCATTTTAGGAGAAGTCAATTTGTCATAGGCTCTGCAAACTCCCTTCACCTTCCAAATGAAAGCATTTAAGGTTCGTTGGAGGTGAGTAAACCAACTTTTTGGGAAGTAAAATCCCAACATGCTCAGTGGGTATAATATACGAGGGAGTACATTCATTTTGATTATGTTAACCCTGCCCCATATGGATAAAGGAAGAGTGCCCCACCTATCCAAGTCTAAGCTCAAAGTGTGGAGAAGTTTAGCAAAGTTCTCCTTGACCATATTAGGTATACTTCTGGATATCTTAATACCCAGGTATGTTAATAAAGTGGGTTCCCAAGATAAACCTATGCCCTCAAGTTCAGCTCGGGCCACATGAAAATTTAGGGGAAAGATTTTGGACTTTGAGAGGTTTAGATTTGATTCTTATGAATGGGGAATGGGTGGGTGAGATATCCGTAAGAAAAAACCTGGACATGAGTGACCACAGCACTGTCTGATTCATGGTAAAAATGACTGCTGAGGTCCATCATCCCACAGTGAAGATCCTAGATTTTAGGCATGCAGACTTTCAGAAAATGGGGGAAAGTGTTCAACAAGCATTAGCAGGGGTGGGGGAACATAGAGGGGTTGAGGAAGAGTGGGGGTCAATAAGAACAGCAAGTAGTGGAGGCCACCAGCCGCTGTACCAGGAGGACAACAAAATAGGAACAGAAAGCCACTTTGGTTTAATAGAGAAATGGCAGAGAAGCTCAGGGCAAAGAGAAAGGTGTTTAGGAGGTATAAAAATACACAGAGGGAGAAGGATAGGACTATATACCAAGAGATGCAAAAGGAAGCAGATATGGCGGTCAGAAGGGCAAAGGCAAGAACTGAAGAGAGAATAGCCAATACAGTCAGGGAGGGGGATAAAACCTTCTTCTGGTATGTGAGCGAGAAGAGAAAGTCAAGGGAGGGGATAGTCAGGCTGAAAAACGGAGAAGGGGAGCTGGTGGAAGATGACCAGGGAAGGCGGAAATACTCAATAGCTATTTTTGCTCAGCATTCATGGTAGAGAAGGAGAGGAGAGTGTAAGAAAATCAGGGAACATGAGGTGGTGGGGGTGCTGACTCCAGTCTGTTCCAGGTGGAAGAGGTTCTGAGGGAGTTAGAGGGTTTCAAGGTGGATAAGGCGATGGGGCCGGATGGGATGCACCCCAGGGTACTGAGGGAGCTTAGTAAGGTGCTAGCAGAACCTCTGACCAGCCTCTTCAACAAATCCTTGGACTCAGGGGAGATCCCTGATGACTGGAGAAGGGTGGATGTGGTCCCCCTTCATAAAGGGAGAGACAAGGAGGAGGCAGGCAATTATAGGCCGGTGAGCTTAACATCAGTGGTAGGCAAGCTCATGGAGAAACTGCTAAAAAAGAGAATCACTAGTTACCTAGAAGCCAATGGCCTATAGGATCAAAGGCAACATGGGTTCACTGAGGAAAGATCATGTCAAATAAACTTAATAGGGTTCTTTGATTGGATCACCAGGGTATTGGATCGGGGGTTGGTAGACATTGCGTATCTAGATTTCAAAAAGGTGTTTGTTTCTGCACCACACATGAGACTACTGCATAAAATGAGATGCATTGGGCTGGGGCCACTCATGATTAGGTGGGTGCAAAACTGGCTGGAGGGCAGAAGGTAATTGTTAATGGGGTACCTTCAAGGAAGGGTGTGGTCACCAGTGGGGTGCTTAAGAGGTCGGTGCTGGAGCTGCTCCTTTTCAATATATTTATAGGGGACATAGGGGAGGGTCTGGAGGGAAAAGTAGATCTATACACAGATGACACAAAGGTCTGCAATAGAGTGGATACACCTGAGGGGGTGAGAGCATGCACATGGATCTGGAAAAACTGGAGGAATGATCCAAGGAATGGCAATTGTCCTTCAACATAAAAAAATGCAAGATCATGCACTTAGGCAGGAATAACCACGGCACGAAATACCATATGGGGGGCATGCCCTAGAGGTTACCGAGATGGAACGGGACCTTGGCATAATCATTTCACAAGACCTGAAGGTGGCAAAACAATGCGAGAAGGCGGTGGCAAGGGCCATTAAGATGCTGGGATGTATCAGCAGGGGAATAACTAGCAGGAAGAGGGAGGTCATAATGCCCTTATACAGGCAGCTTGTCAGGCCTCATCTTGAGTATGGAATCCAGTTCTGGAGACCATACCTCATGAAGAATGTGGATAGGATAGAGCACATCCAAAGGCGGGTGACAAAAATGATTAAGGGGCTCAGTCATCTGTCATACGAGGAATGGCTGAAGGCCCTCAGCATGTACTCCCTTGAACAAAGAAGAGAAAGGGGGGACATGATTGAGACCTTCAGATATATCAAGGGTATCAACAGGGTGCCAGCAGGGGACATCTTCCAGCTAAAGGAGCAATCATAAACAAGGGAGCATGATATGCAGATAGTAGGTGGGAGGTTCAGGCGAAACATCAAAAAATTCTACTTTATGGAGAGGGTGATAGAAAACTGGAACAGACTCCCAGAGGAGGTGGTGGGGGCAGGAACTGTGGGGGGGATTCAAGAGAGCATAGGATAGACACAAGGGTCTGTTAGACCTGGGGAGGGGAGTCGAGCACAAAGCAATAGCAAAGTCCTAGCAGTGTGCTAGGCATACTCAGTAGACTGGGTGGGCCTGGCGGTCCTTTTCTGCTGACACATTCTACGTTTCTATGTTTCTCCCTCAATTAATATCAAATCCAGGATGTTCCCCTTCCTGGTTGGTTCATGTACTCTCTGTGTGAGGAATGCATCCTTTAACCCATCCAGAATGGCTTCTCCCGGGCACTAGTGGAGGACATAGTGCTCCAATCTACCCCTGGTAGGTTGAGGTCTCCTACCACTACCACCACAGTGTTACCTCTTTGGCAGTGCTTAATGATGTATTTTACTAATTCCCTATCCACTTCCTCTGGCCGATATGGAGGCTGGTACACCACTCCCAACCTCATCTTCCTCTCCTTCCCATTTTGGACGTTGACCCATAAGGGTTCTGCTCTCCCTCCCCCATCTTCTTCTCTGTTACTCACTATTTCTTCCCTAATGTAGAAAGCTACCCCACTTCCCTGCCCTCTCCCCTGTTTCTTCTATATAATTTGTATCCAGGAATTGTGTGTTCCCAATCCTGGTACTAGTTTGCCCACATTTCTGTTATGGCTGCTATGTCAACTCTTCCTACAATCATCTTTGCTTGGAAATTCAGGTATTTTGATTCCTAAGCTCCTAGCATTTAGAGATACCACTCGCCAGCCAACCCCTCTGCTTTTTTCCCGCTCTAATAGCCCTCTAGTCTTGCCTACCCCTAAATTCTTCTCACCATTTGGGGGAAGGGGTTGTAAGCCTCCTGTTTCTTGTTTCTTGGTCTGACTAATTTGTCTTAGCCCCCCACCTGCTTTAGTTTAAATTATAAGACAGTATGATGAATTCTCCCAGTTTTTGTTTAAGAGCCATTGTACCCTCCATGCTCAGGTGCAGTCTGTCAGAGGTATACAAACCCTTGTCCTCCCATGTCTCATCCCAGTTTCCCACTAGCCCAAACCCCATCTGCATACACCAAAGAGCAAGCCATTTGTTGAACTCCTTCATCATTTGTTTCCTAAAGATGCCTGCCTTTGGAACTGGGAGCACCTATGAGAAGGCTATGGATTTAAAATTATTCCCACAAGCCCTGGCTAGTCCTTTAAAAGGTACTGGGTGATAACTTCGTACACTAATCCATGCAGAGCAGGAGCGTGTTACAGGTAGTGAGTAGGGGAGTAGAGCAACAGGGGAATATCAGCAATGCAATACTATTGCTATCCCCTGTCACTCACCAGGAAGGAGGAAGTGTATTTAGCCACCGCCAGTCAGGTGCTCCCATGATAGAGTGGCTAGAGCACCTGACCCTGCAGTGCATGTGTTGGGGGAATCACGGTTTGATTCCCTGGTAGGGAATCTCTTAGTGTTAATTTTTTATTTCTTGCCCCAGTGTCCACACCACCTAAGAGTTGATTATATTAGTTCTGGGGAGTTTGGGGGGTGCGAGGTGGCAAAGCCCCAGCAAAACAAAAGAACAGCTATCATTGCTGCACGCTGTTTCCTTCTGTGTGGTGGTCATATGCATGGTACTGTCTGTGACATTATGGCCCCATGCCCCTTTAAATCTAGCCTGCACTTCCTTCAATCTATTTCTGTCAATATCATTTGTGTCAAGGGGTAGCACCAGGTGAGTTTTTTTTCCCCCTGCTGCCTCACATATGCTGGTATAATGTGCCTTGCCTCATGTGGCATCATGCCCGGTATGCAGTCCACCCATATTTCACTACTCTTATTACCCTTGCCTCCCCATTTGATTCCTCTTTTAATTGAATCCCCTTCTACTAGGACCCTTTTATTCCCTCCTTGATGCTTGCTCTGTACCTTCAGCTCCCTCCCCTCCCCCTCCCCTCCTCATGTCTTCCCTCTTATGTTGTGTTTTCCTAGCTTCTCTATCACTTGCTATGTGCTATTACTAGGCTGACCTTGCCTTATGTTTCCCACCTGAAGTTACCTCCTTTCTCGGTCCAGTCATTTCTCTCTTCTTGGGAACACTACTGTCCCCCACAGTAACCTTTTCCCCTAACCCAACCTCTGTCCTATGAGTGTGTACTTTGATCTCCAAGTTTCCCAGCTTCCCACCTCCCTTATTGCTCTTTCCCTCATCCTTTGTCAGCGTTTGTGAGCCTTCCTCTATTTCTTTCACTCTCCCTCCATTTCCTGAGCTACCATTTCCAAATCTGTGCAATCCCCCTCCTTCCATTCCCACCCACTAGCTAGAGAGTGTGCCTCCCCATCTGGACAGTGATTCCCCTGTTTGTCCCATTCTCGAGTCCCTTGTTTGCCCCATTTTCCCATTTTAGCACCTGCTGTCTGAGGAATTGCACCTTGGTTCTACTATCTATAGTGGGTTCCTGCATAGCCCCCCTCTTACCACCATCAATCATTTCTCCCACTGACCTAGTGCCCTCTTCCACCAGGGTTCTTAGTGGTGAGAACCTATTATCCTGCTCCATGTATGTATCATGCTTAGGGTTTCTCTGACAACCATACCCCTGCATTTTATACCCATTCCCCTTTTCCCAATTCCCTCTAGTTTCCACTGTTTACTACCCTTCCCTCTCCTGTCTCCCCTGGCTCCCTGAGCTGGTCTGGTTACCACCCGTGGTGCCTAGTCTGCCTCCTGACCCTTCCTTTCTGTGGTTTCCCTGGTATCTAGGCCTCCCACCCCCCACTTCTCTTCTCCTTAGTTCCCACCTTAACCACCCCAGCTGCTGTTCAAGGTGTGCAAGTTGTCTGCACACCAAGCATCCACTGTTCCTCCATGCAATGGCTGGTACGATGGCAGTCCCACACCCATTACAGTCCACTACCCTGCCGGTGCAAATTTGAATTCAGTCTGATATCCACCTCGAATTTTACCACCCCAGCCCTCAACCTCCAATATGCTGTTGCTTGATCCATTTTTTTAATCAGCCCCTTCCAGTTGACTACCCCTTTACTTCTTTCCCCTTTGGTGCTCCTGTGTAGAGGGTGGGTATCTATTAAAGCCTGCTCTGAAAATACTGTAACAAGTAATCAAGTATGCTTATCCAATCCTATTCCCAGTTTCTAAATTCTGCATCAAATATTCCCTTTTAGCATCTAACTTACCCAGCTAACTTACGCCTCTATTAAAGCCTGCCCCAGGAATACTGTAACAGTAATCAAGTAAACTTATCCAGTCCTATTCCAGTTTCTAAATTCTGCATCAAATATTCCTTCTTAGCATCTAACTATGTCACTTTGTAGATCTACTACTTAAGTACACTCTTATCAGCTTAAAACATAAACAGCAGTTTAAAATGGGCTTGTGCTATTGCTTTTGGGGTTTGCTACAATAGTTGTATCTAGCAGTCAGTATAAGGCAAATTTACTATTTCTTGGATCACATAATTCTGTGTATTATCCTACATACTCCTAATTTCTGAGCTTCATAATTACTGTGGACATTTCAACAGATCTAATCATAACATCCATTTCAACTGATTTTATGCCCTTTATCCCTGCAATTATTTCAGCCCAACAGTTTTAACTTTAAACAGTTTGTAAAAACCCGAGTCACAGTACTTTGTTTAAAATCCCCAGCCACTACTAGGCTGTTCTATATTTCCACCCCCATACTTTCAATGTTAGCATGATCCCTAGCACCACATTTTCACATTTCCCTCTAGCCAAACCACTCTCTGCTCTACACTAACTGTAATAGCTATTACTGCATACATTTTGTTTATCTACCTCAAGCATATGATCATTACATAAAACTGCCCCAATCAAACAATGCCCTAGCTTCAAACATCATTTCTTACTTAACTTGTCCAGATCCACATAACTTCCTTGTCCAGAACAACAAATTTAAATGCACATGTGTCCATGCTTTCCATCAGTCCTCCTCTGGTCAGTGCCTAATGCTCCTCCCTTCTAGTTTGTACATTTGAAAGTGTGTAGAGGTGGAGGAAGGTGGAGGCGGGAGAGGGTGGGGGGCCAAAAATCAGCCAATGTGAGGAATGGGACTCTTCTGGTGCAGCCCAGCCTTTCTGTAGTCCTCTGGTGTGAGGGAGGAGTGGCCTGCTCCTGACCCTCAGCTCTCCAACCCCCGATCTTGTGCCTCTTCCTTAGTAGACAGCAATGCTTTCATGCTGCTCTTTACTTTCCTAATCAGTGCTGTTGGGTTGGAGCTGTTACTGAGTGAAATTCTGTGCTGGGGAATTTAATCGGTGCTGTTTGGGCTGGCTGCCTGATTGTTCTAGGAGCTAGTCTTAGTCCCACCCACCCCAAGGCAGTCCCAACCTTTATTCATCTGGGCTCTCATGTCACTTCCTGCTGGGACACAAGTAGCAGGGTCGTAACCTACAAATAGCCAAAAAAAAAAAAGAATAAAAGCAGTAGCAGGAAATAAAGGACCAGGGCTGGCTGAAGTTAAACTATCTACAAATAAGTAAACCAATAGCAAATAAAGGGGAGTACTAAGAGGCAGTATGAATAACAGTAGAAATGATGCAGGGAGTGGTGCAGCATAATGTGTTTGGTGCAGCAGTGTTCAGGAGCACTTTCTGGATGCTGAGATGCTGCCCTATTTGTAGGCATCTCTCTGGGCTGTGAGCAGAGTTGGAAAGACTCCAGGCTGAGCTGACAGGAGTGCTGGAGACCTTAGTTCACACCCAGGGGCCACAGTATCCCTAGCCATTGTCACAGTAGATTCAAAGGCATAGGCATGGGTGGACTAAAGTGGGCTTCAGGAGAACAAGGAGGTTGGCTCATAGAAACATAGAAACATAGAATGTGACAGCAGATAAGGACCACTTGGCCCACCTAGTCTGCCCATTTTCCTACCTAACAGATAAGCTGCAGATCCTAGTTAACCAACAGCTTACTTCCTCCTACCCCCCACTAGGACTGCCTTATGTCTGTCCCATGCATTCTTGAATTCCCCCACTGTTCTTGACTCCACGACCTCCTCAGGGAGGCTGTTCCATGCATCCACAACCCTCTCTGTGAAAAAATACTTTCTCACATTACCTCTGAGCCTTCCACCCTTTATCTTCAAATTGTGCCCCCTTGTTCTTGCACATATCTTTTTCTGAAAGATGCTACCCTCTTGGACTTTGTTGATTCCCTTGAGGTACTTGAAAGTTTCTATCATGTCCCCTCTCTCCCTTCTTTCCTCAAGGGTATACATATTAAGCTCCTTTAGTCTTTCTTCGTATATCTTCTGCTGCAGACTCTGCATCATTTTGGTTGCCCTCCTCTGGACAGCCTCCACTCTGTCTATGTCTTTGCGGAGATGGGGTCTCCAGAACTGCACACAGTACTCCAGATGGCATCTCACCAACTGTCTGTACAGAGGGATAACAACTTCCTGTTTTCTACTATTGATGCCTCTCCCTATGCATTCCAGTATCCCCCCAGCCTTCCTTACTGCCTTCTCACATTGCTTGCCCACCTTTAGGTCATCTGATATAATTACCCCCAGGTCCCTTTCCATTTTTACTGTTGTCAGTATCTCACCCCCCATTGTGTACTCTTCCCCTGGGTTTTGTTTCCCAGGTGCATTACCTTGCACTTCTTTGCATTGAATCTGAGCTACATCTGACCATTCCTCCAACCTCGCCAAGTCCCTTCTCATCCTTTCCACTCCATCTTGTGTATCAACCCTGTTGCAGATCTTTGTGTCATCTGCAAAGAGACATACTTTTCCTTCCAGTTTCTCTGCACTTATAAAGACATTAAAAAGGAACGGTCCTAGTATTGAACCCTGCGGTACCCCACTAGTAACCCTCCTTTCTTCACTGTGGACTCCATTTACTACTACCCTTTGCGTCCTGTTATCTAGCCAATTTTTTATCCAGGGTACCACCTTGGGACCCACTCCATGGCTGGCTAACTTGTGTATTAATCTTTTGTGTTGGACTGTATCAAATGCCTTGCTAAAATCTAGGTAGGCCATGTCCACAGCCCCTCCCTGGTCTACTACTTTGGTCACCCAGTCAAAGAAATCTATTAGATTCATCTGACATGACCTTCCCATCGTGAATCCATGCTGCCTTGGGTCCTGTGCCCACTGGCCTCTAGGTAATCAACAGTTCTTTCCTTCAGAAGTGATTCCATCATTTTCCCTACCACTGAGGTCAAACTAACTGGTCTGTAGTTTCCTGCCTCTGTCCTGCTCCCACTTTTGTGATGAGGAATCACATCCACCCTCCTCCAGTCCTCAGGTACCACCCCATCCTCCCATGATTTGTTAAAGAGAGTAGTCAGCGGTGTCACTAGTTCTACCCTTAGTTCCTTTAGAATTCTTGGGTGAATCCCATCAGGTCCCATTGCTTTGTCCACCTTCAATTTTATTAGTTCTTTCAGAACCCTTTCTTCTGTAAATGGACTGGTGTAGACCCCCATCTTCAGAATGTTTCTCTTGTTTGGTTTAGGTACCTCCTCCTCCTCTTTCTTTGTGAATACTGAGCAGAAATATTTGTCCAGTATCCCTGCTTTTTCACTGTCATCCTCTACCCACATTCCCTCCCCTTTATTAAGCCTCAGTATCCCTCCTTTGGTCTTTCTTCACTCCCTAATGTACCTATAAAAGGTCTTATCCCCCTTCTTAACAGAATTGGCTATCCTTTCCTCGGTTTGGGCCTTTGCTATTCTGATTGCCTTCCCAGCCTCTTTCTGCTTTAACTGATAAAGTTCTCTGTCTTGCTCCTTCTGTGTTTCCTTATATTTCCTGAATGCTATCCTTTTCTCCTTAACCTTCCCTGCCACCTCTTTTGAGAACCATAGCATTTTTTCCTTCATTGTGTTTTGTTGATTTGCTTTACACAAAGGCTTGTTGCCTCTGTGATGGCTGTTTTGATTACTCCCCATTGTTCCTCCACCCCTCTTTCTTGCCTGTTTACTAGTGCTTTTCTGAGGCACTCTCTCATTTTCCCAAAGTCAACCCTCCTAAAGTCCAATACTCTTGCTTTTGTATGGCTTGATTGTATGGCTGTGTTTATTGTGAACCACACTGTTTGGTGGTCACTTGTTCTCATATGGCTACCCATTTCTAAATCTGAGATTCTTTCTCCATCCCCATTTCAGAGTACCAGTATTTGAGCACATTCCCCAACTAGTCCTGCTGGAGAGCAAATTTGCTGTTCTCATGGAACAGGATACCCCCAAGAGAGGGGCCCAGGGCTAAGACTGGGGAAGAGGTGTGGGACCACCAGAGGGAGGGCAAAGGGGTGTGAGCCAGAGGACCCCAGAGGAGAAGGAAGCTGCTCCTGGTGGGGGACTCAATTGCTCAGGAGATGGTATTGGAAATAGATGGGGATATTGAAAGGGAGGTAAAGTGTCTGCCAGGGGCCACTGCTCAGGGGGACTCAATGCAAATCCACAGGATCACCAAGACAGTGGCAAGGAGGGGGAAAGACATTTCATTGTCCACCTCAGGACTAATGACTTGGACAAGGAAGGGGTTAATGTAGAGACAGTATAGGATGACTTCAGGGTCCTAGGTAGTCAACTTGAGAGGGTCACAACATCAGTGATTTTCTCTGAGGTCCTACCAGTCATGGAGAAGGGGAATGCAAAGAATCAATGCATCAACTAATTCAATGAATAATTGAAGGGATGGTGCAAGGATAAGGGCTTTGGCTATATTAGGGACTAGGGATCCACCTGAGCATATTCCCAGCTGTATAGGGATGGTCTGCATCTGTCCAGACAGGGGACCACAGTCCTCAATGAAAAGTTTGCATACTTCCTTGCTGGGCATTTAAACTATCCGGGGGGGATGAAAACATTATAGTCTAGCCCCTCAGTTTGGTAATGTCAGCACTGGAACAAGGGAGGACAAGAGCTTAGGGAATATGGATAGAAAACAGGGACAGGGTAAGGGGCACATTGAGAAACAGAGGGAAGGAGTAATAACCGATGCAAGTCAGGAACAACAGGACAAGAACAAAAATAATGTCAGAGGGACCAGGAACAAGATTTGGAATGTAATGCATACGAATGCCCGAAGTCTGGGAAATAAACTCCCTCATCTAGTGGCTTTAATGGGGGAGGCTGACATAGACATAGCAGCCATGACAGAGACTTTGTACACTTATAACCACTCACAGGACACAACTCTACCAAGATATGCCTTGTACAGGAGAGATAGGGAAGGAAGGGGGTGTCACTTTACATCAAAAAGAGACAATCAAGGCGACAGAAATCCAGGCCAAAATGAGGAGATAGAGGAGTTGTGGGTCACCCTTGACCCGGTTAATGGAATGTCTGTTATAACAGGAGTGATCTACAGGCCACCAGCTCAGGGAGAAGGGGTGGCCAAGTTAATGCTGGAGTCACTATACAACATGACAGATAAGAGGGAGGTACTGCTTATAAGTGATTTCAATATGCCTCACACAGACTGATCCATCCCAACAGGGATTTTGAGCAGGACCAGGGACATTGTGGAGTCCCTACAGGGAGCAGCCCTAAGACAATTGGTACAGGAGCCCACCAGGGACAGGAATATCCTGGATCTAGTGCTCAACAGTGGAGACAGGATCATGGATCTCCAGGTGGAGGGGGACCTGAGGTCCAGTGACCATCACATGGTTTGGTTCAAGTTGAACACAAGAATATAAGCCACATATACAAAAGCTATAATCCTAAATGTCAAAGGAGCTGACTTTGTAGAGATGGGAAGGAGGGTTAAAGAGGAGTTGGCTAAGTGGGGGGGAGACGGGACATGGAGAAACAATGAACACACATTAAGGAGTCCATTGTCAGGGAAACCAATCAATGTGTGAGGGTGAAGAACAAGGGCAAGAGAAGGAGAAAGCCACTCTGGCTTTCTAAGGTGGTAGCAGATAAAATCAGGGCCACAAGGATAGTCTTCTGAAAATACAGGGGGATACAAGAGGATGGGGACAGAGAAGAGTACCAAAAATGTCAGAGAGAGGCAGGGGCGGTGGTGAGAAGAGCTAAAGCACAGACAGAAGAAAGTTTAGCACAATCAGTGAGGAAAGATGACAAGACATTCTTTAGGTACATCAGTGAAAGGAGAAGTCCAGAGTGGGTATAGTCAGACTCAAAGGGGACAATGAAGAGAGGGTAGAAGGAGACCTAAAGAAGGCCACAATCCTTAACAGGTACTTCTACTCAGTTTTTACTGGAGAGGGAGTGGGGTAGGGACTGCAACTGGAAAATAGATGTGTGAAGGAGGAAGAACTGAGCTTCACAACATTTACAGATTAGAGGGTCCCTAAGGAACTTACAAAACTATGGTTGGACAAAGCAATGGGGCCAGATGGAGTACATCCAATGATCCTAAAGGAACTGAGGATGGAGCTAGCAGCACCTTTGGCAGCCCCGTTCAGCAAGTTACTGAACACAGGGGTGGTCCCGCAGGACTGGAAAAGGGCAAATGTGGTCCCTCTTCACAAGAGTGGTAGCAAGGAGTACACAGGGAACTACAGGCCAATGAGTCTCACCTCAATAGTGTGGAAGATCATGGAGACACTGCTTAAGGAACATTTTGTGCACCACCTGGTATCCACTGGAATGCAGGATCCAAGACAGCATGGGTTCATGGCGGGAAGGTCCTGTCAAACAAATCTGATCTTTCTCTTTGACTGGGTGAACAAGGTGGTGGATCAGGGAGGGACAGTGGATGTTGCCTACCTTGATTTCAGCAAGGCCTTCGACACAGTACCACATAGAAGGCTGGCAAACAAGCTGAGGAGTCTAGGGATGGGACACAGGGAGGTAAACTGGGCCAGAAACTGGTTAGTGGACAGAAGGCAGAGGGTGGCGGTAAATGGCACACAGTCAGAAGAAATGGGAGTCACCAGTGGTATACCACAGGAGTCAGTCGTGGGACCAGTCCTCTTCAATGTCTTCATAGCAGACATAGCAGAAGGGCTAGAGGGAAAAATATGCCTGTTTACAGATGAAACCAAGATCTGCAACAGAGTAGATACCCCAGAGGCCATAGAGAGAATGAAAAGAGACCTGGAAAAGCTGGAGAGATTATCTGAGGTATGGCAGTTAAGGTTTAACATGAAGAAGTGCAAGATTATGCACGTGGGGAACAGATATCCTGGAGGGGGCTACATGTTGGGGGGGAGAGTTGTTGACGGTCACCAGGGAGGAGAGGGATTTGGGGTGTTGTTATATCAGATGCCCTGAAATCCACCAAACAGATCGTAAAAGCGGTTGGGAGGGCTAGTGGGATATTAGGGTGTATAGGAAGGGGTATTATAAGCCGTAGGAGGGAGGTGGTGATCCCACTCTACAAGATGCTGGTTAATCCTCACTTAGAGTACTGTGTGAAGTTCTGGTGGCCACACCTGCGTAAGGATATTGACAGGGTGGAAACAGTGCAGAGGAGGACAACTAAGATGGTACAGGGTCTGCACAACAAGGCATATGGGTATAGACTTAGGGACCTCAGTATGTACACATTTGAACAGAGATGGGAGGGGAAACATGACTGAGAATTTCAAATATCTTAAGGGCATAAATCAAGTGGAAGGGGAAAGCATCTTCCAGTATAAGAAGTACAACAGAATGAGAGGGCATGCCATGAAATTGAAGGGAGTCGCATAAGAGGTAACGTGAGAAAATTATTTTTTACAAAAAGGGTGGTGGATGCATGGAACACCCTGCCTCAGGAGGCAGTGGGAGCACATACAGTGAAGGGATTCAAGAGGGCATGGGATAGACACAATGGAATCATACACATGAAGGGAACATAGCTGAGGCCACTGACTAGTACAAGGCAGCAGGAGCAAATTGCTAAAATGGGCAGATTGGATGGGCCTTGCAGTCCTTTTCTGCCATCAACTTCTATGTTTCTATATTTGACCATAATTCTAGTGTTTGCTACTACTGCTGCTTTGCGTGCAAAGTAACCTTTTGAATATGTAATAATTTATTGGTGCATATGTTTCACTGTTTTCTTTCCATCATGCATCTTTACTGCATTGTCACTGTTTATTTAATCTTTGTAATTATTTATTGTTACTTTTATTTACTTGTATTCATTGTACTTGTCCCACTCATCTTTAGGTTGCTTCATGCTAGGTTATGCTTGAAAAAGAATTGTAGTGACGCAAGGCCCACGGCAAGTAGAAGCATACAGTTTGGCTCTTAGTAGAACCATTTTAAGGGTACATTTATGCAGCTTGACTTTCTGACACAGTTGCTGCAGTTTCGATAACATATAAGCACAATTGTGCTTCAAGTGTTAAAACTGGTTATGCAGGGAATGTAATGGCTATCAAAATATGTGGCCGGCTTTTCAAAGGGCCGAGAATGTCGCAAGCCCAGGGTGCACTAAACATATGGTGCATGGGGCTTGCACCATTCTCCCGGCTGGTGATCAGGATTTTTGATCCATTGTGCAAACTGCTGCAAGTTAGACCAACTTTTTGTGGTCTAGCTTGTGGCAGTCCCGGGTACCCCTTTATGGGGCTTGCACCAAATACTTGCCACAAGCTATCATTAATTAGGTGAAGTGTCATAACTGCACCCAACCTGCTACATTTGGGTGCAGTTTGTGGCAAAGGTCTTGGCACAGCTGCACCAAAAAAAGAGTTGATGCAGGGCTTGATGCAAGTCCTGCACCACTGTTTTTGAAAATCCAGCCTACGATCTTAATAATGTTAAAAACAATTAAAACCGTTTTTGTTTTTACTAAAGCTTCTTCAGGGAAAGAGAAGGGTCAATGTCTTTAAAAGTTATTTAGTAATTAAGACAGCAATGGCTGTCCTTACCTAATACTTATTTGAAGCACAAATGGTAAAAGGGTAATGTATATTTCCAGTTTGATGCCTTCCTTAATGCTTTAACCATTAATCTCACTTCCATTCATAAACTGAGCTTCACTTAATTTGGAAATTGTATAACTCACAGGACACACTACAGAAAATGTATATATTAAGGACAAGGTTGGGAGCCAGCTTGAGTGCAAGCCATAAATATTACTGATGGCTAAAAGAGAAGCACTAGATAATCAACCATAACAAGTAAAAATGTGCATACTAAGCATTGGTGCAGTTGTACCTAAAACTGTACTAGTGCCTGTTGTGCATGCAATTCTGGAGGATGAACTTAGTGGTCAAAAAAGGGGTAGTGTGTGCATGTTGTCTGCCTCCACGTGGGAAGCCCCAAGATGGAAGACAGAGTGCTCCTATAATGACTACAGTTCTATGTTCTGTGGCAACATGAATAATGGTGTTGCAGCAGTGAGACAGTACCTGGAGAATCCTGGACAGGAACTATTAATATTCCTTACCTGTCTAGAGCAACACAAACTAGACAATGGGAACTGTTGGATATATAGATCTGAGCTTCTCTCAAGAAGAAAGAACAGCAAACCTTGTATATTCTGTGAAACTTTGTGTAAGCTGGCCAGGTAAGAAATATTTATTTATTTACTGACCCACAGGGAGCCCAAACATTTCCTGGAAACATTTACTAGCTGAGGGGTATCAGATGAGTAGAAAACTGAAGTAGAGAGTTGGTGTCTTATTGCCATATGACTACTCCTTTTTTATTATGTCAGAAAATTTGAAAGAACATGAAAACAGTGCTTCCTTCCTCTAACTTTTCAGTAGGCAGAGGGAGATTATGCTGCATTAGGGGTTTCCTCAGACATTCTTTGACATAGCAAGCAATAACATACATAATTTTGATAACTGCTCCATGATGTTCCAGACATTGTGCTGTTGTTTATTTCAGTTAAGATGTTACCCTTAATGGTCAAACTCTATCTGGTATGTATGAAACTTTCTATTAATATCCTAGCATCCCCTTCCACTCTGAAATTCAAAAGCTTTACCAGTGGCCCTGTGTAAGCACCACTCTGGTAGGGCAACATAATTACACAGTAGATTAGTTCTTAGAAAACTCCCTTAAACCTAGGAATTGTTGTATATAAGATGTATATATTTACTCTACTTTAGTTTATTCAGTAGTACTCAATATTACTGTACTTAGTGACATAGACAGAAGAGGCTTTAGGCCCATCGAGACTGTCTCCCACTCCCAGTGGCGATATGGTCCCCTGGGATTATTCAAGTACTGATCCAGTTCAGTTCTGAATTTGTCAAAAGCCATGAGATTAACTAGGTAATGTGATCAATTGTTCCACGTTCATGGGGCCCTGACTGTGAAATAAGTATCCCGTTTATTAATATTTGCTCTTGGAATTCTTAATTGTTTGTTGGATGACATAGGTTTGCTTGCCTGTATGCAATAACTATATGATATTGGTCTGCAAGGTCTAATTCTTCAATATGTTAAACAGTAATATCGCCTCTTTTCCTTCTTTCCTCAAGGCTAAAAAGAGTCACCTCTGACAGTCTTTCTGTACAAGACATGTTCTTCAATCTAGGAATAAACCTGGTGACCCTTCTCTGAACATTCTCCAAGAGATTAATGTCCCTCCTAAGGTCAGAGACCAAAAGGGAGACCCATAATTCAAGTGTGATCTTACATAAGATCTGTACAGTGGGATTAGACAGTATTTGTTTGTGGATATAAAGGATTTTTTGATAGAATTTACTAATCTGTTAGCAGTCTGGGTGACCCTTCTACATGGGTCCAGTGGACTAAGTGTATCATTTATTATTATCCCTAAGGCCCTGTCCACACTACACCAGAAAAATCCCTCTGTAATGTTACAGAGGGTCCAAACTGTTACAATAATGGTTTGTGTTTGCACTTTCAACATCACAGAAAGCGTTTTCAAACCCGTTGTTGCAAACTGATATTTTGGGCCTGTCTACACTACATAAGTAAAATCCTGTCATGTAATCAGTGGTAGGGTGAATGCACCGTAACATTTTGGCCCTGTCTACACTGCACTGAAAATCTGTAACATTTTGAAACTGGTACAGACTGAAAACGTTACAGTGCATCCACACTACCACTGAAAATGTTTTGAAAACATTACAGGATTTTACTTGTGTAGTGTGGACAGGGTTAAACAGAGCTTTGAAACCATTACAGAAATCATTGTTGAAACCACCTTACAACAGGTTTCTGTTAACGGCTACGAAAACACTTTCTGTAACATTACCAGTGTAAATGCAAAACGTTACGGTAACTGTTTGGACCCTCTGTAACGTTACAAAGGGGATTTCCAAGGGTAGTGTAGACAGGACCTTTCAGTCTGTAATGGTTTCAAAATGTTACAGATTTTCAGTGCAGTGTGGACAAGGCCTAAGTCATGTTTGTTATGTACTGATCTTAAGGAAACCTCATTTAGAGTGTATGTTCTCAGTGGGTTATGTCTTCCACGATGAAGTACACTACATTTTTCTGTGCTGAACTGCATTCTATTGTTTTTAGCCCATTGTTCAATATGCCTTATATCTTTGACTAGGTTTTGATATTTTTTTGTATGTGTCCACTTCAGCACTCATCTTGGTATCATCAGCAAATTTAAGTACATTATTCTCCAAGTTGGTGTACATGTCTGCTATGAATATTCCAAATAGTGTTGATAACAAAACAGAACTCTGTGGGACACCGCTGCTAACTATCCCTTCCTTTAACAGGTTTCCACTTAGTCTGACTCGTTAGGTTCTTTCAGCTAGCCATGCTTCCACCCACTTAACCAAATATAAATTAAATCCCTTGTTTTTCAATTTGTCTATTAGTTCAAAATGAGGCACAGTATTAAATGCCTTCCTAAAGTCCATTTAGATCACATCCACTGGGATACCTTTATCCATGCTATTACCAACTTTTTTATAAAAAAGAATGCAAATTAGTAGCACAAGCCATCCCTGGAGTAAAACTGTGCGGAGTAGGGTCCTGTATACTCTTAAAAATGGCTTTGCTGTCAAATTTGGATTTTAATAGCTTTTCCAATAATTTGAAAGGGGCAAAAGTTAGGCTTATTGGCCTATAATTTCCTACTAAGGATTTACTATCTTTCTTGTGTATTGGTGTTATTATAGCTTTCTTCCAGTCAGAAGAGCCCTTTCCTTGTTCATAGAACTTATTAAACAGCAATGTAAATGATAAGCACAGTGATGCTGCAAGTTCCTTGATGAATTTGGGGTGAATACTTTCGAGACCTTGGGATAAGTTGGGTTTAATTGCATTCAGAGCTGAGAAATCATCTTCTACTGAAAAGCTAGAAAACTCAGTTGGTGAGGGCATGTTAGATGCTTTACTGTGATTTTCATCTCCAAAACCGGATTAAAAATAATTGTTTAATGCATCAGCATTTGCGGTACGGTCACGTAGGGTTTTGCTAGTTTCAATTAGTGAACCTACTGATCTATTGTCACTCTTGTTACTGTTGACATAGGGAAAAAAGGTTTTTTTGCTTATCCTTATTATGTACAAGTTTAAACTCTAATTTGCTTCTTTCTTTCTTTTTTTTATTAGTCTGTTAGTTTCTTTCTGTTCTGCCTTGTATTTGGCTTTTGTTACATCATTAGGATTCTCCCTGTAGTTCTTTCTTGTATTTGTCTCTGTATTTGGTTTGTGAGCCACATTGGAATTGTATCCTTTTTTGTTATATGTATTTTTTATGGGAACCTACTTGTCTTCCAGTTCTTTTATTTTGGTCTTTAAAAGTTCCCAGCAGTCCTTGACCAATATGTCCCTCATTATATTTACCCAGCTGATGGACTTGAGGCTTTTCCTGATGATTTTGTAGTGTGCCCTACCATAGTTACATTAAGAAATGTTATGGGTTACAGTTGCAGTTCCTGCCAACAAACTAAACATTAATATGTTATGGTCACTATTTCCAGGGATTCGATTGAATGCTGTGGTACAGAGCAGATGTGCAAGTTTGAGCTCCGACAAGGCCTACCCCTCAAGGCTGAAACCGCAACTGGAATGTAAATTTAAATGGTCGATTAAACTTTTAGTAGTTTTAAATGCAGTTTAAATAACGAAATACTGTAGTCAACATGAGCACAGCATATAATTGATATAGTGGTTGAGTGGAAGGAAGACAGACATATGCAGTCCTGACACTGCCTCTACACTGACAGGTGATGTTTGGTACTTCAAGGCTGACATCAGGATTGTTCTGATTCGGATCTTCCCTGAAACCTGCTTTTAAAGAGACTGGTTGAAATTTCACTGGAAGACTCAGTGTAATTTTATTAGATTTTCTCCTCAGAACAGATCGACTGACAGAACACACAGCTGTTTTTTTCTTGAAAGTAATACAATACCTTACAACGATGTATGAGAATTTGGTGTTTATGGCAGAAGGGTTAGAAGCAGATACAGAAAATAAAAACATTAAAAAAAGATTGTTAGAGAAAGATGATAGTACTTTAGACAGTTCACAGGTACCAGAGGCAAAAAGCTAACACAGCTCAGCCCTTAACTGTTTTACATTTTGATTTGCGATGCAGGAAATGAGTAACATTAATCTGACTTTAAGTACTAAGGCAGAGGACATAAAATCGGTAAAGAATGACCTGGCACTTCAAAAAATTAGAGTATCACATGTAGAGGTTCGTGTTAGTAGCCTAGATGACAGAGCTAATAAAGATCAGGCTGCAAAAGTGACAAACAATTGACAGACAGCTGATTCATTAGTTAAAGTAGAGGACTTGGAGAGCAGACGCAGGAGAAATAATTTAAGAGTATTTGGTCTCAGGGAAGGAATAGAGGAATCTGACCCCACTGAATTCATTAACAGAATGCTGATCTGTATAGCAGGTCCCCCTCTGGGTGCTGCAAGGTTTTTTATTGAAAGAAAGAGCTCACCGGTCTTTAAAACCCAAGCCCAATAAAAATGAGAAACCCAGGTTGTTTGTGTTCTGGCTGCTTGACTTTCAACAAAAAATTTTCATACAGAGAGCTCTGAGAAATTCAATCTCTATTTCTTTTGAAGGAAATAATATCAAAATCTTTAATGACCTCCCCTCAGAAGTGATTCGCAGAAGGGATGTCTTTTACCCTATAAAGAGACACTTGAGAGAGGCTAGCCTTAACTATGGTCTATTATATCCTACTAAGCTTAAAATCTGGTCATCAGATGGGGTCAGAGAATATAATGGGATGGAAGCAGCGAAGCAAGTACTTAGAAGAGACTTTCCTGCAATTTGTGGCACTTACAGTTTTCAACAATAAAGTTGATATTTGATAGTGTGACTGAGGATGGTTAGATGTGCTGATTTTTGGCTCTGTGGTGGGATGGGGAGGGAAGATGCAGGATGGATAGGAATAATAGGGGTACAGATGGCTTAAAATAGAGAAAATAATTTTCTCATGACTTTTCTTGTGGATATGTGTGCACCCGAGTTTATTGCTTACTGTCTAAGGTAAGAGTCAAATTAAAACATTAGAGGAGGAAACAATTATTACGTGTGCTTCATTTGACTGTTTATAGTAATTTGTGACAGGGGGGTCGCCCTCTTGGAAAAGGGACCTTCTTAGAAGTGAAGTCATATTAGCAGATAATGCTTTGCTCATAGCTTACAAACATACGAAATTTGCCAGCAGATAAAGGCCTAGAGGTCTATCAAGTCTGCTCGAATGTGCAGCTAGCACCCCTTATTCTGCAGCTGCCCCTCTCTTCCACCCTTCCCCTTCATTAACCCTCCCCCTTGTCCTGTCCCATCCCCTTTTGAAGCAGTCCACTGTTCTACTGCATACCACTTCTGCAGGTAACGCATTCCACCCAGCCACCACCCTCTCTGTAAAAAGTGTCTCCTCATCTCCCTCCTGAACTTTCCTCCTCCAGTCTCATATCATGGCCCTGGTGGCCATCCCTCCCTTACTTTGAACAGCCCCTCTGTACCCATCTTGTTTATTCCTTTCATGTATTTAAAGGTTTCAATCATGTCACCCCTGTCCTCCTCTCCTCCAGTGACTACATGTTCAACTCCTTCAACCTCTCTCATCATCATAAGTCCCCCAGCCCCTTGATCATCTTTTGTCACCCTGCACTGTACCCTCCAGTAACTTAATGTCCCTCTTCAGATACAGGCGCCAGTACTGCACGTGACTCCAGGTGTGGTCTAACTAATGACCTATACAGTGGCAGAATCACCTCCTCCCTCCTCGAGGATATACCCCTTGCAATACAACCCAGCATTTTGTTGGCCTTTGCAGCTGCCTTCCTACATTGTGCTGAGTTGTTCATTGACCCTGTAATGAGCACACCCAGATCCTTCTCCTCCTCTGTCTGGGCTAGCTGCTCTCCCCCCAGCTAGTAACTCCTCCTTGGGTTCTTCATCCCAAAATGCAGCACCTTGCACTTTTTGGCATTAAACCCTAGTTGCCAGGTGTCTGACCAGGTTTCAAGCTTTGCCAGATCATCCTGCACCCCCTGCTATCCCCCTAGGTCATCCACCACCGCACCTACCTTGGTATCATCAGCAAACAGACTGATCTTGCTCTTGATGTCCCATGATATGTCTGCAGTGAATATCCCAAACAACTCTGGTCCCAACACTGAGCCCTTCACTGCCCTTGGGTGTGCTCCCACCCACCACCACCCTCTGTTGCCTTCCTGCAGCCAGTTCCTATCCAGCTCACCAGCTTGCACACGCCCTGTGCCTACTCCAACTTCCTTCCCAGCCTTCCATGCGGCACTGAGTCGAATGCCTACTGAAGTCCAGATACAGGACATCCACTGCATGGCTCCTGGTCCAGTTGCCTAGTTACCCAGCCATAGAACTCGACCAGGTTAGTTTGGCAGGATCTGCCATGTATGAAGCCATGCTGTCTGCTGTCCTGTAGTCCTTGGCCTCTAGGAGGCCACCAGCCTCCTTCAGGATAGTCTCCATTAGCTACCCACGATGGATGTGAGGCTCACTGTCTGTAGTTTCCCAGTTCATCCTTAGCTTACTTTGTGAGGGGCACCACATGAGCCATTCTCCAGTCCTGAGGTACACACCCTGAATGTAGTGAGGTTTTGAATAGGTCTGCCAAAGGTCCTGCAAGGACCTCTGCCAGCTCCTTCAGTACCCTGGGGTGGATGCCATCTGGGCATGGTGCCTTGTCCACCCTCAGTGCCTTCAAACCCTCTTGAACTCTGCCCTCCATGATTTTCCCACCTGTCACTACTTCCTCCCCCCCGCTTCTGCCATTTCTCCCACCTTGGGTGTCACCCCCCTCTTCTCTTTAGTAAATACTGAGCAGAAGTACTCATTTAGTGCTTCTGCCTTATCGCACCTTATTTCCACCCAATCCCCCTCCTTCCTTATCCTTACTATGTGGTCCTTACAGCTCCTTTTCTCCCTGATGTACTTAAAGAAGTCCTTCTCCCCCTTCTTAATGCCTTGTGCCAGCCTGAGTTCCGTAGATGCTTTGCTCCCTCACTGCCCTTGTCACCTCCTTCGATTCTGTCAAGTACCCTCCCTGTCCTCCCCTCCCTGTTTTCTTGTACTTCCTAAAGGCAGCTCTTTTCCTCCTTACCTTTTCCATGACCTCCTTGCTCAACCAGCTTGGTTTTTAACCCTAGCCTTCTTGCTCTGGGCTTTGCAACAGGTTTTGGTTGCTCCACTATCCCCAGCTTTATGAGCTCCCACCTCTGGTTAGTGTCCATACAGATTGAATTCGGCCAGGTACCCTTACCACTTCCATCCTCCCAAAGTCGGCCCTCCTGAAGTCCAGCATTCTGTGCCAGATTCCACCCTTCCTTGCCCATATCCAATGTGAGCCATACTGAGTGGTGGTCACTCTGACAGTGGTTCCTCCACAAGCTCCTCTCACAAAGTCCCCATTTGCCAGCACAAGGTCAAGTGTATTCCCTAACCTGGTTAGTTCACTGACCATTTGCAGCAGGAAACTGTCCTGGAAGGCATCCAGCAGTACCTGCTCCCTTCTGTTCCTGGTTATTGTTGTGCTCCAGTCCACTCCTGGCATGTTGAAGTCCCCCACAATCACCACATTACCCTTCTTGCAGGTCCTCCTGATCTGTCCCGCTAGTTCCCTGTCTAACTCCTCCGTCTGAGATGGTGGCCTGTACACCACTCCCATTCTAAGAATCCTATTCTTAGAATCCTGGATTTGCACCCAAAGTGACTCTGTACTACCCTCCTCCCTTCCTCCTTACACACTTCAGTCCTTCCTTCACATATAGTGCCACCCTCCTTTCCCAATCACCCTGTCCCTATGAAATAACCTGTACCTGGTACAGACAGGTCCTGCTCATTGTATTGGTGCCCATGTTTCTGTGATGGCTGCAATGTCCACCCTCCTCTGCCATGAGAACCTGTAACTCTGCAGTTTTCCTCCCAAGGCTCCTAGCATTAAGGGTAACCACCTTCCACCCTTTTCCCTCCTCCCATCCTGCCCTCCCTTCCTAGCATCACCAATAGTACTTGCCATTTGTCCTTTGTCACTGTTATGGGGGTAAGCTCATATAGTTTCCCAACCTGTGGTCTCTGCATATCTGTTCCCCAACTGCTACCCCCCACTCCTAGTTTAAATTCCCAACTTCCTCTATGTACTCCTCCATCCTCTGTTTCAACACTTTCTTTCCCTCCTCACTCAAGTGTAGTCTGTCCTTGGCATAGAGACTACTGTCCTCCCAGGTCCCTCCCCACCCCACCAACAGCCCATACCCTTTAGCACAACACCAGGTTCTTAGTCATCCATTAAATTCTCTATTCACAGCTTTCTTGTTGTGCTTGCCTTTGGCACCGGAAGTATCTCTGAAAAGTTACTGATCTTCCTGCCCCTCACATAATTGTGCTAGTTTCTCAAACCTCCTCTGGACTGTATCTACTGTCTTGTCAGCCAGGTCGTTTTGTCCCAAGATGGTAATTAAATGAGACTTGTCCCACCCTTCTAGCATATTTCAGAACAGATTGTCCCACCCTTTCTGCTGTCATTCCTGGCATGGCTCCACCCAAATGCGACTATGCCTCTCCCTTGCTACCCCCACCTGACTCCTCTTAGTATTGAGTCCCCAGAACTAATATTCCATCCTTTACTCCCTGCTTGCTTCCATTCATCTCCTCTCTCATTTCCAGCCCTCTTCCTCCTCCTGCACATTATTTCCTTTACCCCTGTTGCAATTCCTCCAGCAGAACTTCCACCCAGTTTGGTCCAGGCATTTATCACATTCCTCTAATTTCATCATTTCCTCATCCACCGCCTTCCTCTCTAGTAGTAAAAACTATTTTCTGAAGACCTTCACAAATGCCCGCCTCTCCTTCATAATAACCTGTTCTCCTCTTCCACCCATGACTTTTGCCACTTCTTCACCTCCTCACAAGTCCCTATTCTCCTTCCATTTGTCTTTTGTCTCCTGACCTGGTTTCCTGGTAATCGTTCTTCCTGGCCTGGGCCCCTTTGTCTCTACTTCCTTCTTCTGACCCTCTCCTCACCACTGTTGGCTTAAATCACCCTCCCTCATCTCCCATCCTTCCTTCTTCCAGTATTGGGCTAAACCCACCCCAAGTCTGCCCTGTCTGTCTTAGTTCCTCCTGCAGACCCTCAATCTCCTTTATAAGTTTTTCTATGTGGTTGCACACTAAACATCCTCCCACACTCCAGGTGATTTTAAAAGATTGGTGCACCGCAGTTGTTGCAGCTCACCCCTACCCATTGCTGTCATTGCCCACCAGCAACCCCCCACCCTTCCAGATGCAGGATACCAAACACTCCCCAAGTCTCCCCTCTCCTCTATCAGTGCAAAACATTTTCTTTATTTCCTTACCTCCTTGTTGCACATGTTTAGATATATTGAGCAACTGCTTTTTATATTCCTATCCTTCCTATCCACACTCAAAGAGACTTTAAGTAGCTATTGCACAGCCTTCTTCAAACTCTACTCCTCCTTTCTCCACTGCAATATCAATGTGAATAAGTACAATGAAAGCTCTAGATTTGCATTTACTCCCTTCCACTGAGATAGCAGTCACCTTTCACTTGCCGCTGTTCCTTTCCTGGATGTCTGGTTCTGCTATGACAGGTATATCCTTTGCCTGTTTGAGGAAGTGATGTCAGAACCCATGGTATAAAGGAAATAATGGACTAGGGTGTGGGGTGAGGGTTTGGTGGGGACCAGCCCAAGTCTCTCCAGAAACAATCAAGTAGTTGAGACCCTGGTCAGACCATTAGCACCCTTCCCACTCTGCATTAAAACTTTTCGCCAGTGAAGCCAGCAACAATGAATCACAATGCTACTCAAAGCTCCCCAAAATATGTTTATACTCAAAGAAACAGGACTCCAATTCAAACAGCTTCACCAACAACACATCAAAATAGGTTTGAATTAGAAGATATAGGTCTCCAATTCAAAGAAACAGACCCAGTTAAATCACAATTATGTTTTAAAACAGAAGAAATAGGCCTCTACAAATGCAGCTCACACACAGAATCAAACAAATGAGCTCACTTATAGCGTACCAAAACAGGTTTCAAAATTCCAACAGCCTCCAAACAATATCCTGCTAGCCCCTTAGTAGTAAGAAATAAAAGAAATAACCTTCTACCAAGTAGAATCCACAAAAAACAATGTAAAAAAACAACAAGAAGCTACTGTACTGTAGGTCTGATCCTGTCCCCCTTCTAGTTCCTTCTGAGAAGCCAAAGCACTGACTCCACACCTGATTCAGTTCTGCCTCCCTAACTGAGTGAGACCTGGCCAGACCATTAACACCCTTCCCCCACTCTGCACTAAAACTTTGCAGCTAGTGAAGCCAGCAACAATGAATCACAATGCTACTCAAAGCCCCCAAAATAGGGTTGCTACCCAAAGAAACAGGACTCCTATTCAAGCAGCTTCACCAACAACACATCAAAATTGGTTTGGAATTAGAAGATATAGGTCTCCAATTCAAAGAAACAGACCCAGTTAAACCACAATTATGTTTTAAAACAGAAGAAATAGGCCTCTACAAATGCAGCCTGCCACACAGTGAATCAAACAAATGAGCCCACTTATAGCTACCAAAACAGGTTTCAAAATTCCAACAGCCCCAAACAATACCCTGCTAGCCCCTTAGTAGTAAGAATTAAAAGAAGTAACCTTCTACCAAGTAGAATCCACAAAAAACAATGTAAAAAAACAACAAGAAGCTACTGTACTGTAGGTCTGATCCTGTCCCCTTCTAGTTCCTTCTGAGAAGCCAAAGCACTGACTCCACACCTCCACATAGCTTGTAAGTTTTAAAGAATAACTAAGGGCTACAGGTCCACCAATTTGGCTATGCCAGGGACATCTGTTTTAGTTACCCATGTTAGAAGGGATAACTTTATGAGCCTTTAATTCAGGAGAATTTACATAAAAATAATGTGCATTTTGTAATGGGGAACATTTGAACTTCTCTGCTGATTTTTGCTAAATATTAGTGAAAGAGGCTTTTGTTTGGATAGTGGTGGAAGTTCAGGTGCATGTAGACATGGAAAAAGAGAAATGAATGAAGTGTAATTTATATTGGCTGTGTGAATCTGAACCCTAGTCTTTTCTGTCCACTATCTCTTCTTATTCCTGAGTCCAGAACCAAAATATCTAGAATTTTTCATTTTCAGCCATTTTGTGGAAAAAAATGTTGCTTTACCCATGGATATTTGAATTTAACGATTTTCTCTACATATTCTGATGCTTGGACTGAAAGCAGTTCAGATCAGATCACAAGCAGGCTGTTGCTTGTCACGTGTGGATGTGGGATTATGCATCAAGTACAAGGAGAACTCTGGGTAATATATGGGCAAACTGGAGGAGAAGTTGTATTGTGCCAGGAAGGTCTCTTGCTTGCATCAGAAAAGAAAATGGTAGGACCAAATATTTG
This sequence comes from Neoceratodus forsteri, assembly GCA_016271365.2. NCBI lineage: Eukaryota > Metazoa > Chordata > Ceratodontiformes > Ceratodontidae > Neoceratodus > Neoceratodus forsteri. Next base: position 731,857,866 of record CM028129.1, on the reverse strand, counting down.
GACATTTCCTTGTGTTAAAACATAATAAGACATTATGATGTATTGCTTAGTACAGTCAGAGATGTAACACGCTAGATGTACACAGATTGCAGTAGGTAAAAGCGAGACCACAGGCACGTGGAAAACATGAGTTGGATAACTACTAGAGTTCAGCTTTTGGACTTCTGAACTGATCTGACTCTGAATAAAAACTTACAACTGTGTGTGCATTAATTTGACCTTGATAGTAGATGGCAAAAGGGATACAGAATATATTGCAAATGTTGTTTTCTTGCTAAAATTGATGTTTTTTGAGATAGGATTTCAGCTAATGCTTATGCTGCATGTTAGAACAAAACCTGTTTTGCAAGATGACTTATACAAGTGTTTTATCATTTTAGTAGAGCTGTTGCGATTTTTGTTCTTAAATGTATAAGAAAGTGTGCTGCTTGATGAAAATTTAGAGGTTTTAATACAGGGTTAAGCATAGAAAAGAAGACCTGGTTATATTACTTAGTGGGGGTCAAGGGGACATCTCTGACTGCTGTTTCCTTTTTGGTTTTCAGTACTGAAGGGCACAGTAAGGGTTTTTTAAATAAGAAAGGGTGAAACAAATTAAAATTGAATACGCCCATATCTCATATTATTGTTTTTTACTGATATGAAAAATGCAATTTTAGAGTTTTTTTTTTTAATTCTGCAGGTTGTGTTTTGGTTTTAGGGAGGTAGTGAGCTCAAGATAAAACTCTGCTCTACGGCATTTGGGAATGTCTTGGGAAGGGTTGCATTAGATCTGGTTCATCAGACAGTGGTAAATGGGGAAAGAGTCTCATATACTTTTTTAACTAAAGTAATTCAAGATGCATTTTCTTTCAAGATAGTTGTTTATGTTTTTGCATTTTTTACTGTGCTGCTATTTATCTCTTCTTGCTACTTTTCTTTCTATCTTATCTTATATGCTGACGTATGCATCAAACTTAATCTACACAAGTCTAATAATTATATGGCTAGAAGGAAAGGCTGAGTTCATATTCTACAGTTTAATCCATGAAATTTACAACATAGATGGCACACTATAAATGATGGCTATTGCTGACTGTTACACATTAGTCACATGGAATGTGAGGGGTTTGAACCATAAGCTTAAACAATATTCAGTTATCAGACATCTTAAAAAAATAGGTATTTCATTTGCTTTCCTACAAGAAACTCACTTAAAGACAGAGCATTACAATTTAATGAGGAGTGAGTGGGTGGGGCAAGTGTTTGGGGCAGGAAAGAGCTTTAAAAAATCAGGTGTCTTAATCCTGGTTAATAGGAATGTAGATGTTAAAGTACTAACACAGATAGCTGATAGTAAGCAGCATTTTCTGATTCTACAGGGCCTTATTAAAGGGGAAAGTTTTACTTTAGTAAATATTTATGGACCGACGGCAGCAAATCATAATGTTTTTACCATCGTTCAAGATAGATTGACAAGCTTTTTACCCACAAATATTATTATGGCAGGAGACATAAATGTCATTCTGGACCCAAATCTGGATAGAACCAGATTCAGAAGAGGTAAGTCTAAAGCAGATTGTGATTTAGCTGACTTAATCTTCACATATGACCTCACTGACATCTGGAGAGTGTTACATCAAAACATAAAAGAGTTTACATTCTGGTTGGCCTGTCATGGCTCAGGTTCAAGGATTGATTACTTTTTAATTGAAAAAACTTTGGCAGGAAGGGTAAATTATTCAACTATTAAGCTTATGGTTATTTCTGATTATACACCGGTTTTGTTGAATATTTCTGTGTCACAAAATTCTTATAAATCTAAAAGATGGAGGATTAATAATGGGATACTGAACAATGCTTAATTAGTAACAGATATTAAACATAATATCACTGAATTTTTGTTGTTGAATGAATCAGAAGGGACTAAAAAAGGGACAGTATGGGATGCCCTCAAATTCTACTTAAGAGGTACATTGATGAGTGAATGCTCATATCTCAAAAAACAGAGAGAAAAAATGCAAACTGAAATTCTTGAGAAATTAAAAAATCTAGAAACGAAACTAGAGCAATCAGATACAAAGGAACTATGGGAACAATGGAGAAAACTTAAAAGTGAATACAATGATTCAATCCGTTTAGAAGCTGAATTTGCAGTCAGGAAAGCCAAACTCACTTATTTGGATACAGGGTCTCGTGCTTCAAAGTTGTTGTCTATTAGGCTTAAATAAAATTCTACTTCCATGGCCATCACAGCTATATATGTGTTGAAAGGTTATATGATATATATATATATATATATATATATATATATATATAATAAAAAATCAACTCAGAATTTTGTGAATTTTACAAAAATATATACAAATCAGAGAATCTAAATAATAGTAATAAAAATTATTGAAGTTCCTTTAGAGACATACCAGATATCAAAATATCTGAGTCACAGGTTAAAGAGCTGGAAGCAGACATATCTACTGAAGAAATTTTGAACGCTATTAAATCTCTTAAGAAGAAGAAGACCCTTGGATTGGATGTTTTTTTCAGACAATTTCTATCACAATTTTGCCAAAGAATTAATTCCTTTACTCTAAAAGGTATACATGGAGACTTTAGAGAAAGGCACAATTTCAAGTGATCAAACTAGATGCAAGATTACTCTAATTTTAAAACAAGGTAAGGATCCAGTTGATCATAATCATTATAGGCCCGTATCTCTGATTAATACAGATATTAAAATTTTTGCCAATATACTTGTGAATCGGTTAAGCCTTGCTACTCCTTTCCTGATATCAACACAACAAACAGGGTTCATGAAAGGAAGAATATCAGCAGAAAACATACAGAAGGATTTTCATATACTTGGGACTGCGAGTAAGTTAAATAAGTCCTGTGGCCTTCTTGCATTAGATGCTGAAAAAACATTTGACAGAATCCTGTGGCCATATATTTTTTATGTTCTTCCTAAATTTGGATTTCCAGACAAATTTATAAGATTTATTAAAGTATTATATAATAACTCAACAGCTGCGGTTGTCACTAATGTTATGGTGTCCCCCTACTTTGAGGTTACTAAAGGTACTAGACAAGGTTGCCCATTATCCCCTTTATTAATTTCACAATAGATCCTTTAATAAGGAAAATTAATTCAAATAAGGGCGTTACCGGAGTTAATGCATCCAGGGTTAATATCTGTACCTCGGTGTATGCAGATGATCTTCTAATTGCTCTAACAGATATAGAAAAGTCTGTACCCAGAGTTTTAAAGGTAATACAGGAATTTGGAGACATTTTGGGCTATAAGTTTAATTTTGCTAAAACTAACTTTCTGCATCTTAACAATGACTATGATAAACAGCTAGTTGTTAATTTAGGTTTGTCTTGGCAGCAGAATATATTGACTATTTAAGTATCAGAATATATAGAAATTTATCCCACACTATGGTTAAAAACCTGACTATCATTAAAGAGACTATCACAACCTCACTACTAAGATGTGATAAGCTTCCTTTGGGTACCTGGGGAAGGACTGAGACAGTTAAAATGATGCTTCTACCTAAAATTATTTATGTTTGTATCATGTTTCTGTGTGCCATAAACAAGAAATGGTTAGAAAGTATTAATTTGGAGTTCTCTAAATTTATTTGGGGGTATAAAAAGATAAGATTAGCTTACAAAAACTCACTCACACCAAGAATAGAGGTGGATTAAAGCTGCTGGACATTTTCCTCTATTATTTAGCAGCCAGATTAACCCAGTTATCTAAATGGCTCACGGGCACAGGTAGGTTAGTATATATACCTGAGTGGGTACAAATAGAGCAATATATCTGTGTAGAAAAAGGAACCAACTTACACTCAGTGTTCTTTGCTAAAAAAAACTTGTTCCCACTTAATGAAATTATGGCTGACTCAGAATTCTAAGATACAACTCTCACTCATTTAAATTTAACTGTTCTCTCTCCAAATTACAACCCTTATGGGATAATATTAATCTAGAATTAAATCCTGGAGTGTTAGTGAGACAGGAATGGATTAGAAAGTGAGTACACAAAATACAAGATGTTATGGGTGGAGATTCCATTCTTTCATCTGAAGTTCTAGTTAGAAAATATAAAATATGATAAATGGGTAGGGAACTTTATGAAGCATTACATCAAAGATAACAAATACTTTTAGAGCCAAATAATACACCATTGCAGGAAACTAAGTCCTTCAACGCAGCCTTGCATATTTCTCCCTCCATCTCATCAGTTTATAATTCTCTTCTAGAAATATCTAGAGGGGTACTGATGGATCCGATCTGATGGTGGTCTCAAGAATGGGACAGTGTGGGGGAAGATTGGGATTGGACTAAAATCTGGAATTTTACAGGTAAGGCTTTTAAAACATCAAATCTCAGACTTATGCACTTCAAGACTTTACAAAATGTATACTTCACGGCGGTGCATATGCATAAAATGGGACTGAGAAGGGATTTTATTTGTCATAAATGCAAGAAAGGGAAAGTATCTTTGGTTCATATGTTCTGGTCTTGTCCTGAAGTACAAGACTTATGGAAAGAAATAATTGAGTATTTAAAGAAATCTCTAGCCTAAAAGACAAAATGAACTTAGAAACTTGCATCTTAGGACATTTTGATATGGGAGATTGTTTGACTCAGAAACAGAAATATTCTATTCTATTAATAGGTGGTTCAGTTAGAAGTTCATTATTAAAATACTGGGTCGAGGAGACCATTCCATCTTTGAGAAAATGTACAGCTCAGTTTATAGAAAGTCTGAGAACAGAAAAATTAGCATTAATTTTGAATGGTCTCTCTCATAAATATAATAGCAGATTTGGTTCAGTGGAACAATATGTGAGAAAAACAAGATTCTTCAGCCAAATAGTGGGTGGTTGGGTTTGATGCTTTTATTTCTTGGTCTGTTATTGTTTCTTCTTTTCCTCCTCTTCTACACCTGTTTCTTTCTTTTCTGCTCTTCTTTTTCTTAGTCATGTTCTAATTTCCATTTTTGTCTAATAGGTGAGAAGGAAAAGTAATTTGTTAAAACATGAAAAAGAAAATGTATATGGTGTTACTATTGCAAGAGCCTTATTTATTAGGTTGGCATTGTTAATTGATAGAACTATGTGTGAGCTATGTTTTAAAAATTGTACTGATTGTGTTATACTGAATATGATATTATTGTATGGTATATTTTTTTATTCCAATAAAAACTTTTATTGAGAAAAAAATGGTCACTATTTCCCAGGGCCCCATGTACGGATATATTGCCAATCTCAGTTTCCATATTAGTAATGATTAAATCTAAAATATTTTTCCCCTGGTGGGTTCCCTTACTTTTTGCTCTAGGCTCGTCAGTAATAAGGTATTTATAAAATATGATTCTAGTTTTAGTTTACCTTACTTTACTGTTGTTAGGAAATACTGTACCTTTGAGCATCAAGTACGCTTTTTCAAAGGTTCCACATCAGGACTGATTAAACATGGATCAATTAAAATAGGACCATACATAGCACACGATATAGAACGAGGTACTGATCAATTATTTACATTTACAACAGGCTAATTTGAAAAGTAGTGCATGTAATGAGCTTTTAAATTGGTTCAAAATAGATATAGCAAAAATCATTTTAGGTAGATTATTCAGCCAATTGGCTGCCCTTACAGAAAAGGAGTGCTAACCATGATAAACCAAGGCAGCTTATTAGTTGGGGGGAGGGAGAGACCCAGCAGGGCTGTTTTCCCTAGCAAGTAAGAAACTTGATTCTGCTGGTTAGAGGTAACCAGTTGGTTCATCTATATAGGTCATAGCTGTGGGATAACTTGTCTATGCTTAGTACAAAGCTGCAGACTTTGCTACATATTACTGTGACCCTGTCCAAAACTGAATCACATGCAGCAGGGTAGATGACAAGCCATAATCACTAAGCACTAAAATGGAACATGACTCCGTTAGGCACCTTGCCTCTGGGTTGAAGTTATTATGGTTGTGGAACATTTTGTCCAACCTACAGTTAAGTATTTTAACATGTTTTCTAGGGGGAGAAGGTGATTGTATCATCTAGATACAACTCTAGGTATTTAAAGATTTCTACTTGCTCCAGCTTTGAGCCCAAGGCACTGTGCATATCTATAGAAAGACTAATTTCTTCTCATATAGGCTGTGGAACTGCATAGCCTTATTTTTCTTCAACTGAAGTACCAGATTATTATTGAAGAATAATTTTCCACAGATTCAATGTTATGTTGTAAGACTTGAGGCAGACTGTCTTAGCTGGGGTGTCTTGTGAAGACTACTGCATTGTCTGCATGTAGAAGAACATTGGCAGACTAAAAGGCTTTAGGTGACTGATTTACAAACAGGCCAAATAAAAATGGTCCCAAGCTGGAGCCTTGAGCTACCCCAACAGAGTCAGTCCTGTCTATGGAGGTCAGAGCATCAATTTTTCCCTTCTGATTTCACTTGATTAGGAGTTTTCAAACCAGTAGACAGTGTCCATAGATAGACCCAAGTTCAGTAATTTTTCAAGTAGAAGTTATGACTGACAAGGTCAGAGGTCTTCATTAGATCAATGCATATTTCCCCAACCATATCTCTGCTGTCCAAAGCCTCATAAAGGAAGTTAGTGAATTCAAATTCATATTGATACTATGCAATTTCCATATATATATATATGTGTTATAGCTGCACGGTAGTGCAGCTATAGTTAGGGTTGGCAGGCCACTTCTATGTTAAACCCCAAAGTTTGCACTTTAATAACTTTGCAATCGTTTGTCCAATTTGACTGAAATTGTGCATGCATAGTGTCCAACCACAGATCTCTGGATCTGTAAAGTTTCACTCCGGTCAGATATATGGTTGCAGAGCTGCAGTGTGTCAACAATGTTAAAAATCCTCAACTTTTGTACAATTCTCTGTCAGGCTCCAGAGAAAATATGATGTATATGTCTGGCTTCAAATGTGCATTTGTATATGTGGTCTGGGCCAGAGTGGTGCCTTTTGAAGATTTGGTGAAAAAATATTAATCTGTTCAAAAGTTATGGAAGTTTTAAACATTTTTGATTTCATGCTGTGGATTTTTGTTTCCGTGCTGACTCCATCTTGTTTTCAGTTAGTGAGAGACAAAAAATTTTGTAAATTGAAAAATAGTGCCTCTTGTTAAATACAAAAACTTGTGTTTATCTATTTGAGCCTTGAGGAACTTGCCCCTGGCATCAGTTTTAGTGTAGGTAGTCTGGAAATGTGTTTTTCAAAATGTTTCCACCATTTTGTTTTTGTGAAATCATTTTTTGTGTGCACAATAATAGCAGCACACAAAATAAAAGGTGGCTTGATAAAGTATTTTTGTGCATGAAAAGATTTCATTATAAGGTATGGGGTGTTATGAAAACATTTTTGTTTCCACGAAAACTATGCTCAAAAACATTGTCCCATGTGTTGTTTTCTTTGTCACTTCATTGTGCCAAAGGGGATTGTGCTTTTGAGCTACAATTCACAGGGTGGCAAGCCCTAGTCCCACAGATGTGCCTTTTACATAGAAGTTGACGGCAGATAAGGACCGCAAGGCCCATCCAGTCTGCCCATTTCTTTTTCTACCTTATAAATGTGCCATTGGCCTTTGCTCTGTCAGTGACCTATCTATTCATAGTCATTTGTATTGCTCTCTTATGCCTATCCCATGCCTGTTTGAAGCCCTGCACTGTATTCATAGCCACCACTTCTTGTGGTAAGCCATTCCATGCATCTACCACCCTTTCGGTGAAAAAGAATTTCCTCACATTCCCCCTTAATCGGCCTCCCTCTAATCTCATGCTGTGTCCTCTTGTCCTGCTATTTTTCTTATATTTAAACATGTTAGACTCTTTCACCTTGTTTATGCCCTTAAGGTGTTTGAATGCCTCGATCATATCACCTCTCTCCTCCTTTGCTCAAGGGTATACATATTGAGTCTGCTAATCTGTGCCTCATATGTCTTCTGATGCAGTCCCTGCACTATTTTGCTACTCCTCTCTGACTGCCTCAATTTGGTTAATGTCCTTTGAAGGTGTGGCTCCAATACTGTACGCAGTACCCAGATGGGGCCTAACCAATGTCTTGTACAGAGGATTATTACCTCTTACGACTTGTGATACTTCTACTAATACACCCCAACACCCCTAGCCTTACCTACTGCTTTAGAGGTCTGCTTGATGATTTCAGGTCATCAGTGATGATGATGCCCAAGTCTCTTTCTTCCTTTGTGACTGCTAGCAACTCCCCTCCCAGCCTATAAGTGGCTTCAGGGTTTCTCTTCCCTATGTGCATGATTTTGCACTTCTTTGCATTAAATCCCAGTTGCCACTCTTCTGACCATTCTGCTAGTTTATCCAGATCTCTTCTCATTCTGCCCACCCCATCTGGATCATCTACTCTGTTGCAGATCTTGGTGTCATCTGCAAACAGACAAGCCTTACCCCACTTGTGACTTGCATCTCTTCTGACTGTATACCATTTACCACCACTCTCTGTTTTCTGCCAGTCAACCAATTTGCCAGCCAGTTGACCAACTTCTGACCCACCCCGAGCCTACCTAGCTTATTTATCAATCTTCTATGTGGAACAGTGTCAAAAGCTTTGCTGAAGTCAAGGTAGGCGACATCAACTGCTCCCCTTGGTCCACTCTCTGGTTACCCAGTCAAAGAAATCTATGAGATTAGTTTGACAGGACCTTCCTTTGTAAACCCATGCTGTCTTGGATCCTGTGCCCCTATGGATTCCAGGTGTTGCACTATCCTTTCCTTAAGGAGTGCCTCCATAATCTTGCCCACTCACTGAGGTAAGACTGACCGGGTCTGTAGTTCCCCGCCTCCTCCCTGCTACCACTCTTGTGGAGCGGGATCACATGAGCCCTTAACCAGTCTTCTGGGACCCTTCTGTGCTCAGAGACTCACTAAACAACTTGCTAATGGCTCTGCTAGTTCCTCCTTTAGCTCCTTGCTACCCTGGGATGTATGCCATCAGGTCCCATTGCCTTATCCACCCTGAGCTTAGCAAGCTCTTGTAGGACCCTTTCTTTGTGAAGGAGTAGTGCTCACCTCCCTCCCCTGTGTCCATGATGCTGAGCTGTGGGCCCTGCCTTACCTTCTCTTCAGTAAATACTGAGCAAAAGTATCTATTTAGGATAGATGCCTTTACAGGGTCCTCCTCCTCACTTGCTCCCTTTTCTCCATTGAGCTTAGCAATACCACCTCTGACTTTCTCCTTTCACTAATGTATCTATAGAAAGTCTTGTCACCTTCTTTTACTGTTCGTGCTAGTGTTTCTCAGTTTGGGACTTTGCCTGCCTTACTGCCTTTACCTGCTTCCCTTAGGGCAGTTTGGTATGCCTCCTATCTTCATCCCGCTGTGTTCCCTTATATTTCCTGAAGGCCAGCCTTTTGGCTCTGACCTTTTCTGCTACTGTATTTGAGAACCAAAGTGGTTTCCTTCTTTTGCACTTCCTTTTCTGTCTAACACAATGGGATGTTGCTTCAAGTATTGCATCCTTAATGCTTGACCACTTTGCCTGTACCTCCTCACCTGTGTTTCTTTTTGCCAGGGCTAGCTTAACTCTGTTGGCCATCTTATCAAAGTCAGCTCCTCTGAAGTCCCATATTTTTGCCTTGGAATGGGATGATTTAGATGTAGTAGCCAATTGAACCATACCATGTGATGGTCACTGGCCCTCAGGTGACCTTCTACCTGGAGATCTGTGATCCCTTCTTTGTTAGTCAGTACTAGATCTAGGATAGCTCTGTCTCTTGTGGGTTGCTGTACCAGTTGTTTGAGGCCCTCCCCTGCAGGAATCCACTATGAGTCTAGTTCTGGCAGATGTTCCTGCTGGTATTGACCAATCTGTATCTGGCATGTTGAAGTCTCCCATTATCAGAACCTCCCTTTAGCTGTCATGTTTTGTATATCTTCTAACAGTAATGTGTCTATGTCCTCCCCTGGTCTGGGGCCTGTAGACACCCCAGTTCTTATGGCTGTCCCATTTCCTGTTTCCAGGGTGACCCACAGTTCTTCTGGCTCCTTATGTGTATTCTGAATTTCTGTAGCTTTGATATTTTCATTAACATACAGGGCCACTCCTCCCCCTTTTGCACCTCGGTCTCTTCTGAACAATACATAGCCAGGTACTGAAGTCTCCCAAGTGTGGTTACTGGTAAACCACGTCTCACTAATTGCTACTATGTCCAGTTTAGCCTCTGACATTATTGCCTGCAGGTCTGGGATCTTATTTCTCCAGGCTGTGAGCATTTGTACATGATTTTCCATTGGCCAGATTTTGGTGTGTTAGTTGTTGGGTGAAGTTTGGCATTACCCCTGTGCATCATATGGGGAGACAAACCATTTTTCTTACCTGGTGATGCCAATGAACGGCAAACACGCTGAATTCCTGTTTGACCACTAGCTGAGGGGGGAGGGGTGTTCTTCCCATTTGACGTATGGGGTGCTGCACCCCTCTCCCCATTTGCTAGTTTAAATATTCTGCAAAGACGTCAAACTTCTACCCCAATGCACTGACTCCCTCTTTAGTCAGATGCAGTCCATCAAATTTAAAGAACTTTCGCTCCCAGAACTGTTGCCAGTTCCCTACAAATCTGTGTCCTTTTTCCTGGCACCAGTCCTTGAGCCACGTGTTTAGTTCCCCTATCTCCCCTTCTCTGACCTTCCATCCATCTGCCCTTCCCAGACTGGCAGGATCTCAGAGAAGGAGATGCGGACGAAATAGATGATAGTTTGTCACCCAGCCTAGTCAGGTGTTCCTTGGTCTCCACAACTGACCGCTGGCAAGATCATTAGTCCCTATGTGTACTAGGACATCAATGTTTTCTCCTGCTTTGTGAACAATTTTAGTAATGCGTCAGTGTCTCTCCATGTTGATGTACCTGGAGACATCTGACCATCACCCTGGTTGAGATGGGTATCAACTCCCGAATCATGGAGTCTCCTATGATCAGAAGTTTTTGGATTTCCTTGTGCTTGTTTAGTTTTGGTTCCTGATTTGGGTGAGTATTGTTGTGCTAGCTCCTGTGCCGCAGTGTCCTGCTCTGCAGTGTCTTCTGCCTCTTTATATGATTTCAGAGATAGAGGCAGATACCTGTTTGTAGTGTTTATATGGTTTTTGGAGGTAATGTGTTGGAGAGCAGAGAGTGATGGGGCACCTGATTTGTTCCTCCTAACCACCTGCCAACCTCCTGGACCAACTACCCTCTGCGGTTGAGGTTTTTCTGTTGGATGCTGGGGAAATGGCAGGTGGTTCTCAAAATATTCAACAGGTCCACAGTTACAGTGTTCTGAAGTTGAGAAATTTCCCATAGGATAACATTGCGGCGCCTGCTGCCCCTTTCAGCACCCGTATCTCAAAAACGATTAGAGATATAGGGTTTTTGTTACCCACAGCTTAGGTAGACTAAGCACATGTGAAGATTTCAAAGTTATGATTACAATTGCAGTGGAATTTTTTTCATAGTTCTTACAGCTACTGAGATATTGCCAAATAAGTATTACTAGGGTTCCTTTTCAGTACTACGGGGCTGCTGTATGGCTCCGTACTTATGTATAAATGGGAGCACAGGGTCCACAGGGCCTGTGCTCCCACAGATGCATACCATTATGCAAAAAATGGGCAATGTGAAGGGAGCGCAGGACCCAGAGGGCCTGTGCTCCCACAAACACATGCTAGTTACCAGTTACATTACACTTTCTGAAAAAGAAGGGAAATTCATTTAAAAAAAGTTGTTAATGCATCAGTTAGGGTTGCTAGCACAGTAGCAAAAGTATGTAAATGTGTTGTTAGGGTTGCCCCCTACCATCCCCACCCCCACCCTCCACATACTAACAGACACTGGGATGTGCCCTGGTGTTGTCAGATCTCTTACCCCATTCTCCTATACTGTAACATGTTAGCTTGCTTGCACATGTAATGGATGAGAGCTGGGCATGACGACCCCATGGCAAACCCTGACATCTGTTGGTGTGTGGAGGGTGGGGGGTGGTAGGGGGATAACCCTAACATTACATTTCCATACATTTGTCATTGAGCTATCAACCCTAACTGATGCATTAATTATGTTTTTGCAATGATATATAAATAAATATATATATATATATATATATATATATACACACACACACACACACACACACACACATATACATACATGTATAGTCATTGCAAGAAACTTCATTATCACACTAGTTAGGGTTGAAGTGACAAAAGTAGGGAAATCTAGCATCATGGTATCCAACCCTAAGACCCCACCCCCACCCTGCAGGCAGCAACAGGTGTGGGGTATGTCTTGGGGTTGTCAACCCTAGTGCTCACCCCATTCTATGAGTAAATAAGCTGAGATGGGTATAGTATACAAGAATGAGTGAGCATTAAGGTTGACAACCCCAAGGCACACCCCACACCTGTTGCTGCCTAGAGGGTGGGGGTGTGGTGTTAGGTTTGGAAATCCTAACACCACATTTCCTTACTTTTGTCACTTCAGCCCTAACTAGTGCATTAACAAAGTGTTTTGCAATGAGCTTCCTTACTTTTTGAGATGTATAATTGTACCCTTATTTTCCTGTGGCAGCGCAGGGCTCTCTAGGCCCTGCACTTCAGTTATGAGCAAGAGTAACAACGTTTCAATGGATGTGAATAACTTTAGCATTTTTACATGTTTCAACCCCAAATTTTAAACATACCCTTCTTATGACCCCACCTCATCAACAAGGGCAGTGAAAATTTTCAAATCCCACCTGAAAAATGATTTCATCAAATGACTGTGAAATCACCTTTCTGGCAGGATTTGGTAATTCCATTCACATTGTTCATGAAGTGGGGCCCAAAAAGACAATGTTGAAAATTTTGGCTCAAAATATACAAAAATGGCAATGTTATGCATCAAAGTTGAAAATGCAATTGAAATACATTGAACTTCACTTACCTTAGTCTCTCATATATTGAAGTCTGTGATTCCAGCAGCAAGACATGTCTTTGATTGGAGAGTAGATCTTCACCAGGGACCTGTTCAGGTGAGTAAGGGTGTGAGGGTGTGTGGGGGAGGGTGTTAAAGATGAGGGAAGTGTGAGGGGTGGATCACCGATGGCCAATTTTTAGCAGGTTTTATGAAAAAAAGATATCGAGGAACTGTTTCATGTATTATAAGCTGGATGTCTATTGAAGAGAGGGGGTATCACTAGACACCAGGGAAAGTAAAACTTTAAGTGGGGACAGTGATCAGAAGGTGGGGGTACCAGTAGGTACCAGAGAAAATGAGAAACATATGGAGATGGTGATTGGAGGATGGGGGTGCCACTAGACATCAGGGAAAGAAGGAGAACAGTGATCAGAGGGTGGGGGTGCACGTAGACATTACTGAAAGAACAGAAACAGCAATTGGAGGGTGGGGGAGCCACTAGACACCAGGGAAAGAATGGGAATAGTGATTGGAGGGTGGGGGTGCCAATAGACACAAGGGAAATAATGGGAACAGTGATTGGAGGATAGGGGTGCCACTAGATACCAGGGAAAGAACAGAAATAGTGATTGGAGGGTGGAGGGTTCCACTAGACACCAGGGAAGGAACAGTGATCAGAGGCTGGCAGGTGCCACTAGACAGCAAGAAGACTACAGCGACAGCAATCAGAGGGTGGTAGTACCAATAGACCACAGTGAAGGAACAAAAACAGTGATTGGAGGGTGGGGGATTCTGCTAGACACCAGGGAAAGACCCAGAACAGTGATCAGAGGGTTGGGGTGCCACTAGACACCAAGGAAAGAACAGGAACAGTGATCAGAGGCTGGCAGGTGCCACCAGACAGCAAGGAAGCTACAGGAGCAGCAATCAGAGGATGGGGATGCCATTGCACACCAGGGAAACAGCTACAAAGAAAGGGGGCGGCAATCAGAGTGTGGGAGTTGCCATTAGACAGCAAGGAAGTGGAACACTAAAATGGGGAAAGCAATTAGAGAGTGTGGGGTGCCACTAGACACCAGGGAACCATGGTTAACTATGGAGAGGGGTGCCACTAGACACCAGGGAAACATTGACAAACAAGGGAATGGTGATCGGAGGGGTGGGGTAGTGTTCTGCTTATCGGGACCCATTTCCCTGTCTTTTATCATGCTTGGGAATCCTTTGCCAAGTTCCTTTTTCACAATTTCTGTGTTCTTTTTTTCACAATTTGCGAAAAAGTATTTTGTTTATTTATTTATTTATTCAATCTTGGATTACAGAGTACCTTTGAGCTAAACACAGCTTATTTACAAAGGTTCCACATCAATGAGGGGGGGTTACAAACAGACGAAGGAGGAGCTAACAATTGAGTTACTAGCAAACATTGATAATACATCATACATTATGGTAAACAGCAGAAAAAATAAAAAGAGTTAGAGGAAATTTTATAAATGCAATAGGGAGAAGAAGGGTGGAAGTAGGATTTTAAAGAATCATACATAGGAAGGTAGCAGCCCATGGCTTTGTCAAAGTTGCTGAGCTGGGGTATGAAGGAAGATGGGAGCAGGAGAAGTAAATATAGTCGAGAACTGGTGTAAGAAGGAAATAGGGAGTAGGAAAAGGGAAAAAAGGGGGAGGATTAGAGAGCAAGGGAGGGGAAAAAATGGAGGGAGTGGAAGAAAGGTAGCGGAAGTGGAGTAGCCATAGGCCTTGTCTTGAAATAAACTCAAGCTGTAATTAAGGTGTGGTTGGAGAGCAGCTGGGGGAGAGGATGAGGGCAGGTATACCTAGGATTAGGGAGTACAATCACAGTGGCTTTCAGTTGTGAGATGCAGCCATATCATATGCTTGTACTGGCCAAGTTTGGGTAGGTTGGTTAATTCATGGTGTAGTCCATTGTACTGTACCAGAGAGGCACCCTATATATAAAGGATTGCTAGCATTGGGCAGTCCAGCATCTAGGAACAAGAAGGTGTTCAACTGTTGAGGTGTGAGTGTGTTGGATCTTGAGAGATTTTTTCAGAAGGCATCCCACTCCCAGAGGCAAGAGCCCAAGGAGTGTTTTTTTAGTAAGCAAGAATGTTTGGTGTTTGATCCTACCACTAAGCTGAAGCCACCCAGATTGTGTATAATGCTCACACATGTGAGTATGACAAGCAGCACCCATGTAAAGTCTACACACCTTGTACAGCTTGACAGTTAGCCTTCTGAGTGAGGTAAACGGTAGCAGCTTTGTATATGATCAGGCCATAATCAATGATTGACAGTACCAAATTGTAAATTGCAAGCTTGATAGCTTCTGAAGTCAGGCACCATCTGTATCTATAGAGGATCCCAATCTTAATGTTGACCGCCCTAGTAACATTCTCAATGTGAGGCACATAGGTAAAATGACTGTCCAGGGTTACACCTAGGTACTTAAAGTGTTGGATTTGTTGAGGGGGGCTCCTAAGTTATTTTTAATAATAAGAGGATGAGCGTTGTACTTATTGTGAGATGATGAAAACAACATTTTCATTTAGTTTAGTATTAATTTGTGTGTACTAAACCATTGCTCAACTTCCTCAAAGCCAAATTGTTGCTTGCTTTCAAGCTGGCTAAGGTCCATGTAACTTGCAAAGATGACTGCATCATCAGCATAAAGGAGGGTTTGTTGGTGACATGCTGAAGGCAAGTTGTTCAGAAAGATACTGAACAGGAATGGACCCAGTATTGAGGCTTGAGGTACTCCAGATCTGATGACCTGTTGGTTGGAGGTGACATTAGCTATTTTCACCCACTGGGACTATCTCCAAGATAGCTTCTGAACCATTTCAGCATATCCCTAGAAAGGCCAATTTTAGTTAGTTGACATAGGAGAAGAGGGTGATTAACTGTGTCGAAAGCCTTCAGAAGATCTATGAAGTCTACTCCTACAAGATTTCCTTGGTCAAAGGATTACTGAATGAAGCTGGTAAATTCAAGTAGTGCAGTGGTGGTGCTGTTCCCTTTTCTAAAACCTTGCTGTTGCGGACTTTGGATGGAGTATTTTTTGAAGTAGTCCACAAACTGATTGGCTACAATACATTCCAGCACTTTGGATAAAGGAGGAAGGGAGGATTGATATAGGCCTTTAGTTGTCAAGCAAGGCCCGATCACCAGATTTATATACTAGGGTCACAGGTGCTGTTTTCCATACCTGCCAGAATTGTGACAGGGTTAAAGAGAGGTTAAGGATCTTAGTTATGGGTAGTAATACTTCATCTAAGGTGAGTGCGATAAGTTTGAGGTCTAGACAGTCACCACTGTGTCTAGATTTTCCCAGTACTTTAGCCATGTGTTTTCTGACCTGGGTTACTGAGACCTTTTTAAAGTAGAAAGGGGGTGATCAGAGGTCTTGTCCATGCATCAGTTAGGGTTACTAGCATAATGACAAAAGTTTGGAAAAGTGATGTTAGGGTTCAAAACTCTAACTCCGCATTCCCCACCACCCCCCACCACACACACACACACACACACACACACACACACACACACACACACATATATGCAAGCAAGGGAAGGGCCAAGGTAACACAACCAGAGACAACCAGCATCAGGTAACAGAAGTAACATACAACTCTCTAAATGTACTACAAGACATATCCATCATCCTGGTCCACCAACTGTATGAGTTCTGCAGCCATCCGAGTGCCTTGGGGGTACACACGCATGCTGTGCAACCATGGGTGATGGCCCACAGTAAGCATTTTTGTGTTAGAAACATCAATAAGATTTAAGCAGATGCTGATATTTCAATAGTAAACTAATGAAGAAACACACAGTATGTTATCTACAGATGGCTATATTGGAAATAAGAGTTTAGCTAACCCTACCAACAGTCACTGGATGTTTGCATTCTTTTTTCTGATACAGTGAGTCAGTCCTAATAACAAATGGTAGTAATAGTAAAAGTCATTTTTTGTAGTATAGTTTACAAGCAACATGTGAAAGCAACAGTTGTAACATCCAAAGCTAACCCTAACATGCTGCTAATGAGTATTTCCAGGTAATGAAGCAGTATAACAACATGTGATGCTGCTAGTTTCATAACTGAACAGTATCTGAAAAGTACAGTACTATGTTTGTGTCAGCTCTATCTTTCCTGCTACCACATGCTTACATGGTAGCAGCAATACCTGCAGAGAGCCAATTGTTGAATTATGACACATAAAAATCAATATTTAGAAAATCTGTACAGACTAAGTTTCATTGTATGAAGAAGATATGCCAATAATAATGTGTCATCATACTGTGCTGGCAGTATAGAGTCAATCATACTGTATTTGTTTTTTCATTACATAGTGTTATGTGGACTGAGTATGGCGTTGTGATTATTGTGCTTACAGATGTGACTGACTCATACAGTGTCTTACAATCTTGCATGTGTCTTGCATGTGTGTGGGGGAAATGCGGAGTTAGGGTTTTGAACCCTAATATCACATTTCCAAACTTTTGTCACTGTGCTATTAACCCTAACTGATGCATTAACAGAGTTTTTTGTAATGAATGTCCTTTCTTTTTGAGAAAGTGTAATGTAACTGGCAACTGGTGTGTGATAGTGGGAGCACAGGCCCTCCAGACCCTGCACTCCCTTCATATTGCCCACTTCTTGTGTAATGGCATGTGTATGTGGGAATGCGGGACCTCTGGGCCCTGCACTCCCACTTACACATAACTACAGAGCCATACAGCAGCCCAATAGGGCAAGGAACCCTTATAACATGAATTTGCCGATATCTCAGCAACCGTAGCATCTACGGAAAAAATTAAAGTGTTGTTGTAATCATGACAGCGAGGCTTCCATGCAAGATAGTTGACCAAATCTGTATCTTGCATTGTTTTCAAGATAAGGGCACTGAAATGCACTGAAAAGGCACCCTTGGAACCCTTGTGTCACTAATTTGCCAATATCTCTGTAACCGTAGCAAGCAGGAAAAAAATTCCACTGCTGATGCAATCTGCGATTTCCAAACTTGTTTCTACAGGTTAGACCTAAACTGTAGGTAGCAAAAACTCCATTTCTCGCTTCAGTTTAGAGATACAGGTGCCGAAAAGGTGTCACAGACACAGCAATGTTATCCTATGGGAAATATCTCAAATTCAGATTGCTGTTGTTTTGTGTCCATTGAATGTTTTGGCAGCAAACCACCAAAGGGAAAAACATCTCTGGGACCAGGACTTGCCACCCTGTAAATTTCTGCCCAAAAGCCCAAACTGTTTTGTTGCTGGGTGTTGGCAAAGATTTGCAGTTTTTGAACAAAATACTTTTGCAAATTGAGAAATTTTCACAAAAAACAGCATGAAACATTTGCATTTGCAAAAGTGTCAAAGCAGTTTCTTTCACAATTTGCGAAAGTACTGGGGTGCTGATTTTTAAAATGGCATTACTGGGGGCTTTTACCCCCCCCAAAAAAAGATAGTACTGGCATCCTCAGGACCCGACTAGGTAATCCCAATAGTCATTGCTTACCTAGGGAGTCCCAAATTTAAATGCCAGGCATTTTTCTCTCTCTCGCTAACTGAAAACAAGATGGTGGCAGCATGAAAGTAAAAGGGCCATTTGCAAAAGAAAACTGTACTGGTGGCAGCTTTCATGAGACTCATTTATTTTTTTCCCATTGACTATAATGGGAAATTTGTTTTTTGAATAACTTTTAAACAGTTTAATATTTTTATACCAGATCTTTAAAAGGCACATCAGCGATACAGACGGCATCCTCCCTGAAGTTGTCAGATCAAATGGACAAATTGTGTAGGCTGTGGGTGTGAGCAAAGAAATGTGCAAAAAATTCCTTTTTTTGCCTTTTTTGCTGTTCTGCAGCTCCACAGCCATATATCTGACCATAATGCAACTTGCCAGATCCAGAGATCTATGGTACTAGACCGGGCATGCACAATTTCAGAAAAATCCATCTTACGGTGGCAAAGTTATTAAGGTACAAACTTTGAGGTTTAATGTTAAAGTGCTTACTCAACCCTAACTATAGTGCCACTATTATATATTATAGTGGCACAGTCGCACCACTATAGTTAGGGTTCAGCAGTCACTTACATACTAAAGTCAAAAGTTTGGGGTTAATAACTTTGGACTCGTTCAACGGATTTGCATGAGACTTGGTACACGTAGTGGGACATGATAGATCTCTTGATGTGCCAAATTGCATTTCAGTCAGACTTACAGTCTTTGCATATGAAAGTGCTGCAAAATGCAAAATTATCCATTTTTGGAGGCAGCTTTTGGGATTTTGGATGTGGTCCTGCATGGCCGTTGTGTGGCATGCCACTCTGCATGATGGCTCTTTAGAAAGAGCTTTGGTGGCTGAACATGCCGCTTTTCAATTGGTGAAAAAATATTAAGGCATTCGAAAGTCATGCCACTTTTAATTTTCCATTATAAGCCAACGGGAAAATTTATATGTCTATTCTGTGAACAGAGAATGGGGTTTTGGCCATCTGGTCCCACCTGTCAATCAAAGAATTTGCAGCCTCATGGTTCAAGAATCTTGGTCCCAGAGGATTTTCAAAATTATTTGATTGCGAGGTCCATCATCTTGTTTTGAAATTTTCAATTGGAAAAACAGAAATATCTCGGCTCATGGATCACTTCTGAAGTAAAACTTGGATGGGTTTTACTCAGAGGACCCCAATCTATTGAGCCATGGCTTTGGTTGCATCCAAATTGGTAAAAAAATAGAGTTCTGAGCTTTAAAAATCTTTATTCTCGGCTCGCTACTGATCTTTAATCATGAGCCTGCAAATTCTTTGATTGCAAGATTCTTTGATTGCGATCGTGCATCGCGAGCGAAGGACAAGATGGCCAGATTTTAAAACACAGTTTTGTAGCCCAGGGGTGCCCGACAAAGTTATATAAGGGTGGGTTTTTGCTCAGGGGGCTTAGTTCTACCCCATCTGAATAAAAAAACATAACTTTTCAATATCCCTGGTAGTCTAGTGGCCCCCTTCTCCATCATGATAATGTACATAATGATCCCTGTATCCCTTATTGTCTAGTGGCCCCCCGTTGAGTGTTTTAATAATATGTATTTTTTTTAACCTGATAGTCTACTGCCCCAAGTGTATTTATTTATATTTCTTTTTCATATCCCTGGTAGTCTAGTTCCCCCCGGGCTGTCCTAGGAAGGAAAATAAGGGTGGGGTTTACTCAGGGGGCTTCGTTCTGATGAACCATGGTAGTGGTTTACTGCAATTCTTTGAATTTTGTAAATTACACACATTTTAATTATTTGGTCGTGACCCTGCAAATTCTTTGATCACAAGATTCTTTGATCATGATCGTGCATCATGAGAGTAGGATGAGATGGCTGGATTAAAAAATCAATTTTCTCAGCTCAGGGGTATCCTAGGAAGTCAAATAATGGTGGGTTTTGCTCAGGGGGCTTCATTCTGTCCAACCATGGTGGTGGTTTACTGCAATTTTTTAAATTTTGTAAATTACAAACGTTTTTATTCTTTGTTCATGAGCCTGCAAATTCTTTGATCGTCATCTTTGATCACGAGATAGGGACAAGATGGCCAGATATTTTTTTATAATGGAATAGATAGGGAAAGTTTACCAATCTTTAACATTGAATATCTTAGAAATGGTTTGGTCTTTTTACTTGAAATTTGGAGGGTGTTTACATTATGTCCCGTAGATGTGAATTATGGTGTTTACATGTTGGAGAAAATTCTTTTGCAGAGATATTGCGTGACTTTTTACGTGTTGTGGACAGTGTTTTGCTTGTGGTGGTAGCTTGAAATTGATAGGATACCTAGCCTTGGTGTCATGGATGTAGTTTTCAGTCATAGTGTGTGTTAAAAGTCAACAGGTGTGGAACTGTGCCAGTCTGATGAATGAAAATCTCATACGTTAAAATGTTATATCTTGGACATGGTTTGATCTTTTCACTTGAAATTTGGAGGATGTTGATGGCTTGTCCTGTGGATGTAAATTACAGTGTTTCCATGTCAGAAAATATTTTTTTGGTGGAGATATGGTGTGGTGCAGTTTACATTCTGCAGACAGTGTTTTGCTTATAGTGGTAGATTGAAATTGATAGGTTACCTAGCCTTAGTGTCATGGATGTAGTTTTCAGTCATTGTGTGTGTTAAATGTCAACAGGTGTGGAACTGTGCCACTCTGTTGAATTAAATTTTACATTTTGACATGTCATAACTTGGATACGGTTTGGTCTTTTTACTAGAAATCTGGAGAGTGTTGACATGTCCTGTAGATGTTAATAGAAGTGTTTATGTGTCAGACAATATATTTTTTGTGGAGATATTGTGTGGCACAGTTTACATTTTGTGCACAGTGTTTTCTATTGTTCTACTAGATTAACATTTGTTTGGTAGCTGGCCTTGCTGTTGTGAATGTACTGTTTAGTCATTGGGTTTGTAATGTGGCCTGGCACTTGCAAGTTGGTGGGCCCCGCACTCTCACCAACTTATGTAACTTTCTACTTTTCTATTCTTTCTTAAAAAGTAAGGAAATTCTATGCAAAAACTTCATTAATGCATCAGTTAGGGTTGTTCTATGGCAAAAAAGGTGAGGAAATTCAATTTTATGGTTCCCACCCCTTGCACCCCACCCCAGCCTGCCCCACACCAACAGGCATTGGGGTGTGCATTGGGGTTGTCGGCCCTAACACTCACCCCATACCATGTGTAAACAAGCTGAGGTGGTGCAGTGTAGGAGAATGGGGTGAGAGTTAGGGGCTGACAAGCCCCAATGCACACCCTGATGCCTGTTGGTGGGGGTAGTGTATGGGTGGGAACCCTAAATTGAATTTTTACTTTGTGCTGTAGAAGAACCCTAACTGATGCATTAACACAGTTTTTTGCATAGTGTGTGTGTATATATATATATATATATATATATATATATATATATATACACACAGTATTGATATGTAATATATATATATATATATATATATATATATATATATATATATATATATATAGTGGCCATCCAGGCCTTGCACTTCCATTTACAGGACAACAGTGACCAACTTGTCAGCATAGCCACTTTATCACCCCACCTCATGTACCTGGTACAGAAAATTTTTGAATCCACACCAAAATGTAATTTTGCACAACTGGAGCACCATTCCGCGCCACAGGTATAAAAGGCACATTTTGGGAACGATTTGAAAAATGATAGCTGTGACATACATTAGGTGGGGTAATAAGAAGGCTATGTGGAAAACCTGGGTCAAAACATTAAAATTTCCAAAGTTATGAGCATGCGTAGTGAAATTGCAATAAATGGCCATAACTTTGGCATTTTCTCATATTTTGAGCCAAACTTTTCAACATAGTATTCTTATGATCCCACCTCATAAACCCTGCAGGTGAAAATGTTCAAATCCATGCCAAAATGCCATTCTGCGCCACAGATGCAAAAACATGTTTTAGACAGGATGGGGAAAATGACAGCTATACTGTTCATAATGTGGTATGAAAAAATGGCTATATTGAAAATTTGGAGTCAAAATAATGAAAATTACCAAAGTTATGCACATGCATTTACAAATTTCAATGAACACTCATAACTTGGCCACTTTTAGGAATTATTTCCCCACATGATCAGGATGGCCTTTTTTTGGATCCCACCTCATGAACACTGGTGGTGAAATTTTGTTATTCGATCCCGAAAAGTGATTTCACTCAGCGACCAGAAAATCACCTTCTGGGCCTGATTAATGAATTGACAGTGCAAGTGCTCATGTGGTGGGGTCACAAAAAGATCATGCTGAAAATTTGGTGAAAAAATTCCTAAAAATGGAAAACTCATGAACATAAGTTCAGAATGTCATTAAAATACATTCTATGGCACTTATCTTTATTCTTCAGTTTGCAGTTTGGGTTTGAAGCATGCAGACATGTCTCAGTCCACAGAAGATGACAGAATTAAACATCAGCTGGTAAGTATAGGATAAGGGGAGGTGTGGGGAGGTGGGTGCTCAGTGGGAGGATCAGGATGGGGAGGGGTCAGCGGCGATGATGAGGGATTGTTTTCTTTGTTTCAGGTTGAAAAAAGACATTGGGAGACAGTTTTCTAATTGAAAGTACTAATACCTTAAAGAGCTGTTAACACCATCTGGCCAAAAGTGCTACAGTCACAGCCAAAGACATAATCAGACATTTCCTGAAATTTCTGTGATATTTCTAGAGAAATCTCCTGCTTTCTGCAATTCCACAGAAGGGGCAGCAGAGAGAAACTCTAGAAATTTCACTAAATGTCTAGAAATATCTGGCCATGTCTGTGGCTATTACTGTACATTGCAGAATTAGAATAAGCATATCCCCAGTAAACCTCATACCAAAAAGTAGATTTCTATGTTACTTCATTTTAAAGTTATTAGCCACTTTGTAACCCTAATTTCACTACCTGTTCAAAAAAAAGCATTTTTCAGTGAAGAGCTGCTGCTGATGTCAGCTAGGGACCTTACAGTCTAGTCTTCCATGTCAGCAAGCTTATAGGACTTGTTTCTCTAAAGTTGTATAGATCATGTGCAATGGTTTTCATAAGTAAAACAGGCAGCATGAGTTAGTAAACATTGCTTTAGAAACTTTGCGTTTCAGGCTTTGTAATAAAACTGACAATATTTTGTCTGGGTGCCTTTTTTATTAAGGTCCTTTTTTCCTGGGTTGCTGAATGCTGGGTCATTGTACAATGTTGAGAGGTTTGCAGACTGAATAAGTTTCTGATGTGGTGAAAGGCTGAGCTCATTCACACCTATCAGTCAATTGAGGCAACATCTAAGAATTGCAATTTATAACTATTATTCCATCTCTTTGTCAATGGGGGTGGGGCAAACTCATCTATGTTCTACTCTGAATTACAATGATAAGATTACCAGAGCTAGCACTTCCACCCGTATTAGGAATTAACACATATAAAGGCCCCTATTACAACATATTGTAAAGCAGACAATGACAAATAGCAGTGAAATTAGTAGCACTCTAAATGGCTTCAGCAGCCTGGAGGCATACTGACTTAGCATCTGGTAATGCTGGAGAAATTAACCACACCAGAACAGCATTAAATAATACAATTTTATCAACTTTGTTACACAACCTGAAACATATATAGTTTTTATAGCAATATTTACTGATTAGTGCTGCCTGTTTTACTTGTGAAAACCACTGCACATGATCTTTACAACTTTGGATAAATTGGTCTTATGAGCTTGCTGACAGGGATTACTAGACTTTGAGGTCCCTGCATGACATCATCAACAGCTCTTTACTGACACCTGCTTTTATTGCACAGGTAGTGCACTCAAAGTTACAAAATGGCTAATTATTTTAAAATAAAGTAATGTAAAAATCTAGTTTTTGGTATGAGATTTATTGGAAGTATGCTTATTTGGATTTCACAATGTAGCACTTTTGGTGTCAGTGGCTCTTTCACAAACCATCTCAGGACACTGTGGGCGGGGTCCTCAGTGTCCCACACTACTTCTAAATGCTGACACAGGGATTGGGCCCCCCAATGTTGGCTATAATTAATTAAACAATAGGCTGTAGGGTGGAATTCAACACTAGGGGTGGGCATACCAGTGTTGGATGGTATACATATCAATACAAAAACAAGGGACAGGTGATCAGCAGGTGGGAGGTGTCACTAGACACCAGGAAATATAAATAATTAGGTGCAGGGTGATCAGAGTGTAAGGGGTGCCACTAGACACCAGGGGATATATTAGTTATGGAGACAGTGTGTGTGTGGGGGGGAGGAGAATCATGCCACCAAACACCAGGAACCAGCAGGGCTGCTCACAGCACACACTGCAGATGGCAGTAGGAGTTCATCTGCAACTACAGAACTAAAGAAAATCCACTGTTCTCATACAGAGAATGTGGGAGAAGGCTCCTCTCACTAAGCTGGGTGCCCAGGATTTTGGGTGCTCAGAAAATGTATTTCTGGCCCTAACTGTGAAAAACAAACACCAGAATCTAGCTAAACAAGGCCCGTCTAGCTAGATTCTGGTCTTTGATTTTTAAAATGACAACATTTTTATGCATTTTCCATGCTTTATAGTTTGTGGAAAAAAGAAAACAAGATGGCAGCTCACAAAAAAGGAAAAGATCTTGCCAGAAAGAATCCTTTTTCACAAGATCAATCCTTTGTTGAATTTTCTCCCTCTATCCTGGAAAGTGATCTTCCCATTG
Organism: Neoceratodus forsteri; assembly: GCA_016271365.2. Classification (NCBI taxonomy): domain Eukaryota; kingdom Metazoa; phylum Chordata; order Ceratodontiformes; family Ceratodontidae; genus Neoceratodus; species Neoceratodus forsteri. Next base: position 731,832,705 of record CM028129.1, on the reverse strand, counting down.
AAAACAATGTGAACGTAAAAACTGTATAACTTTGCAACAGATTAATATTTTTTCACCAAATGCACGGCAGTTCTGTTACCCAAGCTGTAACTACCATACAGAAATCACACGACAATTCCACACCATCTGGACGCAAGGCAAAAACTGCAAAAATTGGTGACTTTTATAAGGTTTTGCACTATCCATATCTCAGAATCTGTACATCTGACCAGAGCAAAACTTGCCATTTCAAGAGATCTACCCCATCAGACAACGCATACCAAATTGTGTGTAAATCAATTAATCAGTTGCAAAGTTATTAAAGTGCAAAATGTGAGGATTAACATTAAACATACTACTCAACCCTAATAATATGGGCATGACTGTGCCCCTATAATACATATATTCATTGCAAAAAGCTTTGTAAATGCACTATTTAGGGTTAAAATGACAAATGTAGGGAGATATAACATTAGAGTATCCAACCCTAACTCCCCATCCCCACCCTGTAGGCAGCAACAATCATGGGGTGTGACTTGGGGTTGTCAGCCCTAATTCTCATCCCATTCTCATATACTGTACCCATCTTAGTGTACTTACTCATGGAATGAGGTGAACATTAGGGTTGACAACCCCAAGGCACACCCCATGCCTGTTGCTGCCTGCAGGGTGGGGATGGGGTGTTAGTGTTGGAAACCATAATGGCACATTTCCCTGCTTTTGTCACTTTAACCCTAATTAGTGAATTAACAAGGTTTTTTGCAATGAATTTCCTTACCTTTTGAGATTGTACTTTTTCTGTACTTAGTTTTTATAAACACATGTGTTACTATAAGGGATGAGGAGTGGTGTTAGTAAATGCCAGGAGCATGGGAAACAAGTTGCCAGAGTTCCAGGCCATGCTGTTTGGGGGTGGATGTGGCAGTGGTCATGGAAATGTGGGCCAACAAAAACCATGACTGGGACCTAAACATGCGGGGTCACACTGTGCTTAGGAAGGATAGAAAGGAGGGCAGAGGGGGTGGAGTGGCTATGTTCATTAGAGATGACATAGAAATTGTTAGGGTAGAAGAGGCAGAGAGAAATGTGGAGGTCTTATGGCTCACCCTACGAACCCCAGCAGGAGATAAGGTCAAACAGGGTGTAGTATATAGGCCCCCTGGGATAGGTGATGTTCTAGAGGATGGTTTGCTGGACAACATCATTGCCCAGTGTGGACCAAAAGGGGAAGGAGTGGTGTTGATGGGGGACCTTAATATGCCAGGTACAAACTGGGGAACCATGTCCTCTAAGGTGGCCAAAGAGCAGAGGCTGCTGGATGGCTTCCAGGATGTGTTCTTAACACAGCATGTGATGGAGCCCACAAGGGAGGGTCAAGTCCTGGCTGTGGTTCCAGAAGACGGGGATCTGGTAAGGGACCTGGTTGTAGAGGATCCCCTGACTGGGAACCACCACAATACTGTCTGGTTTCAAATAAGCATGGGGGAGGGGGAGCGAGATCTAGGACACTGGCAGTGGACTTCAGTGGGGCAGACTTTGTGGGCATGGGAAATATTCTCAAGGATCACTTGAAGGGGATTACATCAATGACAAATGTGGAAAAGAGATGTGAGATCATAAAACGGGGACTTCATGAGGCAGTCAGGACCTGCACTAAGGTGAAATGTAAGGGAGCAAGGTCACATAAACCATGCTGGTGGTCCAGTGAGGTTCAGGTAGCAGTCAAAGAAAAGAAGGTGGCCTACAAAAAATATAAAACAACAAGAGGGGATAGGGAAAAGGAAATGTACCATCTTGCATCTAGAAAAGTCACCCGGATGGTGAGGGAGGCAAAGTACAGTAAAGAGCAGCAGCTGGTAAAGGGGATACATGGAGGGGAAAAGGGGTTCTTCCGGTACATTGGGGAGTGGAGAAAAACTAAGGGCCATCTTGGCAGATTGAGATCAGAAGGAGAGTGGGTGGAAGAGGCGAGGGACCAGGCAGTGGTATTAAATGAGTACTTCACCTCTGCGTTCACTATGGAGGGGGATGGGATATCTACAAAGCAAGGCATGATGGGGATAGAAACGGTAGTGAGTGGGATCAGGGGAGTAACAGAAATGGAGCAAGAGGGAGGGAGAGGTACCCCAGGGGTGTCACATCAAGATAAGGATAAAAAGGCCAGTGAGGTGGAGGGGATGGATGATGCTATTTCCACTGAAAGTGTGTGGTTAGCCCTCAAGGCTCTAAAGAAAGATAAATCTCCTGGGCCATATGGCATTCATCCAAGAGTACTATGGGAATTGGTGGACAAACTGGCTGCACCCCTGGCAGAGCTCTTCAAAATGGTCGCTTGAGACATGGAGGGTACCTAGGGATTGGCGAGAGGCACATGTGGTGCCAATCCATAAAGGGGGGTTGAGGGAAGTACCAGGTAACTATAGACCCATCAGTTTGACCTTGGTGGTGGGAAAATTAATGGAGAGTATACTAAAGGAACAATTGGGGATGTACTTGAAGGAGATGGGAGGTCTGGATAGTTGGCAACATGGGTTTGTGCCAGGTAGATCATGTCAAACAAATCTTGTGGAGTTCTATGAATGAGTAACATCAGAACTGGGCAGGGGAAAACCTGTGGATGTATTATTCTTGTACTTCAGCAAGGCATTTGACTCTGTCCCCCACAATGGTCTGGTGGAGAAACTGACAGGATTGGGAGTAGGCCCTTTGATGGTCAGATGGATTGAAAACCTGGCTAGCTGGACACACCCAGAGAGTAGTAGTCAGTGGGGAGCTCTTGAACCCTAGAGAGGTCGGTAGTGGGGTACCGCAGGGCCCGGTCCTGGGTCAGATCCTGTTTAATGCATACATATCAGACATCAGGGAGGGTATAGGGTGTGAAATGAGTCTCTTCGCTGATGACTCCAAGATGGGAGCAGTAGTTGAGGGGGAAGAGGGAAGATTGGCCCTGCAAGGGGACCTGGACACCCTGGAAAGTTGGGCTCACACATGGAAATTAAATTTCAATATCACCAGGTGCACAGTACTGAAGACCACACTAGAAGAGGGACATACAGCTGCTGGAAAAGGTACAGAGGAGGGCAACTAAGATGATATGAGGACTATGGGATTTGATGTATGAGGACAGATTTGAGGAGCTCTTCCTGTTTTCACTGGAGGAGAGGAGAGACAGGTGGACATGATTGAGGTCTTCAAGTACCTCAAGGGAATAAATAGGGTAAACATGGAGGGGATCTCTAGACTAAAGCAGGGAGGTATCACAAGAGGGCATGGTTTAAAGTTGGAAAGTGGAAGGGTGAGGGGGGAAGAGGAGGAGGTTTTTCACTGAGAGGGTGGTGGACCCTTGGAATGCACTACCTGGTAAATATAGAAACATAGACTTTGACAGCAGATAAGGACCGCTAGGCCCATCTAGTCTGCCCATTTTCCTACCTACAGGATAGGCCGCAGATCTAGTTAACCAACAGCTTATATCTTCCTGCCCCCCACAAGAATTGCCTTATGTCTGTCCCATGCATTTTTGAATTCTCCCACAGTTTTAGACCCCACAACTTCCTCAGAAAGGCTGTTCCATGCATCCACTACCCTCTCTGTGAAATAATACTTCCTCACATTGCCCCTGACACCCTCCTTCTATCTTTAAATTGTGTCCCTTGTTCTTGCAAGTCTCTTTTTCTGAAAGATGCTACCCTCTTGGACTTTGTTGATTCCCTTGAGGTACTTGAAATTTTCTATCATGTTCCCCCTCTCCCTTCTTTCCTCAAGGGTATACATATTAAGCTCCTTTAGTCTCTCCTCATACGGCTTCTCTTGCAGACCGTGCACCATTTTAGTTGCCCTCCTCTGGACTGCCTCTATCCTGTCTATGTCCTTGCGGAGATGGGGTCTCCAGAACTGGACACAGTATTCCAGATGGGATCTCACCAACTGTCTGTACAGAGGGATAACAACTTCCTGTTTTCTGCTGCTGATGCCTCTCCCTATACATCCCAGTATACCCCAGCCCTCCCTACTGCCTTCTCACATTGCTTGCTAACCTTAAGGTCATCTGATATGATTACCCCCAGGTCCCTTTCCTGTTTTGTTGTTGTTACTACCTCCCCACCCATTGTGTATTCTTCCCCTGGGTTCTTGTTTCCCAGGTGCATTATTTTGCACTTTTTGCATTGAATTCTAGCTGCCATACGTCTGACCATTCCTCCAACCTTGCCAAGTCCCTTTTCATCCTTTCCATGCCTCCTTGTGTATCAACCCTGTTGCAGATCTTTGTGTCATCTGCAAAAAGGCATACTTTTCCTTCCAGTCCCTCTGCAATGTCACTGATGAAGACATTAAAAGGACTGGACCAATACTGAACCCTGAGGTACCCACTGGTAACCACCCTTTCTTCAGAGTGGACTCCATTTACAATTACCTTCTGTGTCCTGTTGTCCAGCCAATGTTTTACCTAAGCTACCACCCTGGGACCCACTCCCAGGCTGGTTAATTTGACTAATAATCTTTTGTTTGGGACTGTGTCAAATGCCTTGCTAAAGTCTAGGTAGGCCATGTCCACAGCCCCTCCCTGGTCTACTACTTTGGTCACCCAATCAAAGAAATCTATTAGATTCATCTGACATGACCTTCCCACTGTGAACCCATGCTGCCTTGGATCCTGTGCTCCACTGACCTCTAGGTACTCAAGGTATTCTTTCCTTCAGAAGTGACTCCATCACTTTCCCTACCACAGAGGTCAGACTGACAGGTCTGTAGTTTCCTGCCTCTGTCTTGGTCTCACTTTTGTGAAGGGGAATCACATCCGCCTTCCTCCAGTCCTCGGTACACACCATCCTCCCATGATTTATTAAAAAGAGTAGCCAGTGGTTTCACTAGTTCCTTCCTTAATTCTTTTAGAATTCTGGGGTGAATTCCATCAGGACCCATTGCTTTGTCCACCTTCAGTTTTAGGAGTTCTTGCAGAACCCTTTCTTCTGTGAAAGGACTGGGATCGACCCCCTATCAAGAGTGCTCCTGTTAATGGATTAGGCACTTCCCCTCCTCTTTTGTGAATACTGAGCAGAAATATTCGTTCAGTATTCCTGCTTTTCACTGTCCCCTCTGCCCACCCACGTTGATTCTATTGAGCCTCACTATCCCTCCCTTTGTCTTTCTATGCTGCTGATGTACCTATAAAAGGTTTTATCCCCTTCTTAACTGAGTTGGCTATCTTTTCCTCAGTTTGGGCCTTTGCTATTCTGACTTCCCTCCCTGCTTCTTTCTGCCTTAACTGGTACAGCTCTCTGTCCTGCTCCTTCTGTGTTTCCTTATACTTCGAATGCTGTCTTTTTCTTCCCTGATTTTCACAGCCACCTCTTGAGAACCATAGTGGCTTTTTCTTTCATTTTGATTTGTTTATTTGCTTCAACAAAGGCTTGTTGCCTCTGTGATGGCAGTTTTGATAATTCCCCATTGTTGCTCCACACCTCCTTCTAGCCTGTTTGCTAGTGCTTTTCTGAGGCACTCTCCCATCTTGCCAAAGTCAGCCCTCCTAAAGTCCAGTACCCTCACTTTTGTATGGCTTGACTCTGTAGCTGAGTTTAACGTGAACCACACTGTTTGATGGTCACTTGTGCCCAGATGACAACCCACTGGTGAGCTGGTTCAGAGATCCACAGTGGAGGGCTTCAAGAGAGGGTGGTACAGACACAGAAAGAAAATGTATCAGATGATGGCCTGGCCCAGGGGTGTGTGGATTCATGATAGGGGTTTCTGGAACACAAGGGGGGGACCTTGGCACCCAACTAGGGATCTGAGGTTTGAACAGACTCGATAGACTGTAAGGCCTAATCTGCTGGCAATTAGTATGTTAGAATGTTAGTATGTTGGTATAAAAAAATGAGCAAACAAACAACTTTTTACCATATTTAGTGTGAGCTGTGGGATTCAAACCCAGCAGTCCAGGGTCATAGCCTAGTGCCTTAGTCATTACACTATATTGATTAATTTGATATCACTGTGTCAATATTCTGCTATCCAAAGTTAAGACAATTCCAAACTAAAACAGCCAATAACACTTTCCTGTTTCTCTGTATTGCCAAAGGTTTTTTTTTTTAACTTTGCATTTCTAAGTCATTGAATTGTCTGAAACTGTTCCAATTCACATAAACACAAAATCAATACCCTAATGCCTATTCTAACATAAGTTAAAAAATGACTACTTTCCTTACATAGCCCTAATGTTTAACATACTTACTTGTAGCCCATGTTTCAAAACACTCCACATCTTCAAGTCTATTAGTATCCAAAAAGTAAAATTTGAAACCATCTGGGTGCAAGGTGATGACAAAAAAAAACTGTGATTTTTTACATGTTTCACTGTCCACATATCAGAATCTACACATCCGGCCAGAACAAAACTTGGCACATCAAGAGACCTACCCAATGAGACCATGCATGCAAAACTATGTGCAAATCCATTGCATGGTTGCAAAGATATTGAAGTGCAAAATCTAAGGTTTACAATAGAACCCACTGCTGAACCCCAACTATAGTGGTGCTACCCTGCTACTATAATACAGTATATAGATATAAACTGTATATAAATATCCTAATAGCTTCATCCCAGTTCAATGGAATTGCACTACATTTTGCATGCACAGTCTGGAGGGCAAGATGTCTTTATTTGCCAAGTTTTATTACAGTTGGATATGCGGAATTCCAAGATCTGTATAGTGCTTTTTAAGGAAGAATTTTGGTTTTTTGCTCCTTTTTGTCATCACCTATAGCCTAGATGGTTTGGAATTTTTATCTACAATTTTTCAGGGTGGAATGGGTATGCTGCAGAATGGTGCTTTTCATTGGTTTGGTGAAAATATATTAATCCACTCCCAAGTTATAAGTATTTGAAATTTTGGTTCTGAGCATGCTCAGTAGGGTATCAAACATCAGTCCAAAAGACTTTATTGAGCATGTCCAGAACCAAAATTTTACATCATAACTTAGCAACAGATTAATATTTCTTCACCAAACCAGTGAAAGGTATATATGTGGGTTAAGCCCTTTCTACCCAGAAAATTTCAGACCAAATTCCAAACTGTCTGGACAAAAAGGAGCAAAAAATGGTGATTTTTAATTTTTTTCACTATCCAGATTTTAGACTCTGCACATGCAGCCAGACAGAAACTTGGCAAGACAAAAGGTCTACACTCCAAGACCATGCATGCAACATTTCATGTAAATCCATTGAACAGTTGTGAGGATATTAAAGTGCAGCAAAGATGGCATCTCACAAAAAGAATTTTTCCTCACAAAAAAGGATAGGCCACTCATAACATAGAGGAAAATGTATAGTCATCTATCAGTAACATGCATGTGTAGCTATCGAGAGGTTGCCATGGTGACCATTTAAACCTCAAGAGTGAAGCTTGAGCAGTTTTGGTTGCCATGGCTGCCCTGAGATGGATACACACACTTGCTGCCTATAATGGACCATACATTGTGTTTTATAGTGTATGGTCCACTATTAAAAGGCATAAGTAGCCCATCGCACTTACATTTAGTCAGTGCCACTCTATTCTGTGTTCATCTCTCTCTGTTGCAGTCATTTCCAACAGAGTGGGGTTTGCAGAACAAGCATGTGTGAACATGTTCTATGTTGCTGTAGTACTATCGATGTGATGTGCTCATGATGGTACAACAACATCATGACATCACATCACTAATACAACAACACTGTGAATCAATTTAATTCAGCTAATAATAATGTTTGACCATACGCTATAAAGAATCCTTTTTTGGGAGGCTAAATTCTTTTGCCATTTCAGGAAGCTATCCAAAAGTCTGAACTGAGCATACTCAGAACTCAAAACTTTAAAATGAAATAACTTTAGAACGTATTAATATTTTTTCACCAAACCAGCAAATGGCACTTCAGTGAGGCAAGTCTTTTCTGCCTTGAAAATGTCAGACCAAAATTCCAAACCTTCTGGACACAGTGAGATGACAAAAGAAGTGCAAAAACAATGATTTTTAATGTATTAGCACTGTGCATAGCTTGGAATCAGCAACTCTGACCAAAACAAAACCTGGAACATCAAGAGATCAGCTACCCAAGACTGTGCATGCAAAATTTCATGCAAATCCGTTGCATGGTTGCAAAGTTAATAAAATGCAAAGTTTGAGGTTTGCTATAGAAATCCCTGCTCAAACCTAACTATAGTGATGTGGTAACCATGCCACTATAATACTGTATATAGATATACATTGTATAGAAATATAAATTGCAAAAAAATGCATTAATGCTCTAGTTAGGGTTAAAGCCACAAAAGTAGGGAAATGTGGCATTAGGGTTTCCAACCCTAATACCCCACCTCCTGCCTGCACACATGAACAGGCATTGGGGGTGTGCCTTGTAGTCATCAGCCCTGCCACTCATCCCATTCCATAAGTCAATAAGCTGAGCTTGGTACAGTATAGGAGAATAGGGTGAGTGTTAGGGCTGATGACCCCAATGTACACCCCCAACTCTTGTTGGTGAGTGCAGAGTGGGGTGGGTGGGTTGGAAACCCTAACACCACATTTTCCTACTTTTGTGTCTTTAACCCTAACTAGAGAATTAATGAAGTTTTTGCAATTTTTTTCCTTACCTTTTGAGATAGTATAATCGTATCCTTATTTGCCTGTGGAAGCGCATTGTACTCCAGGCCCTACACTCCCATCCCTCCGTAGATGCATATATGTATGTACTGTAGCTTTGAAGGGCCCTGTACTTCCATTTATAGGGCAACATTGGCCAAATTGTTGGCATAGCCATCTTATTACCCCATCTTATGTACCCGATACAGAAAAATTTTGAATCCCCACCATAATGTAATTCTGCGCGACTGCCATGCCATTCCTTGTTATAGCTGCAAAAACACATTTTGGCCAAGGTATGAAAAATTACAGCTGTGACATACATGAGGTGGGGTAATAAGAAGGCTATGTTGAAAATCTGGGGTCAAAATACTTAAAATCTCCAAAGTTACGAGCATGAGTAGTGAAATTGCAATGAATGGTCATCAGTTTGCCATTTTTCATAATTTTTACCTCAACTTTTCAACATAGCCTTCTTATAACCCTACCTCGTGAAATAGGTAAGGAAAAATTGTCAAATCCCACCCAAAAGGTGATTCCTTCAACTGACCATGAAACCACCTTTTGGGCAGGAGTTGCTTAATAACAGTCATATTTTTCATGAGGTATTGTAGAGTCCCCAATAGGCCATGTTGAAACTTTGGGGTCAAAATCTCAAAAAATGGCTCAGTTATGCATAAAAGTTGAAACCATCATTGAAATGCATTGTACCGCATTTATCTTAATAGACATGAGGGAAATAGGCAATGGCGATCGGCAGATGGGGGTTGCCACTAGACACTGGAAAAATGAGGAACAGCAATCAGCAGATGGGGGTGCCACTAGACACCAGGGAAATGGGGAACAGCAATTGAGTGTGGGGGGAGTGACCACTACACTACACTACAGAAAATAATTTCATATGGTATCATTGACTGGGGTGGGGGTGGGAACACTACACTATGAAAAAGTAATATTCATATGGGATCGGTGACCACGGGGGGGAAGGGACTGCTACACTATGGAAAACTAATGTTGCATATGGGTTGGGTGACCCGGAGGAGGCAGGGACCATTACACTATGGAAAACATATATTTTATAAGAGATCGGTGTCCGAGGAGGGTGGAGGGACCACTACACTATGGAAAACTAATGTTTCATATGGGATCAATGACTGGGAGGGAGGAGGGACCACTACACTATGGAAAACCTATATTTTACATGGGCTCAAAGACTGGGGAAGGATCACTACACTACAGAAATAAGTTATGGGAAAAGGCTGGGAAAAGGCTTTCTCCTGTGTGTCCCAATTCTTTTTCGTGACTCATGATCCCTTTTTGTTTGAAAAAGGCACACAAAAGGATTTTAGCAAGTGATAAAAAAGGATTTAAATAGTTAAAAAAAATTTCAGAGACCATGGGAGCTATAAAAGTATACTTACTGAAGCTCATCAGCTCTCGATGAGCAAGATACATGTTTGGATGTCTGTAAAAGACATCCCTAGGCAGAGTTATGACAGTTTGTTGTGTGGAAAAAGAGAAAACAAGATAGCAGCTCATGAAAGGAATTTTTCTGGTGAAAAAGGATTGGCCCCTCACAAAAAAGAATCCTTTTTGTGAGGACCAAAATCCTTTTTTAGACCCATTCCTCTATCCTGGAGAGTGAGCTTCACATTGAAAATATTGGGAATTTAAAAACTGAATAACTTTGCAACAGATTAATATGTTTTCACCAAACAAATGCATGGCAGTTCAGTTACACAAGCTGTTTCTACCATAAAAAATTCACACAAAAAATTCCACACCATCTAAGCACAAGGTGATGAGGAAAAAACTCCAATAAATGACAAAATTTAAGGTTTTTGCACTATCTGAATCTCAGAATCAGCACATCCAACTGGAATGAAACATGAAAAGTCAAGAGATATAACCCATGGGACAGCACATGTCAAATTTTGTGCAAATCCATTGATCAGTTCCAAAGTTATTAAAGTGCAAAATTTGAGCTTTAACATTAAATAGGCTACTCAACCCGAACTATAGGGGCAGGACTGTGCCCCTATAATATTAACCTTTGCTGTGTCATGGGGGATTGGGGGGGAGACCAGGAAGGATAAGGGGCTGTATGCTAGAGACAGGCTCCATCTCAATTTGAAGGGGAGGGGAATCCTTAAGTTGAAAATAGAGGGGTTCATTGGAGAAAGGTAGGGTTTAAACTTGTGAAGGGTGGATGGATGGGAGAAAAGGCTATCAAGGGGGCTCTGATGAAGGAGGGACTCTGTCTCCACCCACCTGGGGAGCTGGAGGAATGCAGGAAAAGGCTGACTGGTAAGGTGCTGACCGGGGGAAGACAGAATCCCCATGGGAACACGAGCAGGGGAAATGGAAGTATAGGAAAAAAGTGGAAGGTAGACCTGATAAATGCCAGGAGCTTAGGCAATAAAATGCCTGAGCTCCAGGCAATGCTAACTGAGGGAGGGATGGATGTGGCAGTGGTCACTGAGACCTGGGCCACTGCAGGACATGACTGGGACCTGAACCTGGAGGGTTACACTATGTTCAGGAAGGACAGGGGGGAGGGAAAGGGAGGAGGGGTAGCAATAATAGTCAAAAACTGCATTGGCATAGGGGGAGTAGAGGAGGTGGAGGGAACTGTGAAGGGAATTTGGGTTACCTTGATAATGGGGTGGGGCAAGAGAGTGAAAATAGGAGTGGTGTATGGACCCTCTGCACTGGCGGAGGAGCTGGGGAAGAGTCTGGTGGCAGATGTTGGGAAACACTGCAGATTGGACAGGGGAAGGGTGGTGGTGTTGGGGGACTTAAACATGCCAGGAATAGACTGGGAGACTATGACATCCTTGGTGGCCAGGGAACAGAGGTTGTTGGATGTCTTTCAGGATGTGTTCCTAACTCCGCAGGTGGGGGAACCGACCAGGGAGGTGCGAGTACTGGATGTGGTCCTGGCAGACAGTGACCAGATTGGGGGCCTGGAGGTAAGGGACCCATTGGCGGCGAGTGACCATGCCATGGTATGGTTCTGCCTGGACCTAGGAGGGGTAGAAGGCTGTACAAAGACAGAGGTAACTGACTTCAGGGGTGGATTTTAAGGAAATAGGAAGGATCCTTAAGAAGCATTTGGATGTCAGTGGGCCAGACATGGATGCTGACAGTAGGTGGGAAATCATCAGGAGAGGAGTGCAGGATGCCACCAGTACCTGTGCAAGAGTAAGATGAAAATGTGGTAGGGCCCGAAAACCCTGCTGGTGGACCAGGGAGGTCCAGGAGGTGATGAGGGGAAAGAAGGCAGCCTATAGGCAATTCAAGTGCTCATGAAGTGAAAGGGATCGAGGGCAGTATGAGTTGATGGCTAGAAGGGCCACTAGGGTGGTGAGGGTGGCTAAGGCAAGAAAGGAGCAGAACCTGGCCAGGGAAATTTGGAGAGGGAACAAGGGGTTCTTTAGATACATTGGGGAAAAACAAAGGGTGAAGGGGCAGATTGGCAGGATTAAAACAGGGGAGAGATGAGCACAAGACCCGGGGGAGCAGGCTGAGGTACTAAATGAGTACTTCACCTCAGTTTTCACCAAGGAAAATGGGGGGGCTGCATAATACATGGGAGGAGACAGTGATACTGAGGAGGGGGGACCCTTACCGGTCAGCAGGTCTGGGGAGGGGGGAGGCATCACTGGCAGGAGGGGGGAAGGCTAAGCAGGGAGACAAGGTAGCATAGGTGGAAATACCATCAGAGAGAGTGAGGAAAGCCCTCAGGTCCCTTAAGATGGAGAAAGCACCATTGCTGGATAAATTACATCCCAGAGTGCTGAAGGAACTGGCTGATGTCTGGATGAAACCCCTGGTGGAGCTTTTCACCATCTCTCTGAGGACAGGGTGGGTGCCCCAGGACTGGAAGATGGCACATATAGTGCCTATCCACAAGGGGGGGATCAAGGGAGGTGGCAGAGAACTACAGGCCCATCAGCCTGACATCAGTGGTAGGCAGGGTGATGGATGGCATTGTCAAGGAGAGGCTGCAGGGGAACCTGGAAAAGTCAGGGTGTCTGGACGATAGACAGTATGGATTCGTCCAGGGCAAATCGTGTCAGACAAACCTTGTGGAGTTCTATGACTGGGTGACAAGTACCTTGGATGTGGGTAGACCAGTGGACATCCTCTTAATAGACTTCAGCAAGGCATTTGACTCTGTTCCTCAAGTGGGCCTGTTGAATAAGTTTGGAGAAATGGGGGTGGGGAACCAGATGATCAGATGGATAGGCAAATGGCTCCAGGACTGGACCCAGAGGGTCATAGTTGGTGGGATAGTCTCTTCTCCAAGGAGGGTCATTAGTGGGTCCTGCAGGGATCAGTCCTTGGGCCCCTCCTGTTCAATGCCTACTTCTCTGACATAAGGACAGGTATCAGGAGTGAGATGAGTCCCTTTGCAGATAACTCAAAACTGGTGGTGGTGGTGGATGGGGAGGAGGAGGGGAGGATGGCCCTACAGGGAGACCTGGAGGCTCTGGAAAGATGGTCTAGAAAGTGGAAGCTGAGGTTCAATGCAGGGAAATGCAAGGTACTGCACCTAGGGGCCAGAAACCCGGCCCAAGTGTACACCCTGAGGGGGGAATGCTACAAGTCTCGATGGCTGACAAGGACCTGGGGGTGGTGGTGGATGTCAAGATGAACAACTCAGAGACTTGTAAGAGAGCAGTGGCCAAGGCCAACAGGATGCTGGGATGCATCGCTAGGGGGAGCACCTCCAGAAGGAGGGAAGTGATACTCCCTCTGTATAACTGCTTGGTGAGGCCACACCTCAAGTACTGCATGCAGTTTTGGAGGCCACACTTAAAGAGGGACATTGAACTCCTGAAGAGGATCCAGAGGACGGCAACCAAAATTATTTGGGGCTTGGGGGACAGGACCTATGGGGAGAGGCTCAAAGAGCTAAATATGTACACATTGGAAAAAAGAAGTGACCGGGGGACATGATAGAGGTCTTCGGGTACATGAAGGGGGTAAATAGGGGAGGAGCAGTCAGGATGCTTCAAAGGAAGGGGGTTCAACTAGAGGGCATGGGTGGAAGCTGGAGGTGGGGAGATTCAGGGGAGAAAGGAGGAGGTGCTACTTCACTGAGAGGGTGGTGGAGCCATGGAATGTGCTGCCCAGGGGGCTGGTGGAGGCAGAGCCAGAGGAGGTGTTCAAGAGGGGGTGAGACAGGTACAGGGGAAGGGTTCTGGAATGGAGGGATCAGAGCGCAGGATCCAAGGTCCCTGCACTTCCAACATGACATATCTGGATGAAGGGATACCCTGTGCTCCAACCATGACATATGGACAGTATTGTACTATCTCAATGGAGGGATGGGAGCACAAGGTCCAAAGGATCTTGTACTCCCACTGTGACATATAGACACTGTTGAACTATCTGGATGGAGGGATCAGAGCGCAGGATCCGAAGGTCCCTGCACTTCCAACATGACATATAGACAGTGTTGTACTACCTCAATGGAGAGTTGCACCTGATGACCCAAAGGCACTCCCTGACGCCTGTTGATGTGTGGAGGGGGAGGGATGGGGGAGGGTTTGTAAGGGTGGGAACCCTGAGGATGGGGGGAAACCCTAATGCCTCATTTCCCTGCTTTTGTCACTGTGTTATTCACCCTAACTGATGCATTAATGAAGTTTTTTGCAATGAATATATGTGTATAGTGAGGGTTGAGCAGGCACTGTAATGTTAAACCTCAAATTTTGCAATTTAATAACTTTGAACTGTTCAATGGATTTGCATGAATTTTTACATGCATGGTCTCCTAGGGTACATTTCCTGAAGTGTCAAGTTTCATGCTGCGTGGATCAGCAGATTTTGCACTGTGTATAGTGAAAAAACATTTAAATTTGCCTTTTTTGCAGTTGTTCTTGTTCTCATGCTGTGGCTAACTGCTTTGGAATTTTGATCTGACATTTTCTGGATAGAAAGTGCTTGTCCCTCAGAGCTTGTCTACATTGGTTTGGTGAAAGAATATTATTCTGTTCCAAAGTTATTTAATATAAAAGTTTAGGCTCTGAGCATGCTCAGTTTACTCTTTTGGTTAGAGGAATGGAACAAAAAATTATTTTGCTCTGATGAACAAGGATCCTTTTTCTTGAGGGGCCAATCCTTGTTTACCAGAAAAAAAAATCTTGTTTCATGAGCTGTCAACTTGTTTTTTATTTCTGCTGAAAACAAACTGTCATTACTGTGCCTAGGGATGTCTGTTACAGACATCCGTCCAAGTATCTTGCTCAATGGGAGTTGATGAGCTCTTCTGTGTTGTTTTTAATATTTGTATGCCCCCAGAACTTTTTTTTTAACATTTCATTCCTTTTTCACTACTTGCTAAGTTCCTTTTTCGTGAGTCCTTTTTCATCATGGCGAAAAAAGAAATTGGCTGACAAAAAAGGACTTCCCCTTTTCAAGACCAGATGACTATGCCACTAATCCTTTTTCCCCATTCAATTTCCTTTTTTGCCATCCTTTTTTGTCATGTTGCTGTAACAGTTAACATTTGCGTTTACAATAGCGGAAATTGTTGCTGTTACCGTTACCATATCCGTTTAGAATTATGGTACTGTGACCATGCGCTTAACGGTTTGTGTTTCTGTACACGCTTGCATTAGTGTTTCTCTTTCTGTTTCCTCTGGTGTTATTTTAGCTGTTACCATTACTGTTTGTTTTTCCAATTGTGGTACCATGATCATACGCACTACGGTTTGTGTTTCCGTATGTGCTTGCATTTGCCTTTCTGTTTCTGTTTCCTTTGGCATGATCTTTATTGTTACCATTACCATTTGCATTTGCAATTGTGTTACAATGACCGTGCGCATTACACTTTGCATTTCCGTACGTGCTTGTGTTTGCCTTTCCATTTCTGTTCCCTTTGGCATTATTGGTGCTGTAACAGTTAACATTTGAGTTTACAATAGCGGTACCATGACCGTGCGCGTTACTAGTTGTGTTTCCGTATGCGCTTGCATCTCCCTTTGTGTCACTGTTCGCTTTATCATCACTTTGCGCTTGCGTTTCTATTAACGTTTGCATTACCATTTACGTTTGCGACACCATGTGTGTAACCATTAGCGCTTGTGTTTGCATTGCAGTTACCATTACTATGTCACAAGACATCATGTGGTGGGAGAGTGGGGACTGCGCTCCCACCACTGTATTCTATTCACTATTTATAGTTGTCATTCTCAAATAGAAGGGAAATTCATGGCAAAAAAATCTGTTTAATGAATCAGTTAGGGTTGTTCCACAGTGACAAAAGTGAGGAAATTCGGTGTTAGGGTTGAAAGCTCCCTTCTCAGCCCATTTCCTCAACTGAGACAGTGATTGTGTCACTGTCGTAATCTCTCACCCCATTCTCCTAAACCTCAGCTTGTTTATACATGTGATGGGGTGAGAGTTGGGGCTGACAACCCCAATGCACACCATGATGCTGGTTAGGGAGAGGGCTGGGGGTGCAAGAGGGCTTTCAAACCCTAACACCAGGTCCCTCACTGACGTAAACAACCCTAACTATCACTAAACGAGTTTTTGCCATGACTATATGCATATATATGTGTGTGTGTGTGTATTTTTTTTCATTTTTTTATAATTATATTGAGCTCTGTGGCATTCTGTCACTATGGTTCTTTATCCCTGGTGTCTAGTGGTACCCCACCCCACCCTCCATTTTCTTTTGTATTTCTTTTGTTGGTGGTTAGTGGCATCCCTACCCCCCACCCCACATCTGTTTCAACCTAAAAATAAGAATACGGTCCATCATTGTTTTTTTAACCTGTTAGAAAAAAGGTCCATCACTGATCACTCCTGCACCCCCCACCAGTCCACCCATGGTGCACCCACCTCCCCACACCACCCATTGACACCCCAACACACTGCCACTCACCTGAAGAGGTCCCAGGTTCCAAATCCACTCTCCAGATCAAAGACACATCTTGTTGCAGGAACTGGCAACTGCAATATGAGAAACTAAGGTAAATGCACTTCAATGTATTTGTTTGTTGCTGTTTGTTAAAAGATTTAGTTTTATGCAGGAGATTTTGGTTGGGGAAACCCCATTTACAACAAATTCCTGTGGTAAACAAGTACATGACATTAATGAGACAAACAGAATAGAGTTATACATACAATAATAAATAAAACTAAAAACAAAAGCAGTTTACTTTCCAAAGTTTATACAGCTCAAGTTTGAATTTGTGCAAGTCCACAATTTCAGTTATTTCAAAAGGTAGTTTGTTCCAACTTCTGGCTAAACTGTTTAGTAGAATCATATCCCCCATCCTGTTAGAGATTCTATTCATGGGAACCTTCTCAGATGACTTCCTGAGTAAGGATAAGTGATGTGAATGTGACTCTCATTTTATTAAATGTGACAATGGGTGCTGGAATTTTTTTAGAAAAATAAGTCCATGACAGGTCAGTGTCCAAAGGTAGTCTCTCCTCTTAGCTGGGAGCAACCAATCAAGCTCCTGAAATACTATACAGTGATGAATCCCTTGCCCTTTATTTAATATATATCTTCCCAACCTGTAGTACAGTTGATCAATTTTTACTACAGACCTTTGAGTTGAGTGCATGTAAAGTGAGGAACCGTATTCAAGGACTGGGAGCAAAAGTTGCTTTACTAGTCTAACTCTATTGTCTCTAAGGAGACATCCTGATATCCTCTGTAAAGCACCCAACCTCTGATTTACTTTCCTAGTCTGAATCTGAATATGATCTGTAAAAGTTAGTCAAAAGTCTACAAGAACTCCCAAATACCTATAGGAGGTCACATTTTGTACCACTGACCCGTCTTGGAATCTTATCGGCAGGTTTAGGGAATGTTTACTTTTTGCCAGGGTTCCAACTGAAAACATCATGCTTTGTGTCTTTTTCTTACTTATTAATAAACAAGAGTCTTGCATCCATGTTTCCAATAAGGAAAAATCCATCTGGAGCCGCTGTCTCAGGTCCTCTGGGCTACCTGCAGAGGTCACAAGTACAGTGTCATCTGCGTAGAGCCTAATCTCAGTATGGATCATCACTGTAACAAGGTTGTTCACATAGATGTTAAATAATACAGGACCCAATATAAAGCCCTTTGGGACATCTCTTTCAATATCCACCATACCTGAGACAGCGGCTCCACACAAGACACGCTGCTTACGTCCTCCTAGGCAGGACTGGAACCAAGTCAAAGTTTCTTGTTGTACCCCTATATCAAACAGCCTCTGGATCAGGATCTCATGTTGCACTAAATCGAAGGCCTTACTGAGGTCGACAAACACCGCCCCCGTGCAACTACCCTGGTTTAGAGATGTAGCCACCAGGTTACTAAAGTCCATCAGGGTGGTGTTTGTCAACCTCCCCTCCCAGAACCCATATTAGAATTTGGTTATAATCCCCTCATGATCAAGATACTGGCCAAGCTGGTAATTAACCACTTTCTTGAGAACCTTTGAAAGAATTGGTAGAAGGGTTATGGGCCTATAATTAGAGGGAGATAAAGGATCTCCACTCTTATATTTAGGGACAATTACCCCTCTTTTCCAGAATTCAGGCACTGAGGAAGATTTAATGGGGGTTTCAACTTTCATGCATATCCCCTCATTTTCAGCATGACTCCACCTCATGAACAATATGATTGTCATTATGCAACTCCTGTCAGAAAGGAAATTTAGCGGTTGGTTGGCAAAATCATCTTTCCGGTAGGATTTGTATTAATGACAGTGACATTGTTCATGGAGTGGGGTAACAAGAAGGCTCTGTTGAAAATTTGGGGTCAAAATAAAAAAAAAACTGAGTTATGACCATTTGTTGCAGTTTCACTATGCACACTCATAACTTTGACATTTTCAATATTTCACCCCATATTTTCAACATAGCCTTCTTATTACCCCACTTCATGTATATCACTTTTCAAATCCTGTCCAAAATGTGTTTTCACACCTGTGGCACAGAATTTATTTATTTATTTATGTATTTGCTAACTGGGAGGGTGAACTGATCCAAAGACCCTTTTCAGGTACAACCAAAGTCATTAACATGGAACAATGAGTAAGGCATATACAAGTAGCAAGACAGTATAACAGGCATCACAGTTATGCGAATGAAGCAAGGTACATAGGGACAATACATGAATTGAATTACAGTAAGGTACAAGGTACAATAAACAAGTCGGTAACCAGGTAAATGCGCAGATTATAATCAGGTAATACACAGTTACAATATAACAATCATCAGAAGGTAAGTGCTATGTCATTGACAGGAGAGAGGAGAGTACAGAGTCAGGGAGGGAGAGAGGGTAGAGCCAGGTAAGGAGATGATGCATCTAGATGGGGTAAGATCCTACAACAGGAGAGGAGGAGTAAGAGGAAGTGAATGCCCACTTACCCGGGTGGGCAAGAGTACTTGGCTTCAGAGAGCAGCCAGGCCTTGAGGTGGTTTTCAAAGAGGGGTGAGAGTCGGTAGAGTGGCATGACATAGACAGCTTATTCCATAGGGAGGGGGCAGAGAAGGAGAGGGCTTTACTGCCCATGGCAGAGGTGACTCTTGGGACTTCCAGAGGGGGGATGGATGATGCTCTGAGGCACCTTGATGCCACTCTGTGAGGAGGAATGGCATTGCAGTTGCGCACAATTATGATTTGGCAGGAATCTGAAAATTTTCTGTACCGGTACATGCGGTAAGGCCATAAGAAGGCTATGCTGGAAATTTGTGGTCAACATTATTAAAAATGGAACAGTTATGACTATTTGTTGCAGTTTTGCTACACATGCTCATAACTTTGGGAATTTCTAATATTTGGAGCCCAAATTTTCAACAGAGCCTTCTTATTTTACCACCTCATGTATGTCACAGCTGTCATTTTTCAAATCCTGTCCGAAATATGTTTTTGCACCTGTGGTGTGGAATGGCGTTGCACTTGTGTGGAGTTATGTTTTGGTGGGGATTGAAAAATGTTCTGCACTGGGTACATGAGGTGAGGTAATAACATTGCTATGGTGATAGTTTGATCACTGTTGTCCTACAACTTGAAGTGCAGGGGCCGGAGGGCCCTATGGTTCTACAGCTAGAAACATATATGCATCTATGGGGGTGGGAGTGCAGGACCTGGAGGGCCTTGCTCTCCCACAGGCAAATAAGGATAAGATTATACTACCTCAAAAAGTATGGAAATAAATTGCAAAAAACTTTATTAATGCATCAGGGTTACACCAACAAAAGTAGGTAAATGTGATGTTAGGGTTTCCAACCCTTACACCCCATTCCCCACCCTGCACAGACTCTCAGGTGGGGGTCTGTCTTGGGTCTATCAATCCGAATGCTCACCCCACTCTCTTATGCTGTAACCATGTCAGGTTCCACCACTTCAGAGCACCAGCAGCAGTGCTTCTGGTCATTGCAGTGCCAAGTGGGAAGGTTACAGTCCTCTCTTTCCTGCACTCCCACGCCCCACTTTCTAAGGATACTAACCCTGGGGGGAGGACCTCAGGGAGGGAGTAGCTAATCCAGCAACTGGCCCTGTAATGTCAGCACCCTAATGGGTGGAAAGGCCCATGTCACCTTATTTTCTTATGCAATGGGGTGAGCGTTAGGGTTGACGGCCTCAGAACAGACCCCCCCATCTGTGGTCTGTGCAGGGTGGGGAATGGAGTGTTAGGGTTGGAAATCCTAACATCACATTTCCCTACTTTTGTCAGTTCAACCCTAACTGATGCATTAATTAAGTTTTTTGCAATTTTTATAGCATCTCATATACATATACATATAGTGTGTGTGTGTGTGTGTGTGTGTGTGTGTATAGATATAGATATAGATATATATGTGTATATATATATATATATATATATATATACTATATATATATCTATAGATATAGATATATATAAATATATCTATCTATATCTATATATATATATATATAGATATATATATATATATATAGATAGATATTTTATACTGGCACAGTAGTATAGTTAGGGTTGCATGGCCACTTCTATGTTAAACCCCAAATTTTGCACTTTAATAACTTTGCCACTGTATGATGGATTTGCCTGAACCTTTGCATGCGTGGTCTGGTACCATAGATCTCTGGATCAGGCAAGTTGTGTTACAGTTGGATAAGCTGTAATAGAACTGTGGATTGCCCAAAAACACAAAAAAAAGAGGTGTTTATGAGTTTCTTTGCTTGTGGCTACAGCCAGCACAATTTGTCCATTTGGCATGAAATTTTCAGGGAAGATGCAGTCTGGGTCACTGATGTGCCTTTCAAAGATTTGGTGAAAAAATATTAAACCATTCAAATGTTATTCAAAAAACAAGTTTCCCATTATAGTCAATGGGGAAAAAATATATATGTCTCTCGAAAGCTGCTGCCACTACATTTTACTGTCATAAATGGCCCTTTTACTGTCATGTGGTGGCCATCTTGTTTTCAGTTAGTGAGAGAAAAATGCCTGGTGTTTAAATTTGAGACCCCCTAGGCAAACACTGATTGTTGAGTTTACCTAATCGGGTCCTTAGTATCATATCACTATCTTTTTAGGGGGGAAAAAAACCCAGAAATGCTTTTTTAAAGATAGGACTCCCGTAGTGTTGAAAACTGTGACAGAAATGGCCATGACACTTTCACAAATCATGAAAGTGTCATGCCTATTTTTGCAAAACTGTCACAATTTGCAACAGTACTTTCCCCAAAAAAGCAATTCTTTGCCATCTCACTGCAGCAAAACGGTTGCTGCGTTTGGCCTGAAGTTTGCAGGGTGGTAAGTCCTGGTCACATAGATGTGCCTTTTGGAAGTTTGGTCCCAAAACATTCAACAGACCCATAGCTACAGCACTCTGAAGTTGAGAGATTTCCCATAGGCTAGCATTGAGGCCCCCGCGGTGACTTTTGGCACCTGTATCTCGAAAACTATTCAAGATACGGAATTCTCGTTACCCACAGCTTAGTCCACCTTCAGGTGGACTACACTTATGAGGAAGTTTAGAAGTCATAGATTACACCTGCAGTGGAATCTTTTCCCTACTTGCTATGGTTTGGAGATATTGCCAAAAATGTGTTACAAGGGTTCCTTTGCAGTACTATGGCACTGCTGTATGGCTCTGCACTTATGTGTACGTGGGAGTGCAGGGCCCATAGGGGGACCATGCTCCCACATACACATACCATAATGCAAAAAATGGGCAATGTGAAGGAAACGCAGGGCCCAGAGGGCCCTCACTCCCACTAACACATACCAGCTACCAGTTACATTACACTTTTTCAAAAAGAGGGGAAATTCATTACAAAAACTCCATTAATGCATCAGTTTGGGTTGTTAGCACAGTGTGAAAAGTATGGAACTGTAGTGTTAGGGTTACACCTCTACCATCCCCCACCCCTACCCTCCACTCACCAACAGATGTCAGGGTGTGCCATGGGGCCATCAGACCTAACTCTCATCCCATTCTCTTATGCTGTAGCATATCAACATTTTTACACATGGAATGGGGTGAGAGTTGGGCCTGATGACCCCATGGCACACTCAGACATCTGTTGATGAGAGGAAGGTGGAGTGGTATGGGTGTAACCCTAACATCACTTTTCCATACTTTTGTTGTTGTGCTATCAGCCTTAACTGATGCATTAACAGAGTTTTTTGTAATGAATATATATATATATATATATATATATATACAGTCTATATGCAAAACAACTTTGTTAATGCATCAGTTAGGGTTCTTCTACACCGAAAAAAGTAAGGAAATTAGATTTTAGGGTTCTCACCCCTTGCACCCAACCCCTTGCCCACCCCCACCAGCAGGCATCGGGGTGTGTGTTGGGGTCATTGGCCCTAACTCTCACCCCATCCCATGTGTAAACAAGCTGAGGTGGTGCAGTGTAGGAGAATGGGGTGAGAGTTAGGGACAATGACCCCAATGCACAACCAGATGTCTGTTGGTGGGGTGGGCTGGGGTGGGGTGCAAGGGGTGGGAACCCTAAAATCAAATTTCCACACTTTTTTCACTGTAGAAGAACCCTAAATGATGCATTAACAACATTTTTTGCATAGAATTTCCTTACTTTTTAAGAAAGACTAGAAAAGTAGAAAGTTGCAGAAGTTGGTGGGAGCGTGGGGCCCCCACCAACTTGTAAGTGCCAGCCCACATTACACATTCAAGGACTAAAAAGTACATTCACAACAGCAAGGCCAGCCACCAAACAAATGTTAATCTAGTAGAACAATAGAAAACACTATGCACAAAACACAAACTGTGCCACACAATATCTACACAAAAAATATATTTTCTGACATGTAAACACCTCTATTAACATCTATAGGATGTTGTCAACACCCTCCAAATTTCAAGTAAAAAGACCAAACCGTGTCCAAGATATGACTTGTCAAAGTGTGACATTTTCATTCATCAGAGTGGCACAGTTCCACACCTGTTGACATTTAACACACACAATGACTGAAAACTACATCCATGACACTAAGGCTAGGTATCCTATCAATTTCAAGCCACCACCATAAGCAAAACGCTGCACGCAGAACGTAAACTGCACCACGCCATATCTGCACCCAAAAAATATTTTCTGACATGGAAACACTGTAATTTTTATCCACATGACATGCTGTTAATACCCTCCAAATTTCAAATGAAAAGACCAAACCGTGTCCGAGATATAACATTTTAACGTATGAGATTTTCATTCATCAGACTGGCACAGTTCTGCACCTGTTGACAATTAACACACACAACAACTGAAAACTACATCCATCATACTAAGGCTAGGTATCCTATCAATTTCAAGCCACCACCACAAGCAAAACACTGTCCGCAACACGTAAAGTGTGTCACACAATATCTCCATAAAATAAATTTTCTCTGACACGTAAAGACTATAATTCACATCTACAGGCCATGCCGTAAACAACCTCCAAATTTAAAGTAACAAGCCCAAACCGTTCCCAAGATATTCAATATGAAAGATTACTAAAATTTCCCTATCTATTCCATTATAAAAAATCTGCCCATCTTGTCCCTTCCTCATGATCAAAGATGGCTATCGAAGAATCTCATGATCAAAGAATTTGCAGGCTCATGAACAAAGATTTAAAAACCTTCTAAATCAAAAAATTGAAGGAATTGCGGTAAACCACCACCATGGTTCGACAGTATGAACCCCCCGAGTAAAACCCACCCTCATTTGACTTCCTACAACACCCATGTGTTGAGAAAATTGATTTTTTAATTGGGCCATCTTGTCCCTTGTTCACAATGCACGATCGCGATCAAAGAATCTCGCGATCAATGAATTTTCACGGTCACGATCAAAGAATTAAAACTCTTGAAATTCACAAACTATACAGAATCGTGGTAAATTACCACCATGGTTCATCAGAACAAGGCCCCCTGAGTAAAACCCACCCTCATTTGACTTCCTACGATACCCCTGGGCTGAGAAAATAGATTTTTCATCTGGATCTCACGGTCCAAAGTATTTGCATGCTTTCATGATCAAAGAAATTACGCTTTCATGAATAAAGTGAGGACGAGATGGCCAGATTTCTAAATACATCTCTGTAGCTCAGGGTGCCCTAGACTGTAAAATAAAGGTGGGTTTTGCTCATGAAACTTCACTGTCCCCATCTACATACCCAAATAATGTTATAACTATCCATGGTAGTCTAGTGCCCCTTCCCTAATAAAATATTAACATCTCTGGTAGTCTAGTGGCCCCCCAATTAAATATTTTATCCTATGTAGTACCTTGGTAGTCTAGTGCCCCACCGCCTGTATTTTCCAGATCCCTGGTGGTCTAGTGGCCCACCGAGCTGTATTGTTTATTATTAATAAATGTTTATATCCCTGGTAGTCTAATTACCCCAGCATAATTAAATAAATAATGATTTAATAATATAGCTGGTAGTCTAATAACCCCCACCATCCATCAGCCCATCAGCACCCCCTACCCTTCGCCAGCCGTTGACTGGCACAGTCCTCCTCTTGCCTCCACTGCCAGCGGCAGACTGTCTGCATTACGATGCAGTAATGCAAAGAGGGCTCAGAAGTATTTTCAGAGTGCCTCTTTGCATTACCACTCATAATGTAGACAGTCAGCTAGCCATAAATGAAGGTGGGCTGTGCCAGTTACCCGGCCTTCAGAGCGTGAGGGTGCTGAGGTGAGCTGTGATGAATGGTTGGGGAGGGTGGGGGCCACTAGACTACCAGTTATAATATAAATCATTATTTATGTCATTAAGATAAGGGGGCCAGACTACCAGGGATATAAAACATTTATTAATAATAAAACAATATAGTTCGGGAAGGACCACTAGACTACCAGGGATCTGAAACAATACAGGGGGGGGGCACTAGACTACCAGGGCAATACATAGGATAAAATATTTTATTGGGGGGCCACTAGACCACCAGGGATGCTAATGTTTTATTGGGAGGGTACTAGACTGCCAGGGATAGTTATAACATTATTTTGGGTATGCAGATGGGGCTCAACAAAGCCCTCTGAGCAAAACTCACCAAAATTTAACACTCTAGGGCACTCCTGGGCTACAAAACAGTATTATTTGATCTGGTCATCTCATTCCTCATTCGCGATGCACGATCGTGATCAAAGATTCTCACGATCAAAGAATTTGTCGGCTCGCGATCAAAGATTGTTAGCGAGCCTCAAACGAAGAATTTAAAAGCTAATAACTCTATTTTTGGACCAATTTCAATGGAACCAAAGCCATGACTTGATAGATTGGGGTCCTCCGAGTAAAATCCATTAAAGTTTTACTTCAGAAGTGACCCCTGAGTCAAGATATTTGTGTTTGTACAATTGGAAAACTGAAAACAAGATGGCGGACCTCGCGGTCAAATAATTTTTGAAATTCCTCAGGATCAAAGATTCTTGAACCATGAGGTGCAAATTCTTTGACTGCCAGGTGGGTCGAGATGGCCAGAACCTCCATTCTTTGATCACAAGATAGATATATACATTTTCCCATTGACTTACAATGGGAACTTAAAAGTGCCATAACGTTTGAATGCTTTAATATTTTTTCACCAAACAAAAAATCAGCATGTTCAGCTACCAAAGCTCTTTCAAACAAGCCATCTCACAGAGTGGCACACCACACAATGGCCATGCCAGACCACATTAAGAATGGCAAAAGGTGCCTCCAAAAATGGATAATTTTGCATTTTTCAGTACTTTCATACAGGAAGACCGGCACTCCGACCGAAATGCAATTTGGCAAATCATGAGATCTAGTGTGCCCCAATGTGTCTACCAAATGTCAGGCAAATTCACTGAACAGTTCCAAAGTTATTAATGTCCAAACTTTTGACTTTAGTATGTAACTGGCCACTCAACCCTGACTATAGTGGCATGACCGTGCCACTATAATATGTATATTTATATTTATATGTGTATGTGTGTGTGTGTATATATATATATATATATATATATATATATATATATATATTATATGTATTATAGGGCTGTGAGTCGCACCCCCATAGTTAGGGTTAAATCTTCACTTCTATGTTAAACTGAACATTTTGCACTTTAATAACTTCATAATCATTCAAGTGATTCACATGAAATGTGGCATGCCCCAACGAGGATCAAATATTTCTTGATGTGGCAAGTTTTGTTCTGGTTGAATTTGTGGGTGCGAAGATAAGAAGTGTCAAAAAAATGCAAATGATTGTTTTTTGTCAAATTCTTTGTCACTACATTACGCAAAAATTGTGTGAAATTTTGGTCTAAAGTAAATAAAGTACCGTATATAGGTCTTGGATCACAGTGGTGCCTTTTGGAGGTTTGGTGAAAGAATATTAATCCGTTTCAAAGTTATTAAATTTTTAAGTTTTCCATTATTTCCTATGGGAAACGTTATTTGTAAGGCCTGAAATAGGATTCTTGATAGTAAATGCGAATCCTCTTTCTCAAATGTGGAATCCTGTTCTGCAAATGCAGAATCCTAGTTTGTGCTGCTCCCATCATCTTGTTTTCCATTAGTGAGGGAAGCAAACTTAAATTACAAAAATAATATAGGGGGTTTGGTAAACATGGTAAAGAAAGAGGACAAGACATTCTATAGGTACATCAGTGAAAGAAGAAAAACAAGGGGGGTTTGTCAGGCTCAAAGGGGATGAAGGGGAGTGTAAGCAGGAAGACCTGTCAAAGGCAGAAGTACTGAACAAATACTTCTGTTCAGTATTCACTGAAGAGGGGGGCAGTCAGGCATCACAGCTGAGCAACAGATTTAAAGGGGGGGAGGTGGACTCCAGTCCATTCACTATGGAAAGAGTCCTGAAGGAGCTCACAAAACTGAAGGTGGACAAAGTAATGGGGCCAGATGGCATACACCTGAGGATATTAAGGGAACTGCTAAGTAAGCTAGCAGTGCCTCTGGCAGCCATGTTCACTGAGTAACTCAACACAGGAGTGGTTCCAGAGGACTGGAAGAGGGCACATGTGATCCCTCTATACAAATCTGGTAGTAGGGAGGAAGCGGGGAACTATAGACCAGTCAACCTCACCTCAGTAGTGGGGAGATCATGGAGGCACTACTCAAAGAGAGAATTGTGGTACACCTGGAATCCAATGGTGCTCAGGATCTGAGGCAACATGGATTCACAGCAGGTAGGCCATGTCAAATGAATCTGATAGATTTCTTTAACTGAGTAACAAAGGAAGTAAATTGGGGGTCGGTAGATGCAATTTGCAAAAAAAGACATTTTAGATGGCTGTTTCTTTGTCACATCATAGCAAAGAAATGGTTTGGAATTTGGGGCTGAAATTTTCAGGACTTGATGGTTTGGTGAAAATATATTACTTTGGCTTGGAGTTCTGCAGATTTAATTTTTGCTTGATTTCCCATGGGATAATATGGTAATGGAAGGTTTACAGAGTTGTTTCTTTGTCACTACACTGTTAAGTAACAGTAATTTTGCTCTGACATTTCCATGGTACAAGGGTTGTGTGCCACTGATGTGCCTTTTAGTGGTTTTGAGAAAACATATTAATTTGGTGTCAAGTTACACAGCTTTCTAATTTTGCTGTGTTTTCTATAGGATAAGATTGCAATGTAAGGTATTTTTTGATGCTGAACACTAGAGGATGGGAGCATCTGAAACATTTTGCATGGATGAGAGGCAGGGCCCAGAGGGCCCTGCACACCCACATGTATATACAGATACTATTGTGGACTGATGGGAGCAGAGGGCCCAGAGGGCCCTGCACTCCGACAGGGAAATAAGAATACAATTACAAGCTCTCTACACTTATGGATGGATGAGAGCAGAGGGTACAGAGGGCCCCTGCACTCCCACAAGCAAATAAGGCTATGATTATACTTTCTCAAAAAGTAAGAAAATTCTTTGCAAAAAAAACTTTGTTACTGCATCAGTCAGGATTACAGCAACAAAAGTTTGAAAATTAGGTGTTAGGGTTTCCAACTCTAACACCCTACCCCCACCCTCCATGCACCAACAGGTGTCAGGGGTGTGCCTTGGGTTGTCATCCCCAATGTTCCTCACCCCATACTCCTATACTGCACCTAGCTCAGCTTATTTACTCATGGAATGGGGTGAGCATTAGGACTGACAACCCCAAGGCACACCCAACATCTGTTGGTGCATGGAAGGTGGGGTGGGGAGCTATGGTTGGAAACCCTAACACCACATTTCCAAACATTTGTTGCTGTAACCATAACTGGTACATTAACAACATTTTTTGCAAAGAATTTACATTGTATATGTATAGATAGATACATATATATATAGGTAGGAAATACACTGGTCATTTATAATCCTTTTGAGTGCTTTGGACAGCAAGAAGAGGATCGAGATCATCCCATAGTTGGCTTATTTGTTCCATTACCACTCTTGAAAACAGGAATAAACAGTGCAGATTTCCATTTTTTGGGTAACTGGAAGTACTGCAGAGAGAAGTTAAACATTTTTGTGATCAGATATGCTTGTTCATAAAAAGCCATGGATTACAACTTCCTGTCAATGGTATTGCTCACCCCATCATTGTTTTTCTCAGCACTTTTTTGATACATTTTAAAGTCTCACTTTTGGAAATAGTCCTAAAACAAAATTTTGGGTGGGAAAGATCAAATTTTCTTTGCTGGTTCTAGAAAGACACTGAGCTATTTTGGTTTAGGAATAGTGAGCCAGAGTGTATAAAGGAGCTTTGATTTGTTAAAGTCTCCTTAAATCTGTTTGCAGTTTCTGTATGGTCTGAAACCTGTTTCCCATCAATAATTAACATAGTTGGGGACTTCTTGTCCCCTTTACATAAAAGTCTGTTGACATTTTCCTAGAAAATATTCCTGCTGTTCCAGTTCAGGGTTTGTCAGGTCTTACAGAATTCAGACTTACCAGTTCATACTCTCTTTTTGAATGTGTTTCTTTGCTTCTTTTACTTCTGTGGTGTATTGAAGGACCCGATTCCCTGGTCATTATTCACTCCTTATCCCTCACCTTCATTATGGCCAACAGTTTTGGGGAGAGCCAGCTATTTTAAGCACCCCTAACCTCACATTTTTGAGTGGGATAAATTGGTCACATACATTGTTAAATTCATAATTAGAAAGTCTAGGACCAAATCAACATACAGGATAAGGTCAAGATGCAGCTCCAGTCAGTTTGGGCCCCCCTATTCTTAAACAGGGTTACTTTGCTCTTTTTTGAGGATATGACTAAGATCAACCCAGAGAAGGGTCTGGATTGTTTAACTTTCCATTTACGCTGTACCAAAGTACAGTCACTTATGCTATCAAGGAGGACCTTAACATCTTTTACTCTCTCAGAGCGGATTACCAATAGCCAATCAATAAGTGTCTGCATAACAGTTTTATAATTAGTTCTGCTACATTCAGAACCCTTTTAGGTTAAGAATATACTCATAATCCTATCCCTGTGGCTATCACTGGTCTCTGAGTTCCTGTTAACAGCAAAGTCGCCAACAACTATTTTTCTTCCAATGCGATTTAATTTAATTTAATTGTTTAAAGCATCTAGTGAATGATTCCAGGCCCTTAACCAATTTCCAGGTGATATGTTGGTGGTCATAAAGAAAAGATTATCATGGCCATTAAACCAAAGTCAGTTTAGTAGGCAAACATTCACAGTCACTCAACTTGTCTATCAACTTTGGAGACCTATAAAATCATCCCTAAAGGAAATTAGGCATCCCCTGTCATGTTTTTCTATTCTGTCTTCTCTTAGTAGATTGAAACCATGGTGGGAGAAACAGCAACATCTAAATTTTTTTTTTTGGGGGGGGGGTTAGCCAGGATTCTGTCTGTGATATTGTATCAAGTTGTGCTGACTCTACCCAGGTTTCAGACTGGTTACATTTGACAGTTAAGCTTCCAGCATATAAGGAAACTCACCTGATTCTTTTGGCTGGAACCCACTCTGTTAGTCAGCCCAAGGTTTGGGTGCTAATTTCCTGATAGCAAAAGTAAAAGAATGAGAAAAACCCTGCTTGCCATCAGACAGTACAACAGACCTGTCTTTTTTATCTAATAGATTTGGGCTTGCAACTATACGCCTTACATGAAGCCTTTTAATAATGATGTGATAGTCCCCTTGATCTATTATTTGAGTCACAGACCATTACAGGGTTTTGTTTAACTCCAAAAATTGATTAGCGTTTTGCTCATAAAAGTGCTAAAACATTGTGAAATGCATAGCACTTGCCTCACTGTGTTTAACAAACATAACACTTCTAGAAAACCTATATAAATACTTTCTGTACAGTTAGCATTGTCCCAAGAAAAAAAATACAAATCAATTATTTAAAACCCTGCATTAGAGTGACAGAGGGATTGGCAATCTAGTTTTGATCATTGTATGTTATTGTGATTTTAATAACCTGATTGTTAAAGGTTAATGTATCACTATTGTTAATGTAAGTTTTATACTGTGTTGTTAGTAATGTTAAGTATGCCCCAAGGCTACATTGAAAACTAACCATTGGTTCAATGTATTTGTCCTGGTATGATTATATGAAATGAGAACTTGAGAGGTACCATTGTGATATGGTAATGAGACAGGTTATCTGGTTTAATCAAAAGGGAATGAGGTTGTTACTGTGTTGGGAGTTTCACCTTTTGTTTTTGAGAAATAAAATACAGAGTATAATTTCCATCTGTAGTATAATTCAGATAATTCAAGACTGTATAATGACTTACCCACATTTTCTGAGACAAACTTCCTAGTGTAAGAGGAAAATACATTTATCAATTTATTTAAACATTTTCTAAATAGGAAAACACCATGAGATGCAGCTCCTTGTTTTTGGGGGGTGGGGGTCCTGAGGAGACAGCAGCAAAATTCCTTTGCTGTACAGGTATTAAAATGCATGCTTATGTTGCATGTAATTGAGAATAGTTTTCATGATTGTGTTATTCTGTGGCATTTCTGATCTTCTCCCTACACATCTAGAATTCTATGGATCATAGCTGATAAGATTGTATACTGTCTTACTTTATCTTTGTGATTTTTGTCAAAATGAAAAATAAAATGTTAAAATGAGAAATGGAGGCAATCAAAAAACCCTCTCCCCCTGCTGTTTTTTGAATCCCAAATTGTTCTGATGTTTTATAAATAATCCAGAATGCAACATGCTAATTTTTAAGACCAAATCTAGCAGTAGACTCTCACCTCAGCTCATTATAGTAGGTTTAAATCAAAAGCAGCATATGATGTGACTCATTGGCTGGTACCTTGATGTTTGTAACCATGCTTGCACACACTACAATCTGAAATCTGGAAACCAAAGTCTCCCATTCAAATCAAGGTTCTAACAAACCACAAACATTTGCAATTGAAAAGCAGCCATGTGTTGAGCAGCAGTGACCTGATAAGGAGTACTGAATTCTGATGTCATTTATGCTTTTTTTTAAACACAATTTGTATTTTATTGCAATGCAGCATTTTTTGTTACCTGAACTAAACAATTTGATAAAACATGGAGCCTCTGACTACACTTTCAGCCTGGATTGCTACAGATATCATGCTTTTTCAGTTTTTGCCTCTATGAGGGGGAGCTGACCCCTTTCTGCAGCAACCAGATCCTGCACCAGCTGTATGTGTGTAAACCCAGACCAGTTCACCATCTTTATCTGCCACCAAGGCATGGCCACTGCTATCACAGCTCCTATATTTTACAAAATCAGAAAGACATCTTACTGGCAAAATTAAGGGATTTCCACAAAGAAATCTGTCTCATCTCCATGGCACGCCACACCCACATCAGTAATCTTGAGAAGTAGCAAGATGAGATCTATGACCAGCTTGTGACCACCGACTGGCAGGTAGATACTACTGAGCAGGTGATTGTACAGATTCATCTTGCACTACAGGCACTGCAGGATCAGGTGGAGGATGTAGAGGCTCATAACCACTGCAACAACATCTGAACCTATGGCCTCCCACTGGGATTGGATGGCAGATATATGTTCCCCTTTCTCCAGCAGCTTCTAAACACTGCAGTGGATATCCCTGCTGACCTTGAACTAGAATCTGTGTGGTGGCATTGGGTTCTTGATCCAAAACCCACAACACTGGAGGATAAGCAGTGGCCATTGGTGCTATGATTCCTCTGGTACACTGACAAAGAAGAATACTGTCATAAAGCATGATAAGTCAGAGCAATTAAATACCAGAGCACCAGACTGTGGTATTTTTTTTATTATTTTCTTTCTGCCATGATGGTATGCAGCCTCCAATAACAAAAAAAAACTGCACTCTGTGTGCTATGATGGGATGCAACACCTATCAGGTGGTTTAACAACAGCTCACCTCAAAACAATAACTGCCTCACTGCCCAGCACTGATATAAAGGTGTGCAACAAGTATAGGTCATAAGAATAAAATATCAGCACACATATATTCATCCAATTATATTTATTAAGCATCTCTTGAACATCTTTTCTTGTTCAGTACAAGAAAAAAAGTGTGCAAAAAGTGCAATACAAAAGTCCTTAATTGGATATTTATACAACAAACAACCATGATGGTACATAGAAAGGCCTACATACCAACAATGAACACCCTGAGAACCAAGAATGTCAAATTCTGTACATTGCATTGTATCAAAATGACTGCCTACTTCACAGAGGGAATCCAGACCATTGAAACAGCCAGAGCTGTGATTGTGGAGCTAAAATATAGGGGCGACCTGATCTCCCTTCCTCATAGATCTGTGCCCCACCTACCCTGGTTGCAAAACTGTCACATTGACTATAGATCATGGCCTCTGGAAAACAGCAATGTCACAGACAAGGAGTAACCACATTAAAGCAAATTGTTGTAGGACTTAAACAAGTGCAGAAGGTTCAGAGTCGTGCACCCTCTATACCATGGCTGATACATGTACTGACTGAACAGCCTTTTTGTTAAACAAAATAATTCCCAGCATTTGTGGACAGTGGAAACCTAAGTCTCACAGTTGCATGTGCAGAATAAGTTTAATGTGGCAAGAAGTGCCAGAAAATATGCCCTGCAGTCCCAGTGCCTTCATCAGGCTTGTATATGTGTGTGTGTGTATATATATATATATATATATATATATATATATATATACTGTATATATATATATATCACAAAGGTGTGTACAAGTCAGGAAGTCATTGATTTCAAATATCGTGTCATCTTTCACAGATATTCTGCCTGTATTGGCATAATGGCACACATTACTTCAGCTACATTTGAATAATCCTTTTGACTTATTTGTAAGCCAGTTACTCCCACTCTTGGTATTTGGTGGTAGAGTAAAGTGGCTATTAGTAATTCTATCCCCAATACTTCTCCCCTTGCTGAATGTAACTCTAGGTTTCTATGTCATTTGTTCCTTTAATAGGGGGTCAGTACATAGGATAGACCAGAACTTGTGAACAAGACATCCCCCCCCCCACAAACACACACTTTACCAGCTACAGGATTAAACTCAGTCACAAAAGTAACTACATCTTTTTTTATTGATGCATTGCCGCAGTCCTCTCCATTCCCCCTTCTTCTGTCCATTGGGTCAAAAGGTCACATCTGTTTCATGCATTTACTTTTTCAAAAGCTTTGCCTGTGCTTGGCAGAATTCAAAATTCTCCCAGTCTCATAATGAAAGTAATACAAAAGGGCACTAGGAACAAAGAAATCAAAAATTTCAAGCTTAATTTAACTTCCACCCCTAGCTTCCCTACCTCATTCTTCAAGGCTAAAGTGATGGACGATGAGGTGGATGAAGGAAGAATAAACAGTCAAGAAGACAAGCCAGGGAGGACTGGGGAAAAGTTTACAACAGGTTGATGATAGACTGATATTGAATAATGACTTTTTGGAAGTGTTTGAGAACTTGGATAAAACAGTGGGAGACCTTCATGAATCCATTGGAGCAATTTATCAGGATGATGCTGTGGGACACCAACAATAAATTGATCTTGAGTCAAACACCAAGAAGAAAAATAACCTCCTAGGCTCAGTATACCAGAGATAAGCATGATCAATCTAGCTACCCCAATTATGAGCCCAGAACATACACCACACCAGATATTGACTAGATCTCAAAGGATCTATTAATTGCTTTTAAAGATCCTTATATGGCTAACATTATGTTATTCAAACAGTTAATAAATATTAAACAAGAACTGACATTTTTTAAGGTGTTTGCATAGAGAATAGGAACATTTAAGGTGTTTGCATAGAGAATAGGAACATTTTAAGTATTTCAAAAAATTTTGATTTTGACAACAGTATAAAAAAGAATGACAAAGAGCTTAGGATTGAACAGAGGATAGAAGAAAGGTTAGATGAACAACTGGTAGAGCAGATAAGGAGGGGGGAAGTAATAAGTACAAGGATAACTACATCAAAAGTACAGATATGTCTTATGATCAAAAACTAATAATGCTACCTCATAAAGAATTCAGATTTGATAGTATAAGTAAAGAGCTAAAAAAAGAGAATGCTACAGTTTTGGAAAAATGGGTAAGGCAGGAACAGAGGGATAAAATGAGTAAACCTTTAGAATTACATCAAGGCAGCTACGACAATTTTAAAAATAAAGATGTTGCCACTATAAAACAGAAGTCTAATAGTAGTGTAAATAGCATGTCTCAAGAAGAGGAAAAAAAACTAAAGGGGAAAAAACAAAGTAGAAAATAACAAAATAGTCAAAGGAAAGGATCTAGAGAATAGAAACAAAACTAAGACATGGACACATAAACCTAGTAAGGAAAGCAAAACATTTAAAGGGAAACAAAAAGAGTCAAAATTCTAACCCACAGATTGGCCAGATAGAATCCTATAAGACTAAAAAAAATCAGGATAAGGGTAAGAAAGAAAAATAAATTGAAACAGTAGAAGTTATTGAAAGTAAAAACAGTAATTTCAAAAATTGTGAAATGCAAACCAGTAAAATGGAGGCTATAGAGATTTTGGAGGAGTTCAGGAAATTTCTGTGAAAAACTAGGGATATAGACTTTGTAATGTCACTGCCTAAATTAGGGATAATTCCTAATGAGCCAGAGATAGAACTGAATGTACTGTAGCTCTCAAAAATATCATATCCAATACTCTAGAAGAAAACAGAAACTTGGTAGACCACCTAAGTGTGATTAGACCTATACCAGGCTCAGAACTAGTGCTCTTGCTTTCTAATCATTATCTTATATTAAAAACCATTCAGAATAAGAAGACCAGAATAAACCAACTAGGCCTGGTAATGGATAAAATAATCATTATGAGAGATATGTTCCTAGAATACTATGAGACAAGTAAAAAGGCAAGGAGCAAAAAAGTCTATGCTTATTATCTGCCTTTGGTTTAGAACAACTAAATAAGGAGAACTCAAAAAATCTAAAAGCAAGAATAGGTGAAATACTTATTATGTATTATGAAAATATAAAATATAAGTATTATGAAAATACCAAATTTGAGTACATTGATCATGAAAGCAGTAAGATGGGAATTTAATGGACAAATTACAATATGGATTAATAACTTTGATGTATGTGAGCAAATATTGTCTAGGGCCCATTAACTGGATTATTTGGGTATCTACATCTATAGTGACACTAATATCTCTGCCAAGTAATTTATTGAATTCTTGCCCATGAACCTATATGGTCCACACATCTAATAAATTAGCTGTTTTTGAAAATACAGTTGACAACTGACTCTTTATTAAGTCCACTAGGAGAAAAAACAGAAAAAAACAAGAATGGAACAAAAATTCTCACTTCACCTGATAAAAAGTTTAACCTAATGACTTAAATAGTTTCAGGACTTGAGAATAAATTAATAGATGGATAATTTGTGAAATACATAAATAATTTTTGAATGTACAGTATATGTATACAGGAGACATGACTAGTTAATGATATACAGATAAGTGGATATAAATCTCATTATAAACCAGCCAAGAAATTGAAAATATGTGGGAGATGCTCAGGAGGTTTATTAACACTATGGAAGCTGGGAGGTAAGATAGAAACCCAAGCAATAGAAACTGGAAATAATATTATACCAGGCATTAAAAGTTGGTTAAAGAACCAGGTACTATTATTTTTAGAAAATGAGCTTTTTATTTGCTGGGTTCTGATTGGCTTGTACCCCTGCCAAGAGTGTACATTAACTTTCAATAGATGTCCAGCAAATAAAAAAATGCCACTCACCTGACCCCATCACCACCTAAGGTATCCTTTTGCCCAATCTGCTTGCTCATTGGCCAAAACATCCTCACTGAACTTGAAATCACCACCATTTTCCCCTCACTCTGTGAGTGTTACTGCCCCCCAATACTTCCTAGGTAAGTGCCAGCCCCCCATGACAGAAGCCCCCCCAGCACTGTCACTATCCCACAAACTGCCTTTTCCCTTTAGTAACACAAATATTATATGGCCATGGCAGTTTTCTAAAGTCCCTTCTGTTCTGCTAAAGAGCAAGCCCTCTAATGTCACCTGCTTCAGTTTGGACATCCTACCTTATGATTCGTTTACAGTGACCAATCAAACAGGAACACTAAAAGGTAATTAAAAAAAAAAGAAAGTAAAGTTCATGTGCGGTCATCTGTCCATATGTGTCTGCTTCCTAATGGTAAAGGCTGCTACTTCTTCAAGCTCACACTAGCTGAACAGCAACTCCGTCCTGCACCCGTGCACCTACCCGCTGGAGCCAAACACAAGCAACTTCAAAGGTTTTTGAAAAAAAAAATCACCCTATGTGACTAGCAGACACTCCATTTTCACACAGATCTCACTGGCAATCACACTCTACATTCTCTGATCCACCATCCTGCTGTATTCCTGACCACTGCCTGCCTGATCTCCCTCAAGGCACACAAAATAGAAAAGGGACACAGAACCGAGCAGTTTACTTTTAATAAAGAATCCAACTTAAAAAAAAATCTTATTGCTTAAAATACAGCTGCTTACCAATGCATGGACTCTCAGTCCCACTCCAGCACTTAATCTGTTCATTCTCTGGTATGGATTTAGAGAACATAGCAAACATAAAAAATGTACCTCTCTCTGCAGCCCATTTTATTATCAGAGGCTAGATTTACCTCAGAATTGGAGTTGTTCATGCAGAAGGAAACAAAAGTGACTGGGGAAGAAAAGAAAGCCATACAATCAGGCTCTCCTAAACTGCAACACCCTCTACTGGCAAGTGTACCAGTAGAGTGACTATTTTACAAGGAAATCATTTTTATTCCTTTTAGTATTAATTTGATATGTTTTGAATCTTTAATTTCATTTTTACTAAAAATGTTACTGATAGCCCATTTTCTAAGCACAATAATACCCTCCGGAGTGGGCATATGGGAAATACCAGACCTTCTATGGGCTATAAGGCCCTCTGCCTGAAGCATTGGGCCTCATTACACCCCTGGACAGTCTGGTATTGCCCAATGATGCCCACTCTGTTGGGTATTATTGCTTGCTTAACATCTACCTCCGTCTGATTAAAAATGATATAGACAATGATGAACAAATTATTATTTTGGGTAAGATTATAGATGAATGCTCCAGTAACAATCCTGGTGTTGGAATAGTTTTGTAGCAGGAGACTTTAATTCTAGGGTTAGTCATCATGTGGAGTTATCTGAGGATATCTTGGATTTTAATATAATTAATGGAATAAATAATATAGCTCCACAAAGAAATGTGTGAAACAAAATTACAATGGCTGGGGTAGAAAGTTATGCACAAATATGGAAATAGAAACTTTCTACTGGTAAATGGTAGGACAACATCAGATATAGTGGGACATTTTACATATATGAGTTCACTAGGGGCTTAAATTATTGACCTAATATGTATTAATAAGGACATGTTACCATATTGTTAGGATATGAAAGGGAAAGTTATGTCCAAAAGCCCACACTCTCCCCAAGAAATAGAACCTGGATCCTTTAGAATTAATTGGGTTAAAACAAAGGAAGGAGAACCATGTATAACAAGAAGTAAAAAAATAAATCAAGTGGGCCTTAATTGATGATAAAAACTTGCTGACAATACTAGAGGATGGAGGAGTAGCAGGAGACCTTACAAACTTGTAAACTAGAGAAGGGGATTTAGAGTGTTTAAAAAAAATTGAGGCCATAATATTAAAAGTGGCACATATTGTAACAAAAGAAACAGAAAAAAGTAAGAAAAGTGGAGCCCCATAGTATAAGAAACAATGCAAAGATTTGAAGAAGGAATTAAACAGGCAATTAAGAATAGTGAGGTGGACACCTAATAATGAGAACAAAAAAGTATTAAACAAGTTGAGAAAAAATATAACACACTCATAAAATATAAGAAAGAGAAACAGGGCTATAATATGGAAGGAATTTGAGAAAACAATCTGGGGAAAAGATACAAGGAAATTTTGGAAAATGGTGACAAAGGGATGTGGGGAATATTCTGAGGAGCTTGATGCTTACATAAAGCCTAGGAGATGGGTAGAACATTTTTGAAATTATTTTTTGATTCTCAGGTGGATTCAAATAATATTTCACCAATTGAGTGAGACTCTGCACAGTTGTAGCTCCCACTGATGTACCAAAGTGCTTGTGCAAAGTTTATTTCTGTTAATTTGGTGTAACTAACTGAGCCCTGCTGTAATCCTTACACAGGAAGAGGGATTTGTGGTCCAAATTCATTTTTAAACATTACAGTGACACTTCAGTGCTTTTATTCTGTGTTTCAGGTGGGTGCTTCTTTTAACAGCACTACGATATCTGAAGCAGCTTACAGAGCTTCAGCTCTGTCATTAATTGCTTAGAATTTCAGGGTGGGGATACTATATAATTGAAGCCTACAGTGAGCAGGGTGAGCTCGGGCAGGGCGAAGATGCTCACAAAGACACGTGCATTTCCGTGCGTGTTTAGCGTTGTTTAAGTATAAGAGGGGGTCTCTAGCAAAGCAGTTATAAACACAAATCCTCTGTAGTCAAGGACGGTTCTATGATCACTCAGCTTGTAGGTAATATCAGGGGCTACAAGACATCAGGTTCATATTGTTTGCTGTATTTCTTAAAGTACTCGGCCAATAGAGATCCTGCCCTGCACTTTTAAGTATCATTATAAAGCACTAAAATTAAATATTTGCTCTAGGAAGAAGACTATAGAATAAGTAGTTAACATGTATATGCTTTTATCTGATTTCAGCCTGTGTTTTCTTTGTTTGTGATACCATTTCTAGTAGCTCAGAGTTGCTGAAAGCTCAGTCAGAAACAACAAAGAACTAACAACGTCTGTCTTTAAAATCTTTAATGTTGTCTACTGTGGTGAAAGTAATTTGAAAAATTATCACATTTTGGGTTAAAATTAAAATATTAAATTATTATTTCTGGAAAACAGTACATAATACTATCAACAGACTTCTTCTTCTTTGGAATTTGGAACTTTGTTTCTAAAACTTAATCAGGAAGTTGAGTCTTCTCTGGGTATCTTAAGAACTATAATTACCAAATCTGGAATTATTTTTTCACACCTCTTTTCTTGTTTCCTTGTTTGTGACTTTAACAACTGTAGGATAGATACCATGGAAACATTCATACAAACCAAAAATGGTGAAAAAGCTATACAATGTAAAACATGCAACATATATATGATAGTACCTGATTATCCATTAGACAACTTATTTACATGTACTAAATATCTTGATAATCATGAAATGTCAGTCCTTTTAGAGCAGTTTAATAAAAGGATAAGTGAAATTGAGACAAGTCAGAAGGATGTGGCATCTCACTTTCAAGTACGACTTCAAACTGACATATACCAATTTAACTCTATTACTACACCTGTACTAAAAAATAAAACCTGCACTGATGTTCTTGCACCTATAAATAATACCCCTCCAGCTAAAAAAAGGGGAAGGGAAGAAGAAGAAAGTACTGACCCTGAGGATGCTTGGTATCAAGTCCAACACTTGAAACATCAAAAAAAAAGGGGGAAGGAAAGCCAAACAATTCAACCTTGAAATCACTAACTCATTTGACCCCCTAAATTTAGACATCACTCAAGAAGAGTCAATAGTTATGACTACTTCTGTTAAGAAAGTGATAATATCAGACTGTACTACACTATCATATAATGAAAATCAATCTACCTGCGGAAAACAACAACTCGAGAAAACCAAACAACTGGATTCCCAACAGTGTGAGCTTTTCTAAACATGATTCTTCTAGCCCCAATCCAAACAGGCTTTACTTCAGGCATGTTGAGATGAATTTGACAGAGAAAGTGGCAGTTATTTCACTACGCACTCTCAGTTTTGAGGAGGAGAACTGAGAAGCAGGGGAGTAGTGTTTATATCTTATTTAGAAAAGGTATGATGTCATTGCCTGTATCTGCTCCCTTTCCAGTCCATTTTACTGTGTAAAGCTGCTGGCGTGGTGTTTTCTCTTCTCTGCTGTGTTTTGTTTTTTCAGGACGGATAGTGTCTCTACCCCCGCCCAGTTTGATTTGTACCCTCGGTGAGAACTATATAGTCTGGAGAGGAGAAGCTGGAGAGTTACTGACTGCTCTGTGTTGAAATTCTATTGAATTGAGAGAGAGGGGATTATTAATCCATCCCGGTGATTTTTACGCAGCAGTCAGTCGGACGGGTGAGAAGAAGAAAGCTAAACATCAACGCCTCTATGATTGGTGGAGTCCGTCATCTGAATTTTATATCTGTCTACAACCTGTTAAAAACTGACAAAGTTAAGTGATTTTGTATACAGACTGACACAGACTTGCACAGTTTTTAAATTTTATTTTATTTTTATATCTTTGCTTTTTTTAGAAAAGATTTGTAAGGCTATAGAGTGTGTTTTTGAAATCACTTATATATTGGTAGAGATTTTAGGCTTTGATTTTATATATATTTTGGTTTTTTCTTTATTTTTTCCTTTTGGTTTGTAATTCGCGACATATGTTAATGAGGGGAGGTTCCATAGACGTATAAAGAGCATGTGCATCTCGCAGTAATTCATTCATTCATTTATCTGCCTGTTCTGAAGCATGTGCATTGTTATTCATGCTGTTTTGTACTGCTCTGAGCTGTTTTGTGATTTCTTGCTCCATTTTAATTGCTTTGAAGCACTATAGTCAAATTTGTGAATACAACTGCAACTGTAAGTGCGCTGATTAAGCTGTTCCGTGTCATCATTGTATTTTTTTGGGTTTGAGTTTCCATCTGTATGTATTGAAAGTGTGAGCATATTCTTGAAGGTGCTCTACCTTGTGTGGGGAAGGAAAGCTTACATCTAAGTGCAAGAGTAAGTGTTTTATCTACACTATCATTTTACTCTACTGCTAACATATTTCAGTGTAAAGTGCTATTCTCTAAAGCCCATTTTTTATTGTTTTATCTCCCCTTTTTTGTTCTAAATTCTTAAAATGGAGTTAGAGGTTTAGATGGTCATTTTACTGGTATTTTTCTTATATTGGCTAATACTATTGTAATCATTGCACATATTCCTTTTGTGACCCTGTGTTTTTTTAGACTGTTTACCCACATCTTACTGTGTTCTTATGTTGTTGTTATTTGTTATCTGGTTGTTAACTGACTGATTCTTGTTTTATTGGGGAAGTTCTTACTTCTTATAAGTTTTTTTTCCCTTTGTTTTAGTGTGTTTAACACTTGGGGAAAACTACTATCAGAATTACTATCAAATCAGCAACACAGTGAATTGCAGCGTTAAGTGGATAATTGGATACCATCTAGTGTGTTTAACATTTGGGAAAAATCACTATCCAAATTACCATGCAGTTAGCAACCCTGTGAACTGCAACACCAAGTGGATAATTGGTTACCATCTCTGCTGTGTCTCCATTCTGGATTTGCTGAACATACAATTATACGACTACTTGACTTCCTGATTGCTTGGATATTTGATTTATGTTTTTTTTCAGTTGTTGCTGATATCTCTGAAGTTTTTATAAAAACCATCAACCCAAATAAGACTGAGAACGAACAAATGAAGTTTTGAGATCTATAAGGGTGTGAAGATTGAGAAGATTTGTATCTCTGTTTTAGATTTCTCTGTTTAGTTTAGTTTATTTGGATTTTTTTTGTGTGTGCTGTCAGAAGTTTAAAAAAAAAAGGGGGTCCCAAAGTTAAAATGAAGAAGGTTTTGAAAACCTATGGGAAAAAGGGGCCTAATAAAAGGATAAAAGGATTAAAACTAGTGGAGAAGGTCCCAATAGGGTTAAATAAAAAAAAACACCATTTTTTTAAATCACCAATTAATCAGATAGAGTTAAGAAATAATAAAATAATAAAACCCTTTGCTCTTAAAGTGACTTCATCTCCAGTAGGGTCTGGATCTCAAGAGTCCCAGTTATCTATGCATCCATTGTTAAGAAAAATCAGAAGCCTAGAAGAAATCTCTGAGAAGTATACAAATCGAAATCAACCATGCTTGAGAGGTGAAGTAATAAGGAGATCATTAGAATTTATATCAGAGAATCAATGTGTGAAAAACTTATCAGCTGTAGCTCCAGAATTACATTTGTCTGAACTTATAGGGGGAGGCCTTAATTATGTGTCAAAAAACATCCAGAATTTGGATAATTGTCAATCCCCAGTTTTGAATGATGGCAATAAATTAAAAAGTGTCTCTGATGAAGTAAGATCTGTAAAACCAATTTCAAAGTGCCAGGAAATTATTAAAGGAGTTAAAAGCATTAATCTACCTGACTTACAACTTACAAAAAGTAGATCTTTTTTAAAAGATTTTGATTCCTTTTTGTCTCATTTTACCCAGCTTGGCACTGTAGATGGGAAATTAATAACTGATAATATAAAGAAACCATCGCTGCTGGGTGAAGGTGGACATAGCTATATACATTTGAAAGATAAAGATAAAGTTCCTTCTTGTGGCAAAAATGATGAGTTTATTGGTGCAGAAAATGGAAATTTAATATCTAAACTAAATGATTTAAAAAAATAAATCAATTTTGGTAATACCCAGCTTTTGGAATTGGTTACTATTGTTAGGACACTTGTTGATTTCTATGTTTCTGATAAAGAAAATTGTAGCTGTCATAGAGCTGTTACGAAAACACAGGTTGCAGCAATAGAAACAGCCATAGAAATAGAAATAGAAATAGAAATAGAAAAAAAATGTAGCTCCAAATCAATCTAACCTTATTAAATTCCCAAAAGCTAAGATCAACAAAGGGAAAATTGATAAGTACAATAAATTAGAAACTCAAATGGAGCAGAGTATAAAATCAATTACTGACTCAATCTCAAAAAAGAGGTTAAAGAAATCAACTTATTGATAAGGGACCTTAAGGAAAGGAAAATGCAATTAAAGGAAAAAGCTAGGAAGTCTGGCAATGGAAACAATAAAATAGATTATTTAGGAAGAAAAAAAATATTGTGAGGGAAGTTTGTCCCATGGATTTATTTAAATAAAGGGCAATATAAATCAAACAGATATTGTAACCATAGCCAAACATAAAACTCAGATGTTACAGAAGAAGGTTGAGATTGACAAAAAAGCAAAAATGTGTGGAGTGCATTTTAGAAATCTAAGTAACAAAACTATTGGGCCAGAAAAAGAGGTTAAGGCTAACTTATTAGAAACAAGGGAGGAAAAGAAAGAATGGCTGATTATGATAGGAGTCCTATCACCTACTCTATTTATAAAAGGACTTCCTAAAGTTAAATCAGAAAATAATTATATCCTTAAGCTCACAATTTATAATTTGATTAGAGGTTTTATGGGGAACAAATTTAGCTGGCAGGACATCAAATATGTCTATAGATATTTTGCTAGTCCCTATAAAGGTTGGGTTTGTGTGGTTTTCAATGTAGATAAAAGGAGAAAACTAATGGATATGAAAGGAAAATTCTTGGATGTTGGGTTATATTTGGATGCAACAATGACATTGACCTCAGATAGAGATTTAGACATAGAAACATCTAAAAACTGTGTAGACAAGAATGGTGGAATGGGTGGTTTCCATGGCCTGAAACAGCCTCGGATAACTGCTTATATGATGCCAAATGAAATTGTTCATAGCCTAAAGGGGGACAAAGAAGAAATAGTAATGATAAGAGGTAGAAAACAACTTGGTATAAGAATAAATAGTAGTATAATTTTAGAGGATGAGGTCTCCATGGAAACTTATATTTCTTCAGATAAGAGCAATACCATAATCAGAATTGAAAGTCTAGCCTCAACTATAAGCAGTTTTGCTGAAACAAATTGACTGCATACTAGAGGGAAGTTAAGGAATAAGATTACCTTTCTTAGTTGCAATATAGCAGGATTGAAGAGTAAATTGTTAGATAAAGATTGTATAAGATGGTTAAGACAATTTTCCATTATACTGCTTCAAGAGACATGGATGCAAAATTCTAATAAACAAATAATAGAATGGTTTAATATTTGGTCTTCCCCTGCTCATAGGGAAGAAAAATTGGATGGTTAAAAGGTGGTCTGCTTATTCTGATAGATACTAGTCTAAATTATAAGTTAATTGAGGTTGGTTCTTATAATATTTTTTTTATTTATCTAGTGATT
The DNA here is from genome assembly GCA_016271365.2 of Neoceratodus forsteri. NCBI lineage: Eukaryota > Metazoa > Chordata > Ceratodontiformes > Ceratodontidae > Neoceratodus > Neoceratodus forsteri. The sequence continues at coordinate 731,788,077 of CM028129.1, read as the reverse complement.
GCTGATGAGAGCAATGTTTTGATACTGTATAATGTGTATATTCCCCCTGGTCTTAAACTGTCTGATTTTTCAGAAAGTGACTAAAAGGTTAGAGGCTAACTTGGAGTCTATAAAATTTAGATTTCCAGGGAGTAAATTATTATTAGCAGGGGACTTCAATGCCCATATTGGAGATCAATTAGAGGGACAAAAATAAAATGGAGATTAGATGATGTTTTTAACATCCCTATAAGGGGCTCAAAAGATAAGAGGGTAACAATCCAAGGAAAATCTATCTTACAACTTTTTGATAAGTTTTGCCTAAGAGTCCTGAATGGGCGCACTAGGGGAGACTGGCAGGGAGAATACACTTTTCCCACAAGAAATGGTGGAGCTGTTTTAGATTTATGTGTTATAGAGCCAAATGAATATAGAATGGTTAATAAAATGTGAAGTATTAAAAATGTGGGACAGTGACCATTTTCCAGTATTGTGCACACTGTATACAGCTTTCAAAATTAGAAAAATAAATACTAAGGAGGAAATTATAGCAGATCAACATATGTGCATTAAGTATGGGGAAAAATCCAATGGAATGAGTTTTCTAAGGTAACTTTAGAGGATATAATTATGAGAGAGAAACTACAATATAATATAAGTAGTATTTTAGTGTTTAATAAGGGAGAAGGAGAGGATATAATAAAAAGATTTGATGTGTTACTTAAGTCTTGTCAGGATGAATTAGGTGCTTATGAGAGACCAAAAAGAAGTTATATGATTAATACTGAGAAACCATGGTTTGATATTGAATGTTATAATCTTAGAAAAGAAATTTAAAAAGTTGGGAAAACTAGATCAAGCCTGCCTTCTGGCTCAGTACTGGGAGCTTTAAAAAAATTGAGAAATGAGTATAGGAAGTTATTAGTTCATAAAAAGAAACTATATAAAATAAAAATATGGGAACAACTTCAAGACTGTATATTTAGAAAAGATTCTAGGGCTTTTTGGAATATGGTGGCCATTGGTTATAATGACAATGATGTACGTTATAATATATTTGGATTAATCAGTGCGGAGAAATGGGTCTCTCATTTTAATAAAGTATATAGGAATACGAGTGGTGTCCTAGGTAGCCATCATAAAATGTTAAGTTCTGGCAAATCTTTCATAGATGAAAATCTTTTGGGGTTTTCTGTGAAGGAGGTTGAAATGGCCATTCGAGCTCAAAAAAGAAATAAGGCAGCAGGGGTTGATGGCCGTCCGGCTGAGATTTTCTTAATTAACCCAGAATTTTGGGCTAGTATTCTTACCCCAGTTTTTTGTGCAATTTGTTCTCAGCTGAAACTTCTATTGGACTGGAATAAAGGTATTATTGTCCCATTGTATAAAAAGGGGGACAAAAAAGATACCAAAAATTACAGGCCTATTACACTTCTCCCTGTAGTTCAAAAAGTATTTGCTAGATTAATCCTTTCAAGATTGGAGTTATGGGTTGCAGAAAGAAAGCTGCTTTCTAAATTTCAATGTGGGTTTAAAAGAAAATGTAGCTCTTTTGATCTTTTATTTACTTTTAATTATTTGGTAGATAAGTATGTTCACTATAAAAAGGGCCCCCTCTGTTTGGCTTTTTTAGATATAAGTGCTGCCTTTGATTCAGTAAATAGCTGGAAACTGTGGGATATATTGGCAAAATTTGATATCGCCCCTCATTTTTTATCCATCTTAAAACTTCTACATCAAGATACAGTAGCAATGGTATGATTTGGAAGGGATGGTGCCTTGTCTAAAGAAATATCCATAACCAAGGGAGTAAAGCAAGGCTGCTTACTCATGCCTATTCTATTTAATTTGTATATAGAAACACTTATTATTATTTCAAGAATAGATACATTTGCCCCTACTATAAATAATGAAAAAAATTCAGATACTACTTTATGCTGATGATGCAATTATTATTTCCCAGACACCATTAGGTCTTAGACGAGGTTTAATTAATATTATGGATTCATTATTTGATTTAGATCTTGAGTTAAATATAGAGAAATCCAAAGTTCTAATATTGGGAAAACCTAAATTGAAGAAAGATTTTTGGAATATCACTGGGAATAAATTTGAAGTGGTCCAAGAATTTAATTATCTTGGAATAAAAATTGATTCTAAGTGGTCATGGAAACCTCTTTTTTCTAATATTAAAAATAACTCATATAAATCGATGGGAGCCATAATAAATGTTGCAAATACATTTGCAAATAACTCTTTTTTGGCCCTTAAAAGAACTTTTGAGGCAAAATTATTGTCTCAAACACTCTATGGTTCTGAAATTTGGGGTTTATCTTTGCTTCTGAGGAAGCTAAATATTGAATATATTCAAAATCAATTTTTGAAAATAACTTTAAATTTACCACGAGATACTTCTTCTTCTTTTCTCAGACTTGAATCAGGCTTGCTTTCTATTAACATTAAAATATTGCTAAGGGTGACAAATTACTGGGGAAAGATAATTCAAATGGATAGTGAAAGATTACCCAAAATGTGTTGGTTAGAATTCTATAAAAATGTATGTGATTTGGTTCTGAGAAATTGTTGGTTTCCTAATTTAAATGATATTTTAAAAAGTATAGACTGTGGAGACCTATGGTCCACTTTTATATTAAACTCACCCTTAACCTATTTGAATAGTGTTAAACAAAGGATTAAAGATGTAGCTATTCAAACAGATTTTAGTACTATCCATGATTTAGATTCTTTGGGGTTATATTCAAATATCAAGTTGACTTGAGGTCAAGAAAAATGCCTTGCTTTATGTGACAATAAATTACATAGAAATATACTTTGTAAAGTAAGATTAGCTTGTATGGGAAATACTTATCATAACATTAACAACTGTTTCTATAAAATGAAAAATGGAGGTTGTTCATGCCTGAATATTTCTAATCCAAGGATTTTGCACATATTATTTGATTGTGAAAGCTGGTCAGAATGAAGGACAAATTACATCAAGGCTCTCCTTTCTAAATTTATGGCTGGGATAGATGAATATTACACAAATCAAATTTTAAAAATGGAGTCAATTAAACTGATGTTTGGCTTGGCCAAATTTTTTCTAGCTAGATAGTGAATGTTTAATAGTATTTTGTATTGTTGATAAATTATTTTGTCTTAAAGATTATGATCCTCTGTTAATTTATAAGTGTAACAAATTGTACTGATTTTAATATTCTTTTTCTAATAAATTGAACTGAACTGAATCTACCTGCATGAATCAGAATATTAATTTAGACCCACTCTTAATATCTTTTGATACTACTTCTATCATTCCATAGCAAGTTGAGCAAAATATGGAAATCCAGGTTTCTCAGACTAATGAATCTGAAATATATGTCTTAGGTGACTCTATAATTAAAGGACTTGACCATGCGATATGCAACACAGACAAAGCACATCGTACTCTATCATGTTTTAGGGGTGCTCAAATATCAGATATTACAAAAATGATTAATGATATTGTTTCTGAAAAAAATCCTAAAAAATTAGTTTTAATTCATGCAGGAGCCAATAATGTTCTACACCAAAATCCTCAACAAATCAAGCAGGAATTTGTTAATTTAACAAACAAGCTGGTAGATTTGGGCTGTGACATTTTATTTTCTGAAATACTTCCAATTCCTAGAGCAACATACAAACAAAACTGTACATTGAAAGAAACAAACAGTTGGCTCAGACAATGGTGCCTGAGGCAAAATCTTAAATGTATAACACATTGGGAAGAATACAATGGAAACTATGACATGTACAGTCAAGATGGACTACATTTAAATAAAGTAGGGTCACAATTTCTCAGCCTCCAGTTTTAACAACACAATAGATGCAAATTTAAACTATTAAATGGGGGGAGGGTGCAACTGTTATACACACAACACATTCAGCAGAATATACTTCTGTAAGCAGTATGTGGAACAATAATAATGATTGCAAAAACAATAAAAAAAACAAAACTAAGAAAAAAAAGAAGAGAATATCAAAACCTGGTTTGAATAATTAAAAAAATCCACCAAGTCAGGAAGATACTACACAAAGTAAAATTGATAATAACAAAGTTAAAGTTAAGGGACTACGAATTCTACTAACTAATGCTCGTAGCTTAACAAATAAATTAGATAAACTAAGATATATTCTTGCTAATAAGGAAATTGATATCTGTTGTATTACAGAAACATGGTTGACTGAAAATGATAGGAATTCTGATATAAGTGGTTTTACAAAATTCTTAAAAAACAAACAAAATGTTAAAGGAGGGGCTTAGCTTTATACATATCTAATAAATACAATTGTCATAAGATAATATATGAGGACTCTCCAACTGAGATACTTTGGGCCAAAATCGAATTAGGCAATGAAACCTTAACTATAGGCCTTTATTACAGATCACCTAATTTAAACCAGGAAGATAACCTAGTCTTCCTGAAGCAGTTAGACAATATTGAAGTGAAAGAAGACTTAATAATTTTGGGTGATTTCAATTTCCCAAATATAAACTGGGAAACACTTGATAAGCACAGTACTATTGAACGGCAGTTTTTAGAAATTACATTTAAACATGGACTGGATCAGTTAGTAACTATACCTACTAGGAATAATAATATACTTGACCTTTTTTTTTTTTTACAAATAATGCTGACCTCCTCTCCACCCCTGTTATCATACCCCCTCTGGGTGACAGTGATCACAACATGATTGTATGTGATATCTTAAAACAAACAAATTATAACAAAGGAATAAGTAAGTTTAAAAATTATCATAAAGCCAATTATAAAAACATAAAAAAGTACCTGACTTCATGGGAATGGTTAAAAGACCTAGGTAATCTTGACTTCGAACATGTGTGGGAGACAATACAGACCAAAATAGATTACTGCATAAATACCTGGGTACCTGAGAGAACAAAATATGATAATAATAGCAAACAAAGAGTTCCCATGTGGTGGTCTAAATATATAAAGCGTATAATAAGAAAGAAACATTGTGCCTATAAAAAATACAGTAAGACTAAAAAGGCTTCTGATTGGGGCAAGTTTAAGATACTTGCCAAAAAAACTAAACAAATAATTAAAAAATCAAAACAAAAAATGGAAATAAATTTAGCCAAAGACATCAAAGACAATAAAAAACAGTTTTATAACTATATACTGTAGGTTCATTAAAACAAACATGTACAGGAATTGGACCACTAAAGGTAAATGATGAATTAATAACTAACGAAAAAGAAATGGCTACTGAATTTAATCATTATTTTACAAGCATATTTAATCCAATGGATTTTACTCATCAAGATACATTACAATCATCAAATATTAAAATTATTCTTTCTTGAACAAGACACATTAGAGGCCATTAACAAAGTCGAATGCAATACATCTCCAGGCCCTGACAGTATGCACCCCAAGTTCTTAAAAGAGGTATCAAAGGAACTTGCTGGACCATTTACCTATTTGTTCAATATGTCTGTAAATAATGGGAAAGCTCTTCAGTCTTGGAGAGAAGCAAATATAACCCCTATACATAAGGGAGGTAATAAACAGTTAATATCTAATTATAGGCCTATCAGCCTTACATCACTTGTCAGTAAAATTATTGAACGGTTAATACATTAACATTTCTAATCATCTTAAAATTTTCAATTGTACTGACATTTCCCAGCATGGCTTTACTACTGCTAGGTCATGTCAAACAAACCTTATTAGTTTTTTCGAACCTGTTAGTGATGCCCTAGATAAGGGCCTTCCAGTGGACATCATATTCTTGGATTTTGAAAAAGCATTCGACACTGTTTCCCATAACATTTTGATCAAACAACTTCATAATATAAATTTGGACATGTACTTAATTAAGTGGATATCAGCATGGTTATACAAAAGACATCAAAAGGTGGTTGTACGAGGGCATAAATCCAACTGGAGCCCTGTCACCAGTGGAGTACCCACAGGGATCTGTTCTTGGGCCTTTACTTTTTAATATATTGATAGCAAGTATGCAAACAACAAAAGAAGTCTGGATAAATAAATATGCAGATGATTGCAAATTGGGCTGTATTGTGAACACTACTGCATCTGCAAACACTCTCCAAGATAATTTAAATAAATTAACATCATGGGCAGTAAACAATAAAATGAAATTTAACCCAGCAAAATGTAAGGTAATGCATATGGGGAACAATAATAAGAAACACCGATATTTTATTCAAAATGTGAAATTAACAATCACAACAGAGGAAAGAGATTTAGGTATAACTATAACTGATAATTTAAAATTCAACACCCATACCAATAAAACTGTTAAAAAATGTCAAAAGATTATAGGTTGTATATTGAGACATATCAAAAGTAGGGAATCATCTGTCATCTTGCCCCTATACACAAGCCTGGTTCGTCCACATTTGGACTATTGTGTTTCATTTTGTGCTCCAACTTCCATTGGCTATTTAAACATGACAGAAAGAGTTCAATGAAGAATAACTAAAAGGATTGTTAATATGTCCAAACTTGATTATGGCTCTAGATTAAAATCTTTAGAGCTTTACTCTTTGAAGTACAGAATACTAAGAGGTGACTTAATCTATACTTACAATGCATACAATAACGTTTACTTGTTAAATACAATAGGATTGGAAACGTTTTCAATAAGTAATCCCACTAGATCCCACAATTCAAAACTAAAATCATCCTTATGTAAAACCAATAAACAATCTAGATTTTTTACACAGAGAATTCCTCCAATTTGGAATACAATGTCTGGTAATATTATAAATAGTGAAAACATAGAACAATTTAAGAGAAACCTTGATAAATATATGAGTGACAAGAAATTTTCCTTCCACTGCTAATTTAGCTGATGGCAAGTTCATAAATTGGCATGTGCCTTCTGAACTTGTATCAATCTATGAATCTATGAATCTATGAATGGATTGCTTTAAATCCAGAATTTTATGTGTATGAAATTTATAAAGCCATATGCTCATCTGTAAACCATAAAGCTCCAGGCTCTGATGGTATGCCAGTAGATGTCATTTTGGATTCAGTGGATTTATGGCTTCCAAGTTTATATAACATATTTAAAGTATAAATAAGTCAGGAATAATATCTAAGACTTGGGCAGAAAATATTATAGTCCCAATTTTCAAGAAGGGGAACAGGACAGATTCTGTATGTTATAGACCAATAAATTTGTTGGACAATACTCAGAAGATTTTCACTAGAATTATTGTGAATTGATTATTGACCTGGATATGAGAGAATAATACTATAGATGAAGCACAGGCAGGCTTCATGCCAAAGCATTCTACAATAGACCAAGGTTTTACCCTAACACATTTAATACATAAATATACTGTAGTAAAAAAAGCAAAAACTATATTGTATTTGATTTGAAAGAAGCATTCGATAGTGTAAATAGGACAATTATGTGGACAGTCCTGAACAGTACAGGAATGGACAAGATATTGATCATTATAATTAAAATACTGTATAACAACAACAAAACACAGGTCATATATAAATCCAGAGGAGATAAAAGTGAAAAATTCTGCTCTAATCGTGGGGTTAAACAAGGATGTGTCCTGACCCCGATTCTTTTCAATCTGTTTATCAATCATGTTCTAGTGAAACTCTGTGATTCTGAATTCTACCTGTCCCATATAGGAACTAGACGTTATCTGTATTTAGCTTTTGCAGATGATGTGGTATTGCTATCTAAAAGTCTGTTGGGTATCAAGAGAATAGCCCAGAGGTTTTTTCAAGAATGCACTAGCATGGACCTTAGAATAAATTATGGTAAAACCAAAGCGATGATTTGTGGAAAAGATAGGAAGAGAAATGTTAAGATTATTTTAGACAAAAACAATTTGGAAATAGTGAAGAGTTTTTGCTACCTTGGTATTCAAATATCTGATAATCTAACTTGGGGTAGACATCTGAAAGACACTGAAATAAAAACAAAAACCTCTCTTGGCCATGATTAACTTTGCTTATAAATTTGGTGGAAATGCATTGAAAGGGTCTTTAAAAGTACTGAATGCCAAAATATGGAGCCAGATATTATATGGCATGGAAATCTGGGGTTTGGGGGCTAGAGCCATATTGGAGAAAATATTGAACAAACAATACAAAAAATGATTAGGTTTGCCACAAGGAGCTCCTTCTGCTCTAGTACAAGCAGAAATAGGTCAGTTACCTATTAAGTGTTTGATACAAGAAATAATGGTGCTGTATTGGCTTAAGGCATATACTATGATTGAAAACAGGTTACCAAGCATATGTATTGAAGAAGCCATTGGCTACTTACAAGAGAAAATAGTGTTCTTGAGTATACTGGTTGTAGAAAATATTCTTAAACCCAGTGATTTGTTACAATGCCTTGCTGAGGTTTTTTGGACACAACTGCATGCAGTTACTTTAACAACACAGGAAAGACTTAGAGCAATTTTTAAACACAAAGATATGGAATGAATCTCTCAACTAAAGATAAGTAAATGGCTTTTGACCAATAAAACCCAATTCAGCATTGAAACTTACCTAAAGCTAATTGATGATCTGGAATTTAGAAAATTTCTAACCAAATTCAAATTCGAATACTATTACAGCCAAAGCCTCATTTTTTGGCAACTGAATAGAGGAACTCCTAATACATGTAAATACAATACATGTAAATACAATAAAGGAGAAGATGATTTGTCTCATCTACTAATATTATGTCCCCTGTATAACAAATTTAAGAAGGACATTTTAGGTGAAGTAACGGCTTCCTTACAAATGACACCTCATGAAATGGCAACATTCTTGCTTTGCTCTAAATCTAAAACTGTATTAGAGCTAATCATCTCTTTTTTAAAGATTGTAAATTGCAAAAACTTACATATTGTCAAGTGAAATTGTGTAAAATAAAATAGTTTCTCTCAATATGATATTTATTATTTATAACTGCACCACTGGCTACTTAAATGTAAGATGAATTTATGTAAGTTCAGAACAACAGAGGATGTAAGATTCTGTGTTGGTATTTAACTGTATTTTTAAATTTTGTATGTAATCAATGCCTTTTCATCACAGAATACTCTGCTACAGGAGGTAGTGAGGGCAAACACAGTGGAAGGAGTTTAAACATGTCTGGGACAGGCACAAGGGAAGCTTGAGAGGGGAGGGAGTGATGAAAAGCAATTGATCACATAGGGTAAGTGGCCATATATAATGTATAGGGCCTACAGGCAGACTGGATGGGCCTAGTCATCCTTATCTGCTGACAATTTCTATGTTTCTGTGTATCTTGATATTGTAATGACATGAACCATAGATCAATAAAATTTCTACTACTAGTGTACTGCCACTAAGTCATAAGAGGACAGAGTCACTGACATTGTAGGAACAGAGGAGCATGGTTTACACAACTAAAAAGGTTTTGGTTTCCTCTGTGCATGAGTGCTGGGATTTGTTTATCTTATGTCAGGCTGTCAGCCCCTTCTCAGCACTACCTAGCCTTTCCTGATAAGCGCACTTTTTCCTTTTGACAGCCTTTTTGTTGTCTTCATCCTACTCTTGCCCCTCCCTGAGACCCTCTGTTATATCCCTTCATCCCTCCCTGTTGCTGATGCTGATGCCCTGGGTGCAGTGACCTAAATAAAGAAACATATTACTCAGGTTTCATATCCATCTGGACTTCTTATATGGGTAAACACAAAGATAGCCTTTTTCTTGCTTCCTTATCTGTAGTCTAACCTTCAAAAATGTGAAGAAACCTCACCCACAGCTGTTTAGAAGCAGAGCAAAATGAGGAAATGGTATAGGTTCTCCTCACTTTATTGCATAGTACAGAACAACCTTATGTAAATATCTCTTGAATGTCTTTTTAGCAATAAAAAGCTCTTCATAGTTAATAATTCTGATTGTATTTACTTCGGTAATTTCAAAATTCATTCTTGTTTTGTTTATTTCTGTTTAATAGATTTTTATTGAGATATCCAAAGGGTACATAAATACAGTTATACATAGTAAACATGTTTATATGCAGGACATTGTTATCAGTTCATATTAGTAAAAGCAGAATTAATTTACCTAGCATTTTACAAGTAGTTTTAAAATCTGAATCTATGGATCTGTAAAGAGTTGTTCAGTGCTCCAATCTGATGCATTGGTGTTATATAGCACCCAGTATTTAGTCATGGATGGAAAAATGTGCTGGTCAAAAAGAAATGAAAGAATTAAACCTGCCTATTCCTTTTCTGGAAGATCTTGGTTTTTAATAGATTTCTTTCCAGTATTTTAACATGATATATTCTGTTGCCATAATCACTACATAAATTACTAATAGTTGTGATCTGGAAAAAAAATATTTTTCAAAAGATTTCCAATATGATACTTGCAAAGTATTTACTTGGAAAGTGTATGCCCAGCTTCCCAAGAATAGTCATCACCATTTCCAATCAAGGTTTTATCATTCCTCAGTCCCAAAAGCATATTATAGGTATCTGTGAGTTCTGCATTACAGCGCCAGCAATTAGAGTTGGTAATAATGTTAGCTCTCAATAATCTATATGCAGTAAAGTGAGTTCTGTTGATAATTTTGTATTGGATAGCTTTGTCTCTTGATGTCTTATTATAGTGAGGAGTTGTGGGGAGAAAGGTAGTTCACTGGCTTTAGGAAAGTAATATCTGTGTGTCTGTATTGCATTTTTCTTTTAGTTTATTATATATTTTTAAAGATTTGTTAGTCAAAAAAGTACAAAGTCAAGCAAATACTCTTTTTCTGTATCATTTTAACAGCTATTCTTCCAATCTATATTTTTGTTCTGGAGCCTACTGCCAAAGTTTGTAATCTTTTTATAAAATACTTATTAATTGTACATATGTGTAGAAGTCTAACACTGCAGATTATATTTGATTTGAAATTAAATTGAAAATGAAATGAATACTATGCTAACAATGTAATCTATGTCCATCTATAATGTAATTCCACCTATAAATCCCTTTCTGTGCCACTGTCTAAAGTAAATGGGTTTGACATTCATTTTCACATTTGGGTTGCCTCATAAATGGTTTGAGAAGAGGACCTTAGTGTTCCAGTTATCTCAGTTTAATATTCTTTCAATAGTCTTACTGAAGATAGTAATGATAAGATCTTTACTTTTAGTGAAGTGATCTGGATTAAACCAAACATTGTTTATTAAAAATTCAGAAATTTAGTTTGGATTAGTGCAGTTACTTTATATTGTTAAATCCAATGTGGTGTTGTATGTTCAATTTAGGGCAATTTTGTTTTTTTATATTAGGTCAAGATATACCCCCCCCCCGATAAGCATAATTTATCCCACGAATTTCTGAGTTTTTTGTAGTTCCAAATATAATGTTTGAATAGCTTGTTTATTTTATTACACCAGTCATTAGTTAATGGGAATAAATATTGCTTGTAATAGATAAGATATTGAAGGGATGGCCATCATCATAATAATTTGTATTTCCCCCCAAAAAAAGATAATGATACTTTACTCCAAGCTTGGAGTTTCAGTTTCAAATGTTCCAGCAGTGTTCTGCAATTACATTTTAAAATATTTTGGTTCTCATTTGTTAATTTAATTCCTAAATAGTTCATACAATCTTTTTGGTTTATAGCATTATAAGTGGTAGAAATAGCAGTTGTATTAGCTATATTGAATGTTAAGATATGTGATTTCTCCTCATTAACTTGCTATCTAGTGACTCTAAAAAAAACATGAATAACCTGCTTGAGCTCTGTTATACTGTTTTCTGGAGAAGTTAGTAACAGAATAATATCATTTGCATAAGCCCTTAATTTAATTTCATCATTACCAATCTTAACCCTTTTTATCTCAGAATTAGAAAATAGTTCAATCAATCAAAATCTTTATTTAACCAGGCAGACACCGTTGAGCAGGGCTAATTTTTTAGGTGAACCTGGGTAGAATACGGAGTCAATATACGATACATAATACAAAGTCAATATACTATACATATACAATCAAAATGGACCCAAAGGCAAATACAATGTGCAAAGTGCTTAACAACAGCAATGGCGTAGTCAAATATACATACAGATTTTAGGGTATTTCAAAGAATAGGGACAATATATACATGACAAGCCACAGCAAGTCCAGCTGGAGAAGTGGACCCCAGGTTTAGGTAAGGAGTACCAGTCAGCACCAATAAAGTGGAGCGGGAGGAGGGGGAGGAATGGAAGCATAGGAAGGGGTGGGGTGACAGTGTGAGAAGGGAAGAGGAGGCACACATGTACTATGGGTAAATGGCTTAATCATTATGGAAAGCATGCAGCTCCAGTCTGACAAAGGAGGTAGATATTCATAGGGAGATTGTGAACAGTTGTAGAGGTTACAATTCCTGTCACAGGGTACAAAGGCTGGACCTAAGTAAGGATGCTGAGGTGGGTGAGGGGGGAGTAAAAGTAACCAAGTATAGATAAGGTGAGACTAGGTAGGGTTAAGGGAGGAGTAGGAGTGACCAAGTAAAGAATATGTGAAACCAGACAGAGCCAAGAGAGGTCTCTGGAGAAGGTAGGTCATATCAGGATCGAGTGAAGCAGTTACAAGTGTAACTCCCCTACAAATGGGGGTCCCCAAAGAGTCTTCCCAGAGTTTGCCTAATTGCTCACTGCCTGGTAGGTGTTCGGTGTTAAAGCCGTTTAGATGTTGTTACCAGTTAGCACATTTAAAGCCTCCATGTACTGTCTCTTTAAATGCTGCCTGCTTGCAGTTGTAATGAATCTCTATGGGGGGACTGTGTGTTTACTTGCCTGAATCCTGCCCAGGCTGCTAAATCCTTGCTCTGTTTCTGCCGTTGCTAGAGGCGCAGACAGAGCCCTGTTAAGAGATGTAACTAATTACTGATAAACATTTGGAATGGCAAAGATATAGTGTTTGTTCTAACCTGCCTTCTTTGCAGCAAGGATTGTTTATTTTAGCTCCACCATTTTGGTCCTGAACTGCTGAATTGGACCAATCAGTACTGGGGGACTCTAAAATAGAGCCTGCTGAAATGGGACTATGTGGATTACCAGTTGGGATTTGTAGTTTTGGAGTGTTGGCACCTTTTGCAACAGAAGGGGGAGGTCTTACTGTGATTGACAGCTATACCACCCAACCAAACTTTTTGGATCTCAGGGAAATCCCCTGAACTGTCTGCTGGCAAGCCAGATTTGAGTTGAAAGTTGAAGAGGAAAGAGCTTGCATAATCGAGCGGCTGTGTTGCACAATAGTTCACGCGGGAGAACCGTGGAAAGCCTGAAACTCAACCTGTTGCTGTTGTACTGAGAGAGAGAGAGAAAAATAGTCAGACAGTGATCTGAATGGTGTGCTGCGAAGTAAGCTACTGGAGGGATATCAGGCTCACCTTAAGAAGACTGAAGATTTTGCTAAAAGTGATCGGCCTGTCAGGAACTTTAGTTACTATTGTGCTCCCGGGTTTTAGCAATGATTTTGCGGTCGGGATTGAGGAGTAGCCTGCCTGGTACAATAAACTTTCTTTACATATGAATGTGCTGTGAACTGAAGGGGGGTCGCAACTTGTTTTCCCCCTCAAGCTGAGTTGTGTGTTGAAGGCTGGAAGCTGTACCCAACTTGCATTGAACTGACTCTGCCTGCTATCAAATGCAGTTGGGCCCTGCCACGAGGGCCTTGTCTCCCTATCCTGCTCCTTCTGGCAATCCAGAACAACCATCATCCATCCTGTTTTCAGCATTGGATATTGTGAGTAGTAAACAGGGTAGCTGCCTGCAACATATCTTTTGAATCACAAGTATGTCATCTGATTCATTTGTTGTGCTGTTTTCATGAACTAAGCCCTCCTGCTCTGAATTACAATCAGTGGGTGTGCATGTTAATTCTTCTTTCCTACAGGGTCCCTACCAGCTGCAATGCCGGCCTACCCTGGGCAACGGTCCTGGCTAGCTCCCTTTTCCATCCTGGGTATCCAGAGAGTGTGATTGATAGGGACACTGACTGCATGCACAATTGTGATATTTATAGTGTGTTTAAACCAATTAACCTGATTGTTCCTATCCTTGTTATTGCCCCCTGAATAAATCAAATCTACTTGTTTTCTGCAATTTACATTGACTATAGTGTCTGTTTATGTCTGAAGTATTGCATAGTTGTTTTTGTCCTGCATCACCTTATTTTACAGGGGGTCCCTGGAGTCAAGCTGAAGGAACCCATCCTGGGGGTAAGTGTTAAATCTAGGTGTATGTGTAAAGCCTTTCAGGGGCACTGGGAAGGTAAACATCGTGTACTGTGTGGGCCACTAGCAGGAGACAAGGGGAGTCACAGTGTCCCAGAGGGCTGTGGCCTGGTTAGTCAGATTGATACCAACCCTGACCTTTGGGTGGAGGCACCTGTCACTGAACCTAGGCTCCTTAACCTGCTACTAGCCAAGCAGGCAGGGGTAGTAGCCCTTGGGATAGTGCCACCTAGGAGTTACACAAGAGTCCTTGTAAGAACAAGCATAAAGTGTTTTGAAAGCTGTTAGGTTAATAGGATGAATCAGTTTCAGGGTTTTTTTGAAACTTATTCCACAAAACAGGCAGCACGTAGCTTATGGAAGCCCTACCAAATTGTGATTTGACCTTAGGTACCCTCAGTGAAATATAGGCGGTACTTCTCAATGCACACTTGCCTATCAAACTTAGAGGTAGACAGTTAGAGATACAAAGGGGCAAATTCTTGGAGATGGCTCTGAAGGTCCAGAGTATGGCATTTCTTTGACATCTGTAATTAAGGGATGATCATCCTACAGCAGTATACAAGGAACAATGGTGCATGGGGAAGGGAAGACCAGAAATGAACCTTCGGGCTCTGTGATAGGGCATGTTAAGTTTTGTAAGCACTGCAGCAGGGCTCTGGCTATAGAGGAAGTCCGCATAGTCTAATTGAGACAGGAAGGTAGTTTGGACCAACCTCAACCTGTCCTTTCTTTCAGAGAAGATGGTTAATCCTAAAGAAGATACCGAGCCTCTGCCTGAGTTTTTTGTCAGCTCTTCTATGTGGTCAATGAAGGAGAGTCTGTGGTCAATCCAGACTCCCAGGTATTTAAACTTCATTACATATTCTAGTGACTCACCTAAGACTATAGTAATTGGTGGAATTGTTCCAGGGGTGACCAAGTTTGGTGCATGAGTGAAAGGCGACAAGATCATAGTTTTCATTTTCTTGGCATTTAGGAGTAACTTTTTATTTAGAAGCTGAAGCTGAAGCTGACTGAAATCAGATTGGAGATCACTGCAAGCAATGCTCGGGGTAGGTCTGCTAATGTAGATCACTGTGTCATCTGCAAACAAATGTATGTTAGCCTCTTTTATGCTCGCATCAATATTATTAATATAAATTGCAAACAACAAGGGGCCGAGGATGGATCCCTGTGGTACACCTCTCAAGAGGGGTTTTAGAGGAGAAAGTTCCCCTTCAGTCTTTACCTGCTGTAGCTGGCCAGTAAGGTGACTGGTGAACCATCTTAGGGATAGATTGTCCAGATCAATGTTCTGAAGGGCAGAGAAGAGTAGGTTGTGATCGACAGTGTTGAAGGCCTTATTTAGGTCCAGAAATACTGCGCAGACAAAATTTTTATTATTCAAGGCACACTACCAATCATTGGTCACTTTAGCAAGTGCCAAGGTAGTACTATGTTGTGCTCTAAAGCCTGATTGTGAGGGGCTGAGCATGGTCATGGACTCTAAATAGTTCCTGAGTTGAGAATTCACAATGTTTTCCAGTAATTTGGACAAGATAGGGAGTAGGGAGATAGGAAGTCATTGTTTAGGTCGCTGGGATCACTGGATTTGAACAGGGAGATCACATGGGCTATTTTCCATAAGGGTGGGAGGTCACCCAGGGAGAGGGATAGGTTAAAGAGATGCATAATTGGTGCTGCTAGGACTTGATAACCAATCTTTAGGAAATAAGGGTCTAGGAAATCAGCTCCAGCACTTTTCCTGGTGTCCAACTGTAACAGAAGGTATTCAACTTCTTTCAGAGATACAGGCTGAAGAGAGAATGCAGAGTTAGGGATAGGAACTTCTTGATCTTGAACACCAAGTTGTGAGCATAGATTACAGGCAGGGGAGTTATCAAAGGCTAACCCTGCGGTGGCAAAATGGTTGTTGAGTGCATCAAGGATTGTCGGTCTGTCCGAGACTGTGGATGCACTGGTAGAGATTTTTGTAGGTAAAGAATCTCCCGAAGTGTTACCGGTTATGTCCTTTATTTTTCTCCAAAATTTGGAGGAACACTTCATGGAAGAGTCAAGTTCTGAGCGGTAAAAGGTAGCCTTTGCCTCTCTAACCATCCTAGTGCAGCGGTTCCTTGTCCTCCTAAACAAAGTCCGTCATTTGCAAGCTTAGTTTTTTGGGCAGTTTTCCAAAGCACATCCCTATTCAACATTGCAGCCTTCAGCTCTGGCGTAAACCACCGGCAAGATTTATTCATGCCGGGGACTTTCGCCAGTGGTGCATGCTTATCCAGGGCCCCAATACAATTTCATGGAAAATGTTGTATGCCAAGTTCACAGATTTTGCCAAATATAAATCCTGCCAATGCAAGGAGTTTCTTAGATTAGTGATGCAGGCAAAGGGATGACAGTTGCGTCTACACCTCTTAATAGTAAATTTGGAGGCAGATGGTGATATAGTGTTTGATCTTACACAAGCGATAAAACAATGATCACTAATGTCAGAGAAAAAAAAAACAACATGGGAAAATAAGTGTGGTTTACTTCTACAATGATGTCCAGCTGGGGTACTATTGTTTGGGTTTTTCTTGTTGGGTCATGTTGTTTTGTTTATAAGTTGGGATAACCCAAGGGAGTCACAGAATGATATGAGTGGTGTTGAGGCACCAGAAAACCAGTCTATGTTGAGGTCCCCTTGTATGATAGCCTCAGAAGACCCGTGTCCCAGAGTGTTGCTTAAATCCTTCAAGAGTCATAAGCCAGCTGACGGAGGCCTATAACAACCTCTCACACAAAGTGAGACAGTGATTGAAATCTTCACTTTGAGAGACAGACATTCAAATTCATTTGGAACAGAGGTCGAGTCAATGACTGAGACAGGGAATTTGTCCTTAACATAAATGGCAACACCACTTCCTCTAGCCTGCCTATCAGTTCTAAATAGAGAGTAGTTAGGGATATTCTCTTCACTATCAGTGGTACTTGATCTAAGCCATGACTCAGTGACCACCAAAACATCAGGTAGAGTATGGCATATCCATCCAAGCCTGGATAGAGGCAACTTTTTTTTTAACAAATTACATGCATTGATATGCATAAAGCTCATACCTTTAAGGCTTAGCAAGTCAGCTGGGGATGCTATGGCTACCAGAGGACCAGAGTTAAGCTCGACATTACCTAAGCACAGTAGTAAGAGGAGCAGGAGTTTTCTACAGGCACCTAGCAGTGATTTGTATTCTCTTGTCCAAACACATCTACGTTGATTATTGGAAAGGATAGGTGGTGCCCTAAGGCTAACTCCTAGCTGACCTAATGCTGTTTAAATTAAAACCCTAACTGTAAAAAGCAGGAAAACTGATGGATAAAGGAATGAAGAATCGCACCCTGTAGGTCCAGGTCAGTAAGGGTTCCAGCACACCAAGGCAATTGCATGGTTAGCTGCAGATCTGGGGAAAAAACACATAAATGCTGGTTGGTGTATTCAGAGATAGCATGACAGTCCATTGAAATATTGTAATCATATGCTCCACTAGGAGGTGATTGCAATAACAAGTTTAAGTCTATGGGACCAAGCAAGAGAAGGGACAAACAGGAAAGCCAACAACTCGCCCACATTGTGAGGGTATGATGCAACATGCTCCGGAGTAACTATCATACACAGGTACCTGTAACCAGATAAGGATAAAATAAGGCAGTTCCTTATTAATATCTCAGGCTCAGGGTAGTATGGACTGAGTACAAGTGCCCAAATAAACTTCCCAACTCTGGGACAGTGTCCAAGCACACAAGCTATACAGCAAGGCGAAGGGAAACAAAGGATCATAAACACCTGACAAAAAAGGTGTAGCCCCATTAAGGTAGAAAGAAAAAATGGAAAAACGGAAACAGAAGTCAACTAATGAGGAGGTAACTTAGTAGAGATGGCAGGGTTTATGGGTATTTATGGTGGCCTGGGTAGGGGATGGGGGTGGGGCCCAAAAAATTAAGTAGGTTAGGGTGGAAAAAAATACACCAGGCAGACAAGATTGCAGGTTTTTGAGCTCAATCCAGAGAACAGGGCAATCAGAAACCAGACAAAAAAGGCGCCAAAAGATTCAAAATGAGACCTCCAAAAATTCCTTAGCGTGGAGCGAGTCTGTAGCGTTCCTGTAATATTACCTCTAAGGCCAAAACAAACAGGATTGGAAAGAGGGCATCCTTGTTGCATTCCTCTATAGACAGTAAACTCCTAAGTTATTGTGACCTTTTAGGGATGATGTTGGAGAATCATATAAACTTTTATTACCTCAATAAAATGAGGGAAAAAAACATTGCTCTAGAATGCAAAAAAGAAAGGGCCATTCTAGCATATCAAATGCTTTGTTGGCATCTAATGACAAATATATTGCCTCTGTGGCTGTAGTATTCCAATCTTTTGTAATAAATTAAATTTTTATGAATTTCTGAATGAATTGATCTACCAGATATGAGCTCCCCACCCCCTCCCCACACCATCTGGATAGATCATAAAAACACAGAAGTTGCCAGCAGATAAAGATCACTTTGGCCAATGCAAATCTGCCCATTTTCACCACCCACTGTGCCACCGCAGCCACTTTATGATCTGTGGTCTTCCCAACCTTGTGTTTCTTCCAAGGTCTCCTTGAATCTGTCCCACACATGCTTGAATCCTGCAACCATTTTGGCACCCAGCCACCTTCTCTGGGAGGCTGTTCCAGGCCTCCACCACCCTCTCTATAAAGAAATACTTCCTCACATCCCTTCTGTGCCTTCCCACCCTCCAGTTTCATAGCATGACTCCTTGTCCTTGAATCCAGCTTTCTGTGGAAAATGCTACCTTCCTGCACCTTATTAATACCTGTTATGTGCTTGAATGTTTCTATCATATCACCCCTTTCCTTTCTTTCCTCCAGCGAGTACATATTCAGTTCTCTTAGTCTCTCCTCGTAGGGCTTCTGCTGGAGTCCCTGCACCATCCTGGTTGCCCTCCCCTGCACCACCTCCACCCTATCTATGTTATTCCAGAGATGGGGCCTCCAGTACTGGACAGAGTATCTGAGGTGTGGTTTTACCAGTGACCTGTATAGAGGTAATATTACCTCCTTCCTCCTACTGGTAATATCCCTCTCTATGCACCCCAGCATTCTATTAGTCTTTTCCACTGCCTTTCCACTTTGTTTAGCTACCTTTAGGTCATCAGAAATGATTACCCCCAGGTCCCTTTCTTGTTTGGCGGTTGTCAGTACCTCGCCTGTCAATAACCCCTGGGTTTCTGTGCCCAAAGTGTATGATTTTGCACTTTTTAACACTGAATCCCAGCTGTCATCCACTCGACCATTCTTCTAATTTCTGCAAATAATTCCTTATTTTTTCCACCCCCTGGTGTGTTCACCTTGTTGCAGAATTTTGTGTCATCCACGAACAGGCAGACCATCCCCTCCAACCCTTCTGCAATGTCACTAATAAAGACATTGAATAGGACTGGGCCCAGCACTGACCCCAGAGGCACCCCACTGGTCATTGTGCCTTCCCCCAAGCAGGCTCCATTTACCACCACTTTCTGACTCCTGTCACTCAACCAACTCCTTACCCAGTTTAATAATTTCTGTCCTACTAATAGACAGGCCAGGTTGTTTACCGATCTTTTATGTGGAACAGTGTCGAAGGCCTTTCTGAAATCCAGGTATGCCACATTAACCACTCCACCCTGATCCACTTCCCTAGTCATCCCAGTCAAAGAACTCGATCAGGTTTGTCTGGCAAGTCCTCCCCGCTGTGAAACCATGTTGCCTTTGATCATGCAATCCACTTGTTTCTAGGTATTCCACTATCCTTTTCTTTAATAGTGATTCCATAATCTTGCCGACTACCAGAGTCAGGCTGACAGGTCTGTAATTTCTTGCCTCCACCCTATTCCCACCTTTGTGAAGTGGCACTACATCCACCCATCTCCAGTCTCTTGGAACCACCCCTGTTTCCAGTGATAAGTTGAACGAAACTGTCAGGGGTGCAACCAGCATCTCCCTGAGCTCCTTCAGTATCCTAGGGTGAAGTTCATCTGGTCCCATTGTCTTGTCAGCTTTTGATTTTGCTAGTACCCTGAGGACTTCCTCCTTTGTAAAAGGACTAGTGTCCACCTCCCTACCTGTTTTCCCCTGTTCTTTATCTTTGGCTCTTCACCTACCCCTTCTGTTGTGAATACTGAAGAAAACTATCTGTTCGATATGTCTGCCTTCCCTTGGTCCCTTCCTCACAGCCTCCCCTTCACGTGTTATCTTTGTTATCCCCCCATTAGTCTTTCTCTTCTTGCTAATGTATCTAAAGAACGTTTTATTTTATTGACTGGGCAATATTCTCCTCTGTTTGTGCCTTCACTCAACTCACTGCATTCCCTGCCTCCCTTTTCTTCTCCTGGTAGTTTATCCTATCCTTCTCCTGTGTCCTTTTGTATCTTCTAAGTGTTAGTTTTTTACCCCAACTGTTTCTGCTAGCTCTCTAGAGGCTAGCTCTCAGATTGGTCTCCTTTTCCTCTTGCCCTTGCAGACCTGCCAGCCACAGAGATTCACAGCTCTTTCAATTCCCTCTTTTATTTTTTTCCACTGGTTCTTGACACCTCCTCCTCCTAGCAGGGGCGCCACCAGAGGTATAAAGCTGTGGGGCCTAATGCCCAACAGTCAAAATCCTAACAAAACTAAGGGGGTCCAGGGGCATGTCCCCCCAGAAATTTTTGAAATTTGTACCTTCAAATTATGGCTTTTCCTGCATTTTAATGGTGAAATATATGTTTGAAAAGCCTGGTTATCATGACATCTGTTTAATGGTACATGTGGAAAAATTTGATTACTGAACCACAGAGGACAATGGAAAGAGACACCATTTCTCCAGCAGATCTGCTGTGGAAGGTTACAGGCCCCATAGTAAATAAGAGACAAGTCAGACACCATTATCCAAGTAGATCTGCTGGGAAAGTTACAGGCCCCAGAGCAAATAGAAGACCAGCCTGACACATTGTCCTAGCAGATCTGCTGGAAAATGTTACAGTCTCCCAGAACAAATAAAAGACCAGTCTGATAACATTATCCCAACAGATCTACTGGGAAGGTTACAGGCCCCCGTCCAGAGCAAATAACAGACCAGCCAGACACCCATTATCCCAGCAGATCTGTTGGAAAGGTTGCAGGCCCCCAGAACAAATAAGAGATCAGCCAGATACCATTATCCTAGCAGATCTGCTGGGAAGGATACAGTCCCCAAGAGACCAGTCAGACACCATTAATTCCAGCAGATCTGCCTGGAAGGTTACAGAACCACAGAGAAAATAAGAGACCAACCAGACATCATTATCCCATTATCCCAGAAGATCTGCCTGGAACGTTACAGTCCCCCAGAGCAAATAAGAGACCAGTCATACACCACTATCCCAGCTTATCTGCTGGGAAGGTAACAAGGCTTCATGGAATTAGGAACAAAAGCCAAAAGGCAATTAGGAAACATGCATATTTTCAGATTTTTGTCTCAAACACTTTCTAAGATATTGTAGAGTAACATTACAATAGATAAATATGTAAGCCTCCCAGCCTTGCAAATAATTCCTTTATAAAATCTATTACTTACAAGACTTCTAAAAAATACTCAAACTTACTGAGCAGTTCAGGAGGGAGACTGGATTTAAAGAGAAGGTCTCTGTCAGTGTTTTGCAGCAGTCGCCTAGTGAGTCCAAAATGTACTGAGCAGTGGCATAAATATTCTTCCCTCTAACCTCCTCCTCCTCCAATGCACTGAGATGGCAGCAGCTCTTTCAGTGCACACACAACAACAGAATTAATTAAAAACACACAAACATAAGTGTTAAATACAGTGTGCGGTTCTTTCCCCAATCCCCACCACCACCACCAAGTGCACCAAGACAGCGGGGGTTCCTTTTCTGTGAAAACTACAACAGCTGATGCTATTTTAGTATGTGCACAATATAATATATACAATATATATTAAAATCTTACTTCAACACAAAATACACTTATCAGATATGCCAAAACGATCTTCTGGCTGCCAGCAATTCACCACCTCCCATGGGCAACCTAAAAATACCCTTGTCTACCACTCTTGCGAATAAATGCCTTCTCTCATCCTTTCTGAACCTACCCCTATCAACTTGAACCCATGGCCTCTAACAGTAGACAACAACAACAACTGAAAAGCTGCAAGAGAAACTTGGATGCTCCCATCTTGTTTCCTCACTGGCTGGCTCCATCCTGGTCTGACTCCAACCCAGACTAATTGTCACCGATGCACCCCTTAATGTTGAATTCAAAACTGCAGACCATTGCCTAATGGATTTTATTGCAAAAACAATGCTCTTTGGACTGGTGGTTCTGAGCAAAACAGAGATGAGGGTAGAGAGGGGATAGGAGCACTGTCAAGCTACTCTTGGTGGAACTGAAACATGCCTTGTACTGCTGGTAGCTGACATTACAGCCACCACTGCCTTTACCAACAGTTCAAACTAAATAGGATTAATGTAACTCATGATGTAGAAAGCATACAAAACACAACAAAGAACAAGCAGTGTCGACTTGAAACAAGCATGACACCAGCTGCACCATCCAGTCCTCCAATGCAAGCACCATGAGAAGTGTTAGATGGGATTATGGGAAGGGGGCTTGCCTGGGCTCGACCCACCTACTGTAGCACTGAAGTAAGCCCTGGTAGCTCAGTCATGCACCATTGACTTATAATGGAAAGGGGTGGGGGTTCAATTTAAATGGTGCAGCCGGTGTAATGCTTGTCTCAAGTCAGCACTGCTTGTTCTTTGTTGTGTTTTGTACACTTTACACAAGTTATGGGCTCCCAGCTCCGAAATCTTAATTCCAATGCTAACCATGAGACTTGCAAGAAAGTTGGGCTGATTTCAGTATTAAAAAAGATTACACTTACTAGCAAGAAAAGAAAATAAATTGTTCAGGATGGAGAACAGAGCTGAAAACGTCCTTGTTAGCAGATCTAGAATCAAGGAATAAGCAAGCAAGGAATAGGTCAGCAAAGAATGTGGCAGCAGTAAAGCACACTGCACTGTAACTCCATTAAAAAAACTGCAACTCACCAAGATAGCATGATGAAATGCTAGTTCCGTTTTGGCATGGAAACTCCATAAGCCAATCAGGAATGTGTTTTTTTCTCTGTTTTTCCATGAATGCAGAAAACTAGTGGCCCTGGATACTGGCTGGCTCAGTCCTTTTGTTTTTTCTCCATTGGACTTCGGTAAACCCTCGGGAGGTGGAGTACTCGTAAAGTCCAACGGAGAAAAATGAAAGTGTGATCCAAGCGGTGGCACTGTGAAATGCTGCGACAATGAAAAACAAAACCATCTGGCTACTGGTGGCTAAATTGCTGCAGAAACTGTAGGAAGCTGCAGATTTAAATAGTCAAAATGATTGGGGGGGCTTTAACTTAGATTGGGGGGGCTGTAGCCTTCCCAAAATCAACATGGTGATGCCACTGCCTCCTAGCATCCCTTTCTCTGCTAGAGAGTCCCTAAGGCATTCTCCCATTGTCTTGAAATAGCCGTCCTGATGGCCATGACCCTCGTCCTTGTTGTGTGGCTTGGTGCAAATCCAGTTTTTACACCGAACCACACTGTCCAATGATCACTGATCCCCAGGTTGTTCACCACTGTGACATCTGCAACACTGTCCCTGTTTGTCAGTACTAGATCTAGTAATACTCCCCCAAGAATGGGTTCCTCAACCAGTTGCCTGAGAAACACCCCTGGCCAGGAGTCCAGGATGTCCCTGATCCTGGAAGCTGCCACTGCTGGGAGTCTCTAATCCACATCAGGTTGGTTGAAGTCTCCTGCTAACAATAACTATCCCTTGTGAGCCAGCCCTTGTATTACTTCCAGCATTTCCCCATCTACCTCTTCCATCTGTGCTAGAGGTCTATATATCACTCCTGTGTGGATAACAGCCCCATTCCATTTCCCCAGAGTGACCCACAGTACCTCCAATCCTGTTCCCCTTGTATTTCTGTAGCCTTTATGCTGTTCCTTACATAAAGAGCTACTTCTCCCCCATTTCTTCCAACCCTGTCCCAACTGAACAGAGTGAATCATAGTACTGCCATATCCCAATCCTGGTATTCATTGCACCAGTTCTCAGTTATGGCAACTAGATCTAGGTCCTCCATTACCATAGTGGCCTCAAGGTCTGCAATCCTGTTGCCCAGACTTTGAGCATTAACACAAACATGGCCCTCCAAATCTCACATCCTCCCTTTCCCCATCCCCTTTTCTATTCTCTCATCCTCTATTTCCCTCATCCCCTTTTGTATACCCAACCCCCATTTGTGGAGCTAGTTTCCACCTCCCTTGCTGACCTCCTTCCCTTCCCTAGCCACATACTCCCCCTTAATCAGTTTAAATGCAGGGCCCCCTTCATGTATTCTATCAGCTGTCCTCTAAGTTCTCTAAGACTCCTTCTCACTGAGGTGCAGCCTGTCCTTTGCATATAGATCTTCATCCTTCCACTTGTTCCCAACCCTCCAATGCAAATGAACCCCTCCTATGTACACCAGTCCCTTAGCCACTTGTTGAACTCCTCTATCCTCCTTTTTCTGATTGTACTGGCACTGGGGACCTGGATTACCTCAAAGAATGCCATAGAACTCATTGACTCACTGTAGCACCCTGCTAGCTCTTTAAATCTTTGTTGCACCCCCTCAGCCTCATTCCCTGCCAAGTTATTTGTCCCTAGGTGGATGATAAAGTGAGGCTTACACCCCACGTTCCTTATCATTTCCTTGATCCTAGACCCTGCCCACCCTCCTTCTATCCCTGACACAAGTTTGACATTCCTCCTCCTGTTTGGGTCCCAGTGTATACCCTTGATAATGGAATCCCCAATGACCAACACCTTTTCCTCCCCCCACTCTTTCCCTTTGTCCCCCTGTCCATCTCAGGGGGGCCAGTCTCCTCCTCCTCCTTCTCTAGTTCCCTGTTCAACCTGCTGGTCCTCCTTTCTGTACCCTCACTGCTCTCCCCATCACCTCTCTTGACACCTTTCTTCCATTTCCTCCCTGGTGTCCCTTTCTATCTGCTTCCTCCCCCCCCCCACACAGAGTCTTTCCCTTTGTTCCCCTATCCACTTCAGGTGGGTCAGCCTCCTCCTCCTTTGTTTGTTCCCAGTTCATCCTGCTGGTCCTCCCTTCTGTACCCCCACTGCTCTCCCCTATCTCCTCCCCTGTCCCCTTTCTTTCATATCCTCCATAGTGTCCCTTTCAATTTGCTGCACTCACCCTCCTTTCTTGTTCTCCCACTATTCCACCCTCCCCTGCCACCTTAGATCTTCCTTTACAGTGTATGCCTCCTTCCTCCCTCAATTGACTCTCCCCTCCTGCCCCCATATTGCTGACTTTTCACTCTGTGTTTTTTTGAGCCCCAATCCCCTCATCTGCCCCTGGTTCTCCAGACCTGCCAGGACTGTAAACCTGTTTGATGCTAGTCCTTGTCCTCCTACTTCAGCACCTGTTTTAGCATCTCCTTCCCTCCCCTGCCCTCTGCCTCCTTATGCAGCTTTTCCTCCCCATATCTGGTAGAAAATTCAAAATCCTTCTATTTAGTATTTTTGAAAAAATGTTGTATTCAGTGTTAAGAATAGCTACAGGTCTGTAGTTATCTACTTTTTTATGCTTTTTTGCTGTTTTAGGTATAAGGGAGATAACTGCTTTTCTGAATGAGACTGGTGGGGTTTTTTTGTTTGTTGTTTTTTTCTGTTTGAATAGTTGAGAATAGTGACTGCAAATGGGATGTAATGGTAACCATAAAGTCAGAATACAATTCAGTTGTAAAACTGTCTAACCCTGGACATTTTCCCCTTGCCATAGATTTTATTTAATTTTTTTTAATTTCTTGTTTTGAAATGGGAGATAAAAATAATGCTTGATCACATGGGTTATCTATTATTTTCTTAATGAACTGATTATAAATAGAATAATAGATGGGTTGGTGTGTATTACAAGGCTGTAATTTCATCGAGAGTTTCTGGGGACATAGATAACCTCGGGCGAAGCTCGAGAGGTTTCTCCTGAGACTTCGAGATGAAATTCAGCCGAGTAATACATCAACCCATTTGTTATTTTTGTGATATATGGATTAAGGAAGTTGGCGTAGTTCTTACCTGTGATGGCTTGAAAGCTGAATCAGGAGTTGATAGAAGAATTAGCAAACTTCATAAAAGTTCCGTGTAAAACATGAAAATACATACTTTTTTTTTAAATAGCCAATGATTGCGGCAAAAAAACGATGAACTGAGGTGCGAACTGAGTGTTGTTACTCAGACTCGGAGTCTGAGTACATTACGTATCTTCTTTTTTTCGGTTTAGGAGACTTCTGGATGTTGATGGCAACGTTTCTGAAAAAGTAAGAGTGGGAGCCAAAAATATTGCCGGACGTCCGAGAAAATTGGGCACTTTCATTGGTGAGAGTCTGAGCTGCTGTCATTTCCTGTGCGACAGTGTGTGCATCACTAGTCAGTTCAGATGTGGATTTTGGAGATGCAGCTTGTGGCGGGGATCGGGAGGTGGAAGGCTGCTCGAATGCTAGGATTGAGCACATTTTCTTTTGCTTTGTTTCAGACAAGGTAGAGTAATTATTAATACTCTGAATGTTTTTGTGTCCAGACAGCTGAGCAACATCAGTGGGTGGTATGTTCGAGTCTATGAGCATCTGTATTGCTGTTTTTCTTGTAGAATGGTTTGTGATTCTTTTTTCTGGGGGAAGACCTGCTGTTTGTTGAAGAAGCTTCATTATACCTCGGATCTTGTTCTCTCCTATAGTCATTGCTCTGTATCAGTGGCTTGAGGGTTTAAGCTTCAAATTTGGAGCAAGGTAAAAGGGGGCTTCTGGTTTGTTCATCGATGGGGGTCTCTTGGAAGCATATATGTGGTAGGCAGCTACAACATCTCTTTCTGGGTACTGTGTGTTTTGGAAGAGTCTGTGAGCCACTGGTCTGACATCGCGGATATTTACTCCTGTTCTTGTTTTGGTGGCTCGCTCATGATATTGTAAGTATTCTTTGCCCTCCGTGTCTATGCCTGCCACAATGTCACTCCAGCGCAGTTGGTACTGTTCGCTTGTTCGGAGTGCAAAGTGGAGACCTATGTTGAAAAATAAAAGATGTAAGAGAGCAGTGGGTGTGTTGAGACCGAGGGTGCCTGTGGTGTACAGTTGATTTATTTCACTTTCGGTTAGTGGCTGCGCTTGCTTAGGTCGATTACCCATGCCCAGTTTTTTGAGGTACTTTTGCTTGGCTATGAGTGTGCTGTGGGTCTGTTTGAAAGTTACAGTTGCAGTTTGGAATATTGAGTCTGGGTAGTTTTTTTTAATTAAATAACGGTCTATGCTGCCGAGAATACCTCTGATTGTGCTAGGTTCATATTCTGTACCATCCTGTTTTTTTAGTTGGAATATAAATTCCGCTAGGAAGGTGTCCAATTGCTCCGTTTCAATGTTTTCAATACAGCGTGACTCACCTATGGTCGTGAGGTAGTTGTTGAGGAGTTTTAAATCGAAGGCAGTTTTTTTTAAAGTATTTTGATTTTCTTGCTCAGAGATAAATTGAAGTCTGCTTTCTGTAATAGTTTGTGGCTTTGATAGTGCCATGTTTGCGATTTATACTGAGAAACTGAGCGGTAGTTACTCATGAATGACTTTTTAAGTATTACAGCTGTGAGGTGATTAAGCTGGCTCGGGCGCCGAGGTTGAGGGCGCGCTTGCGCTTGTGTTGTTGTAGTGATAATACTATCGCTCGTTAGAACGATAGTATTATTGAGAGTGAAGTGTGGTATTATTGAGTGCTGTGAGATGGATTACAAGGGATTGTTTTTGATCGTTTTCAATAGTATTATTTGGCAAATCCATATATTACAATACTGTAAATCTTGTTGTGAAGGTGACCATTCAGACTTATGTAGATCCAAAAACATTTCTTGAACGCACTTCTCAATAGGTTTGCCATGTAAAACTATATTATGTATGTCTATTATTGTTGTTACTTCACTTGCATTTTGTCCTTTTTACATTCACTTGTGCTTGTGCAAGGAACATCTTGCTACAAATGGCATTTGAGAGGTGTGTCACTGTGGAGTCAATTGCAGCTGAAGGTCAAAGGGGCTTAGCACTGCAGACCAATGAGCAGCCACACTGGTCATGACACTAGTCACTTGTTGGGCAGAAACTTTGTGTACTCATGTTCCATTACATTCCCAGTGCCCCCCATTATCCTCACCCACACAGCCCCCCCAGCATACCTACCTAGCGCCTGCTCTACACCCCCCCACCCCACCAATCGACTTATCCCTTTACCACACTATCACCCACCTCTGCTATATCACTGCCAATACTGCATGGTACTCCAGGAATGCGACTGATTAGGCTGTCTATCCTATGTTGAGATGTTGCCCACTTGGGCCCCGAGTTCTGACCCCATGCATATGCCTGTGACACTGTTCTTATGTATATCAAGGACTAAAATGGGCAAATGTAAATGAATGCAGATCTGTAAATATGTATAAAAGAGTGCGTGTTGGTGCTTGTATATAGTCTTACAGTTATTCTAGTAGATAACACTGTATATACTACCATGTAAATAATACTGTATATAATCATGCTGTAGCTACCCACATCCTTATTGTACTATCGCTTTGCTATGTACTCAAAATTATGTAAGTATATGTTGTCCTCCAGGACATACTTGTAAATGAGCCTGCTCAATGGAGTTTTCCTGTCAATAAACTTGAACCTGAGAAATCAGCTGCTCCTATCAGACAGTGGCTGTCTTCTTTCATTTACATAACGCCGCCCAGCAAACAGTTGAATTCTCCCCTAGGGGAGCACTATGCCAGAAATTTCCAGGTGGGCCCCCCTCATCTGTATGCATCTGTAGGCTTGGGGGTGGGGCCAAGAAACAAGTAGTATTCCTCTCTCAGTCATGTGTCACTCACTGTGTTTGTCTGTGTGTTTCCTTTGCCTTGCTCATGCTGATTCCCCCACCCCTACCCACCGCATCTCTACAAACTTGCCCAGTGCGCACCAGCCCACCTGCAGTTCAGGCTGGCAGACAGGATAGCTACTAATAAAAATAAAGTTTATTTATTTTAGTCCCTGACTGACTAGCTCAACTACTCCAACCAGGCAGTGCAGTGTGTGTCCATGGGGGGCTGGGCCCCTTTGTCTTGCATACACTGGGTGGCCACCATAACCTGAGCTGGAGGGGCAGTGAGCAGTGCAGATAGTGCTGAGTGTGTTCCATGACATTTTCTTTCTGTACTAACTGAGGCAACTTCAGTGATGCCTGGAGTCCATTGCTAGCCCCATCCCTTACTTCACCCCACTTCAAGCTTTATAACAAAAAAACAACCATAGTAAACAAATCTGTGCAGCACCAGTTCTTTCCACCACTAAATGCATTAGCATGCTCCCTCTTTAAAGTGCCACTACATTATATGGTCCCCAATCCACCGAAAACTTGGAGATGCTTATAGCATACACATTTGTGGACCACCACAGTGACAATATATGCTTTTAGAAAAGTTGTGTGGCTCAGATAGGGTCTGTCAGGAGACTGTTAATGTATCACAAAGCATAGCAACTTCAATCTAATGCAGTGTTTGTGGGTATCCCGAACTTTTACAAAGAACATGTACTGTTCTTAAAAAAAAAGGTTCTTGAATTGTAGCTACTTTCTGTGATTATGTGTTGTGACTCTTCATAATACCCTATTCCTAATGCCTGAAAATGTACCTGTTTGCTCTGATAAGGAATGCCTTAGCGCACTGCCACTATAGAGGATGCAATATGCAGTATTTCCATTTTCTTCCTCTATCTGCATTAAAATAATTTCTAAAGATGAGTTAAGCAATATACCATGACAGGGTGTGGATTATGCTGGGATTTACCCATGCTTGGTGTGTGGTTTGGTCATGAGGCCACAGGCCGAGTGAACAAAACACACCAGAAGTGGGTAAATCCCAGCATAACCCACACTCTGGAGTGGAATATTGCAATTATACAATGGCCCCCTTTTTTTGGTGAGAAAAAAATGAAGAAAGAGTCTTAGTTTTTTCTTTTAAATAATTTTTTATTGGTTTTATTGCTAAGCAAAAAAAAAGTTCCGTGTTGCCTGGTAGAGTAATCCCCCCCAATGAGGCTTAAATTTTTTAAATCCCTCTCTCTCCTCAGCCCCACAACTGAGTTATGTTTCTTTTTTCTTTTTGCAATGTGACAGTCAGGTACACCTTGATTTGCTCTTCAGTTTTTGTGTGTCACTGCATGGTGCCAGCTAAGACAGGTGTTTTAAGTTGGTACACAGCTCATTTTTACCTATGGAGCACTGGCTCCATTCCTTTCCACAATATACACATGTGCAGTACCCCATTGATGAGAAGAGCTGTCTAGAAGGTAGTCGGGACCCGAGAAGTTCACAGCCATTCCACTTCAAATGGCAGTGACTTGGGGGTACCATCTGGAAACTGAACAGCTTGAGATTGCTGTACTCTGAGTGGAGAGGTAGTGGAATGGCTACAGAGGGAATGGAGTAGTGACTGGAAAGGAGGCTGCATAGAGTGGATGTCACAGGACCGAGTCTGCGGCACTTCATGTTGTTGTTCCTGGGTCAGTGCAGTTTCCATTCAGGGGGCAGCAAGTTGTGAGTTCTGTGGGGGTTTTTTTAAGATTGAACTGATGGGAGACAGAGAGAGAGAGAGAACGAGTGCACTAGAGAGAAAGAGACTGGGAATGGTTCTGAGAGATAGCAGGAGCAGAGAGCAAGGAATAGGTGAGGTGGGTGTAAGCTGTTGATCAGTTGATTTACTGTAGCCCTCTTTAAACTTTAGGCCCTCACTCACCCTCATACAGTTCCTGAAAGAAAATCATTTATTGTAAGAGGTAGGAGAGAGACAGACTGCAAAAAAGGACCAGAGCAAGAGCAGGAGTGCAGCAGTGGGGAGAACAAGTGACAGGCAATGCTTAGCATGGATTAATATGGCGGCAGTTTCTTTTGATTTTTGGGGTTCAGATTGATTGTTGGGCACACACAGCTGACTGGCACTTTTTTCCATTGGTACATCGCAGGATTTCAATGGGGAAAAGGTGCCAGTCAGCCAATCAGAAGGCAGGATTTGCAGGACCCATTTTATAATAAGGCTTGATATTGTTTCTGGAGTATTCGTGTGGGGGGGCAGGAATAACACAGATACATCTTAAAGTAACCGTTCCCCTTCAGTCATGTCATATTTATCATCTCTTATACTTCATTTTGCCTTTTGCTTAATTTGCTCCCTTTTTTCCCTTACTTGCTGAGTGACAACTGATGTATGTATCTGGTAAACTGTAGTCTTACTTGTTTAGCCAAACCTGGTGGATCATTTAATTCCTATATGGAACTTCAGTTCATCAATGAAGTTATATTCTCTGTTGTATTTCCTGTTCCCCAATTAGATTGGGGAATCTTGTTCCATCAAAAAATTAAAACCTGGTTCACAGTAGTTTACATATGGTTTCATTCCTCTGCCGCTTGCAAAGAATCTTATTCCATATCTCATTCACCACGTTCTGGCTGAAGAACTGTATATCAGAGGGGACCTCCACTGGCCAGATGGCTTCTTGACTCAGCCACGGACGTTACATAGAAACATAGAAACACAGTGGACCTCGTGGCCCACCTAGTCTGCCCTAAATTCCCTACCTACTGTGCTACTGTACACCCTAATTGATCTCTGGCCTTACCCCCCCACCCATAGCCCTGTTACTAAGATCCCCCTGTGTCTATCCCATGCATGTTTGAAACCTGTTACCATTTTGGTACCCACCACCTCTGTTAGGAGTCTGTTCCAGGTGTCCACCACCCTTTCCATGAAGAAATATCTCCTCACATTCTCTCTATGTCTCCCCCTTCCAGCTTCACATCATACCCCCTTGTCCTTGAACATCTCTTTCAGTGCAATATGCTACCCTCCTGTACCTTATTGATACCCATCAGGTATTTGAATGTTTCTATCATGTCTCCACTTTTTTCCTTTCCTCCTGTGAGTACATATTTAATTCCCTTAGTCTTTCCTAATAGAGCTTCTGATACAGGCCATGCACCATTTTGGTTGTCTGTCTCTGTACAGCCTCCACCCAATCTATGTCCTTCCTGAGATGGAGCCTCCAGAACTGGACACAGTACTCCAGCTGTGGCCTTACCATTGATCTATACAGGGGTAACACTACCTCCCTTTTTCTGCTGATGATACCCTTCCCTATGCACACCAGCATTGTACTAGCTTTTCTCAGTGCCTTAACACATTGCTTTGCTGCCTTCGGATCATCAGACATGATGACCCACAGATCCCTTTCCTGTTTTGTTGTTGTTAACCCCTCCCCCCAACTGACACATTGCCCTTGGGTTTCTGTGCTTCATTTGCATAATTTTACATTTTTTGGTGCTGAAGCCAAGTTGCCACACCCTTGACCAGTCCTCCAGCTTTTTTTAGATCTTCCTTTATTTTTTCCACTCTCCTCCCCAGTGTGTCTACTCTGTTGTAGATTTTGTGTCATCCATGCTCGCTGTTTATTTGGTGTACAGAGAGCCGGAGACACAGGAGGCTGGAAGCTGGTTGTTAGGGTGTTGTGGAGAGAGAGAGAAAGAGAGAGAGCGGCATTAGCAGGAGTCAGTAAAAAGCTTATAAAGTTTTATGAAAGGTATGCCACCGTTGCCATTAAATATTTATGATTTTACATTTCACTGACCTTTCCAGACCATCTTACAGCCAACAACATCTGAGCATCCTGTGGAGTGGTGAGTGGTGATTGTCGGCATCTGGGACCCTCCATTGTGCAGTGAGGCGTTTGGGTGGTGGAGAAGCCCACTGCGAGTGGGGAGCAAGTCCAGTGGAGCCTGCGGAGGCTTAACAGACATGAACACCAGGCCTAAGGGATGATTGAAAAGGACTACATCTAGTATCCAGCTTTTTGTGTATCATGCTGGTATATAAACACATATAAAGGAGTGTTTCTGAAGGATTTCTTACTTATTTTTACTTTTGGAGCTTCTGAAACTGATAAATGTGCAGAAGCGTAGAAACACTGAAATATTGTAAATGCATACTGAGCTTTATCACTAGCATCTGCATGTTTGTTGTTTTTTTTGCATTTTATCTTGATTTGTACTGTGTATTTATTTGTATTTTGAGTTTTTTTACTTTGCTAGGTTGAGTTGGTAGCAGTACTTAGGGCACATATGCTCTGTGCTGTTGATTTGGGGACTCGAGAAAAAAAATCCATTTTGCACTTACTTATATTCAGATCGTAGATTCCAGATTGTGGATTGCATATATTGAGAAAATGTATAATTAAATTATAACTAAAACTATAATAATTTAAAATTTAAATCTGTGTAAAAGTGAAGAATGGGGAACAGGAAGTAGGAATTCCATTGGAGCATAGCCGCATGTGACTTAGGAGCATAAAGTGAATGTGCAGGCATTCTAAGGCCACAAGCACTATTCCCTGATTAGATTACACATGAGAGATACCAGCAGAGTAACTGAGCAGAGGATTTCCTTTTTTTTAACCATTTTACATACATTGCAGCATAGTATTACAAGAACTATTTATCGCAAAGTACTTAATTATCTGAAAAAGAACATTTTAGAGTGTTTAAAGTATTGTAAAGAGCTCTATTATGTATCAGTCACATATTAGTGCTGCTTTACTTGGTTTTTGGTATATGATTAGAGCAGCTCTGCCTAATCATAAAATTAGAAATCCTGAAAGTGCTGGAGAATTGGAACTACATGTAGAGTCACCACCAGTTGGGAGGTAGAGATTGCTGCTCAGAAGTGAACTCAGTGTGAGTGTTTTTCTTAGTTTAAAACACTGGAAAACACTGAAAAGTGCTTCATTGAAGCTTCTCTTTCTACATGAGGGAAAGTAAGTAGAGACAGTAGAAAAAAATTAAAGGCTTAATTGTCTAAAGATTTAAAGATTAGAAACTCTACTAAGGGACTAAAAATCTAATTTAAAATACCAATGTTTTTGTATTTTATATTCTTATGTTCTATAGCAGACAGCAATTGATTTAATATTGTACCTGTACTTGTAATTGTATTAGGATTTGCATTTACTTAACCAACTTAAAGACCATTAAGATTTTTGAGCAAACCCCTCAGATATATTACTTTTGATACAGGAGTTTTAATTTCTTTAATTTCAGTGAAGGAAAGACTGGAAAGGACAAAAGGACAGAAAAGAAAATGGGAGAAGGACTTTCTCTATTTTCTCCATTGCTATCATTACTATTATTACTACAGCAGTAGCACCGAATTTGTCAAGCAATTTTGTGAGATTTCCTATTTATCCTTCACAAAATTTAGGGAAAAGAAATCCTCTAAAATTCTTTTTGTTATACCTATAGAAAGAGTTCAGTTCCTATTACAGTACTTAAATGCCAGCTGGTAGATTTTCAACTACACTATCAGATGAGACAACCCTCTCTGTGTAGCAGTGAACACACTAACAAACAAAACAAAATCCCTAACTAAAGGTTTCACAATTCTCAATAGGGATATTTAAAAATCCTTAAAAATCCTTTGAACTAATTTGGTGCTACTACTGTAATATGGACTGAAAAAGAAAAAAAGTAGAATGAACAAGGAGAATAAAAAGCCAGTAAAGGACAAAATATCAAAAGAAGATGAGGTTTGAAGGTTTGAAGAACTGAAAGATCTGGGTTTGGCCTATGTTCCCTACACAACATTTATAAAAGTAAGAAGGAAGACAGACAGTGAAGGAAAGGGTAAAGAAACAGATTTTGAAAGCTTTAGTGGCCTCTCTAAGGAGAATTAAAGAAAGAAGATTGTCAGAAGTGAAGATCAGGACCTAGTGGGCCTTAATAGTCTGAAAAGAGACTTAAGGAGCTTAATAATGGTAGAAGGTGGTGAGAAACATATTGTTCACTCTAACATTTATTAAGATCTATTAAATTTATTAAGCTCATACAAGTACCTGGAAGCTCCACAAAAGAATATTTGTTTATTGAATAGTAAAGGTGTATGTTATATTGCACTAAGGAGGAGATTTAGGAATTTCTGACTAGTATTATTTATTTAAAGTACTTGTTTAACTCAACTTCTTTGTTATAAGCTTTATAAATATTCTCACATATAAAAAGGGACATTGCATCCACAGAATTAGTTGGAATTGCATATTATCCATATTGAAACAGATCTGGTATAATATTTAACTGCATAAGAGAATTGTTTAAGTACATAAGAGAAGGGATGATTAGTAGGTAATGCCAATTAAGATAAGAAGCAGGAAAGAACATGGGGAGATCACGAGGGGTAAGATCGTGAATGTAAACATGAAAGGGACAAGGAAAGAAAAGCTATTGAGAGAATGTGTTGAAATAATAGAAGAAGAAATGAGAAATAAGGGTGGGAAGAAAGAAGGAAATAAAACAACCAATATAATCTCCACCATGATTACTAATGGAGGAGAAAAAAGGATCATTCAATCCACAATTGATCAGATCTTTGAGATTGATAGGAATGGGTTGAATAATCTTAAAAAGGATAATAAAGTAAGACAGGATATGACAAGATTAGAAAGTAAAACAGAGGAAGAAATGCAGGGTAATCAGGAAAGAAATGAGGAAAGAAAAGAAAGGTGTAAATTAGACATGATAAGCATTGTTAATGAGGAAGTAAATAAAACAGATAAAGAGATTAGGGAGACTATAGAGCACAACACGAGAATAGAGAAGAAAATTAGTGCAGTTAGACTAAATATGCAAACACCAGTACATTGGAAAAAAGTACAAGGTAAACAAGATCAGGGGATGGATGGCAACAAAAAGCTTAGTATACAAGAAACCAACTCAGTAATTGACATACCAGAGAGAGAAGATCGAAATGGAGTAAATACGGTGATAAATAATGAGGACACAATAAAGGGATGGTCATCTAGTGAGGAAACATTATTAATGAGCCCCATGAGCCCAATACAAACAGAGGTACTGCTCGCTGACAATATAATTGATGAAGTATGTGCAACATTAAGAGATCCCCTAATGGCCAACATAATGGTGTATGAACATCTGTTGACAATCAGGAAGGATCTCTCCTTTATTAAAGGGGTGTGTCTGGAGAACCGGAACTACATTGAGGAAGTTATGGATATTCAAAGAGAGTGGAAGCTAAAACAAGAAAAGCATGAGGATGAGGTAACTATTGATAAGGAGAATTCCTTACAGATAGAAGGAGATACTTATACGGACAAAAATCCTAACACAGATGTCATTTTAGATACAAATAAGACTAATGGATTATCAAAAAATACAGAGGAAGAAATATTAAGTTTAACAGAAGGAACTTCAAATGGACTGATAAAAAAAGAAAGAGACAGTATAGAAATAGAATGGAAGATGGAACGGGTCATGGAATGAAGAATCTGAATCAGAATTGCTAATGCTCCCAGATGTTAATTGGAGACAGGAAAGTGTGATACAGGAAATGAATGCTGGCAATATAACATTATGGGAGAAAAGGGCTATTACAAGAAGACAGGCATAAACAGAAGAATATACAAAGAGTTAGGGAAGAACAGGAAGAACAAAAGGAAAAAAGAATAGAGAAACAACTAAGAATAAGATTAATAACATAAAAGGAAATCAAAGTACATTAGATAATAAAAACAATAATACCAAAGGAAAGAGGAAAACTAAAGACTGTGTCATATCTAAAGAGATAAAAGATAAGACTGCAAGTGAAAGTAGGAATAAGGAATTCTCCAGTGGGGAAAAGTGAATACCAAAGAAAAGAAAAGAAAAGAAAAGAAAAGAAAAGAAAAGAAAAGAAAAGAAAAGGAAAATCAAGAGAAAAATCAAATATAAAAAATATAAATAATGAGAATAATGATGGAAAACAGCAAGATACAGAATGAAGGAATAAGGAAAAACAATACATTAGAGATCATGGGGAAGATATGGAACAGAGGGAACAATTGGAGAACATGGTACAGTGTTTGTCTGATTCAGATTTTGCATTACTAATGCATAAAGTGGTAATAATACCA
Organism: Neoceratodus forsteri; assembly: GCA_016271365.2. Lineage (NCBI taxonomy): Eukaryota > Metazoa > Chordata > Ceratodontiformes > Ceratodontidae > Neoceratodus > Neoceratodus forsteri. Next base: position 731,750,757 of record CM028129.1, on the reverse strand, counting down.
GAGGAAACAGGAAAGAAATTGGAAAACACTTAAAATCCTTTTTAGCCACAGTCATACAAAATAACACAAATTACAACCCAATGCAGGATAGTTTAAGTATAATTAGACCACTGAAAGATCAGGAGTTGGTACTGTTGGTGTCAGATCAATATTGTGCACTTAAAGCAATAGAAAATCAGAAAAATAAATTAAAGAAGTTAGGGATTGAAATAGAAAGTGTTATAAAGGTGAATTTATTATTCCCAGAATATTTTGAAGAAAGAAGGAAAAATAATAAAGAAATGGTGGATCTACCTATATCCATATTTGGAATAAACAATTTCATAAATGAATAAATGAGACAAAGAATAATTTAAAAATGAAAACTACTGAATTATTACAAAATTTATTAAAGTTAGAAGGGGTAAACAAAAGGATTAAAAAATAAAAAGATGGGAAAACAATGGACAGATAACAATGTGGTTGAATACTAAGGAAGATTATAGGTTAATAATTACAAAGGCTGGGATACTGTACAAAATTGAGATCAATATGATTGAAGAGGAAAAACAGTACCTCTCAGTGCAGACAAATCTTGGATCAGAAGAGTGGGGCTACCTGATACAGACAACAAATAGATTTCAGGTTTTAGAAACCCAGTGTGAAGATTGACATCAACAATATAAAACTGGCAAAGAAAAATGGGATGTAGCAGGGAAGAAAAGCTAAAAACAACAAAAAACAAAATTATAACATGGACTATATCAGGAATTAGAAACAGATTAGTGGATCCAACATTTATAAAGTACTTAAAGGAGAATGATTGTATTTGTTTACAAGAGATATGGACAGATCAATAAAAAGTGCTGAATGGCTATAAAGTATTTTATAAAAAAGCAATAAAAAATAAGAAATATGGTAGACTATCAGGAGGACTAATAACTTGGGTAAAGATAATGAAAGAATACAAGACAGAAGAAATACAAGTAGAGTCAGATTGTATACTAGGAGTCAGAATAGAGGGAAAAAGACAATCCATGATAATTATTAATATATATATATATATATATATATATATATATACCCCCAGTTAGCCCACAACATAAAGACAATGAGGTAATTAAGACCCTAGAAAAAGGTATTGAGGCTAGAAGGGAGAATGAGCTAGAAAGTGGAATTATGATAGTGGGAGACTTAATTCAAGGGTAGGTCATAATAAGTTACTAACTACCAAAGAGATAGAACTATGTCTAGTAATAGGGCAAAAGACTTTAGCTAAAAAAAGGAAATCGAAAGATAAAAAATTCCTCTAAAAGGGGAAAGATCATTCGTCAAATTTTAGAAGAAGGGAATGTTATACTAATAAATGGAAGAACTAAAGGAGATAAAGAGGGAAATTTCACATATGTAGGAAGTAGGGGAATTCTGTAATAGACTTATGTTGGGTTAATTGGAACTTACTACTAAGAGTAAGAGATGTAAGAATAGGAGAAAGGATGGAAACAGAACATAGCCCTTTACTGGTGATGGTAAACAAGTGGGATAAAATAAGAACAAGAAAGAATGAGACAAAAATAGCATGAACAAAAATAGGAGTAAAATGGGACTCTATTGATAACTATGCATCTATAAGACTACTAAAGGAAAGTGGGATATGTGAATTATTGGAGGAAGTAGTGGAGAGAAATAATGACAAATTATTAGTTGGTTTGAAGACATTATAGAGAAAATAAAAACATTGATTGTGAAAGCCTCTGTATGTAAAGAATACAATGGAAGCAAATGGTTTGATACAGAATGTAAAGCAGTTAAAAATGAATTAAATAAAAAAGTGAGACAGATAAGAAACCAACAAAAACTAATAGGGAACAACTGATAATAATTAGGAATAAATATAAAAAGCTTCTGGTTAACAAAAGGGAGTTGTATAAGAAAAAGCTATGGACAAAAATGGAGAAAGCAGTATGGAATAGAGATGACAAACTTTTGGGGGGGATTAGTAGCAAGAGGATGGGATGCATATTCAGAGGAAAATGGGATGCATATTCAGAGGACATAGAAAATTATATAGATCCTAATAGGTGAATGGAGTATTATGTCAATGTATTCCAGGACAAGGACAATGAAAAGACAGAAAATCCACAAAAAAGTTGTATAGTATTAGAGAAAGAAATTAATAAAAAAAGACATATTAGAAACATTAAGAATGGCTAAAAGACATAAGGTGCCTGGTCCCGATGGTGTCCCTATAGACATAATTTTAAATGATATCAATCATTGGGTGCCTTTACTGAAAAAATTATTCGATCATATAGCAAAACATGGAGAAATGCCTAGAACACGGAAGGAAAATATAATAGTTCCGATTTTTAAAAAAGGAGAAAAAACATACCCTAAAGACTATCGAACAATTAGTCTGTTAGATGCATCTCTAAAAATTTTCTCAAAGGTAATACATACGAGAATCATGGACTGGGTACTAAAAAGAGGAATTATTGATGAAGCACAGACAGGATTCATGTCAGGTCACTCTATGGTACACCAGTGCTTTATGTTAGTGCATCTTATACGTAAGTACATATATATATATATATATATATATATATACATATTAGAGGCAAAAAACTCTGTTTAATGCATTAGTTAGGGTTGTTCCACAGCAACAAAAAGTGAAGAAATTCTGTGTTAGGGTTGAAAGCCCTCCTTTGACCCCATCCACACCCCAACCTGGCATCGGTGCCGTTAGGGGTTGCCATAACTCTCACCCATCAGTGTGAAGAAGCAGAGGTATAGATAATGGGGTGAGAGTTAGGACCGACAACCCCAACACGCACCCCGATGCCAGTTGGGGGTGTGGACAGGGGGGTCAAAAGGGGGCTTTCAACCCTAACACTGAATTTCCTTGCTTTTGTCACTGTGGAACAACCCTAACTAATGCATTAAACTGAGTTGTTTGCCTCTAATTTCCCTTATTTTTGAGAATGATAATGAGAAATACTGAATGTAATGCGACAGCAGGAGAGCGTCACGTGATGTCTTGTCACATAGTAACATGGTGCCCGCAAGCACAAATGGTAATGCACATGGTGACACAAAGCAAAACAAAAAGATAAACAGTACTGTAGACACAAATGGTTAAAATAATGCAAACACAAGCGCAAATGAAAACGCAAAGGGTAACGCACGTGGTGCTGTAGACGGAAACGATAAGTGAAACAGGTACGGAACCACAAGCGGAAGCGGTAAGGGTAACAGTAATGTAAGTGCACAGGCTGGTTTTCCCCAAAAACTGCATAGAGAAAGACAGTGAGTACGAAGAATGTATGCATAATAATAGGTCTCGGAGCAGAAAATGAGGAGTTGGAATACTAAATTGCTTATATCTCAGGAACCGTACGACGTAGAAAAAAAAATTAAAAGTCATATGATGTATGACTGTCCTGGCTAGTTTTGTACTTAGCCTCTGTCGGGGGCTAAGCAATTTTCCGATGAAAAGTCCCTATCTCGCACCTTTTCTGAGATACGGGCCCTGAAAGGCGCGGCGAACACGTAATGTTATCCTATGGGAAAAAAAGAGAAGTTCGGAGTGCCATAACTTTGGCTCCCTGTAATATGTTTTCACCAAACTACTGAAAGGCACATCTGTGGGTTGTTGGCTTTCTTCCCTCCAAATTTCAGCCCAAAAGACCAAACCATTCTTTTGCAGCAGGGTGGCAAAGAACTGCTGTCATTTTGCCATAGCCTGGAAAAGCAGTGTAGCAATTTGCGAAAGCTTTCACAAAAATTTGCAACACTTTCGTGAGTGCGACATTACTTTGTGAAAGTACTTTTTCCAGAAACTTGAAAAACATATTTTTAGGGTGTTTAACCTCAAAATAAAGACATGTCTAGCATTCTCAAGGTCCGACTAGGTAAACACAAAAAGAACTGTGTTGCTGGAGGGTCCCAAATTTAAATGCCAAGCATTTTTCTGATCACCAACTGAAAACAAAATGGTGGATTTGCAAAAGTAAAAGGGCCATTTGCAAAATTAAAAACTGCATTTTCGAAAGTGTTGAACTTTTTGTTAACTTTTCCCATTGACTTATAATGGGAAACTGTTTTTTGAATAACTTTTGAATCGTGTAATATTTTTTCATGAAATCTTCAAAAGGCACATCGGGGACCACGACCGCATGTTCCCTGAAGATTTCGGACTGGTCATGCAAACCGTGCGACCTGTGGAGATGACCAAAGAATTGTAAAAAAGTGTAAACGCGTACGCAGATCATGCTTAATAACTCTGCAGCCATATATCCGAACAGTACGCAAGTTGGCAGATCTCAAGATGTATAGTTCTTGATCATGTATTCCAAATTTCAGGCAAATCCATTAAACAGTTGCAAAGTTATTAAGGTGCAACATTTTAGGTTTAACATGTAAATGGCTCCTCAATCCTAAATCTATATTCTATCATAATATATCTATATATATATATATATATATATATATATATATATATATATATATATATATACACATACATATATATATATATGTGTAAGCAAACATTTTATTGTGTTTTTGTGGACCTCCGAGCAGCTTTTGACAGAGTAAAAAGAAGTAAATTATGAAAGTTTTTGGAAGAATATGGCCTTGATCCTGCAATAATAGGGATAATAGTCTCTATGTTTGGGAATAACTACACATGTATAAGATATATAAAGAAAAGGACAAAACCTAGAACTTTGCATCTACATTGGGTTTAAGACAGGGTTGTGTCCTTTCACCAATCTTACACACTAACATACTAAAATGCCAGCAGAATAGGCCAAATGATCTCTCGAGTCTGCTCGGTTTTCAGCACCCGCACTGAGGGCTGATTTTGGTGTACCTCCCTCCCTCCCCCTTTGGTTATACTGTCCCCAGTCCCAGATGTTCCACCTGTATTGGGCCTGGTCAGATTTACCTTCCCCCTGTACCTGTCCCATCCCCTCTTAAACCTGTCCACAGTCTCCATCTCTACCAGCTCCCTGGCCAGTGCATTCCATGGCTCCACTACCCTTTCAGTGAAATAACATATGCTCCTCTTCCCTCTGAGCCTGCCCCCTTCCAGCTTACACCCGTGACCTCTTTCTTGAATAAGATATTGAAAAGTTTATATGAGAATTTATTTATTTATTTAAGAGAGTTACCAGGCAGGCATACTGAGCGGAGTACCGCTTGATTCCAGATGCTGCCTGGGGGAGTGGGGAGAGGAGACATACAATAGAAAGTACATTGAATATGCAAGTGGCACTCATACAATAGGATAAGAAATTTCAGTGGTATTTACAACAGCATTTGCCCTGATAGAATAACAAACAAGATACAGCATAACCTATTAACATGACCTGCAGCTTATAGCAGGTGGGTAGTGGTCAGGGGCCATTAAAAATAAAGTGCCTAGTCCATCACACTAAAGATGGGTGGAATTGGATTGGATCACAGATGCAGATGCAGGGGGATGAGAGATGGGTCTTGAGGAAAGAGTATAGTCGCTGGGTACAGGTGGCCTGCCTAGTGTCAGTCGGTAGGGAGATCCACATTTTAGGCATACAGTATCTAAAGGCAGTCTGGCCTGAGGCAGTGGACATGTGGGGGATATAGAGAAGCCAGGAGTCGAAGTTCCGAAGTGAGTATGTGGGTTGGGGTAGAGCTGACAGGGTGGGTGTGAGGTAAGAGGGGGAGGGCCTGTGCCCAGAATATCACTGTAAGTCTGGCACAGTGGGATAGTCTCCGATCCTGGAGTGATGGGAGTGCTAAGGCCCTGTAGAGGTCGCAGTGATGGATTGTAGGAGGGCAGTCAAGGGCAAAATGACAGAAAGAGTGAAAGAGTGGATCAAGCCTGGCTAAGGAGGACTTGGGAGTGGCACTATAGACTACGTCCCCATAGTCCAGTATAGGGAGGATCATTTTTTGTAGAATTACCTTGCAGGTTGGTAAGGGGATGCAACTCCTGTAGCGGTATAAAGCGCCCAGCATGGGGTGCAGTTTCTTGAGGGTAGCACCCATGTGCTCACTGAAGCTAAGGTGCTGGTCCAACCAAACCCCAAGGTATCTGCAGGAGGTACAGGCCTCCAGAGAGAGTCCCATCAATAGTGCAGAAAAAGGGAGTGGAAGGAAGAAGGGCAAGTTTTTGCTGTGTACCAAATGTTAGGGAGACTGTTTTCTTAAGGTTGAGGAACAGTTGACTTGTGTGAAACCAGTTCTGTACACTGTTGAAATCTTGCTGAAGTCTGTTGACCACCTCAGAGGAGGATGGGCCAGAGGCATACAGTACTGCATTGTCTGCATACATGTGGATGGAAGTGTGGGGGCAGACCGAGGGCAGTTCATTGAGGAAGATGGAAAACAGAATTGGGCCAAGGACCGAACCTTGGGAACCCCCTGTATCGACACCATATGCCAAGAATGGGCAACAGGTTGTGCCCATTCCTGACATATGCTGATGATATCGTTTTAATATCCACAAGTTATATTGGTATAAAAAGAAGATTGGAGAATTTTAGAATTAAATGTCAAGAAGCTGACCTGGAAATAAACCTTAAAAAAACTAAATATATGATTTGTAATAAGACATTGATAAGGAAAGGAATGGACACAGTACTGAAATGTGGGAACTATATATTAGAAACTGTTCAGAATGTTTGTCATTTAGGAATAACTTTTAATTACAGCTTAAAATAGGTTGAGCATAAAAAGAGTATAATTAAAAAAATTAAAAAATTCACCCCAGCAGCAGAAAGATTCATGTATAAATATGGAGAATACTCCATTAATGGAAATATTAGAGCACTCAATGCAAAAATTAAGAGTCAAATAATCTACGGCGCAGAAATATGGGGGATTGGTAATAAGAAGGAATTAGAAATCCCACTTAATAAACATTACAAAAGAATAGTGGGTTTACCCAATGGAGCATCCTCCGCATTGACTAGAGTGGAAATAGGGCAATTACCAGTGAAATGTTATATAGAACAAAGATTAATAGGTTACTGGTTTAAAGTATTTCAAATGAAGGATGCAAGATTACCAAGAATATGTATGGAGGAAGCTATCACATACAGGGATAGAGGTTTTGTATTCCCAAGTATAAATACATTGGAAAAAGTTATTAAACCGCATGGATTATTGGAATGTCTAGTGGATAGTCCAGGAAAACCAATGGACTATATACAGTTAGAAATAGAAAAATAGATTAAAAGATGTATAGATACAAGAAGGTAATGAGTTATTAAAGAATAGTTTAACAAGTAAGTGGTTGGGGGAAAATAAAAGGAGAAAATTTGGGATGGAACCACATTTATGGATAATATAAAAAATCCCAATAAAAGGAAATGTTTTACAAGATTCCGCTTTGAATTAAATAAATCAAGATGATTAACATGACTATACACCTGGCAAAAAGACACAAAATGCAGTTGTGGATTGGGAACAGTTGACAGCACTCATCTTTTAATACTGTGTCCATTATATGAACACTACCATACATTATATAAGAGATTGGTAATATTTATATAGGAGTGTTATTTATTGTATGTAATATTGTATTGTATCTAAATTTGTAATGACAATACTGTTTGCCAAGCAATAAACTTGAATTGAACTGAACAGTGTCATCCACAAACAGGTATACCTTTCCTTCTAGCCCCTCTGCGATGCAGCTAATAAAGACATTAAATAGGACCGGTCCCAGTACTGTCCCCTGAGGCACCCCTCTGGTTACCTTACCTTCCTCTGTGTGAACTCCATTTACCACCACCCTCTGAGTTCCATTACTTAGCCAACTTTCTACCAATTTTATTATCTTTGGGCCCACTCCCAGGCTGCCTAGCTTGTTTACCAGTCTTCTGTGTGGAACAGTGTTGAAGGCCTTACTAAAATCCACTTAGGCTACATCCACCAATCCTGCAGTCCACTGGCTTTAAGGTATTCCCCAATCCTTTCTTTAAGTGGTGTTTCCATAATCTTGCCCACCACCAAAGACAGGCTTACAGGTCAATAGTTTCCTTTAATGCCATTTGATTCACTCATTCTACACAAGAACAGTAATGTGCTTGACAGAAAACAGCAAATAATAGTCAATACTAGCAGAAATAGAAATATGTAATACAGAGGCCAGACATTGTAGCCTGAAAAGGTTTCCAATCAACATTTCCCTGCAGCATTCTGCATTCAACGTCTACATTCTGCACGAGGTGACCAAGTGAGTTAGCTGTGTGAAACTGCAGCTAGCTCTTGTGCATGCCTGATGGTATACTCATGTGATATACCCTCCACACACCTTCTCATCAAAATTACTTATTGTAATTGAAGTACAATGTTTGTGGTTGTTCACAACAATGGTATTTTTTTTAATGTTGCTGCCTTATGCCTTTCATGAATTCTGCTGCATAGATGTTTCAGGACCAAGAACTTAGGGATAAATATGAGAGAGCATTTTAAACTTTTTAATTTATATTTACATTGAAAAAATAATATATATATATATATATATATATATATATATATATATATAGGGTGGGATATTCAGACTGCACCAGGCTGAGGCGCAAGCCTGGGCGCAGCGCAACTGGGATGTGCCAGGGTGCTGACAGGGTGATATTCAACTGTGCTGCACCATGGATCAGCACCGTTGAATATCGTGTTGTGTCCACCTGCAATGTGCATGGTGCAGTGGCACTGCACCAGCACAAGTGGCCAGAGAGAGGCAGGGGGATGCACTAGCGCAAGTGCTGTTGCGCTAGGCGCATCACCCGCGATATTCAAAAGTGCACATGCAAATGGGGCCATAATGCATGCAAGGTGCACATGGGGCCATTTGCATGTCATTATGGACCCATTTGCATGCAGGTGCGCTGATACCCAGCGGCTTGCGCCTGGTGCTCTGCCGTGCTGCAGCCGTCGGGGACCGACACCCCCTGCACAAGCGGCAAAGTGCCCCACTGCCTGACTGCGGGCATATGTACAGAATTAAAGGTCCAATATCCCTGGCGGTCCAGTGGACGTGTCCAGCCCGATCGTAGGCGTCAGTGATAAAATATTAAAATCCAATCCATCCCTGGTGGTCCAGTGGTACCCTCCCACCCTCCCACTGGGCCCACCATCGCTCCCCCGGTCAGCGGCAGGTGGCAGCTCCCACGCATGCCACCCCACATTCTGCTCTGGCGCCCGGGTTGTGCCACACACATTCCCTTTTGAATATTGTGTCGGGCACATCGTGGGTTATAGTGAACTGTGTTGCACCATGCGCAACTCTTCTGAATATCCCACCCTAATGTATAAAGAGCTAATAAATGACATTTAAATTATAATCAATGCTTTTTATTTATTTTGATTGCAGGAGAAACAGACTTGTTGGGATTGCAGTCCTAAAGCGGCCAAATATGAGGAAACTCACCTACCAATGGCACTATAAAAATAGCATAAACAAAAAACAAAAGTTTATGTATTATTATTCTAAAATAATAGGACAGACTTCTCATACACACCTACCAAGGACAGCCTGATGAAGTGGGCCACTAGGTGGAAGACAACCTGGAGGTACTAAAAGTCAGGGGAGAGTTAAGGTCAGGTGAGTGGGACTGGAAGAGGACTACCCAAACATCATGCTGCAGGAACCAAAAACATGAAACTGAGACTCTGGTGGACAATATATTAATTAGGTCCCAAAACATATGGACTTCACCAGGGCCTCAGGCTCACATCTCTGTCTACCTTGGAGCTGCCAGCCAGTACTCCATTGATGAGGAGGTTATTTCAGCAGACAAAAGGATATCCAGTTAACCAGGTTTTGTATACCCCATAGTTTTGTACCATCTGTGGCTCTGGATCACATTATACAGCTGCTTAACCCTATTAGCATATGCATCCATATGTGATAGTAGTCAAACTCTAACCAATGAAACCCCTCTAGGGTTTAGGGGAAAGGAGTAAACTAAAGATTGTATACACACCTATTACTGAACACCTAGAGGCATCCTATAATTTATAGGCATCCAATGATGCTCACTCCTTGAACCTTGTTGCTTTATCCACCTTCCCAACATTGTTCACCCTACCACATATAAAAGGTTGGGTTGGAAACATTACACTGATTCCTCATTTGCCCCATACCCTATTATGATAGCTACCATAGTAGGTCCCTCTTTGAGGCATTACTTCTGTGCAGGTCCATCTCACTGTACTAAAAGGCCTACATAGTAGGCTTCCACCTTGGGCATTTAGCTGCCACAGTTCCAGCCAGCAACCCAGTTAGTTGGCCACACACCATCCAAGTTTGAACCTCAACTAAGACTAAGAGAATACCTTGTCCAAGTCCATGGCTTAGTTAACCCAAGGCACATCTTGAATATGCTGCAGTCCTCCTCACCTGGTCAGTCTAGACCAGCTACCCCTACTGTTCATATCCCATCTCCCCATTCGTGTCTGTATAAATCACTGCACTGTTCTCAGGTTCACAATAAATGTTGCTGTTTCCCTTGCATAATATAAGTCAGAGATGTGGAATGTGCTTCATATACAGCATATATATATATATATATATATATATATATATATATATATGCAGCAGTGGTGGGAGTTCAGAGGTTGGAAGGCCATGGGAGGACAGCAAGGGATACTGGTTAGATGCCTCATTGTACTGCCAACCAGAAAAGGTTGCTCATTGCATCTCAACTGTACACCATATACTCTGTTAATGTGAACAGCTGGATTAACCCAGTGAAGCATTCAAGAGTACACCCTCAAATTAAGAAAATGAAGTGTGGCATGATATGCCTATAGGAGACTTACCAGTCCCTGACAGAACACGCAACACTGTGAAAAGTTTCATTTCCCCAGATTTACTCCTCATTCTACAAACTACCAATTTCATGGAGAAAAATGTGGTGATGCACAAGGAGGGGTGCCTTGTTCTTGTTCAGGCCACCCTAATAACACTGGTGATCATTGGTAGCCTTTATGTCTCACCCCTGAGGGCTGACACACCACTAATGCAAAGGTTACTGAACCTCATAATAACTTATGTGGAGGGAGTACAATAGTAGTAAGTAAACTTCAGTCTACTCAAGTCCCCAAACTGGGACATGTCAAACCCTCATCCACATAGGCAACATCCTGGGCAGAAGGACTTCATATGTAAAGTGAAATGCTTCGGTGGCTATACAGTTGGAGGAAAGTCATACAGGCTCAAAAGATTATACTCACTATTCTGTAGCCCACCACTCATACTCATGTATCAACTACTGTACATTCAAACAGGAGGATATCCATAGAATCTGGGACTATTGCAAAGGTTACATCACCTGTTCAGACCACTCTCCAGTAATAACAAAACTTGATCTGGGGAGGAAAGGCCTAGTAGACTGTGGAGACTGAATACTTTCCACTTCAAGTCAACAGACTTTAAAAAGCTGATAGTTGACAACTTAGAAGAAATTATTCTGGACAACAGGAACTCACAGGGAGTATAACCCTTCATGTGGGATACTAGTAAAATGGCCATGTGGAGATACATTGCATTTGCTGTTCAAAAGAGGCAAAAGAGGAAGGACCATAAAAAACAGTTGGTGGACACTTTACTCTTCCTGAAGATTGTGCACAAACAAATGGATTCCTCTATCTGACCCTAACTAATTAAAACCCAAAGTGACCTAGACAATTATTGTCTTGGACAGAGATTGCTTTGACATTTTTGAGACAGAAGTATTATGAACTAGGTCAGTGAGCAACAAAGATTTGGCACTTCAGCTGTAACACCAATGGGTAAAGGCTACAATGGCCAAAGTCCAACACCCCCCCAGAGACATGCTATATCATAAAGCATTCAAGCTTGTTGATGCATTCCAGGCTTACTATAAGGCTGTATACACTCCAAAGGGGGACCCCCCCCCCCTTTGGCAGGGTTGCAACTTTCCTGCAAATTCTCAAACTGCTCAAGCTGACTAAGGAAAAAAGGGAGGGCATTGTGAGTCCCACTTCATTAGAAGAGGTCCTGCAATCATTACTGAAAGTCAATAATTGAAACACTCTCAGCCCAGTTGGGTACTGAATTAAATATTATCATATGCTGATTGAACATTGACACCTCTACCATGAACAACAGTACAGCGACACAGCGACGGGTAGCTGTACTGTCACCACGGGACCCCTGCACTGCTTTCTCAGGGTCTTGCACTCCCTCCCCAAATCAACTCCAACTAAGAATTGATTATCTTAAGTACAGGGGTTGTGGGGGGCAGAGTCCCGCATGTTGGAGGTTTGGTGAGCAAGCCCCCAAGAAAAACACCATCTTCTCAGACAGATTTATGCTGACCCCAATTGCAGTCGACATAAATCCATCACTGTAACGTTGGTTGACAAAATGCTTGTCAAACCGGTGCAATTGAGCCGCATATTATAATATCTTCCAGGAGGATAATCTGCCACATATGTAAGTGATTGATGTGATGCTGGAGGAGGGAACCCATCCCAGAAACTCGCTGTTATGCCACAGTCTCTGCCATCCCCAAACCCAGGGCTGCATTAAATATTATAATGTCTTCCAGGAGGATACTCTGCCACATATGTAAGTGATTGATGTGGTGCTGGGTGGATGAATCCATCCCAAATACTTGCTGTTATATCACAGTCTCTGCCATCCACAACCCAGGGCTGTTCAAAAAAAGCAAAGAAGAAAGAAAAAGGCCTATAAAAAAACAGTTGGAGGACACTTTACTCTTCTTGCTGCTTACGCAAGGACCATCTTGTACTGCCCTATATCTGTGTTAAACCCAGATTGCAAAATGGGTTGATGGGCTTCTACCGGTCTTCATACATAATGATCAGACTGGCTCTGTATGGACACAGCAAACATAAGACAATATACAGAAAACACTGCAGACAAGGCTCCTAGAATTCTGCGACCACAGAATTGGCACAGAACTTGCAACACACCACTGAATATTTGCAGTGCCACATAATTCACTGTTCTTGGAGATTCTTTATCATTACAGTTTTTCCATAGCACCGGGTTCCCTTCCTCTCCTTCTATATCCAAAACCCTTCTATGCTCAGTATGTGATGTTATCAATGGCATCACATCACATTTTAGCTAATGACAGGGCTGCATTCTGTCACAGAAATAGAGAGACATTTATTTATCACTGCTCCCAATCCCTGAGGAAGTGGCAGAGCATGTCAGGTACCGTGACATTTTCTCAACCTGTACTACAACCTAATAAAATGTTCAGTTCTGAAGCCAATACACTGGGGGCAACTTAAACAAATTCTTGACAATAGCATAGACCTGTTAACTAAATACCTTACTTTGTGCAGAATTATAAGGAAGTCTTCTGAAATGAATAACTGGTAAATTGAAACAACCTTTAAAAAAAAGAGAATTATGCTTAGAAAGGTGGAGTATAATGATGTTTAGACCTGTGGAAAGAACAAACCTGTCAGATGAATAACTGTGCTGTAGACATTTTAGTCAGGCTTATTAAGTACGTTATTATGGGTTAATAGAATTACACACACCACCACTCTGAGTCTGGGAAGATATGATGCAGTGTTCTGTCATAGAGGTGACACCTCGTGATGGGCCAGGAAGCCTTCTCTCAAGCCATTCATGTGTCTATCATCGCCTGATGGGGTGATGTAGAGCATCAGGAGAAGTGAGCTGGTGTGAAAAATGGGTTTTGAAATATCTGTTTATTCCATTTCAAAACAGACCTGTAAGAATGACTACAATATTCAAGATCCCAAAAAAGGAAATTTATTTTAAAACAAAACTAAAAAAACACTATGTTACAGATTGCACATAAATATGTTAGTGATATGCAGTGGGGACCTCACAAGTGGCATAAACAACATGCATATAGATAAATCATTTATCACACAAGGTACCATCTGTGTATTTCATTTATGGAATAGATAGGATCTTATGTGATAGATTTTTTTTTTTAGCTTTTTTTTCAGAGTCTCAGGAAATGGGTGCTTTTATAAATAAAGTATCTATCTAGATAGTATTTCTAAAAGTCTGTGGGTTTATTGTTTGATCTAGTCGTATTGTGCATTCCCCCATCCAGGTTGCCATTGCCATGGACATGGTGTCAGGATGACAAGCTGATGTTGCAACATGGCAGTTCAGCAGTGCCACAGGACCTCTGCAGATATCACAAACCATTGCTACAGAAGTTCTGTGGCAAAAGGTAATCCTGCCACAGAACTAGGTCCCAGAGTGCCACAGAAAAAAACAGGGCCTTGACTACAGGTCATGGCATATGTATAAGCGGTTGGACTACCTTTCACCCTGGTTAGACTTGATGCCGAGGAAGCATTCAACACCATTTCTCATGGTCCTTCCTTTTCTGGGCATTGGATGAGTATGGTTTCCGTTTCCCATTCTGACACCTATTGAGTCAAATTAGGCCAGAAAACTGGGAGGGGGGCGAATAGGCAAGTAATCTCCCAAAGTGGAGGGGGGATGTTACATAAACATAGAAACTACTGGCAGATAATGACCACTGGGCTCATCTAGTCTGCCCATTTTTAGTTATGATCACTTTTACAGCAGACCCAACTTGCCATTCAGCACTGTCTCTCCCACCTTCCACCCCTTCCTTCCTCCTAGGATTCCTTTGTGCCTGTCCCAGTCATTTCTGAAACCCACCACTGGTTTCACCCCCACTGCCTCTCATTGAAGGCTGTTCCAGGAATCCACCCTTTTTGTGAAGAATTACTTCCTCTCATCTCTCCTGAATCTACCTCCGTCCAGCACCATATCATGACCCCTTGTTCTACAGCACCTTTTTCTCTGAAACATATCTCCCTCCTGTACCTTATTAATCCTGAAGAGGTATTTAAAAGTCTCCATAATGTTTCCACTCTCCCTTCTCTCCTCCAGGGTGTACATACTGAACTCTTTCAGTCTCTCTCAAAGTGCTTCTGATGTGGACCTTGCACCATTTTGACAGCCCTCACCTCTCTTCTTGCCACTTTCTCCTTTTTCCAATTATTCCCCCTTTCACACCTTTCTCCATTGACTGCTCCTTTTCCCCCCTTCTTCCTTTGCTAATCCCCTGCTTCTTTGAATAACTTGCATCCTGGTGGGACTCTCTCCCCTTGGGATATCCCTACTCTCTGTCTCAGCCCTCTCGGCTACTTTAAATGTCTATTGAAGTAACATTTGAATCTTCCACTGAGGACTGTGGTTGTCTCCTTGCTGAAAGCAAGCCATCACTTCAGTATAGGTTCTTATCCTTCTAGCTTGGCCCACTGTCCCCAGTGTTGACATACCTCTCTTCCCTGCACCATTCTTTCTACCATTACTTGAAGGCCTTGGTGCAGAGCTCCCTCTCTTTCCACATATAGCACAACACGCACTTGTCACTCACATTTAAACACATGGGAAACACAGCAGCAACCAGATAAATGATCTACCTTTACCAAAAATGAAATTTACACACGAAGCTGACTACAGCAATTCATCTTTACGTTTAAGAACATGAAACACCCTTATCAAGTTAATGTATTAGGAACCATAGTGGCGCTGACCGAGCTTGTTATACATACCATTACTCCCTAGCCATATAACAAGGTGTTTAACAGCATGCTACTAAATATTATATAAGACCTGGAGGAAAACACTCTCTCAAGGCTGCAAGACTGTACACACTTCCATGAACAGAGAGGATTACCACAGGCATGCAATAGAAATTAAGACAGAGACTGGAAAATAAGTTTAAGATAAAGAACTACATTACATTGTCTCCAAATGCCTATGCTCATTCACTGTAATCTCTATCCTTAAGCAAAAAACTTGAATAAACTACTGTTTCCAAATAGTTATTTCTCACAGACAATAAGCAAAATGGTTAAGAAAAGAAATATGTTATAGTTCAAATGTGGGAGGAGTCAAGAAAGTTCAATATTCTGGAAAAAGAAAAATAGCATTTTAGCAAGTGTAGCTTAATTTTAAATTCAGCCATTCATGTATAAACTAGAATCTGCATATATATCCTCACTCTAGGCCCATGTGTGGCAAATAGTCTCATTCTAGGAGCAATTTCTCACAAGCACATCACTGAGGGCCATGCGGCTCCGGGGAACTTCATTTTTGGATCTTACCACATACTGTGCTATGCAGTGTACATGAACTGTCAGAGGGAATTGCATGACTAATTAAAAAAAAACAGAGAGTAAATAAGCAGTCTCACTGTACTAATGAAAAAGGCATACTATTAAGCCACTGCTATTGATGCCAAAAAAACTGCAATATTTTTAAGACCACAGAGAAAATGGATGTCAGATTTTAACTGGAGAATATTGACCTGGTTGAAGCTTTTCTACTGTATTCTGTGACACAAGACCTCCAAGATCCACATCAAGCAACTGAGCTGGAAGTCACAGATGTACCAGAAACTGTGTCTCAGCCTCAAAACAGTAGTTTACTAAATGATAGAACCTTTCGTAGATTCCATAAAAAATGAGAACACCACAAAAAAGCTGCTGGCAATGTATCCATGATCCAGCATTTTTTGGGGAGTGACTACAATGAGCATAGACCCCTAACGTGAAATCCCAGCAGCACATTTAGGAAACTTGCTATGCCATTTTTATGTTTGCTTGCACGCATGTGCAAGAAACATAGTGGAACAATCCAAAATGCAGTGCCGTACAGCTGAAAGGAGAGCACCGCTTGAGTGAGCAGCACTCCTCCTCCACACACACACACACACACACACACACACACATGGCATATGCATTCTGCATGCTCATGAGCTCCTACCTCCCCACGCACACTGTTGGCTGGAGGGGTGCCCAATCCCCATCAGCTCTCTACTGCCCCCGCAGTCTGTATGGCTGATGGGGTGCCCAATCCTGTCGGCTCTACTGTTCCCCCCGACTGTTGGGTGCCATGCTGGAGAGCCCACCCAGCATAGCAACAGGTCCTATGGCGACAGGGTGCCCAATCCCCATCAGCTCCACTGCCCCCCAACAGCCTTCCAGCTGCCATGCTGGGAGCCCACCCCAATGTGGAAAATGTCCCGTAGTTCAAATAAAAAACCTGAAAGAAAAACCTCCTCGCTGCTGTCTTCACCGCCTCTCCACCGCGCCACCCACTGCACACCCTGCCTCCCCTAACTCACTCCATACTTACCTCCAGAGCTCAGCACGACGATCTTCGGTGGACCAGGAATGCGTCTGCACTCTTCAAAGACGACTTCGAACTGAGGAAATGCCGGTAAGCTGTATAATGTAAGGAATAAGGTTTTTTCAACTTTGCTGCATATCTCAGGCATTTTTTGGAATTTTAGCACCAAATTTTCAACATGGGGTTTTTGGGACCCCTCCTCATGAATTCTGTCACTGTCATGGCGTTAATCGGGCCCAAAGGGTGATTTCGCGTCACTGCGCCAAATCATCTTTCAGGACCAATTAACAAAATGACAGTGCCAGTGTTCATAAGGTGGTCTCAAAAAGCCTATGTTGAAAATTTGGTAAATAATTCTAAAATGACTGTTTTATGAGCGTGCATTGCGCTGTTCCCACGTTATCAGAAGTTCACGATTTTCAATATTTTCACTCCAGATTTTCAACATTGACATTTTACCACACCTCCTTATGAGCAGTATAGCTGTCATTCTCACTTCTCACCCAAAATGTGTTTCACGCATGTAGCGCACAATGGTGAAGTCGGTGTGTGAAATCAATGTATGAGACACATTAAGAAAATCACAGTGACAATGTTCATGAGCACAGGTCTTAAAATGGCTATTTTGAAAATCTAGTGAAAAAATTCCTAAACATGACTGTGTTACGAGAGAGCATTGTGCAGTTTCCACGCGCACTCGTAATTTGTAATATTTTCAGTCCAGATTTTCACCAGTGGCATTTTTCCACACTTCCTCATGAACAGTACAGCTGTTATTTTTCACAACATGGCTGAAATATGTTTTCACACTTTCAGCACAGAAATGCGTGGTCACTGTGGGAAATCATTGTTCGGGACAGATAAAGAAAATTACAGTGACACTGTTCATGACCGGAGGTCCCAAAATGCCTGTGTTGACAATCTGCTGTAAACAATTCCCAAACTAATTACATTATGGGTGCACGTTGCACAGTTTCTATGCACGCTCGTTGCTTCACCAGTTTTTTTAATATTTTCACTGCAGATTTTCAACATTGCCATTTTTTACACCTTCCCATGAACAGTACAGCTGTCATTTTTCACATCCTGTTCAGAATGTGTTTTTGCACCCATGGTGACAAATGCCATAGTCGCTGTGCAAAAGCAGCTTTTGGCTAACAAACTGATATTGCCACTGTTCATGAGGTGGGGGTCACAAAAAACACATGTTGAAAATCTGGAGTGAAAATACCAACGAATGCCTGAGGCGTTAGGGTTTCCAACCATAACACCCCACACTGTAGAGAATGACAGGCATCAGGGCTGTGACTTGGGACTGTCACCTGCAATGCTCATACCATTCCACCCCCACCCACACCCTGCAGCCACTGAGAGGCATTGAGGTGTGCCTTGGACTCTTCGGCCCCAAAGTTCACCCCATTCTCCTATACCGCACCCATCTCATAATATTTCCTGATGGAATGGGGTGCGCATAAGGGCCAAAGACTTTACTGCAGCACCAGTGACACTTGTCAGTGTCTGTGTAGGGTGTGGTGAAATGGTGTGGCCATTATGCCTGATGACCCAAAGGCACACCCCAATGCCTGTCACTACCTGCAGGGTGGTGATGGGGTTGGCTTCAGTTCAATATTTCACTGCCATTCCTATTATGCAGCTCTGTAACTCCTACACTACCACTACCAATGCCAATGCCAGCAAGTAAACATTCGGCATTGACAAATGCTTGTTTATAGATGAAAGAAAAAACAGCACTGATCATGAACCCCTCAGTTTATGATACCTTTTCCAATCTGTTGAGAGACAGCCAAAATCAATGGGATATACACTGCCACTGACCATAGTTAGGTAAGCCTCAAAATGTAGGAACATTTTAGCTGATAAGCACAAAAACTTGAAGAAGGAGGCAAAGGTAGTAATCTGGTAGCAGACAAGCTGACCAATGCAATAATGTCAAAACTGTATGAGTGTCAGCAGTTGTTACCCAGGGCACACTCTCTACTCAATGCTATGTAGTTCACCTTGAGTATGTGTTTTTGGGATCTGTGGGAACACAGAAATGTGACGCATTAGGTGGTGTGACAAAATTTTAAAAACAGATGAAAACAGTCATTAACACCTTTAATATGATATCATATTATCATACGTGCCTATGACTTTACCCAGGTAGTCCAGTCGCCTACCAGGGTCGATCCCAAATCTGGGACCTCCACCCTTATTGACCTCATCCTTACGAATAAACCCACCCACCTCAACAAAGTAAGAGTCCTCCCTGATGTCCTAAATGACCACTCTCCTGTCTCCTGCTGCTGGTCAAATAAATCCACTCCCAGTCAATCTAAAAAATCCACCCAGAGGCACCTCAGAAAAGGAGCCCTCTCTCGTATCAAACTTTATCTCTCCTCCTGTAACTGAGCACCCATTCACACTGCCACATCCATAGATGCTGCCCTCACCTCCTTTATTAAAATCTTTAATACCACCTGCGACATATTTGCCAATTCCACTACACAAGTAATAAAAGACAGGGATACTCCGTGGATCTCGCACACCCAATTAAAACTGATGTAACATAAAGATGACCTCTGGCATAGGGCTTTGTACTCCCAACTTCCCTCTGACCATCAGTTATATAGAGAGGCTAGAAACAAGTGCACCTGGGCAATTCGACTAGCTAAGTCTACCTACTACAAGCAAGTACTCACCTCCACATGGGGCGCCGGGAATAAATTCTGGAACAATGTCAAGGAACTCTGCGGGAAAGCCATTTCCCCATCACCCACACAGATTCTCAATCAGGACACCCTAACCCAGGACCCTAACACCATAGCAAATGTCCTTCACAACTTCTTCTCCGATCTTAGCCACATCCTACCACAAAATTTATTTGACCCTATCCCAAACGGTCCCTCTAGTACCTCCCCACCTAATACATGCCCTCCCTTTCAGCTGAGAATCATCTCCTGCAATGAGGCTAAACGCTACCTAACCAAAGCACTGAGCAACTTGCGTTTCAGCAGTGACTCCCTAGACCTTAAAATTCTCAGACTTACACTAGACAAGACCTTGCCTCACCTTACCAAAGTACTAAACTGGTCTCTGACACTGGGTCAATTTCCAACTCTCTGGAAAAGGGGTATCATCACTCCTGTACTAAAAAAGGGTAACCCAACTGACCCTTGTAACTATAGGCCCATTACAGTCCTCCCCCAATCTAAAGCGCTCTAAAAAATTGTGGCTGACCAGCTCACAGAGTACCTGAACAAATATAATCTGCTGTGTCAAGAACAGCACGGGTTTAGATCAGGGCACAGCACCACTACGGCACTCCTCAAATTCATCTCTTATATACATGAAGCGTTGGATCAAGGGTCACTAGCAAGGGCGATCTTTGTGGATCTGACCAAAGTGTTTGACACTGTCAGTCATGCACTTCTTATCCACTCGCTACCTTCCCTCTATCTTGCCCCAGAAGCAATCTCCTGGTTCAAGAACTATCTCTCAGACCAGACTCAACAGGTCAAAATCAGCACCACCCTATCTGCCAAACTATCTGTTCACTCTGAAGTCCCCCAAGGGTCAATCTTAGGCCCCTTACTTTTCACTCTCTTTCTCAACTCCTTCCCCCAGACCTACAGTGGTAAACTGTTACTCTAAGTCGATGATGCCTTTGTATACTGGAAACACTCAAATCCAATCTCCCTTCAAAATATCCTGAAAAGCTGCTTTCAAGAACTTGAATCCTGGTTTACTGATCACAGGTTACTACTTAACTACAACAAGACCAAATCTATGATCTTTGCTCACCGCCAAAACCCCAATAGTAATGCCCAACTAACTATCTCCAATCCACAGGGCACCCAAATCGAACAGGTCACAAACTTTAAGTATCTGGGCATTACACTGGACATGTCCCTCACCTGCCACTCACATATTAAACACCTGTCCACCTCTGCCAATATATGACTGGGGATTCTTTACAGGCACAAGCACTGCCTCCCCAACCCCCGGTGCTTAGACTGACTGTTACCTGCTCAGTCCTATCTGTTGTCGATTATGGGAGTACAATTTATGGCACAGCCGATAACACAGTTCTCTAAATAGCATCAAATTAGCTCTTAACAAGTTCTCGCCGATTATCACTAATGCAGAAAGATTAACCCACACTGTGAGCTCTATAATCAAGCAGACTGGCTGACCTTTAAAGGGAGACTAATGTACCACACCTGCCTCCAAGCAAAAAAGATCCTGATGAAACTTTCACCTTGGGTCTTCATCCCTCATCCAACCAACCTCATAGGAGCACCTCTAAATCTGGCTAACACCACTCCTAATCCCCTCACTGTAGGACTCTCACTAGGTAAAGGCCCTTTCAGGTATCGAGCACCACTCTGGTTTAATCAACTCCCTTCCTCCATCTCCCAAGCCCCCAGCCTTAGCCTATATAAAAAAGGCCTCAAGAGATTTCTCCTGGACTCTGAGACTTGTAGCTGCTTCAACCTGTCCTCCCACACTAGGCTGAAGTCAGAATCCAACGCCTCCCTCAACTCCCTAACAGGCCAGCATAAGCTCTGGGTACCTTAAGCTCAACCTGCACAACATGGGTTTAAAAAGGGGCATAGCACCTCCACGGCCCTAGCAGTTGTTACCTTGGAGATCAGGTCTACTGCTGACCGAGGTGAACTGACCAGTGCCATCTTTGTTGATCTCTCAAAAGCCTTTGATCGGGTTGACCACACATTACTGTGCTCCTCTATCCTGTCACTTGGCTTCTCTTCCCCAGCTCTTGCATGGATCAGTAATTACCTCACGGGCAGGCATCAATACATCAAATTCAACAAGGTCCTGTCTGAGCCTGCCCAGGTTAACTGCAGAGTTCCCCAGGGCTCTGTCCTGGGGCCTCTCCTGTTCTCTCTCTTCATAAATGAGCTACCCTTGGCTCCAGCTCTAGGGTCCTCCGTGCTGTACGCAGATGACCTAGTCTTCATGGCCAAATCCCAGGACATCGCTACCATTAACACCAAACTAAACTCGGTCTTTGACCACATCCAAACTTGATTGCAGGACCATAAACTTATTAACCTACAGAAGATGCAGGCTATATTTGGCTCAGCAGCTAGTTAAGCTGCCCCAGATTCACTACAGATCTCCGGGCTGATGGGTCATCATGACTGTCAGAGGCTCGTCAAGTACCTGGGTGACCTCGACCCGCAGCTGGATATGAACCTGCACATACGAAATACATGCAAGGCCTCAAACTGAAAGCTGGGTCAGGCTTACAGAGCAAAAAGCTGTCTAACTGCAGCTGCCCATCTTGCTCTAGCCAGGGGAGTCCTCCTACCAACACTTTGCTACAGACTAATCACCTTTGCCCATGTTGCAAAAACTAGTCTAGTAAAGTGGGACTCAGCATACAACATATACCATTTTGCACTCTCAGCCCCCCACCTCACTCACCGCTGTGAGCTTTACACCCGGCTCGAGTGGCTCCCACCGGAAAATCACCGCTCTTATGTCATGGGCAACTTCATTGACAATATTGTCAGAACTGCCACCCCTCAAAACCTTGCTGAGACCCTTGTTCTTGCTACACCCTTCTACAACCTGCGATGAAGTGGCTCCCATACCCTCTTGGTACCTAAAACCCGCACACAAATGGGTGACCCAGCCTTCGCTGCGTATGCGCCCAGGGTTTGGAACTCTCTTCCAACTAGCATTCGCTCCTCTCCCTTGCACCAGAGCTTTAAAGCCTCCCTCTGGGGTTTTCTCAAAACGGCTTCCACCTGTCTCTGTACTAGATAAACCCTCTCAGCCTGAGATCCCCAACTAACTGAGATGCTATCTAAACATTACGACTTGGGCAGAGCACAACTGTGCTCATACTCCTCCTGTTCTCACAGCATATATAAAAATGGACCATTTAGGCCCACCGGCAAAACAGGGTGAGCACTATAACTGTGCACTCCTTTCTCTTGCACTTGGAACACTCTATCCCAACTGAGACTCCTCCATATTCTAACTGCTAGCCTTACAACTTGCTACCTGGAGCGATGAATTCACACTGCACTTCTTCCTACTGACTGCAATGTTTAATACTGTATTGCAACACCTGTTTTGGTATTGTTGTCTTACAATGTCCGTGTTCTGGCTACTTTATATTAACTCTTCACTACTATTTGCCTGATGAAATCTGATGCTTGTAAAGTCCCTGTTGTACTAATTCTATGTAATCTAATCCTCCACTTGTATTTGCCTGATGTTCATGTATGTACCTTGTAATGTACCTTGTAATCTCCCGGGTCACGCCTGAAAATAGGCACTTGGCTGTCTAGTGTGCTTACCCGGTAAACAAAAGCAAATAAATAAATAAAACCCATCGGCCAAATCCTAGCATCTGAAACTAGCAACCAATCCCCCCTCACCAAGAATTCACCCTTGGGTCTTATACAACCTTTGTAGTGAAACCGTAGAAACTAACCTATCAAGCTAATTACTCTGTATTGATTCAACCATGTTATATTGCCTTAATGTATTGTTTGCCTGGTTAGCAATGTACAATTTGTCACTATGTGTTGTTTCTGTTTATGGACGTGGACCCTTTACAAAGGAGTCTTTGACTCAAAGGATTGTAATTCTGAAATTTCAATAAATAAGAAAAAGATTAACACATGAAGGAGAGAATGTAATTAGAACAGTGAAGAATGAGAAAGATACTGGAAAAATTGAGCCATGAGCTTACAGTTTACCTGACGATGCTGTAAAATGCTCAGTTGGCAATTAGGAAAAACACAGGTTGCAGAGGCCAGTCACTGCCCTGGGTAATGAGCACATGTTTTCCCAGTTGCCAGCACAAATCAGATACTACACAAGAAGGATTCTGCCTGGTTTAGAAATCAATCACTAAGAAGAAACAAAATTGTGAGCACAGTGAAAACAATGGTGCAACTCAGTTGAAAACCAACAGAAATAAAACAACTAACTAATCATGCAGCCCACAAATATCTGTGGCCAGATTTTAAAAAAAGCTCCTGGAACTAAGTCTCATGCTGCAACCACCTGAGAGGAAAAAAAAATCTCTGCACCAGTGACAATCCTAATTTTCCACCTGGGTGATTGGAGCAGCTGTGGAGGCTTCTAGTAGTCCTGGTGACATCCT
Source organism: Neoceratodus forsteri (assembly GCA_016271365.2). NCBI lineage: Eukaryota > Metazoa > Chordata > Ceratodontiformes > Ceratodontidae > Neoceratodus > Neoceratodus forsteri. Next base: position 731,726,467 of record CM028129.1, on the reverse strand, counting down.
GGATAACCCCTTTGGGCACACTCAATATACAATAAGAGCATATCTGGGCTGGGTTTTCATGTGGCAGGTCACTATCAGACTTTGGTGAATGATCTGTGGGGGTCAGTAGCACCTGCAGCTCTCTTTCCCATCTGGAGGGATATGACATGCTGTGTACAACTATGTGTATCATTTTGGTGCAGCTGCACCAATAAATGGACACAAACTGCCATAAATCATAGAACTGGTTGCAAATGGCTCCACAATGGAAAAGATGACGCATGCAGAAAAAACTTGTAGACCCACAAGGTTTTTCCACATCTGTGCCAAAAAGGGAGCCTTTGAAAATCTGGCCCCTGGTGCCGAAGATCAATGATGCAGGTATTGTACAAACTAAGATCATGCAAGTCACAGGGCACAAGAGCATACAAAGTATCAATGACTGCTGCAAACTCAGAGACAAGCAACAGGAAAACATCTTGAATATTCTAAGTAACCAGCCAAATAGAAATGCACCTGTTACCACCCAACAGTGACAGTTCATCAGTGAAGTCCCCTACAGCGACTACAGTGCCATGCTGCTGTAGGGAACCCACTGGAACCTGGTGCTGTCTGTCGGGGGTCCTGCACCTCCCCAAATCTGCTCCAACTCAGAGTTGATAATCCTAAAGTGGGGGGTGTGGGTGGCACAGCCCCCCATGTGGGGGGTTCTGGGGGTGAAGCCCCCTGAAGAAAACACATACAGCCACGGGGAACTGGCAGCCAGCTGCAGAATGAAGTCGACCTTCTGGTTTCGCTGATGGGGCATTCAACAAATATTTTGTTGAACACCCGTCATGAATCCAAAATACACAATAGCAACAAATCAGTCACAAACTTGTAAAAAATACTTTAATTCCACACTAGCTAGCTATTTATTCAATCCAGTCTTCAATGCTTGAAATATAAGCATAATAAATACCTACATGCTCCGTTGGGTAGCACCAACTGTGGCTTCCCACACTACGATACTTATCCTCTTAGCATGGTTCTTTGCTCATCGAACCACCCCAAGACCCAGTACTTACTCCTGCCACCCCACGTCTTCTCCCTTCCTATTCCATCCACTAGTGCCAATTCGCCCTATCATAAACAGTCAAAAGTAAGATTTTTAATCGTTTTCTCTTTAGGCTTGCACTTTTTCTTCAACTTCTCTTGGGCAATGTTCACCCCAATCCGAGGCCCCTTACACTGCCTAACCCCACTAGTCATAGGGCTAGCGGTCTAATTCTAGCCTCAATAAACATCTGTAGTCTGCTGCAGAAATATGATCTCTTCCAAGGCTGGATTACTCAGCATGATCCTGACCTCCTGGCTGTTGAGGAAACATGGCTATCTCCTAAAATTCCCTGACTATGCAATTGCCCTGTCAGGCTACATGCTTTTCAGAGATGGTAGGCAGGGGAAAAGGGGTGGGGGTTGTGCCATCTATCTCTGCAGCTCCCTTCAAGGACAGATTCTACACTCCACCTTATCCAGCCAAGGTGCCAAGCTCTGTCTGTCAAAATTGCTATCGGTAACTCAAGCAAGTCTCTTATAGCCATGGCCATTTACATTCCTCGCTGCAGCCCTAAATCTGCCTTTGAATCCATTCTCGACTATGTTTCCCAGTTGCTCACAAAGGCCGAGGTCATCATTCTGGGTGACTTTAATATCAACTGGCTAGCCCCCTTTAGCTGCTCTGTACAGAGATGCTGCAGCAGCCATTAACCTTACACAGGTCATGTCAACACCTAGGAGAATTGGTTATAGAACAGGGACCGGTACCCTGATTGATCTTGTTTTTACAAACCATCCAGAGAGACATAACATCACTGTACTACCTGACTCCTTAAGTGACTATTCTCCCATTCTCTGCACCTGGTCTCATGGTTCCTTGAGATCCCCTCTAAAGTTCTCTTATCTGCATTCCCTCAAGAAAGACTCTTTGATGTAGTTCAAGGAGTATCTCCTATACTGCGATTAGTCCCCTCTTGATCCTGCTAGTAGCATTGATAGTGCTTTAGCGTTTATCATTTATCATTTCCACTTTTAACTCTGCCTGTGACATTTTTGCCCCATATACCAAGCATCGATTAAAAGGCCCAGGAACCCCTTGGATCAGTCCTGTACTCCTTGATCTCGTGTACACGCATGACAATTTCTGGTACAAGACCCTTACGTCTGGTCACACAACAGACAGGCAGAGCTATAGGGCTGCAAGAAATGTCTGCACCAGAGAAATTCATTGTGCTAAAGTGGCCCACTTCCAAGCTCGACTCACATCCTCATGGGTGTAGGGAGGAGATTCTGGGAAAATATTAAGGACCTGACTGGAAAACCTAACTCCCCCCCAGTGAACATCAATGGTGTTACCTCCTAGGATCCGCAGCTTATTGCAAACACCTTTAACACTGATTTCTGTGACTTTAGTGTAGTTCTCCCCCCTGATTTTTTCAACACTCCTCTTAATTCCTCCCCTTCCACTCTCTAGTATCTTTCCATTCTGCTTTAGGACCATTTCTCCTCATGAAGCTAAATTGTACCTCACTAAGGTCTTGGGGAAATCAAGATTTAGTGCTGAGTCTCTGTATCTGAAGCTCCTACTACTGACCCTGGATGTTGTTCTATTCCCCCTTGCCAAAATTCTTAATCTCTCCCTTTGCTTGGGACAGTTCCCCTCTCAATGGAAATCTGCTGTTTTTACACCTATCTTTAAAAGTGGAGACAGAACCTCCCACAGTAATTATCGCCCAATCTCTATCCCCCTCCCCCCATTTCCAAAGCCCTTGAAAGGATCGTTTCTGATCAACTCTCTGAATATGTCCTGAATTACAACCTTCAATGTCCACAGTAGCATGGATTCAGGCAGGGCCACAGTACTACCACTGCACTTCTGGAGTATACAGACTTTATTCATAAGGCCCTGGACCATGGCACCTAGTTGGGTCTGTGTTCATAGACCTATCTAAAGCCTTTGATATGGTCAACCATATGCTCCTAACTGATTCTCTCTCATTTCTAGGCCTCTCCATGGATGCCAACTCCTGGTTTGCCAACTACCTGTGTGGCCATTCACAAAGGGTAAAAATCAACAATACTCTCTCCACCTGTTTACCGGTGTGCTCAGGTGTCCCACAAGGCTCAAATCTCGGTCCTCTCCTGTTCAGCTTGTTCCTCAACACCCTCCCCCAAGCCTGCTCTGGGAAGATGTTTCTTTACATGGATGACACGGTAATTTTCTGTAGCTATCCAGACCCCGCCTCTTTGCAGAAAGACCTCCAAACTGTTTTTCTCAGAATCTGAATCATGGTTCTTCTGCTGAAAACTTATTTTAAACTACAAAAAAAAAACAAAGTTATGATAGCTGCCAATCCACCTAACAAATACAAGGGCAGTCCCCTAAATATTCTTAACTGCCAGCTCACTACCCTGGAAAAGATGACTCACTTCAAATAGCTTGGTGTCCCTCTGGACTCCACCATCTCCTTCCTGGAGTATATTGATCTGGTAGATAAGGCAGTAAATATCAGGATTGGCCTTCTCTATAGGCATAGGTCATGCATGCCTCCCGAAGCCCTGCACCAGGCTGTAACCAGCACAGTACTATCCATAATTGACTACAGAATTTTTATATATGGATCTGCAGCTGATTCAGCCAACAGAAGGATCAAGGTCTCCCTGAATAAAGCGTGTCACCTGGTCACCGGTTGTAATCGGCTCACTCACACTTATGAGCTACATAAACAAGCGGACTGGTTGAATTTTGAGAGAAGGCTTGCTTACCACACTTGCCTGATTGCCAAGAAAATAGCCACTAGCCTCCTTTCTTCTACTGCTCAACATCTCCTTACTTTGGCCCCTGCCACCCGCTTCTACCAGAAACTCCTCTACAGCATCTTTCTTAGTTCCATTTTGTAGGACCTCCATGGGGCACATGGCTTTCATATATAGGGCTCCTTTCTGGCTGAGTGGTGTGTCCTTGGAGATCACCTCTGTCTGTAAACTAGGTCCTTTCAAAAATATGTTCAGACAACATCTCTTTGCCACCAATCGCTGTGACTGTTTCTAGTGTATACATATATCTCATTTTGTAACTCGCCAAACCCTGAACTTTCTCTGTTAGACAATGTCTTCTCTGACTGCAGCTCCCTCTATTTCCTCTCTTTACTCTCTTTTCTCCCACTTCTGCCCACCTCCTCCTCCTGTTGTTCTCTGCCTTGCCCCTCTACTTCCCCCCCCAACTCCTTTCTAACCATTACCATTGGACTAGTCCTCTTGTCTCTACTCCTATTGCCTGCAAACCCCACTGTACAGTGTCTATACATTGTATTCTGTTTTTTTTCTGCTTCTAGAGGTTTATACCTGTGATTAACCATGTGCCTTGTGTAGTATGTAAATTTTCTGTTGCATTTTAACTGTACCCTGGTTGCATCCAGATTGTATTGTATCAGTTGACGTGGAGCCTTTGTAAATGAGTCTCTGACTCAGAGGTTTGAAATTCCAATACACTCATTAAAATAAATAAATAAATATATATATATAACTGTACAAATAAATCCAGCTTGGTACCCAACAAATATGTAGTAAATCTGTATGTAAATGTCTGTGTCTAACTAAATTTCCTATCCATGGTAGTTTACAGATGGCAAAGAGGAAGTGAACTATAAATGTTTAATCTCATTTCTTTACATTGCTGCTTGCACATATCTGAACATTACTTCAATATGACCCAAAGCATCTATCAGAACAGTTTATGGCACAAAAACCAAAGAAACCTGACGATCACTTCCAGAAAACTTATTTATAACTAGGCATGGGCGGGTACTAGAATACTCAGCCCTCAAGACTACCCACAGGTACCTTTAAACTGCCTGAAATTACCCTAAAAATACCCAGATGAGAAATGAGTAGTTGGTTTGGGTTGGGTAGTTACTACCAGACTCATTCATCTACCCTATTACCCAACTCTGACATAACAAAAATCATGTGAAAGACTGTTTTTGACTATTATACTGTTTGTTAGGTGCCCCAAGTCATTATAGCCATGGTGGGCATTGCTGAGGCACGTATGAAAGATGCAGCTGCTGTTAGTGAGCCTGCTGCTGTTTCCAAAAATTATACTCATGGCAGGCATTGCTCAGGGAGGTACACGAGATGCAGCTGCTTTGAGGGAGCCTGCTGATGCTTTCAACAATTATCTCCACTGCTGGCATTATTGAGGTAGGTACAAGAGGTGCAGCTGCTCTGATTGAGCCTGCTGCTGTTTTCAAAAATTATATTCATGGTGAGCATTACTGAGGCAGGTGCTAGAAGTGCAGCTGTTGTGAATGAGCCTGCTGCTGTTTCCAAAATGTTACCTACGGTGGGCATTGTTGAGGTAGGCATGAGAGGCACAGCTGCTCTGAGTGAGACTGTTGCTGTTTCCAAAAATTATACTCATGATGGGCATCAAAGTTACATACAGTGAAGCTCGCCAGGATCAACCCTACTCTGCAGAATTCTGCAGTAGAGTTGCTACAAGGAACAATGCAGTTTCAATGGGTGTTAATCCCTTTTGTCATGCAGGGAAACTGTGGCACAGCACTTGATCATAGCGGGCTTCACTGTAATATGAAACGATGATTGACAAAAGAAAACAAAGAGTACTGTGTCTGGCATGGTGGCAGTGGGGAATGTTCTATTAGTTTTGTATACAACCTAGTCATCATATTCAGTATCACTGTTTGCAGGCTGTTGTTCATGTTCAGGGACAGAATTCCATAATTCAGTGTTTGGGACAACTAGGAAATTGTCAGCATTCATTTTGAGAAATGTAAGCTGTTCCACATATAAGAGACTTAGCAATGCTCTTTAGCCAGTGACTATTCCTCCAGCTGCACTAACAATGCGTTCTTGAAGGTGGACAAATGAGGTACATTATTGCAAGATTTGCTATATCTGGCAGTACTGTTATCTCTTGTTTCCAATACAGTAATAGATCTTCCTTGAGACCAATCACAGTATGGGTCTGCAAAATACTCCAGGGTCATTGTGCTGTGTGAGACGGTTACCAGTCTGGCAGATGAACCAGCTGCACTTTCTTTACACGATACTAGTCCATGATGTTGCAGGTGACTCAGACGTGATTTGCCTTTCTGACCCTGAACATAAGATGCCCAAGAAGTAGCTGTAGATGTTCATTGCCTCACTGATGACACTGGTGATTGTGACAAATTTATAGATGTGTTACTGTGTTCCAGAGGTGCACTCTGATTGTTTGACAGGGTGTGATTGCTGTACATCAGTTAGTGGTGTTGGTGTGGCAATGTCACATTTGGCTAGCAGACAATCTCTCCAGTACTCAACCCCTGCAGGAAGGATGGCTTCAATGTTCCACTTTAAGTGGGGATCCAGCAATGCAGACAACACATAGGTGTCATTCTTAAACATGGCATTTATTCTCTGAACAGTCGACAGTCTGAGACTCAAGTCATCTGCCAGCATAGCAGCAGTGGTGTCCTCTTTTGACTGAAAATCTTTCTTAATGTCATCAAGGAAAATGTGAAGAAATCTTATTTGAGGAAGAATTTGGCTCAGAGTTGCACTGTCTGCACTGACGTCATGTGTGGCAACCTCAAATGGCTCCAGTAAGGTGATCAAAGATTCAAGTAGAGTCCAGCTGCTGGAAATGAACATGATATCTACTTTACCTATTTGATTCTGCATGGTGTAGTCATGTACAGCTTTTTGTCTGTTCAAGAACCCTTTCCAACATGTAAAATGTTGAATTCTGGTGGGTTGGAACTTCCTACTTTAATGTATGCAGTGGTAAGTTGTTTGACCTCTGCAGCCCCTTACGGATTGTTTGTGATTTCACAGAGTGGCTGAAATGACCACATATTTTCCTTGTACTACCTAACAAGTTTTCAACATTTCTGTTTCCATTAAGAGCCACTGACGCCTCAAGAAGAACTTTGAAAAGTGTAATACTTTGACACAAAGCAGCATATATTTCTCATTAGATCTGTATTTCTTATCCACGTTATTTATGACTCAGGCCATATGCCTGAAAACAGGATAGTTCTTCCCTGAGGGTTCATCAGCTTCTTTTGCTTCTTCCCAACCTGATATCATAATACTCTGCTTGTGACATCACAGTTATTTCCATGGCAACAGACTATGATGTCACAACAGACCATTATGATTTCAGGTAAGGAATAAGCTAGGCTGCGCTGCAGCTCCTATTAAACCATATCAATGAGCTGGAAAGGAATCTGTCCCCTGATGCTCCCAAGGAGGATCATAGGGCCCTAATGGTTCTGCAGGATAAATATGCAGAGAGCTTGAGGGAATGTGCCAAATATGCCCCTTTAAAAACCCACTCCCAATATTTTGACCAAGGTGAAAAGGTGGGTTGTCTCCTTCCTTTACGCTTGCAGAAGCAGGAGGCATTCCATCTTGTATTGCCCCATTGCTTTAAAACTGAAGGTGGATAAAGCAATGGGGCCCGATGGGATTCACCCCAGAATTCTAAAAGAACTAAGGGAAGAACTAGTAACACCACTGATTACCCTTTTTAACAAATTATGGGAGGATGGTGTGGTACCTGAGGACTGGAAGAGGATGGATGTGATTTCCCTTCACAAAAGTGGGAGCAAGACAGAAGCAAGAAACTACAGACCTGTCAGTTTGACCTGAGTGGTAGGGAAAATGATGGAATCACTTCTGAAGGAAAGAATTGTTGAGTACCTAGAGGTCAGTGGGGCACAGGACCCAAGGCAGCTTGGATTCACAGCAGGAAGGTCATGTCAGACAAATCTAATTGATTTCTTTGGCTGGGTGACCAAAGTAATAGACCAGGAAGGGGCTGTGGACATGGCCTACCTAGACTTTAGCAAGACATTTGACACAGTCCCATATGAAAGATTAATAAACAAATTAGCCAGCCTGGGTGTGGGTCCCAGGGTGGTAGCCTGGGTAAAACACTGGCTAGACAACGGAACATAGCAGGTAATAGTAAATGGAGTCCACAGTGAAGAAGGGGGGTTACTAGTGGGGTACCGCAGGGTTCAATACTGGGGCCAGTCCTTTTTAATGTCTTTATAAGTGACATTGCAGAAGGACTGGAAGGGAAAGTATGTCTCTTTGCAGATGACACAAAGATCCACAACAGGGTTGATACACAAGGTGGGGTGGAAAAGATGAAAAGGGACTTGGCAAGGTTGGAGGAATGGTCAAATGTATGGCAGCTTAGATTCAATGCAACGAAGTGCAAAATAATACACCTGGGAAACAAAAACCCAGGGGAAGAGTACACAATGGGGGGTGAGATATTGACAACAACAAAAATGGAAAGGGACCTGGGGGTAGTCATATCAGATGATCTAAAGGTGGGCCAGCAATGTGAGATGGCAGCAAGGAGGGCTGGGGGAATACTGGGATGCATAGGGAGAGGCATCACCAGTAGAAAACAAGAAGTTGTTGGCCCTCTGTACAGACAGTTGGTAAGACCACATCTGGAGTACTGTGTACAGTTCTGGAGACCCCAGCTCTGCAAAGACATAGACAGGGTGGAGGCTGTTCAGAGGAGGGCAACCAAAATGGTGCAGGGTCTGCACCAGAAGACATATGAAGAAAGACTAAAGGAGCTTAAGATGTATAGCTTCGAGGAAAGGAGGGGGGAGGACATGATTGAAACTTTCAAATACCTCAAGGGAATCAACAAAGTCCAAGAGGGTAGCATCTTTCAGAAAAAGAGATGTGCAAGAACAAGGGGGCACAATTTGAAGACAGAGGGGGAATGGCTCAGGGGTAATATGAGGAAGTATTTCTTCACAGAGAGGGTTGTAGATGAATGGAACTGCCTTCCTGAGGAGGTCGTAGAGTCAAAAACAGTGGGCAATTCAAGAATGCATGGGACAGACATAAGGTAATTCTAGCGGGGGATAGGAAGAAGTAAGCTGTTGGTTAACTAGGATCTGCAGCTTATCCATTAGGTAGGGAAATGGGCAGACTAGGTGGGCCAAGCGGTCCTTATCTGCCATCAAATTCTATGTCTCTATGTAAGCTATGTAGCTATCACCTCATTGATGGATAACTCTCTCAAAACCTACCACAGAAAGATAGTCCAAGAATTTGAATTGTATTACTGGCAGTTGTATAGGTCCCCAAGCAATTCAGCCTCCATCTCTGACATTCAAAATTATCTAGCTGATATCCCTCTTCCTAAATTGACATCAGACCAACAGTCTTCCTTAGTAGGCCCATTACACACCAGGAAATCTTAGACATGGTTAACTATCTTTCCTTGGATAAGGCCCCTGGGCTAGATAGATTTCCATCAAATTTCTATAAAATCTTCTCCAAAGAATGGTACCATTGCTCCAACAGTTGTACTCCTACTTTTGTGATTCTGGGCTATTGGGCCCTTCCTTGCTAGAAGCCATGATTGTCATCCTACCTAAACCAGGCAAGTCCCTGGACAAGGTCACTAAGTATTGCCCCATATCACTCATGAACTATGATGTTAAAATTGCTGCCAAAAAGTTTGGCCAATAGACTAATGCAAGTCTGGGATGGGCTGATTAGCCCAGAACAAGTGGGCTTTATGAGGTTCATTCCTCGGTGGACCATTTGGCTAAGTTATCTCACATTTTCTCCATGTCTAGGAAGGCTAGCCATCCTGTGGCATGGATTCACAGCAGGAAGGTCATGTCAGACAAATGTAACTGATTTCTTTGACTGGGTGACCAAAGTAGTAGACCAAGGAGGGGCCGTGGACATGACCTACCTAGACTTTAGCAAGACATTTGACACAGTCCCGCACAAAAGATTAATAAACAAAGTAGCCAGCCTGGGAGTGGGTCCCAGGGTGGTAGCCTGGGTAAAACACTGGCTGGACAACAGGACACAGTGGGTAATAGTAAATGGAGTCCACAGTGAAGAAAGGGGGGTTACTAGTGGGGTACCGCAGGGTTCAGTACTGAGGCCAGTCCTTTTTAATGTCTTTATAAGTGACATTGCAGAGGGATTGGAAGGGAAAGTATGTCTCTTTGCAGATGACATAAAGATCTGCAACAGGGTTGATATGCAAGGTAGGGTGGAAAGGATGAAAAGGGACTTGGCAAGGTTGGAGCAATGGTCAAATGTATGGCAGCTTAGATTCAATGCAAAGGAGTGCAAAGTAACACACCTGGGAAACAAAAACCCAGGGGAAGAGTACACAATGGGGGGTGAGATACTGACAACAACAAAAATGGAAAGGGACCTGGGGGTAGTCATATCAGATGACCTAAAGGTGGGCCAGCAATGTGAGAAGGCAGTAAGGAGGGATGGGGGGGATACTGGGAATGCATAGGGAGAGGCATCACCAGTAGAAAACAGGAAGTTGTTGGCCCCCTGTACAGACAGTTGGTAAGACCACATCTGGAGTACTGTGTACAGTTCTGGACACCCCATCTCTTCAAAGACATTGACAGGGTGGAGGCTGTTCAGAGGAGGGAAACCAAAATGGTGCAGGGTCTGCACCAGAAGACATATGAAGAAAGACTAAAGGAGCTTAAGATGTATAACCCTAGAAAAGGAGAGAGAGGGGACATGATAGAAACTTTCAAATACATCAAGGAATCAACAAAGTCCAAGAGGGTAGCATCTTTCAGAAAAGTGATGTGCAAGAACAAGGGTACGATTTGAAGATACAGGGGATGGCTCAGAGGTAATGTGAGGAAGTATTTCTTCACAGAGGGTTGTAGATGCATGGAACAGCCATCCTGAGGAGGTCATAGAGTCAAAAACAGTGGGGGAATTCAAGAATGCATGGGACAAACATAAGGCAATTCTAGTGGGGAGTAGGAGGAAGTACGCTGTTGGTTAACTAGGGTCTGCAGCTTATCCGTTAGGTAGGGAAATGGGCAGACTAGGTGGACTAAGCGGTCCTTATCTGCTATCAAATTCTGTGTTTCTATGTTCTATGTCTCCCTAGGTATGAAGAAAGTTTTTGATAGAGTGAATTGGTCTTTTTTGTTCACGGTCTTAGGTAAATTTGGCATTCCCCCTATTTTCATTAAATGGATCTATGTTCTGCATTCGCAACCCATCGCAAAGACATATTGTAATGGTGTGATGTCCTTAATATTTCCACTGCACTCAGGCACCCGGCAAGGATGCCCACTGTCCCTTTTGTTGTTTAATTTATAGTTGAAGCCACTGCTGTTTTGTCTTAAGACGTTATCCCTTATAAAGAGAATACAGGTAGGTTCCTTTGATTTCAAGCTCTCCACATATGCAAATAATATCCTGATACACGTTGCAAACCCCACCACCTCCATCCCCATGGCGTTAACCCTCATCCATGAAATTAGCATGTTTTTGAACTACAAACTTAACCTGGATAAGACCATGGTCATGCCCCTAAACTCCAGGGTAATTAAATCCGAAATTGTTGAAATGGGACTAACCTGGACCACCCGGCTAAAATACCTGAGGATAGTCCTTGTCCAGAGTGCCACCATAATGAAAAAACTGAATCTTTATGACCTTGCTATCAACATTCAGCAGGATCTGGATAGTTGGTCCTCCCCCCCCTCCCTGCAGGGCAGGATTAGTACTATCAAGATGAATGTCCTTCCTCGGTTGTTTTACCCCTGCACTAACTAAATTTGTTGCTTCCTCTCAGCTGGTTTAAGAGGTCCATAGACTCATTTCCAGTTTCATCAGGTGTGGGAAAATCCAGAGGCACCCTTACGCTTGTCTAGGAGCACTGAAAAAGTTAGGACGTCTTAAGAGCCCAAACTTTTTTCTTTATTATTTGGCCAGTCACATTGTCAAATATGCTAGAAGGCCCACTGCTCCCCTGTCTTCGGGGGAACCTTTCTATATACCACTCTGGCTCCAAATAGAAAGGACTTTGATTAAAGATTCTGCCCTTTCCCATGACAGCTTTTTCTTTATATCCCCTAAACTGCTACCGTTCCAACTCTAAAATTTGGTTATATCTACTTCATTGTGGGTGCACGCCCAATTGTGTAAATCCTTACAATGTAAAAGGTTCACAGACATTTCCCAGCCATTGTGCAATAACCCTAACTTTAAACTAGGGGGGGAGATGTTAACTTCTGAGGGAATGCCTCTATTAGCAGGTAAAAAAGTATGTGACCTACTCTCCAATGACCAGCTCAAAACTAGCAAAGAGCTTCTAACGTTGCTTCATTTGCCGACGAAATATATTTTCAGGATTTACCAAATCCACACGTATTGATTAGCTGGTTTGGCATTGCATCATGGACTAATAACCAAGGAGAATTTCTCCAAACTCTCACAACCCTGGCATGGCAACTACATTCAGTGTCCCAAATCACATCTGCTCTGCACACCAAACTTTTCCCAGAAAATACGGGGTAATTCTATTACTGGTCTTCTTTGTTCCCCAATGCTAATTTTATCTGAGTACGTATTTGGGAATATCTCTATGTTTATATGACAAATGACAACCTTCAACTCATCCAGTTTTATATATTACACAATATTTATTTCACACCCATTAAATTAGCCAAGATGGGAAAACTGGACTCTTCCCTGTGCTCAAGGTGTGGACAGGTGGAGGGGTCCTTACTTCACATTTTGTGGGACTGCACTAAGATTGCCCCTCTATGGGACAAAATAAAGCACAAAGCAGACACCCTTCTCAGTCTGGAAGACCACTTTATGCCAGAAATCTGCATCATCAGTGATTATTCTGGTGTTAGGGTCAAAGAGTGTAGATACTACTTGTCCATGATTGCCCTCTTAGTGAAAAGAGTGGTTCTCAGCCATTGGAAAGCTCAATTGGACATTCCATACCCTGAGTGGCTTAACGAGTTGTTGAGCAATCTCCAAATGGACAGAATGATAGCCAGTTTCCATAACAGGATAGCTGTGTACAATAAAAAAATGGGATAAACTATATACTCTATTTCCCCTCTAATCTCCCCTTGGAGAGGCACAGAGGAGCATTATTTGGCTTTACTTCCCTCTAGGTGTCCTAATACTTATTATTGTATTGCTTTCTCATATTAGATGTATGATATGTGTCCCTTTCTTTGTTTATTGATGTTGCTTTTTGCTTGTCATTAGGATGACTTACACTTTCAATGTTTAAAACCTACCGTTGGTTGGGTAGGGGGTGGGGGGTGTTAGAGGGGTATGTAGTAGTCATTAGTTGTTTGTTTGTTGTAGTTGTTATTGTGAACTTGTTTGACTTATGGTTGATGTATTTCAACATGTGTTGTGTGTGTATAAATAAACATTAATAAAGTATCTTAAATTAAAAAAGTAGGGAATACACTATTGAGGCAGATTAACTCCAAGGACTTTTGTGGGAATTCTTTCAGAAATAAATAACAGAGAAGAGAAATCTGTTGAAGATATATGAAATACAAACTGAATTGTGTCAGTCTATTATGTTTTCCAAAGTTTTCTCAATGGTGTCAGCTGTTCTTTAAGAAACCATGGATGAGAAGGTTTAAACAATGTGGAAAACAAGATATGTGTTGGTTGCTGCCATCTCTAACAACTTTGACTATGTTGGCACCATTATCTGACACTGGAGATAAGGAATATGGAGTAAGCCATTTCTGGAATTGTTCCAGCTTCTGCAAAATATTCACCACAGTGTGTTTTTTCTCAAATGTTGTAACACATAATATAGCCTGCTTCCTGCTATTTACGGTACAGTGGGGATTATTACTTTCTGACTGAAAACTCACCAAATGAGCTGTAACAGCCATGTAGTTAATTGTTTGGTTGCTGATCCCTTTATCTGTGGTTACGTGAACCTGCTTCACCTCAGAGAGTTTCAACTGCTTAATTACTGCAGCGCACACCAAGTCATACAACTGTGGATCAGCCTCTTTTGAGAAATATGTTCAACAGGGATTGGTGTACTATGGTTCAATTCAGTTCATGAACCAGAGGAAACCTTTTTGGGCAACAAAAGCAAAAGGAGTTGACAATCAGCCAACAGCTCAGCAATGGCTCTATTTGACAGCTGGCATGTTGGATGCTTGCGGGTAAATTTTGATGCCCTCACAACGCTTTCTTTTAATGTTAGTTGATGAGATTCACAAGGTATTTTTAATTTGAAAATGGGGGAAATCAATAGGGAAGGGAACATTGTCACACATGCATGTGAACATGATAGGTAGCTGTGATACATTAGCTCAGCATGTGCCTCATAAATATACCTGCATTGCCACAAATACTTTATTTCTATAGACAAATGATGGGAGATCCAAGGAGCTGTAGTGGGTAAAAGGTGACCATGAACCCAATATAGGGAGTGTAGACATGGCACTATCGGGGCATCCTGGTGTGCTGGTCAAACACTGCACACAAATACACAATTACAGACAAGGCATGCAGTGGTGACAGCCCATGTGCATGGTGTACCACAGCCCATACAGGATGAATGCATAGGGCTATGGTAGAATGTGTAGGCAGAATGTGGATTTGTGGAGTACCTCAGAGCCTGCACATTTGCTGGTCCAGTCATGGTCCACATCACCATGCCCCCCTACAAGCATGCAAAGACCAACATCACTGATGCATGTACACACACAGGCTCAATGTGATGGGGCTGACAGGATCACTCACATGGCTGTAATGGTTAAACCTGGCTGTCATATAGCCACCTCCTGGTATGCCAGTCACCTGTACAGGGTTCACTGTTTATGCCGTTAGTGTCTCTGCAGGGGCTAGAGGCACTGAACTACCGGGCACATCACTTGTGTCCTGTCAGTTGATCCTTACCTAGGCCATGATGTCCTTTGTCCTCTTCATGTCCCCAGCCCTCTTCTTTACCTCATCTTTGGACCACCCACTGCCACGCACAGCAATCAGTGCATCAGTGATCACGTCTCATGCCTTGCTAATCTCAGAGCTGGTCTCCCCTCTTTCTGCTGACCAGGTCCTCATGCTCCAGACATGCCTGGACAAGGGTGAGAACCTTCTAACTGGAAAACATTAATTTCCTTTGTTGCCAGGATTCAACCTCCATATTTCTACCTGTTTGCAATAGGGAAGAGAGCATTGAGCACTGTAGACACACTAGTGATCACAGAGCCAAGGTGCAGTGGTGTGCAGGCCCCTTGTTCAGCTGGCCAGGATCCAAAGATGTTTCAGCATGTCTGGGTCAAATACACATCTAGATAGTAGCCTATCAATGCACCTAGCCATGTGCAGATATAGCAATAGTCTAGTCATGATACAGCATAAACACAGTGCCATGATCTCCCATGTCCTTATTGTACACCATTCCACAAAGCACTTACATCGAGCTACCTGCAGTTTTGCTGTGGAATCTTGGTGGTACACTTTGCTCCTTTTATATGCTCCGGGTGCCATTAGGCATGCTAATGAATGAATTCATGCCAGGAATGGCATACTACTGTGGACTGTGCCCTCAGATTGCAAACTGACTCATTTGCATACTCCTGGCCAACCTTAAAGATAGGTGAACTCGGCAGACACCTAGGGCACTTTCAATAGTGCACACTGTCACCGTCAAAAAAAGTTCCGTTTTTTTAATTTCTTTTTTTTTTTTGGCAAGTGACCTGGATGGATTGAAAATTAACATGGCCAAATCTGGTGTCATTGGAGGGGGTGAAGACTTATCTGTCAGATTAATCACTGCGTGCCTGCCTGACCCACCAATAAAAGAGTCACTCCCATTTCTATTAGATCTCTGCTGCTGTCTGTTTTATGTTTCGCACCAGAGCAGCTGGAGTACATGTCCAAAGTGGTGCTGACTGGGAGCAGTTGGTTCCTCCTCCACCGGAGGACTTCACTGACTCTTAGTGGTGCTGCCGGCCCTGAAACAGCCACTGCTCATGCTCCCAAGGACCGCTGACACAGCTCTGCAGTGGGAGACCCAATGAAGGGTTTCCTCTCCACTGGAAGACTTTACCAACTCCTTAGTGGTGTGGCCAGCCCAGAAACAGCTGGCACCTGTGCTCCCAAGGACTGCTGACACAGCTGTGCAGTGGGAGAACCAACTGCGGGTTCTCCCTCCACCAGAGGACTTCACTGACTCCTTAGCGGTGCAGCCGGCCCTGAAACAGCTGCCACCCATGCTCCCAAGGACTGCTGACACAGCTCTGCAGGTACGGTGCTCTCTCAGCCAACCGGAATCAAGGGCCTTTTTTGGAGTCTCCCCTGATTGGCTGCTCTCTGTTTTACTCTGCTTTGTTATCTAAAGGCACCTTTTGCACTAAAAACTTCATTACTAGTCCTGTAAGCTACAATTTCAGTAAATAAGCTATAATCATTGAATGTTTAAAGAGTTCTAAAGTGATTTATGCTGTATATTTTGTTGAACTTGTAGGCCTATCATAATACATTGTGATTGTGATTTCTTTCTGCTTCACCTCTCTCTCTCTCTATCTCTCACTCTCACTCTCCCCCTCCCTGCCTCTGATCTTGCATTTGCAAATTGCCACTCATCCTTTCCCCCACCTCCTGCTGTTCTACTGTCTCCTTAGCCTGTCTGACCTACGCCCACCAATTTAGGCACAAAAATAGCATTCCTGCTTGTGACCCATGCCCCTCGATTTATAGTACAATAAATAACTGCTTTTTTCTTGTGTTTTTCTAGTGGAAGACCCAACCGCAGGTTCCCCCTCCACCGGAGGACTTCACCAACTCCTTAGCGGTGCATCCGGCCCTGAAACAGCTGCCGCCTCTGCTCCCAAGGACCACTGACACAGCTCTGTTCCAGCTGGTGCTTGGCGCCGGCTCCCCCCCCTCCCCACCTCCCACCCTGGCTTGGCTCTTGCTTTTATAGGCTTCAGACACTAAGTGTCTACTCTCCCATTGGACGCTTAGAAGAACCAACCACTAGGGGCCCTGGTGCTGCTGATCTTGTCCCAGCCTTTTGCTCTTCTCATACATTATCTCTCAAAATCCACAACCATTGTGAAACACCAAATAGGAAACGTGGGCCAATATAAAGACTGCAGCTCGAAATGGATAAGCATGTACTACTATTCTTCCTCATAGCCACCTTGCCATTTCTACACTCATCCTTAGTTGCAGTACCCTCCACAAACCCAGCTGACCCTACTATCCAAACATTAACACATGACTTCATTTTCTTCAACCTTCTAATGTTGCCTCCATTTCGATGTGAATCCACTCCCCTCATGCTAAATAGGATCTGCAGTTTCATAGCCTGTTGTAAACTAACAAGATATCCCCTGCAGCAACTAACCCTCTCACCTTTCCTGCATCATAAATTATGGTATCTTCTTATTTTGGCTATACAGCTCTCAGGTGATGTGCAATTGAACCCTGGTCCTGTAAACTCAGTGCCCACTACCAGAAGTCTCTCAATAGCTCACCATAATATCAGGAGCCTTGAACATAACTTTGCTGAGTTGGAAACCTGGGCTGCTCTCTATGAACCTGATATACTCTGCTTAACTGAAACATGGCTCAAACCCTCCGTCCAGGATTCTTGTTTCCAAATACCTTCCTATAATCTACTGCAGAACAACAGAAGTACAAATAAAAGAGGTGGCGGCACTGCTATTTATTTCAAAAATCACCTCAACCTTATTGCTACACACTTCTCATCCCAAGTCCAATGTGAGGCGCAACACGCAATTCTCTCACTGGGAGCAAAGAAAATGCACATTGTCTATGTGTATAACCCACTGAAAAACAGTATGAAGGGACTGGATGAACTGATCAATCAAACATCATTATTTGTGGGTAGAAATGAGGTGCTTATACTCGGGGACCTGAATATAAACTGGCTTGGCAATACCCATGCTATGTCACTCTCAAAGATTCAGAGTTTCAATCTCCACCAGCTAATCACTGAGTCTACCAGAATAGCCCTGCACTCAAACAGTAGCACCCTGCTGGACTGGATTATGACAAATCATCCTGAAAATATTCTCAACTCTGGTATGCTAGCTGATGCTATTACTGACCACTCCCCTACTTTCTGCATCTGGGGAAAAGCTGTGCCACCTCCGTCTAAGCTCCATGTCTTCACATTCCATAATTATGCAAGCCTTGCACCCCAATCCTTTCTATGGGATGTCTCCTGCATTGATTGGGCCGAGTTGTATGAGGCTGCTGATGTTCAATCTGCCCTAAATATCTTCCTAACCAACTTTCTAGCCATTCAGGACCATCATTGTCACCAGGAAACACAACGGGTCAAACAGGGGAAAACCCGTTGGCTTAAGGCTGATCTTCTTGCTAAATTAAGGAGGAGGGACAAGAGTTGGCACTTGTTCAAAACCTCTGGCCTACAAAGTGACTATAACCTCTACAGAGCTCAGAGGAATGCCTGTAAAAAAGACATCAAGCATGCAAAAAGCTCATACTGCAAGGAATTGTTTACAAACTCTTATGGTGACTCCAGGAAATTCTGGTCCCATGTCAAGTTATTCCTGGGATCACACCAGCCTTCATCACCCAGTGACATGATTCTTGAGGGCGTAAATTGTAATGACCCTGAGACCATTGCAAACTTTTTTAATCGCAAATTCTCTGACCTTACAGCATTTACCTCCTCCTACCCGGTACTATAAATCCCTAATACTTCTCCTGCTAGGTCAGTCCCCCTTTTCTATTTCAGATCAATTACACATGAAGAAGTCCTTATCCTCCTCAAGAAAGTCTTGGAAACAACAGCTACTGGCTCTGATGCCCTGGAATGCAAGCTGCCAAAACTGGCTGCCCCTTTCATAGCTGCTCCCCTGGCAAAGATCTTCACTCTCTCTCTCTCTTAGTCAAAGCCAAGTACCTGTTATCTGGAAGTCAGCAAGGGTTACCCCTGTTTTTAAAAAAGGAGATCCCAAAGACCTCGCAAACTACAGACCCATTGCCATCCTGTCTGTCCTCAGTAAGATCCTAGAAAAGCTTGTAGCAACCCAAACTATTGACTTCCTACAGAAATATGACCTTTTAACTGCTGCGCAGCATGGATTCCATAAAGGTCACTGCACAACTACTGCTCTCCTCAAATTTACATCTGACACCCTATCTGCTATGGATGCTGGCCTTCTCACGGGGCAATTTTTATTGACATGACAAAGGCCTTTGACTTGGTTGATCACCCTATCCTCCTCTCTACCCTACATTCACTGAGCTTTACACCTAATGTTGTTAAGTGGTTTGATAGCTACCTAGCAAACAGGACCCAAATGGTCAAATACAACTCCGCCTTCTTGTGCAAGACAGAACTGAATATTGGAGTGCCCCAAGGGTCCATTCTTGGCCCACTCTTTTTCTCCATTTTTATAAATGACATCACGTCTTTCCAATCCATGACTTCCTCCCTTCTGTATGCTGATGATATCGTCCTTTACACCAGTGCCAAAAATATCGAGGATATAAATCAGCGTCTCTCGGCTTACTTTCAAATTACACAATCATAACATAGAAACATAGAAACATAGACTTTGACGGCAGATAAGGACCGCTAGGCCCATCTAGTCTGCCCATTTCCCTACCTACAGGATAGGCCGCAGATCCTAGTTAACCAACAGCCTATTTCTTCCTACCCCCCACAAGAATTGCCTTATGTCTGTCTCATGCATTTTTGAATTCTCCCACAGTTTTAGACCCCACAACCTCCTCAGGAAGGCTGTTCCATACATCCACTACCCTCTCTGTGAAATAATACTTCCTCATATTGCCCCTGAACCGCCTACCTTCTATCTTTAAATTGTGTCCCCTTGTTCTTGCAAGTCTCTTTTTCTGAAAAATGCTACCCTCTTGACTTTGTTGATTCCACTGAGGTACTTAAAAGTTTCTATCATGTCCCCTCTCCTTCTTTCCTCAAGGGTATACATAATAAGCTCCTTTAGTCTCTCCTCATACGGCTTCTCTTGCAGACCCTGCACCATTTTAGTTGCCCTCCTCTGACTGCCTCTATCCTGTCTATGTCCTTGCAGAGATGGGGTCTCCAGAACTGGACACAGTACTCCAGATGGGTCTCACCAACTGTCTGTACAGAGGATAACAACTTCCTGTTTTCTGCTGCTGATGCCTCTCCTTATACATCCTAGTATACCCCCAGCCCTCCCTACTGCCTTCTCACATTGCTTGCTAACCTTAAGGTCATCTGATATGATTACCCTCAGGTCCCTTTCCTTTTTTGTTGTTGTTACTACCTCCCCACCCATTGTGTATTCTTCCCTTGGGTTCTTGTTTCCCAGGTGCATTATTTTGCACTTCTTTGCATTGAATCCTAGTTGCCATACTTCTGACCATTCCTCCAACCTTGCCAAGTCCCTTTTCATCCTTTCCACGCCTCCTTGTGTATCAACCCTGTTGCAGATTTTTGTGTCATCTGCAAAAGCATACTTTTCCTTCCAGTCCCTCTGCAATGTCACTGATGAAGACATTAAAAGGACTGGACCCAATACTGAACCCCTGCGGAACCCTACTAGTAACCCCTTTCTTCAGAATGGACCCATTTACAATTACCTTCTGTGTCCTGTTGTCCAGCCAATGTTTTATTCCAGGCTACCACCCTGGGTCCCACTCCCAGGCTGGTTAGTTTGACTATTAATCTTTGTGTGGGACTGTGTCAAATGCCTTGCTAAAGTCTAGGTAGGCCATGTCCACAGCCCCTCCCTGGTTTACTACTTTGGTCACCCAGTCAAAGAAATCTATTAGATCTGCCTGACATGACCTTCTCCGCTAGAACCCATGCTGCCTTGGGTCCTGTGCTCCACTGGCCTCTAGGTACTCGACTATTCTTTCCTTCAGAAGTGACTCCATCACTTTCCCTACCACAGAGGTCAGACTGACAGGTCTGTAGTTTCCTCGCCTCTGTCTTGGACCCACTTTTGTGAAGGGAATCACATCCGCCTTCCTCCAGTCCTCGGGTACCACACCATCCTCCCATGATTTATTAAAAAGAGTAGCCAGTGGTTTCACTAGTTCCTCCCTTAATTCTTTTAGAATTCTGGGGTGAATTTCATCAGGACCCATTGCTTTGTCCACCTTCAGTTTTCTTCTGTGAAAGGACTGGGATCGACTCCCCTATCAAGAGTGCTTCTGTTAATTGGATTTGGCACTTCCCGCTCCTCTTTTGTGAATACTGAGCAGAAATATTAGTTCAGTATTCCTGCTTTTTCACTGTCCCCCTCTGCCCACCCACTGTTCATTCTATTCAGCCTCACTATCCCTCCCTTTGTCTTTTCTACGCCATGATGTACCTATAAAAGGTTTTATCCCCCTTCTTAACTGAGTTGGCTATCTTTTCCTCAGTTTGGGCCTTTGCTATTCTGACTTCCCTCCCTGCTTCCTTCTGTCTTAACTGGTACAGCTCTCGTCCTGCTCCTTCTGTGTTTCCTTATACTTCCAGAATGCAATCTTTTTCTTCCTGACTTTCACAGCCACCTCTTTGAGAACCATAGTGGCTTTTTCTTTCATTTTGATTTGTTCATTTGCTTCACACAAAGGCTTGTTGCCTCTGTGATGGCAGTTTGATAATTCCCATTGTTGCTCCACACCTCCTTCTAGCCTGTTTGCTAGTGCTTTTCTGAGGCACTCTCCCATCTTGCCAAAGTCAGCCTCCTAAAGTCCAGTACCCTCACTTTTGTATGGCTTGACTCTGTAGCTGAGTTTAACGTGAACCACACTGTTTGATGGTCACTTGTCCCCAGATGGCAACCCACTTCTAGATCTGAGATCCTCTCACTGCCCCATTTGAGAGTACGAGGTCTAAGATTGCTCCCCTCATGAGTGGGTTCCAAACTAACTGTCTAATGCTCACACCTGTAGGGCATCAAGAATGGCCTCTGTTTTGGATGTGGCTGCAGCAATGTGCTCCAGTTAACATCTGGCATATTCGGGTCTCCCATCAACAGTATCTCCCCTTTCTCTGCCTTTCTAAGAATGCCTTCTATTATGTCCTTGTCCATTCCTTCCCACTGACATGGGGGTCTGTACACAACCCCTGTGCGGATTGTGGTGCCCTTTCCAGTCTCCAAGGTGACCCAAAGTGCCTCCTCTCCTCCCTGTTTACTCTTTTGTTCAGTTGCTTTTATCCCTTCCTTTACATAGAGAGCTACTCCTCCCCTTCTTCCCTGCCTGTCTCTCCTGTAGGTTATGTACCCTGGTATGTTAACATCCCAGTCATGGTTCTCTGTGTACCATGTTTCTGTGATTGCTATGATATCCAGGCATCCCTCTTCCATTAAGCCATCAGCTCAGGGAGCTTGTTGCCCAGACTACGGGCATTGCTACTCATTACCCTCCATTTCCTGATGGCCTTACTCCCTTTTGCCCCATCCCTGTCCTTCTTGCCTTTGTCACTTTCTTCATTTACCCCTGCCCTTCTCCCTATCGACACCTCTATGTTGGTGTTTGCCGCACTTACTACCATGATTATTTGGGGGCTAGGATTTTCCTGCTCCTTCCAGTGCCTCCCCCCTTGGCTAGTTTAAAAGCTCGCCAATGAAGCATTTAAACCTATCACCTAGGATCCTGGTTCCTCCCGGACAGATGCAGCCCATCATGCCAGTATAGGCTTGCATCACTCCAGGTGGACCCCAGTCCCCAATGAAGCTAAATCCCTGAGCCCACACCAGTTTTTCAACCACTGATTGAATCCCATGGTGCAGAACACCCTAGCCTCTCCTATGCCATAGATAGGTAGCACCTCCGAGAAGGTTACCGTAATGCAGTACTTGACAAGGCCCCTCCCCAATTCCACAAACTCTTCCTGCACTTCTCTAATCCCTTTTAGCCAGGTCATTTGTCCCTAGGGTGGACAATGACATCCAGCTCCCTCCCTGTGCAGCTGCTCCGCAATCCTGAGGATTCGCCTCTGTCCCTGCAAGCCATGGTGCCAGGCAGGCACCTTACCTCCTCTCCCTTCCTCCCCAGTTCTACCTTCCTAACAATGGAGTCCCCACCAGGAGTTGTTTCCTTCCCCTGCAGGGTCCTCTGCCACCCTCCTGTGGGTCTCCTTGTGGAGGTTCCCAGCATTCTCCTTGTCTCCACTGTGGGTGCCCATAGAGGAACCACACTTTGCCAGAATGGCATAGGAATTGTGGAGAGGTACAATGGGAGGGATGTGCCTCTGTTCCACCACCCTTACCCTCCCTGAACCCACTGTGGTCCAACTGCTCCTCTTTCTTGGCAACCTCTGAGGCAACGGCAGTGGCACTGGTGGTCCCCGGATGGAAGCGGAGGTCCCACAAATCCTGACCAACTCAGCCTGGAGATGAGCAACCTCCTCCCTCAGCCCACAGAGGTGCCTGCAGATGAGACAACACCACATCCTCCAGAACATCTCCCGGAAGACTGCTGCTCCACAGCCACTGCACTGCACCACTCCAATCATGTATTATTTCTGGCCCCTTAACTGTTTGCAATCCTTACTCTTTCCTCTGTTTTTTTCTCTCTCCCCTTACTTTCTGCCTGTGTGCCCTTTAAGCTCCTGATTGTCCTGTTCTGAGACAAGAATATCCTATATTTCACAGTATACCACTTACTTGCTCAGAGGCAGACCTCCAGCAGCTAGAGGGGGCCGGAGAGCTACTCTTGCCTTTCTAGGATGGTGGGTCCTTGGTGGTTCTGTGATCACTCACTTCCTGCCCCTAAACAGGAAGTTCCTGTTGTCAGTCAAATTCTGTGCCTATAAAAATAGAACTATCTTTGGGTGCGGGGGTGGAGGGGAGGGCAGGAGGGCAATATAGTCCCAGCAGAGAAGTCCAGTCACACAGCAGTCCTTTCTCCTGGTGTCTTCTGCCAAGCTATTAGCAGAAACTTTCTAAGGCAGTCTTTAAATGTAGCTTCCTTCAAGCTAAGCCACTCCCCCTACTTACCAGATCTTTCTACAAGTAATTTAAACCTCACAGCAGTTAAGTCCTTTCAGTCACCTGAGATTTACACCTAGATAACTCTTCAGATACCCATTCAGTTCAGTTAACCCAAACACACACTTTTTTTTTGTATGTTAGTTTTTTTACCCTAAATTAAAAGTCAAATGCAAAAGTTCTTCTACTTTAGTCCCAGCAGAGAAGTCCAGTCACACAGCAGTCCTTTCTCCTGGTGTCTTCTGCCAAGCTTGTGGTTAGCTAACTACAAGCTGGTCTTAAATGAGTCCAAGACCAAGGTTATTCTGTTTTGTACAAACTCGAAAATCAAGCATCCCCAAAGTAATCTCAAAGTCTCAGCCCTGGATGGCTCCACTATTGCATCTGTTACCTATTTTAAATACCTTGGTGTTACCCTCGACCAATCACTAAGCTTTGATCTCCATATACAAAATGCATGCAAGTTTGTGAAAGCAAAGCTGGGCATTGCCTATCTCACTAGCTATGTGCTAACCTCTTCCGCAAGACTAGCAATAGTTCGAGGTATTCTACTCCCCTCACTTACCTATGGTGTTGCTATCTATACTGCTGCATCAAAGTCTAGTCTACATAAGTGAGATGTCACCCACAACAGCATCTGTCGCTATGCTTCCTCTGTCCACCAACTTAAACACCACTGTTTCCTCTACTCAGACCTGAATTGGCTACCACCAAAAGAGACAAGGCTCTACTCTCTTGGCTCTATCACCAATAGGATCATCAGTTCACAAACTCCTACATCTCTTGCCGAGTACTTTCTCAGACAGCCGTCTCACTACAGGTTGCGCTCTGTGGACAAGTCCCATGTCTATATCCCTAGGAACAGTTCTTCCAAGGGAGCAAGTGCCTTTGCTGTTCTAGCTCCCCAATACTGGAACTCCATCCCCCTATCTGTGTGCCTTGCTCCCTCTCACAATGCCTTTAAGTCTGAGCTTCGAAAGTGCCTTATCTCAACAAACAAATGCTCCTGTTTCAAACCCCCTTAGCCTCATCCCCTCAATACCAGCACTGTCCTGCACTTGCACTCAGTTTTAGTTCTATCTCTTTTAATTCCCTTTCTCTCTTTTCTCAATCTCTCTATGCTCTGTACTGTTAAACAACCTTTCAGTATTGCTTCTTTCCTTCCTGCATTTCTATTGTTTATCAAATTGATGTAAGCCTATTTTTATGATTTTACTGCTGACATATTTGATGTAATTACCTATCTCTCCAGACCTACTTTGTTTTGCTGTTGATATTGTTATCCCCAAAGATATTTATGTAAATTGTCTTGTTTCGTTGTTGTATTATACTGTATCCTCCCGGGTCATGCCTTAAAATAGTCATGGTGATGGCTAGTGCACCTACGCAGTAAACAAAAGCTAAAAAAAAAATCAGTTTTTGAGATAGCTCGTACAGATAGCTATAAGGCAGTAAGGGATTGAGTGGCTGTGTTACTGAGTGGAGAGAGCTCAGTTCAGTTTTAACTTTCAAAAGAAAAGAGCCAAACCCCAAAAAGGACTGGAGGTCAGTGTGTAGGATAGTGGGAGCTACTAGTGAGGAGGGCTCAGTGGCGCTGTGCTGCTGAAGGCACCGGAGCTGGATTGCTGTGACATGGGAGGGATGGGAGCCAGCAGCAGCCAGGACTTGCTGAGTCCAGATAGGATCTGAAGGGCTAGCACAGAGGGCAGGGTGATCAGATGACATCTGACCATCATGTATTTGCACTCAGTCAAAGATCAGTTTCTCATCACCATTGCAGCGGGTCTGTGCAGTGAGTTGCTTGGGAGTCAGTTGAAAAGGGTGAGAGAGACCCCCTGAGAGTGGAGACTAGAGTGGGAGGAATAAAGTAAAAGTAGCATTTTCCAGTCTTGAACAGGGCCTGTGAGCCAGTGACTGCAGAACAAATGAGTGGCAGCCAGACATCTAGTGGGGAGCAGAGCAGGCCCAGGCAGCAGGAACAGCCCCGATTTGGCCATTCAGAGGAGACTGATGGTGGCAGTCCAACCTCTCGGGCATCCCAGAGGAGGAGATTTTTATCCCTGGCTCAGGCCAAAGAAAAAAAAAAGAAAGCAACTGCCTGTTGCTGGTGTCAGGGGGTCCGAGGTGGTTCACTGAATGTATGAATTCCTGGACTGGTGGCAGTCATATTGTTTCCTGAGAACAGCCAGAACAGCAGAGCAGCAATTTGGCAAGAGGAGGACAATTTTGTCTAACAAGGTCACTGACAGACTGAGTGATAATTCTGAAGTGATGAAGCCAGCTAGCTGAGCTAAAATAGAAAAACTGCAATTTCCTGACAATATGTTTCTTGTTCCTGAACTTCCTGGACTGTGGACCCTCAGCCCCAGTTCTGACATACAAACATACGAATTTGCCAGCAGAAATAGGCTACCTGGTCTATCACGTCTGCTCGGGTGTGCAGTTAGCACTCTCACCTTGCAGCTGCCCTGCCCCTTCCCCTCCCCTTCCTAATTGCCCCCTCTCACCTTGTCCCATCCCCTTTTGAAACTATCCACTGTCTTACAAGCTACCACCTCCTCTGGTAGAGCATTCAATTCTGCCACGTCCCTCTCCATGAAAAAGTATCTCCTCATTTCCATCCTAAATCTTCTCCCCTCCAATCTAAGGCCAATGCTCTGTCATGTCCCTCTCCATCCTCAGCCTGAGTATCCCATCAGTGCCTGCCATGTTTATCCCCTTTATGTACTTGAAGGTCTCAATCATATCCCCGGTCCCTTCTCTCCTCCAAGGAGCACATCTTCAGCTCTCTCAGCCTCTCTTCGTATGGTCTGTCCTCCAATCCCTGGATCATCCTTGTTGCCCTGTATTGTACCCCTTCCAGTAATTTCACATCCTTCTTCGGATATGGGTGCCAGAATTGCACACAGTACTCCAGGTGCAGCTGACCAGTGCCCTGTAAAGAGGCAGGATCACCGCCCTGCTTCTGGAGGAGATCCTTCTTGCGATACAACCCAGCACCCTGTCGTCTTTCACTGCCGCCCTCCTACACTGCTCTGTATTGTTCATCTTCCCTGTTACAACCAACCCTAGATTCTTCTCCTCCATGGTAGAACCTAGCTGCACCCCTCACAGTCGGTAACCCCTCCCTGGGCTCTTTGCTCCAAAGTGCAGGACTTTGCCCTTTTTCACATTGAATCCCAACTGCCACTGACTTGCACCAGTTCTTTCATGGTGGAAACGCTGTGTAACATAAAAGGATTATGTAGTACTATGTCGCATAAAATAAATTACAGCTGCCTGTGCCATATGGCAAGACCCAGTTAGCAAGTGCTGTATCAGTGTCTGAATGGTAGAAAGGGGGAAGGAAAAAAATTTACTGGTGTGGTTTCTGTCAGAATGTTTATTATTTGTGGCAAATTTGGCCAAAAAGAAAACAAAATACAACCTCTTTCAGGCAAACTGCAGTTGCATTTCAGTAAATAGAAATGAGCGCTAACTAGCCTGCTGAATAGAGCTGGGATTAAAGAATGTAGTGTTTTGTGACTGAATTGTTTTGTTAAAGGAAAAAAAGTGTTGCTGAGCTACACGTTTTCCAATGTTTGGGTTTGTGAAATTTTTTCATAATCAAATATTTTCATTGTAAAGTAATTCCTTCCCCCCACCCACTTTAGTGTATAAAATGCCCTTGAAAGATAACAGAACTTTGTTTTATCTTCAATGTAGCCTTAAAATGTACCACAAAGCACCTAAAACCCCATAGCTTCTGGGGCCCCCAGATCCCCAGCTTTTTACAAACATTTTTTCGCACACTACATGCACAATATGCCTTCACCGGTCACTAAAAGAATCCCCCCTGGAAAAGTCCAAGTGACAGGCCTGCCGGGGTGGGGGCATTTTCAAGTTCATCTAGGGGCACCATATACCTTATGGTCAACCCTGTGCATACTCTGAATATTGCAGTTTTGCTCCAAGTGCTATCATAATTGTGCTAACACTGGGTCGACTGGTGGGATGGAGGGCTGAGGTACCAGCCTCACCTACCATCACGCCGGCAACCCGGGGTCAGGAGCGATCTTGGGCCACTGGCTGTTGGTCTGGGATAGGAGGATAGAGCATCTCAGGACTCCTGTCCTCCTCTGGGAAGGGAAGGGTCTCAGAGACCGGTGCTAGCCTGATCCCTAGCAGAGGCTGGGTGTTGGCAGATTGATGCTGCAGAATTGGGGTAAATGGCAGGCAGTTGCTCAGCATGCCATTCAAAGGAGTGTGCATGGCATTGCCACTGGTGTCACTGCATGCCCTTCCTCTGCGGGGAGGGAAAAAAATGGAGATGAAAATCACCAGCAGCTGGATGAAGGTGGGTGGGCACTCGCAGGTCCTGCTCCCAACCAGCTGGGCTGCAAGCCCGAACTGGATCCGTGCCTCAGTGGGGGCCTGGCCCCAAGGGGGAGCAAGCCCTGTGGGAAGAAGGCTGGCAAGACCCAGTGGACATTGGGGGATGGGATTGGGGCACCCTCCTGAATGAGGGGTGACCGGCAGGGGAGAAAACAAAAGAAAAAAAAAGTGCATTAGCATTGATATTGCACTAGTGCAACATCCATATGAGGTACTGACATGACATCACACATTGTGGGTGACATTATTACACAGTGCAGGCATGCGCACAATAATGTTACACAATGTCATTGCACATGGGCAATGCTTGTCCACACATGTGCACCAAGCACATGTGCCACTCATGACTGCCACATGTGGACAGGCGCAACCCCCCTGGAAGCATGCATAGCATTGTACTAATTGATGTTAGCACCCTGCTAATGTCGAAACATGCTGCACAACCAGAAAGGACACACCCATTCAGCAACTAGCTTGGTGTGAGGACTGGCACGTGACATAACTGCAAAATGTCCACATGTAGGAGCAGGCATGTAATGCAGAGGGAACAAAGGTGTTTAGCAGCTGAGCAGGCCAACCTGGTTGACCTTGTGATGGCCAGGTAGGAGCAGTTGCTAGGAGAGGGGGCCGAGGCAGAACATCCAAGGTGTGGGCATCAGAGGAGAGGAAGCTCACCAGAAGGACAGGTGTAATGCACACTGGCAACAAATGTTGCCATAGGTACAACAACTTACAGAGGAGGGAGCATTGCCACCTGCAGCAACTCAGGGTAATGGTGGACAGCAGCACTTTATCAAGGTCAGCTGAGCACAGGAAGCTCTATATATATGGATTTGGTGATTTCCTGTGTGAAGTACTATCTCCATGATAATGTACTCCCTCTGTATTTTCCATGAGGAAATGTGCACTGTGTCTGTGTGCTCTAGAACAAGGGGACTTGCTATTAATCTGGAAAGTGGTAGATTCAAGAGAGATATCAGGAATTGCTTATTAACACAAAGAGTGATGAATTCCTGGAAGAGCCTTTCAGTGGAGGTGGTCGGAGTGAGAATAGTTGTGGGGTTAAAAAATGCCTTGGATAGGCAGAAGGGAAACATAGAGACAAGGAAGGGGGGAAGGAGAAATAGCTGTAGATTAAGTACAGTTTGTGGAAAGAATGAAGGTAGATAAAAATGGGCAGACTGAATGGGCCAAGTGGCCCTTAGCTGCCGTCAGACTCTATGTTTCTGTTTCTATGTCCTTTTTGTCTGACCTTACCAATGCATGTGTGCTGGGATACTGTTCCAATAGATGTCACAGGTACCCTGCACATTACAGGACCCACATTGGAGCTCTGAGGCATGCACCTACCATGACAGCAAGGGTGTGTGCAAACACAGTGACATGGCTGCAGTGTCAGGGTGGATGACTACAGTATGTCATGTAACATGTGATCTACATGTAACTGTGGTGGCACGTGTATACAACGATACTTTGCAGAGGACACCATCTGTTTTGTGTATACCGTCTGTATTATGCAGCCTGTCTCGTGGTACGCATATGCCATGTAATGCATGGTGCTCTATCATATTGCACATGATGTGCCACTCTTGTTTTCATTGCTGATTTAGCCACACTATGTATTAGCCACTAGGCATAATGTTTCTGCAGCTATGTAAATATTGTATTTATGGCATTTTCTATGAATGTATATTCTCCTGTATATGTTATATGATTGCCCCTATCCTCTACCCCGGGTCACACCTGAAGACAAGCCTTGGCTCAGTGTGCCTTTCCCGGTTACCAAAATTTTAAATAAATAAATAAAATAAACTCTTGGCCCAGCTACTGTGTTTGACTGCACCTACAATATAATGTCCTACACTACTGTTGCATAGGTATGCGTCCTGTGCACCTTTTGTGTGGGACCTTGGCCTACATACATCCTAATGCATACTATCAGATTGACATGACCTGTGGCTGTCATGTAAAAGTGGAATGAAACCACCAGGGTTAAGTGGGAGAATTAGGGAACTTATAAACAAAAAGCAATCATGTTACCAAAAATTGAGAAGAAACCAAACCTGTAAGAATAAGGATATGCACAGAAAGGTGCTATGGTTATTTAAACAAGAGATAAAGAAATCTAAGGTGCATACTGAATTTAGGTTAGCAAATACTAAAAATGATGTCCAGGGCTTTTACTCATATATTTATCATAAGAGGGGTACTGATAGAGTCATAGGACCACTTAATATCAATGGTACAATTTATAATAAGCCTAATGGTATGGCCAGGGAGTTTAATACATAGCTCAGTTTTCAATATTGAACAAAATACTGTTTTGTTAGTCCTATCCAATGACATCACATCACATTTTACAGAGGTTATCACTACCGAGAAGGTTTACAGTAAAATTAGAGCTCTTAATGTGAAGAAATTATCTGGTCCAGATGGCTTGCGCCCAAGATTTCTTAAAGAGCTGGGGAAAGAACTTGCCCCAATCATAACAGACTTAGGCCTAAGATCATTAAAGGAAAGTTATGTCCCTAGAGATTGGTGATCGGCTACCCTGGTACCAGTTTTCAAAAAGGGAAGTAAGGCTGATCCAGCAAACTATTGGGCACTTAGTTTAACATATATTGTTGGGAAGATCATTGAGGGTCTAATTTCTGAAGATATATGCTGTTATTTGGTAAACAAGGGCCTTCTTGATAAAACACAACATGGATTTACACAAAAATAGGTCTTGTACAACCAACTTAGTAAGTTTTTATAATTACGTTGGGGGTAACATCGATCAAGGTAGAGCAGTGGATGTTGTGTTACTTGATTTTAAAAAGGCATTTGATACCATGCCACATAGTACTCCAATCTCTAAATTAATTGACTTAGGAATTAATCATAAAGTGATAGGATGGATCATGAACTGGCTTATGGATAGAACACAGTCAGTAAGAATCAACGGTTATTCATCCGTTGAGACTAAGGTTACTAGTGGCGTCCCCCAGGGGTCAGTATTGGGCCTGTTCTTGTTTAATATTTTCATAAGTGACATTAATGTTATGAGTAACAACAAATTGAGTAAATATGCAGATGAAGTGAAACTGGGGGGCATTGTGGATACCTTTGATGACAGGCTTTATATTTGGTAAAGATATTGAGACCGTCACTGAGTGGGCTAGAAGAAATAAGATGCAATTTAGCATAGACCAATGCATTATTATGCATTTTGGAAGGAACAATATACAACAGGACTATTACATCCAAGGGACTAAATTAAGAAAATCCCCATGTGAAAGAGACCTTGGAGTGTATATTAGTACTGACCTCAGGAGTCCTGCCCATTGCAAATATGTAACTAACAAAACAATTCACTTCATTAATTGCATTTGCTGATCTTTTTTCTCTAGGAATGTTAGTGTACTCCTTCCTCCATTCAAAGCCTATATATGACCACACCTTGATTATTGCTTCCAGAGCTGGAGTCCATATTTCAAGAAGGACAAGAGTATGGCTGAAAACCCACAGAGGTTGTTCATCAAATTGATGCCCAAATACAGGGATAAGCCATATGAATTAAGATTATCTGGTCTTGGGCTATGGCATCTCAAGATGAAGTGCTTAAGAGGGGACATTTTGTTGATGTATAAAACCCTAAATGATGATTCATTAATGAAGGATTTGCATCTTGCCCCCAAAGATCCTATATATGTTCTAAGGGGTCACAAACGTCAGTTGTTAGAGAATCAGACAAAAACAGAATCCTGGAGACAGGGCTATGTCCCTAGATCAGTTAGACTGTGAAATCAGTTACCAGAGGAAGTGATAAATGTGCCTAACTTAAACAGCTTCAAGGCCAGATTGGATCTTTATATTACTGATAGTAACCTTGTTACCGCCACTGAGTAGTGGGGACAGCATTTATGGGCAATGGCCTTCTGTTGCCCTAATCCTGAGTATTAACCCAAGTATGGGTATGTTTGACATAGGTTGGGAGGACGGCTTAATAGGGGCACTACATGGGCTAGGCATATACTGCACTAAGCCATAGTTAGAATGGTGGGATGTACCATTCACTGTTTGCCTGGGGCATGGCACTCCCACCTGTGTAGAATGCCATCTCTTTAGATAATGGTATGACATGGTGCTGTGCAGACCTGTTCATCCATACCTTGCGCATGTGGCTGCTGGTGCACAGTACTTGCATATGGGTGTGTATACCGTTCATGGTTTATGGTACTGTGCCATGTGCTCCACTGCATACTACTGGCCACATCTCTTTTGTCCTCCTGCACAGACACAAGGGCCCAATAGGGCCACACCAGGGCCAGTGAGCAGCAGTGGTGCCGCTAGGACCAGCAGCAGGAGACATGGGTCCATGACAGGACCAAGCATGGTCAGGTTGCACATGGACTGTCATCCACATAAGTGAACAAGACACATACTGTAAGTGCCTTGCAGTGCATTTGTTCACACTCTGGGTTGCATGTCTACACTACGCTGCATGCTTCTGTGGTTGAAGACAGATGTCATTGTGTGTCTCGCCATGCTGCACGCATGTCTGTGGGGGCAGAACCTGTACAGCTGTGGGTGGAGACAGTCATGCAGCCCTTGACGAATTGTCCTATCACTGACACTATATCAGGGTCTGTGCAGTTTACTTTTGTTCATGTCCTTGTGGTAGCCATGTTGTTCTATGTCTGTGTACTATACCTTGGTATGCATTGCACCATGCAGTGGTGTTTTCCCTGTGCCACGGACCAGATGTACCAGGGAATCGGTGGCAATGCTCAGAGCCCCATTGGGTACGGACTTCATTATCAGTTGGGTCTGTTGTTTAACATGGTTTGAACTATACAACACAATGGTTGCACAGTGGCAATCTGAAGGGAGATCAGCACCCTTATTACTTAAAGCATGAATATGGCAGAAGTTCTTTGAGCAAAAACAGCACTTCAAATTTATTAAAAGATAAAAAGATTTGTCATTGATTTTTTATAGTGACTCTTTTTTTTAAGCTTTTTAACTTCCTATTTAAAACTGAATTGTCACACACTGCAGTTGTAAGAAGTGCATCCAATGTCAAAATATTTGCTTCAAGCTTGGTATTCTTTTCAGTCTCTGCTTTTAGTTCAGACTTCAGACTATGTAATGACCAGTTTGTTTTGCAAAAACATCAGTCTTACCAATTAGTGCACTGAATTTACATTCACACAGTGTTATCCATTAATACTGTAGAGTACTTCAAACATTCGATCCATAACCTTTTCCTCACTTGCAGTAACTGAAATTGCTGTGATTGTTTTAATAAGTTTGTCACCTCCTCCTGTTGTTGCTGCAATTGTGGTTTTGTTTGTAACAAGTCCTGAAAGTAAGATTTTGAGTGGTATGTTGAAAAAGTTATCACATTAGTTGGGGAGGTTTCAACATGGAAAGCGGTAGTCATTGAGCAAGTACCTAGAGAAGCAAAAGCAACCACTGACACCCTACTACTCTTTGAAATCAGGCAAGGAATGTACATACTATTTGCCAGCAGATTAGGCCTTATGGTCTATCAAGTCTGCTCGAACCTAGATCCTTAGTTGGGTGCCGAGACCCTCCCATCCCTTGTGCTCCAGAAACCCCTATCATCCATCCCCACCCCCCCGGGACAGGCCATCATCTGATGTAGCAGCAAATACATTTGTTCAGTGGACCTTATTTGAGCTGAATGAACTTATCATAGGAGGACGAAATCAATGTTTTCTTTTTTTATCTGTTTTATCTAATTTTTACATGTAAAGGATAAGCTTTCTTAAGTTTAAAAGTTGAGACAGGCAGAAACCTAACCAAAAGAGCTGGTATATGGACAAGGATCAGTAAATGAACTATATATATATATGCTTTATCCAGTTTATTGAACCCCAAGACCTAATCCTGTGAAATCTGAGAAACCAATCTAGTATTTAGCAGAAACTATTCTATCTTGAAACGTGTTCAAATCAATACTGATAATAATTATTTGCTGAATGGATTCAGGTTGTTTCAGTCTGAAATGTTATTAAATGCCAATAATCACTTGAAATGATTTATTTTATTAGCCAGTTACAATGCAAATATTTAATTTTTTTTCAGACTTTTTGGATTGAAAATGCCAGCTGAACTAAAACTCTTTCCATGAGAACTGGGAGCACAAGGAGGTTACAGGACCTGGTTAGGGTCACACAGCATGCATTTGGTGGTTGTAGGATTCAAAATCAGCTCTGATGGGTCTCTCAGCTCACAGTTTGGTGCTCTAATCTCTAGGCTATACTGCCTCCCCAAAATCATGTATAGTGTCAACTTTCAGAGTGTTAAGGGCAGATAAATTATGGTTTCTCATTGTTCTCAAAAGCTGAGAAACAAGATGCTTAACAGCAGTTCATAGGCTGTTATTGTACAAAACTTCCAAATGCCTGCAGCTCCATAATAGTTGATTCAGACCTGCCACATAAAGGTGTCTACAATATGTTAAGGAGAAAAAGGCAGGCTATCAACGCTTGGATCGTTAGAGAACAGTCAGAAATGATAAATGGTTACCAGGCTGTGCCATTTTTAATGCATAGACACAAATGCATAATAATGGAGGTAACACAAGGCACAGGGAGCGGTATCAAGGGACAGACCTCTGGAAATGCTTAATAGTCTGTACTATTACTGTCAATCAGTTGAAGGCTGGATTGGGCATACAAGTAGTGTGTAATTCTGGTTTTAAGCAGAGAGTTCTTTATAAGTATAAGTGTGTGTGTGTGTGAGATGTGTGTGGTGTGCATCTCATGTGTGTTTCATGTGAGAGTGTGTGTGTGTGTGCTTTTAGATAAACTGTCATACTAAAGGTGGCATATTGTACATTTCTGCCTGACTTTACGGCATCACAGCAATGTATATATCCTTTATTATACTATAGCTAACAAATATAACAGTCATGAACCCTCCCTCCAGATTTGATTGTTATCCCTCCAAGCTACTCAAGGCCACAATTTATTCATTTTTCTCAAACCAACTGTCAATTCCATTTAGTTTTTAGCTGTTTTTTTTTAAATAAAGTTTATTACATGTTGGTACAGAACACTTAAATACAACAATACTGTACAAACCATAATGACACAAATATAAGCACTTTTACAGGAAACCTCAGCTTAACTACCTTATTTCCACTGCATATCTCTTTACCCAATATCTGAACAGGTAAAAACAAGCCCTAGACAATAGTGTCAATTATCTTTGATTAAAAGAAAGAAAGCTGCCAGCTCTGTGGCACCAAGTGAACGGTGTTCGCTACACACACTGGTGATCCATATTCGTGCCCCAAGCCCAGATGTCAGGAGTGGAGTCTGGCAGGGAGGGACCAGGATGCTGCCACAAGTAGACCACTATGAGGGTGGTGGCTGGGTCAGGAGGAAATCATAAAACTAGCCGCTCAGCCGAGAAGATGATGGCGGATGGTCCCAGCTTGCCACACTAGCCCAGAGGTGTCCGTGTCAACCCCTGCCATGTCCGGGATAAACGACTCTCCTCTCTCAGTCGTCTCCCATGGGGGGAGAAGCCCTCCCAATGAAGGGATACATCTGATTACCAGGGTCATGGCATGTACGGGGGTGGTGGATGGTAAAGAGATGTGGAGGTGGTGGGCCTAGGAGTCCCGAAGGAGTGACTGGCCAAGGGCTCTGGAGAGCATAAATAAACAAGACAAAAAAGAAAAGAAACAAAGCTAAACAGGATAGTGCTGGGCAAGGCAGGGCACAGCATGTCAGGGGCACACTGTATCCAGTTGTAGTCCGCTATCCCTCCTGTAGCTACAGTACCTGGCCAACAATAATGTT
Organism: Neoceratodus forsteri; assembly: GCA_016271365.2. Taxonomy (NCBI): domain Eukaryota; kingdom Metazoa; phylum Chordata; order Ceratodontiformes; family Ceratodontidae; genus Neoceratodus; species Neoceratodus forsteri. The sequence continues at coordinate 731,690,463 of CM028129.1, read as the reverse complement.
GTCCCTCCACTTCAATCTCTGCCCATACATGTGGGTCCCCCCATTCTAATTTCCTACCCATAATTGAGTCACACCTCATGGCATAATATCTGATCTTTTACCCATTATATGAAAAATCCATATATTGTATCTGTTCTGATGCTGGGGGTCATGTTTTTGAACTTGTACCATGAGTTTTTCCATTTGCTATATACCATAAATGATGTTCTCCCACTGTATCAAAGTTGGTACTTTTGTCTTCAGCCAAAGTCTTGTCAATGCTTTTTTCCCCTGCAACCATTATTATTCTGATTAAGCACTGATGTATGTTATGATTAATATGAGAAGGAAAATGTAGAAGAAGGACTGCTTCAAGAGTAAGGGGGCCAGCCATAGGCTGGAAATAGGCATTTATCTCATTTTCAGTCCCTTTCCAAAATGTGCACAAACCACACTAACCACATCCTGACATGAGTGTTATATTACTGTTGGTACGGATCTGTGAACTTCGGCCAACTATCCAAACAAACACAAAAGACAGCACTCCCTACGGCATTAGATGTACTTCCAAAATAAATGTACTGATTGTGCCGTACTCCAGCAAGTTGTCTCCCCAGTACTATGAGGATGCACTGCCTCTTCATCAGGGGGATGGAGTTATGGTGTAATTTTATACATATTTACAGTGTGGGATCTTTAAAGTGACATTTACCATTAAATGGTTCTCAGAAGTGTTCTAATGCATTTATACAAACAATTCAAAATTGCATCTTTGAAATAAAGTGCTTACAATAGAATGAAGCCTGCACCTTTTGGCAACCATGTAATAAATATGTAATTTGTAACACAGTTGCAAATAAATAATATTTAAGCTCTATTTTCTCAGTACTACATCTTAATTGCAAGGAGCTCCCCAGACAACTTATTAAACTATAGTAATGCTATAGTTCGTAAAAATCTCTGGCAAACACAGTAAACCAAATACTCTTATCTCAAGGAGAAACGAGTATAAAGAAAGACAAGACCAACAAAGAACAATCCAGAGAGTTTTTGGGGATTATTAAAAAAAAGTTTTGGCAAAAATAGCAATTCAGAGCTTATTTTAAAAACTCATGTAGAAATATTCAATTACATTTGATCTATTTTAGCTAAATTAACAAACCCCATGTCAAACTAGGGCAAAACAAGAGTAGAAAAGTGTAAGGGGATGAGGGGGGGAATAGAAGAAGAGTATTTCCCAAACTTTAGTCTATGATTCAAAAACCTGAATAAAGTAAGATCTGCCAAGAGGCAGTCATTACTGAGTGGCATCAAGCTTACTGTATTATTTAATTCATTAAAACACCATTTGGTGTGTATCCCCACTCTGACCCCTAAAATTCAACTACTGGGGAGGGGGATCAAAGAATCCCAACCCCTCCACCTAAACACCACTTAATTCCCCTAAACCAAACAAATTAAGATATTTACTAAGGTTGGGTTATTGTTGTCCAACTCCATATATAAGGTCAGAACTAGGGTTAGCAGGGATTAATGCTGTAATAGAGGCAAGAAAAATTAATTATTGAATTCGGGCTACTAGTCAAAACAAGGATACATTAGTAAAGCAGTGCCTGTTAGAAAAGGAGTTTTGGCAAGGTTTGGGGTACAAAACTGGTTTCTGGTCGAACTCCGTATTGCTTAAGCTGCAAAAGTATAATTTACTCCATCTAAAGAAAGCTGTTGATAAGTACAAAATATAAAAAATATATCTGCAAAAGATAAATAACTATTGGAATAAAAGTGATTTAATCCAGATAACTGACTCACGTTATTCCAAATGGTTTGCTATAAATAATTATAAACATGGATATAAAAAAATACCTGAATAAATTAACTGACCCAAAATTATGAACAAATTACACACTGTACAAGTTTGAGCAGTTTCCTAGTAAGGTTTTGGACTTTAGATATAAAACAGTAGGAATAACTTCTGAGGAATGTGACTGTGGGAATGCAAAAAAGGAGGATCAACTACATGTATTATGGGATTGTAAGTGGTATGAAAGGCAGCATGCATACTGGTTGAGCCCCTTTTTAAATAATATTTATCAGATTAATAAAACAGAATTAACAAGTATTCTGTTTCACACATAAGATGTGTGGGCACTAGAAAGACTGGCCAGTTACATCCTTGCTATTATAAATGTTAAAAGCAAAAGTAAAATCATATAGTGCTTTTATAGCATTATGAACGTGCACTTTAACTAGGATGAATTATATTTTAAATGTTATATTATTTGTAAAAAGTTCTTTATACAAGAAATGCATTTTTATTTTTATTCAACTTATATTTAAATATGTTTTTTTAACCATACAATAAAAATTGATTGATAATGATGAATGCGCTAGTAATGGATTAGTATTACTGAAGAAGGATCCCGAAGAAAAGTACAGCCTGAAGGTTCAAAGTGAAGTCACAGAAGAACCGAATCCCACTGAAAGGCAAAAAGAGAAGGAATGAAAAAACGTTACATATTTACATACACTCAATAATAATGAAAGGCAGTTATTTAAGAACACTCTAACATCACAGGTACACAGTAATGTCATGTTCTTTGTTAAGAACATTAGGAAACATAGCCTCCAAAACATAGATCCACCATGATTCTTTCTGTACAAGTTTTCATGCTCTGTCTCCTTCCCTTCTTAATGGTGTGAATTGCACATTTAAGCATGGGGCTTGATGTTTAGCTGCCACCCCTTTAAGAACACTTAGAACACGCATGTTACCAACTGTTGCACTGCCTGTAGTGCCATGTTATCCAGGGACAGTCTGGGAAATGCCTCAGTCTGAAGCATAGCCTCATAGTGTGTAGAAGTCCCCTGTTGCTCAATAAACACTATTTTCTACATTATGCATCCATCTCAGTCATTCACGCAGTCCAAGAAGATGATGTCCACCAGAGCAGTGAGAGACAGGCAAGGCAGACCTGGAAAGAAGGTATGGGTCCTTGTGGCAGACCAACACCAAAATGCCACACATGGTGGAGAATGCGACTCTTTTCCTGCCCTGATCCTGTGTCACTTGCTTGTGCTGACCTCCTGGACACCCAGTCCTCCACCCCAGTTCATCCCCTAGAAGAAGGTGGACCCCACTGTCACCACAACCCTGGATGCAGCCAAAAAAGATAAAAACTGTCTTCTACTTTCTGCAGCCCTCCTGCAACATAGTGGGAAAAAAAAGAGAAACTATGGGATATTTCTATTCCTGCTGCTCAGTAGTTCCATAGCCAGCAAAGTTTGTCCAGGCCTCAAATGCCTCAGGAGCTCCAGGAGAGAAACTGCAACAAACCCTCCCTCCCACCTACTGCTCCAGCAAGCGCTCCATGCTCCATGCTCCTGGTGCATCAGTGACTGCGCCCTCCCAATTGTGGCTTTATGTAATGTTACAAAAGCTACAGCAGCCATTCTGTCCCTCCACACAGTCAAACAGCCTAATGGCTGCACCAAGGGACATCTGTAAGCTTATGCCCAAGAAGGATCATCAAACCAACACAAAAAAAAGTAATGGCACTGAGGCTGAGCCTGCTGCTTTGTTTCTAGCTTGGTCCTCCTGCTTCTTGTCACAACAGACCATGGTTCCACTCTACCAAACTACCATATCTGCTACTCTGCACTACAGTAGCTTCTCTCCCTCCACCACTGCCCACCAGCACAGAGCCTTTTTCCAGTCTTGTAGCAGTTACCAATGACTCCTGTGTTCCTCAACAGGGCTGCCACCCACAACAGCTGCTCTTAGCTCCACTCTAAATTACTGTGACTGAGTACTCCAGTAGCTTTGCACTTCACAAAAGGGCAGCTCCACTCCAAGCCACCCAAAGCTCACTCACCAGAGTTGCCACACACAGCCTACCACTCTGGAGGGAGCAGACATCAGTCAGAAGAAAATAAATAATCAGTCAGTATGGCCACCAGGCTGGGTGTGCCGTCAGCTGCTCTATTGTTGCAGTTCCTGCGTTTACTAGTTTTAAAACTTTTTATACTTTTATTTTTGAATTATCCTTGGATTTCTCCTGCTTTGATTTTATCTATTTTGGATGTTTTGCTGACTGGATCTGTAAACTAATGAACGTACCTGCCAAACGGTCGGCCCCTTTTTGCAATTTTTTCCTACTTACCCTTGTTTGCTTTGACAGTTCATTGCCGAAATTTGGAGGCTAGTGAATCCATTGAGCAGTCTGTCCTTCTCCTGCTCTTTCATCAGTGCTGCAGACTCCAGGGTTGTGGGGAATTTGTATGTATATTCCTTCTGGAGGCTACGTGGGTGATTCCGAAGCGAACGATGGGGTGGCTTTGTAGGCCCTGATAGCATTTGTATTTGCGTCAGCCCGTTGTGGTCAGGACGTAGTTTTCATTTCTTAATCACTGCATATCGTTACATCGTGTATAAGCAGTTATCTACTTTGCTCGGACTTTGAATGGATTGGGGAAGTGGACCTGTATGAGGATCGTTTGATGAGGATTGTTGCCAGAAAGGATGTGGACTTAGGGACTTGAAAGGATGTTGAACCTCGAAAATCTGGAAACCCAGCACTACATCTACTGTTGGATTTTGCGGTGGTGGATCTGGGGATAACAGTAGCTCAATTTGCAGTCAGTAGATTAGGCCCGATCTGACTGGTGGCCTGTGTTTCGGTCTGTGCTCAATCCGCCTGGGAGTCAGTGGTTGGAGCTCTGTCCTCTAGGGATCCCCGGAGGACCTACTGTGTTGGGTTCTGGTGGGGGTCTCATAGTACCTGGCATGGCCCAGTGGCGGACCCTGGACTAGTCTTTTCGGGGCCCTCCCCAGCTGTAGAGCTGACTGGTCCTGAAGAGGATTATTTGGACTTGTTTGGACTTCTTCTCTGATCCTGATTATGGTCAGATTTTTATTTCATTACCTTGGGTGTAGTGAGAGTGCCCTAAGCAATATATGTACAGTTCTGGCGGTAAGATTACCTGGCACTTTGGTTCTTTTTCTGTTTTTTGGTCTATGATTAAACTTCATTTTATCATTTGTTGGCAGTGAGAGTGCCACAAACAGTATTTCTCTAGGCTCTGGCAGTGAGAGTACCAGAGGCCTGGGGATTACCTGATATCATTTTTGGAGAAAAAGATTGCTTACAATCATTTGCTCAGGAGTATGAGCTCCTGAGGATTCTTTTGACAGTCCTGCCGGTAGTGAAAGGACCTTCGGGACTTGGACCATTTGTTTTTCTCATTAATACACTTTTATGACTGCATTATTAGTTTCTTTTACTCCCTATATTTACTGATTTTACATTTATGTGTGTTTTCTTTTATTTATTTTTTAGTATTATTTATTTTGTCCACCTCTGAAGTTGTGAGAGGGTTCTGGGGTGGGGAAGTTTCATTATGTTGTGTATTTACGTTGTAGTTATTATCTGATGTATTTTTAGGATCATGAAATCAGAAATATTTGTGTAAGGTAAACTTATTTTTTAGAGGTTGGGATTTGTGTGAGTTTATTTGGTTTTAGTTTTATTGAGTGTACTGCAACTATTTTAGGGTAGTTGTCCTAAAAGAAAATTAGGATTTTCTTGTCGTGGAGCTTCAGCTGTAGTTGATGGTTATTAGCCTTTGAAATGTGCCTGTCTGCCCCCCCAGTCTTATGTTATCCGTCCTCTTCTCTCCATGCCCTCTGCCCATTCCCCCCCTTTGCCTTTTTCTATCTACTAGCACTGTCAAGCACTGGGCATTGTATGTAGGAGTGATGGGGCGGTGTGGTGGGGGCGCGCAGACATTGGAGAGCGAAGGAGCGGATCTCTCGCATAGGGTTGTTTAGGTTTAGAAGACACCCTGGAATGTGGTCCTTCATGTCTAGTCCCCATACCCAAGGGCACCACCTTTTTTGATGGGCAAGTAGCTGAGACAGATCATGAACCCCATCCAACCCGGGTGGTGTTATGCAATGCCAGGTCTATTAAAAACAAAACTGCAATTATTGCAGATTTTGTTGGAACAGCTGATCTGGCTTGCATCACCGAGACCTGGCTGGATGAAAATGCTGGCCCCACTTTGGAAGCAGCAATTCCAGTAAGATACTTGGTGATACACCACCCAAGATTGGACTACGGGGGGTAGCAGTCTGTTTCAAGACCAGGTTGGGCCTCATTGGTGTACCAGTAGAGGAAACCGAATCCTTTGAATGTACTGTGGTAGCTGGTGTGGGCTGCAGGATAGCTCTCATCTACCATCCACCCGGGAATGAAAAGCAATACCTGCAGGAAGTGGTGGATTTCACCGTCGACATGGCATTGGAGTCACCCAGACTGATGGTTCTGGGCGACTTCAGTGCTTGGGTTGATGACAAACTCTCGCCTTTTGGACAGCACTTCCTCCAGCTGATGACATCACTGGGCTTCACACAGATTGTTTCTTCAGCTACCCATAATCATGGTCATTGTTTGGATCTGGTTTTCCTCCTGGGGATTGAGGCCTCTGACTTGGGGGTGGAACCTGTCAGTTGGTCCGATCATTACACCATGAGGTTCAGTTTCTGCACCCCCCCTTTGTAGGTCTGCCCCTGTGGAGATGGTCAGTTACTGCCCTTTACGGGATGTGAGCCCTGAAGACCTGGTGGTGGTGATTGACTGCTCGTCGTGTCCTGATGCCAGCTCAGGCCCAGAGCTGTTGGTCCAGGCCTACAATAAGGCCATTTCCATGGCCCTCAACCTGATTGCTCCTGTCCAGGTTCATCCCCTTCCACTTTGCCCTTGGGCCCCTTGGTTTGATGGGTCTTTGAGGGAGTTGTTGCGGTTGGGACGAAGGTTAGAGTGTCATTGGCAGAAATCCACTCTGGAGGCTGACCATCTTAGTTTGGTGGAGCATTATCAGTTCTACCAATCAGCGCTCTCCCATAAGAAGGCAGAGTTCCTGTCCAGGGAGATCGCTGTCACTCAGAATCGACCAGCTCAACTCTTCTTAACTGTGGACAGGTTGTGCAACCCAGCCTGTCTGCAGCTCTGTCGAGCTTTTTCACAAAAGGAGTGTGATGAGTGTTCTCGATTCTTTGTGAATAAGGTGGCCGACATCAGGTTGGAGATCCTCTTGACTTATTCTATAGAGGACGCTGTTGGTCGGTGCTTGGTCACTATACCTCATACTTCCTGGAGTACCTTTGACCTGCCAGAGTTCGGGGATATTATGTGGATTGTCCAGGGATGCACCCTACGTGCTGTGGTTAAGATCCTGGCCCAACTTCCCTGATTTTGGGTTGTTATGATATCATTGGCCCAGTTCTGGCTCAGATTGTCCAGTGCTCCTTTGAATCAGGTGAGTTTCCAAGCTCCCTGAAGGAGGCAGTGGTGACACCCCTTCTGAAGAAAGCTTCATTGGACCTGGACACTCTAGCTAACTACAGACCTATCTTGAACCTTCCCTTTACAGGAAAGGTTATTAAGAATGTCATGGCAACTCAACTGGAGAACCATTTGACCATCCATAATGTCTACAAACCTCTCCAGTCTGGTTTCCATAAGAGGCATAGCACTGAGACTGCTCTGATTCGGGTGCTCAATGATCTCCTGATGGCAAGAGATCGGAGAAACCATTCCATTCCGGTACTCTTCGATCTCTCTTCAGTCTTTGACACTGTAGACCATGGAGTGCTATTCAAAAGCCTGAGGCCCATCTGTGGCCTGACAAGTACAGTGCTCAGGTGGTTTTCATCTTTCCTAACTGGTAGAACACAGATTGTTGTGTTTTTTTTAATTCCGACCCTTTCTCTCTGCCTTGTGAGGTCCCTCAGGGCTTGGTGCTGTCCCCCATGTTGTTTGCAGTGTATATGCTACCCCTCGGAGACATTGTAAGATGGTATGGGCTGAGGTTTCACTGCTATGCTGATGATACCCAGCTCTACCTGTCTTTTGCTCCCTACCAGGTTAGTGCTCTCTCAGTATTTAATAACTGCCTCACTGAAATCCAAGACTGGATGAATTCGAGCTGGTAAAAGTTGAACACAGGAAAGATTGAGGTTATGGTTGTGGAACCAGGCCACAGGATAGAAGAGTTGAGACTGATTAGCCCTCTGGATTATTTCTGGGGGGTGCACAGATCCTTACCTCAGAATGGGTGCGCAATCTGGGAGTGGTGCTTGACAATGGGCTGATCCTTCATTATCAGGTGTCAGAAGTCATTAAGTCAGCCTTTTATCATCTTAGGAACATTGCCAGGGTCAAACACCTTGTTCCGTCCAGCGATCTGCCTGTGTTGGTCCACGCCTTTGTGACCTCGTGCCTTGACTACTGCAACTCCCTTTACTTGGGGCTTTCTGGGGTTGATATCTGCTGCTTGCAGCTAGTGTAGAACGCTGCTGCTTGATTGTTGACAGGGGTGTCTCGGAGGTCACACATCACCCCTGTGCTGCGCGATCTGCGCTGGCTGCCGATTCAGTGGTGGATCGCCTTTAAGGTAGGTTTATTGACCTACAAAGCCCTACACAGACTTGGCCTGACTACTTGAAAGAGCTTCTGATTCCTTACACTCCTGTGCGACAGCTCAGCTTGGCTGACAAGGGGTTGATGGAGATTTTGAGGGTCACTTTGAAATCTTCTGGGGCCCATACTTTTATGTTTGCGGCCCCAACCCTCTGGAATTCTCTGCCCCGTCAGCTTCGGGAATGTGTGACCATGGGAAGCTTTAAACAGGCACTTTAAACTTTTTTGTGGAGTCAGGCTTTTCCATAAATTGTTATTATTTGTTATTGCTGTTTTATTTATTAATTGTAATAGTTTTATGAAATCATGTTTTAACACTGTAAAGCGCCTTGATATTTGAAAGGTGCTCTAAAAATAAAGTTTATTATTATTATTATTATGAATAGCTGCTGGATGGCAAGATACCTGAATAATGCCCGAAAGCACTGTAGTAAACGGGACAAAGACATGGGCTAGATCAGGAAATGGAATGAAGTACAGCATGACATGAAAAATCCTTCCAAGATATTCCAGAGAGATGTCAAAGAGATGGAGAAATGGGAACTGCCGAAAGGCATCCAGGATAGTGGCTGGTGAGAGCCAGGAGCCAGGGCAAAGTGCCCATAATCCTACATGATCAGCGGTCTGGAACAGCAGGTTTCTGCACACCACATTGAAGAGTACAACAGAGGATGGTAGAGGAGAAGAATGCTGAGATGCCATGGGGTCCATGTGAAATCCATAAGGGGTTGCAGCACGATAGAGAGGAGGACCATGCCTCAGATTGAAGGAAGTTGGAACAGATTCAGTCATGAAATGGCTGAAGGCCAGGATGAAGGTTGACACAGTTGAAGTCTTCAGGAGTTCAGTAGCCACGGGTAGCAGTACCATGGAAATGACACTACAGGAGACAAATCTGATGTTCGAGGTATGGAGCAATGAGGGTTATAAGATGGATGGCAGTTGGACATGTGGATGAGAACCCAGAGATGATGGAACATCTAGAGCACTGCCAATGGAGAAGATAGCTGAAGGAGTTGATGAGTCGAAGGCTGGAGTTGGCTGAGCTGGGACGTGAGCTACAATGGCGGACCAGCTCCAGCTGCCTGCAGCAGCACATAGACAGGGTAACGTGGTCACCACTAGAGGCCCAAGAGGCCTCTCTGGATTCCCCACCCACAGTACCAGCTCTAGCTGCCTACAGCAGCACACAGACAGGGTAACACGGTCCTCATGAGAGGCTCAAGAGGTAACTACTGACTTCCCTTTGCACTGTTTGTTGGGGGTGTTGTACTACAGCTTATTTCAACCTTTTCTGCCCTCCAAAGTGGGCTGATAGACTCTGTGGACTGCATCCTAACCTTCTAGGCACTGGGATTTCACCTCACTGTAATGGGAGCTTTAATAGGCTCTCACTGGGCATTGTATACAGATATTGTGACTGGAATGTCTCTCTAAGCCTTTATATGCAGCCAGCATTTATGTTCTAGTGGAGAGATTTAAGGGGCAGTACTTTAAGCATTGTGCTCTAAGTGTGTGACTGGAATGTATACTAAGTTCATGCATGCAGCTAGTGTTTTAGTGGGATAGCCCTGTAAAGCAGTTTATGGAATGTAATTCAGTACCTGAGCCCAGTCATGCTTACTGGAGGAATCTCCATCTTGGCATCCTCTCCCGATAATTAGCACATGCACAGTTGAGAGCAAGGCATCTGAATGTGGTAAAGAGCCTGCGCATGCACAGTAGAACTGAAGGCCTCCCACTGCATATTAACTAAGTCCTGTGTTCCCTTTCTCTACATTAGGCCTCCCTGGATCCCCCACCCACAGTATCAGCTCCAGCTGCCTGTAGCAGCACACAGACAGGGTAACGCTGTCTCCACGAGAGGCTCAAGAGGTAACTACTGACCTCCCCCTTGCACTGTTTGTTGGGGATGTTAACCCATCGACGCTTTGTGTTGCCTGCCCCACCCACCCCAGCCACCTCCCTCCCACCCAAGCTCAACTCTTAATTTAAGCACCTCCTGGTCACATGACTTCCTGTTGGTTAAACATAGAAACATAGATTTTGACAGCAGATAAGGACCGTTTGGCCCACCCAGTCTGCCCATTTCCCTACCTAATGGATAAGCTGCAGATCCTAGTTAACCAGCGGCCTACTTCTTCCTACTCCCACCCCCTAGAATTGCCTTATGACTGTCCCATGCATGCTTGAATTCCACCACTGTTTTTGACTCCACAACCTCCTCCGGAAAGCCATTCCATGCATCCACAACCCTCTCTGTGAAAAAATACTTCCTTAAATTACCTCTGAGCCACCCCCCTTCTATCTTCAAATTGTGCCCCCTTGTTCTTGCACACCTCTTTTTTTGAAAGATGCTACCCTCTTGGACTTTGTTGATTCCCTTGAGGTACTTGAAAGTTTCTATCATGTCCCCCCTCTCCCTCTTTTCCTTGAGGCTATACATATTTAGCTCCTCAAGTCTCTCTTCATATGTCTTCCGGTGCAGACCCTACACCATTTTAGTTGCCCTCCTCTGGACAGCTTCCATCCTGTCTATGTCTTTGCGGAGATTGGGTCTCCAGAACTGCACTCAGTACTCCAGATGGGGTCTCACCAACTGTCTGTACAGTGGGATAATAACTTACTGTTTTCTATTGGTGATGCCTCTCCCTATGCATCCCAGTATCCCCCCAGCCCTCCTTGCTGCCCTCTCACATTGCTTGCCCACCTTTAGGTCATCTGATATGACTACCCCCAGGCCCCTTTCCATTTTTGTTGTTGTTAGTATCTCAACCCCCATTGTGCACTCTTCCCTTGGGTTGTTGTTTCCCAGGTGCATTACCTTGCACTTCTTAGCATTGAATCTAAGCTGCCATACATTTGACCATTCCTCTAACCTTGCCAAGTCCCTTCTCATCCTTTCCATCCCACCTTGTGTATCAACTCTGTTGCAGATCTTTGTGTCATCTGCAAAGAGACATACTTTTCCTTCCAGTCCCTCTGCAATGTCGCTTATAAAGACATTGAAGAGGACCGGTCCTAATACTGAACCCTGCGGTACCCCACTAGTAACCCCCATTTCTTCAGGAGGGACTTATTTACTATTACTCTCTGTGTCCTATTCTCCAGCCAGTTCTTTACCCAGGCTGTCATCTTGGGACCCACCCCAGGCTGGCTAACTTGTATATTAATCTTTTGTGTGGGACTGTGTCAAATGCCTTGCTAAAGTCTAGGTAGGCCATGTCCACAGCCCTCCCTGATCTACTACTTTGTCACCCAGTCAAAGAAATCTAACAGATTTGTCTGGCATGACCTTCCCGCTGTGAATCCATGCTGCCTTGGGTCCTGTGCCCCTCTGGCCTCTAGATACTCAACAATTCATTCCTTCAGAAGTGATTCCATCATCTTCCCTACCACTGAGGTTAAACTAACAGGTCTGTAGTTTCTTGCTTCTGCCTGGCTCCCACTTTTGTGAAGGGGAATCACATCTGCCCTCCTCCAGTCCTCGGGTACCACCCCATCCTCCCATGATTTGTTAAAGAGGGTAGTTAGTGGTGTCACTAGTTCTACCCTTAGTTCTTTTAGAATTCTGAGATGAATCCCATCAGGCCCCATTTCTTGGTTCAGTTACTACGTCCCAAGTTTCCCATTTGCAGGTTATATTATCTAGCCACTAGATGGTTTCAGTCCCCCAAGTGTTCTGTCCCACTAGCTATTCCATCCCCTCTATTACCACTGCCTCTCCTGCCCATCTCTCCACTCCACTATCCTTCTGCTTCTCCATTTAATTTCTACCTCCACCCACACATTCATACCCTCAGACCTCCCACCCCCTCCCACCTTCTTATCAGACCCACTACCCCCATATTGTATCCCCTAGTGTCATTCCCCCAGCCTCCTCTAGGAGTCATTACTGCACCCTTATTTTTAACCATTTCTGCCCACGGCAGGATAGCCCTTTGCCCCAAGCTGAAGAGCTTTACTAAGGTCAAAAATCTGTTTCCCCCTCTGGGATTCAAACCCTGTACCCTCCACACCGCAGCCCAGTACCCTACCATTAAGCCATGGTGACTGCCACAATTTTGGCTGTTACTATGCCTCCCTTATTCTTACACCAGGTACCTGCCTCACTAGTGCTCTGCTATGGTCACCCTCCCACTTGCAGTCCAAAGCTCCTCCTGATTGCACTATTGCTGCTTCTAGGTCCCACAAGTCCACCACTTGAGGACCCATCGCATGCGCACCCCACCCTCCCACACGATCTTTGATGCCGCCAACTTTACCAAGGCTGGCTGCCCACACCCCATCCCCTCCTATTGATCTCCCCATGGTCTCCTATCTACACCTATCACTGTGCTGGGTCTTACTCCTATCCCACCCCTCACTCATTGCCTGTCCATTCCTTGCTCTACCTATACAAAAACTAGGCGACACCTCAGGGCACTCAGACAGTGATCCTTTACCCTTCTCAGAGTCATTGCCTTTCTGCTTCTCATCTCAGAGAATGTCCATCCTAACCCAGGCCCTGCCTCACCCGGCCCTAACTTCTCACAACATGGGCATAGATTTGCAGCAATGAATATCTGCAGCCTCCCCAAGAAAACCACAGGACTCCACTGCTGGCTATCGCAACATTGACCAGACATTCTGGCCCTTACAGAAACCTGGCTTTCCAAAAAACTACCCAACTCAACAGTCACTTTTCCAGGCTTCACCTTATACCGAACTGATAGATTAGGTAAGTGTGGAGGGGTATGTGCAGTGTACATCCGTGACTCCATCATTTTGTCATGCACTTCCTATACCCTCACTTGACCACAATGCCCAAGCCCTAGCCCTAAAGCTCACTCCAGACCCCTCCATGGCCCCTCTAACTTTGACAGTGGCATATGTCCCCCTGAGAAACCAAGCTCAGGCAATTCAGTATATCGCTAACTTAATTGCCAGCTTCCCACCCAATACAGAGCATGCTACAGTAGGTGATCTGAATGTGAACTGGCTTGCTGGCACAACCTCACCTATCAAAGACACTTTCGCTGCCCTTGATTTTACCCAGTTGGTCAACCAATCCTCAGGGTTGAACTCCACCAATGGCTATAGCATCCTGCTTGACCTCCTACTCACAAACCATCCCAACAAAATTTCTAATCTGTTGGTCCTCCCTGACTCACTAAGTGATCATTCCCCCATTATATTTTCATGGTCATGCTTTCAGCAGAAACCCAAACCACTCAAAATATCCTGGCGCCGCCTCAGACCTGGTGGCCTCGCCAAACTTAGGAATTACCTAACCAGCTGGGACTTGTCCCAGTCTCTCAGGCACCAACCATAGATGAAGCCCTTGACTACTTTACCTGTTCATTTACTAAAGCTTGTGATATCTACACCCCCTTCTCTAATGTACAGACCAAGAAGCACAATGCATCCTGGGTCTCTACTGAGCTGCTCCATCAGCTCAAATGCAGAGATGACCTCTGGAAGAAAGCAGTTTCCTCTGGCTCACAATCTGATAGGCAGGCATTCAAGGCAACCTGCAACAAATGCACTTGGGCTATAAAACAGGAAAAATCTGAATACTACAAAACAACCCTAGCCTCCTCCTGGGGGATCCATGTCTGTTTTGGGACAATATCAAGGAACTGAATGGCAAACTCGAGTTCCCTCCCATCCCTGCTTAACATAAACAATGTACTCACCACTGACCCACAGGCCATAGCTGACAGCCTTAATGCATCTTTCTCCAACCTCAGTGCTGTGCTCCCACTCAACTTCTTTGATCCTATTCCAGAAACCCAGCCTCCTAACTTATATTATCCCCCCTTCCACTTTAAAGTAGTGACCGTGAAAGAAGCTAGGCCATTTCTCACCAGTGCCCTCAGGAGCTCTTGCTATTGTAAGGATTCCTTTGATATGAGGATCCTAGGGCTTGTACTTGATACTGTTCTTTCCCCATTGACTGACCTTCTGAACCACTCCCTGTGTCTGGGGCAGTTCCCCTCAACCTGGAAGATGGCCACCATCACCCTAATACTAAAGAGTGGTGATAATACTCTCCCCAATAATTATCAGCCCATCTCCATCCTCCCCCCCTCCAAAGCCCTTGAAAAGATTATAGTCACCCAACTTACTGACTATCTTCGCACTTACAATCTGCTATGCAGGGAACAACATGGTTTCAGGGCAGGTCACAGTACCACCATAGCCCTGACTGAATTCTCCAATTATATCCATTCTGCCCTGGATAAGAAACACCTTGTGGGAACCATCTTCATCGACCTGTCACTGTGTCCCACCCCTTACTCATACACACACTACAATACCTTGGCCTATCCAGTGGACCCTTAGCCTGGTTCACTAGCTACCTCACAGCCCAGTCACAATGCATCAAAATAGACACCACCCAGTCCTCCACCTTGCCTGTCCACTCTGGGGTTCCTCAGGGCTCAATTCTTGGCCACTGCTGTTCAGCATCTACCTGAACACCCTGTCCAAGTCTTGCACCAGTAATCTGTTGCTGTATGCAGATGATGCAGTTCTCTTTGCATTACACAAAGATCCGTGTTCCCTGCAACCATCCCTCCAAAATGCATACAACCAAGTTGAAAACTCGTTCACAGACCATAGACTCATAGTTAATGTGAAAAAAAACTAAGGCCATGCTGTTTGCCCACCATCAGAACAAGGCCAAGAATATGAAACTATCCATCCTCTCCCTTGCTCTCCTTCCCCTAGAGCAGGTACACACATATAAATACCTAGGCATAACCTTTGACTCTCGCCTCTCCTTCCACCAACACATAAACAACCTGTCGTCAGCTATCAATGCCCATATAGGGCTTCTGTGCAGGCACAACACCTGCTTACCCCCGAAGCCCTTAATCTGGCTGTCACTGCATCGGTCCTCTCTCTTGTGGACTATGGGCTAACCATCTACTCAGCCGCCGATAATACAGTGCTGAACAAAATCCATATGGCCATAAATAAAACGTGCAGACTCCTTTAAGGGGCAAATAAGCATACCCACACCTGCACCCTGTATTCCGTCACAAACCTCCTAGACCTGGATGAGAGAATACGCTACCAAACCTGTCTCCTTACAAAGAAAATTCACCTAGGACTCTCCCCAATGGGGGTATCTGCTGCACTCCAGTGCTCCCACACCATGGTAAATACTCGCTTCACCAGCAAACAGATATGGTCAATCCCGAGAGTCAAGACCTCACTTGCACAAAGGTCTTTCTCCTTCAGAGCACCAACTTGGTACAATGAACTCCCCTATGATTTATCCTCCATCTCCAACCTAGGTTCCTTCAAAGTAGCACTCAAAGAACATATACTCGCCTCTCAGTGGTGACTATGTACCCTATAGGTAAGCCCTACCTACGGTTACCTCACTGTCAACCCTCCGGGCAATGCCTGTGTTGGGCTGCTTGTATCTGTTTGCTGTGCTAGTCTTCCACTACGCTGAATACAGTCGGAGCTACCCAGTGTCCAACGTATGATGATAACAGTTGATATCTGTTAAGACAAAAAACCTAACTTTGCCTAAATTTTCATACTGTTTCTCCTTGAAATTTGGCTGTTTGTAATTATAATCATGTACTACTGCTGTTACTATAATTTTGTGTGCTTAACCCTAGTGCAATTCCATCTTGCTGTAACTATGTTTATTAGTTTATTGCCTATGTTTTCCCTTGCTCAACTTTACACTCAAATACTCTGACCTGACAAAGCCCTCTAGGCTGCTATACTCTGTACCACCCCTTTCTCCCTCTTTCCCTCCACTTATGTTTTAATACACCTCCTATTGCTATTGTAATATATCATGTAATTTGTACTTGTAACCAAGTTGTTATAACCACTTGGCGTCATGACGGTCTAACTCTGTAATTTCAAAATCTGTATTATTCTGTACTTGTGATGTGAAACCTTTGTAAAAGAGCCTCAGCTCAAAGGTATTATGTAATCCTAGACTTAAATAAAAAAAAAAATAAATAACTAAAATGTATTCTGTAAGTCTTGTTTTCTTGTACTCTGACGTGGAGCCTTTGTAAATGAGTCCCTGACTCAAAGGTTGTAATCCTAAAGTATGTTAAATAAATAAATAAACATACAGGAGCAAGATGGGAACTGAGGAGATGAGTGGAGCCATAAATTGCAGAAATGCAGACAGTGGATACAATTATGACTGATGAACAGGTTGGCTGTGAGTGGGATCCTGAACAGGATGAGACTGAGAAGTTAGGATAAATCACACAAGTCCTGGATGCAGGCAGAAGCCAAATTGCTGGAACCCTGGGATGTGTAGGTTGGCCATGAGGCAGGAAGAGTCCAATCCTTAATGGAGTAATTTGAAGTGAAAGCCCTCCTACAGGATGGGAGAGCTGAGGAATAACTCTGAGGAGACATTGCAGTGCTTATGTCAAGTGCTGGAGGCTTGATAGGGACAGAGGCTGTTGGAATGATGGTATAGGCAGTGACTGACTGAAGCAGGCTTCCATCACCAGTGGACAGGGCAAGCCCACCTGCACTTCAATACCACATAAGGTAGAGGTAGGGATGGAGGCGGTTGGACTGATGGTATAAGCTGTGACAGACTGAAATGTTGTGACTGACTGAAACAGGCTCCCAGCCCTGGTAGACAGAGCAAGCCTACCTTTACTCAATTCCTCACAAGGCAGAGTTAGGGATGGAGGCTGTTGGACTGAAGGTATAGGATGTGACTGGCTAAAACACTGTGACTGACTGAAACAGGCTCCCATCCCTGCTAGACAGAGCAAGCCTACCTTCACTCGATACCTTATAAGGCAGAGTTAGAGACGGAGACTATTGGACTGCTGGTATGGGCTGTCAAGGAAAGAGTAACTGGCTGCTGCTTTACAGAAACTAGAGCAGAGCAGAAATAATGAGCAAGAGAAAGGGGATAAGGAGCAGGGAAAGGAGGACTGAGAACATCAAGGAGAAAAAACTAACACTGGTGGACAAAACACAAAAGGTGAACCGACCCGAGGCACATTATTACAGAAGCGCTAGGAGGACAAATTATGTGTGTTGTGCATTAAGCAGCAGAGCTAGGAACAGCTCATGAAAAAATGAATATCCCGATTTACTGAAATGTTCAGGAAGGGAGAAATCTAGGTGGTGTGTACTTTTGTGGTTTTACTGACAATAGAAATATTGCAGCATGATGGATATACAGTATATTATATATTTACATGTGTGAAAATTAGACTGCCAAGATGTTTAAGTTTCAGAATTTACTCCCGAAATACCACTGAGGTTGCATAGAGCTGCGTGTGCGAGCACACACCCCAACACTGTATGCAGTGAAAAACAGAGTCAGAAGCAAGGAGAGGCAGCACCAGTCTGAGTTTAGCAGCCTAGTCCATGTAACATCCTGCTGAGAGTCAGCTGAGGATAAAAAAATATTAAAAACCCAAAGCTTCCTTGAGCAGAATACTGATTAAAAAAGCATTACCTGCCAAATGCAATGCAAGGGTCCAGCACAGGGGCTGGAAGCTGAGCACTATCGGACCACTCTTGTCCTGGAAGCACCAGTGCAAGGATGGAGCAGTGGCTCCGAGGGGAAAGGACAGTCTTAAAATAGCAAAAACTAAAATGAGAAACAAACTACTTCAGTTAAGTTTACAAATATCAGAGCTAGTGTATGATGAAACGGTAGTGCATCAAATAACAGTAGTTAGTCCAAGTACTGCTATAGATAATCTCTAAGTCCCCCAGGTGCTCATTGATGACTGATAGCCCTGTGGCAGCTGACAGGTCTGATCTCATAAAATCTGGGCAATGATTCAGCTGTAGTGTCTGCAAAGTCTGGAGAAATGCACTGAATCGTGTTTAAGTACAAGAGCTATAGAATGCTTTCAGATGCTGGTAATTGAAAGATAGACAGGTTTAATTTGCCTTAGTGTGTGCCCCAACTGATTGTTTACCTTGACAGCAGGGTTACAGCAATAAGAAACCAATGGATTTGGCAGAGCATGCAGAGAGTTTAGGTGAAAGTCAGTATTGGCCAGCAAGGTTAGCAGACAAACAATGTATCACTGTAGCAGCTGTAGCAATAGTCAGGCTGATGTGGATGCATTGCAAACACTTGAGCGCCAGGAGGAATGGAGCAGCAGCTCCAGAGGGGCAAGAAAAGCCCAAAAAGAAACCAAAGGTCAAACACAGATGAGGAATAGAGAGCACTGTATAAAAGTACTATACCATAAAATTAAAACGATTCCCTTTTACCACGAGCAAGAGAACTCCTAACATATCCACACCCACAAATACCAAACAACCAATCAAGAAACACACAATACACAAACAAATAGCAGACACAACCAATCATGCACTACATACAGACATCCATCACACAAACACCCAATACGAAGTCACACACAACAGTAATAGGAAGTTACACACCACCTCCTTTCAGAAAGCTGACTCACACCCTCGGACAGAATCACCAACACAAAACCAACTACTTATGTACAAACCCTGCAAAAGATGTCAACCCCTACTGTATAAATTGCACACATGATGTGCAGATCATGGAATATGGACAACATTCTCACTCCTGCAGAGCGGTATGGATATCCCACTTGTGCCTTCGCACTCGCGAGATATCCATGCCTCACTCTGCAGGAGTGGGAATATTTTCCAGATTCCACTCCTGCCCATCATGTATCTCACATATATATATATATATATATATATATTTTATAGTGGCACGGTAGTGTCACTATAGTTAGGGTTGAGCAGCCACTTTAATGCAAAACCTCAAATTTTGTACCTTAATAACTTTGTCACCATATAATGGATTCGCCTGAAATTTTGCATGTGCAGTCTGGCACCATAGATCTCTGCACTTGGCAAGTTTTGTTATGGTCAGATATACAATTGTGGAGCTACAGAACACCAAATAAACCTGACTTTTTGCATGTTTCTTTGCTCGCACCCACAGCCCGCATGCTTTGTCTGTTCAGTCCAAAATCTTCAGGGAAGATGCAGTCTTGGTCATCTATGTGCCTTTCAAAGATTTGGTGAAAAAATATTAAATCATTCAAAAGTTATTCAAAAAACAAATTTCCTATTATAGTCAAAGGGAAAAGTTAGCAAAAAATCACAAAACTTTCGTGAGAGGATGTTTTTACTGTTGCAAATAGTCCTTTTACTTTCATGAGATGGCCATCTTGTTTTCAGTTAGTGACACAGAAAAATGGCTGGCATTTAAAATAGGTACCCTCTAGGAAAACACTGAGTGTTGTGTTTACCTAGTCGGGTCCTGAGGATGCTAGCCATATCTTTTTCCGGGGGTTAAACCCCCCAGAAATGCATTTTTAAAATTTTTTGAAAAATACTTTTGCAAACTTTCACAAATGCAAAAGTTTCATGAGGTTTTCTCACAAAACTTTCATTATTTTCGAAAGTAATTTGTGAAAGAATTCCCAAAATAACTGCAAATCTTTGACACCTTCCTGCAAGAAAATGCTTGGGTGTTTTGGGCTGAAATTTGCAGGGTGGTAAGCCCTGGTTCCACAGATGTGCCTTTTGGTGGTTTGGTGACAAAACAGTACAGGGGACTACTAAAGTTACAGCATTCCGAAGTTCAGAAATATTCCCATAGGATAACACTGCAGGCCCGTATCTCAAAAACAGTTCGAGATATGGACTTTTCATCGCAAAATTTCTTGGTTCTCCCTGAGGGAGACTAACTTCAGAAGTAGGTTGGAAACCCATGAAACCCAAGCAATTTTAATTTTTTTTGTTGCTTGTACGGTTCCTGAGATATTTGCAAATTAGTTTTCCAACTGAATTTTGCTATTAGCGGTAATCACTGGGAGGGTGGTGCCTTCTCCCACATATGTTATGTTTAAAGGAAAAGGAGAGCACACACCCCTGCAGGCTGCTACTACAAAGCACCAAAACACAAATGTGTTGTTCAAAGCTTGTTTACACTCATTTTTCCAAACATAGCAATGCAATTACAGGCATAGTGTTCCAACTGTTCATTTTCATGTCTGTAAGTCAGTATTATGCCCTCAGAGTTAATTCACATGGTTGAGTTACACTGCAGGGATTTCTGGTGCATTAAACATTTCCTCCCAACCATGCCCAAATTATACTCTATACCCCACAGTACATTATGCCTTCCAGGAATATATCTGGCCAGATTAATTTCCCTTGCAGCCTGGGCTGGTGCATCACAGCCATTCAATGTGGATCTAAAGCCACGCTTGCCTCCATTCACATCCACCTGGTAAAGAAACAGTCAGGGGCCATGCATGTGCTCCACTGAAGCTGCTTAAAGAGGGGCTGTAGGAATGCAAACACAGGGACCACTAGTGCTTGGGATGGGGGACAGTTATTGTTTGAATATGCCAGCGTACTTCAGGGCACCAAAATTAAATAATCCATCAGCACATGTACATTCCGAGCAATATGAAGCAGGAGAAGGAAATCAGTGACAGAGTAGCCATGAAAGTTCTCCCAGCCCAACAAGCATGCCACCATGGCAGCCAGATTGTAGCCATGGCTAAAAACATGAGTTAGTGGAAAAAAACAACAAATAATATTAAAATATATGCAGAAAGTATTCAAAGTCTGCTATTTTAGGTTTATTGATTAATTAGGAGCTCTTACCTTGCAGTTAGATGAAATTTCTGATTTAAAAAATGCTTTGTAGAACAGGAGCTCAGTGGCTGTGCTGTAGCCTGGTCAGATGCACAAATTAACTGGTGAAGTTAGGAGCTGCAGCATCTCAGGTAGGCTGATCAAAATTTGATCCTAGGTCACATGTGTATCTATCAGCCTATCAGGTGAACATAACCAGATCTGTAAGGTGTTGGAGTGTCATGGATATACACAAAACACAATACAGTGTGTGGTAGAACATTGTTATAGGTAGAAATCGATACCTAGAACAATACTGTTGTTCTGTAGTAGCTACATCATTTTCCTTACTGTGCTGCACTAGATTTGTAGCTAATGCAGCACAACATCTTGGAACATCTTCATGCATGCACATATCAGAAACCTCCACCTTTCATGAAACAGCCCTGGCGGTGAGAGCTGGACCCAGAAGACAGCGACGCTAAAAAAAAAAATGCAAAAGTAAAGACTCAGCAGTGAATTTACAGTTAAAGAAAGACTTGTTTTTCTTGTGGATGTGGACCATAAACTATAAAAGACAATGTATGGTCCACTGTCCACAGCAAACATGAGTAGCCATCTTGAGGCTGCCATGGCAACCAAAACCTCTCAAGCTTCGCTCTTGAGGCATACACATTCACCATGGCAATGTCTTGTTGGCTACACATGCTTGTTGTGGATAGTGGACCATACATTATCCTCTGTGTATGTACAATCTCTCCTAATAACGCTTGCCTACTAACCCACTAATCAACTTGGTAGTGCTGTACAGGATCCTCTTGATTGCTTGACTGTCCATTCTTTACTGCGGTGACCAGAACTGGATACAGTACTTCAGGGTGGTCTAACCAAGGCTTTGTACAAGGGAATGATCACCTCCTTTAACCTGCTCCTTTCCTTACTGCAACCCTCAGTGCATCCCAATATTATATTTTCTTTCTTGAATGCAGCAGCACATGACTCGTGAAACTAACAAAAGCTTTTGACACAGTGTATCATATAATTTTGTTAAACAAGACAGCACATAAAGGACTTGGTCCAGAAATGTTGAAATAGTTTGGATCCACCGTAAACAATAGATCCCAAGTGGTGGTGATGGAGGTACATTGTCTGGCATTGTAACGGTAGGGTAGGTAGTCCTGCAGGGATCAACTTGGTGTGCCTTTTTTTGTTATTTTTATCAATGAGCTGTTAAAGTTGTTTTCAAATGTAACCATTAAAATATACACTGAGGACATGGTTCTTTTTTTTTCTCAGATTGTGAACAGTGTGAGATTGAAAAAAGTCATACAACTGGAGTTTAAGTTATAGAACTGGCCAATCCAAAATAGGTTGATTTTGAATAGTAAAAAAATGCAATGTTGTTTAATACCGGGACTGGGAAAAGAGAGACTGTGTCAAGTGATTTGAATATCCATTCCTTGGATGGCGTAAAAATACCTGAGCCTTTAGTTTGATTCTGAACTAAAATTTGATGATCACATAAATAAACTGTGTGTTAAAGTTTCACAAAAGTTAAGTGCCTTTAGGAGACCCAAATTTTGTATGACAAAGGAAAAAGAGAAAAATTAGTATCATTGGTTATGTAACCCATGTTGGACTACAGTAGTGCAGTATATGGGATTCCTGATAATGGAAACCTACAAAAACTAGATGGATTGCATTATTGTACTACAAAATTTGTCCTAGATCTCACAGGCCCATCGACAATGATGCATCATTGTATTTGACTCTTGGAAACCAACTGGACATCTCTGAAAATTTGGAGAGAGACGCATTCGTTATACAAATGTATTACATGTCAATTTTTATTCTACCTATTAGACAAGCTAACCCCAATTTCCTCAAAAATATTCCCTTTGGGAAGTAACTGGAAGGGCCCCTCAAGTTCCAAAAACAACATCGAAATATGGTACAGTGTCATTTAATTTTATTGCAACAACAGTATAGAATTCACAACCTCGAAAAAAATACACAATTTACCAACCTACAACAGTTTTAAAGTAGCTCTTAGAAAGTGGTCTATGTTTGTATGTGATTGTACTTGGACATTTGTTGAACTTACTATTTTATTGTGTATGTTATCATACTGTTTTATTGTAACTTCATCTGTTTATACAAAGGACAGCCCCAAAAACAGGCTTTTGCCTAGTATCCAATCCTGTTGAAATATGAATAAACTTCAGCTACTTGCCTGCCATCAGGTTAATGTCCACAGGTATGCATGGATCATTTTTATCAGTTGTGCTGTCCAGTGTTGTGCTATACATGGTGACCTGCTTATACAGAGATGCACATCACAGTTCATGGCTAAGGTGAAAGGCAATGTGGTTGCCTGCATTAGTAGGAGGAAGATAGGGGATGACATATAGGGAAAAAAGAAAGCAGAGATTGAAATGACAGGGGAACCCCTTCAGACCATGGCCTCCAAAACCTGAGTGACTGTCTCAGGGTTTCCCCTCCCAAGGCATACATCCTAAAATGTAAAACAAAGCTAGAATTGGAGGGGAGAGCAGACCTACACTGGAATCCAAAATGCATTTTAAAAACCCAGCAGTAGGTGATTCATACTAAAATGTGGACCAATATGTATACAAAAAAGATACAGTAATCCAAATTTACAGGTAAAATGCAATACCCCTTCAACCACAATGTATAAAAGGCAATAATCTCTAGGATGAGGCTGTGGGCAAAGATGTTTATAGAAAGATGAATATCAAGTATGCTGCAAATGCATTTTGGGGATGGTTGAACTAAGAGTGTTTAAAGGCATTTTCAGCTTTTCAAATTGAGAACCCATTGGTGGTTATATGACGCCGGCATGACAACAAATACAATGACATCCTCGACCATGCCAGGAACCCGTTGACACCCCCAACCTCACTGCATCCCTGGAATGACCGGCAACACAGAGACACTTAATGCAGGGTGGCTGTGCCCCCTGCACCCCCCACTATAGATATCTAACTCCTTGTTGCACAGACAGTGGAGTTAGATATTTACCCCCCATTGCCGATCAGTCAATCAAAGTGAAACCCCCATTGCTGCTGATATTGACGCAGTGAAGGTTTCACTGTGGGGGTTTTGGTGTGCCGGTGTCACTGTAGTGATGATATACCACTGTGGGCTATGGGGTGAGCACCTACTGTAAGTTGGTTATTGGTTTATGAGATACAAGCAATGTTCTAGCAAAACATATTCTAAAGTATGGCCCAAGGCTGGTTCTGTGCGAACAGAAAAAAAAGGGGGAGAAGCATCCACACAGCATCAGGAACACCAACTCATATGAAAAACAGTTCTTTATGTTAACGCAGACGTGCACTCAATCAATAAAGTGGCTAGCGTACAAAGGCTTCATCAGAGTAAGATATTGCTATTAACAGGTGCTCATTAAATACATCTTGGGGCACAGCATGTGATTCAAACAGACCAATCACCATTTTAAAAAGTTTAACCATCTCATGGCTACCCAAGAAAACAATGTGAGACTATCATTAACTACAATTTGTTTCTGGTCCTTACATTACAAACTGTTTAAATTGATGACATGTTACTTGGGAACCTCAGAGCCTTTTTTATTTTTAAATCTGTATTAAATTATGCTATGTCACAATAAAATAACATTTTATACATCTCTTTCTAATGGGGAAACATCTAAAACAATATGTTTTTCATCTGCACTTTCATATAGTGCCAGACATGAAATATTTACTTCATATCTGCTTCCATTTCATATATACAAACATTAAATATTAGGTCTGAGGTTCCCAGGAACCTTACTTCTTTTCTGTGCGACCAGGCAGCATGGAACTATCTGGCATACTGGTGACAAAGGTTCACACACAGCTCCTGGGACAGCAGGAGCTGAAGCCAGCAGAAGGCCTCTGAGAATCTGACAAGATGCTCTCCTCCTGGGAAGGGAGAGCCTGAAGCACGACTTTCACAGGACACCTGTGTGCATGTGGGACAGTACCACTGGCAAGGTAGATAAACAAGAATTGTCTGGCACCCCCCCTTCCAGGAGCACTAAGAGTATGGCTAATCAGCAGGGTTGTGGCAAGGAACTATATGGGGACCAAAGCCTCACTGACATGAAAGTGACAGTACCTGGCCAGCCCCTGCCACAGTCAGCAGGTACAGAAATACTCTGTCCCTCTCCACTTTCACACATCCTAGACTTGAATTCTCTCCGTGTACACCATAGCACCAGGTTGGAAAGGGGGCCCTGCCATGGGGGGAGGGGAATGTGTAGATGTTATGCTAGTGTACAATTATCACCATATTAAATATACAAGCTACTGTTTCTGACTTTTTTAAATGTGCAAAAGACAAGCAGAAGCTTTGACTGTGAGGTGGATCATTTATGTTTGAGGAACTGATTATATATAGATTGTTAAGTGAAATACAGTATACTTTGAGATGTTTACTATGTCTGAAAATTGCACAAATGGGCATTGAGTGTTGGTTTCACCTGGTGTTTGAAATGATACAATTGCATATTAGTGTTCTTTTAGTTATTTATATACGTTTGTGTTTAAACAGCTGACCACAAATTGGGCCTTGACAAAGTGGCAAGCTGAGCCACGTAGCATCACCTCATCTTTTTCTTGCAGCTTGTAAAAAACAAACAAAAAAAAGAATACAAAATACAGAACCATAGTGAAATGGTCCTCAGCTTCTTTCTACTTTGGATGCAGATGTTGTCGGATGAAGAATTTCCAAAACCAAGTACTTTGCCTCCTTGTTTTAGTGGCATTGGCAACCTGGGTACCTTCTGCTGTGTTCAGTTTCTGCAAAATTACATTTGCAATTGCTTGAATAATGAAAGTCATTTCAGAAAGTTATCCTCATAAGTTAAAAGATGATGTTCAAAATGAAATTTCATGTAAAATGTGGAGATGTTGTATTTTCACTTTATTTTTAAACTTTATATTTATTGTTTTCACATGTTATTACACATATAACAGTTCCATATCTGAGACAGTACCACACACATTTGTAAATACCACCAGGGAAACACAATGTCCCCTTAATCATAGGATACATGCATCTCTGATATTATGATACTGCATCGGGAGGAGATTGATAACATATACAGATTTAAACATTACTGAATATTGTCTGTATTAATGAGCTCAGGAGCAGTATGACTGTATTGGTATGGAAGTCCATATTAGAAATGTCCAACAGATCACGCCCCACATTGAAGCTAGTGGCATCATACTATATACCTAAAGTTAAAAAGGCTCCTTAACAAAATAAAAGGCAGGAAAGATGCATAAGTACCAAATAAAACTTCCCATAAAAATTTAAGGCTGAGAAGAAAAACATTTCAAAGGATTCACACTTAAAATTAACATTTGCCCCCATCAGTCAGTAGTGAACGTGCAGAAACAAACTGATACAGTATTATAAGACCCCATTTTAAGTTCCATTAGAGTAATTTAAGTGGTGAATACCTCTATTAATAACTTGAATATGCAACCATTAACCTTAAACTATGGGGTAGTCAACCAAGTATAGAAAAAAAAAATATTGTATTAACAGTACTTAAGTCCCCTCAGCCATCTTAACAGTCCTCCAAGTCCTCCACTTCAATTCCAGGGGCTCAACCAGAACTGCTGCAATTGGAAACAAAACTAGCGACCCATTTAGCTGCTTCGGTAGGGTCAGAGAAGACCCAAACTTTCCCATCATGGATGATACGTAGTTGGGCTGGATAGATGATGGTATGTGGAATGCAGGCTTCCTTCAGTTGTTTTCAAGTGCTGTTGAACTTTTTATGGCGCATCTGTGTGGCATAACTAATATCAGGGAAAAAAAGACCAACTTATCATCTTGGATGAGTGACCCGGCCTGTCTAGCCATCTGCAGAATTTGTCTCTAGTGTCGACACCATCTGTTACCAGTAGGGTTCGTGGAATGTGAGAGTCCTCTCGATTATCTCTAGGGACTATCCAGTAGGCTTTTTGTAGTCCATATTGCATTGACTGCCCTTCTGGAACCAACTTCTCTTCCAGTCATTCATGCAAGAACTTGAGGAGGTGATCCTCCTCAATTCCCTCAGGCAGACCGAGAATCCAAACATGGGAGGATTGAGCTTGATTCTCTAATGTCTTGAGCCTGGCAGGGAGGTGAGGGTTTTCTTTCACCATAGATGCTGTAGCTGCTGTAGTGGATTCAGACAGTCTTTTAAGATCAGTCTTGTCCACCTGGAGGGATTCTATCATTTTCTTCATGACAGTCACTCGTGTACCAAAGCAACCAATTTTAGCATTTAGCTCTGAAACAGATGAAATAAGCTTTTGGAGCTTCAACCCAATCGAGGATATAGTTTCTTCAGTGCCCTGCACAGGAGCAGCCTGCACCTCAGTGCCATGCCTCATGGATTTGGAAAGCCCTGAAGATTTTTCTCCAGTGCCTCCTCCTTTATCATTCCAAGGATTCCCCATATTATGTTTTTGGGACTCCTCTTTCCAATGGTGATAACATTTCCAGCTAAATCATATTCCAAAAAGTTGATTTTGTACATATAGTTCATTAAGTTGGAGAGCTATAAAAATTTGCTGCCAGTCAGCTTGAGCTCAATAGTGCTCCCAGTATTTTTCACTTTAAACTGCAGTATTATTTATTTTCTATGGATGTGAGTGGTGGAGCGAGTGCAGTTATAGGGTATTCTCTGTATAGATCATGATCTTTATGTAAATCACAGCAGTTCCTCTGGTGCTTTATATTAATTCTGTGGTTAAAGGGATTGTTTCATGTGGCAAAAGGTGATAATCAGGGAATTTTGCAAATTCCATGGAAGGAAGTATTTCATGAAGATAATGTGAAATTTGAGTAAAATTGAAAAATTCTGAAGAAGTTAAATCTGCAACTTTTGACAAGCTTTAATCAGCACCTACCTTAAAAAATTATAGATATTTATTGCACTGAAAATTCATAGGGTGGGATATTCAGACTGCACCAGGCAGGAGCGAAAGCCTGGGTGCAGCACAACTGGGATGTGCCAGGGCATGGCCCGGGCGACATTCAACGGTGCTGCGCCATGGCTCAACACCATTGAATATGGCACTGGGGCCGCCCCCACAGCACACAGCGCGGTGGCACTGCACCAGCGCAAGTGGCAAGTGAGGAGCAGGGGGATGCGCCAGCACACATGCGGGTGTGCTAGGTACATCAACCACAATATTCAGCACTGGGCATGCAAATGAGGCCATTATGCATGCAAGACATAAATGGGACCATTTCTATGTCATTATGGCCCCATTTGCATGCAGGTACACTGATCCTCAGTGACTTGTGCCTAGCGCCCTGCCAGGCTGCAGCTGTCAGGGACTGACACCCCTGCCCCTTGGCGGGCAACGCGCCCCATCGCCCAATCGTGTTCATAATAGATCCATATCCCTGGAGGCCCAGTGGACCCTAACCCATCGCTCGATCGTGGGAGTAATGAAATTATCTCCCTGGTGGTCCAGTGGACCCAATCCCTGGCCTGATCATGGGCAGATGATTAATATATTTCCCTGGTGGTTCAGTGGACCCAATCCCCAGCCTGATCATGAGCAAATTAATAATTTAATTTCCCTGGTGGTCCAGTGGACCTGATCCCCAGCCCGACCATGGGAAAATGAATAAATTAATATCCCTGTTGGTCCAGTGGACCTGATCCCCAGCCCAATAGTGGGCAAATGAATAAATTATTTTCTCTGGTGGTCCAGTGGACCTGATCCCCAGCCCGAACATGGGCTTCAGTTGTAAAGAAATGCCCAGGTAGGCCAGCAGTACCCTCCCACCCCACCCACTCAGACCCGCCACCCCACTCCCCCAGTCAGCGGCGGTGGCAACCCCCACCCGCAGCTGCCCGGCCGCCTGCCCACTGACAGCGTACAGTACGGCTGTATGCCCATTGGTCCACTGCATGGGCCATTGGGTGTGCAGACTGCACTGTACTACACAGTCCTGAAATGTGAATGAACCATGGGCTGCAACCAGGAGCAAGTCCTGGCCACCCACAGGTGAGCTGCCATATTGCAAGGTGCAACACGGCAGCCACCTGCTGTGGGTGGCCACCTGACCTCCCAAGACACAGGCCGTGTGCCGGACCCCCAACCATGCCATGGCTCTCATAGAGCAGGGGATCCACTCTGGGACCCAGGGCAGGCATTTGATTGGATATCCACCTGGTTCCACTGCCCCACACCCAACCACCCCCCCATAGTCTTGCGTGCTGGAGGGGCTGTGGACAGGTGTCCTGCGGGTGCATGTGGTCCTGAATCCATGCACCCTGCACCTGTCCAGGGCCATGTAGGAACGCCGGCTAGTTATGCATGAATCGCACATACATTGCACACCTATGTGCATAGCCCCCAATGTGAGTGTGCAATTGCTTTTCTAATATAGTACTATTAGCACAAGACACTAGCAGGTATCAATGCACAAAACAGACACATCTCCTACACATTGAAACATAGAAACATAGAATTTGATGGCAGATAAGGACCGCTTGGCCCATCCAGTCTGCCCATTTCTCCCTACCTACACTATTACCTCGGACCATGCCTGATACACAGCTCTTTCTCCTTCCCCCCTTCCTTTCCACCATGATTCCTTTGTGCTTATCCTGTGCATTCTTGAACCCCACCACTATTTTTGCCCCCACCACTTCCACTGAAAAGTTGTTCCAGGAATCCACCACTCTTTCTGTGAAAAAGTACTTTCTCACATCTCTCCTGAATCTCCCCTACCCCAAGTTTCATAGCATGTCCCCTTGTTCTTGAGCACTTTTTCCTTCTAAAAAATATTCCCCTCCTGCACCTTATTTAGCCCTGTGAGGTATTTAGAGGTCTCTGTCATGTGATCTCCCTTCTCCCTCCTCTGTTCCAGGGTGTACAAATTGAGGTCATTTAGTCTCTCTTCATTGGGTGTTTGATGCAGACCGAGTACCATGTTAGTTACCCTCCTCTGGATTGTCTCCACTCTATGTCCTTCTGAGATATGGTCTCCAGAACTGGACACAATGGTCTAGGTGGGATCTTACCAGCGATCTATACAGCGACAACACCACCTCCCTCTTTCTGCTGGTGATACCCCTCCCTATGCACTCCAGCATCCCACTTTCCCTCCCTACTGCATGGTTGCACTACCTGGCCACTTTTATGTCCTCCAACATGATTACCCTCAAGTCTGTTTTCCTGATTGGTGGTCATCAATACCATCCCACCCATGTTGTACTCCACCCATAATCTCTAAAAGTATGCTTATTGATCCAACTTATCTCAAATCCAACTCTCAAAAAATCTGTATCTTGTATGCTCATGGCATACATGTTCGATGTTCTAAAAACTTAATTTGGAGAGACACATATAAACAAATTAATATTAAATATAGTCAGTGTTAAGGGAAGCAGATGTTATCCCAGCTGGTTGCAAATAAATATTATAGGGCTTAATTCAGAATAATTACTTCATTTCATTTCATTTTTATTTTTATACTAGAGAGCTGCATAGCCCTTTTTCACAAGCAACCAGCTGTACAAAAAGATACAGGGTACAGAGCAGACAACATCACAATAAATGCAGTGTAAAATAATAAAAAATTAACACTTGGAAATGGTGAAATTTAGGAAGTAGAGATACAGATGTAGTGCAAATATCTGAAATGGCAAACTAGTACAGCGTCTTAAAGTGTAAAGGTAAGTTACCATGCATTCTACCAGTCCAGACCCCAGCCTACCCACACTCCCCTGCTCCCACAGACCAAGGGATCCACTCCAGACCCAGGGCGGGCATTTGATTGGATGCCCACCAGGGTCCACTGCTCCGCCCCAACCACCCCCGTGGTCTTGTGCACTGGGGGGCGGGGCTGTAGACAGGTGCCCTGCGGATGCATGTGATCCTGAGTACAGAAATCATGTCCCATATATCGCGAATTCCCTCCAACAGCGAAATAATCCTAGCCGGGGACTATAATATTAACTGGCTGTCTCCCTCATCTTCTGCCTATAAGGATTTAAAATTGAGTTGAAAACATACTTGTTTAATCTAGCCTTCCCAGATGAATTTTAACTTACTGATATGTTTATTGTTTTAGTGTAAATTTTATGTCGTATACTGAATTTTAATTGTGCAGCGCCTTGGTTTTAGAAAGGTGCTATATAAATAAAGATTTTGATTGATTGATTGATTGACTGATTGATTGAATAGATAGGCCATTGACAGAGCAAAGGCCGAGGGCACATTTATAAGGTAGAAAAAGAAATGGGCAGACTGGATGGGCCTTGCTGTCCTTATCTGCATCAATTTCTATGTTTCTATGTTTCTATGATTCAACAGCAGCCCATGCTCTATCTCAGATTGTCCAGACTCCAACCAGGATCAATGACAAAACAGGCACCTCCTTCCTCATTGATCTCATATTTACTAACTGCCCCCAGAATCTATCGCAGGTCAAAGTCCTCCTTGACACTCTCAGTGACCACTCCCCAGTCACCTGCCGCTGGTCACATAAGATCCACAATACCCCACCTGTAATCACATACCAAAGGTGTCTCAAAAAAGGGTCCCTCAAAAAACTTAAGTACTACCTCAGAGTCTGTGATTGGTCCCCCATTGACTCAGCCCATGATATAGACACGGCCCTCACCTATTTTATCGACACCTTTAACACCACCTGTGATCTCTTTACCCCCTTCTTTAAACAATATGCTAAGAAAAAGAACACACCCTGGCTCTCACAAGCTCTGCTTGACCTGATGCATCACCGGGACAACCTTTGGTATACAGCTCTTGACTCTCGTCTCCCCCTAGATAAGCAGCTGTATGAAGAAGCTATGAATAAATGCACCTGGGGCATTCACCAAGCAAAAGCATCCCACTATCGCCAAGCCCTAACATCCACATGGAGCTCAGGACACGACTTCTGGAAAAATATCAAAGAGCTTAGTGGGAAGGTGGTATCCCCCCCCCCCAGTCCAACTTAGTATCAATGGCTCCAATGTCCAGTCATCTCAAACATTCTAAACAAAACCTTCTCCAACCTTAGCAGTGTTGTTCCCCCAATTTTTTCGACCCCCTTGAACAACCCTGGGCAATACATGCCCAACAACATTCCCCCTTTTTGCCTTCAGGTCATTTCCACAAGCGCAGCTAGAATATACCTATCCAACTTCCTGAACAAATTATGAAACAGTGGTGATACACTGGACTTAAAACTCATCCACCTCACATTAGACGAGGTCCTCTCCCAATTAACCAAAATCCTAAACAAGTCCCTATGCCTAGGGCAATTACCTATGCCCTGGCAATGCACAGTCATAACCCCCATACTTAAAGGAGGGGACCGCACCTTTCCAAATAATTACCAACCCATCTCGATCCCCCCCCACCCCCCAAAGCCCTGGAAAAAATCTCAGATCAGTTAACAGACTACCTCAATGATCAGAACCTGCTGTCACCTGTACAACATGGCTTCCTTCAGGGACACAGTACCATCACGGCACTCCTCGAATATATGTCCTTCATACATGGTGCCCTCGACAAAGGACACCTGGTAGGATTGGTCTATATTGACATCACCAAGACGTTCAACACCGTTAGTCACAACTTGCTTCTTGACTCTCCCCTCCTTGGGCCTCTCACAAGACTCAGTCTCTTGGTTCTCTGACTGTCTAACTGGCATGACCCAACAAGTTAAGGTTGGCTCTACAATTTCCTCCAGTCGCCCTGTTCACTCCAGTATTCCCCAAGGCTCAATACTCGGCCCCCTCATTTTCAGTGTCTTTTTAAACTCACTCCCCAACTCATGTCCCAATAACCTACTCCTTTACGTGGATGATGCTGTCATTTTTATGAGTCACCCGCCCCCCATGCTCCAGCACACCCTCCAAGACCTATTCAATGTCATTGAAAAATGTTTTTTGGTCCACAGGCTAATCCTAAATTACAGAAGAATCAAATCAATGCTTTTCACCCACCACTAGAACCCAAACTGTGATTACCATCTGAACCTCCATAACTCCGTAAATGCCCCTCTTGAGCAGGTATCCACGTTCAAGTACCTGGGTATTTGTCTTGACACAACACTCACATTCCACCCTCATATTCAATGTCTGTTCATGGCCCTTAACACAACGATTGGTCTCCTATACTGCAACAGACACTACCTCGCCCCTGAAGCCCTCTGTATAGCAGTGAACTCATCAGTCCTCTGCTTCCTAGACTATGGCATCATAATATATGGCACTGCTGACCAAACTACACTTCACCATATCAAAACCATGCTAAACAAAACCTGCCGGTTAGTCACAGGGTGTGATAGGCTGACACATACCTGTGAGCTCTACAAATCTGCAAACTGACTTAACTTTGATGGGAGACTAAAATATCACACCTGCCACCTGGCAAAAAAAGTCCTCCTCAGACAAGCCCCACCTGGTTTCAAACCACTAGTCAAGCAAGCCCAACCCCCCAGAGTATCTAGGAGTAATTCCAGATCAACAATCCTTATGCCCCGCTGCCGGACCTCCAATGCCAAAGGGCTTTCCTTTATCGGGAGCCAAAATAGCTAAAAAAAACTCCCCACTGCCATCACCTTGAAAACTAAACTTGGCCTTTTTAAACCAGCACTGAATAATG
Organism: Neoceratodus forsteri; assembly: GCA_016271365.2. Classification (NCBI taxonomy): domain Eukaryota; kingdom Metazoa; phylum Chordata; order Ceratodontiformes; family Ceratodontidae; genus Neoceratodus; species Neoceratodus forsteri. Next base: position 731,656,733 of record CM028129.1, on the reverse strand, counting down.
ACCTCCTAATGGGTACCTCGTGTGACTGCCCCATGGCCCCTCAGGTCCGCTGATCCCCCAAAATTTGCCTTTTTTCCTTTCTGTTTCAGAATGGATTTCATGTTACAATCGCCTTACGGGGCTCCTTATGTTGGACAATGGGTAATTTATCCACCCTAGTTAATGTTTTCTGCTTATTGTTAAGCCTGAACATCAGGTCTGTTTGACCTAATATTACATGATTGCTGTTCTTCTACTCACCTTATTGTAGCTGATATTTTTTGTTTCTTTTCCATACTATTGTATATATATATGAATTTGTTAAAACCTCTGTATCACCTTGTACAACCTCTGTATTGTTTACATGGAGCCTTTGCAAAGGAGTCTGTGACTCAAAGGTATAATTCTGATTATGTATAAATAACTAAAAAAAATAAATAAATAAATAAATAAATCTGTGTACCCTGCACCTGTCCAGGGCCCTGTAGGAGCGTAGACCAGTTATGCATGAATCACACGTACATTACGCACCTATGTGCATAGCCCCAAATGTGAGTGTGCAATTACTTTTCTAATATAGTAGTATTAGCACAAGGCACTAGCAGGTACCAATGCACAAAACAGAGATATCTGCTACACATAGAAACATAGAAACATAGAATTTGATGGCAAATAAGGACCGCTTGGCCCATCCAGTCTGCCCATTTCTCCCTACCACCACTATTACCTCGGATGATTCCTGATATACAGCTCTTTCTCCTTCCCCCTTCCTTTCCACTATGATTCCTTTGTGCTTATCCCATGTATTCTTGAACCCCACCACTGTTTTTGCCCCCACCACTTCCACTGAAAGGCTGTTCCAGGAATCCACCACTCTTCCTGTGAAGAATTACTTCCTCACATTTCTCCTGAATCTACCCCCCTCCAGCTTCATAGCATGTCCCCTTGTTCTTGAGCACTTTTTCTTCTAAAAAATACTCCCCTCTTGTACCTTATTTAGCCCTGTGAGGTATTTAAAGGTCTCTGTCATGTGATCTCCCTTCTCCCTCCTCTGTTCCAAGGTGTACATATTGAGGTCATTTAGTCTCTCTTCATTGGGTGTTTAATGCAGACCCAGTACCATTTTAGTTACCCTCCTCTGGATTGTCTCCACTTTGTCTATGTCCTCCTGAGATGTGGTTTCCAGAACTGGACACAATGGTCTAGGTGAGGTCTTACCAGCGATCTATACAGTGACAACACCACCTCCCTCTTTCTGCTGCTGATACACCTCCCTATGCACTCCAACATCCCACTTTCCCTCCCTACTGCCTTGTTGTACTGCCTGGCCACTTTTAGGCCATCCAACATGATCACCCCAGGTCTGTTTTCCTGCTTGGTGGTCTTCAAAATCACCCCACCCACGTTGCACTCCACCCCTGGGTTTCTGTGCCCTAAGTGCATTATTTTGCACTTTTTCATATTGAAACCCAGCTGCCATACCATTGATCACTCCTTTAGTTTTCTCAGGTCTCTGCTCATCCTTTCCACACCCCTGGAGTATCCACTCTATTGCAGATTTTGGTGTCATCTGCAAAGAGGCAGAGCTTCCCTTCCAACTCCTCTGCAATGTCACTTATAAAAATATTAAGGAGGACTGGTCCCAGCACTGATCCCTGAAGCACCCCACTGGTCACCCTCCCTTCCTTGGCATGAACTCCATCTACCATCACCCTCTGTCACCTATCCCCTAATCAATTTCTTATTCAGTTTACTACCTTGGGATCCACTCCAAGCTACCCAGCTTGCTTTCTAGTCTCCTATGTGGAATGGTGTTAAATGCTTTACTGAAATCTAGGTAGGCCACATCCACTGCTCCACCCTGATCTAGTTCCTTGGTCACCCAGTCCAGAAAATCTATCAGATTTGTTTGACATTACCTCCCCCTTTTGAAAGAATGGTGCCTTGGGTCTTGTAACCCACTGGATTCAAGATATTCCATAATCCTTTCCTTCAGCAGTGATTCCATTAACTTTCCCACCACCGATGTCAGGCTGACTGGCCTATAATTGCCAGCCTCCTCCCTGCTACCACTTTTTTTTTTTTTTTTTTTTTAACCAGGAGTAGCACACTAAGCTGAAAGGTTTTTTACAGGAGCGACCTGGGAGCACAGGGAAGTTAAGTGACTTGCTCAGGGTCACACAGTATGCAAGTGGAAGCTGTGGGATTCAAACCCAGGTCTATTCTGCTGGATGTCACCAGATTTGCAGCTCAGAGCCTTAAACCACTGCGATATACTGCCTCCGACTACTTTTGTGTGTTGGGAGTACATCCGCCTTCCTCCAGTCCTCCAGAACTACTCCTGTTTCCGGTGAGCTGTTAAATAGAAGTGCCAGTGATGCAGCCAGTATTCCCCCATGCTCTCTCAATACCCATGGATGCACCTCATCTGTCCCCATTGCTTTGTCCACCTTCAGATTAGCAAGTCCCTTCAGAATTCTCTACTCCAAAAAAGGACTAATGTCCACCTCCCTCCTTCCAAAGCCTTTGTTACTTTTATGTGGCTCCTCCTCTTCTCCTTCCTCTGTGAACAGTGAACAAAAGTATTTGTTCAGGATGTCTGCATTTTCCTGGTTTCCCTCGGCACAGTATCCCCCTTCCCTTTTTAGCCTTACAATCCCACCTCTGGTCTTTCTCGTTTCACTTACATATCTAAAAAATGTCTTGTCCCCTTTCGTTACTTGCTAGGCTATTCTCCCTCCAGTTTACACCTTTGCACTCCATACTGCTTTCCCTGCTTCCCTCTGTTTCCCCAATACATTTCCCTAGACTCCTTCCACTGCACCTTCCTACACCTTCTGAATGCCGTTTAGCTGTGCCCTTTTCAGTCACCTCTTTCGAGAACCATAGTGATTTTTTTCCTCGCTTTTGCTCACTTGTTTGACACAGAGGTTTTTTGCCTTTACTATGTTCCCTTTTATCTTCACCCACTGTTCCTCCACTCCACCCAGATCACCCACCCCTGCTAGGTCATCCCTGAGTCATTCACCCATATTTTTTAAATCTGCCCTCCTGAAGTCCAGGACCCTCACCTTTGTGTTGCTAGCCATAAAGTGGTATGAGGTCAGAATGCTGAATACGACTGTGTAGGAGTAATAGTGCATCCCAAACAAGATATCACCTATGATCCACACTTCCATCATTAAAGAGTAAAATGTTAATGACCTCATAGTAGATGCAGGTCACAAATGACACATTAGAATCCCATTACTGGGCCATTAACCAGGTGGCACCATGCCTCTGTGCCATGACTAGCACTGAGGCATGATATAGCCTGAAAGACAGCCTTCCACACCTGTCCTACATAGGCATTCTTTTATTTTTATGAAATTGCTGAAAGTCTAGAGGATTCCCCTCCCAGAACCAATCCCTATAAGCATTCTATTATTTTTATGGCATCCCTGTTAATCTAGTAGAACGGTAGAACCCCTCCCACACCTGATTCCTGTGGACATTCTGTTCTTTAATGACATTTCTGGTTGTCCACTTGTCCCTTACTGTTGTAGTATTTAGCAGTAATTTTATTTCTTAGGTGCCCTATACTGCAGACTTTTGGCACCTTACAAAACATGTACAAAATACAAATACAGCAGCACTATTAACACATTTACATAATAAATATAATAATATAAAATATTCTGCTGGTTCAGTACTTAGATATATACTTAGATATAAGTAGGGAAAACTGTTAAAAATAAGTAATTTTCAAACCCCGCTTAAATACCTTAACTGAGGGGGCCTCCCTAAGCTTGTAGGGCAATTGATTCCAAGTGCCTTGAGCTACAACCATGCTCACCCTGTCCTGAGACAGCTTAAAACTTGGTCTGGGAACTCGTAGGAGGCCAACCCCAGAGGAACAGAATGAGAAGTCAGGAGCAAATGGACACAGGAGCTGTTTTAGCTAGCCTGTGCCCAGATCTTGTAAGGTTTTTTATGTTAACAAACCTATACTGAAGGAGATGCACCACCTCAGTGGCAGCCAGTGCACTGCCTACAAGACAGGAAAGATACACTTGGAGTGGGATACCCTGGCAATCAAGCAAGCTGTGGCATTCTTCACCAGCTACAAAGAGTACATCAAAGCTCCAGATAGCCTGAGATAAAGAACATTATACCACAGATCATACTAAAGAAAGTAAAAAGCAGTAGAATGCAAATTGCCAATAGTTTCTGCTCCCCTGCTATTTCAGCAGTAGTACTTTATGCTCTGATACCCCATCACGCATTTATCTAATTTGCTCTTAAATTCAGCCTTAGTTGTGATGATGATTTTTTCCAGAGGTGATTTGTTCCACATACCTATCACTCTTTGGATATAGGACAACTTTCTATTGTTAGCTTTAAATGGTCTCCTATTGATTTGTAATGAGTGATCCCTGGTCCCTCCATATTCTGGTTTGAATTCGATATTTAGCTGATTCTTAGGAAAGGGATCTTGCACAATGTCGAGAAGCATCATCATATCTCCCCTTATTCTTCTAGAATGTAGTGACATTAAATTCATTTAGTCTCTCAGCATATGGCAATGTGATAGCTCTTTAAAAGTTTTTGCATGTCTTCTCTGTACCCGTTCCATAATATCTATCTCCCCTTGCTTAAATGGGGCCCAAAACTAAGAGCCATAGCTGAGTAAAGGATGCTCGTAAGCTTGGTACAATGGTGCTAGAATTCTGGTATTATGACTTCTGATCATTTTTATAGACAACCATACCCTGTTTGCTTTTCCCACTGCTGACAAACATTCCCTTACAGTAATAATTATATGAAATGCTGCACACATAAAACTACCCATGTGACATGCCAGCTTGATTTTTATGTTAAATTGGAACCAATTGCATGCTTGTGGCATGTATGCAGCAAGCAAGTGTGGCAAGCATACCTTTTATGTTAAATTGGAACAGATTGCATGCATGTGGCATGCATGCAAAAAGCAAGTGTTCACTAATAACTGCACACATAAAAGTTAAATAATTTGCTCGGGATCACAGAGTATACAAATGGTGGTTGATGAGATTTAAACCCAGGCCTTCAGGTCTCCTGAGTTGAGGTTCAGTGCCCTTAACCACTATGCTATACTGTCTGCATACATATGGCTTGCTTGTACTTTAGTACAAATCTGCAAACATCTGCACACATATGTCTTGCTTATAGCCACTGATATATTTTTTAGTTTTCTTGTCCCCCTCATCTCAGCTGCATAGCTGAACTGTAGCACATACACCACCAGAAACACATGTGATTCTTCCAACCCCCAATACACACACTTATCCACAGAACTACTTAATTACTTCTGTCTGGCCTGTACTCCTATTATTTTCTCTCTGTTGTTTTGAATGCTTCCATGCAAACAGACTTTAAGGGGTAAACACAAAAGCAGCAATAAATCAGTACCCACCCACATGACCATTCCCCCCAACACACACACACACACACACACACACACACACACACACACATACACTGTAGTGGGTGCAGCCACATTATTACAGACAAACCACCAAGTATAGGTGTAAGTTAATAGTCTTTTACCTGAGTAGAAGGGAGCCAGAAGGAGGAGTCTTTATGGGATGATGTCCATGGGACAGAGTGTTGGGGTGTGCCCCTTTGAAATGAATGGAGTTAATTTTTATTACTGTTTTATATATTATGATGGCAAGTTGGAGATTAATGAAGGCAACTGTTCTACTAACAAGGCCCTTGTTAGTCATGATGTTGCCTTCATTAATCTCTAACTCACCATCATAATGTATAAAATAATAATAAAAAAATACCCCATTCATTTCAATGGGGCATGCCCCTGCACTCTCCCGTGTCCTATATCATAACATGCCTGAACGTGGGGATGTGGAGATCAGCTACCCTGTGGGGGGCATAAGCCTAACTATAGTGGTGCTCCAGTAGTCTTTGCATACCATACCACTCAACTGTCTCTGATTGCAAGGGACAGTCCTCATTTTACCTTTGAAAACTCCTCTGTCCCTCATCCATCCCTCATGGAAAACATGCTACTCACACAGAGGATGTCAAATTTAGACTTTATGGCAGGGGTGCCATTTCAGATTTCAGTGGTCGGGCTAGAGTTAACAACCAGTGGAGGCCAAGTACCAGTTAGCCCTTAGAAGGCAAGCCCTGGAATGTCTGTTACATCTCTAAAGGGTAAAACTTATTTGTTGTGATTGAAAAGTGGTATGCAAATCAGGAAAAATTCAAATGTATGATTCATTTGTCTATACCTGGAGGAATGCATCAGATTTAGGCTTAAACCCACCCAGGTACTAACCATTCTTTTACCTGGCTGAAGTTCAGACACCCCCCCACACCAAAATAAACTTTGCCCCGATCTCTTTCCTATACTCCATTCCATTCAATACCCATCCAATATGGGTCATGAATCTGCCCAAAGGTGCAGAAATGTGAAAAGCACATCAATATTTCAGTCCTTCCTCCTTCCCCAATCCCCTATAAAAAAATATTTACTTACTTACCTGGCTGTCTGGCTGGAACCTGTGGCTTAGCCTCGTGTGCCAACAGCCCAATTTTCAGTCCGCTCCTCCTCCTCCATCCTTCTGCTAGAAGCTGGATGTTGGAACCAACTATCCCAGGTCCCCACTGTGGTCCGTGACCCAGTCACCTCACCGACTGAACCCACTCAACCTATGTTGCTTGCTTCTTGCTTGGCTATTGTCCCACCACACTGGCCAAGGCCTGTGAAGGCTGCCCACACTACTGTCGCCACTGCTGCTAGGCCTAGCTTGCTGCTGCATGGGGCCTGCACTGCTTTTATTGTGAGGCAAGCCTAGTAGTGTAGGTAGGTAGCCTAGTCATCGAGCTAGCTTGTATCTCACCCCCTTCCCTTTAGCCACCAAGGGAGACAGAGATTCACTAAGATTAGACCAACAAAAATATGCCACCACAACACTGCTATTGAGAATTCAGTGCTCACCGACTCCTCCAAGCTGTAGTGTGTAGCCTGTCTACTCTGTGGCAGGAAAGAAGGTGTTGCACTCGCGTGACTCCAGTGTTCTTGCTTGGTTGGAGCTCCTCTACATCATGTGTGAAAGTGCTGCCTCTAATAGATGGAGAGAGTGGACAACACAATACAGACACAGTTGAGTCAGGCGCGTACCCACAGTATGACCGTACACAGGCCAGGGTGCACTTATTGTGCAAAATACTAAATACAAATTAAATGCCATTCTTACCACACCATAAGAACAACCTAGGCACAAATGTAGGGGGGAGCACCTGCCCCCCTCTGCCCTACCTAAATGACACTCCTGCTTTATAGTAGAAATTCATCCTCAGATGCTAATATCTGTACAAATAAATACAATGGTTTCCACTATGTTCTGAAGTACTGTATCTCCATGTTTCAGGATGTGTCCCAGTCATTGTGAGTGTTAGTGTCCTTCATTGTCCCTCATTTTTTTTTATGCTTTATTTTTATTCTTTTCTTAAAGAAATATTCTCTTAATTAAAGAAAGAGAAAGAGAAAAGTCCCTCATTTTGAGTGTCCATGTCCCCATTTTAGTGCCAAAAAGTGAAGTATAGTGCATGTTTCCAAGGCCGTACTCAGCACAAAGAGTGCTGATAATAGACATAGTATACATGCTCCATGCAGAATGACAAAGGGAAAGTAAGTGAGCTGTAACAGTCATGGAGAAACATATATGTAGTACTAAATATGCATAAGCGGATTTGCACAGCCCAAAACAAAAAGGTCAGGCTTCATATCACAGAGGCCCCTCTTCACACACCTGGATTGGGGGGGGGTGTTGCTGACTATATCTTAGGCATTTAATGCAGTAAGCAAACAATATTTAACAAATGAATGGCAATTTAAGACCAAAATTAAAAGCCATTAAACAATTTGTAAAATGATTTAATGGTCAGAATTAATGAGTTTGCCTAATTTTAATGAGACATCAATGGAAATGGTATTTTAATGGCTCTAACTGCTAGTAGTAGTATGAGAAATAGAAATTGATGTATTTTTAGATGCGATTTGCACCAACTTCGCCATTGCACGCATGGCAGGCATGCAGCATATGAACCTGATGTGATTTTTAAATGATGTTCACTCCAGAATAGCTGCTGCACTCATGTCAATCGTGCAACATGCGAGTCTGATGGGAGTTTTAGAAGATGTTCGCACCAGCTTAGCTGCTGCACACATGTCAAGCTTGCAGCATGCAAATCTGAAGTGCTTTTTAAGTCTGGTTCAGTTAGATTCACTTTGTGTATGCTAACTGCATGCAAACATTGCACAATTAAGTATGTGGCATGCATTGTGCACGTACGAGCACACTAATATTTCTGTAAGGGCTGTTCCCTCATACTCAGGTCTTCACAGACTAGACCTCCTAAATCTCTTTCAAGTTTTACTGGTAGAAGTGGGGTGCCTTATAAAGTGTATGGTTGCCTTAAGTTCTTGTTCCTCATAGGTAACACTACACATTTGTCATGGTTAGATTTCATGCTGCATGTTGCCACCAATGTCCCTATCAGTTCGAGGTCTTCCTGGATATGTGCACATTGTTCTATATAAATACTGAGACCGCCTATCTTGGCATTATCTGCATATTTGTGGCACAATCCATTCAGTTTATCTCCTATGTCTGAAATGAACACATTGAATTGGATCAGCCCCAGAACAGATCTATGGGGAACCCCACTTGTCAACATGCAGGAACTTTATAATATCATGTTTATGATTACTCTTTGAGCACGGTCTTGTAACCAGCTGTTTGTCTATGATCTTAAAAATTCTGGAATCCTGAGTGATTAAAGCTTAATTGATATGGCACAATATAGAACCATATCAAAAGCTTTTTTAAAGTCTAACAGAATAACATCAACAGAATTGCCTTGGCCTAAGTTATGGTTTACATTTTCATAGAAACATAATAAGTTGGAAATTGTTGAGCTATATTTTGAGAATCCATGCTGATAAATCAGTCCAATCTGGATGTCATGAAGGCATGGACCAGTGTCTTCAAGTCCCAAGAATGAAGACTGGGCTTGATCTGGGTGATATGCCTGAGGTGGGAAAATCCACCACAGACCACTGCTGACATCTGATGTTCTAGTATCAACTTTTGTTTGATGATGATGCCCAGATTCTTCACCTTATCGCTGGCAGTAAGCTGGGTAGAGTCAAGATGTAATCCAGATAAAGCCCCCCCCTCCATCGTCAGACCCTGGATACCTCCATCTACCAGCAACACTTCAGTCTTGCCTGGATTCTACCTAAGCCAACTGAAAGCCATCCAATCTTTAATCACAGTAAGGCAATCATTAAGCACACTGACTGCATTTCTCTCCCCGGGGCAAATGATAGTTCTCTGGTTTTCAGTGCCCAGCTACTGACCTGGTGATGATGACTGGCACAACCCTACCACTCACCTCTGCTGTCAGATGTCATCTCTTTCTCTCAAGCCCTGTATTGTTATACAGCTCTGTATACTTGTGTGACATCTCTTTTTTAATAGACATCAAATAAGTACTGTATCACTATACAGAGCTGTACATTGATAGAGTACTTGCATGGCCATGGGGTGAGGAGTGAGTCTGTGATGGTTGCTGCTACCAGGTCAGGGGTTGGGCATTGGAAACCAGGACAAGAAAGAGGTGCCACTAGACCACCAGTGATGTCATAAAGATAAGAGAATGCCTATGGGGACCAGGTGGAGAGACAACTAGCACCAGGGAAATTTTTTTCCTTGTAAATGGTATTTCCTGGACCAGTCAGACCAGGGTTCTATGGTTTTAACAATGCACTGTCATTAGAGAGTTGTTGAAATCTGATTTCCTAGAAGTGGTAAATAGCATTACACTGGCAGCCTGTTAGTGCCTCCAGGAATCATTTATTTGTCTAAGTGCATGGTATCTATTAGTGTTAACATTTGATTTAATTTGTTTTTTAATGAGGCTGGTAACTTTTGGGGGGATGTTCCTGATTCTTTGCAGGTTCCATATATAACCTCAGGTCTTCACAAGTCTTCTTTGTTCTTTTTTTAAGAAAATTGAGTGTTTTGAAGTAATAGATGGGTTAATGAGGCTTAAAGTAAGTGGCAGTATGGGCCCGGATGGCATATCTGCCAAAATGTTGAAGTACTCAGCTTTAAATATAGCATGGCCTCTGACTTATTTATATGACAGGTCCCTCACTCTGAGTGTTTTTCCTCAAGCATGGAAATGTGCTAGAATTTTCTCTATATTTAAAGGAAGAAGTCCAGGATTACTTTTTAATTTTAGACCTATTTCATTGCTCCCTATAGTAAGTAAAGTTTTTAAAAAAATCTTAGTGGATCAGCTGACTGATTATTTAAAAGGTACACATCTATTTGATGAGTTTCAATCTGGGTTTCGTAAACTTCATGGTACGGTGGTCTCCATGTTGAGGGTCTTGGACTATATTGGTAGAGCTAAGAATTGCTAACAATATACGGGAGCAATACTGACAGATCTGTCCAAAGCTTTCAAAAAGGTTGACCACCAGTCCATGCTTTTTCTATTATCTGAAATAGTACTAGGTAGGGAACCTCTAGTTTGGTTCCACTTCTACTTGAATGACCTTTACTAGTTCACTAGGGTAAATGGTATTGATTCTATTCCACTAAAAGTAATAATGAGTGTACTTCAGGGCTCTGTAATGGGGCCACTCCTCTTCTAATTTATTTAAAGAATATAGGAAAATATCTAGAAACTATTAATTGCTATCTTTATGTGGATGATACAATTTTGTATTACACAAGTGATTCGATTGTAGAAATTCAATCTACTTTATAATGGAATTTTGACTCTCTTCAAAGATACTTTCAAGAATTAAAACTTAAATTGAATAGCTTGAAAACTAAAATAATGTTGTCTGGAACATCAGCTAAATTAAAATTAGATGTTAAGTTACATATAACAGATTCTTTGGGCGTGTCTCTGGAGATGGTCAAATCCTACAAACATTTAGGATTTTGGCTGGATCCACTGGGAATAGGAAATATATATATATATGTATCATTTGATAAAACAAGTAGGGAAAAGAGTGGACTGTCTGTTTAGAAATCAAAATTGTCTGGATAAGGAAACCATGAAATATGTTATTCAGGCACAAGTATTGCCATTATTTGATTATAGAGATATACTGTATTGTGGGGCGTCACAGGATAGATTAGCTAAATTAGATGTTCTGCTTAATAAGCTGGCCAGACTGATCTTGAAGTGTTCAATATCAGCACATCATTGTGATTTGTATAAAGTTTTAAATTGGACGTCTTTGCCTCCAAGAAGAGACATGCATGTTAGCCTTTTTGCATATAAGGCATGGCTAGGATTGATACCGAAATATTTGAGAAATAGTTTGATTTTTAAGGAATTAGTTCCGTCACTGAGGAATTCAGAATTTTTACAAATGGAAATACCAAAGAATTTTCTTAAAATGTCCCATCAGTGTTTTAGCTATTTAGTCCCAAAAACCTGGAATGCTTTACCCAGGCATTTCAGGCACCTTTGATTAAGCCCTGGACAACATATGGTATAAGGAACCACTTGTTTTGAATATTGATGGTTGTAAATGCTTTAAATGATGTTGTTTATTTATTCTTTTGTAATATTGTATGTGTGAAACGATGATACTTGTAATTGATGTGCACAACAGGTCACCACTGTAAATGAGCTTTGCTCAATGCTTATGCCTAATAAAACAAACATGCTAACAGACTAGCATTGTGCTAAGTGTGTCATTAAATATAGTTGTGGTCATGGTTATAGACTCTGAGCCAAGCTATTCGGTCTCAGTGTGGCACCAATTCTATTAGTGCAGCATTTGAATATCTGGGCCAAAATGTTTTATATTTGCAGACCAAAAGAGATTAAAAGTGGAAAATCATACAGCTTTGCCTTTTAATGAATATCAGCATTTATACTTGCACTAAAAACTTGAATATGGTACAATTGCCCTACACTTGCTTCAAAAACTCTCTCTCTCTCTGTATGACTAACATATTTACAAATTACAATACAAAAATTGTGACTGTTGTACAGTTGTTGCAGTCATACTGTTCCCATTCTGTTTATTGAGTGCAGGATTTGTGAAAACTGGGTGGGGCTCCAACCTTAGGAGGTCAGTTTGCATACATCTTTATTGAATTGCCTCTCAAGGTTCTATCAAGTACGTTTGTAGATGTGTAGTTATATGTAGAGGATGTTGCCATGTAATTCAGTATGAGATGTAGAATTTATCACATTAGCAAGCAAAATCAGATTTCTTAAGTATGTAAAGCCATGAGTGATTATGAAAATACAGCTATGTCATTTCTGAAACATTCTAAGTTCATTCTGATGGAGTGTTTCATAGTTTCACAGTAGGATTACAAGTTCAGTGAGCTCTTGGCCCTTTGATGAACTTGCCGCCACCGGTTTATTGGTGGAATATGAATTTTCTGTCTCCCATATAATCATACAGGTTCAATTTGAAGGTTCTCATGTCAAGACTTCCTATAACATAACTTGGCAGCTTGTTCCATTTTGTTATTACCCTCTGAGTGTAATATTTACTTATTTTAATTGTGTTATTTGAGTCTCCCAATAATTTCTGCTTGTGAGATCTTGTTCCAGCTTTTCTGATTGCTTCTAAAGCAAGAGTTTTGCCTATGAGTCTTGGTTTTTTAAACCAGACAGGTCTCCCTTCCTGCCATGCTTTGTAGAATGATATTTAAATGTTGTAACCTGTTTTAGCTCATATTCTAGTGTCTTATTGCCTAGTCATTTTCTGTATTTTTCATGTAAGTTTGGCTCTTAGCTGCAAGACACAGAACTGTGAACAGTACTCGATGGGTCTCACCAATGCAGTGTACAAGGAATACTACTTCTTCCCTACTTTTGATGTTACCTAGTATGCATCCCAGTAGTTTTGGCATTTTTGCAGTTACAGGTGCTGTGTATCAAATTTAAATCCTCTGTTATAATTACTCCAGATCTTTTTCTTTATTATCTTCAATATGGTGTTATTTATTTGATATGAATACATAGGTTTCTTTTCCCAAAATCACCTTACATTTATCTAAATACATATCATTATCATTTGCCCATTGCTATGTCATTTAAATTTTCTATTACACTGCACCCTCTGATTTTATACCAGCCTCTAGTTTACAGTCATCGGCATATTTGCCAATCCAGACTCCATTTGTCCTAGGAAGGGATGAAATCAGTAAGTTGAACAGTGTTAGACCCAATACAGATCCTTGAGAAACACCACTAGTGATTCCTCCCCAATCTGAAGAGTGGCCTTTTACTGTGTGGTCACACATTGTATCCTATTACCCAGCTATGAAGCGATCCATTTGATTACATTACTGTTAAGCTCTATTTTAACAAGCTGACTTATTAAGGCTGTATGGGAGACTTTATCGAACGCCTTAGAGTAATCTAGGAAAATATCCACAGAATGTTCTTATCTAGGCTGCATAATCACTCAAAAAGCTTATTAAATTGGACAGATAGGATCTTCAGATAAACCATGTGGCTGGATCATACACCAGCATTTTGTAAATGAGTGGTATGTTTTGTAGTAATTTTTCAATCATTTGCCTATTACTGATGTCAACATCGATCGATAATCAACAACCACCATCCTGCTTCCCTTTAAAAATTGATGTAACTTCTGTTCTCCACCCTTGAAAGTAGTACCCTGGAACAGACTATATATAAATATGTCATAGGCCCCATGTTGCTGTAGATCAATTTTTAGAAAGACAGGCGTAATACCATCTGGTCCGAGGAACATTTGTTTTAGACTATTTATACTATCAATTATGTCAGATGTCTGAATTAAATAATAACTACCCAATTCATTAGTCTATGTAGTTTGTTTTATGGGATTGTGTACACTTAGGAAATACCTTGTTGCCATTTATTTCTTCTGTTATCACCTATCACCTATCAAGGTAATTTGAAATATTTCCCCTTAGATTCCTATATAACCTTTCTTTCTGTTGTCTTTAACCTTGTTTACAAATTAAATTCTATTACTTGCTTAGCTTTGATAGCAATTTTGATATTTTAATTAATTTAAATTTTGCCAGCCATTATTGACACTTCTTTTGTAGGCCTTGTAATATCTTTTCTTTTTCTTAAGAGTTTGGTTATTTATATGACCACCATAGAATACCTTGCTTTAATTATTACATTTTCTGATCGGGACCCATGATTTGCACAAGTTAATATGTTTTTCTATGGTGTTCCATATTTCAATGAGACTTTTTTCTTAGTTCTTCCTCAGTCAATTGTTAAATAGTTTGGATCTTTCAGAATCAGCTTTTTATAGTTTAATATTATAGTTCTCCTTTAGTAGCATTATAGACTAAATTATTCTAAATACAATGTTAGACACTATCTGCAAGAGTGCACACCTGCACATTATCAATAAGATCCACCTTATTTAAATTAAATCATAGAAACATAAAAACATAGAAACATAGACTTTGATGGCAGATAAGGACCACTAGGCCCATCTAGTCTGCCCATTTTCACCTACAGGATGCAAGAGATCCCAATTAACCCACAGCCATTTTCCAACCCCCACAAGAATTACCTTACGTCTGTCCCATACATTTTGAATTTCACGTTTTAGACCCTAAACCCCTCAGGAAGGCTGTTCCATGCATCCTACCCTCTGTGAATAATACTTCCCATTGCCCTAGACCGCCTCCTTCTATCTTTAAATTGTGTCCCCTGTTCTCCAAGTCTCTTTTCTGAAAAATGCTACCCTCTTGAACTTTGTTGATTCCACTGAGGTACTTAAAGTTTCTATCATGTCCCCACCTCCTTCTTCCTCAGGGTATACATATTAGCTCCTTTAGCCTCCTCATCGGCTTCTCTTGCAGACCCTGCACCATTTAGCGCCTCCTCTGACTGCTCTATCCTGTCTATGTCCTTGCCCAGAATGGGGTCTCGAACTGGACACAGTACCAGATGGGGTCTCACCAACTGTCTGTACAGAGGGATAACAACTTCCTGTTTTACTGCTGGTGCCTCTTCTATACATCCCAGTATACCCCAGCCCTCCCTACTGCCCTTCCCACACGTGCTTGCTAACCTGTCATCTGATATGATTACCCCCAGGTCCTTCTTTTGTTGTTGTTAATACCTCCCCACCCATTGTGTATTCATCCCCGGGTTATTTCCAGGTGCATTATTTTGCACTCCTTGCATTGAATCCCAGCCGCCACGCTGACCATTCTCCAACCTTGCCAAGTCCTTTTCATCCTTTCCACGCCTCCTTGTGTATCAACCCTGTTGAGATTTTTGTGTCATCTGCAAAGGCTTTTCCTTCTAGTCCTCCAATGTCACCACGAAGACATTAAAAGGACTGGACCAATACTAAACCCCAGCAGTACCAATTAGTAACCCCCCTTCTTTAAGAATGGACTCCATTTACACCACCTTCTGTGTCCTGTTGTCCAGCCAATGTTTGCAAGGCTAACACCTGGGTCCCAATTTCCAACTGGTTAATTGATTATAATCTTTGTGGGACTGTGTTGAATACCTGTTGTAAAGTCCAAGTAGGCCATGTCCACAGCCCCTCCCCTGGTCTACTACTTGGTCACCCAGTCAAAGAAATCTATTAGATTTGTCTGACATGACCTTTCTGCTGTGAACCCATGCTGCCTTGGGTCCTGTGCTCCACTGGCCTCTAGGTACTCGACTATTCTTCTTCAGTAAGTGACTCCATCACTTTCCCTACCACAGATGTCAGACTGACAGGTCTGTAGCTTCCTGCCTCTGTCTTGGACCCACTTTGTGAAGGGAATCACATCTGCCTTCCTCCAGTCCTTGGGTACCACACCATCCTCCCATGATTTATTAAAAAGAGTAGCCAGTGGTTTCCACTAGTTCCTCCCTTAATTCTTTTAGAATTCTGGGGTGAATTCCATCAGGACCCATTGCTTTGTCCACTTTCAGTTTTCAGGAGTTCTTGCAGAACTCTTTCTTCTAATGGACTGGGATCGACCCCTATCAAAGTGCTTCTGTTAATTGGATTAGGCACTTCCCCTCCTCTTTTTGTGAATACTGAGCACAGAAATATTAGATTTCAATATTCCTGCTTTTCACTGTCCCCTCTGCCCACCCACCGCTCATTCTATTCAGCCTCACTATCCCTCCCTTTGTTTTTCTATGTTCGCTGGATGTACCTATAAAAGGTTTTATCCCTCTTCTTAACTAGCTGCCTATCTTTTCCTCAGCTTGGGCCTTTAGCTATTCTGACTTCTCTCCTTGCTTCCTTCTGCCTTAACTGGTACAGCTCTCTCTCCTGCTCCTTCTGTGTTTCCTTATACTTCCGGAATGCTATCTTTTCTTCCTGACTTTCACAGCCACCTCTTTTGAGAACCATAGTAGCTTTTCTTTCATTTGATTTGTTCATTTGCTTCACACAAAGGCTTGTTGCCTCTGTGATGGCAGCTTGATAATTCCCCATTGTTTATCACACCTCCTTCTAGCCTGTTTGCCAGTGCTTTTCTGAGGCACTCTCCCATCTTGCCAAAGTCAGCCCTCCTAAAGTCCAGTACCCTCACTTTTGTATGGCTTGACTCTGTAGCTGGTTTAGCGTGAACCACACTGTTTGATGGTCCACTTGTCCCCAGATGGCAACCCATTTCTAGATCTGAGATCCTCCTCACTGCCCCCGTTTAGTCTGAGGTCTAAGATTGCTCCCTCACAGGTGGGTTCTGAACCAGCTGTCTAATGCCTGCCACCTGTAGGCATCAAGAATGGCCCTGCTCTTGGATGTGGCTGCAGCAAATGTGCTCCAGTTAACATCTGGCATATTCAGGTCTCCCATCAACAGTATCTCCCCTTTCTCTGCCATTCTAAGAATGCCTTCTATCATATCCTTGTCCATTCTTCCCCTGACATGGGGTCAACACAACCCCTGTGCGGATTGTGGTGCCCTCTTCCAGTCTCAAGGTGACCCACAGTGCCTCCTCTCCTCCCTGTTTACTCTTTAGTTCAGTTGCTTTTATCCTTCCTTTACATGAGAGAGCTACTCCTCCCCTCTTCTCCCCTGCCTGTCTCTCCTGTAGGTTATGTACCTGGTATGTTAACATCCCAGTCATGGTTCTCTGTGACCATGTTTCTGTGACTGCTACGATATCCAGGCATCCCTCTTCCATTAAGGCCATCAGCTCAGGGGCTTGTTGCTCCAGACTACGGGCATTGGTACTCAGCCACCCTCCATTTCCTGATGGCCTTACTCCACTCCCCATCCCTGTCCTTCTTGCCTTTGTCACTTTCTCCATTTACCCCCAGCCCTTCTCCCCTATCGACACCTCTATGTTGGTGTTTGCCGCACTTACTACCGTGATTATTTGGGGGCTAGATTTTCCTGCTCCTTTTCAGTGCCTCCCCTTGGCTAGTTTAAAAGCTTGCCAATGAAGCATTTAAACCTATCACCTAGGATCCTGGTTCCCCTCCCGGACAGATGCAGACCATCATGCCAGTATAGGCTTGCATCACTCCAGGTGGACCCCCAGTCCCCAATGAAGCCAAATCCCTGAGCTCCACACCAGTTTTTCAACCACTGATTGAATCCATGTTGCGGAACACCCTAGCCTGTCCTATGCCATAGATGGGTAGCACCTCCGAGAAGGCTGCTGTGCATGCTACTTGACTAAGGCCCCTCCCCAATTCCACAAACTCTTCCTGCACTTCTCTAATCCCTTTCTTAGCCAGGTCATTTGTCCCTAGGTGGACAATGACATCCAGCTCCCTCCCTTGTGCAGCTGCTCTGGCAATCCTGAGGATTCGCTTCCTGTCCCTGCAAGCCATGGCGCCAGGCAGGCACCTTACCTCCGTCTCCCCTTCCTCCCCAGTTCTACCTTCCTAACAATGGAGTCCCCACCAGGAGTTGTTTCCTTCCCCTGCAGGGTCCCCTGCCACCCTCCTATGGGTCTCTTTTGTGGAGGTTCCCAGCATCCTCCTTGGTCTCCACTGTGGGTGCCTCCATAGAGGAACCACACTTTGCCAGAATGGCATAGGAATTGTGGAGAGGTACAGTGGGAGGGATGCACCTCTGTTCCACCACCCTCACCCTCCCTGAGTCCACTGTGGTCCAACTGCTCCTCTTTCTTGGCAACCTCTGAGGAAATGGCAGTTGCACTGGTGGTCCCTGGATGGAAGAGGAGGTCCCACAAATCCTGGCCAACTCAGCCTGGAGATGAGCAACCTCCTCCCTCAGCCCAGAGAGGTGTCTGCAGATGGGACATCACCGCATCCTCCAGAACATCTCCCAGAAGACTGCTGCTCCACAGCCACCGCACTGCGCCACTCCAATCATGTCTTATTTCTGGCCCTTAACTGTTTGCAATCCTTACTCTTTCCTCTGTTTTTTTTTTCTCTCTCTCTCCTTACTTTCTGCCTGTGCACCCTTTAAGCTCCTGATTAGGTCACGTGATGGCATCTAGCTAAGCAGTAGCTTGGGCCCTGAGCTCTACCCTCCTGCCACCTTTATCGCCAGTTTATCGTGCCCTCCGGGCATTAAATCTCTAATATTTTTACTAGAGGTGATCTGATAAGCCGCTCGCTATTGGAGATCGAGCTGTTTCTTGCTAAATACTGCTCTTTCCCGCGAGATGGAGGTGGATGGGAAGTGGCCTCTGTCAGGCATACCACGCCGCATCCTCGAAAAGCACCAAGAAGCAGCGCAATCAGGGTGCTGTTAAACCAGAATGAGTGGGGATAAACTTCAACTGGCAAACCCTTAACGGAAGACAGGTTTCTCCAAGAACTGACCCCAGTGAAGGAAATTTTGAAGGAGCTGGCTGGTGAGCTTAAGTCATCAGAGTGACTTGTCGTCGGTTTCCACCCGAGTATCTGATGTGGAAGCGAGAGTTTTTTCTACGGAGCAATGGAGATCCAGAAATGAGGCTGAGATTTCAGAGCTCAAGCATTAAATTAAGAAATTACAAGCTAAAACGGAGAATCTCGAGGGGCGTAATCGCCGGAATAATATTTTGATCTTGGGCATACCTGAGATGGAAGAGGGGCCGGATTTAATGGCCTTTCTTCAGAGGTTCCTGATTAAGATAGTAGGCCCGTCTCCTATCAGCCCCTCATACCACTTGGAGCGGGCCCATCGCTCCCTAAGGCCCCGACCCCCATCTGGAGCTCCTCCGCGACCTATCATTGTTAAATTCTTAAGCTATATTGAGAGGCAACATGTTTATTCGAAATCCCGTGATTTAAAAGAGGTCCTATGGGGTTCGGCCAGAATCTGCATCACTCAAGATCTCCCGAAGGAAACCAGGGAAAGGAGGGCTGCCTATCATCCTGTAGTCCAGAAACTAATTGCTGCCTCCATCCCCTTTAGGATGATCTATCCGGCGATCTTAAAAGTTACTGTTGGAGGCTCTACCTGCAGTTTCAGCTCCCCTGAGATGGTCCTAAAGGATCTAGCTGTCAAGCTTCCAGACCTGTTTAAGTCTGCTAGCTGAGTGACTTTTTGCATTTCATTTACATTATTGTACTATGGCTGCTCTCGACGGATTTAGTGATATATGGGTGGCTTGTGTTCCTGCTACCTTTTTATTATGCTGCTATATCTCCCCCTTTACTATCCTATTTGCAAGGCTTGCTTTGCTGGCTAATTCTTTTTTGGTTTTCTTTTTCAGTTTAGCTTAGGTCGTGAAACCTTTTTGTTTTCTTGCTCTTTCTCTCACCTGGGCTGTCCTGTGGGTTGGAGCGGGTGACTGGGTGCTTTCTGGCCGGCCGAGTTGGGATCCTCTCTGCTGGGCCCGGTTGTGCTAGTTCATCTGGAACCTTTTTGTTGGTTGCGGTTTCCCCGGGGGTGACTTCCCGGTGGTAGGACCTGGTTGGTCCTGCGCGCTTGTGGTTCCCCCCGGAAACAGCGGGCCTATGCAGCGATTCCCATTGATCCGGCGCATCCAGGGCTCCAAGTTACCTCTACTGGCTGTCTGGGCCCTGGTAGGTGATTCTGTTATTTATGTGTTGTTTTGTGGATGGTGCTGGGGTGGATATGCTATCCATGTTCGTCTGGGGGTGTTAGTTTGTAGGATAGGGGTGTTTTTGTCCTCCCTTAGCCTAAATACGCTCTTGACTGCTGGTGATTGGTGTGGGGGCTTGGATCTATGGATGTGTGGCTTGCTGGATGTGGATCGGAGCCTATGGATGGGGGTTGGCTAACCTCCCCGGTGGATGGGCTGCTATTGGGCATTCTATGGGGGTTTGGTTTTATGCATATGCCAACTTGTCTTGGAGTTGTAATTCTCTTTATTGGTTTGACCATTCACTGCTGGGGATTATGAGGTTCATGGTGGGAATTGGTCGGTCAGGGTTTTCTTTGTCTGGGTTGATCTGGTGTCGTTTCTGCCCTGGCCTCCTGGTGTACATAGCTATTTGGGGGTTTGGTGGTCGACATGGTGAGGGGGTGGGTGGGACAGGGTTGGTGGCTTATTTGGACTGTCAATATCACGGGTGGAGTACTGGAGTGGGGTTGGGGAGGTTGGTACCCTACTCTGGTTTTGTATTGGGTGTTACTGAGTCTGGTTTTGTCGGTAGGGTGGGGTGGATGGGTGAGTGGTACTATCCCTATGTTATACATGGTCTCTGGCCAAGTGCAGTGGGCTATTATATATGGGGTTATTTTGTTGGTAGTGGGTATCAGCGGTTGTTTGGGGGGGTGGGTTTTTTGAGGACAGTAATGGTTGGCTGGGGGGTTATGGGTGGGCTGGTTTAACCTGCCAATTTAGGTTATTGTACTACATTAGTGGGATAGGACTGAGGGTTTTTTTTCTGTGGGTACTTGGGTTGGAGATGTTTTGGCAGATTATTAAGTCTCCAGTCTATCTAGCTCTGGTGCGCCTTTTTCTTTCCTGCAATGCTAACTCTGTCTGGGTGTTTGTTCCCTTTACACTGTATTTAAAATGGCTATGAGTACAATCAAAATAGTTTCTTGGAATGTTCGAGGGCTTAGAGATCGGGTCAAGCGGCTTCAGATTTTTAATCACTGCTCATTATTGCAGATTGATATTCTTTTTTTGCAGGAAACACATTTAAGCCATGATGACACCAAGCTATTATCTCGTTCTGGTTTTTCTCAATCCTATCTTGCGGGAAATTCCTGTTTTAATAAGGGTGTGGCAGTTCTTATTAAAAAGCATGTTTTATTTATGAAGGAAGTGATTGTTTCAGACCCTGAGGGGAGGTTTATTTTGGTTAAAGGTACTCTCAATGGCGGCAGTGTTGTTTTGGGCTCTATATATGGCCCGGTGGGGAGGAGCTCAGAATTTTTTATGTCTCTTGCAGACAAGTTATCTAATTTCCTTCCTTCCCAATTTATACTGGGAGGGGATTGGAATGTTCCTTTCTCATCTATATTAGATAAAGAACCACAGGACAAGCGTCCCCCTTCTCCAGCTCAGAGAGCTCTTCAGGAGTTAATGTCAATGTTAGGTTTATGTGATCCGTGGAGACTCTCTAATCCTTCCTTTTGTGCCTTTTCTTTTTACTCTCAGCTGCATGGTACCAAATCAAGGTTAGATGTTGTCCTAATTAGTACATCCTTTCTTTCTAGTTTTATTCAATCCGGTATTGACCCAATTATCCTTTCGGATCATGCCATAGTCTGGATTAGACTTTCCTTAGATCCTGAGTTCTCTCGAGATTCCGCTTGGAGGCTGAATACTCAGCTGTTGAAGGACCCTCAATGTGTTTCGACTATTAAATCTCTGATTTCCTTCTTCCTGGTGGAAAATCTGAATTCTACTCCGAGGCTGGACATAGTTTGGAGCTCTTTGAAGTGCTATCTCAGGGGTGAGCTAATTAAAATGGCCTCCGTCAGGAAGAAAAGGCGGCTTGCAAACTCTCTGTCTTTGATGAGTAGAATTAGTGAATTGAGGCTAAATACCTCAACTTCTTCTTTATCGGATCTTAAGGACCTTCTATCTGTTAGCGTGAATATATGGATCTTTTGAAGGAGAAGCGAATATTGCCTGATAAAACCAAGCTAAATATCTTGATCATGGGGAAAAAGCTGGGAAACTTCTGGCTTTGAGACTGCAGGCGTGAAAGCTTTAGGATTATCCTTCTCTACTTTCTCCATCTGGTTCTATTGTTTCTTCTCCTAGAGGTATCGCCCATATCTTTGAGGAATATTATATGGATCTTTATAGCAAACCTTCTGTATCTCATTCCATTTCAGATATTAATACGTATTTGGGGTAGGTAGACATTCCTTGTTTGTCAGAAGCCCAACAGACAATTTTGTTGGCTCCATTTCATCGGAGGAGATAGAAAGGACTATCACCTCTCTGGCTCCTGACAGAGCACCAGGCCGATGGTTTCCTGCAAATTTTACAAGGTATTAAGCTAAGGATTTAGTACCTATTCTCCTTAAATTATATGAATATCTATCGGTTTCTTCGAGTAGATCCTACATTGTTTGAGGCTACAATTATTCTGATTCCTAAACCTGATAAGGTTCTCACGGATCCGGCAAATTACAGACCTATCTCTCTTCAAAACTATGACATGAAAATCCTTGCTAAGATACTAGCTGAAAGAGTTAAGAAGGTCTGGTCTGGTCTATTGAGTCCCGAGCAAGTAGGTTTCATGTCTGGTAGGTCTGCGGCGGACCATTTGAGGACCCTGTCTCATATTTCTCAATATGCTCAATCAGCCCCTTATCCGGTCGCTTTGGTCTCTCTCGAATCAGAAAAGGCCTTCAACCGAGTTGATTGGTCTTTCCTTTGGTCTGTAATGGAGAGAATGGGTTTTCCGCCTGCTTTCCCGAACAAAATGTAGATGTTCTATGGCTCCCCCTCCGCCAAAATCTACTGTAATGGAGTTTTTTCTTCCCTTTTTCATTTATATACTGGTACTAGGCAGGGATGCCCCCTTTCGCCTCTGTAATTTAATTTGTATTTGGAACCGCTGCTCATTAGACTCAAAACATCTCCCCAGGTTAGAGGTTTTATGTTACAACAACAGGAACTGGTTCTCTCTGCTTATGAGGATGATATACTTTTGCATCTAATATATCCTGCAGAATCTTTGAAGGCTGTGATTGGTATTATTGAGCAGTTTGGTACCTTCTCTCAGTATAAATTAAATATTTCTAAGTCTGAAATTTTCCCGCTAAATGTTTATACTAATAAACAGGAGTTCACTTCCTTCGGGATGAGGTGGACCCCTAGATCTATTAAATATTTGGGGATCCATTTCTCTACTGAACCCTCTCTCTTGAAAAAGTTAAATTTGGATAGAGTTAAAGATTTGGTTTATCAGGATTTACAGCGATAGTGCGGCCTTCCTATCTCACTCTGGGGTCAGATAAATATCATTAAAATGAATGTCCTTCCCCGGATTTTTTACCCGTTGAATTTGTTAAATCTCTGGCTTCCTATTTCATATTTTCAGCAATTCCATACTATGTTTCTAACTTTATTTGGCGTGGGAAGGGGGTTAGACGCTCTTATGCCAAATTATCACTTCCTAAGGAAAAAGGTGGTCTTCGACTACCTAACCTTTTACTTTATTACTGGGTGGCCCACCTCTCTAAATTAGGGAGATGGTTTTCTGCGAATCCCAAAGTACCATGCCCAATCTGGCTTCAACTTGAGCGTTCCCTTCTTTCCGACTCCAAACTTGATAGCTATGCGATACTTTATACTCCTCCAACTGTACTCTCACAGTGGGTGTCTGATAGTACGGTGCTGGTGGCTCTTAAATCGCTAGCTCAATGTCTAATGTCCTTCCACATTTCTAGTGTTTCGGACTTGGGTCAGCCGGTGATTCTCAATCCTAATATCAAGCTGGGTTGCTCTTGGATTTTGCCGGACTGGCTCCCACAGATCAGAGAGGCTAGAGTAGAGCATTTTTACAGCCAGGAATCACTTCTTTCTTCTGGCAACATATTGGGAAAATTTGATATTCCTAGTAAAGGGGTTTTCAAGGTGTATCAACTGAGACATTTGATTGGCCGGAAATTTGGTACCACTTTTAGGGACCCTGAAGCTTATCCTTTCTTTTCCGAAATTATTAATCTTGCTTCTCAATCTCACTCTATCTCTTTGATTTATTCTTTCCTTATGAGTTATAAATTCCCGGAGACTGTTGAAGGTTCGAATGTTTGGTCTCACCTCCTACCTGATGCTTCTCTGTACTGGCCTTGCTTGTGGAAGGATTTGCATAGATATCATACCCAGGACAGATTATGGTTAATGCAATACTATGTTATAAACAATCTCTACTATACCCCTATTAAACTTTTTCAGCTTAAGAAGCTTCCCCAATCGACTTGTTCTAGGTGTTTACAAGGAGAAGGTAACTTAATTCATATGTTCTGGGACTGTCCTAAGGTTGCCTCTCTGTGGTCCTTTGTCCGGGATAACCTTGACCCCCTTTTGGGTCTGTCTGGCTTTTTTTACCTTGAGATATGTATTCTGGGTGAATATTCCCGTATAGATAGTGTTGAACGTCGTTACCATATGGCTTTGGTGTCTATGGTGGTTAAGAAACTAGTTTTAAGACATTGGACGGACCAATTGGTCTTGACATATGCTGACTGGTTGACCGAGCTGGTTTCGTATTTACAGTCGGAGAGTTTGATTGCCAGCCTTCATGGTCGTATGGATTTGTTTCGGAGGAGATGGGGTAAACTTCAGGCATTGTGTCTGCAATAATTATTTAATTGGGGACCCGCTCTCTTTAGCCCGCAAAATTATGTTAACTCTATCATGTATGTGATTTTGTACCCGCATGAATGTTAGTGTCGGGTAGTACCATGATGACTTACTGTCTTACCCAGATTATGTATTATATGTGATGGCGCACCTTGGGGGGGTGGCTGAGGGAGGATTGGGTATTAAATGTTGAATTATGCTCTACTTATTTGTTTGTGGGTGGGATGGGGTTAAGTTTGGGTGGGGGTTGGGGGTGTGGAGGGAGGCCGGATGGGGGTTTTAGGGGTGGGGTGGGGGGTTTGGTTGTACCATTAATTTCTATTTTGTACTTTATTGAATATGTGTGTTTTGTTGTGTTATTTCTTGTTGTTAAACTTAAACTTAAATTTCAAAAAAAAGCTCCTGATTGTCCTGTTCTGAGACAAGAATATCCTATATTTCCAATAGACCACTTACTTGCTCAGAGGCAGACCTCCAGCAGCTAGAGGGGGCCGGAGAGCTACTCTTGCCCTTCTAGGATGGTGGGTCCTTGGTGGTTCTGTGATCACTCACTTCCTGCCCCTAAACAGGAAGTTCCTGTTGTCAGTCAAATCCTGTGCCTATAAAAATAGAACTAGTTTTGGGTGGAGGGAAGGGAAGGAGGGCAATATAGTCCCAGCAGAGAAATCTAATATGTTATGTCCTCTAGTGGGTTTCTTAACTATTTGTTCCAAGTTCTGGAGTACAGTAGCATCTATGAATTGTTTTTCTATATTATTAATTCCAGTATTCCTATTCCAGTTGATATTTGGGTAAAGTCTCCCATCAATAACAGCTCACCTTGTGTATTTATATCTAATATTTCAGAAAAAAAAATAGAAACATAGAAACATAGAAGTTAATGGCAGATAAGGACCGCAAGGCCCATCCAGTCTGCCCATTTCTTTTTCTACCTTATGAATGTGCCATTGGCCTTTGTTCTGTCAATGGCCTATCTATTCATACTCATCTGTATTGCTCCCTTATGCCTATCCCATGCCTGTTTGAAGCTCTGCACTATATTCATGTTCACCACTTCCTGAGGTAGGCCATTTCATGCATCCACCACCCTTTCTGTGAAAAAGAACTTCCTCACATTACCCCTTAATCGGCCTCCCTCTAATCTCTTGCTGTGTCCTCTTGTCCTGCTAATTTTCTTATATTGAAACATGTTAGACTCTTTCATCTTGTTAATGCCCTTAAGGTGTTTGAATGTTTCAATAATTTCACCTCTCTCCCTTCTTTGCTCTAGGGTATACATATTGAACTCCATTTATCTGTCCTCATATGTTTTCTGATGCAGTCCCTGCACCATTTTGGTTGCCTTTCTCTATACTGCCTCAGTTTGGTTAATGTCCTTATGAAGGTGTGGCCTCCAGTACTGCACACAGTACTCAAGATGTGTTTGATCCAGGTTTGGTGCACAATATGTTAGTCCAATATTAAGAGTTCTCTATTGTGTCTTTATTCTTGCCCACACGGTTTCATTACCAGAGTAATTTTGATTAAATTCAAAAGCTGACAGGGATTTGTGTATGTATAACATAACACCTCCCCCCTTTTTTGGCATCTATTCTTACTTATTTTTAGTTAACCTGGTATGTCTGTATTCCAGCTCCATTCCCTAAACCGTGTTTCTGTAACACCACAGATATGTATTGCTTCTCTCATTAATATGTGTTGAAGTTCCTCCATTTTATTTTTCAAGTTTCTAGCATTTACTAATAGAATTTTTAGTTTATCTGTCATCGTACATTTCTGACTATTTGTTCTTGTAACATTTGGTCTAACCTTATCAGTTGTGTTGTCATGCATTTTATTAATTTGAGGAGTGTATTTCATTGGTACAGATACTTTTAATCCCACCCCCAATTTATTAGTTTAAATGTTTATTGAGTATTTTTGTTATATGATCCCCAAGTAATTTATTACCTCTCTGGCTGAGGTGTAAACCATCCCAAGCAAACAATTCAGGCTTTTGTAAAAATTCTTCCCAGTGCATTATAATTTCTATATTCTGTCTTAAGCACCATGCCTGTAACCAATTATTAAAACTTTTTAGTTTTATAGCTTGCGCCCCATTTGCTCTTGGTGTTGGTAGTATTTCTGATATGACTGGTTTGCATCCCAGGTCAATCAATTTGTTAGTAAGTGCAACATAATGTTCTTGGACTTTATATTGTGGTTCTCTGGAAATATTATTTGTTCCATCATGAATTATTACCAGGGGATCAGCGGTGGTATTCTTTATTATATTTTCCAACATGAGGGTGGATTTTAGCACCTCTAAAACTGGACAGAGTCCTATTCTCTTTGTCTGGGGTTGATTGGGCAGATTGGGTGGGACAAGTGGTCTTTTTCTGCTGACAAATTATGTATTTCTATACTGGCAGTGGCAATTGTTGCAAATCTAAAAATACTGAGTATTTCCCTTGCAGGGGATTATGGTCAAGGGTCAGTGGTGATCCTCCCAGGCCCCTCATCAGTGTTTGACATGGTGGACCACAGAGTGTTATTTGACAGATTTCAGGAATATGTAGTATTATCTGAGGCTATGCTTTCATAGTTCCAGTCTTTCCTGGCACATCGGGAGTAGTCAGTAGTGATGGGTTTGTACCTGTCACAGTCAGCTGCTCTTGACAGCAGGGTTATTCCTCTCCCCAGTGTTGTTTGTAATGTACATGATGCCGTTAAGGATGATTATCAAGAATGGCATTGTTGGGTATCACTGTTATCCAGATTATACCCAGCTGTAACTCTCCTTTATACCTGGTCATGTCCTAGGCAATCTCTCTGTACTTTTAAATGACTGTTGCTTGGTGGAGATGAAGTACAGAAGGCCTACTGCTGGATGACTCTTAAATAAAAAATTACAGAGCTGTTATTGGTGGGTTCAGATCAACGTGTCTGTTTTAATAGCCTCACCCTTACAGAAATAATTATATGAAATGTTTTCATGCTGCGAGCATAAAAGTATCAATGTGATATGCATGCTACAAGCATGATTTAAATGTTAAATTTGAACTGATTACATGCAAGTGGCATGCGTGCAGCAAGCAAGTGTAGAAAGCATGCTTTTTATGTTAAATTAAAACAGACTGCATGCATGTGGAATATGTGCAAAAGCAAGTGGTCACTGATAACTGCACACATAAAAGTTAATTTACTTGTTCAGAATCACAACATAAACAAGTGGGGGTTGATGAGATTCAAACCCAGGTGTTGACATCTCCAAGCCTCCTGGTTTGCAGTTCAGTGCCTTTAACCACTAAGCTATACTGACTGCACACATATGGCTCACTTGTACGTCAATACGAATCTGCATACATCTGCACACATGCAGCATGCATATAGCCATTGTTATACTTTTTAGTTTTCTTGTCCCTTCTCATCTCAGCTATACAGCTGAACCGTAGCACACATGCTAATGGAAATGCATGTGGTTCTTCCCACCCCCAATGCACACACTTACCCACAAAACTACTTAATTACTTCTGCCTGGCCTGTACTCCTACTATTTTTTCTCCATAGTTTTGAATGCTTCCATGCAAACAGACTTAAAGGAGCAAACAAAAAAGTAGCAATAACTTGACATCCACCGACATGGTCAGTCCCCCCCCCCATGCACACACTGTAGCGGGTGCAATCATGCTGCTACAGACAACCCACCAAGTATATATGTAAGTCAAGAGTCTCTTACCTGAGTAATGGGGAGCCAGAAGCAGGAATCTTTAAGAGATGATGTCCAAGGGTCAGAGTAATGTGGTGTACCCCCTTGAAATTATTGGAGTTATTTTTTATTACTATTTTGTACATTCTGATGCTGAGTTGGAGAATAATGAAGGCCACTGTTCTACTAACAAGACCCTTGTTAATCAAGCAGTGGCCTTCATTAATCTCCAACTCTCCAATAATGAATAAAACAGTAATAAAAAAATACACCCATTCATTTCAGTGATGCACGCCCCTGCAGTCTCCCTTGTCCTATATCATAATGTGCATGAGCATGGGGATGTGGATGTCAGCTTCACCTGGGGGGGTACACAAGCCTGACTATAGTGGAGTTCCAATAGTCATACCACTCAATTGTCACCTGAATGCAAGGGACAGCCCTCATTTTACCCCTGAAAATTGCTCTACTCCTCATCTATCCCTCATGGAAAAAATGCTGCTCACACAAAGGATGTTCTATAAATTTAGACTTTATGGCAGAGGCACCAGTTCAGATTTCAGCAGGAATGAGCCAACAACCAGTGGAGGTCAGGTGCTAGTTAGCCCCTAGGTGGCAACTGGTACGCTCTAGAATGTCTGAAACATCTCTAAAAGGTAAAACTTATTTGTTATGACTGAAAAGTGATATGTAAATCAGGGACAATTTAAATGTGTAAGATTCATCTGTTTATACCCCAGATCAGTGCATCAGATTTGAGCTTAAGCCCACCTAGTTACTAATATTTATTTTTCTGACTGAACTTCTGAACCCCACCCCAAAAATAAACTTTCTCATGATTTCTCTCCCTGATACCAATCCATTCAATACCCATCCCATACGGGTTGTGAAGCTTCACATAGGTGAAGAAATGTGAAAAACACATCAATATTTCATTTCTTGCTCCTCCCCCAATCCCCATGGAAAAAAAATGATTTACTTTTACTTTCACGGCCATCTGGACAGAACCTGTGGCCTGGCCCAGTGTGCCAACAGCCCAGTTTTCAGTACTCTCCTCCTCCATCCTTCTGCCAGAAGATGGATGCTAGAACCAACCATCCCAGGTCACCAACCATGTCATGTCACCAACCAAACCCACCCTGTGTTGCTTGCTTCTTGCTTGGCTGCTGCCATAGCTGCTACCACACTGTACTGATCAAGGCCTATGAAGGCTACCCACACTGCTGTCACCACTGCTGCTATGCCTACCCTGCTGCTGCAGAGGGTCTGTGCTGGTTTTTTTGCAAGGTGAGCCTAGTAAAGTACATAGGTGGCCTAGTCTCTAGTTAGCTTCTAGCTCACCATCTGCCCCTTCAGCCAACAGAGAAAATGGAGACTTGCTAAGAGTAGACCAACAAAAATAGGCCACCACAATACTGCCATTGAGAGTTCAGTGCTCACTGAATCCTCCAAGCTGTGGTGTGCAGCTTATCTACTCTGTGGCAGGAAACCTCAGTGTCACATTCTCATGACTCATGTGCTCTTGCTTGTCTGGAGCTCCTTCACATCACATGTGATGGTGCTGCTGCTAATAGGTGAAGAGAGTGGACAACACAATACAGACACGGTTGAGTCAATAGTGCACCTGTAGTGTGAGTGCACACAGGCCAAGGGAGCACTTATTGTGCAAAGGATTAAATCCAAATGTAATGCCATTATTGCTACACCATAAGACCAACCAAAGCACAAATGTGGGGGGGGTTGCAACTGCCCCACTGTGCCCTGCACCCTTACTTATGGTAGAAATTCATTCTCAGATGATAACATTGGTACAAGTAAATACAATAGTTTCCACTGTTTTCTGAGGTAGTGTATTCCCATGATGTGTCCTGATCATTGTGAGAGTTAGTGTCCCTCATTGTCCTTCATTTTGAGTGTCCATGGCCCTCATTTCAGTGACAAAATGTGAGGTATGATGCATGCTTGCAAGACCTTGCTCATCACAAAGAGTGCTGAGCATGGCCATAGTGTATATGCTCCATGCAAATTGACAAAGGGAAAGTAAGTGGCTGAAACAGTCATGGAGAAACACAGTTGCAGTGCTAAAGGGAATTTGCATGGCACAAAAGAAAAAGGTCAGGCTTCACAACACAGATGCCCCTCTTCGCACATCTGGAATGGTGGATGTTGGCTGACTATATACTAGGCATTTAATGCAGTAAGTAAACAATACTTTACAAATTAATATCAATTTAATGACACAAAGCCATTAAACAACTTGCAAAAGGATTACAATTAATGAGTTTACCTAATTTTAATGGGAAATCAATGAAAAATGCATTTCAATGGCACTAATGCTAGCAGTAGTAGTATAAGAATTAGAAATTGATGTGTGTTATTTGGATGTACCAAATCACTTCGACAACAAAGTTGTTGATAGACTTGACAGCAACAACATTTTGCCGATGGCGATCACATCGCCACAGCAAAGTGTCAAGGATCGCAACAGCGTGACATGGGATTTACTATTTGTGGGGGACTTCACCCTCACACACCCCACAGGGGGGGCTCTGCCACCCACACCCCAGAATTATAGATTCTCATCTCTTGGGGGAGTGGATGTTGGGGGAGAGTGGCGAACACCGGCAGTTGGTGTCTTGGAACTTTGCTGCGACAACCCATTCGACACTGTGGTTGTCGAATGGGTTATGTCGCTGCGGGGGGTTAGTTGTAAAAGCATTTCTATTACAATGGTACACCATTTTTTTAGATGAGATTTGCACCAGCTTAGTTGTTACACACATGGCAAGCAAGCAACATGTGAACCTGATGTGATTTTTAAATGATGTACACACCAGCATAACTGCTGCTTTCATGTCAAGCATGCAACACATGAACCTGATGTGATTTTTAGAAGATGTTTGCACCAACCTACTTGCTCCACATATTTTAAGCTTGCAGCATACAAACCTGATTTGCTTTTTAGACCTGGTTCGCTTAAGTACACTTTGTATATGCAAACTGCATGCAAACATTGCACAATTAAACATATGGCATGCATTCTGCATGTACACAGCACACTTATATTTCTGTAAGGGCAGTTTCACCTTTTTTAATGCTGTTTAACTCTAGCCTGGGAAGGTAGTTAGAAACCTGGATGTAGTCCTAGATGAAAGGTTGATCATGGAATCCTAGGTGGCATTTGCAGCCAAGAACTGCATATTATAATCTTTATCAATGAGATTTCCTGGTTTCCTGTAAAAATAGTACAGTTGGTATTGGCAGGACTGAAATCTAGTGCTGAATTGGAAAATGCTGCTTCCTCTGGAATTCAATGTAAGATAGAATAGGACCTTTTGTAATGTAAAAACAATCATGGGAAATACAGAATTTTGCCATTTGATGCAGAAGTATCAAAAATGACAAAATTCAGCCGCTTCCACAGTTTTTCTGCTGAATCTGAGTCCCTGATTTAAAAACAAAAAGTAGTTCACATTAAAACCCCAGATGATTACCTATAAAAAAAGAATGGTTTATTTGCTGGAATTGCACAGAATTAACAGTGTAGGAAGATTGTTTCGCTGATGACTGGTCTGGGAAGAGCATGGTCTGAGACCAATTTCCAAGCAACCTGGTCTGAGAGCAGCCTGGTCGCAGATCAGCCTGGTCTGAGACCAGTCTCAGAGCTGCCTGGTCTTAGACCAGTTTCTCCTTCCAGCTGAACTGGTCTGGGATCAGTTATTGTTACATATGTGTCCAATCACAGGCTTTCGAGGCAGCAGCCAGCATAGTGTAGTAGTTAGTGTAGTAGGGTGTGATCCTGAAAGTTTGAGTTTGAATCTCGCTTTCTCCTTAAATTCTTTTGACCTCACATTTCTCTGGTGTGGTGACCCATGGCAGCATGAAGCTGGTAATAGTAAATCTACACTAAACATAACAGATACAGGAAAAAAACTAAGTGCAACAAAGAAAGCTCCTGTACAGCAGTGAAACTGGCCACAGACCAGGCGGCTTGGAAACTGGTCCCAGACCAGACTGGTCTCAGACCAGGTTGCACAGAAACTGGTCTCTGACCAGTCATCAGGGAAACAAACTTAATGCAGTAGAATTAACCATACAATTCTACCAAGCTTAGCAGATGTGGAAATGCTATCCTGATGGAATTCCATTGGTAGAATTCCGCATTCCACTCAACGCTACTGGAATCTCATGGACTCCAAAAAACCTTAACTGCCTGGACAGTACATTAGTTATTATTAAACATATGGACATAGAAACATATGAAAAGAACCAGAAGAAGAAGGCTTATAGGTCTATCACGTCTGTTTTGTAATTGATGCAAGGTCCTTGACATATGCCAATGACCCTGTCTCCCCCCCAACACTTCATCACCCATCCCTCCCTCCCTTCTACCCTTCCCCTAGTCTCATGGGTTTCTTATGTGTTTTTCCAAGGTCCCAGGCCCTCTTAAAGGCTCTCACCATCTTTACTGAGACCACTTTGTCTGGCAGTGCATTCTATGTGGCCACAACCCTCTCCATAAAAAATGCTTCCTAACATCCCTCCTAACCTCCCCATCAACTTTAAGCCATGCCCCCTTGTGGTTCTGTTCTCACTCATTTTAAAGAGACCTTCTCTTTCCATGCTGTTAATCCCACATAAGTATTTGAAGGTCTCTATCATGTCACCCCTCTTTCTCCTCTCTTCTAGGGAGTACATCCTTAGGGCTCCCGGCCTCTCTTCATAGGACCTATGCTGTTGACCCTAAATCATCTCAGTTGCTCTCCTTTGGACCCTCTCCAGCATGCTTATGTCTTTCTTAAAGTGTGGATGTAAATACCTCACCCTATATTTCAAATGTGGTGTTACCAATGACCTGTACAATGGCATAATGACCTTGCTCCTCCTACTGCTGAATCCCCTGCCTATACACCCCGGTATCCTGTTAGCTTTTGCCGCTGCTTTTTTGCATGGTGCAGATTTTTTTGGGTCTCTAGTAATCACATCCCCTGATCCTTTTCTTCCTCAGGAGCAGATACCAGAACCCCAACCCCCAGGTAATATGCTGTCCAAGGATTGCTGTACTGAGGTCACTCCCACAGGTCCTGTATCCCTTCCTTTGTCATCACTCTCCCATAGAGTTTGGTGTCATCTACAGACAGGCACATCTTGCCTTTAATGCCTTCCCCAATATCACTTATGAAGATGTTGAACAACACTGGCCCCAGAACTGATCCCTGCAGGACCCCACTAGTGACCTCCTTGATGCCAGCTAACTTTCCCCCCACTACTACTCTCTGGGTTCTTCCCCCCAGCCAGTTGTCTACCCACCTTACCAGTTTCTCCCCTACCCCTAGATCCATCTGTTTCCTGATCAGACATCTGTGTGGTCCTGAATTGAAGGCCTTGCTGAAGGACAGGTATATGACGTCCATTGCCTGGATGCTGTCCACTGCCCCTGTGACCTAATCAAAGAATTTGATCAGATTTGTTTGACATGATCTGCCTGCCATGAATCCATGCTGTCTCTCATCCAGTAGACTATTCCCTTCAATGTATCTCACCAGCCTTTCCTTAAGAATGGTCTCCATAAGTTTACATACTATCGAGGTCAGACTGACTGGCCTGTAGTTCCCTGATTCATCCCAGCATCCACTCTTGTATAGGGGTACCACATGTGCCATTCTTCAATCCAGTGGCACTACACCCAACTCCTTGGATCTATTGAAGAGGGTAGCCAGTGGTCCCCCCAGCTTCTCTGTTAGCTCTTTCAGCACCCTGGGGTGTATGCCATCTGGCCCATGGATTTGTCTGCCTTCAGTGCCAGCAGTCCCTCCCACACTCTTTCAATCTCTATTACCTCTTCAGCACCCACATCCCCTCCCTCCTTCTCCCTCTGTGTTTCACTGGCCCATCCTTTTCCCTTGTAAAGACAGAGCAGAAGTGTTCATTTAATACTTCTGCTTTGCTTCCTTCTTTGTCTACCCATCCATCTGCCTTCCTTAACCTAACTTTTCTGTCTTTTTTGTCCCTCTTTTAATTTATGTAGAGAAAGAAGGCCTTTTCCCCACTTATTATCCCTTTTTTGGAGATTTTTCTGTGCCTTAGCATGCTGCACCTCCCTTCTTGCCACTATAGCCAATCTTAGGTATTTCTGCTCACCTTCTTCCCTTATGGTTCTCCTGAATCTTCTGTAGACTGCTCTCTTTTCCCTTACTGCTCTGGCTCTCTCATCCTTAGACCAGATGGATGATCTGGCCCCCAATTTCTTCCCTCTACACTTGATGCAATCTGATGTGGCTGTTAGAATCACCTCCCTGATGATGGACCATGTGTGGTTCACCTCCATATCCTCTCCAATGCCCACTAGGTGTTCCCTCAGCAAATCTCCCATCTTAAAAATTCGATCTCCTCAAAACCAGCATTTTGGTCTTGGTGGGGTTAATATCCCTGCCCATGTCCATACTGAATCATACTGTATTGTGGTCATTACCACCCAGTGGTTCCCTGACCTCTACCTCCTGCATGTATTCACCATTTGTGAGCACTAGGTCAAGCACTGCCCCCGCCCTGGTGGGAACAGTATAGGGATGGGAGAACCTCAAAAGATTCTGAGGTTCTAAAAGGTTCTGATAAGTCAAAAAAAGGTTTGGATGCTTATCCAAACCTTATCAGAACCTTTAATAACCTTTTGTTTTATGGTAGCTGTATGTGAAAAAAATTATTTTAAACAACTTTTAATCAACACATCTATAGAAAAAAGAAATTAAACCACTGTTCAGTAGTACTAAAATGCAGGAGTAGTGAAATGAGATGAGAAGTGAATAATGTGACTGTGGATGTGGCTACTGGAGGATGACGACGATATGGTCCAAAGGCAGGCAAGTCCCAGATCTCTATTTTTTTAAACCAGTCTCTTGAGTCTGACATTTTGTAGAGGGGGACAATGTGTTTGTAGTGTATGTCATTAATTTTGTTCAGCAACAGCTCTCTGTATGGAACACAGCAGGTAGGGCATCCTGCAGAACATGCACACTAACATACGAACATACGAAATTTGCCAGGAGATAAAGGCCTAGAGGTCTATCAAGTCTGCTCAAATGTGCAGCTAGCACCCCTTATTCTGTAGCTGCCCTTCCCTTCCACCCTTCCCCTTCATTAACCCTCCCCCTTGTCCTGTCCCATCCCCTTTTGAAGCAGTCCACTGTTCTACTGGATACCACTTCTGCAGGTAAATCATTCCACCTAGCCACCACCCTCTCTATAAAAAAGTGTCTCCTCATCTCCCTCCTGAACCTTCCTCCCTCCAGTCTCATATCATGGCCCCTGGTGGCCCTCCCTTCCCTTACTTTGAACAGCCCCTCTGTACCCATCTTGTTTATTCCTTTCTATGTATTTAAAGGTTTCAATCATGTCACCCTGTCCTCCTCTCCTCCAGTGAGTACATGTTCAACTCCTTCAACCTCCTCTCGTGTGATAAGTCCCCCAGCCCCTTAATCATCTTTGTCTCCCTCGCTGCACCACCTCCAGTAACTTAATGTCCCTCTTCAGATACGGGTGCCAGTACTGCATGCAGTACTCCAGGTGTGGTCTAACTAATGACCTATACAGTGGCAGAATCACCTCCTCCCTCCTTGAGGATATACCCCTTGCGATACAACCCAGCATTTTGCTGGCCTTTGCAGCTGCCTTTCTACATTGTGCTGAGTTGTTCATTGACCCTGTAATGAGCACACCCAGATTCTTCTCCTCCTCCTCTGTCTGGGCTAGCTGCACTCCCCCCAGCTGGTAACTCCTTCTTGGGTTCTTCATCCCAAAATGCAGCACCTTGACTTTTTGGCATTAAACCCTAGTTGCCAGGTGTCTGAACAGGTTTCAAGCTTTGCCAGATCATCCTGCAACCCCTGCCATCCCCCTAGGTCATCCACCACCGCACCTACCTTGGTATCATCAGCAAACAGACTGATCTTGCTCTTGATGTCCTATGATATGTCTGCAATGAATATCCCAAACAACACTGGTCCCAACACCGAGCCCTGTGGAACACCGCTCGTCACTGCCCTTGGGTGTGAGGCTCCCCACCCACCACCACCCTCTGTTGCCTTCCTGAAGCCAGTTCTCTACCCATCTCACCAGCTTGCACCGCCCCTGTGCCTACTAACTTCCTTCCCAGCCTTCCATGCAGCACCGAGTCGAATGCCTTACTGAAGTCCAGATACAGGACATCCACTGCATGGCCCTGTCCCAGTTGCCTAGTTCCCAGTCATAGAACTCCACCAGGTTGGTTTGGCAGGATCTGCCACGTGTGGCGCCATGCTGTCTGCTGTCCTGTAGTTCTTTGGCCTCTAGGAGGCCACCAGCCTCTCCTTCAGGATAGTCTCCATTAGCTTACCCACGATGGATGTGAGGCTCACTGGTCTGTAGTTTCCTGGTTCATCCTTGGGGCCACTCTTGTGGAGGGGCACCACATAACCATCCTCCAGTCTGAGGTACACACCCGAATGTAGTGAAGCATTAAATAGGTCTGCAAAGGTCCTGCAAGGACCTCTGCCAACTCCTTCAGTACCCTGGGGTGGATGCCATCTGGGCCTGGCATCTTGTCCACCCTCAGCATCTTCAAACCCTCTTGAACTCTGCCCTCCATGATTTCCCCATCTTTCACCACTTCCCCCACCTGTTTCTGCCATTTCTCCCACCTTGGGTGTCACCCCCCTCTTCTCTTTAGTAAATACTGAGCAGAAGTACTCATTTAGTGCTTCTGCCTTATCGCACCCTGCTTCCACCCAACTCCCTCCTTCCTAATCCTTACTATGTGGTCCTTACAGCCAGGGCCAGATTAAGGTTCGATGGGGCCCTAGGCCTAAGGGAAATCGGGGTCTCTGGGGCCATTCCATTTCTGATGATCCACGCCCCTTTTTGTAAGCCCGCCCATTGCTAAGCCCCGCTCCTTCCATTTTTTTGTTCATAAATAAAATTATTTGGTAACTGGATAGGCCACTAGGCACAGGTGCCTGTATAGTAGTCCAAGGAAAAAATATCTGTAATTATCCATTATCAGGCTTGCATGTAATTAAAAAAAACATTGCAAATAAATAAGCTAAATATCCACAGCAATTCAAACTATTAATGTTTCCCTAAACACAGAATGACTTGCAGCTCACACTGAAACAACCTTTTCAACCTGCTATTCCGCATGGTATATCAGTTCAATCTACCAGAAGACCGAGAGGTCAAGGAAGACAGTTAAAAGCTGTATTTACCCTGGTTAGTAGGATTGCAGAAATATTTTAACTATCCTCATAGCAATAATCAGTATTGCAAACACTAATAAAATATACATAAAAGTTCAGAAGTTATCCTTTAGATTCATCAATTAAAGTTTTTCACCACTCACCATGCATAGATTAAGGTTATTGACATCAATCTTCTTAGACATCTTCTGTCTTCATCTGTAGGAGCTGGCTGCCTGGCATGGTTGTAGCACCAACATTGTTTTATTCATTTCTTGCAGTGCTTCACTGGCGGGCTTGAGTTGTGGCATTTTCACTGTACTCTGGCTCAGGGTACTGGCATCAGTCTTGTCAGACAGCTTCTGTCGTCTCCATCTCACGGTGATGGAGCACTTTGTAACACCAATGCTATTTTCTTCATTTCTTGCAGTGCTTCACTCACTTCACTGGCACAGGGTACTGGCATCAGTCTTCTCAGACAGCTTCTGTCGTGTCCATCTCCAGGAGCTGGGGCACTGTAGCCCAGCACCGCTATTTTGTATGCTTCACTGGGGTCACAGGCTTGAGTTGTGGCATTTTTCACTGTACTCTGGCTCAGGGTACTGGCATCAGTCTTGTCAGACAGCTTCTGTCATCTCCATCTCACGGTACTGGAGCACTTTGTAGCATCAATGCTATTCTCTTCATTTCTTGCAGTGCTTCACTAGGGTCACAGGCTTGAGTTGTGGCATTTTATACGGTACTCTGGCACAGGGTACTGGTATCAGTTTTCTCAGACAGCTTCTGTCATCTCCATCTCCAGGAGCTGTAGGTCTTTGTAGCACCAGCGCTATTTTGTGTGCTTCACTGGGGTCACAGGCTTGAGTTTTGGCATTTTTCACGGTACTCTGGCTCAGGGTACTGGCATCAGTCTTCTCAGACAGCTTCTGTCATCTCCATCTCCAGGAGCTGGAGCACTTTGTAGCACCAGCGCTATTTTGTGCACTTCACTGGGGTCACAG
Organism: Neoceratodus forsteri; assembly: GCA_016271365.2. Lineage (NCBI taxonomy): Eukaryota > Metazoa > Chordata > Ceratodontiformes > Ceratodontidae > Neoceratodus > Neoceratodus forsteri. The sequence goes on along the minus strand of CM028129.1, from coordinate 731,618,122 downwards.
GCTTGAGTTTTGGCATTTTATATGGTACTCTGGCAGAGGGTACTGGCACCAGTTTTCTCAGACAGCTTCTGTCATCTCCATGTCCAGGAGGTGGAGCACTTTGTAGCACCAACGCTATTTTGTGTGCTTCACTGGGGTCAAAGCTTGAGTTGTGGCATTTTTCACAGTACTCTGGCTCAGGGTACTGGCATCAGTCTTCTCAGACAGCTTCTGTCATCTCCATCTCCAGGAGCTGGAGCACTTTGTAGCACCAGCGCTATTTTGTGCACTTCACTGGGGTCACAGGCTTGAGTTTTGGCATTTTTCATGGTACTCTGGCACAGGGTACTGGCATCAGTTTTCTCAGACAGCTTCTGTCATCTCCATGTCCAGGAGGTGGAGCACTTTGTAACACCAGCTATTTTCTTCATTTCTTGCAGTGCTTCACTGGGGTCACAGGCTTGAGTTGTGGCATTTTTCATGGTACTCTGGCAGAGTACTGGCATCAGTCTTCTCAGACAGCTTCTGTCATCTCCATCTCCAGGAGCTGGAGCACTTTGTAGCACCAGCGCTATTTTGTGTGGTTCACTGGGGTCACAGGCTTGAGTTGTGGCATTTTTCACTGTACTCTGGCTCAGGGTACTGGCATCAGTCTTGTCAGACAGCTTCTATCGTCTCCATCTCACGGTGCTGGAGCACTTTGTAGTACCAATGCTATTCTCTTCATTTCTTGCAGTGCTTCACTGGGGTCACAGACTTGAGTTGTGGCATTTTTCACGGTACTCTGGCTCAGGGTACTGGCATCAGTCTTCTCAGACAGCTTCTGTCATCTCCATCTCCAGGAGCTGTAGCTCTTTGTAGCACCAGCGCTATTTTGTGTGCTTCACTGGGGTCACAGGCTTGAGTTGTGGCATTTTTCACGATATTCTGGCTCCGGGTATTGGCAGTCTTCTCAGATAGCTTATGTCGTCTCCTTTAGAATTATGATGTTTGATAGTGCTTTAGTCAGCCTAGATTTGTTTCTTCCTCGATTTAAGTTGGGCAAAGTCACTGATGAGATCATCAAAGTTTATGGTCTTAACCAGTTCACTTTCAATAGATAAAATAGTCAGGGCATTGAGTCTTTCCTGGTCCATCGTGCTCCTTAATTTATTCTTGACTCTACTCAAGGTTGAAAATGACCATTCTCCACTGCAGTTTGCAGCTGGTGTACACTGAAATATATCTGAAGGCAGCTTCCACATTTGGGAATGTTGACTCCAGTCCTCGAGCCTTCAAAGTTTACACAGGTTAAGAACATCTTTGTCTTCTTCACAAGAAACAAATGATGTAGATTAGCAAATTCATCAGTGAACGACTCCTCCAAATCCTGAGGTATGCAGCAACTAGACTTTCTGCTGCTTCCATATCTCATTTACATTCAGATGAGAAAAGTCTGTTAACACTCCAAATTTTTTCTGTAATATATCATAAGCATCTTTTCTTTTCTGCAGGGCAGCACTTAATGTGTCGATTATAACAAGAAATGTCTCAGCACGAAATTTTTCCCTACCTGTTAATGTTGTTTCATTTCTTGGTTACGTCAAACATGTATTTGCGACGCCTTTGCCTACTGATGTCTGCTTGGTATGATGTTTCCGGGTCAACCAACATTTTTGCTTTCCTTTCATACTCATCAAAATTGTTGTGTATCTCTTGGAGAAATCCTGTTAGAGATGAATATAAATCTACCACCATCTTCAAAGAAATGCCTACTTTCTGTAAATTCTTACTTGTGGCATGCAGGCGTTGTAATACTGAATTCCAAATGGCTGTCATTAGTGCAGTTTCCAACAATTCCATCTTCTCTGCCAGACTTTCAGCTTCCATCCTTGTGCTTGGTCCTTCTGAAGGATCGTCAGCCATGTTCTGTAATGCAGTCTTCATGTGTTGATAGCCAACGAACAGGGCACTGCATGCATCTGCTCGAGCAGACCATTGAGTAACTGAAAATGACTTTGGTACTTTCACCTCACTAGGCAACTGTTGCCTCATGATATGCCAACGATGTGTGGAGGCTGAAAAGAATGTGTACAGTGCCTGAAGAAATCCAAAAAAAGATACAGCCTCTAAACAGCATTCAGCAGCACAGGACCCAACCAAGTTTAAGGAATGCGCAGAGCAAGGGATAAAGTCCGCCAAAGGATTGTGTTCTTTTATTCTGGCTTGTAGGCCGCTATATTTTCCTGCCATATTACTGCATTATCATATGTCTGAGCCCTGCAATCCTTTATTTCAATGCCCAATTCCTGAACCACAGATATCACTGTGTTTGCAAGATTTTCTGACGTATGACTATGGATTGGAATGAACTTAAGAAAGCGTTCAACTGGATTTCCATCGGCTTTGACATATCTAACAATGAAAGTCAGCTGATCCACATGAGAAATATCGATGTCGAAATCAACACTGATAGAATAGTATTTTGCCATCTTTAGTTCTTCCACAATAGTGTGCATCACGTTTTACCCATCAGGTCAATGAATTCATTGCAGATGGTTGAGGACAAATATGATGGTCGTCCTCTTCCAGCATTGCCGAATTTTGTTATGTGGTCAGCTAGAAAAGGGTCGAATTGGCTAATAAGCTCTAAATTACCCAAATAGTTTCCATTACCTGGAGACCCCAGTAGTTCATTGTCACCTCGAAAAGCCAATCCATGTTCTGACAAGAAACGAACAACAGCAACGACACGTTTCAGTACATTTTTCCAGTACTGATACTCATTCTGATATTGTTTTACAATTTCAGCATCAATTCGTCCTGTGGTCCTTTTCCTTTTATGCAGCGTGATTAACGCCACCCTGTGATCATGACTGTGTTCATGTTCATTTACAGAGTTTGCATTTTTCCAGTCACTGAAACCAGATTGTGAGAATGCAGTATTCCTCACTGAAAAGAGCTTACAGACATAACAGAAGACATTCCCAGTTGAAGGAGAATAAATCAGCCAATCCGTGTCCAACATTCACCATTTAACATGATTCTAGAAAAGATCCTTGGATAAATCACGCTTCTTATCTGGGTACAAATGCATGGACTTGGAGAAGTCACATATGTTCTGGTCAACGTCACGATCTATGAAATAATTCCTAAGTTCTTCACATACAGATGTCCACTGCGCTGGGTCGTTGCTGTATAGCTGTGTTTTTTGAGAGCTTTCAACTTGAATCTGATGGCAAATATCAGTAACCTGTTTCTTAGTAACTTCTGTATTTGTAGGAACCACTGGATTGCTGTCAAATGAAGTCAGATTGCACATGGTGCTGACAACGTGACCCTTTGTGACCCCATGGCATGTAGTAACCGCTGGGTAGCTTTCCAAAGGACTCTCATGGTAAATATTGGTTTTGACTTCTTCATCTGTGATGTGTTGGACTTGGCATGTAGAAACAACATTGCTTGTTTTTTCCTCAGAGGGCCCTGCATCCATCATTTCCATTGCAATATTTGACACATTGGTGTCTACATTTCTAATGCCTTCCTCACTGCTACCCTGACATTGCTGACCAACAGCCTCCTTATCTCTAGCACTGCTGCCTGATGCCAAGAAGAAATCTGTTAACTTTGGAACCTTTGCTAGTATTTGTTTCTCTTTTTCTACTTGATCCCTAGCATGTTTACGCTTCTGTGACCTGCTTAGATATTTCCGTGCTGTGCTCGACTCCATCTTTCTACAATATTATCTATAATAAACATTAACAAAGAATCTTGTCACTGAAAATACACCAAGCTTATGATCACTTACCACTAACTCTCTACAAGTTTACCCTACCTACAAGTGCCCCTGCTCCCCGCCCCTCCAAAAAGTGTGGACCACAACAGAGTACTTAAAGAAAAAACAAATTAAGAAGTAGCTTGCTACATCCAGACAGGTAAGATATGAACCCCACAACATCAGATCATCTTGCATACTGTGTGAATACATGAAAATCACTTAACCCTTGAAGTGTCCTCCCAGTGTTCAAAAAGACACCGTCCCCAGGAAACAGGCTTCATGTACATTGTGCCTTATCCAGTTACCAAAGAATGGAAAACATCTAGCCCATTATACAGCTTACCGGCATTTCCTCAGTTCGTGGTCGGCTTTGAAGAGTACAGACATGTTCCCGGTCCAGCGATGATCGTCGCGCCGAGCTCCGGAGGTAAGTATGGGGTGAGGGGGTGTAGGGAAGCAGGAGTGCACAGTGGGAGGGTGCGGGTTGGGAGACAACGATGGAACATTTTCTTTTACAGGTTTTTTACTCATCTGCCGGGACATTTGCCATGCTGGGGTGGGCTCCCAGCATGGCACCAAACAGGTGGCAGCTGCCAGCACACAGCAGTGGTTTTCTTTGAAGAGAAGAACACTGCTGTCATACTAACACCACATTGATTGGTGCAGGACTGTACGCCTGCTCAGCGAGCAGGGGATTACTAGGACAGGCACACCTCAAAGTGTCCCATTCTCCCAAGGCGTTCCTGCGCATGCGTGGCGAACATAAAAACATTATTCCAAAGAAAAAGTGTTAATCCGAACATACCTATGAGCATATGAAGAAGCCTGCAGAAAAAAGCCATTTGGTCTATCAAGTCTGCTCTGGTATTGCAGTTCCCACAGCTGATTTAAGTTAATGTTCCTGCCCCTCCCTCCTCCTCCTCCATCCTCCCTGCCATGATCTTACCTTCCCCATACCTATCCATCCTGTCTTAAAAGCTGCCCAATGTCTTGAATGAGGCGACTCTTCCTGCAGTTGCATTCAGTTTCCACCACCGTCTCTCTGAAGAGTGCTTCCTGACATCCCTCCTAACCTCCCACCCACCTCCAGTTTAAGACTGTGCCCCTCGTGTTATGGTTGCCACTCAGCTAAAGAGCTTCCATATCAACCTTGTTTATCCCTTTCAAGTACTTGAACATCCCAATCATGTACCTCCTCTCTCTATCTCTCCGGTCTTCCAGGAGTACATGTTCAGTGCCCGCAGACTCATCATATGCCTCACTCTGCTGACCGGCTATCATCTTTGTATCCATCCTCTGGACATTTTCTAGCAGTTAATGTCCCTTTTGAAGAGTGGGCCCAGTATTGAACTCCATACTCTAGATGCATCCTTATCAGTGAACTGTACAAGGTAGGTCACTAGTCATCACCCCAGGTCTTTCTCCTCTGATGCAGATACTCTGACTCCACCCATGTAGTACTCTGTCACCAGGATTCTAAGCTCCAATATGCATAACTTGTCATTTCTTGGCATTGAAGCCATGCTGCCTGATCCTAGCCCACCTCCCTAGCTTTTCCAGATCTTCCTGTAGGTTCTGTATCCCTTCAGCGTGTCCACTGTCCCACAAGCTTCGTGTCATCTGCTAATAGGCACTTTTCCCCTAATGCCATCTTCAATGTGATTAATGAAGACATTGAACAACACCAGCCCCAGCACTGAGCTCCGTGGGGCCCCACTGAGTTACCTCTCTGGTGCCAAATAACTCACCCCCACCTCCAGTACAGTTAGTAACTTTGCTCAGAGTCATCAGGACCACCAGTCCAAGCCAATGCGCCACCTGCTACATCTATCAGCCAAATCACCAAATCCCTCCCTAGCATGCCTACTGGTGGCTCAACACAACCAGAACCACTTCACCCCACCATCTTTTAATACGATTACATTGGCATGCCACCTCACCTTCACCCACAGTGACATGCATGCCTGTCTCCACCCAGAACCACCCTCTGGTATCCATGCAACCATCTGGCTTCTTCTCCACCCTGTGGCACTCCTTTTCTCCCCACCCTCTAGCACTACTGTCCCTCCCCAGCCCCAACTCACCCTGTAGCACCCAATACCAACTCTTCCACCACCTGCTGCCCATGCATGTATCCTTCCTCAACCATCTGTCAGCTATAACCCTCCCACCCTTCTACCCATGCCATCCTCCTCTGCCACCACTAGCATCCATGAAATCCTCCTCACTCACTGCCTGGTAAACATGCTCCCCTTCTTCCCCACCTTCTGGCACCCATGCTCCCCATCTCCCCCCCAGCCTCTCGCCAACATGCTGCCCTCCATTACCACCACACTCTGGCTCCAATACCCCCTGCACCACCCTCTGGAACCCATACCCCTCCCTAGCCTTTGGCACCCATACCACTCTCCTTCCCCACCCTCTGCCACCCATGCTTCCTGCCCCCACTACCTTCTAGCACTCATGCTCCCCTCATCCCCTGCCATTTTCTGACACCCATGGCATCCTACTCCTCCCACCACCCTCTGGCACAGCCAGCCTCACTACCCACCCTCAGGCACCCAGCCACCTTCCTCTCCCTACCCTCTGACACTATTGCCCCTCCCAGTCCCCCCACATTATCTGGCCCCATGCCTGCTCCCTCTTCACCTAAACTCTGACACACATGCCACCCTCTGGAACCACTCGCCTCCCAACCCTCCGACACCTATGCCCCTCCTTCCCCACCCACTTTAGCTATTATAATGCAACGATGGCTTGCTATGCTTTGCAAAAGAGAACCTTTACCTTTGCACCTTCACTAAATGTAGTATGAATTACCTTTTATCCTATGAACTGCTTAGTAACCTTTACACATGATTTCTTGTACTATGGTGTAAAAGCAAAAGTAAGAAATAGTACTACTAGCAGTTTTACATGGCCTGCCATTTATCTCTTTTCAATTATATATCGCAAGCATGCAAATTAAATGTGCCAGAAATCCACACTGAAGACGAAGAAGAATCTGCATTTATCTAGCGCTTTTCATACACAGTGTATCCCAAAGTGTTTTACAAGCAATGCTAGACTGGTAGTGAAGTGACTGAATGTGTAGTGGCAGCCATATCACACATCAACACCCACACACAGCTTGGACAATTGCATGAACTGGTTTATGGGAAGGGGAATGTTGGCCAGGACACCAGGATTGTCCCCTACTCTACTCTTTGTGAACAGTGCCCTGGGTTCTTTTATTTCCACCTGGACACCCACCAGGACAACACCAACACGCAAGTGGAAAGGACCTCAGTTTAACATCTCATCAAGGATGACACACCAGCAACACAGTACCTCCTCCTTCACCGTCACTGTACCCACCTTACACACTCTGTACCGTCCATCCCACTTGCTCTACTTACTCTACCCTGGGGCCCTGCACTTCATGACTTCACTCACTGACTGTACCTGTCCTCGTGCTGTGCAGGCTGCAGCTTCATTAATTTTATGCTTACTCACCATTGTGCTTCTCTGTCTCCAAGTTTGCTGTACCAGTACCCCTGCCCCAGCACCCATCATCTGCCTGTACCACCTCCTTCACTGTACCCATCTTCACTCCTGTACTCCTTTCTTAACTGAAATGAGGGACAAAGACACTCAAAATGAGGGACACTGGCCCACATAATGAGGAACACACACACACACATATCCATCCTCAAACATGGAGATGGAAGCTCAGAACTCTGTGAAAGCCATTGTGTTAGCATCTTAGAATATTATGAGCTTCACCTTCTGCTTTCATACATTCTCTGGGTGGGCACACCTTTTCCATATGGAATGGATGATCACGAACAGTGTGAGGGTGAAAATTCAGTGTTGGAATTACTGGGAATTGTCAACCAGAGGCTCACCCCCACAGCTCTTAAGTGAGCCCCAGTAGCTCACGCATCACTGTCATTGACTTACAATGGAAAGGGGCTCATAGTTTAAAGATAGCACCCCTATGGGGCTCCCTTGCTCCCAAAGCTCATAAACTGTGATTCCAGACCATCACTGAGTAAGATCAAGGACCTCCCAGTCCCTCATAATCACAGACAGCGGCTGAGATGTACGAGACGAGAGTCTCCCCCTGCTCAATCTCTGGTCTGGCAGCCTGGCAATAAAGTTCGCTGCCTACTAGTACAGTACAATTCATACCTCTTAAGTGTCCCTCATTATGAGGGATATCCCTCATTTTGCCCCTTTGTTCTGTCTCTCATGGTAAAGGTGCTGTCCACACAAAGGTGCTGCTGTAAATTCAGACTTTAAAGCAGAAACTCTTAATATTTTAAAATACTTAATCAAAATAAAATTCATCTGAGCTTGTATCTCTATGTTTAAGGATGTGTCCCTCTCATTCTGAGGTTCCGTCTGTGTCCCTCATTGTCCCTCATTTTGGGTGTCAAAACACAGTGCTCCCAGATCAGCCAAAGCATTTTCCTGTAGCAGACCCTAATTTTTCCTGTATTTTCCCTGTAAAACTGGGGTGACTTTCCTGTAGATTTTCCTGTATTCTCAAGCCAATTTATTTTTGCAATTGGCATCATTATAGTTGTCAATAAAATCACTACAACACATGTTCTGGCTGTTTTAAGTGCTGTTATTTACTTTAAGAATTAAAACTGACCTACTCTGTCCCAATGGCCATCGACAGGAGGACACACACCTGAATTATTTCCCATCCTGACTCTGGTGACTGAAGTTTTTTTTTTTTTTTAAATCTATTAAATTAAAAATCAGACATGATCTCCCTGAGTGCACTCTGTCCCAGGCAGCCAAAGGTGAATACAGCTTGGGAGAACCAAAGAAAATATGCAGAGTGTTCTAGTGCACCAATAATATTTTCTTAGCTACACCACTGACTTGCAGCAGAGACAACCCACCACAAACAAGTATTTCATACTTTGGCACGGTGGTTGGTCATTGTTTTAAGTGCCAGATCAGCCAAAATTAAAACAAAACACATAGTGCTGCCACATACTGTATAGCACACAAGAAGCAAATTGCACAAAAATGACACCAGGGCACACTACAAGCACCACCATAAACCACTGAAAAACAAAGTTAAAGTCAGGCTAGGGACAACTTAAGAAATAAGATGTTTCATACCATTTGATTTTATTATCAAGGCCTGATATAGTGTTCAAAGTTGTTTTAAGCTCATGTCCTCTGCCAGGCTAACCATGATTGAATTGTGCATTTTGAAAACAAGTTCCTACATAGCTGAAGAGAGACCTTAGGGTAAAGATATTAAGGAGAGCAATTTGAATTTAGCCTAGATATTAGTCTCACTCCCCCCCCCCCCAATGTCCCTGGAGCTTACTTAGCAGTAAAGCACAGAAAATTCAGGATGAAGATGCAGCCGGTAACCCAAACCAGTTTTTTCATTGCATTTCAATTTACATTGAAGAGCGTAACCCCCAGAGACAGATTATTATTTTTATTACCTTTTTTGCAGATTCTCCGGTGAGAAGGCAGCTCAGGGATCGGGCTCCGTTCCAAGATGCTGGCATCTGGGCTCTAAAGGCTGACTCAAAAGAAACAGAACCACCAGTCTCGGGGGGGGATGCTTGCCTGGCTTCACTTTTATTTTAAAGATTTGACTAGGTCTCCAGTGAAAAAACAGGCAGCTCAGGGATAAGAACGAGACGTCTCCTTTTGGTCTGCAGTACTAGTTAGATGACAAAACGGAGTAGGGACCAGCGGGACGGTGGCAGGTCAGGTCTCCTCACTTGACTGGACTCTCTCGATCAGATTCAGCTGGTGAGGTTGCGGTCTCGGGATGAGATCAGAATGCTGAAAACACGTGGTGGCAGGCAACGGCGAGATCAACTGTGGATAATCTCTCTCTCTCTCTCTGGCAGCAAAATCAGGCAAAAAGTAAGGAATGGTGCTTGGATAGCCAGTTTAAATATTCCCGGGCCAGCCACTGTATCAAAGAATTTGTGCATAGCCAATCAGAGACCACAGTCACTGCATGATCTGGGTCTCTGAACCAAGCAAGAGGCAGGCTTGTGTAACTCTCGTCTGGGACACTCGGCAGCCATGTTTCCCCATGACAGCACCAATTTCTCCTGTAGATTGTTCAAAAGTAAGAAATCCTTCCCATACCCCTTTTTTAACCCCCAAACCCCGTAAAATACAGGAATCCCCATAGATCTGGGAGCACTGCAAAACATGTCCATGTCCCTCATTTCAGTGATGACAAAAGCTTGAGAGGTATGCAGTACATACATCTTCCTCCTCATCCTGACACTTTTCTTGGTGCCCCCCCATTCTGAACTAAGAAAAGGGGGGGATTTCTAGTGAAGGCTTCTACCCAGACTATCTGCTAAAAAAGCACAAGCACTGCTGACACTAAAAGCTCTGGCCACAGCAACAATACAAATACAATAATAGCCTGTGTGTGACTGTTGCACTTGCTCCTGCTCTACTTTTTACTCTTCATCTGTAAAGGAGAGGACAGGTCCAACTCAAACAACTTTGATTTAATTTTCTTCTCTGACTCTCTGCCTTACCTGCTGCTGGTTGAAGGAAGTCAGGTTCTGTTCTTCTTTACTTCTTTTCCGTCCTGAGTCAGACTTCCTAGATGCACTCTGCTGGCAGTGGCAAGACACTGGGTGTCTGTGGGCAGTCAGTGGCACTGGGCAGGCAGGCAGACCTGGGCTGGGCAGGCGGCGACACCGCAAGTGCAACACGCGAGTGCGAGGTGGTGGGTACCTACTGCAGGCAGTGGCACTCAGAAGGGTTGCAGCAGGGGCAGGGCAGGTGAGGTGGCAGGCCACACGGGAGGCCAGGGGGCGTCACGGGTGTGGTGGGTCAGAAAGACTTTTGCCGGTGGGCGGCAGGCCGGCAGCGAGCCGTGGCAGGCTGAGGTAAGGGGCACTGATCGATTTCAACAGGACTCAGTCTCAGAGAGCCTTGGCGGAAGCAAGTCGGGTTGTCGGCTCGAGTTGGGAGTGCTAGCTGAGTGGCGGGCGGAGCTGGAAGAAAGAACGCACAACGAGCAACGACGGAAGAAATATTTGCGTGCATCCACCATGAGGAGGATGGAGAGGCAAACTACGGGACTGTTCTGGAGTGGCGGGAAGGCAATGGCTATTATTAGCCACACAAAACTGTGATCGCTAATCGGAATCCTCGCAGAGCACCATGTGACTCAATGCAGCAGCAAGCCGGCAACGCAATTTACGCAAACAGATCACACCACTGATTGGTCGTATTGTCTTCTAGACTGTGAGTGAGCGCGGGAGGTCTTGGTTGGGGGCTAGATAGCTCGCCTCGGTCTCCGTCTTGGTGTGTGCCCATAATTTAATTTGCCATACCAGTGCCGCCCCACCCCAAAAAAAAGCATTTACTGCCATAAGTTATCATCGGACTACTAGTCCGTGGAGAAAAAAAAAAAAAAGCAAAAGTGAATCAAGGGGAATAAATGAAGCCAAGGGCCCCCCCTAGCAGATGAAGCCCTAGGCCCGGGCCTATTGTGCCTGTGCCTTAATCCGGCCCTGCTTACAGCTCCTTTTCCCCTGATGTACTTAAAGAAGTCCTTCTCCCCCTTCTTAATGCCTTATGCCAGCCTGAGTTCCGTAGATGCTTTGGCTCCCCTTACTGCCCTTGTCACCTCCTTGGATTCTGTCAAGTACTCCTCCCTGTCCTCCCCCCTCCCTGTTTTCTTGTACTTCCTAAAGGCAACTCTTTTCTTCCTTACCTTTTCCATGACCTCCTTGCTCAACCAGCTCGGTTTCTTAGCCCTAGCCTTCTTGTTCTAGGCTTTGCAGCAGGTTTTGGTTGCCTCCACCTCTGGTTAGTGTCCATACTAGATTGAATTCTGGCCAGGTACCCTTTTACCACTTCCCTCATCCTTCCAAAGTCGACCCTCCTGAAGTCCGGCACTCTTGTGCCAGATTCCCCTCCTTCCTTGCCCATATCCAATGTGAGCCATACTGAGTGGTGGTCACTCCCTGACAGTGGTTCCTCCATTGTAAGTTCTCTCACAAAGTCCCCACTTGCCAGCACAAGGTCAAGGGTATTCCCTAACCTGGTTGGTTCACTGACTATTTGCAGCAGGAAGTTGTCCTGAAAGGCATCCAGCAGTACCTGCTCCCTTCTGTTCCTGGTTGTTGGGGTACTCCAGTCCACTCCTGGCATGTTGAAGTCCCCCACAATCACCACACTACCCTTTTCGTAGGTCCTCCTGATCTGTCCCACTAGTTCCCTGTCTAACTCCTCCGTCTGAGATGGTGGCCTGTATACCACTCCCATTCTAAGAATCCTATTCTTGGAATCCTGGATTTGCATCCAAAGTGACTCCGTACCCTCCTCCCCTTTCTCCCTTACACACTTCAGTCCTTCCTTCACATATAGTGCCACCCCCCTCCTTTCCCAATCACCCTGTCCCTATGAAATAACCTGTACCCTGGTACAGACAGGTCCCAGTCATTGTATTGAGTGGCCCATGTTTCTGTGATGGCTGCAATGTCCACCTCTCCCTCTGCCATGAGAACCTGTAACTCTGCAGTTTTCCTCCCAAAGCTCCTAGCATTAAGGGTAACAGAAGCATCGTACTGGACTAAGGCTCATGAGTGACTTGACATGATAACTGGATGCCCTGATTCATAATGAAACTGAACATTAAAAAAAAAAAAAAAAAAACAGGATTGCACCAAAAAGAGTTGAAGTGGTGTGATTCATGATGACCGTGAACGTGATTTGTTGTGACGTGATGTGAGCCGTTTTGGCACTGGCAGTGCTTCTCAGAGCACCAGAAATTGGATGGAACTGAGCTTCCACAAATGGTTGCCATTGAAATAGATACTGCTGTACTTCCCTGAACTGTCTGACTGAGAAACACACACACTACAAACAATGATCGCTCTGAGATTATAGCTACTGGATTAAGTACAGCTGACTAGAGAGGACAAAGATTTGAGTCCATCTGCTAGTAGTACATCATGCAGAATGTGAACACTAACAGAAGCATTGTACTGGACCAAGGCTCATGAGTGACATGACTTGATGACTGGGTATCCTGATTCATGATGAAACCGAAGATTAAAAAAGAAAAAAAAAACAGGATTGCACCAAAAAAGTTGAATTGGTATGATTCGTGATGACCTTGAATGTGATTCATCAAGACGTGATATAAGCCGTGTTTGAACTGGCAGTGCTTCTCAGAGCACCAGCAACTGGATGGAACTGAGCTTCCACAAATAGTTTCCATTGAAAAAAATTTGAAATACCTATGGCTGTACTTTTTTGAACTGTCTGACTGAGAAACACACACGTTACAAACAATGTTCGCTCCGAGATTATAGCTACTGGATTAAGTACAACCAGCTTGTGAGGACAAAGATTCGAGTCCATCTACTTGTAGGGCATCATACAGAACGTGTACACTAACAGAAGCATCATAGTGGACCAAGGCTCATGAGTGATGTGACATGACAACTGGTTGTCCTGATTCATAATGAAACTGAAGATTAAAAAAAAAAACAGGGTTGCACAAAAAAAAGTTGTTTCTTCTGTCATCACAGTGTGGAACAGGTACTATAGGTGTATTTTTGTAGGATTTATGTCAGTACAATCAGAGGAAAGCGTTGTTATGCAGCCTTTAGATACTTTCTTAATAATGCCTCTTTTATGAGAACAGAACAAAACATAGTATGTGTTTAAAGAATGGATAGTTTCTTTGTAATGTCCCAAATGGGACAACAAAAACTCAAGAGTTGTAATGATGCATGTTTTGTCTTTATGAAGAAGACAGAATTTAAATGTTTTGTATCTCAGAGCCGAGGATACTATCCCTACTGGAAGGGTTTGCTACTGCTGTAGCATTGTACTAAAACAAGCTCCCAGAAATAGTTGGCAAATGTGAATATCGTGACCGTGATGACTGTGAATGTGAACGTGACCGTGAACGTGATGAATGTGAACGTGATTTGTCGTGAGGATGAGGAATTGTGTAACAGTGAGAGCACTTCCCGGAGCTTCCTACACAGGATGGAACTGAACTTCTTCATGACCGTGATGACTGTGAACGTGAATGTGAATGTAATTTGTCATGAAGATGAGGAATTGAGTAACAGTGGCAGCGCTTCCTGGAGCTTAAAACAATGGATGGAACAGAGTTTCCAGAAATAGTTGTCAAATATGAAATCCGTGACCATGATGACCTTGAACGTGATTTTAGCTATAGTTTTTATTTATTCTATGTAATATGATGGAATGCCCTGCCCAATGAGCCAAAGCTTATACCCCACCGAGTAAGCACAGGGAAGAAGATGACAGATGACTGACTTCTTTGTGGGGGGGGGGTCACACAGATAGTATGCAACATGTGGCACTGGTGCACTGATGACTGGCTGGCAGTCTTGGCAGATTTTACTTCAGACACAGAATTTAATTCACATATCACCTGCATTAAGGGCGATGCTGCAGGCACTACTGCTAGTATAACCACAGAGATTCTGGGGGACCCTGCCTGGCCTAACCCTCGCTGACAGAGCAGTTTTTCCCTTCAAGGAATTTTTTTTTATTTATTATTCCATGTGACATTACGGAATGCCCTGCCCACTGAGACAAGGCTTATACCCCATGGAGCAAGCACAGGGAGGAAGGTAACAGATGACTGACTTCTTGGGGGTCACACAGACAGTAAGCAAGAAGTGGCACAGGTGCAGTGATGACTGGCTGGCAGTCTTGGCAGATTTTATTTCATACCCAGAATTTATTTCATACACCACCTATACTAAGGGCGATACTGCAGGCACTGCTGCTGGTATACCCACAGAGATTCTGGGGGACCCTCCCTGGCTTAACCCTCTCTGACACAGTACTTTTCTCTTTCAAGGATTTTTTTTTATTTTCTTTATTCCACGTGATGTGATGTAATGGAATGCCCTGCCCACTGAACCAAAGCTTATACCCCACTGAGTGAGCACAGGGAGGAAGATGACAGATGACTGACTTCTTGGGAGGGTGGGGTCACGCAGACAGTATGCAAGAAATGGCACTGGTGCACTGATGACTGACAGATTTTATTTCACACACAGAATTTATTTCACACACCACCTAGGCTATGGGCCGATACTGCAGGCACTGCTGCTGCCAACAGAGAATCAGGGATCCTGCCTGATGTAACCTTCTCTGACACAGTACTTTCCCTTCAGGAATTTTATTTTTTTATTTATTCCATGTGATGTGATGGAATACCCTGCCCACTGAGCCAAAGCTTATACAACACCAAGCAAGCACAGGGAGGAAGATAACAGATAACTGGCTTCTTGTGGGGGGTGGGAGTGTCACACAGACAGTATGCAAGAAGTGGTACTGTTGACTGGCTGGCAGATTTTATTTCACACACACAGAATTTATTTCACACACCACCTAGGCTATGGGTTGATGCTGCAGGCACTGCTGCTGCCCATAGAGAATCAGGGACCCTGCCTGTCCTAACCATCTCTGTCACAGTACTTTGCCTTCAATGATTTTATTTTATTTATTCCATGTGCAAGCCCCTCTGTTCTCTGCAGCAATCTGATGTAAATTCTTCGGCAGGGATTGTGAACTTCTGCAACACTGTTAGGTTAAATTCTGCGGCAAGGTTTAAAGTTCTGCGGCACATTTATATATAAATAATAGCAATGCTCTCTTTCCTCCCCAGTCCCCCTTCCCCATAATGGCAGTAATGTTCTTTGCAACCTCCCCCCACCCAAGACCGAATGGCAGCAATATATTTTCTCCTTTCCCTAACATGATCCTGCCCCCAAAAGCCTTGCCTGATCCAGTTTTTTTTTAAATCAAACTTATTATTTTTTTCCAACATCAGACATCCAACAAAACATGTCACCATTCCATAAATATACCTGCTGACATCTTGAAGCCAGATGAATTACATACTTCATATCTTTTACCAATAAGAAATGTACAGCAGTTTATCCATATAAAAATACAGTCCTTATAACATAAACAACACAGACAGAAGCAAAAAAGGAAATTAAACAAGGAGTCAGACATATACTAAAATAATTCAAATTATAATTTATAACACAGTGCATCCTTAATCAAGGGTAGAGGCGGGGTACAGGGACAAAAGGGGAAAGACAGAACACTTTCTTCAAATGTAAATTCCAGTTTACTGGGGACTTAGCGGGGGAGAATTACACAGAGACTGGAGGGGGTCTTACTATCCTTGGTCGTCTGCCAGTATTTCCAGAATACCTTCTCTTTACTCGCCTGGTTATGGAAAAAAAGTAGCCAGCAAGTTTTACATTTTTCTTTAAGAAGTCTTAATTTGGCTGTCTGTAAGATTTTCCATCTCTAGGATCCTAGTACATATGTTATACCAGGAATCCTGAGAGAGTGCCTCTGTAGGGATCCATGACTGGTCGTCGACAAAAATGTTGTTGAATGACCAGAGAGCGAAACAAGCAGGTCGACCGCATTTTGCAGTTGGCTGCCGATTTCAAAGAAAATCGAGAGCTCTCTTCTAGGGGCTTCACCCCCGAACCCATCCCCACTCTAAGGATTCTCAACTCCAAATCAGAGCAGATTTGGGGTGGTGCAGGACCCCTGACAGACAGTGAGGGGTTCCAGCATGGATGCTAGAGCGATGTGGTGCTGTAGTCGCTGTAGTGTCACAGGCTGTTGAAATGTCAAGGTTGGGGATGGGTGGTATACCTCTCTATAGTTATCACTTTTAAGTAATGGCTTTAATAGCCACTGCAATCAAAATATTAAAAATATATTTCTTAGCTTCTGACCTTATGCCTGGAGGAGGTACTCCCAGGAGATAATACTGCGGCTCAGCAAAGTCTGGGATTTCTAAGATGCCAGCTGATGTTGCTGTAAACTGGTCCCAATAAGGCCTCAATTTGTGGCAGGCCCAAAATATGTGTGTATGGGTGCCTGTCTCTTCACAGTCCCTCCAGCAAAGGTCAGAAGAGTGTTTCTGATAGTGTTTGGTGATAGTCAGCGTGCAGAAATATCGCATCACCACCTTCCACCTAAATTCCTTCCAAAAACTGGCTGCTATAGTGGAGTGAATACCTCTCCAAATCTGAAGCCAGTCTTCCCCCGTCAGTTGGGTTCCAATTTCCTTGTACCAAGTTTGCCCAAGCTGAGTCAGGAGGTCCAGATCCAAACTCAGTAAAAAAGATGTGATTTCAGAGATCAGGCCCCTTTAATCTGATTTAGAAAGAAGGGGACTAAGGAATTCCCTAAGGGGGTTAATCCCTTCCCCTGAGTGTTGATCGCTCTCTTTCTCTGCTAAATTCCTGTGTCAATTGTTAAAATGATTTAAAAATATCACCCCTTTAGAACTGACCCACCCTCCACAGGCCACTCTCAGCCCATCTTCTATAACCAATATCCATTTTATAGGAGATGAAATCCAAACAAACCTCAATGGGTGTGTCTGGACCAATTATCAATTCTATGTGACAGTGTCTGCAGATCTACATCCATATTTTCTTTAGGGATCCTGTCCAGGGAGTATCCAGGACCAGACCCCGAGGATCATGCCATCCATGTGAATCAGGTCTCTGATCCTTTAGGAGGCAGAAGCAGATTTTTCTAATTCCACCCACACAGGGATATCAACTGATGCATTAAAAGATAGCAGGGTCTGTAACTGAGCTGCCCAAGAATATTTGCGCAGATCAGGTAAACTTAATCAGCCCCAAGATTTGGGTCTTATTAGGGACTGCCATTTTATCCTAGGTGTTTTACATGCCCGTATGAATCTAGTAATAGTTGTCTTAAGGGTCTTCCAAAAGGAACTCAGGGGTCTTACTGGGAGGGAGGAAAACAGAAACAAGAAACATGGTAATGTGTTCATTCTCATACAATCTATACTGCCTGAGAGAGACAAGGGTAATTCATTCCAACGTGTGCAGTCTGTTTGGATTGTTTGCAAAAGCTCACCATGGTTCATGCAAAAAAGTTTACTCGGATCTCTGGGAATCCAGATTCCTAAGTATTTAATCCCTTCCCTAGCCCATTTAAAATGACCCACCACTGGCAATGCTATAACTGGGATCAGGGGAAGCATCTCTGTTTTGGATTCATTGATCTTAAAGCCTGCAACCTGGCCAAATTCTGACCAAAGAGTGATAATGTGGGGAACAATTTTTCCTGGGTCTCTAACATAAAGTAATGAGTCATCTGCATACGTAGAGATACGGAGCTCCACACACCCCACCCCCATCCCTCTGTAGGTTGCTGACTGTCTAATAAGTGCTGCTTGTGGTTCTATGCTTAGGGCGTAAAGAAGGGGAGAGAGAGCGGGTATCCCTCTCTGGTACCCCTTTCAATTATAAATCTATCCTATAAGATCCCATCTACCTTAATCTGTGCCCAGGGCTCTGAATAAAAGTTCCTGATCCAATTTCTGAACTTATCCCCCAAACCAAATTTACCCAGAGTCCAGTCCAAAAACACCCAATCTAAATCATAGAATGCCTTCTCCACATCCAAAGATATTACTGCATATAAAATTTGACTGGGGAATGATTTGGAGGCAGACAAGGCATTCAACAACAGGCAAATGTTATCCTGGATGTGACATCCAGGAATAAAACCTGTCTGGTAGGAGTGCACAAGAGAGGTGATAATAGATTGGAGGCGTAAACTTAATATTTTAGAAAATATTTTAGCATCTTGATTTATTAGGGAGATCGGCCTGTAACTGGAACTCTCCCGGGGATCCTTCCCCAGCTTGGGTAACACAGTGATCGTGGCAGCTCCCCATGTGTCCAGAGTGGCTCCCTCATTATGGGCTTCATTACATACTTTGTTCAACAGGGGGGCCAGTTCAATGCTAAAATGTGTATAGAATTTTGCTGTGAATCCATCTGAGCCTGGGGCTTTCCCTATCCTGAGTGAATTAATTACCCACTTAATCTCTTCTTTAGAGAATTCAGTCTCTAATTCTTCTTTTTGTGACTGTGGAAAGGAGGGCAGGTCTATCTGGTCCAGGAATTTGTCTGCCCTCCATTCATGATTTGGACCCATCTCTCTACTGTAAAACTGAGTATAGAAGGCCAGAAACTCCTTTTCTATTTGGGACGGCTGCGATACTACTCCCTCTGGGACTGTCTTACTCCAGTTGTGGTATGTATCTATCTGCCTCCTGTTTCCTCAAGTGGAGGGCCAGTAGTCTGCCCACTCTCTCCCCCATTCATAATATTTTTGCCTGGTCAGCCTTAGAGCATTCTCTGTACGATGTAGCAATAAATTATTATTAGATGCCCTGGCTTTCTTTAGCTTGTGGATCAAACCAACATCCCTGGTCCTTTTATGCTCTTGTTCGATCTCACTTATCTCATTTAAAAATGTTTTAATCTGAAGGTGATACTGTTCATTTCTAAAAGAGGTATGTGAGATAATATGTCCTTGAAGGACCGCCTTCAGGCCATCCCAAATGTATTGGAGGGAAGAGTCCTGCTCCAGGTTCTCTTCCAGGTAATGTTTAATCACCTGTTTGAGGGAATCCATGAAAGCTTTGTCCTTTAGAAGACCTGAATCAAATCTCCAGCTTTCCTTCCCACCCTTGGAATCCCAGTCCACCTCTGCCTGGATCATTGCATGTTCAGAGAAACTGACTGGATAAATTCGCACTTCTTGGAATGAGTGAACCCAATTCATCTGTGTAAAAAATTTATCACTTCTGGAGTAGGACTTTGAGGTTGGAGAAAAGAATGTGAAATCTCTGCCCCCGGGATTAGGTATATGCCAGGGGTCAACTAACTCCGATTCTGATATTAGTGAACTAAGTAGCCTGGAGCAGGACTTATCTCCTCCGCGTCTTGGTGTTTTTTTTTTCCAGGGTGTTATTCTCTACACAATTCCAGTTCCCTTCTAGGAGTATCTGACCCTCTGGAAGGGCCAAAATAACCCAAAATAAGTATTTAAAAAAATTCCCCTGTAAGGGGGTTGGAAGCATAGATCGAAGCTATATGTATGTGCCTCCCTTTATATTCCCCTGATAGCATGACCTACCGGCCTGAGCCCTCTACTTGTACTCTGAAAACTGACAGAGAGAGTCCATTTTTTATTAGTATTGCCACCCCCAACTTTGTGGTACTCGGGTGGGAATCTGAGTAGATTGAACCCACCCAGGACCTTTGTAGCTTTTTCTGTTCCACTTCCAAGATTCTAGTGTCTTGGATAGAGGTTATATCACAATGGACCTTGGCAAGCTCCTACAGAATCCTCACTCTCTTAACCACATTATTTATGCCTTTCAAAAATCACAGAGCAAATCTTGAGAGACACCGTTTTCTAATTCATGTGGGGTAATATCTTTTTGCCTTCCCTTCCTCTGCTCCCCCCCCCCAGGATACAATTAACAAACAATAATTGAAGAAAAAGAATGATTAAAGAAAAAGAACAACCCAACATGGGAAACAACTGAAGGATTCAGTAACCACTAAAGCTACAAACAGCAAGAGTTAGTAAAACCTGTCTCTGTTGTGGAAGCCCAAGCTCAAAGCGGGCCTCTGCAGGAATAACCTCACTAAATAGTAGTGAGACAGTGAGCAAAGGATAACACTCACTGGTGTGTCAAGGCTAGGAAGTCCCAGCCTATGCCTCAACCACCAAGCCTTGCCCTTCGACTGAAAACTCTCAGGATTTATGGTGCCATGGCAGAGCGCCCCCTGGGTGCCATTACTGATCACTGTGCTGTCTCCCCCCCCCCGGCACTGCTATTTTCTACCAAGCAAAATGCTGGGCACCTAAGCAAGTATCCATCACCTTCCAGTACTAAAGTTTCTTCCTGGTAGGGAAAGGAAAACTAGGCAGATTGTGAGACAACAGAAAATCCGGAGTGATTTTCCTGTAAGTACGAAACTAATAGAAGAAAACAACCATTAAGTTAGAGATGAGGGATTCCCACATCTCCTCTTTATAATATACTAACATTTACCTCACATTAATAAAATATAAAGGAAAAATTGTCATTCCCCTAGTGGGGAATGCTGCATAAAAGCTACTAAACCTTTAGAGGGGCAACCTGCTAAGTAAAGAGCAATCTGTTGAACAAATAAGTAACTAAATGCTTTCTACTGAGGGCTCCAAACTGTCTCTTCTCTTAGGTGCCTGCATCTGTAAATAAGCATAGCTCTCAGTCCCCCTGCTAATGCATCAGAACTATGCTGTTCAACATGTAAATAATAAGATTGCAGGTCTCCCCTGAAGTTTTAACTTAAAATCAAAGTCAATTTCCCAGTAGCATCAACACTGTTATAATTTAACACTGTCAGAAATCTCAAATTAAGCAGTGTGTGTTTTTTACTACAGTTCAGAGTCTGATCTTCCTGGTAGACTTGGAACCAGTCGGAGTATCTCTGTTATCATATAAAAATTAAAGCTCCCAATTTACTTGCATAGCAAATTAAGAAGTTTGCTTGAAAAATGAAACATAACTTGGTTCCTTCAGTGATCAGGAACTTCAGCTACCCACAGGTTACTTGTTTGGACATGGGTGGAGCTGGAAGTTTTGTGTCCCAGGCAGTTTCCCCCCCCCCCACTGGAAGTACTCCCCCCTTGTAGAAATGTTCCATCTCTCTCTTTTAGGGATCATCAACAAAACCAACAAAACACCATTAGTTAAACAGACTACGATCCAATCTGGTAAGCTCCATTCTGCTTCATGCTCTAATCTGGAGTTTTGAGGGGAACAGTCATACAGAAGTGCAGTAAAGGTAATAGTCAGAAGTGAAGCAAGCTCTCTGCAGAGCGATACAACCTAAGTCCCCTAAGGTCCTCGTTTTTGGCTGGATCCATCTAGCCATGTTGGCGTGCATTGGCAGCTGAGAATGTGTGCATATTCTCTGTACACATTTGTTACCTGGGGCTATGGACCATAGCAAATTTTCAGTTTCTTTCTCCACCTGATCCTCTCTGTTGTCTTGAATGGGGTTCCCTAGAGATTCCAAATACAGTGTGCTGCTAGGAAGGATTCAAAGGTTATAATCCCTTCTTTCTCTTATATCCACAACTTCGCTGGGTATCTGAGGTATGCGCTAAGACCTTTCTCCCTGAGTATCTTAACTACTCCAAGAATTTTCTTGCATTTAGCCAGCATTACTGGGGGATAGTCCTGATCTATGTACACCTTTTGTCCATCCAGATTGAGGTCTTTTTAACCCCAAGCTAGTCATAAGATCTTTTTTTTAGTGGGAAAGTGGAGAAATTTAATGAAGATGGACCTTGGGGGATCTCCTTGCTTGGGTTTAGGGGCAACCGCCCTGTAAGCCCTCTCAATTTCGAGCACAAAGTCCTCATCCAGTGAGTGCTCCTTCTGCAACCAGCACTCCAGGTAATCCTCCATATTGACTTGTTCTGCTCCCTCCGATATTCTGAACACTCTGATATTGTTGTGCCTTGATCAAGCCTCTGCATCCTCAGCTTGCAACATTAGATCCTTCTCTCTTTTGTGCAAGAAGGCCAGCGATCTGCAGAACGCCATGTGCTTATTCTGCAGCACTTCCATGTGGGATTCTACCATTGTGGTTCTGGATTCCAACTTCTTGAAATCATTTTGCAGGCCAGTGATTTGGAGTCAATTCTGTGAAGGATTCACAGCATCCACTGCCCATCTGCCTTTGTAAAAGTAGTTGCTGTCTTAAATCCCGAATCATCCTCTTCATCTGCTGACAATGTGAAGGACGAGGATCTGTATGGAGAGGGGCTTATAGGCCTAGTTTCCTTATTGGCACCTGGACATCTACGAGTGCCAGTAAAACTTGATTTTTTTGTCTTCCCCATCTCTTTAGGTTAGGTTTAGCTATCTGAATGTGAAAATATGAGGTTTTAGATCTTTGATGGTGACTGATGGCTCTGTCTTAGCACCCGGGAATGTGGAGTTCCACTTCAAGCAGCCGTCTCGGTGCGCTACATCACTGGAAGTCCCCCTGATATCAGTTTATAAAATCCAGTGTAGCCCACCTCCACCCATCTCAGCATGAATACCCACCCAGGAAGGAAAAGGATGGTATTTGCAATGCTCTCCAAACAATTTCATCACAGACTGTTAACACACTAGGGGTTGGCTGTCAGACTAAGGAAGTAGAAGAGATGGGGCTGCCAGTTAAACAGAGCTACAATTTGATTTATTTAAATTGGGTGGGCTACTCTGGATTTATTCTTTTGTAACCTTACCTGATTACCAAAGAACAGAAAAAAAACCAGACTACGGTATTGAATGGTCAAGCTATTTGTGCTTAAAAAAACTTAGAAGCTGCACTGATGCACTGAGTAAATCTACTTGTCCCTCTGTGGTATTTTTAATTGTGGTGCAGTAAGCTTGAAATCTGTCTTCCCCACCCTTGCATATTGTCCTGGAGCAACACATGAATGTTAAAGTATTAAAAAATGTTTCAACTGCAGTGTCATTATGACTTCCTCTATTTTCTCAATTTGTTTTTCTCTTCCCTTATTTAGTTTCCATGTTTAACATAAATAATCTTTAGCTTTGCACTTTTCTTACCTTGGTTTCATCTTTTTAGTTTCTTCATTCTATCCAGCATTCTCTCATTCTTTTCCTCCCCCAACCATTTTTTTTATTTACTTACCTGTCCCTTTGCTTGCATTTTTTATAATTTACATTTTTATTTCCTAATCACCAGAGTTAACCCATCAGGATGGCAACCTCACTGACCCATCCACAGCAGCCACCTGTGCTCTAAACCCCATAAGGATATCAAATTGCCCCCCCAGAGCACTTTACCTTCTCATGGTTTTAGAACAGGTAAACCCCACCACTGCCCATCTCAATTCTCAACCCCACCACTTTTCTAACAAGCCTTGAGAATGCCATTGAGTGGTCATGTCGATTTTAATGTATGTCATTATCCAGCTCAACACTGTACAGTGATTATCTGCCTCTTCCTGCCTCAAAAGTATTATAAAGTCTCCTCTTAGGCATTACTCTGCCCCCCCTCATAAAACAAGAAATAACAACCCTGCATAGCTAAGTCCCAAGAGTCATTCCACCCAGAGCCTCATTGAGTCACTCTGTTTTTTATATTGGCACTCTTTTTTGGTCCAACAGTGTAGGACAATCCTCCACCTCTTCCTATTACTGATGGACCCAAATGCTGGACTCATGCCCTAGTATGGCTTTGTGTGGACACCACCTAGGCTATAGGCCGATGCTGCAGGCACTGCTGCTGCCAGCAGAGAATCAGGGACCCAGACTGGCCTAACCCTCTGTGACACAATACTTTCTCTTCATTGATTGTATTATATTTTTTTATTTATTCCATGTGATGTGATGGAATGTCCTTCCCACTTAGCCAAAGCTTATACCCCACCAAGTGAGCACAGGAATGAAGATGACAGATCACTGGCTTCTTGGTGGGAAGGGGGGGTGTCATACAGACAGTATGCAGTTAGGAACCCTGCCTGACCTAACCCTCTCTGACACAGTACTTTTCCCTTCAAGGATTTTTATTTTTATTTATTCCATGTGATGTGATGGAATGCCCACTGAGACGAAGATTGTACAATGAAAAAATTAAATAATAAAAATTATAAATCCCCACAGAATGACTGAGCAGTGAACACAGGCAGGAGAATGAGAGCTGACATGTTGTTGGGGGGTAGTTTGGCAAACAGCAAGAAGGCTAACTGGGATTGGTGTTGTACGTGTGGCACATTTCACCCCCTCTGCTGCTCAAAAAAGAACAAAACTGGCAGTCTGGCTCTGGCATTTCAGTCTTTTCTCTTCTTGTCTTTCTTGACACATTCACTTGCCCCCAGTCTCCAAGTTCCTACTCTCCTCCCTGAGTCTTCTCTCCCAACTCCCCTATACCCGAGTCCCACACCCACACCCGACCCAGTCTTCTGCTCTAATCCTCTCCTGCCTGATCCTGAGTCTCTGACTCCCCACCCCCAAGTTTTCTTTTAGTACTTTTTTTAAATAAATAGAAAAAAAATAAATTCTTTAGTTGTTGTTTTTTTGAGTCTGCAAGTTGACTTCTTTCTTGCCCAATGGGCAAATGCAAGCAGCAAGCACAAGCACAGCATCACAGAGCAGCCTGCAAAAGCTGATGATCCTTCTCCATCCTGTATTCCTCTGCATAGCTCCTAAGGTGGATCATGTGGGTAGCTAGAGCAAACCCAATCAGTTTCCACCTTAAGAAGATGAACAGCTCAGTCATCCAATGAGGAACCAGTGTCTTGTCTCTGGTCCCTCCTGTGGATTTCTTCTGCTCTGGTGCTTCTTGTGCTGCATTTCCTGCAATACTATGGCCGTCCGAACTGATCTGAACAATCGAAAGTGTTTGAAAGCCGTTCATTTATGAACACTTTGGCATGTCAGATCGGTTCGTATTTTTGACGAACTGGTTCGCATATCCCTAGAACAGTAACACACTGGGTCATTAATCCTCCCTGTATCGCATTTAGGATCTCTTGACTTCTGGCACAGAACATGGCAGGTATAGCTCAGTCCACCTCGGGCAGATTGAAGTCCCTACTCACTACCACCTTTCCTTTTTCTGCTGCCTTCAGCATTTGTGCACATAGCTCTCTGTCCTTTTCTTCATCCTGGTTAGGCGGTTTGTAGACCACCCCATCCTGATCTTCCTCCCCTGTTAGTCTGTAGGTGGAGCCATAGCATTTCTACCTTCCCCTATTCATTCTCTTCCCTCATGCATATTATTTCCTCCCTGATGTGTGCTGCTGCCAGACCCCTTTTGTTACCTTTCTGTCCCTTCTGTAGAGTTCATATCCTGGGATCCAGAGATCCCAGTCATTGTGTGCTGTAGCACAGGTCATGGTAACTGCAGCTACAGCTACCTTCCCCTCTGCTAAGAGGGCCTTCAAATCTGCCATCTGGTTGTTGAGACTGCAGGCATTATGTGACACCACCCTCCACCTCGACTCTGTACCGCCTTGCCTCTTTCGCTTATTAGAATTGTCCTGCCCATCCCCCATAATCTCCTCTTTGCCCCCTATCCTTGATTCCTCCTCCCCTCCCCCTCCTTCCTGATTTCTACTGCATTTTTGGGGGAGGGAGGTCCACTGACCTCCCCTTCTCTAAATGTTTGCCCTTCAAGTCCACTTCCCCACCGTAGTCAGTTTAAACTTAGATAATTTCTCTATATTCCCTAGCTTGTCTTCAGTATTTTCAATCCCTCCCAATTAATGTACAATCTGTCCAGGCAATATAGTCCCTTGGCTGACTACATATATCCGCAACCCCCACTATGGTTGTACCCTTCCTCCTTGCACCAGTTTCCCAGCCAAGACATTTATCATGGAAGCACACTCATTACACCCTAGAGTCATCCATTCCCACTGCTTTTCCTGCCCTGAAATTATAATCCTGTGCTTCTGACATCAAAACCACTTCCATGGCAACAAGTTGACATGTCATAAGTAGAGGATTATGGCTTCAAAACAGATAAAAGCAACATGAACAGATGAAGTCTAATAGAACGTGTTTTGTATTAATGAAAATGTCTTTGGTAATTAAAAAAAATATGGACGGTCCTGGAGTTTAGATTTTGGGGGTATTTTGCATAACTGAGTTCTGCTGATGCCAACTGTGAATTTTTTGGTGAAAACTAGAAAATCTCTTTAAGAATGTCATGAGGTTATGCCCCTTCCTAGAATCTGAGATCTGAAAACATTGGTACATGCAAAACTAGAGCTGTACTCTTGTCATGGAACATTTTGAAAACAATCATGTTACTGCCTTGGTCAAAATGACAAAAATGATGCAAATCATAGTAAAAATCATAAAAAGTCATGGACCCACTGTGTGTTAAACACATTACCTCTATTTTGATATATTTTAATACAAGCTCTCAGTAAATATTTAAATGTTTTAAAAAATGCATTTTTAATCTGGCCTAGTGGCAGGAGGAGGTAGCACATTGGGCTGCCATCTCAGAGTCTGGGCTCATGTGCAAATCCCATAATCCACACGGGGATGACTGGGAACCAAGTGCATTGCAGTGTTGAGGCCCAACATTACAAGTCTGTCATTTGCAAATGGAAAAGACTGTGGTGTTTTCTTGGAAAATGCTAAAAAGTCATTGTGTTTTCATTGAAATGGTAAAAAGGATGGAATCCATCATTTCCATGACATCAGTGATAAAGGTATAGCCCTATGCATAATGTATTACTACTGCACCAGCTGCCCTGGTTGCCAGTTAAGTGGAGTTGACTAGGAGCAAGGCCCCTGGAATTCTGTGGTTCTGAGTTTGCGAAATTCACGCAGAAATTTGCATCATGCAGGAGAATATATATAGTGCTGCAGAATTCATTGTTTTTGGTGAATTTTCATATAAATATACTGTTTTTCCATAGTGTCAGGCTTTCTTTCCCTCCTCGTTTATCCTGAAGCCCCTCCTCTATGCTCAGCATATGATGTCATCGATGACATCACGTCATATTTAGCCAATGACAGGACTGCATTCTGCCAGAAAAGTGAATAAATTGTGCCGCAGAAATCAGAAAATTCTGCCACAGAACACCAGGGGCCCTGACTAGGAGGTTCTTTTGTTGTCATTCAAGGCACTCAGTGTCCTGAGCCCTGTTTTTTTTTTCCTTTTTTTTCCAATTGTTTAACCAGGAGTAGCACACTTAGCTGAAAGCTTGTTTACAGGTGTGACCTGGGAGCACAGGGAAGTTAAGTGACTTGCTCAGGGTCACACAACATGCAAGTGGGGGCTGTGGGAATCAAACCCAGGTCTCCAGATTTGCAGCTCAGAACCTTAAACCACTGCGCTATACTGCCTCTGCAAGCTGCTAGCCCCCACCTCACCCCATCAACCCACTGCCCCAGTTGATCCTTTGAACTCCCTCCCTTAGCATGTTATTACCTCGGAGAGATACTTCAAGGTTGAGGTTAAGAAGGAGCTCTTCAATCTAGTTCACCCCAGTCCTATAACTCAATCTGTGCATCCTGTTTTTTTGGGGAGGGGTTGTTAATTCTGTTCTTTTTGTTGCTGTTATATTTACCGTTGGTTGTGTCTGTACAGTGCTTTTAGTTGTTTGAAAAGTGCTTCATAAAATAAAAATCCTATGCAGTAATAAATGTTTTGTCTGTTGGAAAACACTACCCTATAATTTGTGTGCAACCCCTATGTTATTTTGAGAAAGGACTAAGACCAATTATGTTTAAATAGGCATTTCTGGGACTTCTGGTGATGTCATCAGCTCTATGAATAAGCTTCTGATTCACCAGCCCTTAATTTACCTCTCCCATTGCACAATTCCAGTTCAGAGACTGCTACAAATATCGAACACAGGTAGCTGCTTCATGAGATCTCTGAAGACCAAGGAGCGGGCAGAACCTTTGAATGGTGATGGATCAGAAGCTCAACAGTTGGATTCAGCTCTCGCCCAAACCTTGAGTATGGACGTGGCACAGGCACTCTCCCCAACAAATCTGAACAAAAAAAAACACAAAAGGCCAGAAATTTGATTTCATACTCAGAGCTACAAGTGATCTGTGCTGAGCTGCAAGATTTTAAAGCCATAAAAGAGAAGGTTGAGCAGCTGGTGGTCTGTGCATATGAGACAGGCTGCCAACTCAGTTCTGCTGACATACTTCTGGGTCAGCTGGAGGCCATGATGGACCAGATCATTAAAATACAGGCAGCCATATAGGACAGGTAGGAGGATTCTAAAGCCAGGGCTCACTGCAAAAACCGGAGACTTTGAAGGGCATGGACATTAACCAATTTTAAACCAGCCCCTAAAAGAATTATTGGACCTGGCCCAAGACTATGATTTCAGTATAGAATGTGCCCATAGGACATTAGTGCCAAAATTAACTTCACTGAAACCTCATGTCAATCATTGTATGCTTTCACCATTATATTGGGGGTGTCTGGAATATTTTGTGGAGGATCAATCCAGGTAGTAAGGCAGTTGTGCCATGGCAATATGGTGATCCTTGGGCCTGTTACCTCAAGGGCACTCAACTCTCACCAGTGACTCCTAGCACCACACCATGGTAAATCATCTTGACTGATAGGTTAGACATAGTGAGGATACAGTCCTCAGGGTGGCCAGCTGTTGTGGGTCTCTCATGCCACTGGATTAATGTTCTGATGATGACAGAGTGAACCTGGATCAGCCTAACTCTTGCTCCACTTAAATCTTTTTCATGCACAGGCAGCTCTAAGAGGAGGAGAGTTTACCAATGGATGGAGTAAAAGTCCTGTGGCAATTGGCAAAGGGAAAA
This sequence comes from Neoceratodus forsteri, assembly GCA_016271365.2. NCBI lineage: Eukaryota > Metazoa > Chordata > Ceratodontiformes > Ceratodontidae > Neoceratodus > Neoceratodus forsteri. The sequence goes on along the minus strand of CM028129.1, from coordinate 731,589,161 downwards.
AATGGCAGGTGCTGATGTCTCTGGCAGCCACATTCCAGAAACTACACACAGGTGGCCCAGATTTAGATGGTCATCTTGTCAATGAACTGAAGGCAATATTGCAACCCAGCAGCAATTTGGACAACTGAACAGCCCTGTTTAGAGAAAGTACTGCTCACCCCACATGGGGAGGGGGACTAGAAAAGGTGTCCTAAAAATTGTTTGCCTTCACAACCCCATTCAGCCTACCACAGCTGAAAGTACATCATATACATAAGTGTGACATTCAACAAATTAAAAAAACAACCAGACCATTAACACTTGGGCCCTGGAATATCAGGATTCTTATGGACAGGAAGGATAAAGCTTATGATGTGGACTTCAAGCCAGAAAGAACTGCTCTGGTTTCCAGACAACATGCACGTTATAACATTGACATCTCCACTCTCAATGAAACACGACTTGCTGATGAAGGACAGTAGGTAAAAAGCACTGGTGACTACTGTCACAAACCCACCCCTGAGGGTCGAGTCCACTGAGCTCACAGTGCCCACCCCTAAATGCAATCCATGACAGGGAGGGGAAAATAGGGGTACCATCTTCATGTCCTTCTATAGTGCTCGCTGAGTTCACAACTGAACACTCGCCATGAAGTCCCAGTGTCCCCTCTTTACTCTGGATCAGGGTACAATACTAGTCTCAAGTCTTGTAGCCAAATATCAATCCTTCATGGTTGTTACACATAGAGAGAAGGCCCAGGCATTACAACCTCTTTGTGGTAGCATTGTAATCCTGATTATGCCTTCTCCCACAAGGAATGCAATAACCTGGTTCAAATCCTGACAGACCCTTCCTTAAGACTTTGGTATTCCCCTATCATTACCCAGACTTTTCCTTTTCAGAGCCTTGTTTGATTTGGTAGCTTATGATGGCAACCCTTAGCAATAACAGTTAGTCACAGATTATTACTGAAACATCCCACAATCGCACACGCAATATAACAATCTCGCTCAGGCAGATTTCTTAAAAAAAAAATGTTTTTACTAAATAATTAACTATCAGAAATTTACAACTAAAAGGTTTTATCAATTTGGCCACAGAATAACACAAATAAAAGTGGAAAATATAGATGAAAAACACACTATAACTGTAATCTAAAGTTCTACCTTAATGTTTGTAGTGCATTGAAAGTTCAAAGGAATAAATAAAGTCTGAAGCATACTTTCCTTCTCTTGCAGCCACTGGCATTTAATGACTGATGGCAGTTGGTCTTGTCAGGAGAGTGTCCAAAAGCAAGGTGTCACCAAAATGCTCTGTGGAGGGTCTTAAATACTTGTGTTCCAACCTGAAAAAAGTCTGTCTGATCCCTAGGGTGGCCTTCTCTTTTAGGCCAGTAGAGGTCACTCTTGGCTTTCCCCACAACCCAGTTTTCTGGCTGCCTTTAAAGTCTCACTGTCTTACTGGTAATACAAGTGATACCTGTAAGAGAATTCATACAGGTCTGCCAGAAAGGATATTCCTGTCCTTTCGCCTCATAAGATGTAATATACTGTAAAGGTTTCCTGGAACCAAAAGTCTCTCCCTTGAAATGCAGGGTTTATTACAGCAAGTGGATTTTGGCATATCCTTGTTGAGCAGCCTTTGAAGTAATTTGGCTTCCTGCCCAGCAAGGTTCCCCCTCAGGTCAGAGGAAGGTCAAACATTTTAAAAATCCAGTATCTCTCTCTCTATGTGATCCTGTCATCCATTTTCTTTCTGGCAGTTTAAATATACACAAAATATAACAGAATATAACATTTATCTGTACATCTGACTGGCAGTGGCATAGCTCATGACTGTTACACTTTTGTTTTTGTCCGGTCCCATCTTATTTGGTTCAGCTCTGACCTCGGCCTAGCACTCACTGCCCAATACTTACTTCAGGTGGTGTTCCTCCCCGGCTTTCACCCTGGAGGGGGCTTCCAAGTAGGTGTGATCCTGATGGAGCTGAAGCCCCATTCCCAGCAAACAACTCTGTTGGTGTTCCTCCCTGGCTTGCCCCCCACGGTGAGGCAACAGGGCAGGGCCATTCCTGATGGTGTTACAGCTCAGTCTCCATCTGAGTTCCATGGTGGGTGGTGTGGGGCTTGTGAGGTGGGGCATCATTCTGTGGGCTGGCATTTGTTAAGGTTTTTCCCCATGGGAGGTATGGCATGCAATCAACTTCTACTGGAAAGACAAGTCACACATTAACAAGAGACAAACTGCCATTGGCTTTTCAGTCAGAACATGCCTAGTGCAGCACCTCCAAGGCCACCCAACTGGCATCAATGACAGAATCATATCCTTGAGGCTAAAACTAGACAAAGGCAGATATGCAATGCTTGTCAGCATCTGTGCACACACAATGACATTTGGCACAATAGTCATTGAGACCTTCTATGCAAAACTGAACAAGCTGCTGGCAGATATACCAACAGATTACAAGCTCTTTTTTACTTTGCAACTTCAATGCTTGAGTGGGAAGTGACCACATTGCCTAGAAAGGAGTGATCAGCAATCACAGAATTGCAAAACACAACAGCAATGATTTGCTCTTGCTCGCCTCTTGTGCAGCCCATCAACTCATTATCACAAACACATTATTCTGTCTCTGAGGCAAGCACAAAACTTCTTGGGTGCATCCATGATCACATGACTGGCACCCACTTGACTATGTGATCATGGAAGGAGAGACCAGCATGGTGTCCGAATTACAAGAGCCAAGCAAGGTGCTGAATGCTGGACTGACTACACACTTATTCAGACTAAGCTGCCTACAATCATTAAGCCAAAAGTCAGCAAAATCAGATTGAACCCTCCAAAGTGTTTCAACATCAGAAGACTCCAGGGAAATCAAGTTCTACAAAATTAATTGAATCAGTAGCTCACCCAGTCACTTTCAGGCATCAATCAGACCTTTCAAGTCCTTGAATCTCACTGGCAAGCACTCAAAGATGATATGCCTACATTCTATTGGAAAGATGCTTGGGTTCACAAAGTGATGCCACCAAGACTGGTTTGGCAAAAATTATGCCGAGATTGCAGATCTGGCCAAGAAAAATACTGCATATGCTGCATGACTGGCAGACACGAAATCAGATATGCTAAACATGCCACTTCCATCAAGTTATGTTGAACAGCTCAAGTCCAGCTAAGAAGGATCCAGAACAACTAGTGGATCAAGAAATCAGATGAGCTTCAGCAGCTTGCTGACAAACATGCTAGCAGAAGCTTTTATGATGCATTAAAATAAATTTTTGGCCCTAAATGTTCAACTACAGCACCACTAAGAAGTGCAGATGGCAAGCAGCTGTTGATAGATGTGGACTCCATTCTTGAGTGATGGCATGAACATTTTAACACACTGCTTAACTGACTATCAACTGTACAGCCCAGCATCATTTGTGGTCTACTACAAGCAAGAGCTGTCAATGACATGGACAATCCTCCAGAACCTTCCCAAATCAACAAAGCAATATGCCAGACAAAATCTTGGAAGGCACCTGGCCCAGATGGAATAACACCAGAAATTTACAAAGTTCCTGAACTGGCCCTGGTGAGCAGGCTTTGCATAATGCTCAAGTGCATATGTGACACCAAAATGCTGTCACAGGACTACAAGGATGTTCGGATCACCTGTATCTACAAGAAAAAAGAGATCAGTCTGACTGCAATAATTATCACAGCATCTCACTCATGGCAATTGCAGGGAAAATTCTGGCTGAAATTTTTCTTAACAGAGTGGTTAAGAACATCACCGATGTCAATCTTTCAGAGTCACAGGCAGGATTTAGGACTAGTCAAGGAACAACCGACTGTATTTTCACAGCAAGACAAATCCAAGAAAAGTGTTGACAGCAAAACACACATCTGTATGTTGCTTTCTTCTACCCTACTAGAGCTTTTGATTCCATGAACAGACCTGCACTCTGGGCTCTGCTGACAAAACTAGGATGTCCAACCAAATTTTTCACCATAGTGTGAGCATTCTACAATGGCATGTGTCGAAGAGTGTCAGTGACTGGATGACTTTTAGACTCTTTTGCAGTAGCAAATGGCTTAAAGAAAGGATACATTCTGATACACCCTGTTCATCCTTTTCTATGCTGCTATACTTAAGGAAGCCATATCAAAGAATCAGGCCAGGATCTACATTTGTTTCAGCACATCAAGCAAACTATTCAATCTGCACTGGTTACAAAAGAGTACCCTGGTAGTGGAAGCACTAATTGAAGAACTTCAAAGAGGCACTGGTGGGGAGGGAGACAGGTGGGGGAGTCAAGGAGCAGTGGGAACATCTGAAGAAAGCCATTGGGGAGGTGATGAGCCAATGCATTAAGATAGTGAACAAAGGCAAGAAAAGGAGAAAACCACTATGTTTCTTGAGGGGAGTGGCTGACAAGGTAAGAGCCAAAAGGGCAAGTTTCAGAAAGTATAAGGAGACTCAGAGGAAGGAAGACAGGGAGGTGTACCAAAAGAATCTAAAAGAAGTGGGAAAGACTGTAAGGAGCGCAAAGGCACAGACCAAAGAAAGACTAGCACAGACTGTGAAGAAAGGGGGCAAGACATTCTATAGGTACATCAGTGAAAGAAGGAAAACCAGGGGAAGCATGGTAAGGCTCAGAGGGGACACAGGGGAATGTAAGGAGGGGGACCTGGAGGAGGCAGAAATACTGAACAAATACTTCTGTTCAGTATTCACTGAGGAGGGGGAGGGGCAGGGACCACAGATAGGTAACAGATGCAAAGGGGAGGGTAGACACAAGTCCATTTACAATGGAGAGAGTCCTGGAGGATCTTGCAAAGCTGAAGGTGGACAAAGCAATGGGGCCAGATGGCATGCACCCAAGGTAATTAAGGGAGCTGTGGAGAGAGCTAGCACTGCCTCTTGCAGCCTTGTTCACCAAGTCACTCAACATAGGAGTGGTTCCAGAGGACTGGAAGAGGGTACATGTAGTCCATCTGTACAAAAGCAGTAGTAGAAAGAAGGTAGGGAGCTATAGGCCAGTCAGTCTCACCTCAGTAGTGGGTAAGATCATGGAGGCACTACTGCGAGAAAGAATAGTGGCACACTTGGAATTCAGCAGAACTCTGGATCCAAGGCAATATGGATTCAGAGCAGGGAGGTCATGTCAGATGAATCTAATAAATTTGTTTGACTGGGTGATGAAGGCAGTAAATTGGGAAGGGGGAGCAGTAGACATTGCCTATCTGGATTTCAGTAAGGCCTTTCGCACCATCCCACATAAAAGGCTTGCTAACAAGATGGGTAGCCTGGGCATGGAGCACAAGGTGATAGACTGGGTAACAAACTGGCTGACAGACAGGAGGCAGAAGGTGGTGGTAAATGGGGTCCAATCCAGGCAGGGGGGTGATCAGTGGGGTACCTTGAGGATCACTACATGGACCAGTCCTGTTTAATATCTTCATTAGTGATATTGCAGAAGGACTGGAGGGAAAGGTCTGCCTGTTTGCAGATGACACTAAGATCTGCAACAGGGTGGATACTCCAGAAGGGGTGGAGAAAATGAGGAGGGACCTGGGAAAGCTTGAAAAGTGGTCTGAGTTGTGGAAGCTGAGGTTCAGTTCAAAGAAGTGCAAAATAATGTACCTGGGAAGAGGAAACCCTAGTGAGAGCTACAGGATAGGGGGGAGTTGCTGATGATCACCAAGGAAGAAAGGGACCTGAGGGTTATCATTTCAGATGACCTGAAGGTGTCCAAGCAGAGTACAAAGGCTATAGGGAAGGCCGCTGGCATGCTGGGGTGCACTGGAAGAGATAACACTAGCAGAAGGCTGGAGGTGGTGATGCCATTGTAAAAACACTAGTGAGACCTCATCTAGAGTACTGTGTGCAATTCTGGAGACTGCACTTTCACAAGGACATTGATAGGGTGGAGGCGGTCCAGAGAAGAGCAACTAAGATGGTACGGGGTTTGTACCAGAAAACATATGAGGAGAGATTAAAAGACTTGAATATGTACTCGCTGGAGGAAAGGAGGGAGCGGGTGGACATGATAGAAACATTCAAGTACCTTAAGGGCATAAACAAGGTGCAGGGGGGAGGCATCTTCCAATATAGGAGTATAAGAACGATGGGGGCATGATATGAAACTGGAAGATGGCAGGTTGAGGGGGAACATGAGGAAGTTTTTCTTCACAGAGAGGGTGGTGGACACATGGAATAGCCTGCCACAGGAGGTGGAGGGAGTGATGACGGTGGAGGGAGTGATGACAGTGGAGGGATTTAAACATGCCTGGGACAGGCATAGGGGAACCTTAGGGGTGGGAAGGAGGGGTGAAAAAGCCATTGACTTGGTAGGATCATAGGCCACGTTCAGTACAACTTATGGGCAGGGCTTATGGGCAGACTGGATGGGCCTGGAGGTCCTTATCTGCCAACAATGTTTATATTTCTTTCTATGTTTTTCATGCTGATGACAGTGCTGTGTTTATGCGTACAGAGAGTCACCTTCAGGAAATGTCCAGTCACTTTTCTGCAGCACCAACAGCATGTGGCCTGTCGATCAACCTCAACAAGACAAAGGTTATTCACCAAAGACCACTAAACAATACGTCTTTAGCTGCTGAGACCAACATCAATATCAGTGGTGTCAAACTGAAGGAAGAATCATTTTTCAAGTAGCTCGGTAGCATCTTGTCTAATGACGCATTCATAAATGAGGAGATAGTCACTTACATTTGTAAAGCCAGCAGCAACTTTGCCCATTTATACGACAGAATCTGGAATGAGCATGGTCTCAAACTGTCAATAAAACTCAAAGTATGCCTGGCTGTTGCATTGACTGTACTTCTATATGGCTACAAGACCAGGACATTCTATAGATGTCATTTAAAGGAGCTTGAGTCTTTCCACATGAGGCACTTAAGAACAATTTTTCGCATTAAATGGCAGGACAAAACCACCAACACCAAAGTCCTGCAATGAGCTCAAACAATCATTCTTGAAGCACAACTTATCAAGGCTCAACTTAGATGGACAGGTCATGAGCTTCATATGCATTACACAAGGCTGCTGAAACTTATTCTTTATGGTGAGCTGAAGTTTGGTAAATGGGCAGTGGGTGGACAGAGGAAGCGGTACAGGGACACACTGAAACACTGACCAAATGTAACATCAACATCAATGACTGGGAGATAATGGCTCAAGACAGATCACTATGGAGATCCACTGTTCACAACAGAGTCATAGCACTTGAAATCTAATATGTGATGGCAGCTGAAGAAAACAGAAAAGCAAGAAAAGTTGCTTCTCAAAATCAAGCAGCAGCTTCATTGGGCCTCACATTCCCTGTATGTGGATGTACTGTATATGCACAGCATGCATTGGACTCATCAGCCACATGTGAACACACAACTTAACCAACTAACTCAACCTCCTCCAGGGTAATCATTGTTAACCCCAATGTGACAGTCAACTATCATTATGCCACAAAAGATGAGCTCTTATGCAAAGCATGGCAAAAAACAAAAACATTACAATGACAGGACTTCAGGATTTTCATAGACAATGACTATTCCACACAAATGATGCAGCTTTGGAGGGCTTATATTCCCCTGCTCGAGACCCTACATAAAATACAACTTCATTTTAAAACCCCCTATACTACTAAGCTCATAGTCCAGTACTCAGATAGCCAGTATACATATGACACTGCTCAAGACACTCGCTGAGATATGCTCAAGAGAAGCTTTGACATCCCACCTCTTCCAGATTGAAGAAAATCCCAGAGACCATCCTTCTCAGTGCAGTGGCAATGTCAACTTTCTTCAGCCGCATGGAAACAGCAGTCAGTGGATATCATGTCAGAGATTATTGGACAACTGCAGGAGCTCTCTAAAGCAGCAACCTGAGCTTTCTCACATTGGTGATGTTACTGCCTGATGTACTAAGACAGTTACTGAGGGAAGATGAGCTGGTGGGTGGGTGGGAGACCAGTATTGCCCAGGGTTTGGGGGGTATTAAGCCCTACAGGGGAGGCTGCAGCAACTCTAGAAGCAAATATAGTGTGGACAGCTCAGAACTGCACATCTACCTAGAGTAGGTATGCGTGGAAAAGCAACCCAATATCAGCTATATTAAGATTGCAATAGGGGGTTGACTGAGCAAAAAGTCTATCCACCTCTCAGCACTCTCCTTATGAGTGCTAACTTTGTCATGCATGGCGATAATACTTGCCTTTCTCATGGCCAGCTTGGCCTCAATCCTGGACATGTACAGTATCTCAGCCACAAAGCCCCTTCTGGCACAGCTGGAGGTAGCATTATCAACTCCCCCTGTTATAGAGAATATCTCCTAATACTACTATCCCCTTTATGTGCTGCTGGTCCTCCTCCCACTTGCCTGGCCTCTCTTTCCCTTTTCTGATACCAGTGGTAATGCTCATGGCTCTTTCCCAGTATTTGCCATGCAGCTGCTCACCTCCCTGCTGAGTCTTCACCCATGCCTTCTGTCTCTTCTACTACTCTCGCAGCTGCATTTATTTGGACAAAACGTGCCACCATATTATGGTTTAACTAACAAGTCCAAGCTGGGTTCACTATTGTTATTTTTCCAGTTAATAATTTTATTGTAAAAAGTTTTATAACACTACAGCAAAAGATACTCTAACAATAAAGTATAGATAGCATGACAAGGATGAAATTACACAGGCAGAGAGGGTGCATACTACATAATGAGAACATGGTAAAAGAGGCAACAATAAAAAGCAGTATAAATTCATGGCAACCATACCATGTAACAATAGTCAGCTCTAGCCTAAACTTATGGTCCATTGACTGAACAGCATAAGTAGGCATGTGTTATGCCAACCAGGGAAAGGGTGGGAGGATAGAAAATGTCAGGCAGGAAGTCTGATCAAATGCCGGACTGAAAGCCTAAAAGCTCTCTTTGAGCCCAAGGGTCAGGCTGGGTCCACAATACCAAAGGGGGAATGGGAAAAAGTGTCACCTAACTTCTGATATCCTACAAGTGATTTCCTATCAAAATGAGACATCCTGTCCAGGACAGCAAGGTGTCTGATGGCCATAAGCCACTGAGACAAGGTAGGCATGTCTGCCGTTCTCTACCACAGTAATATCAGCCTTTTGCCCACAATCCCCAGTTCCTGAAGTCAGTGCTGCTGTGAGTACATAAGTGCAGGAGACACTGGGGGGTGGGGGTGGGCAGGATGAATAATTCCAGCCCTAGTGAAAGGGGGATACAAGGGCTTCCGAGAAACAACCATGGAGCTGAGACCAGAAACAGGCTAGTGCAGGACAAGTCCTGGGAATATGCTTAACTTAAGATCCACCACAGCAGCCTGAAACCTCCTGCTTCCATCATGGGACATGAGCCCCAAGGAATGCAGCCTGGCCAGGGTATGATACCACATGCGGAGGATTTTGTTTTGAATAAGGAGGCTTCTTGAGTTAGTGCAGGAGAAATGCTCCAATTTCTATAGCTTGGCCCAGTGGTTTATAAATATATTAGAGCCTAAGGAAGTGACCATTTTCACCTAGCAGCGTCTGAGGGGTTAGGGGCCTGCTGGAGTATCGACTTATATATCTAACCCTTTCTGCACCTCAGTGCAGTGAGCCAGGATAACCCAGCCAGAGGTGTTTGCATCAGGGTTTTAGATGGGAGCTTTTTAAGGTACGCATGTATGGCACTACGTATTTGGAGGAATTTGTAAAAATCTAAGATGGGGAGGTCATAATGTTTCCATAGGTTTTCAAAAGACTAGGTGAGATGTATTGGCTTTCCACAAGTCTGATAACTGCTGAATCCCTTTCATCCCCCAGAATCCCCAGCAGACTGGCTGACCTCCCACAGCCACCAAGGGGTTCATCCAAAGAGGCAACAGCACCTGGGACATCAGTGTGGTCTGAAGCCAGGAATCTAGCTTCTTTCAAGTCTGAAATGAAGAGGTGAATGTGGGCCCTAGCTTTTTAAATGTGGGGAGGGGTCCAAACAGGTGCACTGCTGGGTCATCCATCTGAACCATTCCCCTTTCAATCACAACCCAAATTGGGGAGGTTCCAGTGGAACATGGGAGTATTCACTGGATCATCTGTGTGCACCAAAAGACTACGTAGCAGGCATAAAACCAGAGTAGACCCCAACTACCTTTTTTTCCAGGTAGCCTCGAGCTTTGCCCTGCTGTAGCACAGGGAGGAGGCTTACCCTCCCAGAGGAAGTCCCCAAAAAGGCATTGATTTTGGTGAGCCAGATGTGGGATATAGGAAGAGCCAAGCGTGCCAGGGAATGCATCACTTTAGGAGCCAGTATCATTTTCACCACTGATATTTTCCCTGCTAGGGAAAGGCAGGGCAACTTTCAGTGAGCACAGTCCTCTTGAGTTTTTGCAGGAAGATGAGAAAGATTGTCAGATATCATGCTTGCAATATTCAGATGAATCCAAATCCCCAGGTATTTAAGTTCATTAGGGGAACACGGAAGATTATAAGGTCACACTGTGGCATGAGTGCAGAGGGCATTTAAGGACAAAATGTTAAAATTAGCAGGGTTGGTCTTAAGACCTGAAACAGATTGGAAGTTGGCTAGGAGGTTAAAGAGGGTAGGAATACCCAAAGGTGTATCCTGAAAGAGCACAAGACACTCATCCATGTACAGTAGTGTATGCACATCCAGATAGCCCACTCTGATTCCCTGCAGGGCTGAATGGCACCACACCACAATGGCAGAGGCTCAATGACCATTATGAAAAGAAAGAGAAAGAGGGAGCAACTTTGCCTGGTACCACTCTGCAAGTAAAATGGGTCAGAGAAGACTGCATTGATCAGTACTCTGGCAGAGGGCTGCGTATACTGGGTGCACACCCAATTCCCAAAAAGTGATCTGAAGCTCACTCTGTGTAGGATGGCATGGAGATACCCCCTCCACCAACTCAAAGTCCTTTTCAAAATCTGTGGTCACAGCCATGGCTGGAGTGGGGCTATGTTTGGCAGCAGACAGCAGGGAGAAAAGTGACCAATGATGGTCCAAGCTAAGGCACCCTTTCACAAACTCCACCTGGGATGAGTGAATCAGGAGGAGCTGGACATATTACAATTTGGTAGCTAGTTCCTTGGCCAGGACCTTTGCATCTGTGTTAATTAATGAAATGGGCCTATAGCTGCCAGGTAGGGCTGGGTTCTTCCCCTCTTTTGAAAGGACTGTAATCAGGGCCTCTCACAAAGTAGGTGGTGGCAGGGAACAACCATGCACCTCCTGGAAAACCTAATGCAGAGCAGAGGTCACCAAATCAGGGATGAACTGGTAGATGCCAATGGGAATGCCATCAATGCCCAGGGAACTGTGATGAATAGCATGTCAATGACTAGAAGAACAGTAAAATGCACTCATCCCTGTATATAAAGGAGGCACAGAAGGCAATTTATTTAGGAAGTTACTAGTTTATTGCCACTATCAAGCAATGTTGCAAACAAAAGTCCAAACACAAGGGCCACAGCCCTGTTCTTACAGTTTGCCTCCTCCTGGAGGCTTCCTCGGAGAATGAATACATTTCAAACACATCACCACTTTTATATGTGAAATCATTAAATCATGTGACATGCTCCTACTGGTTCACTATCAGATTTTTGGCAACAAATTGGACATGCTAATATTTCATAAGACTGTTTTCATCTTCCTTTTTTTCCCTGCATTATCTAACTTTCTCCCTATATCATATTTGTCTGTACTTGGCATGTGCTAGAGTTATGAGATATGGGGTTGAGGGTAGCTATGTTGGGCTGTTCTAGGTACAATGCCGTATGGAACATGGAAGGGGAATGGGAGGGGTATCTGGTACACTTCTGAGTATGCTTCTTCTGTCAGACATTTAAAGGGATGCCTGGAGTAACTACAGGCCTTGACGATAACTGCTCTTATTTTATGCTGCAGCCCAGGCTCCAGCTAGAACACAGCTTTCGTATCACCAATGTCCTTTGCTCCATATTAGAATATATCTTTGTGGTTGGTGGAGAGGGTCAAAGGTTGATCCTATGGGCTCCCATAAATGGGTTGATAGTCGTGTCTTTTTTTCTTCCCCCTATCCATTCTCAGCCTGGTTTCTGTTATTGTCCATCATTTGTTTATTCAGGCTATCCCTTGACCACCTCTGCTAGTGTGGGGCCACCTCCCCCAAAGGCAAATACTTCCCTGGCTTCCTCCAGGATGTTTTGCATAGCGCATCACTAAGGAAGGTAGGTTTTCCTTCCTCTAACTTGGAAGTCCACTCCCCCCATATGCCACCATCCCACAGGACAATAAAACCACAGCCCCCGGAGGGGGGGGTCAGATCTCCCCTCAGGAGAGATTCAGTTAGATTTGGTTTAACAACTTTCAGGTTTCTATTGTTAGTTCCTCTTAGTCAGGTCTCAGGTATGGTTAGCCCCCTTGGCAAGACTATCCCCAAATTTAGTAAAGCACAGTTTGCTGGTTACAGATATTTCTACTGTTTACAGTCCCTGCTCTTTAGTTGGGTCCCAGGAATATAAATAACTGCAACAGGTAAGATGACTCCTCAACAGTGTATAGCTGTAGACTAGAGTATATTTGCTGGCTCATTCTATTCCTTTCCTGATGGGTGAGCAGGACAGTTCAGAAGGCAACAGGCTCGGGTCCCAAGTGGCAGTCACAGCTCCCCCACACCATTCTAGGATGACATCACACTTCCAATACTCTCTCAGAATGTCAATGGCCTCTCTAACTCAGTTAGGTGGGCAAAAGTCCTCCAGGTATTAAAAAAACAACTTCTGCACCTCTTTCTCTTTCAGGAAATGCACCTAAATTCTCTGAAGCATCAGAACCTCCTTAAATTTGGGTTTGAAACATTATAGAATCTGTCTACCATAATGGATGACAGAGGGGTACTGTTGTCCTTCTTCCACAGCATTCACCTTCAAATTGACTTCCTCTTATTCTGGCAAAGAGGGGAGGATGACCTCAGTTACTGGCACCATCTACAATAAAACTGTCATGGCTTGGAGTCTCTACATAACTCCAGGGATTGATGCCTCCTCAATCCAACAGTTAATAGACAGTATTTTGGAAAGAAAATTAGGAACCCTGCTATTGGGAGAGGACCTCAACTTCTTGCTGAATCCATCAGCTAATACAAGTAATTCTTTACCTTCCCCTCCTCTCCAGGACAGAGACATCTCTGTTGACTGATCCATGACCTAGACCTCATAGATGCTTGGCATTCCCTACACCAATTGGCCAGACGGTATACATTTTACTCTCATTCGCATAGAAACATAGAATTTGCTAGCAGATAAGGACCACTTGGCCTATCTAGTCTGCCCATTTCTTTTATTTATTTTTATTTATTTATTTAGTGAAAGGTATCGGAATTACAAACCTTTGAGTCAAAGGCTCATTTACAAAGGCTCTTCATCATGGTACAAAGACAGGTACAAACATCACAGGTATAGAGTAGTCTCAGTGATGACATAAAGGAGATATAACATTTTCTATACAAGTATATACAAAATAAAGCTTAAGATAAGATCCTATACAATGTGGTAGCTAATCGTCAATGCATGTAACAATATATGGCATGCATTTAGTTTATATAAGCAGTTGTAGGTAGAGTAAGGCACTGGAACATTAGGGGGGGGCCCGGTGAGGTAGGACCATATTAGTTATGCACGGTTACAACAGCGGGTGAAGATCAGATTGTGCCTAAGGGCAGTTATGAAATGGCCAATCCTTTGTATTGAGGGGATATCGGAGGGAAGGAAGTTGAATCAGGATGGGGCTCAGTAAAGAAATGACCTTTGAGCCAGTGACGTCCTGACTCTGGGCACTTGAAATGACCTTTTTTAGGAGCTCCGAGTGGAGACAGTAGAGACAGAGGGGCTGAGTACAGTAGCTAGGCCAGGAGGCATTAATCCAGCTGTAATTTTCTTGGTGAAGAGAAAAGTTTGGTAGTACAATCTCTCATCAAATTTGAGTACATCTGACTGTGCATATAGCATACAGGTGTAGGTGTGTCTGTTGGCATCAGTAAATAGCCAGCAGGCCTTGTTGAGAGACATTTTGTTTCTGTTGAGTGCAGTTTTGTCTGCTGCACCATATACTAGAAGACCATATTCCACTAGGGAAAGGAATGAGGAGGTGTTGGCCAGCCTCAGGGCTTCAGGGGAAGGCAGTTCTTGTGGCAGTAAACTTGAGTTTATAGCAGAAGCAAGGGTGCGTATATGGTCTTGAAAGGAAGGGCAGTGTCAAAGGTTATGCCAAGATATTTATAGGTGTTGACTCTTCAGGGGGAAGGAGCATACTAGACAGGACTGAAAGGGGAGGTCCTTGTGCATGTTTTGTTTGTGAGAGAAAATCATGAGCTTAGCCTTTTTTAGATTGATTACCAGTCTTCAGTCCAGGAACCAGGCTTCAGCCTGGTTAAAGGAGTTTTGGAGGGCACTTTGGAGGTTGGCTGGGACCTGGTGGGATGAGAAGTGGACTGCATTGTCTACGTAAAGAAGTTTTTTTTTCAGAGCACGATTTTGGGAGTGTGTTTAAGTACAGACTAAAAAAGCAGTGGGCCAAGGATCGAACCCTGTGGGACTCCTGAATGGACTGTCAATTGCTGGAGAGGGTACTATTGATTTTCACGCACTATGAGCAGGAGGTGAAGTAATTGGTGAACTAGGCAAGAGGGCTTTGCAAGAAACCTAATTGAGATAGGGTAGATATGAGAAGTGGGTGGCTGACGGTATTGAGGGCTTTTAGTTGATGTAAACTGCACCTGCGAGGAGCCCTTTATCAAGGGCTGTGTGTATATAGTTGGAAAATTCAAGGAGGGTAGTGGAGATACTATGTCCCCTGCAGAAACCACACTGCTCCACACAGAGGAGATTGTGTTTAGTGAGGTTGTCAGTTAGCTGGTCTGCTACAATCTTTTCTTAGGCCTTTGAGAGGGGGGAGGATCAATATCAGTCTCTAGTTCCTGAGGAAGGTACGGTCCCCTCCTTTGTGTATAGGAGTGATCACAGTAGTCTTCCAGAAATGGGAGAATTGGCTGAGGCAGAGGGAGCAATTGAGAAGGCAAGTGAGGGGTGTGAGTACTATGTCCAGTACCAGTCGTAGGAGTTTGAGTTCCAGGGTGTCATTACTGTGGCTAGTACCACTGAGGGCTTTTAGCAGGTAGGGTTTGGCTTCATTTGGAGTGAGGGTACGGAATTAGAAAGGGGGTAGGGAAGGTGAGGGAGTGAGCAGGAGAAGGATCAAAGAAGTTAGTGGGGAGAACAGCACTGGGGTCTGTGTAGGCAATGTTGAGACCATCGGCAATAGCTTGTGGGTCTGTGGAGAGCAAGCCATTGACATTGAGCTGGGCCGGTGGGGGTGATATGGTTTTCCCATTGAGTTCCTTTATATTGTCCCAGAACTTATGGACAGACCCCCAGGAGGAGGTAAGGATGAAGCTATAGTAGTCTGATTTTGCTTTGTGGATGTCCCAGGTGCATTTGTTGCATGCAGCACAGTAGGCTTGCCTGTCCACAGGCTTGCCAGAATCTAGTGCCTTGCGCCAGAGGTTGTCTCTGCTCTGCAATTGATTGATAAGGGAAGGGATAATCCATGGGGTGTTGAGCTTCTAAAAAAACAGCTTGGTAAAGGGAGTGAAAATGTCACCCACAGCATTAAATGAGTGGACAAAGTAGCTGAAGGCAGTGTCAATGTCAGGGGCTAGCTTAATCAGGGACCAGTCCAAGTTGACCCAGTTTGCCAGGTCATAGGTGACGCTGGAGGACAACTTTTGATACTGGCTTGTTCATTTTACAGGACCATGAGAGGATGATGAGGGAGTGGTCACTTAGGGCATTGGGCAGCACGGTGGTGTCGGTGATTTTATGGATTCGGTTCGATAAGACAATGTCCAGTAGCATGACGGTACCATTGGTTGGGTGGGACTGTGTGGGGTAAGTAACTAGCTGGGTGAGGTCAAGGGCTGCAATAGAATCTTTAGCTTGGGAGGCAGAGCTGGCAAGCCAGTTACTATTACGGTCTCCAATTGTGATCTGTTCCATTTTGCTGAAAAGGTTGGAGAGGTGCTCTGGAAGTGACTGAAGTGCGAGGTTCTGGTGGCATGGAGGGATATAGGTGGCAGTGATTGTTAGTGGTGCTGTGGAGGTGCCAGGGGTGATTTTAAGGGAGATAGCCTGGGCACCATGCTCCAGCTGGGGGGAGGGGCAAGCCCTTGCAGGGTATCATGGAGGTATATGGCACAGCCTCCTCCATGTTTCCCTACTCTATCTTCCCTGAAGAGTGTTTGGCCTGGCAGAGCAATAAAGGTGTCAGGGGTGGTCTTGGATAGCCATATTTCAACTAGTGCCAGGACATCTGGCTGGTGCTGGGCAATCCATCCCTGAAGGTTGGCAAATTTCTTAAGGGGACTGCATATGTTCATTGGGGCCAGGCGGAGTCCAGCCAATGTTGGAGGGTGGTTGGAGTTGGCTGCAGTGGGACCTGGGTTGGGTGGACATTGCCTGACAGCAGGAGGAGGAGGGAGACAAGTCTGAAGAGTGCCAAGTGCCATCTATGACGTGTAGGTCAGGTACTATGGGTGGTCTGTCCCCAGGGGAGATAGAGATGGGAAGGGAATGAAGAGCTGGGATGGCCAGGTAAAGTGGGGGTCAAGGAGAGTCAGAGGATAGGGGAGGTGAGGAAGGTGAGCAGGGGGGTGCATGAGTGGAGGGGTGGTGATGGTCAGGGTGCTGTGGTGTGGTTGGGTGGGTTATGAGTGCTGGTGAGTAGGCAGGTGTGTAGTATCTGAGTGGGAAGGGGAGGTGCCAGTGTGAAGCAGGATTAGAAAAAGCAGTGCCAGATGAGTGGGCACTTGGACCGCATACTTGATGGCCATGGTCTGAGGTTTGGTTTTACCATGCTGCAGTGACAGGGGCTATGGAGACATCCCCGACAGTGACAGCCGCTTTGCCGAGTGTTGGAACTGCAGTGTCGGGGATGCCTCCGTGTTACCATCGGGGGGCTGCCTCCAACCCCCCTGGTCTCTAGGATTCTAACTCCGAGTCGGAGTTGGACCAGGGGGACAAACACCCTGTGAGGCAATCCCCTGGCTGTGCAGAGATCATCACAGTGACATGCGGATTTAGGCTAAATCCTGTCGCTGTGATGGTCTTCACTGTTGGGGAGTCACTGTGGCATCGGTATACACCAAGGTTTGTAGGGGAGTAGGGTTGCTTTTGGATATGTGGCAGTCCCTTTGGAGCAGCAGCAGGGCCATGGACAATGGCGCAGAGGGTACAGGATTCAAAACCTGGAGAGGGGGTCCTGGTTTGGACCTATGAATAATGGGTTGGCAGGTGGCAAGGCCCATGAACTGCATGGTGAAAGGAGGGGTAGAGGAGAGGCCAGTAGCAACTCCTAGGGGGCACTAGGGGTAGTGCAAGTGGAGTACTGGAGAGTGGGGGGGAGGAAAGCAGAGGTGGAGTAGAGAGAGTCAAGCTTAGAGTGGATGGAGTAAAACACAGGAGAGTGGGGCAGTGGAGAGCAGTTGGAGGAGTAGAAAAGGTCAGATTGAGAATGGGTGGAGAAATACAGAGAGGGAGAGTGTTGCATTGTACTGCCACCAAGAGGTGGAAGCATATAACCTACAGAGGGGAAAGTGAGGACTTAGAAAAAGATTGAGGCAGGAAGTCATGTGATCAGGGGAGGTCCTTAAATTAAGGGATGCCCCTGGGTGGGAGGGTGGATGGGGTAAGTCGGGCAGTCGACGCGAAGCATCGATGGGCTAACACCCCACAACAAACAGGCTAAGAGAGGGAAGGAGGATGGTACAATCACCTCTTGGTGCCTCTCTGTCCATGCTGTCCCCAGGAGCTAATGAGCTGAAGGAGGATTGTGTAGTGCTGGGT
Organism: Neoceratodus forsteri; assembly: GCA_016271365.2. Classification (NCBI taxonomy): domain Eukaryota; kingdom Metazoa; phylum Chordata; order Ceratodontiformes; family Ceratodontidae; genus Neoceratodus; species Neoceratodus forsteri. Next base: position 731,571,281 of record CM028129.1, on the reverse strand, counting down.
ATGGGGGTCCCGAAAGGCCTAAAATAGTAGGGAGACAAAGGACTGATTAGTATGCAGTGGGAGGGCAGTCTGTGGCAAGTTCAATGTCCCCAGTCCTAGTGTGCATGCACAAATGGAGTAAACCTGAGACTCTAGTGGAGAGCTGGTCTGGAGGAACAATGAAGCCCAGAGAGATGCCAGAGAAACGCCACCACCATGTGGTGGGCCTCAGGCAGAATACCTCTACAGAACACAGGTACTGGAGTTAAGCTGATATCACAGATTACTTGGAACAATATGGTTTAGAGTACACAGAGCTACATAATCTACAAACTACATAATCTTCCAGAGCTAACTACTGAAAGACTAGCCATTAAACACACACAGTAAGCACCGCTAGAATCAGTAAACTACAGTCCCAGGTAAGCGATTAAGAGCACAGCAGTATACCCAGTGAGGTCAGAGAAAGCAATGCTGACAATTAAAGGAACCTCTCAGAAACACGTTAAACACAGGTAAATGTAGCCTACAGTATCTCCATAGATTCTACCTGATCACAGGTTCTCTCTCTCCCTTCTCCCCCATTCCTTCCCATAAGATTCCCTTATGCTGATCCCATGCCTCTTGAACCTCACCACTGTTTTCATCCCCATCGCATCAGTTGGTACACTGTTCCAGTACTCTTTCAGAGAAGTACTTCCTCACAGCTTTCCCGAATTTACCCCCACCCAACTTTATAGCATGCCCTCTTGTTTTAATGCACCTATTTTTCTGAAAAATAGTTCTCTCCTGTACCTTATTTATTCTCTTGAGGTATTTAAATGTCTCTGTCATATCCCCCTCCCCTTCTCTCTTCCAGGGTGTACATATTGAGTTCCTTTAGTCTCTCCTCATTGGTCTTTTGATGCTAATCTCACCATTTTAGTTGCCCTTCTCTGTATCGCCTCTATAGCTATACATCATAGTTACTTGTGGATAGATTATTTTCTTATCAGCACTGAGGACATTGAATGGGTGGTAGATGCTATAATTGACCTCATCCTATTATCTTGTCATGTCGCAGTCTCCCTTCATCTTACAATACCCACGGACAATAGAAATACCCAATGACATTTTAATACCTCCCTATTAAAAGACTCAGAGTTCCAACAATTGATGGATACATAGTGAAAATAGTGAGCCTACCATTACCCAAGCCACACTCTGGGACACACTAAAAACCAAAAAAAAAATTACCAAATATTTGATACAAGCCCCACAAAAATAGTCCCCTGAATGCCACAAGCTAGACCAGGGGGAGTTGGTCTAACTTGCAGCACTTGGCACACGGGAGTGAAAATCATGCACTCCAGCTGGGAGAATGCCACAAACCCTGTGCATCTTATGATTGGCACACCAGGGGCTTGTGACTATCTCAGGGGACATTAAATCCAGCCCAGGGTCTTTACTCTTCCCCATGGGCAGTAGCCAAGGCCAACAGCTATCTTCCCCCCAGGAATGTCCCATCACCTTATTTGCCCTATATGTCGAACTGCTAGTACATACCTCAGGCAGACCACTTTCCTAAGAGGGATTGATGTCGGTGGATGTCAGCATAAAGTAACATACTATGCTAATGACTTACTTCTTTATCTTTCAGACCCAGAACAATCTTTACTAGGCCTGAAAACCTGCCTGAAGACTATGGAACAGCTAGCAGGTTATAAAATAAATGAGGATACAATGTACAGTAAATCCTTCAGCTTAACTAAACCCCACCTAAATCTCTCCAGGAACATACCATTATAAATAGATGGAACGCGTATTGAATGCCTGGGGAGTATATATGCTGGGACCCAACCACAACTCTTTTTCAACACAACTACCCTCAGCTGGAACAACTGATACAAGGGGATCTCTAGTGCTGTGCCACTCATGCACTTTCCCTATTTTAAAGAACCAATTCCATATATATGAACATCTTACCCAGGTTCCTTGATTTATTCCAAACCCTGCCACTGCTCCCTGACAGTAATGCTTTCACCAAATTGAATAAGTGGATAGTTAGCTTTATCTGGAATGGGGGAAGCCTTAGGATAGCATTTCACAAATTACAACTGCCTAAAAGATAGGGGTAGCCTACCTCTCACTAATTTTATCCTGAAATGGAAGGCATCTCCTCCTAGCCCAAGATGGGTGGAGATAGAACTAGATATGTAATAATAATAATAATAATAATAATAGTAATAATCTTTATTTCACATAAGTGCCTTTCAAAGTACCAAGGCGCTTTACAAAAGGTTAAAACAACAGTAATAAAATCAATAAATACAATCCAAAACAGTAACAGAAATCTGATGAGGTTCATGCTAGACATGCCATTTGACTCCTTATTATTTGGCACTTCAGATACCTCAACCATATATGGGATATATTGCTTCTACCACTAGCGCCCTACTAAATTTCAGTTACCAGCTCTTTCACCAGCAGCCCTATAAGTTAGAGGCACAGTGGCTTAACATCCTGGCACACTGTACTGGATTTACCCTGGTCAAACCTGACCACAAATTTAGGTGCTGGGCACACTCATTTCAGTTCTGTGCCTTCAGGCATTTAATATGTGTTCTACTCCATTTATAATGGTATGTTACTTGAAACGGGCCATAATTCACATTGGAATGAGCTATAGACCTCCAGCACAGGGGAAAGAAGTGGATGGAAAGTAATCCATAGGATGACTTGCAAGGGTGAGGTGATACTAGAACGGCACTTCAATCTACTGGATGTGGATTAAAGCCTCCCAGCTGTGGCAATGGCCAGGAGTAGGGACATCCTGGGCTCACTGCAGGGGACATTTCTCAATCAACTTGTGATGAACCCCACTTGTGAGGAGGCATTGCTGGACCTGGTATTGACAAAGGAGGACAGTATTGCTAATGTCACAGTGGGGGACCACCTGGGGACCAGTGACCATCATAAGGTGTGGTTTAATATACAAACCAGGTTAGAATGGAACCACGCAAGGATGAGTGTCATGGACTTCAGGAGGGCCACTTTTAAGGAAATGAGAGAATGTCTCAGAGGCGCCATGACAAGGATAGGGGAAACAAGTGGAAGTCGAGGACCAGTGTGTAAAAATAAAAGATGGCATTGAAAAAGCTACTAATCTCTGTGTCAGGTAAGTTAACAAGGGCAAGAGAAAGAAAAAAGCCACTGTGGTTCTCTAGTGAGGCAGCGGAAAAAGTAAGAGCAAACAAAATGGCTTTTAGAAAGTATAACAAAACACAGAAAAAGGAGTCTAGGGAGACTTATCAGGAGAAACAAAGGGAGGCAGGAAAGGCAGTTAGGCACACAAAGGCACAAACAGAGGAGAATATTGCCAAATCAGTAAAAAAGAGGAAAAAACATTTTTTAGATACATAAGTGAAAAGAGAAAGACCAAGGGAGGGATAGTAAGGCTGAAAGATGGAGAAGTGTGTGTGGAAGAGGACCACCAAAAAACAGACATCTTGAACAAGTACTTCAGTTCAGTATTTACAGAGGAGGGGATAGGTAGCGAGCCAATAATAAAAGACAAGAGCATTAAGGGAAGGGAGGTGGACACTAGCCCTTTTACAGTGGAAAGAGTCCTAAGAGAATAGTCACAGTTAAAAGTAGACAAGGCAATGGGACCAGATGGAGTGCACCCCAGGTTGCTGAGGGAGCTCAAGGAGGAGTTGGCTGCACCTCTGGCAGCCCTGTACAGCCTGTCACTGGAAACAGGAGAGGTCCCGGGGAGGAGGGCTGATGTAGTCTCGCTCCACAAAAATGGAAACAGAGGATGATGGAAATTACAGGCCTGTCAGCTTGACTTTGGTAGTGGGCAAAGTAATGGAATCCCTAGTGAAGGAAAGGATTGGGGAATATGTTGTTTCCAGTAGTCTTCAGGATCTGAGGCAGAGTGGGTTCACAGTGGGGAGGTCTTGCCAGACAAATCTGATCGAGTTCTCTGACTGGGTAGCCAAGGAAGTGGATCAGGGTAGAGCAGCCAACGTAGCCTACCTGAATTTCTGTAAGGCATTTGACACCGTTCCACATAGAAGACTGGTGAGCAGACTAAGAAGCTTGGGATTGGGTCCTAAAGTAGAAAGATGGGTAGAGAGCTGGATGGACAATAGGAGTCAGAAGGTGGCGGTAAATGGCATCCATGCTGGAGTGAACAAAATAACCAGTGGGGTGCCACAAGGATCAGTACTAGGCCCAGTTCTCTTCAATGTCTTTATAAGTGACATTGCAGAAGGACAGGAAGGGAAGGGAAGGTATGCCTGTTCATGGATGACATAAAAATCTGCAACACAGTAGACACACCCCGGGGGGGGGGGTGGAAAGAATGAGAGAAGATCTAAAAAAGCCAGAAGCTTGGTCACAGGTTTTGCAACTTGGTTTCAAGGCAAAACAAGTGCAAATCATGCACTTGTAGCACAGAAATCCAGGGGCAATGTATCAATTGGGAGGAGAAGTTCTAGCAGTCACAAAACAGAAAAGGGCCTAGGTGTAATAATTTCTGATGACCTGAAGATAGTGAAACAGTGTGACAAGGCAGCAGGAAAGGCTAGGGGATGCTCAGATGCATGGGCAAGGGTATCACCAGCACAAAGAGAGAGGTAATAATACCCCTGTATAGATCACTAATGAGACCCCACCTCAATTATTTTGTCTAGTTCTGGAGGCCCCACCTTTGAAAGGACATAGACAGAGCAGAAGTGGTACAAAACAGGGCAACCAGAATGGTGCAGGGCCTGCACCAGAAGCCCTACGAAGAGAGGCTTAAGGAATTAAATATGTAATCTCTAGAAGAAAGGAGGGAAAGGGGGATATGATAGAAACATTCAAATACCTCACATTTATAAACAAGGTACAGGAAAGGAGCATTTGTCAGAGAAAAAGATGCTTGAGGACAAGGGCTCATGTAGGAACAAAACTGTTATAATGTTTTATTATTTTATTACTAATTTTAATTACTATTTATATTGTTTATAAATGCTTAATTAATAAGATTAAGGTTAAGGGAGGCAATACTATCATTATCATCCTTGTTTACATGGGCTTCAAGAAGAAGCAGAAAAAGAAAAAAAAACATGCTTATGTGAACACTAGAAAGGGACAGCCTTCAGAGTTTGAAGGGAAAAAAAAATGGTTCTGTTGTTTAATTTTCGAGTACCCTCCTGTCTGGCATAGAAGGGGATGATGCACTAAATTTAAGCCGTGATATTAGAAGGACACTCTGCAGTGTTAGTCCAGAGAAAGAGGCCTATCTACATTCTTGAAGGGTCAAAGATTATAATACCCTAGCAACCAGAGATAAGGAAGAGGCTTCACTCCTTAGAGCTGGAGCCAGACCGAGTGGTTGTTATGGACTTGACCATGATATATGGACATGTTTATATGCCAACCAGTATCTGGTACAGCCATGCTATGCTTGAAATACCTCTGAAAATCCTATAAACTTTCAGGAAAATGAAAAGACTTCTATCTATAACTTAAAAATGCAACATGATGCAAACCTGGAACTTTCACAAGTTGTAGAGGAGGTTGTAACTGACTATTTGTCCAGGTTTTATAAATGTAGCTACTGGGAAAAAGAGGATATTTATATAACTATTTTAGAGCAATATCCTTTAAAATAAATACCTTGGGCCCGATTCTAGAAGGGTGACGCAAGTTGCCACCGAACGCAACTTGCACCGCCCACAACTGCGACATTGACCATGCGCCCTATTCTAGAAGGGTCAGGGTCTCTACAGCAAAGTCCTGTGACTTGCAACATGTGGCAAGGTATGCCACACAGAGGGCATACCTGGCCAGCATGCCGCAACTGCTGCCGCAGGTTGCAAGTGCACCCCCTGCCCTGTAATGCACAATCTACACTCCTTTCCCCCCCCAGCCATTGGTATCTGAGCATGTCTTTTCAGTACGCACTGATACTGGACTCAGTCGGTGGCTGGCCGTGGTAGTGAGAGGTGGGCTGTGCCAGTCACCAGCTGGGGATGGGTGGGGGGTGCTGGGTGGGCTGGCACAACTGGGTGGGGGGCCCACTAGACTACCAGGGATATGGGGCTCATATTTATTATTTTAATACAGTTCAAGGGGGGCCTCTAGACCACCAGGGATACGGGGCTCATAATTAATATTTTAATACAGTTCGGGGGCCACTAGACCACCATGGATAAGGGCTCATATTTATTATTGTAATACAGTTCGGGGGGCTGCTAGACTACCAGAGATACGGGCTCATATTTATTAAATTAATACAGTTCGGGGGGGCATTAGACTACCAGGGCAGGCTTTTTGCCGCATATGCGGCCGGCAACTCATGGTTCGGGCATGGGTGGGGGATGGCAGTGCTGCCCCTATAGGAGCTTCTGCCAATGTTTCAGGGGCTGGGGGTATGGGTAGCCCTGTGGGGTCTCACTGAGGTGTGCTGGGAATGGGGGGAGTAACTGTGCACTCTCCGCTGGACAGCCGACCGGTCTACAGGACCCCCGGGGACATCCGTAAGTTATACCAGCTAAATGCTGGTATAACTTACATTGACGTATCTCCTCCGGGGGTTCTTGTAGAATCCTGATGTGGGCACTTTGTGGCTGCCCTTCAAGAATGGGGCGCAACTGCTGCATGAACCCCCTAGCGTCATGTCTCAGGGGGTTTATGTGGCTTAGCAGCTGTTCGGCACTAGTGGCCTGCGACATGTCATAGGCCACTTTGTAGAATTGTGCATGTCGCAACTGCTGGCGTAAGTTGCTACATGTGTCATTCTACTTGGTGCAACTGCTGTTACGCCAGGTGTACCCCTTCTAGAATCTGGCCCCTTTAGTCTAGTCTCAGATGAAAACTGACATCCTAACAAATCCAAAGAGCTAGCTCTTGGGTGTGCAACTTGTTGACATAAAGTAATACACCGTCTGAAAAGAGGTATGAAAAATATCTCTGACATTTTGATGTATGGCCTCTCTGGAAAGAAAAAATAAACCATGTGCTTGTAAAGGAAATCTAATGTTTTAAAGATGTTCTTGGAAAACCTTATGGACAAATTTTATATTATTCTGAATCCTAGAATATTTAGAACAAGACTATCACTTTGTTTTGAGAAACTTTGCTAAAAATATAAAGTTATGACTCTTATTAACCTCATTCTGGATATACAGGTTTTAGAAACATGGGAAACGTGTTCAAAGATTCCATTCAATGACAGAAATTCAAAAATGTTGGTTTAAAAGTTACATTATTTTGCATGAGAAAGTTATGGAAGAAAAATAATTTAATTTATAAAAGTGGACCTGAAGCAAGTGGGACATATTTAGGGTGGAGTTGGAAGTCACCCATACGTAAACTGCAAGAACCAATCAGAGTCTGGTGATGATGTCACTCAACCTGAAAACATATATGCGAATTTGGCCAGGCTCACTTCAGATTTGCTTGAATCTTAATGCTGGATGAACCCCATGTCAGCTGGACTGAGTAATATTATTTTGGACTGCTACTAAGCCAGAAGCCTAAAAACATGCCTGCTTGGAGGATCTGAAACCAGTTTGGGTTAAGCCTTGCTGTATCTATCAGTGGTGCTGAAGTCCAGCCTGCAAACTGACAAAAGTGGCAATGAAGTCCAACTTCAAGAATTGCTTGTTACAGAAGGATTTTTTTGGATGGAGCAAAGAATATGGTTTACCCTGGACATCTTGATTTAAACTTCTGCTCAAGCCAAGATCCTGAGGTCCAAGTGGAAATGAATTAAAACAGAAAAGGTCATAAATCCAGTTACCAACCAAACGCTTTGCTATCCATAAGGAAAGCTTTTTCTGCAAACCAACTGCGGTTGGGAAGAAGCTTATTATCATGCCTTGGACTGTCAGTACCTTACTACTTGAGGTTCCTGCCAAATCCTGATTCAAAGTGCCAAGCAAGGAGGATCCAAGCTGCGCTGCTTCGTTGATGCCAGTAATGTCTACGGCTTCAGACATGAGGGAAGACCAGAGGAAGGACAAGTGCTACAGCCAAGCCTGATGCCTGAAGGACTTTTATCATCCAGAATCAGACATTTCCACCCAGATTTTGAAAGTTAAAAGGATAGAAGTCGAAGCCTACAGATAACCAGAAATGTAAGTATTATTTCAATCATATTAATTATTTTAAATATTTCAATGTTTAATACTTTAATTTGACATCTGGGGAGGTAACATAGTGAATTTTTAACTACAAAACCTTGGAGTATATAGTTAAGTTTAACTTTAAACAAAAATAAATGCATTTTGCATGTTATGAAATGTTGAAATAAGTCTGATTCAGGAATATAATCTGAGACACTAATGCAATGAGTTTGCATGTTCTCATATCAGAAGGTCATACTAAACACCAAGTATGCTGAAAGCATAATGTATATCCAATACCATTTATTGTGTTGAATATTGCTTATTTGCATTATTTGCTGAAATATTCATTTTGTTTTATTTCTTTGTGTTTCATTTGATTTTCCGAAACCTTTGTTGTTTATGTTTACATTACTTTTATTATGCAGGATATTTATGCAAATTATGGATGTTTTGAATTATTGTATATAGGTATTAATAATATATATATATATATATATATATATATATATATTTCAGATTTCTATGTCTGACAGAAACGTTTTGCATCATTATCTAGAACCGGTGAAGATAGGGATAATATCATATTTGAATTTTATAATTATTTTTTTTAACATTTATGAAAATTTGGGTGGTAAGGCCTGAGGTAAAGCCAAGTGCTGTATTATAAAAAGTGATATTATAACCTATTGCTATGACAGTCATATATGAAGCTGGAGGAGAGGGAGGCTAAGAGGAAATGTGAGGAAGTAATTCTTCACGGAAAGGGTGGTGAATGCTTGGAAGAGCCTCCCAGTGGAGGTGGTGGGGGCTGAAATGGTTACGGAATTCAAGAAAGCATGGGACAGACACAAAGGGATCTTAGAAGCAAGGCAAGAGGGGTGTAAGTAGGGAAAATAGGGCAGACTAGGTGGGCCAAGAGGTCCTTATCTGCTGACAACTTCTATGTTTCTATGCAGCAGGCATCCTTTGCACAATTACAGGATGATTACAAGCTAGACATCAGAGATCACTATCACTATTTGAGCTCCATCACTATCTCTCTACCATCATACATTTAAATTTGGATGAGGTGACACTCCCTCCATTACTCTCTTTTATACATATGCTTATTCAGGGAACAAGGCCAAACCATTTTATCTCTTTTTGTTATAAAATGTTACAAGAAGCACAAATGGTAGATGTTTCCCAGACACAGCGCACATGGGAAACTGATCTCTCCATTACTCCCCCACAGTCTGAGCTGACTTCTATTTGACATTACCATCAACACTCTTTCCTCCACCATAAACTCTGGGATTGGCCTACTTTACCACCATAGGGATTGCCTGCCCCTCGCTGCCCTCCAGCTGGCCATCACCTCCTCTGTCCTGTCCCTAGTGGACTACGGCTTGCCCATCTATGCTGCAGCTGATAACACTGCCCTCTCTAAAATCCAGCTCTCCATCAATAAGGCCTGTAGGCTCCTGACTGGAGCCTCCAGCCACACCCACACCTGCCTGCTCTATTCCTCTGCCAACCTGCTCAACTTCAAGGAACATCTGCAGTATAAGACCTGCTTTCTTGATAAGAAATCCCTGCTCTGACTCTCCCCACCACAGGAGTCTCTGCCTCCCTACCACAGACATCCTCATCCGTTTCCACCTGCAGCTCTGTTAAAGCCACCTTCAAAGTGCCTAGAACCAAGACCTCCCTCGCCCAGAGGTCCATATTTTATCAAGCCCCCACCTGGTTCAACTCCCTCCCTACCTGCATCACCAACACTGCCAAACTTGGACCCTTCAGAACCGCTCTCCGGAACCATCTCTTTAATGTCCGCTGCTGTAGGTACAACTAACCCTGCCCCCCAATCCTACTACAGGACCTTTCCCTGCCTGGCCCCCCTAATCTCGACAAGGTCCCCTGGACTGCCGATCCATCTTCCCCCTACCCCTTTTTACCTACCTCCTTAGGTTTATACAAGGATGTATTCCACTGCAACTCCAGAGAAATTGTGCATCTTTAATTGTAAATCTGTATTTTATACCAACATATAACTAAGTATATTCTGTGTTCAATGTCTGCACCTGTAATGTTGTCCAATGTTGTATCTGCACAATGTTCTATTGTCTTGCCCTCCCTGCGATGAGGTGCCTTTGTAAATGAGTCCCTAACTCAAAGGTTGTAAATCTGACTTGTTCAAATAAATAGAGTATCAGGCTCTTCTCAACTGTGGGAGTTCAGCTGGAAAACAGTAATTTGCTTTTTCGCATGCCCCAGATTACTGGTAGGTTCCAGGCAACCAGAGACTCCTCATGTTGGAGAGGCTGTGGCTGCAAAGCTGCTACACACAATCATGTACTCTGGTCATGCCCAGTGCTATCAGTGTTTTGAAAGATGTGTAATATGAAATAAATGCCATCATCCTAAATGATGGCAGTCTGATACCAGAAGTTGCTTTATTACTCAGTTATCCTCAATATAAAAAAAAATCATCAATATCTCCTCAGCATCCTTCTAGCAACAGGAAAGAATGTAATTATGAGATAATAGTTAAAACCAGATTCCTCATCAGTCACATAGTGGGAAGACACAGTGTGGGTAAATGGAAAAGTTCACAGCACAGTTCAATAAACTAGACTCCTAACTTCCGAATAAATAGAAACTCTGGCTACTACATATCATGTCCAAAGGGTCAGATATTATATCCTGATGGCCCTAACTACAACTTTCCATGGAGGATAGAGAAGAGCTAGCCTGGGGGTCTATTGTCATTATACACATCAACAGGTTGGGGGGGGGGGTTGGTTGGCTGCCACCTGACATATATTAGGCTGCTTACTACTGAACTAGTCTTACATGTGTCTCAGACCCGTACTACTGCTTGCTTGTAATTGAATGTACACCTTTACTTGCTGCTTATGTAATGAAGATACCTTGTTGTTATGTCCCCTTTTCCTGTGGACCTTTAGAAAAACGTAATTAATTTTAAGTTTCAAAGAAAGGTCACGCCATCACACTGTGGCTGCAATGGTACCATACTCCATGGGCAGTACCCACCTATGGACATGCAGAACACCAGTGATGAGACCAGTGGACTGGGGACAACCAGCATGATACAGTGGGACATGGAGTACCCAGTTCACCACAGCAGAAAGGTATGCAGAACAGAACCAGAACAGAGGCTCTGACTGCCAATGTGCCCAGGGGCACTGCAAGATCATGTCGTGGAGACTGCCCTCTGCTCTCAGTGGCTGCTGCATGGGGATACTGGATGTGCTACCACTCCTGCTGTTACCGAACATGCATACAATACAAACCAGTCACCCATCCTCTGGTACAGGGTTGTCCCTTACATTTCCCTATAGATGCCGGCACTGCCATTGATGATCCCTACTGCCTACACACAGACGGAAGAGTTAGACATCACACTCTGTGACTCACCATGGTCACCTACCACACCAACTGTGTACCAGTTTCCAAAGTGTTGTTGATGGGAATGTGTGGGGTTCAGAGGCCCACACTGGCATCCTTCTGGTCACACACAGCTTTCGGAGTGCAATGGGCAGCTCACTCAGCTCACCAGGTACAGCAAAATGGTTGAAAGCCCATTTGCTTTTCTGGTCCTTGTCCCCATGGTGTCCATGAGGTGGGGGTTTTGTTTAATGACATGGCATGGGGTACAGGGACACCATTGAAGCACCTGCCAGATTGTTATGTGTCCACTCTGGGCTGTAGGTCCTCTGGGGGCACTGATGGTGGGTAACACTGCAGCCTCTGTCAAACCACTCCTGTTCATCAATTATTGGATGCATGTGACTGGTTGTGGCACTGGTGGGGAGTTTGGTGCCAGGACCCCTCCTGTACCAGAATCTGCAGAGTTGCTGGCACACGGGAATCAACACAAGCTGCCATTTTATCGCAGCTTGCATCGGTCTCCCAGCCCCTTTGAGAATCGAGCCTAGAGAGTTTAATATTTAAATAATGACCCAGTGTGCATACAAGTCCATTTTGCATTAGCACAAAAGGCTCAGTGGGCTGTTCTTGCTATGATCACCCATTTTTGTACAGTTGATAAGGGACAATTGCCTACATATTACTTTCCATTGTTTTGTCAGAATACAGAATAACATCTTATTAAATTAAGAAACCTGGAGAAGATGGCAGCTTGAACCTCTCACTCTGCCCCAGCCCAGTGAGGAATTGTACACTAATCATCAAAATGCTGGACTGAAGGCTCATTTTACTTCCTGACCTTATCTCTCCCCACCTCTGTCACCACTCCAGGAATGTTCTTGGGGATAGCCACGCTCCTGCAGCACTCGTTGTACTGCGCAGATATCGGTCCTGCTCTTTCTCAATAGGCTGCAAAGGCCTGAGAGCAGTTTCCAAGGCATACAATACTTTCCCTGGTCAGAGTATTGGCACCTTTCCTCCCCCCCAACTCACTACCAGGCTGTGATTGAGAGCAGTCAGCAGCCAAGTGGAACCTTAGCAGCCCTCAACGGCAGTTCATTAATACACTGCCTATCTGAAAATTGCTGGTTCTTTCAATGAGATGGATCCTCCAAGCAGTCGCAATGAGGGAGTCACTGCCTGGGCACCCCTTGGATCTCCAGACCAAGTGCAGATGGGGGAAGCTCTTGCAAATATTACCAAAATGCTCGAAGCATTGTTATTCAGAGTTGGCACGATTGGCACCTCCTTAGCAGGCAACGTTGCGGATGTCCACAGACTTGAGGACCAACATAATGTCCTTGAACAGTGAGTGGAGGAGCTGGAAGACCACCATCTAAATGTGCTGCATAAACTTAAGGAGCATGAAGATAAGCTGGCCCAACTATAACACAGAGCGGAGGATCAAGAAAACCGAAGCAGGAGAAACAACATTCGGATCCTCGGAGTGCCAGAGGGGATGGAGGGTCCAAACATGGAAAGGTTCCTAAATTAATGGATTCCCCAGCAATTAGGTGAACACTGGAAAGAGCCAGTGGAGGTTGAACATGCTCATCGAGTCTCTGGCAACCCAAATAACACCAAAGGCCCTTGGACTATAATCACTTATCTGTTACGCCTCTCAGTTAAAGAATGGTTACTTAGGGCTACGAGGGACATGGGGGAGATAACTTGGAGAGGAAACACCATCTCTTTTTACAGGGACTTTAAACAGGAGGTTGCAGCCAAACATAAAGCCTATAACCCTCTAAAAAAGATCCTGAATCCAAACTCAATCCAGTATCATTTCATGGGCCTTCTGCACTGTACCTGTCCAAAAATGGCCAATCCTTCCTTGCAGAATCTTCCCGAGATGCTGAGGCCTGGATCTGGAGTCACTGGCCTAATTTGTTGGCAGGAACTACATCTTCCAGATGTCTCTGGGAGCCATGGAGCTGAATAGAGCAAGGAACTATCAGGAAAGGAAACGCTGCCCCAGGGGACAACAACCGTAGCCAGACTGGCCCATCCAATAAGGATTCCCCCACGCACAGGCAGCTCTGGGCTCCATCTCCTGTAGGGGCTAAGCAACCTTCGGTCCCCACTGTGGTTCACTCAACTCTTGAAGTAACTTATGCCAGTCAAAAGCCCAAGCTGTTGGAACCAGCCAATTCCCCCCCCCCCCCAGAGATGCAGTATCAGCGTTCCAGAAGCCCTCGCTCCTCAGTGCAGGGAAACTTCACCATGTCTCCACCTGCAAAGCTTCTCAAGGCTGACCTGATGGTGGTGGAAAAGGAAAATCAGCTGGATTGCACTGAAGAATTAACTGCAGTTCCCATAGATGACCCAGTTCCCTTGGACTGGGCAACAGCAATGGAAGAGTGTGAGGGCAAAGCCGCTGCAAATGTTGGCTTGCTGAAACCTGGACTGAAAACTTTTGCAGAAGCCCTTGCGACACCTGGTAACCCAACTAGGATGGACTCGATATGTGAAAATGGGGAAGTCTTGAAGGAGCAAGATAAATAAACTGTTTAACACATATACTATTCTAACATACTGTTAGCTCAAGCCTCTATGTCTCCTTTAGGCTGACGGGAAGGGAAAAAGGGCCCCTGCTGCCCCCCCACTCTGCACTCTGGCCCTGACGGGGTACTGCCTATGAATTATAGGCATTCAAATCACTCCTCTGCCTTATTTCCCCATTGTTTGCAGATCACTAGTCATCCTCCCGGGTAGATGAGTGAACCACTGTGACCCACCCGGTAACACCCCCTCCCTATACCTAGTGTTTCCTCTCCCCATCCCCCTCCACTGCAAAGGTCAGTTATGTACATGTTTTCACCCACCAGTTGGGCGCCACAATCATGTAGCCATAACCTAAGGAAGGAGTTCCTGTATCTAACAGGTGCCCATGATCAGAAGTGACCATGGCACCATTATGTTGTTGAATGAGCCCCCTTAATGGGTGCTATGTTCTGTAGGATATAGCTGGCTACCCCCTATCAACTTTCTAAATCCCTGATAAGATACTGCTCCTATCTGCTGCTTGTGTTTGTATATGTTATGAGTGGTTGACAGACCCCTCCTTCCCAAGCAGGCGAACCCAGCCTGCTTCCCGTTGGTTGGCCGTGTCCCCCCCCCCCCAGTTTAGGGTGGTCATTGTCACCAGACATATCCTGACTCTTCAGTGTAAGCCTCATGTCCAGGTCTATGGAGTCAGGCTAGGACAGATCACACATGTTTGGTGTGACCTCTCCCCCTCACATTTTTTGGTGTCTGAAGCAGTGTAGTTTAAGAGCTTGTTTGCCCCTTCTCACACGTACAACCCAGCACCAATAACTGAGTTATTGTTGTTTTGCTTAGAGACTTACACTGCATTGTAGCTCATTTATTATTGCATAACTACTTATTGTTAAGGTTATAGTTCCTGAAGATACATAACTTGTGTGTTTTCTTTGGTTTGTCCAGGTTTTTTCTCAGCTAAAGACAAGAACACTTGCCACCGTCATCTTTCCTCTTTCTAAACACCTATCCTCTGAGGTTAGCTACTGCGTACATTCTAGTACAAGACTCTAGTTGGGTACCCTCTCTCCCTTTTTTCTGCCTCCTCTATTACTGCCGACTGGGTGAGTACCTTCTTCTCCATTAAGTGTCCGGTGGTGGGCAGCAATGGTTTTGACTTCAGCTGCACCACGCGGTTGGGAATGTATCTCCTGGAATGCAGGGGGGGGGGGCTGAACCACTCAGCAAAACGCTCTAAAGTCCTGCAATTTCTGAACTGTATGGGTGCAGACATAGCCCTACTCCAGGAGATGCACCTTACCAACCATACGGTGCAGTGGTTAAAAAAGCTCTGGGTGGGGACAGTGTTGGCCAGTTGTGCTTCCACAAAATCCAGGGGTGTGGCCATACTCCTACAAAAGTCAGGACCCTGGACAGCTGAGGCTCAGTGTCAAGATTCACAAGGGAGATAGATATTGGCTAAACTATCATACCCTGGGGGCAAAGTCATAATAGCCAATGTCTATGGCTATAATTCTGATGCAGGAGAGGTCTATTCGGAACTGAGGCAGGCCTTCGCTGAACTCTCCGTTGAAGAACTTGATATCCCAATTTGCTTGGAGGGGACCACAACTTGGTGGGGGATATCTTCCTGGATAAATCCCTCCCTACACCTCAATCCCATCTGAAGGTCTTAGACACATTAAACACTTTGATGTCATAATGGGGTTAGGGGACCTTTGGAGAAATGTCCATCCAAATGGGCGGGACTATACCTTCTTCTCCAGTGTCCATGGGACTCACAGTAGATTCAATTTTTGGCTGGCTAATTATGCTGATATGCTTGGGGTAGGAACCTCCACCATCGGTAGCATACTTATATTGGACCATGCTTCAGTAACAATCACATTCCTTCCTCCAGGGCAAAGCTCGCCCCCCACAAGGTGGAGATGCAATCCGCTACTGCTGCAGGATGCAACGTTTTCAAGACTGCATAAGGAAGGAGGCCCTCTCCTATTTCTCTATCAATACCCCAGGGGAAACTCATGCAACTACAGTCTGGGAAGCTTTCAAGGCAGTTCTCAGAGGAAGAATTATCTCCTTCTCAGCGGCCAAAAAAAAGGAAAGGGTGAGACAGATAAGAGATCTGCAGGATGAGCTTACCTGCCTGGAAAAACAGTTTAAGCTATCTACAGCTAACCCACTTAACTCTCCTCTTCTGGCTGACATCACAGGCTTAAAATATAGAATTAATGTGCTGTTGAACAGAAAAGTGGAGTGGCAGTTGACTCAAGCTAAACATAGGTCCTGGGAGGGAGGGGACAAGGGAGGGAAACTGTTAGCATATTATCTGTGGAAGCAGCAAGCCTCTTCCAGAATTCTTGCCCTCAAAAACAAACAGGGTAAGGTAGCACCAGTGCCTAAGACCATCTTTGAGGTTATGAAATATTTCTATCAGGAACTCTACCAGTCCCAGAACGTTCTGTCAGATGACGAGCTCACCTGTCGGTTGCAAACTTTTTCTCAAGGAGTGCAACTCAATCGGCTCTCCGAAGAGCAAGCCCATACACTGGATACCCCAATCACTCAAAATGAACTTCACTTAGCTCTGTCCCAAAAGACTAAAGAAAAGGCCCTGGGGCCAGATGGGATGTCAGTTGAGTTATACCAACTACTACAAGACAAGATTACCTCTCCTATTCTGCATGCTCTCCAAGAGGCATAGAGAGATAGTACACCTGCCCCCCACTATGCGTGAGGTCCTCGTCACACTAATCCCTAAAAAATCCTTGGACAGCCTGATGTGTGCAAACTATAGGCCCATATCACTTCTCCTGGTAAACACCAAGATAATGGCCAAGGTTTTGGCAACCAGATTGTCCCTAGTCCTCTCAAAATTGGTTCATTCATCGCAAACAGGGTTCTCGAAGGGGAAGTCGAGCGCCGATAGATTGCATCTTGTCCTGAAACTCAAATGGTTAGCACTACAATCTGAAACCCCAATGGCTGCCTTGGCAGTCAACTTTGCTAAAGCATTTGACTCCCTGGAATGGGCCTAACTCCATCAGGTTCTCCGACTGTATGGATTTGTGCCCTACTTTTGCTCCTGGGTATCCACCCTGCATAACTTACCCACGGCTAGGATTCTCACTAATAGGGATATTTCCTTCCCCTTCTCCTTGCACAGAGGCACCAGACAGGGTTTTCCTCTTTCCCTCTTCTCTTCCTTATAGCTCTGGACCCATTGATCAGAAAGCTCACCCATACCCCAAGTATCACCAGTATTCCAGTCGGAGATACATTCTACTTAGTTAACGCATATGCAGATAATATGCTGCTTACTCTCTTCAATCTACAGTCTTCCCTCCCTACTGTCTTGTCAATCCTACAAGAATTCACCTTGCTGTCAGGGCTAACACTGAACCAAAAGAAAACCATGCTTCCCCCCTAAATAGGCAATGTAGTAGGCCCTGTCTCGCTGATACTGATATTGCCTGGGCCCCTCAAGGCTTCCCATATCTGGGCATCACTATTACGACAGCTTGGAAAGATCTTGAAGTGGCTAATTTCTCCTCTCTCCTGGAACCCCTTATAGCTGATATCCAACGATGGAGAAAGTTGTGCCTAACCTTGAAAGGAAAGGTAGAAGCTGTAAGAATGTTTATTTTCTCCAGGGTCTCATACCTGCTTAATAACCTGCCAATCTCTCTCTCTCTCTCAAGCCATTCCAGGCCCTAGACAGGCTAGTTGCACTTTTTCTATGGTAGGGTGGAGCTTCTAGATGGGGGCAAATGAAGTTGCAAGCCCACTGGACTACAGGAGAACTCGGCCTCCCCTGGTTCATGGGCTACCAGCTTGCCTTCAGAATGGCCCAAGCCATAGCCTGGTTTGCCCCCCATTCTACCCCTCCTCCCCAGTGGATAATGTTAGAAGCTGCCCTATTGGAGGATGTCTCTCTGTTCTCCATGCTAGCAGGAAGCCCTCTGGACTTCAACTTATGCCTCTCGTGACAGAAACATGTAGATCCTGGTGTCAGGTGATAGCAATAACTGGGGTCCCAGGCACGAATTACCTCCCTCCTCTCTGTTATGCTCCAATCTGGAACATTCCTCTTATCAAGGTGGACCACAAACTGCTTAAATGGATCACATGGGCCCCCAGGCATATCCTAATGGTAGGAGATCTTCTCCTCCCAAACACCCAAACATTAATGTCCTTCGAGCAGATCAGAGATAAATACAGGCTGCCTTCACAAGACTTCTGAAAATTTCTCCAGCTAAGGAGTGCTTTAACCCCTCTTCTTAAGACTTGGCCATCACAGTCCACTTGGAGTTGCCTGGGAAACCTCCATCAACCCAAAAAAGGTAGGTACCTTGTAGGTGTCCTCTATAAAACCTTCAGGGATGCCCAGCCACATGCTATTGTATCTAGCAGAACCTCATGGGAACGAGACCTCCCCATCCCCTATCCCAACAGCACTGGTTGGGGTGCCTCAGAATGGCCCATATGGCATATGAGGACTCAAAGAGCCAGTTACTCCAACTTAAAATCCTCCTTAGATGGTATAGGACCCCCACAGTTCTTCACAGCCTTCAGATAATACCACAAGACAGCTGCTGGAGATATCACTCCTCCCCTGCCCACTTACTCCACATCTTGTGGACATGCCCAACCATACATACTTTTTGGGCCCAAGTTCTGAATGACTGCTCCACTATAGTAGGCAAGCCAATATCCCTTCAACATTACATTCTCATGCTGGGGGACACCTCCACATTAAATCCACTACCCTCCCATAGCAAGGCATGGGTCCTTGTGGCAGTTTAGGAAGTGAAAAGAGCTATCCTGGTGAAATGGAGGCAGTCTACATCCCCCCACACTTTCACAGTGGTGGGCAGCTATGGCCAGATTGGCAATTTTTGAGTGACTTACAGCAGTAGCCAAAGGTAAACTTATTGACTACTACCTGAAATGGGAAGCCTACCTGCTCTCCCACATTTGCATAGTGGCACCTCCTCCATTGCAAAACCCCCCACTATCTTGACCTGAGCTTGAAATAGCAAAGATGACGTCTGCCCTTTTAGCTTCTGGTTTGTTCCTCACCACACTTGTCTATGTTTTCTACTTTCACCATTTCTTCTATTCTGGTCCTCTAGCAATTTAGATACCTGTACAACAGGCTACCTGGCATACACTAGCTAAGAGAACCTGATAGATATTCCCTAACATATAGCTGTGTTGACGGGCCTGCAATGATCTGCTTTTTGGAGGTTTACCTAATAAATTTATGTGGCTGCATAAAGTTTGATAAAACTAGTTAGTACATAAGGTACGCCTATCTGGAGGCTAGCTGAGTTTCTTAAATGTTTTGAATTAGATTATTGCAATAGTAAGCCTTGTCCTTCATAATTAGATGTCTTATAAGTTGTTATTACTTCTGTATGCCTGTGATGGAAACTGATGGCAGGTTTGATATTATGTATCTTACAAGCAGTTTGTCAAAAATTGAAAACTCAATACAAATTTTACATGGTAAATAAAAATAAACAAAAAAAGAAACCTAGAAACCTAGAATGTGTTGGCAAAAAAAAGGACTGATAGGCCCATCTAGTCTTTCCTGTTTTCCTTGCCTAACACAACACCCTGAAATCTAGTTGATCACGGCTGTCCCTCCCTCCTCCCTTACCTCTTTTTAATATACCCATGTGTCTATCCCATGCATGTTGGAAGCTCCCCACTGTCTTAACCCCTACCACCACTTCTGGCAGGCTATTACAAGTGTTCACCACCCTTTCTGTGAAGAAGTATTTTTGTCACATCCCTCTTAACCCCTCCCCAAGCTTCATAGCATGCCCTCATGTTATGGTGCACCTCCATGTGTGAAAAAGACTCCTCTCCTGCACCTTGTTCACCACTATGAAGTATTTTGTAAAGGATTGTTGTAATGTGTGTATGAAACCTGTTATAATTCTATAACTTGAATGTTTGTATGTGCATGACAACTTTGAAAATAGGTTTTAGGACCTAAAGTTATATCCTGTCTAAAAATAAACATTTTTACTACTACTTACTACTCCTTATAGATCTCAATTATGTCCCCTATCACTCTTCTCTTCTCCAGGAAGTACCTGTTGAGCTCCTGCAACCTGTCCTTGTATGGTTTCTCATGCAACTCCCACACCATTTTAGTAGCCCTCCTATGGACTGCTTTGTGGAGGGGTTGTGGGATAACAGATGAACCAGACACCAAACTCCAGTTTCAACACACAATCTCTACAGTCACCTAGTATTTTTCACCTTTATCAAAGACACATAGTGCCAAGGTATTTTCAACATTTACAGGTTTCATAAACATAAGGTATATACATCAAATTATTTTATGACATAGTGCTACTACATACCAAATACAACAATGATAAACATAGCCTGTTGTTTTACATAAGCTCAGAGGTCACCACAATAACCTTCCTGTATGAGGACCTGAGAGGGAAAAGGAAAATTAAACAGGACACTATAGCATAGTCAAGAGGGGGGGGTGCCCATAGGTGGACAACCTTATGGACTAGAAATTGTAAAGGATAGATTAGGCTGAAAAGCAGAAGAACTGTTGCAACAGATTTAAGAAAAGGTCAAGTCCTCAATAGTAGCAGGATCTCCCTGTCTCATATCCCCCACCTTAAGAGGGAAGCAGTTATCTCAGACTGCTTACCATTTTTCTGTCCCAGGAAAGAATGGAGCTTCCACCCATCCATCTTCAAAAGGCTCTGTCTCAGGGTCCCTATTAACGATAAATATTCCATCATAAACACAGTGGATAGCATTATGCTTTACCCTGAGGCATTGACACATTTCTCAATAGAGACCAACGGTACCTTCCCATCTCCTTTTAGGGGAAGTCTGTCATATTCCATTGACATCAATTCCTGCAGCATATCTAGACATGAAATCAGCATTTATATGTTTTGTCCCTGCCCCGTGGGACACAGTAAATCAACAGGGATGAAGAGCTAAATACCACCGCATTATACAGGATTTTTTTCTATCATCTGGTGCAACCAGCAGAGGAGGTTATGATCAGTTACAACCTTAAATTCAGCCCCCCACAAGTAACATTTCAAAGACTCAATAGCCTACTTCAGAGCTAAGCATTCTTTCTCTATAGTAGCATATCTTCTCTCCCTTTCATGTAGCTTCCTGCTGATATACATGAACGGATGCTCTTCCCCATCTATTTTCTGAGATAAGACTGCCCCAATACCATTCTCTGATGCATCAATTTGAACCTCAAACACTTGGTTGAAGTCAGGGCTTTTCAATACAGTACATAGAATGGTCTTGATATTCCTAAATGCCTTATCACAAACAGGGGTCCATTGAAGCTTATTCAGTCACCTCATTTTAGTGAGATCAGTCAAAGGGCTGGCAATGGCTAAGAAATTAGGAATAAATCTCTGGTAATAACCAGCCAAGCCTAGGAAAGATCTCACATGCTTTTTTGTGGCAGGTATTGGGCAGTTTGCTACTGCTGTAACCTTCTCTACCTTGGGCTTCACTTGTCCATTGCCTAAAATGAACCCTAGGTCTCTTGTCTTGGTCTTTGCTAGGGTACACTTAGCAAGGTTAATGGTCACTCCTGACTCTGCTATTGCTTGCAATACTGGGACAAGTGTCTAACATGGGTTCCCAGTTAGGGCTCAATATGACCACATTGTCCAAGTAAGCCACACAGTACTCAGTGTGTGGTCTTAGTATGTGGTCCAAAAAATGCTGAAAAGTGGCTGGGTTCCCATGTAGTCTGAATGGTATTGTGACAAACTGGTATAAACCAGTTGGGGTGCTAAATGCACTTTTATCTTGTCAATCAGCTGACATGGGGATTTGCCAATATCTCTTAGTAGGGTCAAGGGTGGAGATATACTGTGCATTGTGTAGCCTGTCAATGATGTCATCTATTTGGGGCATTGGGTAGCCATCGAATAGTGACACATTGTTAAGATTTCTAAAATCTTGACATAGATGTACCCCACCCTCTTTGTTGTCCACTATGACCATGAGTGAAGACCATGCACTCTTTGAGGGCAATATTATGCATAAGTGCTCAATTTTTTTAACTTCCTGAATCACCTCATCCCTCACCTTCATGGGCAGTCTATAGGGCTTTTGGTGTATGGGCTTATCTTGCATGGCAGTTATGGTGTACACAATTCCTTTGGTGCTCCCCAGGATGTTTGTGAATATGGGCTCAAATTCTTGTAATACCCTGAGCACATCTTGTTATTGCTGAGGCTCCAATTCAGGGTTTATCTGAATCTCTCCCAACTGTCCTGACTGCTCTAGCCTTTTATAGGCAACCTTCAGCTCTGACTCCCTAACTTCAGGATGGCTATAAAGGGAGGGGTTAGACTTCTCATGCCACTTCCTAAGGAGGTGTACATGGTACATTTTCTGGGCAGGTCTCTTTATGGGCATGCTAAGTTCATAGTTCACTGCTCCTGCTTGCCTCAAGATGGTGAAGGGGCCCTGCCATTTCATGAGTAGTTTGTTCTCTGTGGAGGGAAGGAGTAACAACACCTTGTCCTCTGACTGAAATGTTTTAGTCTTAAAACCCTGGTCATATCTTTCTTTCTGCAAGTCTTGCTTCTGTTCTAAGCTGTGATGTGCCAAATTCATATACCTCACCAGGCATTTCCGTAACTGAGTCATGTACTTTATAACATTAAGATGTCTCACCCTCTTCCCTTCTTCCCAGTGTTCTTTAACCACATCCAGTGGCCCGCTTGGATTTCTCCCATACAATAATGAAAAAGGAGAGAAACCAGTGGATGCTTGAGAGATTTATCTGTACGCGAAAAGTAAATAGAGAAGGTACCTATCTCAATCTTTACCTTCTTCTGTTACATACTTTCTCAACATTCTCTTTAATGTCTGAATAAACCTCTCTATGAGGCTGTCAGTCTGTGGGTGGTATGGGGAAGTACGCACTGCTATCATGCCCAGCAGACGGTACAATTCTTTTAGCAGGCGTACATTAAAATTATTCCCCTGATCAGTAAGTAGTTCCTGGGGATTCCCATGTGGCTAAATACCATTACTAGCTTCTCTGCTATCCTTGGAGCAGTGACAGTTCTCATGGGGATAGCTTCTGGATAGCGGGTAGCATAATCACATATGACCAATACAAATCTGTTACCCTTGGAGCTCTTTTCCAGGGGGCCCTCTACATCCATGGCTATCCTATCAAATGAGTTAGTCACAATTGGGATGGGTTGTAGTGGTACTCTATCCCTTTTTCCTGCCTGAACTAACTTCTGACACTCAGCACATGCTTTGCAATACTCAACTATGTTCTCATGGAGAAAAGGCCAATAAAGCCTGGGCAATATTCTATTCAGGGTGCTATCTCTGCCTGCATGACCTGTTAAAGGGATGTCATGTGCCAGATACATGATTTGGGAGTGGAATTTTTCTGGAACCATTAGTTGGTCTACTACCTCTCCAGTTCTGGGGTTAGTGTATTCTCTACACAATTTTTCTTGTTTTACAACAAACTGAGGAGCACCTTTTTCCACTCTCTTCCCCACCTGTGAAAAAAAGGTTAAGTGAAGGGTCTGCTTTATGCTCATGCTGTATAGCATATTTAAAAGTATGTCCCAAGTCTGGCTGTACACAAGCATGAGTATCAATCCAGTCCTTCTTTATCTTCCTCTTCTCCACCTTAGTTTTACAGTCCTTGCCAGGATCCTCAAAAATATTATCATTAAATGAGAACGCAGATGGTAAATGTCCCTTCTTCACTTGAGCTCTAGTGGTTAAGGCAAATGCAGCAGAGTCCTGGGAGGCATGACGATGTATAAATGAAGCAAAGTCTGGGTGATCATGCCCTACAACAACTGGCACAGGTAGGCAAGGCACCAGTCCCACTTCTGACACCAAGTCTGTGGAGGGGTTGTGGGATAGCAGATGGACCAGACACTGAACTTCAATTTCAACACACAATCTCTGTGTGATGTTTATTCAAATTACAGCAGGTAACCATCAGCAATGGCATATTCCTTCTTCAATACATCAGTTTGCAGCAACAGACTATGTATGTCTACCAAATAGGATCTTGTGGCCACACGCCTCTGAAGGACTGCCAGTTCTCCCAAGCAACCCTCACTTCTCATCTTGACTATTTCTCTGGTTTGCAATGCCCTGTGATACTTTGCTGTTCTATCACAGGTATTACATTGTTTCTTGAATTGATTAGTCTTTTTCTTCAATACACTTTTTTTGTCAGTGTAGAATTCAAGTTTGATCTTAGGTGATTGGGTTTGACTCTGATGTCCCATGAGCAATTCAGCCAGGGATTTGTCACATTCTAATGGTGTTGCTCTGTAATTCAATATTGCAATGGATAGGTCTTTGTTTTCCTCTCTAGCCTTTTTCAGAAGTGTTTTTATGATTTTGACTGCAGATTCTGCCAACCCATTTCCTTGTGGATATGTGGGGCTAGAGGTGATGTGACTGAACCCGTAGGACTTTGCAAAAGCTTTAAATTCTGTGCTTGCAAACTATTGTCCATTATCAGTCCTTACAACCTGTGGTATCCCAAATCTTGCAAAGATTGCTTTAAGTTCTTATATTACTTGACTTGAGGTGGGTGTGTTAAGCTTCACAACTTCTGGGTAACAGGAGAATGCATCAAACACAGCCATGTAGTTTCTGCCTTCTAATGTAAACAATTCTACCCCAACTTTTTGCCAAATGTTGGCATTTTCTGAGTCTGAAATGAAAGGTTCACTCTGCAGTGCAGGCCTGTATTTCTGATATATACAACAGGTCAAAACTGTATTTTCCACAACCTTAGTGATCCCAGGTGTGTAAACAACCTGTCTGGCTCTGTGTTTACATTTTTTAATATCCATTTGTCCTTCATGAATTTTATGTAGCATTTCCTTTCTTAAGGTACTAGGAACAACAGTTCTGGCCCCTTTAAGTAGTACTCCATCCACCAAAGATAATTTAGCCTGAAATGGCACATACCTGTGTGGTTTGTACTGTCCTCTCCATCCATTTTGCATTGCTGACACTACTGCTTGCAATGATTCATCTGCTGCCATCTCCATTTGCAATTTTTTCCATATCTGTGCTAAGACAGCTCCAGAAGTTTCTATTCTGTTTATGTGAACATCCACTTCTGTTTCCCTGCTATGATCTGTGTCCTATGAGTTTCATTCCATGTTCTTGATAAAGCATCAGCCACAATCAGATGGTGTCCGGGTGTGTATTCTATCTTGTAATCAAACAGTACTTCTGTAGTTTGATTAAAGAAAAACTGTTAAAATCAATAGTGACCTCACCCCCCCCAAAGACTTACCTCCCAATTAAGCTTTTCACAAAGAAAAGCCTTAATTTTGTCAGCTGGTACTTACTTTATTCTAATCCTGAAAAGTTCTGGAGTCGGGAAGATGATGGACCATGTGCGGCTCTATTTAGTGAGAAAGTGCGGCACCACACTACTCAATGCAATACATTTGTATTGCAACAAGTGGTGCAGCACCTGCCATTTCATCCACAATTTCATGTTTAGCGAGACTATGAAAATGCTGTCTTTTGATGCATACCTTCAACTCTTTTGGGTCCAGACACAAACATAGTGACCCATCTTTTTTCTCAATGATAACCAAGGAGTGAACCCAAGGTGTCGGATCCTCCACTGTGTCTATGACATCCATGTCTATTAAATGTTTCAATTCCTTTTTCAGCCTCTCTCTCAGGGCTACTGTTCTCTTCATGCAGCATGAATCACTAGGATCGCATTATCATCCGCTGTGATGCGATGTGTTATGGGCAACTTACCCAGTCCCTTAAAATCATCACTGTATTCAGACATGATATTATCAGTGAGATGCATGTACCTTTCTATTGCAAATAATTTTTTCTATCAGACCCACCTTCTGACTGGTGCCTAGCCCCAAAATTGGCTTCTTGTCCCCTGCAAAAATTACAAAATTGTGTTTACTAACCTTGCATTTGTGCTGGAGATTCAGTGCACAGTACTCTACAGTGGGTATGATTAGTCCATCATATGCCTTCAACACAGTAGTATTCTTCTTTATCTGTGGGTTATTTGGTATCCTACACTACAGTCGAGCTGGGAGCACATTTATTTCAGCATCAGTGTTGATCATGTAGCGAACCTTCATACATTAATTTTTCTGTGATATGACTTGCTTATCTAGAGCCCTCCTATAAAGAGTTCATTTTCACTGTCTGAGTCTTCCATTTCAGTGACTGCATGCACTGCATTTCTCTGTCTGCAACATCTTGTGAAGAGATTAAGTTGTCCACAGGATCTGCACTGTTGGTCGTAGTCAGGACAATTTCTGTAGGCATGTTAATTACTACAGTTGCAGCAGAGCTTACATGCATCCTTTCTTTGTGTGGTTGCAGCTCTTCTTGTCTCTTTTTGTTGTACCCCTTGCTTTGTGAAACTTGTAGGAGACCTTTGGGCTAAATTATTCACAGTTTGCACAGCAGCAATGTCAGAGCTGTTCTTTGTCTCTTTTGCTCTGGTGAGGATTTTCATTTGCATGCAAGTTTGCTCTGCAGCCTGATAAATCTGGATGGCTTTTTCCATGGTTAATTCACAGTCTTTGAGTAGTCACTCTTTGACATTTCCATCTGAACAGCCCATAGCTATTTGGTCTCAGATCAAAGAAGAGCAAAGGGTGCCAAAATTACAGGACTGTGTATTCAGTTTCAAATCAGTAACAAATTCTACTATTGTTTCTTCTTCTTTTTGCATTTGGAATCTAAATGCATATATTTCATAGTTCTCATTTTTCCTAGGCACACAGTATGTTTTGAACTACTGCATAACAGTATCAAAGTCTTGCCTGTAATCTTCAGATATTTGAAAGGTATTATATATGTCTAAAGCTTCTGAGCCTGCTACAGTCAGTAATAAGACTACTTTTTGTGGGCTCTCTTTTTTTGTCTGTGCCAGTGACTTGCAAATAAAGGTTGAAAACATTGCTTGAAATGCTTCCATGTTTCTTCTAAATTATCCACAAATCTGATCTCTGGTGGTGGTCTTAGTTGCTCCATTTCAGCAGACCCAGTATCAATGAGACCAGCCCACCAAAACCTACATTCACTTGAACTCGTATCACTGAGAGACTTGTCTGTCCCTCTCCCACACAGTTCTCCACCTTTGTTGCTTCTCTGTTGTTTGTATTTACAGAAAGATCCTGAAACCACTCCTGGTACCAAGTTTTATTTTATAGTATTCAAAACAAAGGGTTCATTAGAATCTTTAACAACACTTTATTACAGCATGTTTAAGCTACATACCTGACAAAAACTAATGGTTCCCAGACCCTTTGAGCAGGCTGGCCTCTTGTTACAGGACATGATCTCTCTGTTTAATCACAGACCTTGAAATACTTCCTTTCTGTGCTGGGATATAACAGAAACCTGCCACCCTGACTTTTATTACTTGTTAATTATGTCTTGTACCTTATCAACACAACTCCCTGCAGATGTTTCCCTGTATATGGAAAGGGTACACCACTCACTCATGCCCAATCCAACAGATCCTGTAGCTCGACCATATTCTTGGGTTGTAAGAATGTTCAGATTTTAAATGAAGGAATTAATCTTGACTGAAGCTTGGCAGCTTGAAGATAGCAGTTTTGAAAAATGCAAAATATACTTTGACCACTTCCACTAAGCCAGGCAATTAGTTAAAGAAAATAAAGATAAAGTGGGCATAAAGTGCAAATAAACTTTCCAGCTAAATTAAAAATCTGCTTAGACTGGGGTCAAGATCAATGACAATCTGCTGCCAGCCTGCTGGCACAGTGGTTGGATTTGCACTTGTGAATCAGCGACCCAGGTTTGGGAATGGACCTTGGTCATCAGAGGGCCAGCTGGGGAAGATGGAGTGAGTGTCCTCAGGACTGCTGTCCTTCTCTGGGAGGAGGGTGTGGGCTGTCACCAGTACTTGGTGACCCCTGGTGGAGGCTAGGAGTCACCACAACAACTGGAGACAGCAAGGCAGTAAGGGGGTGGTACAGATGTTGGTATCATTTCATGTTTCTGCCCCTCACTAATGGGAAGAAAAAACAGCCCACTCACTGCCTCTGTGATACCCACCCCTTGGTTGCAATTGGCTCCCCCAGGCTGACTCCCGCCCTATCCCATTGACCGTGGCACCTTTCAAAAGGGGTTTGAGTGCCATGGCCCTTCCCTGGGGGGCAAGCCAGGGGGTTCTGGGAGGGTGGCTGATTTGGGAGCCACAGCAAGGGGTCCGTGACAGGGTGGATGTCTGGCAGTGTAAGCGGGCACAAAAAATTAAATAAAAAAAAAGATCAATGACAATCTGATAGATGCATTGCTGCATTTAAAAGAATGGATAGTTGCACTACCAGATTTTCAAATGGATGAGCTGAAAACCAGATTGCTCTGCACTGCTTGGAGTACAGTGGGATGAGACAGAAAATGCTCCGGACTACAGATAGTTTTGCCTAAGCAGCTTTCCCCCGAACTCACTGATATCAAGCAGTGCTTACAGAAAAAGGAGAAAGCAAAACTGAAGGCAGCAGAATGAGACACACAGAAAATACTGATTGGCTAAAAAGAATTGGGACTGTCTTGCTTGAAGCTACATGCTGCTGCATAACAGTTAATGCAGTGGACTAAATCTAAAGAACTTGCAGCATAAGGTTATTTTTTTCTATGTCATTACAGTATACTGGAATGCAATAACTATGAGATGGACATGGATGAGACTGATAGTACATGTTTTATTACTCTGGCTCAGCAACATTCATAGAAAGTATCATTGCAGTTTGGGGGGGTCAGGGCCTGCCTCTGACACTGACTAGTGTGTGTTACTAGTGGTACTATCTCCTTTAAATATGCAGGACTGAGAGCTCTACCTGGGGGAGGGTATGGGTAGTTGGTTCCCCTTTCTGGTTTGGAGGGAACTGGCATGCTGAAATATTGCCTGGTACCGTGGTGCCGACTGAGGAGGTGAAGAATTGGCTATGCTTTAGTTGCAGTGATGTGGAAAGTCTTGCTGACTATGCAGTTCCCTCTGACTTTCCATCCTGCCGGTCACTGTGGCTTGACTAGTTATTAACTGGTGGAAGCATATGTCAAAAGAAAAGGAAAAGAGCTGGTAGAATGCATGTGGTTTTAAGGAGTACTCCTTGATCTGGGGGAGTGGGTGATGCAGTGGACCAGGCCCTGCTGGCACAGGGAGAAAGGATTGTTCCATCCCTTGCATCCACAGAGAAACCTTCATCATAAATCCAGATCAGTCCTCTTGCAGCCATAAGTTTGACTCCATGGTAGGACTAAAAGAGATGTTTATTAGGTGGTCAAGCTCACCTGCATTAATAGTACATAAAATCTGTATTTGAATGTCTATATAAGCTCATATAGCTAGTAATCTAAACTGCTATCCTGGAACATCAATAGTCTCGAAACAGTAATAAAATGTAAAAATAGTCTGTGTACTATTAAAAAGCTTAATCTGGACATTGTGTGCTTTAGGATAAGCATGACACAGCACTGGAAATGCAGCTCTTGCAAAAAAAGTGGGGAAACTGGGCCACAACCTGCATTAACTCAAAGGCCAGAGATGCAGTGATATGGGTATGCCCACATGTTCAGGCCACAGTTGTAAGGACCATCGTTGATTCAGGGGGTAGGTTCTCATTGATGCAACTAAAAATGCACAACAGGTGAATATTTGCTGTAGGGTCATTTTATGAGCCCAACCATGACTCCTCAGAATTCTACACTAAACTGTCTGTGAAAATGGTAGGATTCTCAGGTGGGCAAGCAAAGTGTTCTAGATGGGGTCCTGGAAAGATAATTTCAGAATCCATATTGGGTCTTGAGGAGTGCAGGTGCACTGTGAGACATTCTGCACACTCACGGACTGGTGAATGCCTGGAGAATTCGAGACCCCACTGCAGTGGACTACACCTATTCCTATGCCCACTACACATATGTGAGAATGAATTTGATTGTAGTCAGCCAAAGCACATTGCTAGGGATGGGTGAAGTCATTTGTGGTGGTTCTTCATGGTGGGAGGGGGAGATCCATGGGGCAGCACCCAAAACCTTGGAAAATGAACCCTACACTATTAAAAGACAGGGGGTTTAAAGAACACTTAGGGAGGAAGATTCAGTACTTCCTGCTCCATGATAAAAAAGGCAATACATCAGATGTCATGTAGTGGGTGGTTCTAAAAGCATTCTTAAGAGGGGAAATAATTTACTTTGCCCACTACATGAATAAAAAAGACAGGGAACAACTTAGAAAACTGGAGGTGCAGATTATTGTCTGCAAAGTATTTCAGAAACGTAACTCCACCCCAGAATTACACCAAATCCTACAAAAAGCCGGCATGGAATTTAACACCCATAACACACAGGCCTAAGGCGGCAGATCATATTGGATAAAGCAAATTCATATTTTGAGGGAGACAGCAGGGAAATTGCTGGCATGGCAGTTAGAGGCTAGAAAAGGATCTATGTTCATCCCATTGGTACAGGGAGAGGGGGCAAGGACTCTACAGAAAAGGAAGCAATCAAGCAAGCTGTCAGGAAATACTATAAGGCACTATACACATCAGAATCCAACCAGAAGTGGGGGAATGGATACATTCTTTAACAAAATACATATTAAGAGTATCACAGTGCCTCAAAAGGGAGCCTTAGATGCCCCTCTACCACTTGAAGTGGTCAATAGACCTATTAAGGAGTTAGTGATTGGCAAGGCACCAGGCCCAGATGAGCTGCCAATAGACTTCTACAAGACTTTTCTGGAAGAGCTGAGGACACCCCTAACTGATATCTCACTAAAAGCTTGACAACAGGGATGCTACCCCCTCCTCATGAAATTGGCTACTATACCGTAATTGTTATCCTCAAATCAGGTTAGGACTCCAAGTTGTGCTCCTCCTACTGTCCCATCTGCTTCCTTACTGCAGACTACAAAATCATGGCCAAAGTTATGGTTACCAGACTGGAAAAAAGTGCTGCCTTTGGTGATCCACCAGTGCTAGGCTGGGTTTATGAAAGGCAGACAGGCTAAAGGCAACATCAGAAAAACTCTAAATGTAATCTGGTGATGAGGTGGTGGGATGGAGGACACCCAGTGGAAGTCCACACTCTCAATGCTGAGAAGGCCTTTGACCACTTGGAGTGGGGGTGCCTATGTAGAGCTTTGTGGCAGTTTGAAATTGGTATTACATTTAAAAGCTGGGTTGTGACACTATACACACATCCCATGGCCCAAGTGTTGGTGAACGGTGGAATGACCAAGTGTTTTGAGCTGCAAAGAGGAATGAGGCAGGTGTGCACCCTGTCACCTTTACTGTTGTGCATTCGTTAGAGCCTCTGGCAGAGGCTATCAGGGTCAACAAACTGGTAGACAGTCTAAATATAGAAAGGAAAGTCTTTAAAGTTGTACTTTTTATTGAAGATCTATTCCTGTATATGAAGCACCCTGGCATGGCCCTGCAGCACACAGAACCTAAGGGGAAATTATCTGGCTACAAAATAAACTGTGGGAAAAGTGATCTCCTGTATCTGAGTAAAAAAAAGGTGGAGCAACTTCTCGACCCATCTCTGGCTGACCAAATAGTGGACAAACTGAAATACTTGGGCATCAGTATCCCCAGATCACTCTCCCAACTGTATAAAGTCAACCTTTCACCCCTGCTTCAGAAAATTAAGGAAGATCTGGACAGATGGATCAGCCACATGCTAACCATGATGGGGGGGTTAATACTCTAAAAATGTGTTTGTTTTTATTCAGCTGTTTGATCCCCATTGCCACCTCCCACCTACTTGGAGACTTGGAGATGGGGATACATAGGCAGAGCTGGCAGGTGGCTCAGTCTCCAGTCCTCTGCTTCCCCCACACCCAACCTTCCTGGAAATCCCCCATGGGTTACCCCCCCCCCATGGCAGGGCCAAGGGTGAAGGGTGTTGAATTCCCCCCCCCAGAGACCAACATCTAGCCTGCCAGCTCCATTTTTTTTTCTCATTTTCTCCCTACCCCTTGCCACGGTTGCTCGCATGCATGTGGAGGCACACACACACACACAGTGACCTGTGGCACCCTCTCTATTCTAGTCGCTGCCGACTGCACCACCTCTGGGCCTCCACCCAATGGCAGCCCTGCAGCTGGCACAGCTGAGTCCCCTCTCAGGAGGGGAGAGCTGCCTTATAGCTGCTCAATCCATCTCCCAGCCTCCCCCCTCACTGACTCGGATGACCCAGGCTTGTTTCTGAACCCGGTTCCCCAGCAAGTTGTGGTGTCCAGTGCCTCAACCCTCAGTGCCACCGGGCTGGCAAAATGTGTGTATTTTCAAGGCTGCTATGTGTTCCTTCAAGCTGTCCTAGTCAAGATTCCACTTCAGTTTTTTCACAAGATGAATGGTCTTTTTGTCACTTTCTATGGAGGGGGCATCCAGAAGGGATACGGACCTTCACGTTACAAGCCTCTCCAAAAGAAGGAGGACTGGCCCTACCCAATCTTCAGCACTCCTCTTCAGTGGCTCAGCTCGCCATTCTCAGGAAAGAGGGGCGGATAGTGGGGGATCCATGAAGAATATTAGAGGAGGGGAAATTGGGGGATGGGTGCTCCACTAGTACAGTCATTGCTAAAACTGTGTCAGGGAAGAACTGGGAGCCCAGTTGTCAGGAACTCCATGATTAAGGCCCATGTGTGAGCATGGCAACAAGTACATGAAACCATAAGCCATGTGGAGGGAGTATCACCCTTGGCTATCCTTATAGCTGCTTTCCAGGGACTACACAGTCTTTGTATATGAGGGACTCCTTAAATGGGCAAAGTTGGTACTCTTAACAGTGGGAGATCTATATGAGGAGGCACCATGTCATCATTTGCATACCTCAAAAACAGATTCACCCTGCCCAAGGGTACTTATTTTGTCTACCTTTGTGTTAGAAACATTTTTAAGGGAGACAACATTTTGCCCTCACCTGCCCTATGGCCTGTGGAATGCATTCTCACATTCCCCTAGCCTAACACCAAACCACTCTCAGCTGTTTATAAGTTAATCAGAAGGAGCCAACCCCCAAAGATAGGATTATAGGGAAGCATGGAGTCTAGACTTGGGCCCAGATATTACACCTGATATTTGGAATAGAGCTATAGTACACAAAACAGAATGTGCCAAATCTAATTGCCTGCACCAGATACAGGTGAATGTTACAGTATGTCTAGAACAAGCTTCCCCCTGAGAAAATCCACAAGACAACTGGGGAGCTGAGTGAGTCATGTTCCAAGTGTCAGACGGCAGTAGGCATATTTGGCCACATGATATTAACCTGCCATAAAATACTTATGTTTTGGTGTGAGGTCTGTAAGATAATGGAAAGTGTGCTGGAGGTCTGACTGTCTTACAAACCCCTGGAATGGATGCTGGGAGCAGATCCCAATAATAGAGGTCAAAGTTTAGACCATCTGTGGCACCTTGCATTAATAAACACAAGGAAAACAATTGCTCAGTACTGGAGATAGACCCAAGCCTCCCCCTCCCCATAGCACATTGGCTAGCAACCCTCACAGAATATCTAACATGGCAGAAGGTACAAATGGAGGCAAATAGGGATAGTGAGAAAGTCCTGGAATTGTAGCAGCCACTTTTGCAGGCTATGAAGAAGTGACTCCTTACAGTATAAGTTGGAGTGTGAGTGGGGGGAACAATGCCTGATGTGGGCAACCTCTTTGGAAAACCAGACTACCGTCAAGTTTATAAATACTTCAATCCATCATCAATAGCTTGAACCAGTGAAGGTTATTTAAGCATATAATCAAATCAGAAATAACACTGCTATCTTACCAAATGTTATGCCTTCTCACTACTATGTCAGTTGTATTCTGTTTAAATTATTACTGTATGTCAGAGGCTATGTATGCAATGCAACCTGTACTTTTGTCTATAACTGCACAAAAGCTGAAAATAAAATGTACAAAAAAAATAATTTTGCCTCCTTATCCAACAGCTTGGCAGGGGGACATGGTGAACTAGCATGCACGAAGGTCATGTAGGCCAACTGTTTTACAGTGCGACTGCTTCCTTTTGGTCTGCTGTTTCTTTGGAGGTGGCTTTAGTGGCTGGAGACAATGCCCAGGTAGCACAATCAGTGTGGAGTTCCCTAGCCAGATGGGATACAAGGGGACAACTCAACTTTTCACAATGAAAATATATCATTATTAATCCACAATACAGGACCACAACTGCATGCAGTAGTGTTGGTATTAGAAGGGTCCCTCAGTCTTCTCTTCTACTCTCATACAGGCAGTCTCAGAAAAGTTTAAAACCATGACACTCAAAGTACCACTGCAGGTGACTAGGGGATGAGGAGGCATACAGTGTTTGTGCCACCTCAGACACCCTGTGCAACCCTCACCAGTGCGGGTAATTACTGTCTCTACTCACCTCCTATACTAGATAGAATGCACCCAGACAGTAGAAGTCTCACGGTGCCTGTCCAAACCTCGAAAAGTAACTAGGGGGGACCGCAGGGGTCCATATTAGGACCCCTACTATTCCTGTTATTTAACAACCACTTGCCCCAAGTGGTGCAGCATTCAGTCATAAGGCTGTATGCAGACAACACTGCAATTGTAGCTACTGGGACAGATGTCTTAGACCTCCAGACAAAGTTATAGATTGATTTTGAAGAGGTGGGGGAGTGGTTCACCTGGTCGAGGCTTATAATGAATGTCAAGAAAACAAAACTGTTACATTTCGTGCCTAAGAAAAATAATTCCCAGATACAAATTCTAACAAACAAAAAGGAACCCCTTGTGCAAGTTGAAAATTATTGTTACTTGGGGGTAATCTTTGATTTTCATTTAACATTTATTAGTTATATAATTTCAACAATAGGCAAGGTCAATAAGAAATTGGGAGCCTTAAGATGAACCACAAAATGTTTGACGGTAGCAGACAGGAAAAGTGTGTCTGAGCAGCTGATTATGCCAACCCTGATCTACGGGGAACTTGTGTATCAGTCGACTAACAAGCAGATGTTGATTAAATTAGACAAATTGCAATATAGAGTAGCCAGATATGTTCTACAATGCAATTTTAAGACACACCATTTGTACTATGCTCGCTAAATTATGTTGGCAACCTTTAGAAACTGGCTATACTAAAAACTGTATAAACATTATACATAAATATCAGATATTGTATCCTGATCACTATATCACTCAAACTTTATTCCCCAAAGAGAATAAGGGTAAATGGGAATTAATGAGATCAGTGCACATAAACAAAATTCACCCTGGGAAAGAGGACAAATAAATACAGTGATAGCACATTGTGCTCTCAGGTAGCTAAAGTCTGGAACATCTTATCATTTTCAGTATGTACATCAACTACACATGGGACCTTCATTATAGCGGTCAAACAATTGTATCCATTTAGTTGCAAATGCAATTAGCTAAATGTCTGTTGTTATTATGGAATTTCAAGTTTTTATTATGTAACTCAAGTATCTCAAATTAAGAATTTTTGCATATTAATAGTTGTGTGTGTTATGCCCACAATTTTATGTTTTATGTTTTTAGTGCAATGTAAGGTTATTGAATAACAGGACTGTCTTGTGAACAGGGTTGTAAAAAATCCTAATGACATGCTTCCTGTATAAAAATAAAGTTTTATCTATCTTTTATTTACCTCTTCTACTAGGGAAGAGGGGGTCTTGCTCATTCTGTCAGTGTGACTAACGGGAGAGTCCCCCCCCCCCACAGTGGGCAGGCAATACATTTGCCTCCTAACATACCCTGTAAGTACAGTTGACTAGAAAGCATTTTATATCTATTCACTTGGCTTTGGGACATTCATGCAGATAAAGGGGCAGGATCAGTTTATACAACCTCATTTGATGGCAAATTATGGTTAAGGCATGGTTCTTGCTAGAAATAGACAGGTCGGCTATGACCGGTTCTGATTCTGACTCTGATTTATTTCCAAAAGGTTCTAATTTATTCTGATTTACTCTAATTTTCTCTGATGAATTGTAGACCTATTTTTAGTCTATTTGAGTATCAGAAAGGCATCAGTATTATTCTTTTAGAGCCCTCTGTTAAAAAAGAATTAACTTATTTAAAAAAAATGTGTCTGTATTTTCATGTCATTTCAACATAGGAAACAGTGGGCTGGAATCGCAAAAATCTTGAAAATCCCGCAGCTACGGGAAAAACTCAGCACAAGTGGGTTGCCACTTGCAGAGCCACAGTTTCTCCCACAGCTATAGTATTCTCAAAAGTAGAGCTGGTTTATGACTGGCTCCATGATTAAACAACCGCTTGTGGGTGGTGTTGCCATGGAAATCCCCACAGCTGCAGAAAAATGTTTCAGCCGATAGGACCAGTAGTAACATCTTCTGCAGCTGCTGTAGGGGTCAATAGCAATCTCTGTAACTGCGAAGATCTCAGTATGCCACTGGAGTTGCAGTGTGGGACTTGGTCCCAATAACATTTGAGAATCCAGCCCAGTGAATGCATCTCATTTGGGGCTTTGCAGTGAAAGGAGGCAGTGCGTCAAACATTAGTTAGAAAGAGAGAGAGAAAGAGAGACAGAGAGAGAGAGAGGTCAATGAATTCAACAGCATTAAGATGACAGCAGTGCAGACATTCACAGAGTCTGGCACACTGTTTGATGGGAGACAGGAGCATGAGCAGATATGGGTTGGGACCCTAGTCATCCCTCCCACCCTTTTGACTTGAGATGTTATTTTTTTTATTTGTAATTATTTTGCTTGCTTACTTGGTGTTATAGCAAGCATCATGGGCCCCAAATCATTCCACACACTTCTGCCTGACGGGCCAATTATTTTTTTTCACTTGTGTTTTGTAACTTAATTTTTATCTGGTTGGCCTTGCCCCCCAACCTAGCATTGCAGTTTATGGATGTTATCCTGCAAGTTTCCACAACTAATAATTACAGTCAACTATGGTATATTTTTTTTTTCATAGATCTGTTTGGCCCTGACAGACACCTATTCCTGCCATGAGACCCACTTGCCAGTCCCCAGCCCTGTTGTCACTCCCCAAGTTGTTAAGCCCATAGGGATCCACATGGTGCAAGAGCCGAGGACTGCAGAGGCTAGCACTCATGGTGCAGTGTGCAGTCAACTATGGTATAAAAAACTCTTTTTTTTTTTAGAGCTGTTTGGCCTGGATCATCACCTACTCCTGCCGTGAAGCCCACCTGACAGTCCCCAGCCCCACTGCCACTCCCCCATTGTTAAGCCGGTAGGGATCTGCATGGTGTGGGACCTGAAGACCATGGTATCCAGCAGTCATGGCAGCCTTACACATTGTTTTTTTTTCTTTGTGTTCCCCCTTGGTGCCACTCTCCACCTCAGACATCCAGCAATTCACTGACTATTGGTATTTTTTATTTGCTGAAGAAACAAATTAAATTCCACCTGTATTCCCAAATTGAATGTGAAAAACACATACAGCAATACATTTCATATGCACTGTGACCTCACAAGAAGGAATTTTTTTTTACTTCTTTCTGTTATGGTTACTGACCTTTGTCCTCTGAATTCAAAGAAATAAATCATTAAATTAAATGTCATCACCATTATCTTCAAACACCTCCAAGAAAGCATCCTTATTATGTGACACCTGTTGCAGCTGTTCATCATCATCAATGCTTTTATGTTCCTGCCACTGTTCACTGAACTGGTAAGATAATTTGTTGAGATTGACTTTTAGGAAGGTAAGGTGCTGTACATTTTCAAGATTAAGCCTTGTGCAGCTATCAGACACATTTCCAGCCATGTTAAATATATGCTCACAGTAAACACTAGTAGGAGGGTAACAAATAAGCCTTATGGGAAAGGCAGATAGTGCAGGCCACATCTTGTCCTTTTCCAGCCAGTACTCAAAAGGGTAATCAGTAATATTAATGAGTGGTTATCGTAAATAGGCATCCACAATATCAGACAAAGACAAAGAAGGCAGTTCCAGGACATACGCATCTAAATTGTCAGTTTCCATGAGTTTTGATCAAGAAAGTGTGGGTTATCTGTGTGCTTTTTGGGTTCACCCTTGTCATCAAACAAACATGTTGCCAACACTGATTATGGCGTCAGAGTTACAGTGTCAAAGTGCCCTCCCGGGAAACAGTCAGTTTCTGCAGGGAGCTCCACCCACCTGCACCCTCCAAAACTAAATATAACCTCCTCCAGGGTGGGCATGTCTCACAGGGGGTGGAAACTGTGTGGGGGCAAAAGGGCGAAAGGAGTGAGGGGCAATCTAAAATCAAGATCGCCCCTTACACTGTCACCCTTGTTGCAGCGTTGTAATTACGGTAACAAAATTAAGTCGCCATCCTAACAGTATACCTGCCTTTCAGAATGACATACCTTTTTCAAGGGCTGTGAAAGAGAACTTTGTACAGGGTTACACAATGCTTATGAAAGACTATATGGTGGCACCAAGTAGAAATTATTGCTGTCAGCACCAATAGATGTTGCATCATCAGATGCAGCATCCACATTTAATTTATTTATTTCAAAAGTTTTACCAGGCAAGACATATTGAGCAGAACAGCAGCTCATTTCCAGATGCAACCTGGGGGCAGGGAACACGGGAGAAAATCTTACAGAGATGACAAGCAATAAATTATACAGTGAGAAGAAAAATGAAGCATAGTAAACAAGCAGATTATAGCAATATAAACAAAGTAGCATTTACAATTTTACATATACAATGCATTTACAAGTTGCGGATCACAGTACTTAGTGAAGCCTACTGAAATGGTACCAATCCCAACAAGATCCCACATCACGTGATTCACTTGTATTGTCAACTAGAGTTCCTTGCTTTTCCTGTACAATTGCTTAAATCAGCATGTTTTTGTATTCAAGATAAGAGTTACTGAGATCTGAAGGAGGCAGCTGTTGCAACTTAAACCAAAGGTCAAGAAGAGTCGAAAGAAGAACATTTTTGTCTGTCATGATTTTGTGAAGTCTTCTACAATTTTTGAATTGCTGCATCAGTAAGTCCGTAATGGCTACTGCAGATTTGTGTCCTTTTTGTTCAAAACCTCTACACAGCCTCCTGAGTTCCTTGTTCAATACATTTATGATGGAAATAACCTGGCTTAGAGTAGCAGTCTCTGTTAATCTGTCGAGTTGCTTCCTCAAAGGGAGCCAAGAGCAATGTAAGACACTCCATGAGGCACCACTGGAATGAATTCGGCTATGTGCTCCATGGTATATTCATGGACTGCCTTCTTTTGTGCAAGAAGTCTCTCACACATGTGAAACACTGAGTTCCATCTTGTTGGAACATTTTATTTTAGTTGCTGTATTGGCAAGCCGTTTTTTTTTTTGGAAGTGAGCCACGATACCACGTAATTTTACAAAGTGACTAAAATGGCCACAGATTTTCTTTGCAGCTCCCACCAGTGTTACTATACTGTTGTCACTGGAAAGGAAAGCTGGTACTAACAAATTTTGTGAGTGTGCGAAGCCCAGAATGTGAGTAAAACCATTACATTTCAATGCACTAACAATATTGGCACCATTGTCTGAAACTGGAAATCCAGTATTGAGTCCCAGGGGCTCTAACCTCTCAGAAATATTGTCCCACAACTCTTCCAAAATATTGTCAGTGGTGTGATGCTTGCCAAACATGCTTATGCAAAGAGCTGCCATTCTTTGTCTTCCTTCTTGTACAGTGCAGCTTGTGGTGGTGTTTGAAGATGATTGTGATACCCAATGTGCTGTGATGCACATATAATCAGTGGTTTGAGAACTTGTCCACATGACTGTGACCAGTTGCACAGCACCACATGCACTCTCTTTAAGAGACAATTTTATTTTACTTTGCATGCATTCATACATTTTGGGAACAGTGACAGCTGCTAAATATTTACAGCCTGGTATGTTGTAATATGAAGTGAAATATTTT
Source organism: Neoceratodus forsteri (assembly GCA_016271365.2). NCBI lineage: Eukaryota > Metazoa > Chordata > Ceratodontiformes > Ceratodontidae > Neoceratodus > Neoceratodus forsteri. The sequence goes on along the minus strand of CM028129.1, from coordinate 731,531,300 downwards.
AAAAGGGCTCTAGAAATGTCATTCTCCACCACAGAAAATAGTTGCAGGTCCTTGGCAATAAATTCAGCTATTAACTGACTAATGTTTAATGTTACTTGATGTGATCTACAGCAGGGAGTTTTTTGTTTAAGCATTGCAGTAGTGGTCCACTGTTTAGTTTGTGCAGAGGGACAAAAACTCATAGGATTGTAGTGGTGAAACTGTAGTTTGTCCAAACACTTACATCAGTGAAGTCAAACATGTGTTTTTTTTTTTCTAAAAAAAGCAGTCACAGGTGTGGTGGCTCAATTGATGAGAACAACATGTAGAGAGTGCACATACCGGGGCTTATACTATAACCACAGAGCATAGGTCTGCCTTAGTGGAATGGTCAGTGCTTCTCAAGCTGAACTTTAGCAATTTGCTTACCAATGCTTGACATAGTTATCAGTCCAGTCTTCTTTACTTTATTTCACTTTATTTCATGCAATCATTCAGCCTGCTGAGAAAAACTCCAGGCGATACATTGCTTGCTCATTTTGTTATCTTGCTTACACTGTCTCTACATAGCATAAAAACTAATACAATAATATGCTCACACACTTGAGCAGATGCTTAGACCATTGATCATCAGCCATCCTGGACAAGAACACACAAGACTAATGTTTCAATGTCAGATAGTGATGTCTTCCTCAGAATGCCATACATCAGTTGACATCACATTTAAAAATTGGATTCTTAAAGTGACAGTGCAAAAAAGATAGAAAAATTATAAACTTTTAAAGTATGCCCACAGCATGAAAATACCTCCAATAAAGTGCATAATACTTAAATACTAGATAAAAAAATAGCATTACTAGCACCCACATAGACATATACTGTAGGAATACACATAGATGAGAACTGTTGCACTAATAGCACCTAAGGTTGCAGAAGTAATATTGCAATAAGGATAATTTTCAACTGTTAGTCAGTTGCACATATAAATCTATTGCATGTACAAGCAATAACACTATACAACCGTACAATATTCACAAAAATAGGTAACATGTACAGGTACTGAGAACTGGCACAATTATGTCACCTAATATTTCATACACAAGTTAGTTGCAAATATCATTCAACTGTATATAATTAAAGATGTTGCAAAGTTTTACTTTTCCAGAGAAGTTCTAGCAAAGTTGCAAAATTTGCTTTTGCAAATTACTTTGCAAAGTTCCTACTTCGCAACTTCACCTAGAAAAGTGGCAACGTTAAGGTGAAGTTAGGCAAAGTTAGGTGAATTTAAGTCAAGTCCACCTAGAAAAGGGCAACTTCACATTATAAAAACTTCTCAAAGGTGGCACTTTGTGAATTTCACCAAATTTGCAAATTAATTTGCAAAGTGAATTTTATCCACTTCACCCATCTCTATATATAATACCATTACAGCACTGCAAACAGCACACTAGTAGTGCAGAGTTAGCAGTATCAGAATTCATGTAGAGGCACATTGACATTAAGACTATTCAGTGTAAGAGTTCCAAGGATTATTACCCAAAAAGCCTCTCATTTTTGACATTTTTTTGCAAGATCACCACCTCTGATGTGTAGTTCAACCTTCTTAATACCCAGAAATGTCAAGGCGGCTACTGGAGCATGTCCAGCTTGTTTAAAACACCTCGCCATTGCATAACTTTCATTATTATTCTGGATCACTGTCTTGTGTTCAGCAAACTTCAGTTTCAATGCTCGTTTTCTTTGACCGACATACATAGCACCAGAAAGACAAGAATGCATATAAATGACTCCTTTTGTACTACAGTTGATGAATTGTTTTCTATGAAACCATTTTCCATTCCTTGGGTGTAAAAAAGAACTGATGTTGTTTGTGTTACTGTGATGGACACAGTGGCCACATTTATAGTTGTGGCATGGTGGTTTGGATAGCCAGTTGTTAGGATTCACTTCTTTGGGCAAAATTGCTTTCACCAAGGTGTCCCTTACATTCCAAATTCATCTATAAATGATCTTGGGAGAATTTTGTGAAATGTTATCAGGTCTATTATCTCCTTTCATAATGTCCCAATGTTTTTTTTAAAATGCACTGATTTTGTGAGCCTTTGGAAAATACTGCATTATAAATGTGAATTGACTTTGCTGATTTTATGTTACATTTCCACTGCTTTGTTTTATCAGATCTTGGGCAGGATTCATGAAAAATGTTTGCGCTACACTTTGCAGTTGCACTGGTGAGCAATCCTGCTGTTCACAGTCAAACAGTGCGGTGTGTTATTTGACTGTGAATGGGGGCAGGTGGGTGCAGTGCTAACCCAGGAAAACTACTAGGAACTCCAGTAGCACTGCCCCCACAGCCAGCCAGGAGAATGTGCCAACGACTTAACCACCAGGTATCTACAAGATGCTGAAACCCTTTCTCCTACAAATTCTCCTTATGCTGCTCCTGCACTCAGGAAATGTTCACCCCAACCCAGGACCACCTGGGCAGCCAGCAGTGGCACCAAGCAGAAGGACAGGGACACTCACCATGGCATCCATCAATGCCTGTAGCATCCTCAACAATCATGATTCCCTCCAAAAATGGATCCTACAGCACAACCCTGATGTCCTCTCAGTTGTGGAAACATGGCTAAACCCTAAAATCCCTGATACCTCAGTCTCTATCCCTGGCTACTGCATTTTCAGGCAAGACAGGGTTGCTAAATGGGGTGGGGGCTGCGCCATCTATCTTAAGGATACCCTTATGGGTCACATCATCTCATCCCCTAGCCTGAGCAACTCTTCTCAGGTCCTCACAATCAAAATCCTCCTTGGTGCACATAACAAGGAACTCACTGTCATCTCAGTTTACCTACCCCCAAGAGACCAGGCCGCTGGCTTCCATAGCATCATGGAATATCTAAGGGTCCAGCAACATAATTCTGAAACTATAATCATGGGTGATTTTAACATTAACTGGCTCTCCGCCTGAGGCAGCTACCTATAAGGATGCAGCCACGGCACATCACCTCACTCAACTGGTCAATGCCCCCACTAGGTGTAACTACAGGACAGGCTCCCTTACGCTTCTAGACTGGATTCTATCTAACTGCCCTGAAAGCATCTCCAATGTTTCTGCACTCCTGGATACAATAAGTGACCACTCACCTGTCATCTGCTCCTGATCAAACAAATACCACAAGCCCCCCTCCCAAGCTTATCTATGCCAGGGTTATCAAACAAGAGCACCTCCAGCTGTTAAAATCCCATCTAACCAGGCTGAACTGGGCAGTGCTTGACTCCCTCGGTGACACCAACAAAGCTCTGGACATATTTATCAAATGTTTCAATGAAGCCAGTGACATCTATGCGCCAGTGAAAAAGATGAAGGTCAAAGGAAAGACCCACCCCTGGGTTACTACTGTCCTTTTAGCTCTACTCAAGCACAGAGACCATATCTGGCACTGTGCTCGTGCCACTCCGATGCAAGTAAACATACAATTATACAAAGCAGCCAGAAATGATTGTACTCAAAAAATATGGAATGCTAAATGCAGCTATTACAAAGAGGCTCTGACCAACTCTTGGGGCCAGGGAAAAACATTCTGGAACAACAAGAAAGAACTCACAGGCAAGGATCCTAAAGCACCACCCACTATGCTCAACCTTCATGGCACTCCTACACTTGACCTAGGTACCATCACCAGCACTTTTAATAATGAATTTACAAACCTGGACAGTGTCCTTCCACCAAATTTTTCGATGACCTCCCCTCCAGCTCCTCCCAAGTTACCCCCCAACTAGAACATAGAACCCCAAAGTTTTTTTTTAAGGAGGTCCCACCACAAGTGGCTAGAAAATACATTCAAAAGGCCATCGGCAAACAAGGGTACAGTGGTGACTCCCTTGACCTAAAACTGCTGGCACAAGTCCTCGATGAAATTTTAGAACCACTTACAAAGATCTTCAATCTCTCGCTTAGATTGGGCCATTTCCCCTCTCTCTCTGGAAGAAAACCACTGTCACACCGGTCACAAAAGCAGAGATAGGATGCTCCAAACCAATTACAGACCTATCTCACTCCTCCCCCCACTATCTAAAGTGCTGGAGCGAATAGTGTCAGACCAACTAGTTGAATTCCTGGATAATTACAATGTACAGTACCCAGAGAAGCATGGCTTCAGAAAAGGGCACAGCACCACCACTGCACTACTGGAATTTACAACCTTCATCCACGCCACACTTGACAAAGGGAATTGTGGAGGGGCAGTATTTATAGACCTTACCAAGGCATTCGACACAGTTAACCACCCCTACTGCTCAAGCAACTGTCCTCCATTGGGATCTCCAGCAATGCCCTTCCACGGTTCACCAGCTACCTTGATAATCGGATTCAACATGTAAGGATTGCAGGGATCTCTTCGGATGAGAAACCGGTCCACTCTGGAGTCCCCCAGGGGTCTATTCTGGGCCCTCTACTCTTCTCCCTCTTCATCAACAATCTCCCAGTGCCTGCCACCAAAAATATTACTATCACAGACGATGCAGTCCTGTTTTCCAGCCACCATGACATTACAGTCCTTGAATCCAGCTGCAGCTCAACTTCAAGCGCGACGAAGACTGGTTCAGTTCTCATAAACTTGTCCTGAACCACAGCAAGACTAAAGCCATGTCCTTCTGTAACCGATGGAGCAGGCACAACTCTCTGTCCCTCACCATCAAGAACCATGCTGGGAACCCACTCGAACATGTCAGGGAGTTCAAGTACCTTGGTATTACCCTGGATAGTACCCTCTCCTACACTCGGCATATTGACACTGTTGCCAAGACCGCCAATATACGGATTGGAGTACTACACAAACATAAGCATTGTATGCCTGCGGATGCCCTTAAACTAGCCATCTACAGCTCTGTCACCACTATCATTGACTACGGCCTTGCCATCTATGGCTGTGCCTCAACAAGTGCCCTCCGCAGGATCTCAGTTTCTCTCAACAAAGCCTGTAGACTGCTAATTGGTGCGGCCCAACAAACTCACACCTGTGACCTCTATGCACAGGCCAGCTGGCTACCCCTACTCAGCAGAATACAATATAAGACCTGCTTACTTACCAAAAAGATTCTCCTCAGTCTCATGCCACCTGGTGTTAGCTCACTCCTTACTACCTACAGTGGCACTCAACAAACATGTGGTGCCCAATCTCTAACCTTTCAGGTTCCTAGATGTTGTACCTCCATGGGTCAGTGGTCCTTTATCTATAGAGCTGCTCAATGGTTCAATTCCCTCAACAAAGAAGCACTTTCCTCTACTACACTTGGACCCTTCAAAAGGAATCTCAAACTTTACCTCACCTCTACCACTCAATGTGATTGCTCCTCTGAACAGAGATCTCTCTAAACACCTCCCAGCTCACTCATGTCTCACAGCCCGCCCTTTCCCAGTCTCATTCTCTCTGGCACCAGGCCTTCCTTGTGACTCCTTTCCTGCTTTGCATCTCCACTGGTACAAGACATTTTCCACCACCATCGGACAGTGGCCCATTAGCCTGCCAACTTCCTCTCCCAGTCGCACGCCTGCAATACTAACTGCCTATGGTGCCCTCTATCTCTTATTGTTACCGCAACTAGCTGCCTACTCAAGCTGCTCATTATATGAATATTATCTCAAAGTATGTTATAACTGAGTATCTTTATTTTTTCTTTTAGTTGTTTTGGTTGTTTATTGTGCATTCTTTTACTACCTCTGTATGTATGTTGACCTTCATCCTTTGATGTGGAACCTTTGTAAATGAGCAGTTTCTGCTCAAAGGTATTTGTAATCTGAGAATTTAACAAATAACTAAATAAAAATAGCACATAAGAGCTAAATCCCTATTCACCAAGGTAGCTATGCAAATGAGCCCACTGGGCAAGCAAGGTGCTATTGGCCATTAGCATGCCCATTATTGATTTAACAATGCATGGAATAGACACAAGGGAATCCTTGAGGCCAAGGCTAAGTGCAACAGACTTCTAGAAAAATGTAAAGGGAACTTACAAGCTCAAATGGGAAGCCTGGGTGGGCCATAGGCCATTATCTGCAGACAGTATCTATGTATCAATGTATTATGGGCCCATTTTCATGGCTCCTGAGTGTCGTAGCATGCCCCCCCCACCAGCCCATGCCCCATGCGGCCGCATTCCCTGGTAGTCTTGTAGTGCCCTCCCTCTCCCCAATCGCCTACCAAATCTGTAGAAATATGTTATTTCCATAGTGTAGTGGGCCCTCCCTGTCACCTGATCACCCACCTGATATGTTTAAAAAAAATTTCCATAGTGTACTGTCCCTCCCCAGTCCCCAATCACCCACCCAAAGTGTTTAAATAAAGTTTCCATAATGTAGTTGTCCCTCCCCCTCCCTGATCTGATGATAATAAATAGTTTCCATAGTGCAGTGGTCTCTCCCTCCTCCCTGGTCTTGACTGACATCACTGTATGAATTAATCATTTTTAACAGTGGTAGTCTAGTGTCCTTCCCCCCTCCCTGGTATTGCCATCCCTGTATGAATACAGTTTTATCCCTGGTAGTCTAGTATCCCTCCCCTTCCCTGGTATTGCCATCCCCATATGAATATATTTTTTCCCTGGTAGTCTGGTGTCCCCCCCCTCTCTGGAACCACCATCCCTATAGGAACACATATTTTTATCCCTGGTAGCCTAGTGTTCCTCCCCCCTTCTTGGTCTCCAATCCCTTATCCCATAAGAATGACTAATGTCATCCCCAGTAGTCCCTCTCCCTCCCATCTCCTATTGCCCCCCGTACATATCACTGGTAGTCTAGTGGACCCCCATCCAGTCAGACATAGACCCCCACCCCACTTCCCTCCTCAATTCGGCCCTCAGCTGGTGACCAGCACAGCCCTCCTCACACCACTATGGCTGGTCATCAACTGAGCCCTCATGGAATGCGTCATGTATCCAGTACAGCTCCTTGACTGTGACTATCAGTCAAAGTGAAGGAGCTGTACTGTACACAGTACACGCTCCATGAGGGCTCAGTCAGCGGCCAGTCACGGTAGTGTGAGGAGGGCTGTGTTGGTTGCCTGCTGAGTTTCGGATTGGGGGAACAGGTTGGAGGGTCTATGTCTGACTGTGTCAGGGTTGGGGGGTTCACTAGACTACCAGGGGTATGTACTTTATCATGGAGGATGATTGGAGATGTGGGGGAGGGACTACTGGACTACCAAGGATGACATTAGTCATTATTACAGGACAGAGATCAGAGACTGCGGAGGAGAGGAGGAACACTAGATTACCAGACATAAAAATATATTAATATGGAGATGACAATACTGGGGAGGCAGGAGGGACACTAGACTGCCAGAGTAAAAATATATTCATACAGGGATGGCGATACCGGGGAGGGGGGAGGAACACTATACCACCAGGAATAACAATTATTTATTCATATGGGGATGGCAATCGAGACCACGGAGGGGGAGGGACCACTACACTAAGGAAACTATTATTATCAGATCGGTGATCTGGGAGGGGGGAGGGACCACTACACCATGGAACCTATTTATTTCTATTGGATCGGTAGCCAGGGAGGAGGGAGGGAGGGACCACTGCAGTATAGAACCGTTTATTATTATCTGATCAGTGATCAGGGAGGGAAGGGGGACCAGTACACTATGGAACATTTATTTCCTCATATTGAGTGGGAGACTGAGGACCGGGAGGGACACTGCACTATGGAAACTGTAAACATTTGGGGTGAGCAATCGGGGACTGGGGAGAGACATTACACTTTGGAAACTTTATTTAAACATTTCAGGAGGGCAACTGGGGATTGGGGAGGGACACTACACTTTAAAAAGGTTTTTTAATCATATCGGGTGGGAGATTGGAGACCAGGAAGGGGGTGGGGCCACAGTACCCCCACCAACCACTAGGGTTGTGTGGATTACTACTAGGTTTTTGTTGACAGTAATTTCTCCATGCAAGAAGCTTCACAAATGGACCTTGCATGGAGCAATAACTTTGTGAATGGCATTGTGGGGATAGCAGGTCCCTTCCCCTTCATATGCATTGCAGCCCCCCTCCCAGCTTTGCCCAGGCTTAAACACAGTCTGCTTGGCAAACTGGGCTTTGTGGATACCAACTGCAGGCAAAACCCACTTTGCCTCAGACAAACTGGGTTTATGCCCTGGCAATGTTTTGTGAATCTGGCCCCTTGTCTGTTTCTACTTTTGGCAAATTCATATGCATAATTAATAATAGCCTCATCCTATTGCCTTTCTTTAAATCTTGATTTCATGTCCATGCTGAATGTTTCAAAATGTTTCATCAGTACACATTCATTTTATTCTTGTAAATTGCCCCTATATGGTTAGTATCTCTAACATAGGATTTAATTGATGATGCAAATGTTTTAATGTATTGGTCTACAAATTTCGAAAGAGGTTCAGTTGCAGACCCTATAGAAGACACAATAGGGTGACTAGGCACTGGATCTTTATTTTTATGTACATTAGGCAATAAATATAGTGCAAAATTGATGCAATTGTAAAGAAACATTGGGAAATATTTTTATTGTTATGTGTACCACTTTCAGCCACACTGCTGGTGTTAGTCACATGTTCCATTCCACAGCAGACTCTGATTCTGAACCAATTTTTTGGAGTCCAACTGAATTACTTAATTAGTAGTATTAGTTCGGACACATAGATGGGCAACACAGAGTCTAAGATGTGACATCCCCCTCTCAAAATACTGTATGTGAGGCACTATTTGTCCTAGTAGTAGTTCAGGCACAGAGATGGACAACACAGAGTCTACAGCAGTATGACCTTTTAGGGCAGCACAGTGATGGACAACACAGAGTCTGAGACGTGGATGGCACCACCCCTTCAAAATCTTTTCTGTGTGGCACTTTACACTTCCCCCAAAATTAGTGCGGCACTATGACCTTCAGAGTCCCCCTGTCCTGTCTGCTCCCCTTATTAGTTCTTATTTTTTAATATATTTTTAAATTTTTTTTTGCAAAAATATTTTTCAAAAGGAAAAAGATTAAATTGTTGGAAGCTGTGCGCTAGCAATATTTACATTTTTTTTTTCAATTTTGTTGATTTTACAAGAAGAACAGACTGATTTAAACTAATATTTAACCTATACCTAACCTATTCGGACACAGAGATGGGCAATACAGAGTCTGATGTGTGACACTTCCCCTTCAAAAGCTGTACTACACTATGACCTAGTAGTTCAAGAACAGAGATAGGCAACAAAGAGTCTGAGATGTGGGTGACACCTCCTTTGAAATCTGTATGGCACTATAAGTCCCCCTCAAAATTAATGAGGCACTATGATCTTCAGACAGAGTCCTCCTGTCCCGTCTGCTCCCCTTCTTAATATTTGTTTTAATTTTTTTTACCAAAAATAGTTTTCAAAAAGAAAAATAATTAAGTTGAAGAATAACAGACTGAAACCTAACTTACTATACAGATATATATATATATATATATATATATATATATATATATATATATACACACACACATATATATAATTTGTTTTGTTTAGTTGCTGGATGAATATATATACACATACATAATTTGTTTTGTTTTGTTGTTGGATGATTTCATGAGAACTGCACCTGCCTCATGGCACTGCAGACTGCAGGCCATGCTTTATGTAGTACCCAATCCCTTTTCTGCTTCCTTTACTTTTTCTAAAACTAAGAAAATGTCTGTACTCTGCTGTTGTCTGCTGTTGAATTTCATTGGTCTCTCTCTCTCTTTCTGACTAATGAAACGTTTCATTTTTTTTACTGTGGAGTCTGCAATGTCTGCATTCTGCTGTTGTCTGCTGTTAATTTGTTGATCTCATTCTCTCTCTCTCTACTTTCTCTCTCTCTCTCTTTCTTACTAATGAAAAACTTTTTTTTTGCTGTGACATACTCTGCTGCAACATCTGCACTCTGCTGATGCTGAATTTGTTGGCCTCTCTACTCTTCCCCCTATCTCCTTCTTTCTGGTAAGGAAAAATGAAAACATTTATTCGTTTTCTATTTTTTTTTTTTTTTACTGTGGAGTCTCTCTGCACACACACACACACACACACATACACACACACACACCTGTCTCCTTTCAATGCAAAGCCCCAAATGAGCTGATACATTGTTTCCTACATGATGTTCTGAGGTGGCCGACACACAGAATTAGCTAGAACATGAGTCAATCACAGAACAAAGACCCTCATTTTTTTGGCTCCCTTCAATGCCCCAGTATTATGCGTGGTTGCCTTTGTTGGTCATGTGATGGTACAGGAACTCAGGAATATTTGGTAGAGATCAGAGAAAAAAAAGGTGTTTTCTTTTTTTTATTTCTGTAACCTGCCCTGACCTTGTTAAGTGACTTACATGCAGTACTGGTGGTGAGTGTTTATTTCTGGACTGGACTACGCTTCCAAACTGGGGCAACTTGGTCACATTGTAAAAGGCACGGTATTCCCAGTCAGAGCTGAGGCAGCCCAGCCTGGGGAGCTTCGGAAGTGTGGCAGAGCCAGTCTGCTCATCCCTAGTTCTTGCTTCATGAATTGTTCTTATTCATGTTTATCTAGTATTCTAGTTTTATACTGACAATCATGCAGAAAAGAATGACTTGGAAGGGTAAATACAGCCTTAAATAGTATGGGTTCCCTAAAAAAAAGTTTCGTACAATGCAAAAGGAGTAAGTTCTCCAATTAAACATACCCGCATTTTAACAGAACTAAAACAATTGTGAAGTGACATCTCCTTTATCCAGTAGACCTATTAGTCCCCAACAGAACATTTAAAACTTAGGCAAACGTGGGTCAGACATGTATTTGCTGCCTCACACCCCAGAGAAAAGAAGATTGGAACTGCAGTCTTGGTGAGGAGAGGATGTCCCCTAGACTTTATTTTCTCAGAGGCTGGTATGGATGGGACGGTAGTGATCCTTACTGGTTAAATTCAAGGGGAAACTATGCACTTTCTCAATGCAAATTCATCCAGTGAAAGAGGGCCCCTTTTATCCAAGAGGTACGTGGCAGGGAGGATATATCATTTTTGGTGTTAATTCTAATTGCATATTGTCCCCAGCAGAAGACCAATCCTCTGGACATTTAGGTACAGACAGGGAAGCTGCAAACAATCTAAAACACCTCATGACAGAGTTGGAATTCTCTGACATCTGGAGAAATATGAATGTAGGAGTCAGGGACTTTTACATTTTACTCCCACCCGCATACAGCCTCTAGAGTAGACCTATTGCTCTCCCAGAAGGCACACCTACACAAAATTAGTAAATCCACCATTCACAATATAACCCAATCAGATCATGCCTTCATCTCAATAGTGTTACAGCTAGGAGTGGGGGACAAGGTGTCAGTATGGAGGCTTAATATCTTCCTCATCAATAATTTTAAAACTAGAATAAGCCAGACCATAACTGAGACATATGAGCCCAACCAGGCTCCCAATATGCCAGAAGCCATGGTTTGAGATACGATAAAAACTGTAGTTTGAATGTAAATTATTGGTTTTGCCTCTGCCAAGAATAAACAATATAAAGCAGCCCAAGAAAAACTACTAGGTGCCTTTAAAGAGCTTGAGATGAGCCATAAGGCCACCCTGAGAAATGTTATAACCCTGAGGCCCTGACTAAAGCACATCAAACATTTCAAGAAGCTGAAGATAGAAAGGCAGAGGGATGTCTCTGCTATGCTAATCGTGAATGTTATAAAGTGGATGATAAGGCAACTAAGCTAATAGCTCACCACCTGACAAAAATGGTAGCTGAAAGGGTGGTACAACAAATCTAGGGATGGGAGAAGTCAGTGAAGTTTTCACCCTTAGGAACACGGGGGGGGGGTTCTGATTAGTTCTGATTATTTATATGCATTTTTAAAAATGTGATAAAATGCATAAAAGGGGCCACACTGTGTAATATTTAACACAGAGGCCCAAAGGGAATACGTTAAATCATTATTGGTGTGAAAAGTAAAGTGCCAAATCAAAGCAATAATAACCTATTGTCTCCCTTGGAGGCATTCCTGCTTGGGCCAGTGAGTGTGCTGGGACAGAAAGAGAGAGAGAGTTAAAAAGAGAGGGAGAGAGACAGACAGATAGAAGTCCATACCTACCACCATCCAGTAAGCGGCTAACATATTTTATATTAATGCTGCTTATGGAGGAGGCAGTAGATTTATTTATGGATGTTCCAGAGCAGACCAGACCAAAGAAATAACTGACTAATGAATGATAAAATAAGCAGCAGTAAGAGCCCACCACCCTACCCATGTGATGCAGCTGCATTGCATGTCTCAGTGTACTGTGGTATTGTACACTACCTAATCTGACAGGTGGTAATGTTTTCTATTACTGCTTCTACTCAGAACAGCAACATCTTTTAAAGAAGAAATGAAAAATATCTTCTTCCTGATAACCACCCAGGCAGTCACATCAGTCAAGTGCAGTGCAGTCAGTAAAATAAGGTATCCAATGATGATAGCGACTGTACATGAGCCACTGTCAAAACAGTGACTCATTTACAGCGCTATCCTTTTGGGCTACCCTGTAAGGGTAGCAACAGAGTATGAAAGCGACAGTGGGGATGAGCCAGGGAGGGCAACCAGAAGGGGAGGGATAGGGAAGAGTAGGGGAAGGATAGGGAAGAGAGTTTTTGTGGGGTAGTGCGCCATGCTGCCACCGAGCTAGCCATGTGTTATGATGGTGAGGGTGGCTAGCTTTGGTGCAGCAGGTACTGGGTGCAGGACTGGGGAAAATGTTACTGCTGCCGTTGTTGTTTTTTTTTTTTTGTCAGACTGTCTCTCCATCCCCGACATGCATCCCCTGGAGTTCATTATATTTAATCAGGGGGATGCGGGGGGGGAGCATAAATACTATTTTAAGTTGTCAGATGCCTTGTCGCCCACAAATGTACATTCGGCAAAGTACACTCACTGTAATAGCTGTTTTGCTGTTTTGCAATCACTGTTATGACATAGCACCATAAAATAAAATAGTTTCCTACTGCTGTGTGCACATGACAACACACAATTATAAATACATCTGTCCTACTTTCAAGAAACAGTTGCTGGCCAGTGCCAAGCATGTTATAAATAAGAATATAAAAAATAATCTCAGTCCATTTACTATAACCAAGATGTAGTATTGCATCATACTACAAGCAATGAATGAAATGAAATGAAGGAATTTAGTCACCTTTTTCTCCGGTAATCACAGCCAACTATGGACAGAGGGATGTGAAAAAAATGTATTTATCCAAAGAAGCGCATTGAGGCTTTGGCTAAGCCATCTATTGTAAAACAATTAAAACAGTATCTATAGGATTAACGTCATACTACAGTACAGTCAGGTAGAAAAATAAAATAATGTATTTATTATGCAGTTGCTGACAAGACATAGTAGTAGTAGGGAGCAGTACCTACCTTCCAGATAAGATAAATAGTACTACCAGGTAAGTTCGAAACATGAAATGCAGTTGCTTGCTGTAGTATATGGTCTCAGACCTACTAATATTATTTTTTCATGCTGCTCATTGTGGTCATTCAGGTAATCCTGGTCTATTCTGACCTGTCCTGAGTCTGACATTACTTATCTCTTGTGTGCTGCATAGTACGTAGACCCTCGTCACAAAAGATTTTTCAACACAGACACATTGGGAAAGTGTTTTGTGGATACAGCATGCTCTGGATCAGTATGCAAATATTTCATTTAGGTATCATATTTGAAATTAAAGTGTGGAATGTGGACTTTTAGGAATGTCAACGGTTAGCATTTTCTGGTATCAAACATGATCTTACATCAGTGATAATATTGTCAGCTGAACTAAATAATCGCTCTGAACAGATGCTTATCAGAGGGCAATTCATGTGCTTTGCAATGTGTACTAAGGCAGGCCACATATTTTGTTTTGATTTCCAGTATTTAAAAGGATCAGCATTTCAATTAATATTGGGCTTTGCAGGTGCATCTCATCAATGGTCTGTGCTGAGGTCGTGTTAAAAAAATGGATGACAATGTCACAATGACATCTTGTAAGTGACTGCAGAGATCAGTAGTTGAACCGGGTGGGACAGTGCTGCTATTTTTGAATGGTGGTGAAGAAGAAGAAGATCCTTCCACAGTGGCCGAAGAAGAAGAGGGGGAAAAAGGTGGAACACCAAAGGATGGGCTTCCTGATGCTGTGCTGTGTTGTGATGAAGACTGTGAATCTGATGCTGTACTCCATTCCATGACAGCATGCACTTCATCAATTATTTCTTGTTTGTTTACCTCAAAAGTAGTGTCATCATCAATCAATAGTTGCTTTTGTTTGTATCATGGGTCCAAGATTGTTGCTTTAATGTAGTGCTCTGACTGAAGCATTTTACATCGTTTTTTATCTTCAACTTTTTTGATCAATTATCTTGTGATATCTTTTTGTATTCTGGTGGGCAATATGTTAGCATCACTAGCAGCATGTGTGATGGAACTGTTTGTGTTCTCTAAATTTTCCCTTAATCAGATTCAATCTGAATTTGTACATTTTTATTAAGGGCATCACCTGGCTCAGAGTAGCTGTGTTTGCACTTATCTCGTTGGTGATTTCCTGAAATGGCTGGAGGAGTAAAATTATATACCCCAGCAAGGCCCACTGTGGTACAGTAATACAGATGTCTGCATTATCAATTTTGTTTTCCAAGGAGTACTGTCTGACAGCTTTCCTTTGTACCAGCAGCCTTTGGTACATAAGAAAGGTTGAATTCCACCTAGTAGAAATGTCTTGATCAGTTTGTGTGAAGGTAAATTGTGCTTCACCTGTCTTTTTAAAGCAAGTGATGGGCTTTGCTTGAGTGACTGAAATAAGTGCAAATTCTTTTAGCGGTGCTAACAAGATACTTAATATCCCTGTCCTCATCGATAAAACTGTGAACTATTAAATTCAATCATGCATAAAGCAATGGATGTGAACACAGCTCCCCTCCTCCAAGCCCTTCCTTATGGTGGACCCATTATCTGCAACAGTAAAGCCAACTGACAGTCCCTGTGATGTGAGCCATTGCTGTATTGGTTGTTTGAGCTCCTCTTTGATATTGTATGAGTTATGTTCAGATAGAAAATAAAACATTCTTAGAACAACAAACTGGGATTCACTGTCCCCACAAGAATTATCAAAACATGCCCAGTGTGCAGTGATAGACAAGAAGGGTTCAGGCTGACAGCTTGTCCTAATATCTGTTGTGAGATGTACCACCCTCCCAACAGCACTGGCCAAAACTCATGTCAGTTTTTTTTAAATATGACATTGTAGAGATCTGGAATCCCTGTTGAGGAGAAGTATTTTCTTGATGGTATATTATATTGAAGTTTGAGGTACTCAAGCAGCTGCCAGAATCCTACATGTTCAACCATGTTATATGGTAGCAAATCAACAGCTATCATATCTGAAATATTGTTGTTGTAACAGCAACAGGGTGGGTTAAGGGATATTTAGCTTTACATTTTTGTTTCTGAGATGATAAGTTGTTTCTTTAGAGGAGGGGGGCTTTTGAACACATGATCACTACCGGTAACAGTAGGATTTGGAGTCTTTTGACTAGATGGAACTGCTGGCACTATTTCTGCACTGCTGCAGGAGCTGCCACTGCTTTCATCTATTAAAGCTACCTCTGACTGCAGTGCGCTATCATCACTGTCACTTTCTCTTCTATTCTAAAAATGGATTTCTCATTAATGTTAGGACATCTGACTAGGTACCTTTTCAGTGCTGAAGTTCCCAACATGTGTTTCTTTTTACCCCTGCTGATTGCTCTTTTTCAAATAGCCAGGGCCCCGTGTTCACTGCAGCAAATTGGACCTACATTCTGCAGAAGGACCTCATGCTAGCTGCGGTCAGGCTCTGTGGTGATTCTGCAGCAATTCTGTGATGGGCTTTAAATTCTCTGGCAACTTAAATGAGGCCCAAAATAAAATCTAGTTACCCAGTAAGAATGTTCAGGAAAAGGCAACGTGTGGTAGTTTGACAGATGCCCAGGCAAGGCAATGCAAAGCAATTCTGGCATCATGATTTGGATTGGATGTAGTGTATGTGGGAATTGAAGGGTTATTTATTTTTTTACTGCAGTCTGTTTTACTACCCCATGGCTCCCTCCCACCCACTTGCTTGAAGCCTGGTGGTGATGGTTCATGTTGCAACACTGCTCTAGTTGCTTCCTCCTGCTCAAGCAGTTCAAAACCAGTGGTGTTGTTTGTGTCAATGCAACTTGGCTTCCATATCTTCTTCACTCCCACTTTGTAAGGATTTAATGTGAGGCTAGAGAGTAGTTGAACCATTTTACATTAGGTTAATGTCCAGAAAGCTTCCCATTTTTTGTCTGCAGTAATTACTAATGCTTTTTCAATCCACAGTTCTGCAGTTGGTAAATAGAACCACCACTCTTTCTCATAAAATAGACTTCCTGAAGTTCCTTAAGTGTTTGTAGAAGGCCAGTGGATTGGAAAAGGGTAACTCCACTGACTAATGCAACCCAGGGGGAGATGGATGTATAATGGAGCTACCAACAACTCACACTAATGCCATTTTAAGCTTGCACGTAATCATTTTAGCCATTTAGTTGGGATTTTCAGTGGTGATGACCATTTTATAGCACCAAAAAATGCTGTTTCAGTGGCAGAGGCTTGTTTCTGCAACAGGACCATGTTTCTGTGGCAGTTGCTACAACTGCAGAATTGCAGGAAATGCAGGGCCCTGCAACTAGTGCATGTTGCCACCAACTCAGAAGGACTAATGGAGAAGTACTTTGTTTTGTTGCCAGGTAGGCACTGCAGCTCAGTCATGTTATGTGTGTGTGTGTGTGTGTGTGTGTGTGTGTGTGTGTGTTTCAGATTTTTCTTGGGTCTCTTCCTGTTGTGCTTATTTCCTTTCTTCTAAACCACTGTCCCCTTCCTCAATCATAGAATTAAAAACATTTGCTTCTACTTGTTCCTCATGTTCAATTTTCATCCTCTCTGGTAAATCTGCCCCATCACTGCCTCCTTCATCATCTTCATCTTCTTTACCCATATCAGGTTCAGCCTCAGAGGAATCAGATGTTGAGGGACTAATAGTAGCAAAGCATGCCATTTTCCATACCCAGGAGTGCCTCTGTGGGTGGTGCCCACCAACCCTTCTGTTTTTAACTAAAGAACCTTTTTGGGGGGGTACTGATCTGGCAGATCCACCTTTATTGAGCTCAAGTATTCACCTGGAAGATGACACTTTAGATTTACCAGAAACACTTTTGGGGGTCTGATTGTGTTGGCCCTATGCAGGTTGAGCACTTAGCCTGTCCTTTGGCCCTCTCTTCTGGTTGCCTAAAGTTGCAGTGCCTATGTGACAGTCAGAGCTTGCCTGAACATTTTCATCCATTTTTTTGTTTCTATGTTTTTTTGACTCCTACACCTACAGGCCCAAATGACCAGTAATACTTCCTTCTCAGCTCACTAAGAGTAAGTCTGAGTCCTAATGTCACTGTTAGTGACTAACTGTATTCAGCAACTCAACAAAGTTATGCTACTACAGCCTTGGAATGTAAATTGGTGATGCAGTCATCCAGAGCACAGCACACTGGTATAGTGGTGAATTAATATTTGCTGATGATAATGAGCAAATTGAAAAGTATGGAATATGGCTGATGATGACACTTATATACTTTTGTTGGGCACTGTGCTGTCAGTAATTGACTCTCAGTAAAGCAATGAATGAGAAAAACAACCTGTATGGAATTTCTGTTTCTTTCCTCCTTTTGCTGGCACATCTGTATTTTTTCATTATATAACTGCATTATTTTTTGTAATAATGATTGCTTGCTTTGCCTTCCTCTTGACTATGCAGCCAGCAGCACAGCACCACCTGTGACCATGACCTATGGCAAATTGCATGTTTATTTTTTTATTTTTTATTTTATTGTATTCTAGAATTACAATTACCTTTGAACCAGTGGTTCTTTTACAAAGGTTCCACATCAAGTATAGAGAATGCAACAACACAAGGGAATAAAACAGATTCATAGTAAACACTGGTTATATATTGGGTTGTGTACATACAATTCAAAATTAAAATAATACAGTGAACAATAATATCTATGGTATAGGGAGAGAGGGTAGGGAGGTAAGAGGCAGTCTAGGGAAAAGATTTTGTCATAATAAAGTGCTGGAGGTCTCAAGAAGTGCTGGCAGGGCTGCAGGTAAAGGAGAAAGGGGAAGAGGAGAGGATTTGGTAAGACAGCAGGGTAGGAAATAGGGGAAGTGGAGGAAAGAAGTACAAAGGTGGAATAGAGTATGGGGTGTGAGAGGGAAGGAGACAATGGAACAGGCCAAGAGGGGGGAGAGAGAGGAACCACATGGGTGGGTGCATTTGAGAAAAAGGGGTGTGAGGAGACAGAGGGTAGCACAAAGGATAGGGTATGGTGTTTTGGGGGATGGGAGGTGAATTGTGATTAGGAGGTGAGGAAAGCAAAAGAGAGGGAGGTGGTGAACAGGAAAGGTAGGGGTATTAAAAGGGGGAGGAGAGAGGAGAGGCATTAGAGATGAGAAAGATGGGCAGCAACAGTAGTGAGAGCAGAGGCATCCTAGATGCCTAGATGACTGCAGGACAGAGGATAGGGTGACAGGATCAGTGTGAGTGCTGAAAAGGATGGCATCATCCGCACAGAAGGTCATATTGTTGTTGCAGGCTATAGGGAGATTGTTGATGGAGAAGCTAAAAAGTAATGGGCCTAAGATGGACCCTTGAGTTCACAGGGAGGCAATCAGAGAGAGAGTCCCCAATCTTAACTCGTTGGTGTCTTCCCAACAGGTAGCTTTCAAACCATTCAGTAACCTCATTGGATAGGCCCATGGTGGTGATGGAGTTTAGGAGATGGTGATTGACGGTGTCAAACGCCTTGGTGAGATCTACATACACTGCTAAGTGCCCTGAGTCCAGGGCCTTGTGAATGTGGTTTGTAAATTCAAGCAGTGCAGTGACTGTATGTGCTTTTCTAAAGCCGTGTTGCTGTTGACACTGGATATTATATCTGTCACGGTATTCTGACAGTTGGTGAGCAACTATGCACTCTAGGGCTTTTTAAAGTGGGGGGAGGATGGAGATGTGGCAGTAATTGGGGCACTGAGTCCTATCTCCACTTTTATGCAGTGGTGATTGTGCAGATTTCCAAAGCTGGGGGAACTGTCTAAGGGAGAGTGAAAGGTTCAGGAGCTTGGTGAGGAGGAGCAGGATTTATTCATTTATTAATTTATTTCAATCTAGGATTACAATACCTTTGAGCCGAGGCTCTTTTACAAAGGTTCCATGTCAGCATGTGCAACAGTCATCATTTTTAGTTACAAACATATAATCATTGACTTACAGACATGTAATAACCAGTACAAAGACTTGAGCTATAAGCAAGACAAGGGAAGGGGTGGTGGGTGGGGGAAGTGAGGTAGGAGATCAAGGGGAAGGAGGTGCAGGGTAAGGAGTATGAGGAGAGGTGGTTGAGGGTGGGAGGGTGGAGGGAGATATGGGGGAAGGTAGGCGAGGGTGGGAGACAGTGCAGCCAGGGGGCCTTGTCGAAGGAATGTGACAGGTAAGGTGCTGGGGTGCAAAGACTGATTGTAAGTGCTGGGTGCTGGGGCATGGGCAGCTAGAACGGTGGAAATGTTAAGATGGGCAATCACAGGATACAAGCAGTGAGAGGCACAGCTTGGACTTGAAGAGGCCGAGTGTAGCAGCGGTCACTGTGTCGCTGCCAAGAGAGTTGAGCCAGTTGGATGCCCGATAGGTGAATGATCTTTGTCTTTGGGTGTGCGACATCGTGGGATATGTAGTAGACGGGAATTAGATCTCCTTGTAGTGATGTTCCTATCAAGGTAGGCTTAAGGAGGGCACAGACACCAGGTGGGGCAAGTCCCATTATAATTTTCTTGGCCATGATGCAGGTTTGGTATTTTATGCGTTTGTCCAGTTGAAGCCATCCAGATTGGGAATAAAGGTCACATGTGCGGGTACGGCGATGTGAGCCAGTGATGAGATGACAGGCCTTATTCAGGGAGGTCTCGATATGTTTGAGAGCAGTGGTAGTTGCAGACCCATATATGATAAGACCATAGTCTATGATGCTGACAATGGAGCTTTGGATGGCCACTGATAGTGCTTCTGGGGTTAGGTGTTTCTTATGCTGGAATAATATGCCTAACCTTGCATTGGCAGACTTTGAAACATTGCTGATGTGGACAACGTATGAGAGGTGGGGATCAAGGGTGATGCCGAGGTACTTGAACGATTGTGTTTGCTCTAGGATGGCTCCTTGTTCGGTTGCAATGGAGAGGTGGAGTTGTTTGTTTTTGTTGTGGGAGTTGCAGAAGACCATAGACTTTTTTTTTTCTGATTGAGAAGCAGTTTATGATTTAGGAACCAGGATTCAATGGAGGAGAAGGCCCGCTGAAGTTTATTTTGTAACTGGATTGAATCAGGGTCCGAGGTGAGGATCACAGCATCATTGGCGTAGAGAATTATTTATTCTGGGCAGCTGTTCCATAATGAGTTTAAGAAAAGACTGAAGAGGAGGGGTCCCAGAATGGAGCCCTGGGGGACTCCTGAGCGGACTGATCTAGGGTCCGAGAGTGTATCAGCAATCCTTACTGTTTGGGATCGTTCTTCAAGGTAGCTCTTAAACCAGCCAATGGAGTCGGTTGACAGTCCAGTGTTCTGAAGCTGGACAAGCAGGAAGCAGTGATTGATGGTGTCGAAGGCTTTAGTTAAGTCAATGTAGATTGAGCCTAGTAGTTCACTGGAGTCAAGTGCATTGTGGATTGCGCCGGTGAATTCAAGTAGGGCTGTGGAGGTGCTGTGACATTTGTGGAACCCGTGTTGTTGCTTGCACAGGATGTTGTACATATCCAGGTATACTGTGAGCTGGTTTGAGACAATGCATTCTAGTGCCTTGGAGAGTGGGGATAGTAGGGAGATAGGTCTGTAGTTATTGTGGGAAGTTTTGTCACCACTTTTATGGATTGAGGTGACAGTGGCAGATTTCCATCTCTCTGGGAACTGGCTAAGGCTGAGGATGGCCTCTAATGCAAGGGAGAGGCATTTTAAATCCAGGGTGTCACTGCTTAAGTGGGATTTTCCAAGCACCTTTAGTAGGTATTTTCTTGCTTTGACAAGGGATAGTCTCCGGAGGTAGAAGGGAGGAGAGTTAGGGGGAGGAGCAGATTTAGCATTGTTGCCAGGCAGTGAGGAGTCAGTGAAAAAGCTAGGTTGGAGTACTGCTCCAAGATCCATAAATGCTGCACTAAAGGTGTCAGCAATTAATTTAGGGTCCTGGATAAAAGAGCCATTAATCTCAGTCATGGAAGGGGTGATTTGTTAGGTTTCCCAGTAAGACTTTTCATATTATCCGAAAATTGTTTACTGTTTCCCTAGTTGTTAGTGAGCTCACTTTTATAGTAGTCTTGTTTAGTTCTTTGTACTGCTTGGGTATGTTGGTTTCTGGCAGCTTTGTGCCATTGCACATCTGTCTGTTGACCAGTAGCCTTAGCACGGTGCTAGAGACTATCCCTGTGCTTCATCAGAGTTAATAGGGCAGGGGTGATCCAAGGATTAGAGACTCCTCTTGTTTTTATTTTCTTGACAGAGGCGAACTGATCACAAACTTCATTGAAACACTTTATAAAGAAGTTAACAGCTCCATCAATGCAGCTCATGGAGTTAATGAGGAACTGCAGGAGCATGCCTCTTTTTAGAGTACATCTGTAGGTGAATTTGGGCTTTGCTTTGGTATGTATTTTAATTACTGATGGCTTTGCCTTCCTGTGGACTACCCAATCAGAAGCACTGCACCACCAGTGCCAAAGACCTATGGCAACTTAATGATTGCTTTGCTTTGCCTTCCCTTGGACTACACAGCCAACAGCACTACACCACCTGTGACTGTGATTTATGGTAACTTAATGATTGCTTTGCCTTCCTCTGGACTAAACAGCCAACAGCACTGCACCACCCATGACCATGACCTATGGCAACTTGTATGTATTTTAAATACTGATGACTTTGCCTTCCCCTGGACTACTGAGCCAGCACCACTGCACCACCCATGACTGTGACCTATGGCAACTTAATGATTGCTTTGCTTTGCTTTCCCTTGGACTACACAGCCAGCAGCACTGCACCACCTGTGACCATGATTTATAGCAACTTAATGATTGCTTTGCCTTCCTCTGGACTAAACAGCCAACAGCACTGCACCACCTGTGAACATGACCTATGGCAACTTGTATGTATTTTAATTACTGATGGCTTTGCCTTCCCCTGAGCCACCCAGCCAGCACCACTGCACCACCCATGACAGTCACCTATGGCAACTTATTGATTGCTTTGCCTTCCCCTGGACTACCCAGCCAGCAGCACTGTACCACCCAAGACTGTGACCTATGACAGCTTGTATGTATTTTAATTACTGATGACTTTGCCTTCCCTTGGACTACAAACACAGCCAGCAGCACGACACCACCTGTGACCATCACCTATGACAATTTATATTGCTGATTACTTTGCTTTGCCTTCCCCTGGACTACCTACCCAGCCAGCGGCAATGCACCACCTTGGAACTTGGTCTTTATTTTTATTTTCCTTCTCCTGGATTACTCCCAGCCAGCAGCACCTGTGACCATCACCTATGGCAACCTGCCATTTTTAATTAATTTGGCAACTTTTTAAATGTTTTTTTCTTCAGTAGTATTTTTTCCCCTTTTTGC
This sequence comes from Neoceratodus forsteri, assembly GCA_016271365.2. NCBI lineage: Eukaryota > Metazoa > Chordata > Ceratodontiformes > Ceratodontidae > Neoceratodus > Neoceratodus forsteri. The sequence continues at coordinate 731,508,556 of CM028129.1, read as the reverse complement.
AGCAAGTGCTTGCCCTCCTTTACTATCCTGGCCTGCAGTGCACAGTAGTATTACAACCAGGCAGCGACACTAACTAGGACTTGAAGCTCTTCACTAAAATCATAGCTAACAGACTTAAGTCCTGCAACTGTACCCTTGTATACCTAGATCAGACAGAGTTTATCCCCAGACTTCACTTCCACACAAACATCAATCATCTATTAAATGTATTGGTCATCCATAAGCACAGTAACGTTCCACAACTAGCATTATTTTTGGACACTGAAAAAGCATTTAATTGCTTAAATTGGGCCTTCCTACAGGCAGTGATACAAACTGAGGAGTTTGGGAAGGGGTCATGTCCTGGATTTGAATGCTGTGCTCAAAACCTATCTGAAAGGTGAAGGTGAATGATATGATCGCTGAGGCCTTCACAACTGAATGGGGCATGAGACAGAGCTGCTCTATGCTGACCTTTCTCTTCACACTGAGTATAAAGCCTTTAGTGACCTCTATTCAGCAGGCTACAGATGAAAAAGGTATTAAGGTTGGACACATTGAGAACTGTACATTGTCATATGCAAATGACAACCTTATATATTTGAGTGAGCCTCAGAGATTGATTCCAACATTGTTGAATATCCTAAGAAATTTTGGAGAAGTGCCTGGGGTCAAAGCCAATGCAGATAAGACTGAGACACTACTAGTGGGTGGTTCCTTCTCACCTCAGTTTAGAACAACATTGCCCTTTAAATGGTTAAAAGACAAAGTTAAACACTATGGGCCAGATATTCACACTGCACCAGGCAGTGGTACAAGCCTGGGTGCAGCGCAACTATAATGCACTGGGGCCAGGTCCAGGCGATATTCAATGGGGATTCACCATGGCGCAGCACCATTGACTATGGCAGGGTCAGCACACATATTGCACATGGTGCAGTGGTACTGCGCCAGTGCAAGCCACAGCTAGGGAGCACAGGGATGTGCCAGTGCAAGTGCAGTTGCACTAGGCGCATCACCCATGATATTCAGCGGGGGGCATGCAAATGAGGACATAATATATACAAGGTGCAAATGGGACCATTTGCATGTCACTATGGCCCCATTTGCATGCCTTGCACAGGGCAGCCCGGTGACTTGAGCCTGGTGCCCTGCACAGTATGACGTGTGCTGTGGGGATCCCAGGGCATCCCCCAACCCATAGCCTCGCTCGCACAGTATATGTGTGAAAGGAAAGCCCTGGTAGTCTAGTGCCCCCCCAGTCCCAGAAATATATTTTACATGACCATCCCTGGTGGTCTGGTGGTCCCCCCCACCTGATTCCCCAATACATGTTACAATGACTTTCCCTGGTGGTCTAGTGGAACCCCCCCCCATTGCCATGATTGCGGTAACTGTAAATACAACATTCCCTGGTAGTCTAGTGGACCTCCCTCCCACCCGAGTCCCCAGTCATGGTAAATAGCCCACCCACATCCCTGTTGATCAGTGGCACCTCCCACCCTTCCCACCCACAGGATCCCTTGCCACCCACCCCTTCATCATTACGGGTGGCAGCATCCTGCCCACATACCACCGGACTCCCACTGAATGACAGGTACAGTATGGGCTGCCAGCCCATTGGTCCCCTATGTGGACCAATGGGATGGCAGGACATACCGTCCTAGACAGTACCAAATATGTGAATGAGGGGTATCGGGTGGGAGGGGTACCACTAGACCACCAGGGATTGACATGAATAATATATCTTGGAGCTTCAGGGACTGGGAAGGCTATTGGACTGACAGGGTTTTGTTTATCATCTACCACATGATCGCGGCTACGGGGGGGGGTCTGGGTTCAGTGAGTCCTTGTAGACAGGGGTCTGGGTGGGCGGATGGCCACCCAAGCCTGGGCTGCTGTGTTACACCCTGCAGTCCTGCGGTCCACCTTTGGGTGGACAGGAGTTGCTCCTACTCTGCAAGGGCTCAACTTTGAGCCACCCTATATGGCGCAATGCAGGGTTGCACCAGCATATGCACCACACATCCCAGGATGAATATCAGGATGTGCTGCATATGCATGGGCACACCCACTATATCTGTGCTGCATACCATTACACTGCACCCTGGCACATCGGGAGTTGCACTACACCAGGCAACCATTTCAATATCCCACTGGGGCGCAATGCAGGGTTGCACTGGCGCAATCCCTTTGAATATCTGAGCCTTAGAATACAGATACAAGTGAAATAAAGCCAGTTTTACATCTGCATTATACACCCTTGAAACAGACTGTTTACTCTGATCTTAGCAGATGGAAGCATCTGCCAGTAACGTGATCTGGAACATTTTTATTTATTTATTTGATTTACTAGGAGAGTGGACAGGGCAAAAGCCCGCTTTCAGCCTCACCTGGGGAAAGTGTAGCAACAATAGGAATACATGCAAAATAATCATAATGCAATGCAACATTTTTAAGAATCACAATAATCATACAATCATACAGTCATACAGATAAAAGCTTTCTTACAAAGCACAGTATTAATAGTTACAATTGCACGCATGTGTACAAACTTCAAGTATTATCAATACAGCAGCATCTTGATTGCTCTTCCAAATAATTTCTAACACCCTTTATGAAAGGAACATTTATTTTCATTAATGTCAGTGCCATATATTATTATATTATTTAAACATTTGGGGCCACAGATTGTAATAGACTGTTCTGCTGTTTTAGTAACAATTCTATTTTCTTGAAATAAGTTCAGTGAAGTTGTTCTTAGCGTTTTGGGTTTGTTCACCCTTTTAAATCTATCACACAGAATTTTTGGTGTAAATGGTAAAAATAGTAAAAATGAAAATCTTACCTAGACTTTTTTTTTTTTAATTCCACTTTCCCCCTGCAATCCGCCAGAGTGACTGGAAAACAGATGATTTTGAAATTAATTTGGGGAAGGAGGAGACTGCGCATCCATTGGGAAACCTTAATGGAACAAAGGGGTAACAGAGGTATGGACTTACTAGGTTCCCACAATATAATGAGGTAGCCCGGCTGGTACATATATCAGAAATCATCTGAGATTAGAAGAAAATGGCTGGACCATACTGGAGAGACAGGCCCATGTATATAGTCCCTTGGAGTACCTGCTGTGGGTGGTAGATGGTAAAGATCTGCCCAACATAGTAAACACTTGGACTGACAACAGAATGAGGCTCTGGCTCAAGATCAGACAGAGATGGTCAGCTCCTACATATGTTTGGCAAAAATACCTCTACAATGCCCTGCCCCATTTTTCTCCCAACAGACTGGACAATGGGTTACAAAAGTAGGCTAGAAAATGCCTTTTCTTGTTTTCTAACTAACTTGGTTTTCTTACAGATCAGAATGCTATTAAGAGCTTCCAGCATGGAGTGCAGGAATTTGGCCTACACCATATGGACTTTCATCATTATCTACAATGCAGAAATTATATCTTAAAAGGCCCAACAGCAGTTGTCTTATCAGAAGATATTCCTCAGGGAGTAACTTTACTTTGGAACAAAGCCCAGCAACCATATCAGAATGGATTTATATCCCAGGCTTATTGTTTTTGCAGAACGAACTGGGAGTTCAGGTCATAGCAAAGGCACAGACTGCCTGGGAGGCCTAGGTAAATATTAAACCCCCCAAAAGCTTGATTCCAAATATGGCAAGCCATATGCCATATCACTGCCTCACTTTCCTGGTAAGAATTTTGTTGGAAAATGGTAATTAGGTACTTAATAACTTCAGTGGTCTCCAAACATTATGGCACAGGACACACTGACCAACACTGGAGAAACTGTGGTGGACAGGGCTGACAATTCCACATACTGTAGGACTTTCCAATAATCAAGCTATTCTGGGAAATAATTGCCCAAACCATTAAAACTATGCTAGAACTACTCATTAATCCCTCCTTTGAAAACAATACTGGGCCTCCCCTGACTTGGAGATCACTCTAGTTCCAAAAAATATTTGTTTTTAAACCTGGTGCCTGCCACCAGGAAAGCAATCACCAGTGGTGGCGCACCCCTACTTGCACAATGTTTTCATATTGGAACAAGAATAATCAAAAAATTAGAGGAATGGAAGATCTTACAACATTGTTAAGGCTACAGCAAGAGCAGTTCAACAGTAGATGGCTCACCTACTTTCTCTGTAGTGAGGGACATGAAGGGAAAGTGGTTAACCTAAGCTTCTGCTCCTAAACATATTTTAGTTCTCAGTCCATGTAACTATAGCAATATGACATAAGTGTATGTATAAAGCCACGGTCATTGTAAATGAAATGAAACAGAGAACACTAGTTCTTTTTTGATTCTTGTTCAGTTTTATTTTAAAGTTTAAGGGGATCATTTTCTAACAGCACAGGATCAATTTTAATAATAAAGTTCAATTTTTTCTCCTTGTCATAAAGGTCAAATCCATAGGCACCCTGGACTACAGACTTAAGTTTACAGGAACTTTATCTTAAAAGTGGTGTGATTACACCAAAAACTGGCATGGCTGACAGGTTCAACAAGCCTTTAACATGTATACTTCAAAAAATAAAAGGTGTCGACTGTACTTCCTTGTTTGTTAACAATGCAAAATTGGTGCCTGTATTTGATGTGTGCAATAAAGTTTGCAAAGGAAAAAAAAAAGACCATCACATTGTTCTGTCCAAGTCCATCTGACTCCCCTCCCTGTTGCACCAAACACTGACTCACTGATATTGCTCCTGAATGCATGTCAGGCTTGCCCTCTCAGTTCACAGGTGTGCAGCCTGCGATAACATTTGTGGTGGCAGGCTGATGTATGTGAATGGGAATGGAAATAAAAAAAAATACTGATTTGGAGAATGGTTGTGGTGGTCTTGGTCTAGCATGGCACTCCAACTGGAGACATGAGCAGGGACTCCCATAGCCAGCTTCAACTTCAAAAGTACGTTAAGGTTCCTCTTCAGGCCAGAGACAGGAAGCAGGAGGACACAGTATCCAGTGTCGGGGGTGAAGAAGGTATCAGCTTACGAGGTGGCAGTAGCTTTGCTACACACACTTACTGGCATAGGGTCATTGTTATTTTTGCTGAGGAAGACACTGAGAAAATGTTGAGTGTTGATACTCATTTAGGGCAAATGTCTTTCTTACTCAAGGTGGGTCATACACATGATGATTCAGTGAGTACGTGGCAGTGGTGGGATTTGAACATTGATTTCCAGGTTCACAGCTCTGCCACTAACCATTAGGCCAACGAAACTACCCTGATCAGGTTAGGGCTGGAGTCATGATGGGACTGCCTCAGCAGGGTGTGACTCCTTTCTCCCCCGGGCTGGTCATCTGAAGATCCAAGGCAGGGGAATATGAATGAATGTATTAGGGAATTTGTAACATTTATGGGAATTTCTGGGATGTGGCTGGCTACTACAGTCAGCTGAGGGCCAGAGGCCACAGAGATATTATTGCTGGATGGGGGTGTGGGGAGGGGGTTAGGAGCTGGGAGGAGGAGAATAGGGATGATGGAACTGATTTTTTTATTGTCATGGATGCAGTGGTATCTGTAGCTGTTAGGGGATATTACGTTTACTATGATGTGAGGATCTGAAGAATTGTGATTGTAGGGCTATGTGTTTCACTGGGAAGGGGAGGTAGCTGTAGGTGGGAAGGGTACAGGGAATTTTTTATTGAAATTTGTGGGTGTTTGCAGGTAGGAGGGCCATGATGCAGGATGGTTGTACTGCAACTGGGTTTTTATGCAGGTGTTGGGGAACAGGTACTTGGGATGTTTTAGGGCTTTCACACTGATGCAGGGTAAAGCAAACCAGGTTGGTACAAAAGTGCAAAACTGGTAACATGCTTCTGGTCATGGTAGCAGTTTGACTTTTTTACACAGCCCCAGCGTGTGAGGTCATTCACTCTACTCACCATTCTACAAGGTCATGAAAGAACCTATTTTTGGAATCTGGGGGGTGTCTGCTGGTGGGAGAGGCATGGCAATATTCTTTTACTGGACTTATGTTGTACAGATCCTAGATGAGAAGTACAGTATGCTGAACTTGAGGAAATTAATGGATCATAGTGTGATTGATCGCCAACTGGGCTGCTGTTTTTTATCTTCATTATAAGCCTCAAAATGCACCAGACAGCATCTAATATCCAAGCATTTCCGGGGGCCTGTGCAACCAGAGGCCCCAGGTCATATGTTAAGTGCCACCAAGAAATAAAAGATGGCTTTAATGCTTAAGATGGAATTAAACCCAGTCTCTGAAGCTGGAATGAAGAACACAAATAACTGAAAATGTCTGTTACTCATATGCAAAGGTGAAAAATGTCCAATTAGGTGTGAATGTTTTGGACCCATTTCACTCATGTCTGCAGATTCAAACTAGGTTATTTGAAGGCACAGCTAGCTAAGCAAGAAAACATTGCCAGTGTTGATTCAGTCAGATTAAGCATTTTTAGGCGTGGACAGACATGTGATAAGTAAGGCCATGTATTTTGGGACATTGACAGAAATTATTCATTTTCTTCCCCAAATTTATTCAAATAGCATGTAATAACTAAAATTGCAATTTTGAATTCAGTGTTGTTCTAAAGACTGCTTTTGCCTACTTTGTCTTTTTCTTTCCATGAAAAAAGCCATGTTCCTATCCATACCAGAACTTAATTTGTAAGCCTTTGGGAAAGGGTTCTATAAAAATAAAACTGTCTTGGCTAGCCTAATTTATTTTTAACTTCCTGTTTATGCTCCCTGTCACTGACTTTCCACATTCTTGCCTGCTCCTCCACAGTCATATCACCCATCATCTCCAAGACTAAACCACATCTCCCTCAGGATCCCCGGCTTGCCCCTAATGGTGGACCACTGGGTCATCAGGGATGACCACTGGACCCTCAGAGTTCTTCTCCATCAGCTGTTGGAGTTCAGGTGCCACAGTCAATGGTGCAGGATTTGCAGGCAAAGACAGCATTATCCTGCACTTGTTGGGGTAATTTCTTAATTTATTGGATGTTGTTACTTGGAGAGCTCAAGAGCTGGAGCTCTCACCACAGCACAATAACCCCCAGTCCACCCAAGCCCCCGCCTCATTTTGCCTTCGCTGTGCTTCCACTCATGGGGTAGAGATGCAGCGAAGTTCTACTATGAACTTGAAGTGAACCAGAAGTGAACCACTTCAAATTTAGGTAGCGCTATGTGAAATACCCATTAAAATCCTGAAATTCACCTTTTAGTAGACTTCACATTGTCCACTTCTGGTTCACTTCGAGTTACAGACTTGATAAGGTGAAGCTGGTTACAAAAGGCCCCCAGAGCACATGACTGACTGTCTCTCCAAGTTTGCAGGTCACATGATGCAGGGAGGAACTTAAATAGGCTGGAAGTCAGTGTTTCACTTTTTCTTTCTCATGAAAGAGCAAGTTACAGGCTGAGCTCTAGAATGAGATATATATATATATATATATATATATATATATATATATATATATATATATATAGGGAGAGAGAGAGAAAGAGAGAGATACATTTATAGTAGATTTGTTTTTGAATTGGTTGTTTTCTTTAGTAGTTATTTCATGTAAAACTATTCTGCAGCAGGGTTTTTTTTAATTAGAGATTTTTCTTTGCTCTTAAAATCAGGTTTTGTTTGAGTTAGTCTTGCATGCGGTCCATCTTTCCAGCTAGTAGTTTTCCTTTTTTTTGGGGGGGGGGTTGGCGATGGATCATGGTCGTGGCGTGGATCGTGGAGGGAGAAGTGTTGGTGGCCAGTGGGGGCCATGAATGCAGGGTGGCCTCAGCAGCCCAGTGTGTTTAGAGTGGGCTACTTTTGGTATGGCCATAGACAGCCCCACAGCAGGGGGCTGACCAGAGCTGCATGTGGAGTAGCAGCCGTAGCAGTGGCAGGCTGAGCAGCAGCAGGCTCAGCAGCAGCCTGAAGAACCGCAGCCGGAAGTTGTTGCTCATCCACCACCAGCAGCACAGCATGCAGTTGCCTCTCCAGCAGCAACATCCTTTCAGCCCCCCCCCACTTCCTGTACTGAGTCCTGCATGGAGCTCTCCCATATGGGAGTTTTTTGAGGACATCCCTGGTGACCTTACGGTAGTAAGGTGCAAGCTGTGCAGTGTACTGGTCCAGAGGGGGCACAAGGGTGGACACTTAGGGACCCATGGGCCAAGGACACACATGGTTGCCCACCACCAAGAACAGTAGGATGCCAAGCTGCAGAAGGTAGCAGCCACTCCTGCAGCTGTGGCCTAGTGTGAGCCTCCACCTCTGTGTCACTGCCATCAGAGGGCCCCCTCAACTGAAACAGCAGAGGTGGTGGGGCCTGCAGCTGCAGCTGACCAGGTACAATATAACCCATCACAGCAGCCGGTGACACAGGCAGACCTGGCTGTTATGTAGGTGGAGGTGGAGGATCTTAAAACAACTGTGGAGGGTGCCGTCCAACAGCTTACCTGCATTGAGGGCCAAAATTTGGAAATTATCCGCTTGCTGCAGGGATTGAGTGTCGGTGGCCAGCAACAGACCCCACAGACCCTGTAATATATGCAGTAGTGATCATAAGTTTTAATTCCCCCCCCCAAACCGTCTCCTTTGCTTTTCAGTTTTTCCTTCAGCAATGTGTATTTTTTCTACCAACTGAAGTATGACATTTCTGTTCAGTCAATGTTATTTTTGTTATTTTCCACAGTTGTTAGTTAGTGTACTTTATTTTTTACATGAGTGGTGGTAGTCAAATGGCAGACACTACGGGCTTTCATTACAGGTGAAACTGTCCTGCCGTTGCGCATGTGCAATAAAGTTGTCTTAAAGATAGCTTTTTGGCAGCACAATTTAAACTGAAATGAAAGCACACAGTGGATGCACAGTTAGGGACCACGTGACTTATTATTACATAACATAAAGTAATGAGTGAACCACCAAATGGTTATTGTGTAAAGCATAATGGCATATGTGTGTGTGTGTGGTGTGTGTGTGTGGGGGGGAACATTTGTGGTAGGTGCGTAATGAGATTTAATATTATGAGGTGCAAAAAATAGAGGATTAAGAAAATTTCCACCCAAAAAGCTCATCTCTGCTTTTCATAGATTTTTTAATCGATAGTTTTAATTTCTTACAGAATATAGTATGACACTCAAGTTCAGTTCATGTTTTCTTTGTGTTGTATCTTTGCTTAATCCAGTATTTCTTGTCCCTAATAATGGTAAATCCTATTCCAAACCATACCACAAATGTCACCCCCCCACACACACACATATGCCATTATGCTTTTCGAAATAAGCAATGTTTAGGTTACAATATTACTCATTACTTCATTTAATGTAATAATAAGTCATGAGTTCACCAACCAGTTGGTGGACAGTGTGTGCTTTCCTTTGATTTTAAATTGTGTCACCAAAATGCAATCTTTCAGACACTTTTATTGCATTGTGCATAGTGGCAGGACAGTTTCACTTGCAATGAAAACACACAGCGTCCGCCATTTTCATGACCATCAATCATGTAAAAAATAAAGTAAATTAACTAAGAACCACGAAAATACATATTCCTTTTCTGAACATGTAGTTAAAGCACCAGGGCAATATTCACAGTACCATAACACCACCTAGCATGCCCCCCAACAATGTGTTATTTTGTGTTTGAATGTCCCCCTGTTTTAATTTCATGAAAAGCCCAGATGGAAATTAATACCAGTCCAGAAATGCATCACAGTGTGTTAAGTGACATTATTGCATTGTGATGACACTTGCTGCTGCTGGCGTTTTTGGCCCTTTCTTTTCATTTCATGAAAAGCCCAGATGAAAATTAATACCAATCCAGAAATGCATCAAAGTGTGTTAAGTGACGACTCTTGCTGCTGTTGGTGCTTTTGGCCCTTTCTTTTCAATTCATGAAAAACACAGATGAAAATTAATACAAGTCCAGAAAGGTGTTATAGTGTGTTAAATGGCATCATTGACTTGTGACGAGTAACTACAATCAGAATACACTACCATCACATACAATTACAATCCCGCCCAAAATTAAAAATCATGAAAAGTCCAGATGAAGAATAATCACATGAGAAACTGTTCAGAAAGTCTCAAGCATTTCTTGACGCACTGCTAAAAGTGTGCACCTAGAGCCAGAACTCTGCATAAGTGTCTCAAGTGAGAAAATGGCTTGCTGGTGCCTGCTGCTGCTGCTGTTTAAATGTCATGAAAAGTCCCGATAAAGAATAATCACATGAAAAACTGTTCAGAAAAGTCACAAGTATTTCTTGACGCACTGCTGAAAGCATGCACCCAGAGCCAGAACTCTGCATGAGTGGCCCAAGTGAGAAAATGGCTTTCTGGCACCTGCTGCTGCTGTTGTTGTCCATCTGTTTTCTGCTGCTGCTGATGTACAGTGTGTTGCTAAATGATGATAACCACAGATGACCATAGGTTGAACTATAATCTGATGTTGTGGTAAATTCTTCGACTGCGCTGACTGAAACATGCTGCCCTATGTGCATGTATTCGTACCAACACTCATAAGTTAGTGTATGTGTCACTGTCATGTTTGTTCAGAGACACTGCCATTTAATTTGTATTGAATCTTGTTTTTTGTTGTAAGTACTGAGCAGTCCATCATGTTGTTCCTTTGCAGGGAATCATCATCATCATACATACTGAATGTTTCCCCTTCACCGGTGTGTTGGCCATGGTCACATTCACATACCATACTTGTGTGCCACCCATCTAATGTGGTACTGTAAAATGTTTAAATTTTTTCCGAGGAGGGGCTGCAATGATTGAGTGAATTACAAGTATTTCTCATTACTGTTCTTCTCTTTTAGATTCTCAGGTTACAACACACAGATTCAAGACAGTAGTGATGAAACCATGTTGCCAATGGACATGTGTTCCACATGTGTCTGATTGTTGACTTTGGCTGTACGAACAAAGTCAATCCATTAAAGGTAAGTATCTTTTTTGGGGGAAGGGGGTTGCATACATCATTTGGAAAACAATTTCCATTAATATTTTTGTTTTCATTCCAATTCTTCAGTGTATTCAAACTGTTGCTCATCTTCAGACTGGAACATACCGGCAGTCCACAATATCTTAATGCTATCTGCAAACAGATGAAGAAATTATTCTGAGTTCATTCCAGTACCCCATTCAGTATCAGTACCCCATGGAGCTGTTCCTGTATTTTGTTATATCCATCATCTGGCCTTTGTGTCACTGCTGTTAAATACTTTACACCAACAGAAAACAAGGGAAACATAAATAAAAAGGAAAGCAGCCCTCGCCCTCATTGCCAGAGTTTTACTCACTTGGAAATTCTTTGTCCATGACTGCATCAGCAACCTCAATGGTACACTGTTTTATACTGCACTAGGATGGTCTGCTTCACCTGCAGTATTCAGCACCACCATCATCGTGACTGGGTACAAACATAGATGCAACTGTCCTGCTTGGTACATTGAACAAAAAGATGTTAAAGTTGTGTGATTTGTGATCATGAAGATGAAGAATGTGATTTGTCTCATGACTCATGAATCCATGATTGTGACATGACAATGAGTACAATGTTCAAAGTGAGATATGCACCACACTGGTACTCTGAACACTACTTCAACATTCAAAGTCATCCTCCTCATGCCTGTGGCAAACCTCGGGTGTTAACGTGCAACTTTGACTACATGGCTACTTGCTGTTACTTGAGGACTGGCTAGCAGATTTTATTTCAGACACACACAAAATTTATTTCACACACCACTTATGCTATGGTCTTATGGCTCGTGATCATGATATGATGTGACTCAGTCATAATAAACTTCCCAGAACTGTACAATGTTTGCGCCGAGATAATATCTACTGAATTAAATAGGTCTGGCTTCTTGTGAGGTTAAAGATTTGAGTAGGGCATCCTACAGAATGTGAACGCAAACTGAAGAATCATACTAGACCAAGGATTTTGAGTGACATGACATGACAACTGGGTATCCCTCTGTCCTGATTCATGATGAAACTGAGGATTTAAAAAAAAACAGGGTTGGACAAAAAAAGTTAAAGTTGTGTGATTCGTGATCATGGAGATAACTTGATTTGTCTTCTGACTCATGAATCCATGATTATGACATGACAATGAGTACAATGTTCGAAGTGAGATATGCACCACATTGGTACTCTGAACACTACTTCAACATTCAAAGTCATCCTCCTCATGCCTGTGGCAAACCTCCAGTGTTAATTCGCAACTTTTACCTACATGGCTACTTGATGTTACTTGAGGACTGGCTGGCAGATTTTATTTCAAACACACACACACATAATGTATTTCACCCACCACCTATGCTAAGGGTGATGCTGCAGGCACTGCTGCTACCCACACAGATTCAGGGACATTGCCTGGCCTAACCCTCTATGACACCATACTTTTTCCCTTCAAGGGTTTTTTTTCTGTCTTTATTTATTCCAAGTGATGTGATGGAATGCCCTGAACACAGAGCCAAAGCTTATACACCACTGACTTACGTGGCTCATACACCACAGTCAGAAACACCTTTGACTGACCCTGTCTTTGTGAGCATCTTTTTAGATTACACAGAGTCACCAAGAAAAGAAACACGTTACTTGCAAACAGTGATTTTTTTTCTAATTTTGTGGGTTGCTAACAAATTCAAGAGAATTCACAAGACATCACAATGCCAACAATACTGCAATAGGTATGTTTCCTTATTATGTATTTTTCCTTTGGTTAAATGCTATAATATGCAGTGAGAGACAGTATTCCATAATGGTACTATGGGGAAACACACAATAGTGGTACAGTGACAACCATTTCAACAAACTGAACACAGACAGTTAACAGTACGTTATATTGATTCAGTTGTTGGTGGATGGGAAGCCAGAAAACAACAACAGTGACCTCCAGATAGAAACTGAGCACTAAACAGATGTAGCCACACAGGCACAGCAAGATCTTAACCAGTCTTCAGAAATCCTACAGTGGAACAACAATACCTTATTTTGTGTGGGGGGGATTTATAGCAGTAGCTAGATGGAAGCAGGGAAAAATGCCACAGATGGGCTAAGAAATTAAGAGTACTGCTATTATGGTGGTAATAAAATGCCCCAGACTTGACAGCACGCACACAGATGAAAGGTAATGCATAGAAACTTTAACAGTCTAGTAAACGGCAACACAGTCTCTTAAACAGACTGAAAAATGCACAACAGTACAACAAACAGCAAAAACTGATAAAAACTTAACAGAAGTATTACTGTGTGTACCTGAACACAAAAATACTAAAACACTAGTCAACAACAGTTGGAAAAACTGACTTTCTCACTGTGAATCTCCCTTCTACACTCTACATTACTGATCTACCCCTTGCCCGAAGCACACTTTTACAGTGTCTGTCAGTAGAGAGACTGAATGCACTAAATTAACATTCAATATTCACACAAAATCAATAAATGCTCAATGATATAAACACACAAGGGTTTCCTACAACCCATGTACAACATTTTGACACAAATGCTTTTTTAAAGGTTTTTTGATGGTTTGATTCTCAGAGCTCCAAGAGCAAACTGTCTCCAACTTTCCACAACACACCTTACGCTGAACTGAGGCTGTGAAAAACAATGTAGAGCCCATGTGACCTGCCATCCCATGAATCACTGCAAAATTTGCCTTAAAGAGCAATAAAAAAAAGGCAAATTTAATGCAAAGTCCATTGAAATCAATGGAACTTTGCCTTAAAATGAAAGACGAAGTTATTCATTTCGTGTTGCGGAGTATTTAGTGAAATTTGAGTTTTACGCGAAATACTCTGCTTAGCAAAGTTTAGGAACTTTGCCCACCACTGTCATGGGCACTCAGGTGGAAGCACTGTAGCAGCAGCTGGTACCCACTCCCTCCATGGAGGAGGAGGAGGAGGAGAAAAGTGTCCTCTGACATGCTTAATCCTCATCCACCTGGCCACCCTTCAACAACCTGTGCTCATTTCCAAACCTGCAGACATCACAATCAGTAATGCTATCACTGCACTGCTGGGCAAGCTAGCACTTTATTTTTTTGGGGGGGGCTGAATTTCACAATATGTGTTAATATATTTCAAAGTTTCATAGATGTTGTATTTTATTAATAGGTAAATTTCAGAGTTCATTTATGCCAGATAACATTCAGTGTTGTCATTTAAATAGTTAAAAATTCAGAAAAGGATTCTATGATATTTGCCAGCAAGTAGCATTTTACCAGGATCCATAAATCCCCAGTCTGGAAGACTCCTCTTTAAAGAAGTCCCACACTTCATGTACCTTGGTGTTTGATTGAATCAAAACTTTGATCTGTACTACTTCCTACATGGGTACCGTCTGCAAAATGGTCCTCCCCAAGCTTGATGCCCATTAGAGTAACAAGTCCCACACCCTCTTCAGTCTGCTCAATCTTTTTAAATGGAAATATGTAAGATTTGTTATTACTTTATCAATTTTTTGTGTTTTTTCCAAACTCCCATACCTCTGAGGGAGTCCATTAGGAAGAGTTTCAACATGTGTTTTACATTATGTGCTTCAAGAAAAAAGGTATCATAATTTGACCCCATGTATGTGGCCAACTAGTCCTGTCCACTTCTTGGTGTGCCAGACATGCCCCTACATGCAAACATTTGCATCCGACAAGGGACAGTGTGAGGGGTCATATCCCATAAAAGGCTATGAAGCTTTTTTTATTTGCCTTTTATATCGTAGGCCACTACTTAATTAACAAGAGCCTTGATAGTTGTGTCGTTGTTTTGATTTAAGCCAAAAAACAATGGATATTTGTACCTACTGTATTATCACTCAAACAAGCAGTTTTATTTATATAGCACAAATAATGCATATTTTTATTTATTTATTTATTAAATTATTGAATTAAAACACCTTTGAGCTAGGAGCTCATTTACAAAGGTTCCATGTCAGAGATACATGGTAGAACATACATTTAGAGATATAAAGTAGAGCATTCAATTCAGTGGAACATTATACATAAAAGACAGCCTTTCCTAATTTGGCTGGTGCAAACTTGAGTAATTACACATTTAGAGATACACAGAAGAACATACAATTCAGTGGAACACTATACATAAAAGACGACCTTTCATAATTCAGCCGGTGCAAGCTTGAGTAATTATTTCAGTATAATTGACAATAGAATTCCAAACAGAGAAACAAAACAGGTAAGTATAACATAGTGAACATTTATTAGCAGTCAGTGCTGACCTTGTCAAGGTAGGGGAGGGTTAGTGGGAGGAGGTGGGATATGCCAGGTGGGCTAGAGGAGCAGTAGTGGGTGAAGCAGTGGTGCAGAGGGGTGGTGGGGTGATGGCAGTGTAGGGGATGGGGTAAGAGGCAAGGGGTGAGATAAGGCAGAGGATGGTTCCTGTTGTTTATTGTGCTGGGTAGGCAGAGATTCCACAGGTGACTGGGGAGATCCCAGCTTAGTGTGGGCAGTCACAACTATTATGTGTGGAGAGGTATTGGCGTAGCTTACTCTTAAAAGGTCCCAGCTTGGATTATTCCATGATGTCACAGAGAAGGGTATTTAACCAACTGGGGGCATGGTATCCAAAGGACCATTGGCTTTGAATTCTGTGACAGAAAAAGATTTGGCAGGACTGTCTCCTTGTGACATGAGTCCGGTGAGTTTTGACAGTTGGTTTGAAGGGGTCCTGGATGGTTAGAGGGGTAAGGCCTAGGAAGGTTTTCTTTGCTAGGAGACAGGTCTGATATTTCATTCTACCATTCAGGTTCAGCCAATTTGCCATGGAGTATAGGTCACAGGTATGTTGGTGGGCTCCAGTTAATAGTCTACAGGCTTTGTTTAGCACTGTGCTTATCCTTATTAGTGCAGTGTTAGATGCGGCACTATACACAGTTAGTCCATAATCTATAATGGAGAGAATGGAACTGTTCACTGCCAAACACCACCCAGAAGATAAAATCTCCAGTGGAGTTTGGACAAAGACAAGAATTGTTTTCATAATAACTTGGATGAAGCAAGGTTTTCTCTCAGCTTGCCTGTTTAGTTTGATTGGTTTATTTTAACTTAGGTTCGATACCTTTTACAAACACTTGATTAGAGCAATATGTATTAAATTATGTGATCTTATCTTATATTAATAGTGATTATGTTTTAAATTATTTTGAATGCAAGTATCACAACCTTATTATAGGCTAGAGATCTTATTTTAAAGTGCACAGGGTAAGAACGTTTTTGTGTTTTATACGTATAGGGCAGAGTCAGCTGATGAAACATTTACACAAAAGGGTCAGATAATACCTCGGTGCTTCTTGGTGCTCCCCATTAAAGAAACACTAGATTCTGGAAGTGTAACCACCTAGGTCTCTAGCTATTATTTTGGCACACCTATTTTACCTTTTTATCCTATTCTTATAGAGTTTGTCTGAGTTCCTGCAGCCATGATTTTCCTCACTCTTTGGAGGGGGATGGTGGTTCTGGCAGCTGTGAATAGGCATGGTTTGGGAATCCAGACAAACCCTGAACTTAGGGCATACTCATTTTTGGAAGCACTGACTGTAGGAGTGGCTCCTCTGAATGGAGGGCATAGCAGAAGAAATAAATTTCACAACTATTGCTATAGTAACTATTTTAAATCTTGTGGAATAAATCAGTACTACTCCAGCATGAAGGTTGGCAATTTAAAATCTAGTAAAGGTCTGATATCTCTCCTTGTTACTGCACTGGCCAGAGGAGCTTGCAAGCCCAACCTGGGTCCTGTTAAACAGACAGGTATTATTAAGATGGCTCATGATAGTGCAGAAGCCATGCTGAAAAACAGGCATTGTTAGATCATTGGATGCAAGAAAATTATTATGACATTGTTGGGATTACTGAAACATGGCTTACTAAAAACATCCAGATTTTGATTTTCATATAAAAAACTATGACTTTTATAGGTGAGATAGACCTAATAGAGGGGATGGGATAGCCCTCTATATTAGAAGTAATATGGGTCAGACAGAAATTCTCTTTTCAAGTAACATAGAGGATGTGGAAGTTATTCTGGTTTATATTACTAGGCTGAAAATGTGTTTGGGGGTGATATATTCCCATCCAAGAATAAAGACTTTGGTCTTTGTGACTTTGTCCTCAAGAATGAATATCTTATTAGGACAAAGGGAAGCAATTTTGATTGGTGAGTTCAATGCAGCATAGGGAGCAGTCAGAGGCCTTAAACTCCAAACTGAATTCCAATCATTACGGCTTACACAAATTGTAAACACACCAACATGTAAAAGCATTCATTCTAGTCAAGGTAACATTTTAGATTTAATTTTTAAAACAAATGGTATTAACTTACTGGACCATAGGGTAGACCCACCAAATTTAGGAGATCATTGTTATCTTGAATGTAAATTAATACATAAATATGAGATTACTAGAATACCAAATTGCAGATATATTAGAGATTTCAAAAACTTTAATAAAACACTTTTCCAACAACAGCTAGGGCAAACAAACTGATCATGTATAGGCTTGATCCCAGACATGGATATGGCAACTAGGGAATTTACTAAAATATTTGTGGAGATTTGTGATAAAAATGTTCCCTTTAAAAAGTTGAAAGAAAGAAATCAACACAACCTGTGGGTTGATGAGAAAATTAAAAACAGATAAGATGGAAGGACAGGGTCTCTGAAAAGGCAAATCGATCCTTAAAAGCAGAAGATTGGGAACTATTTAAAAAAATCAGGAATAAATATAAAAGTATGCTAAAATGGAACAAAAAAGATATTATCAAAATAAAATTAATTAAACCAAAAACCCTGCACAGTACTGGAAATTAATAAAAGACTCAGAAGAGAATAAAAAGAAAGAACTAGATATAACACTAACAGATGAGAGAGGAATAGAAATGTCGCCAAGTCAGGTGGCAAACAGATTAAATCAATATTTCTGCCACCTTTCAGACATAAAAATAGAACAAGATTTTAATGATCAAAATAATGATACCCAGTAACATATACATAAAGAATTAATACTCAAAAGAGGTACACCACAATTTTATTTTTGAGCTATTAAAATAAATGAAGTAAATGAATAAATACGTTTAATTCATGAAAAGCAATAGGGCTAGATCAAGAGGAAATACATTTTTAAAAAAATACTCAGTAGATCAAATAAGCCCAATATTAACTAGCTTGTTTAATTCAAGTTTATAACAAAAAAAAATGTCCAGAGTTCTGGAAAAATTCTAAGGTGATCCCAGTCTTTAAGGGTGGGCTAAAGATAACTTAACAAATTTTCGCCCGATAGCTCTGCTGTTGACTGTCTCAAAGGTCTTTGAATGACTGGTTTGTGCACAGCTATATGAATATTTAGAAAAATATAAACTGTTAACTGAGTGCCAGGTGGGTTTTAGGACTGGGAGGTCGATGGACACCCCCCCGGCAGACTTCTTCAATACAGTGGCAAATGGAAAGGAGGCAAGGGAGTCTGTCAGTGTAGTGTTTGTCAACCTCTCAAAGGCCTTCGATTTGGTTGACTATAATTTACTGATGAAGCGATTGGCACTTATAGGCATGTCTGAACAAGTAGAGACATGGTTGCTTTCCTATCTGACAGAGCGTACACAACAGGTATGCATAAATGGAATATTTTCAGCTAGGGAAGGAACATACAGGGGAGTGCCCTAGGGTTCAATCCTAGGCCTTTCCTTATATATATATATATATATATATATATATATATATATATATATATATATATATATATATATAAATCAATTCCATCACTAATAAAAAGTAGTAAGATATACCTGTACACACATGATATGGCCTTAATAGGTAGAGCAAAAGACAGGGATAGTCTGCAAAAAATCCTTCAGTCAGATTTTGATATCCTGCAACACTGGCTAATAGACTCTAAAATGGTACTTAGTAAAAAGAAAACTCAGGTAATGTTGTTTAACCCTAGAGGTAAAACATCTAATAACTTAAAATTGGATATACAAACATTGGATGGACATAAATTGGAAAAGGTTACATCATAAAAGTACCTGGGGTGCATATAGATAACAGCCTTACCTTTGCAGAGCATTTAACCAGTGTTGCTAGCAAGGTCAACAGCAGACTGGGAGTGCTCAGAAGAAAAACTTCAATTTTTCCTAGAGAAACTATGAATAGGGTGGCTCTGCAACTATTTTTACAAATATTAGAATATGGTAACTTAATATATCAGCATGCTTCCAAGACTTTATTAAATAAACTTGACAAAATGTACTATAAAATGGCCAGATATGTTTTAAAATGTCCTTATTCCACTCATCACTGTAGTTTCCTACAACAATTGAAATGGGATTACCCTGAAAATCAAAGGAAAAAAATGTACTGGGTATAAAGCATATACAGAATATGGAGGATACAATGCGGAAGTAACCAAACATCTACAAGCTCCTACCAAATATAATCTAAGAGATTTAAAACGTAGATGTTTAAAAAATCCCTTAGAGATTAACATTTATAGTAGGATGCAAAGAAGATTCTATTTGTCAAAATTGTGGAATGAGTTAGACCCAGAAATTCAAAATGCAAATAATTTAGGACAATTTAAACAATGTCTGGATTTAGTTTGGAAAGACTAATGTAAATGTTTTGACTCTTGTGTATAGTACTCTTTGGCCTTCCCTTCTTGTCTCCTCCATGGGATCTACTTCTGCCTATGTAATGATTGAGATGTGTATGAATCATCTCACGGTTATCTCTTGGGGTCTGTTTTAGGGGGTGATCTGACTGAGGGTTCACCTTTGTTTGGATCCATGCTTTTACATTTTTTCTTAATTATAAATTATCATATGCCCTAAGTGCAATCTGTGTATTACAAGTTTTGGCATTTCCTACGTAACTATAATCTTATTACAGGACAACTTTGCAAAACAGGGCCTTACAGTCCTAAGTTACTTCCTGTTAAAAAATAATGTTTTTTATTCATCTATCTATCTATCTATCTATCTATCTATCTATCTATCTATCCATCTATCTATCTATCTAGTCAGAGCACGTTGGTGGTCATGCAGTGCCTGTGCCTGTAGAGGAGGCCGAGTCTGGTATTTATTGCTTTTGTGACTAGGTTTTATTGGTTAACGTAGGATAGTGTGCTATAGTGGGTCACCCCTAGGTATTTAAAGGTAGACACCAATTCAAGTGGGGTGTGGAGGCTATTTAGGATAGTTAATTGATGAGACTTATGTTTGCTACTTGGGTTTGTGAACAGCATTACTTTTGTCTTTTTGTAGTTCATGAATAATTTGTGTTTTGAAAACCAGCCCTCAACCTTTGAGAAGTCCTGCTGGAGTTGGATCTGAAGACTGTGTGTGTCAGGGTCACTGGTGAAAATAACAGCATCATCCAGGTAGAGAAGGATTCTTTCCGAGCAGATACTGGGGAGGTGGTTTAGAAAGAGACTGAAAAGTAAGGGTCTGAGAATCGAGCCTTGTGGAACACCAGAGAGCACTTGCTGATTGTCTGACAGGACTCCATTCATCTTGACCTGCTGGATACTGTTCCCTATATAACTTTTGAACCACCCCACAGTACTGGCTGAAAAGACTGGTTGTGGAGAATTTGTTAAGCAGTAAGGTGTGGTTGCTCATGTCAAAGGCCTTTGTGAGGTTGATATAGGTCGCCCCCACCAACTGCCCATGGTCAAGAGTGCTGTGGATATAGCCTGTGTATTCTAACAGTGCTGTAGCAGTGTTATGTGCCTTGCGAAAGCCATGCTGCTGTGGATATTGTATCTGGTATTTAGCAAGGTAGTCAACTAGTTGATTAGATACTATGTGCTCAAGTGCTTTGGAATGGGGGGGATAAGGTATATGGGGTGATAATTTGCATATACGGTCCAGTCCCCACTTCTGTGCACTGGTACTGTCACTGTGGCTTTCCGTATCTGGAGGAATTGAGCTTGGCACAAGGAAAGGTTAAATATTTTGGTCAGAGGGGTTAATACCTCATCCAGGGTTAGGGTGATAAGTTTGAGGTCTAAGGAATCACTACTGTATTGTGCTTTACCTAATGCTTTTGCAGGTATTTCCTGGCTTCAGTCATGGGGTCATTACTACTTTCCTCAGGTTTGTTACAATTAACATCAAAGAAGTCAGGGGAGAGTATGCTGCTAAGGTCAGAGAAAGCTCTACAAAAGATGCCATCTATGACCTTCGGATCCTGGGTGATTTCCCCGTTTATGTCTGGCATGGAGGGTGAGGTTTTGGAAGTTTTCTCCATCAGCTATTTTATGTTTTCCCAAACCTTTCTGCTGTGCACCCACATGTTAGTTCACCCTCAAAATGATGGATTTTGGCAAGGTGGATTGCCCGGATACAGGTGTTCCTGGCCTGTTTACCAGTGGCTTGAGCACGATGCCATAGGTTGCCCCTGTTGGCCATTTGGGCAAAAAGCGTTGGGGTAACCCAAGAGTTGTTTGTGCCCTTGATCTTCCATTTTCTTATAGTGACAATGCACTCAGAGGTTGTCTCCTGTCCCCGTATTCATCCATCCTTGCAGGTAGAGCTGCGTCTAGGAGTCCTTGGGAATCCTCTGTCCCCTCCTTGGTTATTCCATGTAGCTCCACTAACATGGGAAATAAAGCCTTCTCCATCTCTGTCCCCTCACTATGGAACAGCCTCCCCTCAACGCTCTGCTTATCTCCTCCCATCTCTCCTTCAAAAACAGTTTTAAAGACTGGCTACTATCCAAAGCCATATGCCATTTCTCACCTGGGTAATCTTTTTTTTTTCTTTTTAAGTTCAGGGTTACAGGATGAGTTCTATGAGTATAAAAACTCATATACAGAACATCCCAAGTCAAGTAATAACAATAAACATGAACACACAATATAAAACATAAAACAGAGTACAGTTTTTAGAAAAACAATTACAAATGGATTGTTTAGTAAGAAGCATTTTCTTAATATTTTGTTTAAATTAAAACAGAGACCTTGGATTACATAGTTCTGGATGTCAAACTGTTCCATAAAAGTGGAGCTTCAAAAGAAAAACAATTTTTACCATAATAGGTCTGATGGCATTCTTCTCAGTCTGGTACCCACCTACTCCCTTGGTCATACCTTTCCTCTGGCCACCTCCTCCTCCCCTGTTCCTCTACTGCTGTCTCCCCCTTCCTTCCTGCCCTTCTCTCAGCCCCACATGGGGCTTCTATGTGCTGCTTCCTTCTGCTTGCCTCTGCACTTTATTTTGTGGGTGGGAGTATTTACACTGTATTTTCTTTGATCCATCATGTTGGTGACTCTCTCACTTTTTAATTTACTACTGAGCCCAATGCATTTTGCACTTAAGTGTTTCAACACATATGTTATGGTCTCTGTGTTACTGCAACTTGTATTTTTGTCCAGCACTGTAACCTGTGACTATGTACCTGGATCTGTAAACTGGCCTGATACGTCACCTTGTTTTTTCTGTATTTCTCTGTATGTATTCCCACAGTATACTGTAAGCTGCTGCACCTCATTTTGAGGCCTGCTCATTTATTGTATACTATCTGTATCTGAATTGCATGTTGTGCCATGTTGTTGCCCGGGTTGTAGCTGAAAACAGTCCATTGGATCAGCTCACCTACCCGGTTACCAATAACATAAATAAATAAATAGGGGCATGGATGTCACAGGTTGAGCCGAACATAGTGATAAAATATTCAAGGGCTTGATCCACATTTTGGGTAAAGTCAATGGGGCACCAGTCAATCTGTTTCAGTTGAGATTTCAGTGGTACAAGCTGCCCCATTCTCTGGACTCGCCCTTTAATGGTCTGGGGGGTTGGTGCTTTATTAGACCAGTGGCATAGTACAGGAGAGTGGTCGCTTATAGTGTCCAGAAGGATGGTGGTTCTGGAGATTCATTCCAGGTGGTTTGTTAGTATCCAGTCCAATAGTGTGCTGGTACCTGTTCGATAGTTGACTCTGATTGGGGAGCTGAGCATCTGTGATAGATTGATGGTGGAGAGGGCATCCTTGTAAAGTTGCACCTCAGGAGCTAGCCAGTTTACATTAAAATCTCCTGTTAGTACCACTTCAGGGTTTTAGTGCAAGCTATTTATGTAGTCAATGACCACATTAATGTCAGTGGACAGCTCTCTAGGGGGACGTACATGGATACAATCTTGAGTGCCTTATTGTGGGTGCCTAGCAGTACCTTGACTGCTAGTGCCTTCAAATTGCTTCCTGATTCTCTTTTAGGTAGGACGTGGCCCTGAAGATTATCCTTCAGGTAGATTGCAGTGCCTCCACCCCTCTTGCTAATCCTGTCATGCCTGAATAGGGTGTAACTGTTTAGTGAGATTGCAGAGTCAGTTATCCTTGATGTAAGCCATGTCTCCACTACAGATATCATGTCAGGCTTGTGCTGTGTGACCCATGCTTGAGGGCATCACATTTAGCCAGTAGGCTGAAAATGTTTATGAACGTCAGCTATAATGGTGACTTGGCTGTGTCCCATGCTTGGTGTGTGCTGCATGGGGCTGGGGTTGGAGTGGATGTTGCCTAACAGCAGAACGAGCAACAAGATGATTCACACCAGTAATTGTTTAATTTGAACTCAGCTGAATGGGATCGGTGGGATGGCCAATGACAGGGAGAGAATAGGGAGGTTGGGAGCAACCACTTCTATGTTTCTTCAGGAGGTGCAAAATAGTTCATAGTTCATAGGTGAATACGAGATCGAGGGACCAGCCCATTACGAACTCGCCACCCTTAGCCTGGGTGGAATTTGTATTTAAGATCACCTATATATAGGTCTAAATTCTGCTTAAATTTCAGCATGTTAGCACTTTGTACCACATCCTGTGGCAAGGAATTCCAAATCAGTATAATTCTCTGTGTGAAGAAACAATTTCTTTTCACAGTCTTGTTTATGTTTGTCCTTAATTTCAAATTATGAGATTGAGTATTACTTACAGAAGGATGCCAGTCTAAATAAATAGTCTCAAATAAGGCTGCATCTTTTGTGGCTTTGTAAATTAGACATAAGTCACCTCTTAGTGAACGGTATTCCAGTGAAAAAAGACTCAGTTCTTTTAATCTGTTTTCATATGAAATTGTAAATTTTCGTTGCACTTTTTCTATGGACAACTTATCCTGGACTAATGTTGGAGCACAGAAAGATGAGCAGTAGTCCATATGAGATCTAACTATAGTGTTATATAAAGGTATTAGTACTTCTGGCTCCCGACTCTTAACATTTTTCAAAATACAGTATATTAATCTATGGCATTTTTTGACAGTTTTGTTTGTAGGTTCAGAAAATTTCAAATTGTTGGTAATATAAACTCCCAAATCCTTCTCAGAGGTAACCTAACTTAATAGGGTATTATTCATAGAGTAATCAGCTAATTTGTTATTTTTACCAAAGTGCATGACTTTGCATTTTGAAAGATTAAAGGTTAATTTATTGTCCTTTGCCCAGAAAGATATTTGATTCAAATTG
This sequence comes from Neoceratodus forsteri, assembly GCA_016271365.2. NCBI lineage: Eukaryota > Metazoa > Chordata > Ceratodontiformes > Ceratodontidae > Neoceratodus > Neoceratodus forsteri. The sequence goes on along the minus strand of CM028129.1, from coordinate 731,484,117 downwards.
TCCTGTAGATTATAAATGATTATATATCGAGGTGGGGTCATTAACAATGCAGCCTATTTTTGCATCATCCACATATTTATTTAGCCAAACTCCTTGAGAAGTAGTCATGCTTGAAATCAAAATACTAAACAGGATTGGGCCCAACACCAAACCCTGAGGTACCCCACTAGTGATCTCACTCCAGGAGGACTGATATCCCCTAATGCTGACCTGTTGCTGCCTGTCAGGTAACCAAGATGAAATCCACATTACAATATTCTTATGAAGCTTCATATGTAATAAACTTTCAATCAGGATTTTATGAAACACTGAATCAAAGACTTTTTCATAGCCCAGAAAAATGACATCTACTGGAAGACCAACATCCAATGCTTCACTCACAGGCTCAAAAAAATAAATCAGATTATTATGACATGATAGACCTGAAGAAAAACCATATTGAGTTATATCTGTTTTACCATAAGTCATTATGTGCATGCTGATTTTTTGTGACAAGAGTTTCTCCATTACCTTACCTTTACAAGATGTCAGACTAATCGAGCTATAATATTTTACATTCTGTTTTGAACCTCCTTTATGAATAGGTACTACCAGCGCTTCTTTCCATTCCTTTAAAACTGCCCCTTTGGCAAGTGATGCATTAAATAGTAAAGTAAGAGCACCAGCTATCTCATAAGAGATTACTTTCAGAAACATAAAGGGAATATTGTCAGGTCCTGAAGCCTGGGAGGATTTAAAATAATTGATGACAGAATAAACTTCTGTCTCAGTGAATCTCACAGTTGGGTCCTGTAGGTCACACACTATGTTGCCTATTGGTTCTTTTGGTTTAAAAATGCTAGAAAAATACAGGTTGAATTCCTGTGCCATTAGCTGTTCATCAGATACCAGATCGTCATTTATCTATAACGGACCAACCTTACAGTCTTTATTTTTTAAGGATCTAATATAATTAAAAAAACATTTTTTGTTATCTTTTTGAACAGTAGCCAGTTTAAATTCCAGATCTTTCTTTGCTTCCTAATTTCGGATTTAGTTTTGTTAGCTTTTTGTTTAAATTTATTCCAGTTTAAGTCGGTCTTATATTTTCTGTATTTGTTATAGGCCCTTTTTTTAGCCCTAACGAGTCTTCTAATTCCCATAGAATACCATAAAGGTAGTTTCCTTTGATTCCTATATTTTATTCTCTCAGGAACCCAATTTTCGAAACAAAAATCAATTTTTTCTTTAATTTTTGCCTATATTTCATCAGCTGTGAGATTTTTTAGATCTTGTTTCCAGTTCCAATCAGTCAAATATGGTTTTATTGCCCCATAATTAGCTTTATCAAAATTTCTCACTTTTGTTACACCCTTAGAATTCTGCTTATAGTAATTAATAGACCAAAGGAACATACAATGATCGCTGTCTCCTAATGGTTCCAATATATTCGGAGATTCAGTCTGATCACTGATGTTGGTAAATGTTAAATCCAGGATATTATCATGGATTTAGGCTCCTGTACCAATAGATCCAGGCCCAAATATAATATAATATAGTTTCCAGAAATGTTTTTTCTTTTTTATTTAGTTGTTTAACCAGGTATAGCACACTAAGCTGAAAGCTTTTTTACAGGAGCAACCTGGGAATACAAGGAGGTTAAGTGACTTGCTCAGGGTCACACAGTATGCAAGTGGAAGCCGTGGGATTCCTGATAATTTAGTTTCCTGATAATTAGAGCCCTCTAGAATATCCCATTTTTTTCCAGGATAATTAAAATCTCCCATTAGTACAATATTATCTAGATAATTTATGTTGTATAGATAATCTAGAAAAGCAGAGTTTTTATCTGAATCTAATGATGGTGGGCAATAACAAAGACCTAACAGCATCGGATTAAATTCAAATTTAACTTTGAGCCATATAATTTCAATACCATTAGGAGTTGGAGTATCAATATTCACTTCAACACAGTCATTACTATTTTTAATATACACTGCTACTCCACCTCCTCTAGGGACAATGTGATTTTTTGTGTCTAAAGTATAGCCTTGAATGTCTTGGCCCCATTGTTCATCACTGAACCATGTTTCTGTTACCCCACATATATTCTTGGTGTTCAATACTACTTGGAGTTCATTTATTTTATTAGGAATGCTTCTTGCATTTAATAGTAGTAATTTAAGCTTCAAATTCTGTGCTATTGAGTTTTGATCATAAAGACTAGTAGGTGCATTAAAATCCTTAGATATTATACTAGCTTTAGCAACTGTATCAGCATCATTTAGATAGTTGCTTATATGCTCCTCCCCCTTCTTAGTTTAAAAAAGAGTCTATCTTTTCATTGATACTTTTACCAAGTATTTCAGAGCCCCATTTATTTAGATGTAGGCCATCCCTAGAAAAATATTTCCAGTTATTATCAAATTGTTCCCGTTGCTTCATACTGGTAAGATTTTGTTTTAGGCAACAACCTCATAGCCAGTCATTTACTTGTTTTATCTTAGCTATTGTGTATGGGTCTGCTTTGGGTACTGGTAATATTTCAGATAAAATAATATTGACACCAATATCTGACAGTGTGTTTGTTAGTCCCACATATGCCTCCTTGATCTGCTGAACATTTTTATTTCTAATATTAATCCCAGCATGTACAATTACCATTGGGTCATCTCCACTGTTCTTCAAGATTTGTGTGGCCAGCCTAGTGCTATCTTGTATTTTTGCTCCTCAAAAACAAGGCAAGGTGCAAGTGGTTTTATTTATATTACAGATTTGTCTATCCAGATAAGAGATCATGGAATCGCCCAAAACAAAAATTTGTTGACAGTAGTTATGTTCATTACCCACCACCACATTTGATTAATCCAGAGTGTTATTACATTCAATAGGTCCAGAGAAGTTTAACAGGTCTGACTGTTCATTTGAAAATTTATTACTGTGAGACACAGGTACTAACTTACTACCTGATTGTTCTGATTGGTGAGTAGTCAATAATGTACCTTGGTCTATGGTAATATTCTTCACAATAGGGACATTACCAGTACCATTTTCAATATCCAAATCCAATAAAGGATCAAAATTGTTGAACAATGGCATCTGAAAACCACCCGCTTTCCTTCATTTCTTTGCAGGTTTATTTCTTTGGACAGTAAACCACTTGTCCTCCTTATCGGAAGTATCCACATCCTGTCTAGGTAGTCTAATTGTTTTCACAGTGACACACTCAAACTGATGGGTGGGGGGATTGGTGTCCCATGTGGGAATTTAGGGTTAGGGGTGTTAATGATGTTAAGGGGTCAGAACAAGCTAGGACAAATTGTGACCACTGGGATGGCCAAGTGGTTAGAGTCACTGACTACAGAGTGTAGGGTCAGAGGTTCAAATCCCAGGTCATATGCAGGTTAGGAGGGGTGGGTAATTTGTAAGAAGAGGGGCTGATTTGAGAGGGCTAGCATAGTTCATAGGGTTAATTATGTTAGAGGTATAAGGGGAACCATCAGGCACAGCAGCAACTCCTAGTGGCCATGGAGTTTAATCTGCAACAGAGAAACTGAGGAGACAGTTCCAAGGGTGACAGGTCCTGAGATTAGTCATATGGCCTAGGCTACCTATAAAGGTAGAGACCACTCAGGGTGGGGGAGTGGGTTTGTCACCAGGGAAGCAGCAATGGGCCAACACAGTGCAGACAGTTCTCTGGAGAGAAGAGTGCTCTACTTGTATTGCTGCTATGGCCCCATTGCTCCCAGTGCTTGAGGGGAGGGGAGGGGAGGAAAGGTGAGTGCAGCCTGGGGAGAGAGGTAATAAGAAGGGCTGAGTAAATGGATTAAAAGGTCACAGTAAACAAAAGATGAAGGGTCAAAGCAGGAAATGGAGATGTAAGAGGAGGAGGAGGGAGGAGCCAACCTTGCTCTGGGACTGCTGTGCATGCTCAGTACAGCTGTAGCAAATGGTGGACACAGGAATGGATCCCCAGTAGTGAGAAACAGTAGAGAGAAAGCAATTTCAAACAACTTGCACTGCAGTCAAGGGGACTCTTAGATGCAGGCACAGGTACTGTGAAAACACTCAAATAGATCTGCAACACTGAGGATAATTGATCAGCAGGTACAGCATTAAACTCTAACCTCAGCAGACATTACACACTTAAAGTACAGGTACAGATACATATATCTCTTAGCACATTACAAACAGAATAAAACAATATAGCAATAAAGTTCAACAAAAGAAATCAAAGTTTTCATATAATCATAGTATATTACACACACTTTTAACATCTGAGCTGTGTGTGAACCTCTGTGCGTTAAATACACATTCTATTTTTAAAACTTTGGAGTGTTTGTTCCGTGTTTGTTTATTGTAACAACTACATGTGTCTGAGCCCTGCTGATGTTCTACCCAGGAAGCAGAAAGAGGGAGTGTAGTTCTTTAACTTCTGTCTCAAGAACTACACTTCACCTAGGGAGCTGTACTTTCTATTTTTGGGGACATATACTTTTTTGTACTACATCAACTCCATGCATGAGTGGATTGCATGGAGTCTGATTAAGGCAGACAGTATATATTATTTAGAGGGTCTCAAGTGATCTTGGTTGAGCATTTCCGGGTCACGTTATCTCATTTAAACATCCTGGTTCATTTGCTCTGCTTCTGACAAATGACTTTTAACATTTGAGCCATGTGTGAACCTCTGTGTGTTAAATACACATTTTATTTTTAAAACTTTGGAGTGTTTGTTCTGTATTTGTTTATTGTAACAACTACGTGTGTCTGAGCCCTGCTGACGTTCTACCCAGGAAGCAGGAAGAGGGAGTGTAGTTCTTTAACTTCTGTCTCGAGAACTACACTTCACCTAGGGAGCTGTACTTTCTATTTTTGGGGATGTATACTCTTTTGTACTACACCAACTCCATGCATAAGTGGATTTCGTGGAGTTTGATTAAGGTAGACAGTATATTTTATTTCAAGGGGCTCAGTAAACTTGGGTGAGCACTTCCGGGTTACTCTACTCTTTTTATTTCACTTTCTTAGTGAGCAGGGTGAGCTAAGGAGCAGGGCGAGCGTGACTCTGTGCGCGAAGATGTGCACTAAGACACACGTGTTTAGTGCATGTTAAGCGTGTTAGATGGTGTTTGGGTCAAAGGTTTACATCTGTGTGTCTGCAATTCTATTACTTGTGAGTACTCATACATCACGTGGTCTTGTTCTGATATATTCTACATATAGAAATGGCTTCCACAGCAAATCTATCCAGGAATATTAATGTCTTTGTTACTACTACAACAGGGGAAACTGGCATACAATGCATATCTTGCTATATGTTTAACTTGTCAGCTACTATCGCTGACAATCTCCCATTTCAATGTGCAAAATGTACTGGCAATATTGTATTACAATGTGAAAATAGTTTATTCTATAAATGGATTTTGGTACTTAAATCTAGTAGTAACTCTGAACATATTATTGTTCAAGCTGCATCTCATGCAACTAATATTCCAGAAAATGAGACTCCATTTACTTCTACTTTTAGCACCACGTCAGAGATAATATTATCTAAGGAGAATAATTATACTACTCTGAGTAACTTAGTCACTAATCCAACTGATGTCTCAAAAAAAAGAGCTAGAGAAGATGAGCACAGTTCATGTAACAGATTGGAAGACACTAACTGGTATAATACACAAGGGTCTAAAGCAACTAAAAAAAGAAGGCACAAGGCAGTGCATTTTACCATACCATTACATAACAGCTTTGATCCCTTGTCCACTGCTTCTGCCGATTCTAATTGTATCCCTTCTGACCCCCCTAATGAAGGTTTTAATTCTACTAACACGTCCCAAGTCAAGGTTAATATGCCACATGTCTCCAGTCACCCACCTAACTCCATGTCCGATCTTCCTTTGATAGATTTTGCTACTATTCAAATTGATGAAGAAGCATCCTCTATGTATGTTTCCAATTGTGATGTTCTAAATACTATACAAATATTTGCTTTGGGTGACTCGCTAGTTAAACAATTAGCTAGAGCTTTATGTGAGCCTAACAAACATAATAGAACTTGTTCACGTTTCAGTGGTGCTAAAATTTAAGATCTAACATATATGGTTGATAATATCATTGGCTTTCAAGAAATAAATCCATTGTGCATTATCCACGTTGGCGCCAATAACATCTACAGGGATTCTATTCAGAACATCAAACAAGCTTATGTTTCTATGACTAATAAATTGACTGATCTTGGGTGTGATATTATTTTTTCTGAGATTCTACCCATTCCACTGTATTCTGGGTTTCTTAATGAAAAAATTAAAATTGTTAATAACTGGCTTAGGCATTGGTGTCTATGACAAAATATACAGTGTACGACCCATTGGGAAGATTTCATTGATAGACCAGAGTTTTATTGTCCTGATGGCTTGCATCTTAGCAAATTAGGGAATGCTCTGCTGAGTCAACAATTTCTATTCACCATTAACATAAATTTAAACTAAATAATGGTAGGAGGGGGAACTTAATGCACATACCCCATCATCTCTTTCCTATAAAGTGTCCAGTAAACAAATGCAATTCCTTAAATTTAATGCAAGGAGTTTGACACAGAAATTTGATGATTTATTAACTATTATTTCGAATAAGGATTTAGACATTTTTACGGTATGTGAAACATGGGGTGATTGTGACTCCCCTTGGATCAAGTAACTTCCTGGATATACTTCATATTATTTGAATCAAAGTGAAAAGAAGGAAGGAGGTGTTGCCGCATTTATTAATAATAAAATTGACTCAGTCAATATATCTAGCCTTATAAAAACTCATAATCTCTCAACTGAGAGTCTTTGGCTTAAAATTTTTCTATCCAAAGAGGATTTTATTATCCTTGGGACATGTTATATTCCCCCAACTTCAACTAGTTTAATTATGGATGCCATTCTTTCCAAATCTGAAACAGCTACTCAAATGGATTATGTTATTATTACTGGGGATTTCAATCTCCCAGATATTAATTGGCAGTTACTCACAGCATCTAGTAGTATTAGCAATAAATTCATGTCCACTTGTTCGGTACTGGATTTACATCAATGGATAAATACTGCAACCCAAGGCAATAATATATTAGACTTTGTTCTTAGCAGTACCGCCTTAGACATTAGGGATGTGCATATTTCAACACCTATTGGCAGTAGTGACCATAATTCTATCTTATTCAATTTACAGAGACACATTGTCTTCAATAATAATTCTTTGATAATATATCTGTATGACAAAGCTGATCTTTATAGTATAAATCTCCACTTAAAAAATGTTAATTGGTTATCTTTGTTTAAGGATCAAACCCTACAACAGAGTTGGGTACTTTTCAAAACTCTTATTTTGACTTTGCGGGATACTCACATTCCATCAAAAAATAAAAATTCTAATGGGAAACAGTCTCCTAGATGGTTGAATGAAAACATCAAACGCTTAATAAATATAAAAATTAAAAAACATTGTAATTATTTAAAAAATAGGACTGTTTCCAATTGGGAATCCTATTTGAAATCAAGTAGGAAATGTAAATCAGTCATCGGTAGGATGAAATCTAAATAAGCGAGCAAGTCTAATTCCAAACAATTTTACTCGTATATCAATTCTCTCAGGAAAAGTCCAAGTATGGTGGAGCCTCTTACAACAGGCAACATACTTATTCATGAGCCAAAAGCAATGGCAGACATTTTTAACAATGAATTTTGTAAAGTTTTTTCTGTACCAGAGGTTCAATCATCCGATCTTATGATATCACCTTCAGACCCTTCTATCACATTCTCAGTTGAGTCTATTATCAAAAAAATACTTTCATTAAAAGGTAAATTTTGTCCAGGCCCAGATTATATAGCAGGGCATTTACCTTATCTACTATCTGAACATATCGCCTTCACACTCAAACTCTGATTCAACCTTTTTCTACAACATAATTTTATCCCTTGTGAATGGAAAGAGGCATTTGTGGTACCTATACACAAGAAGGGATCCAAACATCTATGGGAAAATTATTGGCCGATTAGTTTGACTTCATCCATATGTAAAGTATTAGAAAGTCTACTCAAGGATATTGTGTCCCCAATTGTTGATGCATCTGATTGGGAACAATATGGCTTTAAAAAGGGTAGAAGCTGCCTAACTAATTTATTGTGCTTTTATGAACACTTTAGTTCTTTTTTAGATGACTGGTTAGCCTTTGATATTGTCTTTATTGATTTTAGTAAAGCTTTTGATACCATGCCACACTGGGCTCTTATTCAGAAACTCTCTAGTCTTGGTATTAATAGTTACGTAATAACATGGATTCATAATTGGCTTTCAGATAGAACTCAAAGAGTGATGATAAATGGAGCATTTTCTGACTCTGGCAGAGTGTTAAGCAGTGTTCCTCAGGGCTCAGTTCTCGGCCCCTGCCTTTTTCAGGCTTTTATATTTGATTTAACTAATTCTTGCCTTTGCTATACTATTAAATACGCAGATGATGTGAAAATCGGAGGTCTAACTTCTAATTTTGACCAAATATCTTGCATTCAGCATGACCTTGATGTCATCAGTACTTGGGATAACAAATGGGGTATGAAGTTAAACTCTGCAAAATGCAAAGTTATGCATTTGGGTTCTAATAATTTAAATTTCCAGTATACTCTGGATGAGTTACCATTGTGTGCCACTGTTGATGAGAAGGATTTGGGCATAACAATTTCAGATAATTTAACCTATTCAAAGCATGTGTATTCAGTTATTAATACATCCAATAAAACTGTATGGTCTATTTTGCGCAATATTCGATCTCGTGAACAGGAGGTGTTGTTACCTTTATTCAGGTCCTACATTCGTCCCCATCTTGAATATGCCTCACAATTGTGGAGTCCTTTCAAAAAATCAGATAATTACACTCTTGAAAGGGTACAGCATAAATATACTAAAAAAATATCAGGACTTGAATCCTTATCTTATGAGTCTAGGTTGGACACATTGAAACTAATGCCTCTTACTATCAGACATATTCGAGGTGACCTTCTCCTTCTACATGACATCATCCATGACCCTTATATTATGTCTGAATTAGGTTTTTCTTTTAAAAAATCAATACACAACTCTAGAGGTCATATCCTTCAGTTAACTGGTAAATCCTTCAAACATAATAATCCTAAGTATTTTTTCTCTGTAAGAATTATCGGGCCGCAGAATCGACTCCCATCCAATGTAGCTACAAGTATTACTAAAGAGATTTTTAAACATCGTCTTGACACTTCAATTATGTCCGGGTATGACTTAACATTCTATTCTATGGCCTAGTATAGGAGCATTATGGGCTTTGGCCTACTAGCTCCTTCATCTTATGTTAGTATGAACCTTAGGTGGATTTGACTACTTTGTAGAGAAAGGATATTCTGTATGATTTTTTTTACTCTGCACATTCTGTAATGAGTACATTTTTAGAAATTGATCACAAAGCCCTCAAAGAACATGATATAAGCAATAATAGGTAAGTTAACCAATGAGATTATGACTCGTGTAATGCCCTAAAAACAAGAGACAATTTTCTGAAATCTACACTCTGTTTTATTGGTAGCCAATGGAGAGATATTAAAAATGGGGATTTATGCTAATTAAACTTAGTCCAAATAATGTCTCAAGCAACAGCATTTTGTAATTTCTAAAACTTAGAGTGGAACTGGGATGGCCAGCCAACAATAAATTAATGTCTGGTATCCTTCATTTGCATTGCACTTTGATTTACTGAGGGACTCCTCCACCCAGTGACTAAGTAGGCCCTTTAGGGATAACCTTTAGGCATATGGGCATAATAGGGTGCCTGTTCACACACCATTTTGCACCAAAGCACATATCAACTATAAATCCACTATCTTGGACACTCTGTTCTTTCAAAATCTTTGTTATTATATAGGTAAGCCTGAAAAATGCTGTTGGGCTTACCTTGTTTGTGCCTCCCAATCCCCCCCCCGCATCCTCACTGCCACTATTCCCAGGTTCTGTTGAGCCCCCACACTCTCCATCTGGCTCCAAATGTGTTTCCCATTGTAAATGGGGCTGGAGAAGTGCAGACAAAGACCTGCCATACTGCAGCCACATGAACGTGGGAGCTGGCAGTCCACACATGCGCATTAGCACATATCCATTTTCTCACCACCATTGCAGTAAATCAAAAGCCTGTCTGGTGCTCCAGGACCCCAAAATGGGTAAATCAGGATGTGAAGACACAGAGAAGGCACAAGACAGTCCATAAATTTATTTAGTTTAAGAGTGCCTATGAGCGCTATGGACTGGCCATAAATAATAATGAGGGTGCTTATGAATATTAATGACTGCCCTGCCTGCTGCCTGGGGACTGTTTAGAACACGGGTAGTAACAGGCAAGGGAAGTTGAATTAACTAGTAACTCTGCAGTCAAATAGCAGAGTAAAGGGGTAGCTCAATGACTGTGGGGAGAACCAGATATAAATCAGTGTATTTTGGCTGCAAGCTGACTTTAAAAGTTGGGGCTGTATATGGACTGTGTGTTCACAACCATGTTGTCAGCCTTTCACCCTTGCCACAGCCAATCAGGAGCCAAGGATCTGCAAGTGGGCTCATGGGACTGCAAAAGAGGACTTTGGGAGAAAACTCAGGGACAATTCTTGGTATCCAAATAAGGATCTATTTTTTAGTTTTTTTGTTTATTTTAGTTTTTGTTGACCGGATAAGTGCACTAGACTAGACAAATCCTGCCAATTTTCAGGCACAACTCGGGGGAAGGGGATATAGATGAATGCTAACTGACCTTGAACCAGATTAAGCTGTTGGTGGTATTTTTAGTGAATGAGGGAAATTTGGCCAGGACACCGGGGAAATTCCCCTACTCTTTTCAATAAGTGCCATGGGATCTTTAACATCCACCTGAACTACCACCAATCCAGGCAGATGGGACCGCGGTTTAACTTCTCATCCAAAAGTCGGCACCTCAGAAGTGCAGCACCCCTCTCATGCTGTACTACAGTGTCAGTACTGGGATATTAACCCAAGTGCCAGATGTGGGAACTGAACCCACAGCCCTCTGATATCCCAGCCTCAGAGGTGAGTGTGCTACCTACTGAGCCACTGACACTGTCTAATAGGGTGGCAAGTGAACAAAATGAATATTATTTGTTCAGTGGGACTACTGCTGCAGCAAATGGCAAGGGGCTGCTGGAAAACTGATTTAAGGGGCTGTTTGCCCATAAAAAGGGGAGTCCAGAGAGATCTGCCAGAAAGTGAGAGAGGAGAAAGACTGCTGTGGGCTTGCTAGCCCTAAAGGCCTACCTGTTTGCCAAAAGGTATTGTCTGGCCCCAGGATTGGACAAGCTGCAGAGCACCTGGAGAAATAAATAGCCCCAGAAAAGGAACTGGATTGTATAAGAGATTCCCAGGGTGAGGCCTGAACCTGCAGCTGAGTGAATTTTTACTGAGAATTTGAAAGCTGCTGCTGAGAATTTGAAAGCTGCTGCTGAGAACTGAACCTGCACTTGTGACAAGAAAGTTAGACTTCACAGCTAGAGTGAGTGGCTTTGGAGAATTGCTGCCAGAGAGGGGTAGTGACTGTCCTGCAGTGCAGAAGGAGCCAGTGAAGTTGGGCATTTGGAGAGCAGAGACTGTAAAGGTCACAACCTGAACACACAGTGTCTGCAGTTGAGTTGCAAGTGACCTGCAAGTTGTGTTCCCCCTTGGTGGGGTAAGTGCAGAAGAGATTGCTTTTGCTGCAAGATGTAGTAGCTGTCAGTGCTGGGGTTAGAGACCGTGCAAAGACCAGCGTGTTTACTGCAGTGGAGAAAAGTGAGTGCCAGTCACCAGTCTGGGGACCCACCAGCCTGCTCCGTACCCAGACTAAAAAGGAGACCACCACTGAGGAAGATGTTGAGAGGCCTGCCAGGTGAACACTGCATACAAAGGCCCCAGAGGTGAAGATTGGAAAGGCCAGATAGGTGAATACTGGCATTCTTCATTTCTTCAGCTATCCACTACCATGTTGCACCAACAACATTCCTGATACCAGCACGGTACCATGAAGCATGTTTCTGCCACCCCCTTTGTCTTTCTGAACTATAAGTACCTCGGGCTGCAGCTTTGGGGAAGGCTTTATTTAGCTAGCTAGCTAGCTAGCAGAATTACGGGGTTAAGTCCTGGGCTGAACTGTGTCAAGTTTAAAGCTGTGCCCAGGCAGAAAAGTAAAGTTTTACATCTGTTGCTACTGTTTAAAATTGTTTGAGCCATGAGAGATCCCCAACGTCTTCTACAAGGTGGTGTGGTACCCACCCAAGGGACTTTATAGACATTTGGGGCAGCTGCCATTGGAAAGTCAGGTGCATCCACAGATGGGAGGTGGGAACTGTGAGGGGTAAAAGTGTTTTAACAGTTGTTAATGTTGTGCCATTTTTTTCCATTTTTCTCCCCTTCCCCAAAAATAAAAACTGTTAATTGTTAATGTTATATTCTGGTACTGTGACTCATTGCAAAAAAGGGGGACTTGTTTTTGTGTGTGGAAGGTATGGTGGGGGCAGTTACTGTATTTTCCTGGGGGGTGTTAACCTACAATTTACACATAGGTATTCCCTATCACTACCCCAGGTGATGGCGCCATGCGCATTTATTGTTCCACTACCACTTGTCTGCCAGAGAACCTAGTCTGGACCCCTTAAAGTGTGTCCAAGGAAGACCAGAGGGCCCCAGAAACAGTCCAGGTGAGTCAGAGGGGCTGTTATATATACTTGCTGATCACTCTCACAAAACCCAACAGAAGAGAGTACACTTCCTTGTATACAGGCAAGATAAGTTAGAAACTGGTACCCAGTTTAACTAGCTTGGCCTTGCCAAGGTTACAGTCATATGAGTAATGGAAAGATGTATATATTCTTTGATACAGGCCAGCCATCTGCTTTCCTAAAAGCACTGTACCATCAAAAGGAATAAGAAGCTTTCACCTCTTCCTGTCTGTCTCTGACACCGAATTAGCTGATGTTGCAGAAGTTTAAGATCCCCTACTCAATAATTTAATTATACTTTAGAAATACTACGATGTCTTGGATTAAAATTATGTATGTACTATATGGATATTGTGTAACTAAAGCAATAGACTTGACCAGATGTGGTGAAAGTTGAAACTTAGATTTGAATCTGAAATTGCCAACTCAAATTGAAAATTCATTTGAACGTAACTTTATGTCTGTGACCTGAGGAAGTATATTTTGACTTAATTGTATAACACTATGGTGCTGCTCACTATTTGTTTAATAATGCTAAGTTAACCTTTCCCTTGTCAATATATATACTTGATTTTTCTGCACATTATTCTTGTATTATTTGAGTTTACAACATATTATTTCTGAACTCAGCACTGGAAAGATAAAAAGCATCAAACTGAATGAAAAGAAAATTAAATTAAATGTTAAATGGGTTGGGGTCAGAGAAGGGGATCCTGGAAAAAGTTTTCACTGTGTTCAAGGCAGTAGAAGTAGATCCTACCCTTAAGAAAGGACAGAGTTAGGGATAATGTGAGAAACATTTTCTTAGCTAGAGATAGAAAGATAGGAAGATAGATAGATAGATAGATACTGTAGAAAGAAAGAAAGAAAGAGAGAGATATTTATTTATTTACGTAGTTGTGCATTTGTTTATTTATTTATTTACTCGGTATTACTTGGTTTAAAAGACAGAAGGCTATGAGCCCAACGTAACTGTCTCCCACTACACAGTGGTTATATTATTCCCATAGGAACTGTCAAGCTCTAATTTAAATATGTCAACTTATGACATATCAACTTGGTCATGTGGCAGGCTATTCCATAATTCTGTAGCCCTTACTGTATAGTAGTTGTCACACTTGCTAGTGTTGACCTTTGGTATTACTCAAAATTACATAAATTACTGAGCAATGGATCCCTTAAAATTCTGAACAACTGTAGTATGTCCCCTCTTTTTCCTTCTCTGCTCCAGGCTGAACATGTCTAACTCCCCTAGCCTCTCCTCATACCTCATATTCCTGGGTCTTGGGATCATCTTGGTTAGCCTTCTCTGGACACTCTCAATTAGTTTTATATACTTTTGCAGATAAGGGGACCAGAAGGGGGACCCAAAACAAGGTGGGGCCTTACATAAGTTCTGTATAAGTTACAGTAATTAAACAATGTCCATTCCTGGAGACAAAAGCCCTTCTTATACATCCTACAAGTCTTTTGGCCATCTGGGTAGCATTTCTACAATGATTTGATAAATCAAATTTGTCATTCAGGATTACACCCAAATCACATTTGTTTTGTACCTGTTTAAGTATTACCCCATTCAAGAAGTAGTTTTTTCATGGGTGTTTTTCCTCTAAGTGAAGGACTGTGCATTTGTCTAAGTTGAAATTCATTTTATTTGTTTAGCCACATGCTTCAATGTTTCTCAAATCCATGACTAAACATTGATATTTCTCCTTGGTATCCACCTCTCCACTTAATTTTGTGTTGTCTGCAAATGTTGAGACATTACTCAGTATGTCCCGATGTAAGTCATTTATGAATAGGCCAAACAGGACTGACCCTAGGACAGATCCCTGAGGGACTCCACTAGTGACTCATCCAACCTCTGATAGGCGTCACTTTGTTCTGACTTGCTGGATTCTCTTATTGAGCCATTCTGCAGCTCATTTAATGAACGATGGTCTCAGCCCTAACTTTTTTAAAGTGTTTAGCAATTCAAGGTGGGAGACCATGTCAAAGGCCTTACCCAGATCCAGAAAGATTATATCCACTGGAATATTCCTGTCCAGACTATTGCTAGCTTTATTGTAGAAGGATATTAAGTTTGTTGTAGATGATCTCCTTGGGGTAAAACCATGTTGTGTGGTATCTAGCATGTCTTTATTTAGTAGCTCTTGTTCTAGGTCTGACTTAATTAATCACTCCATAACACTGTATGACACTGATGTCAGACTTCTTGGTCTGTAATTTCCTGCAATTGCCCTGCTACCTTTTTTTATAAGTGGGTGTAATGTAAGCTATCTTCCAGTCTTGAGGGGCTGAGCCAAGTTGGTATGATTTATTAAAGAGCAGCTGATGCCTTCAGGATAACTTAAACAAAACATAATACTTAGACACAGTTCACTTTATATTTCACAGTAGTTCTTTATTTTTCCTTCCAATTACTTATTACTGAGGTTATTTGCATGAAAACAGGATCTGTGCTCCTGAAGAGTTCATCTATTTCTGTTGCTTTCTCCCTACCTGAGCTCATAATTTACTGCTTGTGACATCACAGTTACTCTCATGGCAACAGACTGTGATGTCACAAGAGAGGATTATGACTTGAAATAAGAAGTAAGCTATAGAGGCAGATAAACTCAAACAGATAAAGATCATGTAGCTGTACAAATGTCCTCTGTAATAACAGATGGAGAGGAGAATTCTATAGAATATATTTGGAATGCAGGCTGAATTGTATCTAATTATTATGTTTTTCAAAGTTTTCTTTGAGGTGTCAGCAGTTCTTTAAATATAATCACTAGCGGTAAACTCAGGGATGATGCAAGGGACTTTAGGAATAAAGGATGAATACCATCTAGTCCTAGTGAAAAATTTGACAGGATATTTTTTAGGGCTATTTGTACCTATTCCTTTGTGAAAGGGCATATTCCCATTGTCTTTAAATCCTCTGATACCTTCACGTTTGATTTTTCATTAAAACCCATACAAAAACAGTTGTTAAGGGTGTCTGCCATTTTAGAGGTTTGGAAGTGATTTTGTATTTTTATTACCAGTGATCCAATTGATCTGTCCCCAATCATGCCATCGTTAATGTAGGAAAATAATGATTTATTGTTATCCTTAGTGTGTGAAATCTTCATTTCTAACTTGCATCTTTCCTTCCTAATCATGTTTTGTTAGCTTCTGTTCTTTCTGATATTTGAGTCTAGTTAGATCAGGAGGGACCTTCTTGAATGTTGCATATGCTTTCTCTTTTCTTATTTATTTATTTATATATTTGAATTTTTATAATCAGGTAGGCCCAGTGAGACATGCAACTCCTTTTTTGGGGGTGACCCCAAATTAGTTACATAAGCTGAGTGAAATTTCGTAATTACAGAGCAGAACAAGATAATAAAACATAAGAGAGAAAAAAAAATTCAGTGGTGAAATCTTATATACAATGTACATAGGTTTGTTACAATTTGAGAACAATGATACACGCATTCCGTACCAAGTTACAGAATCACATTTGCAGCAGGGCAACATCACAGTCTGAACTAGTAGGAGAAGTACAAGCCCCCAGGCCAGTAGGAAGATAGTAAAATATGAAAATATGAGAAAAATCACTTCTCAACAAGCATCATGGATTGCACTAAGACATTATATGGAAATCCTATAGCAATAGTAAAATATAATTAATGGAAGGCATATTGTGAAGAGTGACCAGTGGGTGCCACAGGGCTCAGTACTGGGACTGGTCCTATTCAGTGTCTCCCTAAGTGACATTGCTGAGAACTGGAAGGCAAACTATACCTTTTTGCTGATACCAAAATCTGTAATAGGGTTGAGACTCAGGAGGGAGTGGAGAGAATGGGCAGGAATCTTGGAAAACTCAAAGAGTGGTCATAAGCATGACAGTTGGGGTTCAATTAATTCATTTATTTTATTTTTTAGTAACCAGGTAAGGCTCACTAAGCCTAATATTTGCAGGGGTGACCTGTGAGCACTGGGGAGGTTAAGTGACTTGCTCAGAGTCACACAGTATGCAAGCGGAGGTTGTGGGAATCAAACCAAGATCTACTGGAACTACCAAGCTGATTCACAGCTCATTACTATAACCTCTAAGCTATGATGTCAAAAAGTGTAAAATCATGCACCTACTGTAGGGCATAGGAATCCAGGTGCTGAGTATAGGATGGAGTGAGATACTGAAAGTCATTAAACAGGAAAGGAAACTTGGGGTTATCATATCTGACAACCTCAAAGTAGCAGGACAGTGTGACAAAGCAGTGAGTAGGGCTAATTGGATATTGGGGTGTATAGGGAGGAGTATCTCCAGCAGGAGGAGGGAGGTGGTATTGCCACTATATTGCTTGCTGATTAGACCCCTGAAACAAGCAAAAGCTCTTAAATAAACAGCGTGCACTATGGTGCCTGGTCCTGAGACATGCCAAGTAAAACAAAAAAGGGACCATCACTCAGGAACTGCCATGAAGTACAATATTGTTTAAACTGCGTAAATGTGCAGACCCTGCATCCCAAGGCATTGATACCCCATGCGGATTTGGATGGCTCTGATACTTCCTCAGTGGGTGGAGCCTTACTCAGATTCCGTACAATAAATAGCAGTAAATATTTGCATGACATACAAATTCATTTTCCTTCCCTTTCCCAATTGCGGATAGAAAAGATTCAGTGCACTTCTCCCCTAAAGATACAGTGCATACCCATCCCATATTTTAAGTAGGTATCACAACAAACGTACTGCATATTTTAAATGTTAGAGTTATAAAACTTAATGGAGGCATACTAATGTGCAAAATGCCCCACCATTAGTGCAACATGAAATTAAGAACATTTATCAACTGATCGCTAATCAACTACTAAAATCTAACTGTATACTTAAAGAGGGGAGTCCAGTCAAAAACACTAAATTGCACAGTTAGAATCAGCCTACCCCCAATAAATCTCATGTCAAAAATTAGTTTTCTACATTACTTCATTTTAAACTTATGAGCCTTTTTGTAACCCTGATTTCACTCTACTACCTGGGCTTCTGTGAGGGGCTGGTGGCTTCAGACCCAGACCCTGGATGGCAGTCTGGCAGGTTGGGTTCATCAGAGAGCCACGGCTGTGGCTCTCAGACTACCTGGGCTTCTGTGAGGGGCTGGTGGCTTCAGACCCAGACTGCGGATGGCAGTCTGGCAGGTCGGGATCATCAGAGGACCACGGCTGTTGCTCTCAGACTATAAATTTTAGCATCCCAGCCACTTTCAAAAATTGTGTGTATCCCAGCCTACTTTCTGAGATTGTGTCATTGCTGCATTCCACAGTTCCAGACTGGTTGCATTTCAAAATCTAATCCCTGCAGTAACTAAAAATTGCACACATTTTTGTCATTCCAAAGCCATGTTTGCTGCTGTATCCCCCCCTCCCACACCACCACCGCCAGTCCTATTCTTAAGTACTGTACCTTGCATCTGCACATAGAAACATAGACTTTGATGGCAGATAAGGACCACTTGGCCCATCTAGTCTGCCCATTTCCCTACCTACAGGATAGGCCGCAGATCCTAGTTAACCAACAGCCTATTTCTTCCTACCCCCCACAAGAATTGCCTTATGTCTGTCCCATGCATTCTTGAATTCTTCCACAGTTTTAGACCCCACAACCTCCTCAGGAAGGCTGGTCCATGCATCCACTACCCTCTCTGTGAAAAATACTTCCTCACATTGCCCCAGAACTGCCCCACCTCTGTCTTTAAATTGTGTCCCCTTGTTCTTGCACATCTCTTTTTCTGAAAGATGCTACCCTCTTGGACTTTGTTGATTCCACTGAGGTACTTAAAAGTTTCTATCATGTCCCCCTCTCCTTCTTTCCTCAAGGGTATACATAATTAAGCTCCTAAGTCTCTCCTCATACGGCTTCTCTTGCAGACCCTCCACCATTTTAGTTTCCTCCTCTGGACTGCCTCTATCCTGTCTATGTCCTTGCGGAGATGGGGTCTCCAGAACTGGACACAGTACTCCAGATGGGGTCTCACCAACTGTCTGTACAGTGGGATAACAACTTCCTGTTTTCTGCTGGTGATACCTCCTATGCATCCCAGTATACCCCCCAGCCCTCCCTACCTTCTCACATTGCTTGCTAACCTTAAGGTCATCTGATATGATTACCCCCAGGTCCTTTCCTTTTGTTGTTGTTTCTACCTCCCCCCCCCCATTGTGTATTCTTCCCCTTGGTTCTTGTTTCCCAGGCAGGTGCATTATTTTGCACTTCTTTGCATTGAATCCTAGCTGCCATACTTCTGACCGTTCCTCCAACCTTGCCAAATCCTTTCACATCCTTTCCATGCCTCCTTGTGTATCAACCCTGTTGCAGATCTTTGTGTCATCTACAAAGAGGCATACTTTTCTTTCCAGTCCCTCTGCAATGTCACTTATAAAGACATTAAAAAGGACTGGACCCAGCACTGAACCCTGTGGTGCCCCACTAGTAGCCCCTCTTTCTTCAGAGTGGACTCCATTTACAATTACCTTCTGTGTCCTGTTGTCCAGCCAATGTTTTACCCAGGCTACCACCCTGGGACCCACTCCCAGGCTGGTTAATTTGACTATCAATCTTTTGTGTGGACTGGGTCAAATGCCTTGCATAAGTCTAGGTAGGCCATGTCCACAGCCCCTCCCTGGTCTACTACTTTGGTCACCCAGTCAAAGAAATCTATTAGATTCATCTGACATGACCTCCCCGCTGTGAACCCATGCTGCCTTGGGTCCTGTGCCCCACTGGCCTCTAGGTACTCAACAATTCTTTCCTTCAGAAGTGACTCCATCACTTTCCCTACCACAGAGGTCAAATTGACAGGTCTGTAGTTTCCTGCCTCTGTCTTGGTACCACTTTTGTGAAGAGGAATCACATCCGCCTTCCTCCAGTCCTCAGGTACCACACCATCCTCCCATGATTTATTAAAAAGAGTAGCCAGTGGTTTCACTAGTTCCCCCTTAATTCTTTTAGAATTCTGGGGTGAATTCCATCAGGCCCCATTGCTTTGTCCACCTTCAGTTTTAGGAGTTCTTGTAGAAACCTTTCTTCTGTGAAAGGACTGTGATCGACCCCCCTACCAAGAGTGCTTCTGTTAATTGGATTAGGCACTTCCCCCTCCTCTTTTGTGAATACTGAGCAGAAATATTTGTTCAGTATCCCTGCTTTTTCACTGTCCCCCTCTGCCCACCCACGGTTCATTCTATTCAGCCTCACTATCCCTCCCTTTGTCTTTCTACGCTCACTGATGTACCTATAAAAGGTTTTATCCACTTTCTTAACTGAGTTGGCTATCTTTTCCTCAGTTTGGGCCTTTGCTATTCTGACTTCCCTCCCTGATTCCTTCTGCCTTAACTGGTACATCTCTCTGTCCTGCTCCTTCTGTGTTTCCTAATACTTCTAGAATGCTATCTTTTTCTCCCTGACTTTCCCAGCCACCTCTTTTGAGAACCATAGTGGCTTTTTCTTTCATTTTGATTTGTTTATTTGCTTCACACAAAGACTTGTTGCTTCTGTGATGGCAGTTTTGATGATTCCCCATTGTTGCTTCACCCCTCCTTCTAGCCTGTTTGCTAGTGCTTTTCTGAGGCACTCTCCCATCTTGCCAAAGTCAGTCCTCCTGAAGTCCAGTACCCTCACATTTGTATGGCTTGACTCTGTGGCTGAGTTTAACGTGAACCACACTGTTTGATGGTCACTTGTTCCCAGATGGCAACCTACTTCTAGATCTGAGATCCTCTCACTGCCCTCATTTGAGAGTATGAGGTCTAAGATTGTTCCCTTATGAGTGGGTTCCAAAACTAGCTGTCTGAGGCTTGCCACCTGTAGGGCATCGAGAATGGCCCTGCTCTTGGATGTGGCTGCATCAAATGTGCTTTAGTTAACATCTGGCATATTCATGTCTCCCATCAACAGTATCTCCCCTTTCTCTGCCATCCTAAGAATGCCTTCTATAATATCCTTGTCCATTCCCTCCCCCAGACATGGGGGTCTGCACACAACCCCTGTGCAGATTGTGGTGCCCTTTCCAGTCTCAAAGGTGACCCACAGTGCCTCTTCTCCTCCCTGTTTACTCTTTTGTTCAGTTGCTTTTATCCCTTCCTTTACATAGAGAGCTACTCCTCCCCCTCTTCTCCCCTGCCAGTCTCTCCGGTAGGTTATGTACCCTGGTATGTTAACATCCCAGTTATGGTTCTCTGTGTACCATGTTTCTGTGACTGCTACGATATCCAGGCATCCCTCTTCCATCAAGGCCACCAGCTCAGGAAGCTTGTTGCCCAGACTACAGGCATTGGTACTCATTACCCTCCATTTCCTGATGGCCTTACTCCTTTTTTCCCCATCCCTGTCTTTCTTGCCTTTGTCACTTTCCCCATTTACCCCAGCCCTTCTCCCTTTCGACACCTCTATGTTGGTGTTTACTGCCCTTACTATAGTGATTTTTTGGGGGGGCTAGGATTTCCCTGCTCCTTTCCAGTGCCTCCCCCCTTGGCTAGTTTAAATGTGTGCCAATGAAGCATTTAAACCTATCACCTAGGATCCTGGTTCCCCTCCTAGACAGATGCAGCCCATCATGCCAGTATAGGCTTGCATCACTCCAGGTGGACCCCCAGTCCCCAATGAAGCCAAATCCCTGAGCTCTGTACCAGTTTTTCAACCACTGATTGAACCCCATGGTGCAGAACACCCTAGCCTCTCCTATGCCATAGATGGGCAGCCCCTCTGAGAAGGTTACCATGCATGCTACTTGTCTAAGGCCCCTCCCCAATTCCACAAACTCTTCCTGTACTTCTCTAATCTCTTTCTTAGCCAGGTCATTTGTCCCTAGGTGGACAATGACATCCAGCTCCCTCCCCTGTACAGCTGCTCTGGCAATCCTGAGGATTCACTCCCTGTCCCTCCATGCCATGGCACCAGGCAGGCACCTTACCTCCCTCTCCCCTTCCTTCCCCAGTTCTACTTTCCTAACAATGGAGTCCCCCACCAGGAGTTGTTTCCTTCCCCTGTGGGGTTCCCTGCCACCCTCCTGTGGGTCTCCTTTGTGGAGGTTCCCAGCATCCTCCTTGGTCTCCACTGCAGGTGCCTCCATAGAGGAACCACACTTTGCCAGAATGGCATAGGAATTGTGGAGAGGTACAACTGGAGGGATGCACCTCTGTTTCACCACCCTCCCTGAGCTCACTGTGGTCCAACTGCTCCTCTTTCTTGGCTACCTCTGAGGCAATGGCAGTGGCACTGGTGGCCCCTGGATGGAAAAGGATGTCCCACAAATCCTGTCCAACTCAGCCTGGAGATGAGCAACCTTCTCCTTCAGCCCAGAGAGGAGCCTGCAGATGGGACAACACCGCATCCTCCAGAATGTCTCCCAGAAGACTGCTGCTCCACAGCCACTGCACAGCACCACTCCCATCATGTCTTATTTCTGACCCCTTAACTTGTTTGGAATCCTTACTCTTTCCTCTGTTTTTTTTTTCTCTTCTCTCTTTACTTACTTTCTACCTGTGTGCCCTTTAAGCTCCTGATTGTCCTGTTCTGAGACAAGAATATCCTATATTTCTCAGTAGACCCCTTACTTGCTCAGAGGCAGACTTCCAGCAGCTAGAGGGGGCCGGAGAGCTACTCTTGCCCTTCTAGGATGGTGGGTCTTTGGTGGCTCTGTGATTACTCACTTCCTGCTCCCAAACAGGAAGTTCCTGTTGTCAGTCAAATCCTGTGCCTATGAAAGTAACATAGAAACATAGAGGTTTACAGCAGATAAGGACCAGAAGGCCCATCCAGTCTGCCCATTGTTTCTACCTTATGAATGTGCCACACACCTTTACACTGTCAATGACCTATCTATCCATATTCATCTGTATTGCTCCCTTATGCCTATCCCATGCCTGTTTGAAGCCCTGCACTGTATTCATAGCCACCACTTCCTGAGGTAGGCTGTTCCATGCATACAGGGAGCCAATGAAGCATTTAAACCTATCACCTAGGATCCTGGTTCCCCTCCTGGACAGATGCAGGGACCAGGGAGGGGCTGTGGACATGGCCTACCTAGACTTTAGCAAGGCATTTGACACAGTCCCTCACAAAAGATTAACAGTCAAATTAACGAGCCTGGGAGTGGGTCCCAGGGTGGTAGCCTGGGTAAAACATTGGCTGGACAACAGGACACAGAAGGTAATTGTAAATGGAGTCCTCTCTGAAGAAAGAGGGGTTACTAGTGGGGTACCGCAGGGTTCAGTACTGGGTCCAGTCCTTTTTAATGTCTTTATAAGTGACATTGCAGAGGGACTGGAAGGAAAAGTATGCCTCTTTGCAGATGACACAAAGATCTGCAACAGGGTTTATACACAAGGACAGGGTTTTAAATAATTGATTAGCAGTTTTTTTCCTTGGGACTATACTAACTGTACAGAAAGTATTTATATAGATTTTCTAGAAGTGCTATGTTTGTTAAACACAGTGAGGCAAGAGCTATGCATTTTCACAAAGCTTTAGCATTTTTATGAGCAAAATGCTAATCAATTTTTAGAGTTAAATAAATCCCTGCAAGGAGGTGTGGAAAGGATGAGAAGGAACTTGGCAAGGTTGGAGGAATGGTCAGAAGTATGGCAGCTAGGATTCAATGCAAAGAAGTGCAAAATAATGCACCTGGGAAACAAGATTCCAGGGGAAGAGTACACAATGGGGGGAGAGGTAGTAACAACAACAAAAAAGGAAAGGGACCTGGGGGTAATCATATCAGATGACCTTAAGGTTAGCAAGCAATATGAGAAGGCAGTAGGGAGGGCTGGGGCTATACTGGGATGCATAGGGAGAGGCATCACCAGCAGAAAACAGGAAGTTGTTATCCCTCTGTACAGACAGTTGGTGAGACCCCATCTGGAGTACTGCATCCAGTTCTGGAGACCCCATCTCCGCAAGGACATAGACAGGATAGAAACAGTCCAGAGGAGGGCAACTAAAATGGTGCAGGGTCTGCAAGAGAAGCCGTACGAGGAGAGACTAAAGGAGCTTAATATGTATACCCTTGAGGAAAGAAGGGAGAGGGGGGACATGATAGAAACTTTTAAGTACCTCAGTGGAATCAACAAAGTCCAAGAGGGTAGCATCTTTCAGAAAAAGAGATGTGCAAGAACAAGGGGACACAATTTAAAGATGGGGAGCAGTTCTGGGGCAATGTGAGGAAGCATTTTTTCACTGAGAGGGTAGTGGATGCATGGACCAGCCTTCCTGAGGAGGTTGTGGTGTCTAAAACTGTGGAAGAATTCAAGAATGCATGGGACAGACATAAGGCAATTCTTGTGGGTGGTAGGAGGAAATAGGCTGTTGGTTAACTAGGATCTGTGGCCTATCCTGTAGGTAGGGAAATGAGCAAACTAGGTGGACCAAGCAGTCCTTATCTGCCGTCAAAGTCTATGTTTCTATGTTTCTATGTTTCTGTGAAAAAGAATTTCCTCACATTCCCCCTTAATCGGCCTCCCTCTGTTCTCATGCTGTGTCCTCTTGTCCTGCTATTTTTCTTATATTTAAACATGTTAGACTCTTTCACATTGTTAATGCCCTTAAGGAGTTTGAATGTTTCGATCATATCACCTCTCTCCCTCCTTTGTTCAAGGGTATACATATTGAGCTCTGTTAATCTGTCCTCATATGTCTTCTGATGCAGTCCCTGCATCATTTTGGTTGTCCTTCTCTGGACTGCGTCAGTTTGGTTAATGTCCTTGTGAAGGTGTGGCCTCCAGTACTGCACACAGTACTCCAGATGGGGCATAACCAGTGTCTTGTAAAAAGGGATTATTACCTCCCTCTTACGACTTGTGATACTCCTACTAACACGGCCTAACATCCCCCTAGCCTTACTTACTACTTTATTTATTTATTTATTTATTTAAACATCAGTTTAATAACCTTTGAGCCAGAGGCTCATTTACAAAGGTACCTCATCACATAGAGGACATCAGACAGCAGAACAATAAACAACAGTTAATACAGATTCAAGCAAGTTACAATTCAGGGTTACAGTAGGCAAAATACATATGTTTGTGAGGTGAGGATAGGAGAGGACGGTAAGAGGGAGAAGGGATGGGGAGGAGAGAGGAGAGGGAAGGAGGATGTTAAAGAGAGGAGGAAAGCAGGAGCAGGGGGAGTGCTGCTCAGCGAGCATTGTCAGAACCCCTTTTTTTTTTTCCCGTTTCTTCTTCTCAGCAGCAACACCTGTGTGAGATGAACAGGTGGTTTCTGAGGCTGAGTTTAAAGCTTGCTAATGTGGGAGAGTCAGAGATACTGGTAGGGAGTGAGTTATACCAGGTAGGTGCTCTGTAAGGGAATGCTCTTTGGCCTTGTGAGATCCTAGTCCTTGGTATGAACAGAGCTGTTTTGGATGAGCTGCGGGTGTTCACAGCTGGTGCAGTACAGTGAATAGAGCCAGTTAGGCCAGTTGGAGATAGGCCATGCAGTGCTTTAAAGGTGAGCTGGCAGGTTTGATACATGAGCCGCTCATCCAGGTTGAGTAGGGTAGCCAAGGCATACAGCTGACATGTATGCATATGTCTAGGTGCACTAGGTGATAAGTCTGCAGGCTTTGTTAAGTGTAAGGTGGACCTTGCTGAGTGCTGTCTGAGCTTTAGAGGTCTGCTTGGATGATTTCAGGTCATCGGTGATGATGATGCCCAAGTCTCTTTCTTCCTTTGTGACTGCCAGCAACTCCCCTCCCAGCCTATAGGTGGCTTCAGGGTTTCCCTTCCCTATGTGCATGATCTTGCACTTCTTTGCATTAAATCCCCAGTTGCCACTCTTCTGACCATTTTGCTAGTTTAGCCAGATCTCTTCTCATTCTGCCCAATCCATCTGGATCATCTACTCTGTTGCAGATCTTGATGTCATTTGCAAACAGTCAAGCTTTACCCTCTAGTCCATCTGCAATGTCACTAATGAAGATATTAAAGAGGACTGGCCCCAGGACTGATCTCTGAGGTACCCCACTTGTGACTTGCATCTCTTCTGACTACATACCATTTACCACCACTCTCTGTTTTCTGTCTGTCAACCAGTTTGCCACCCAGTTGACCAACTTCTGACCCACCCCAAGCCTACCCAGCTTATTTATCAATCTTCTATGTGGAACAGTGTTGAAAGCTTTGCTGAAGTCAAGGTAGGTGACATCAACTGCTCCCCCTTGGTCTGCCACTCTGGTTACCCAGTCAAAGAAATCTATGAGATTAGTTTGACAGGACCTTCCTTTTGTAAACCCATGCTGTCTTGGATCCTGTGCCCCTATGCATTCCAGGTGTTGCACTATCCTTTCCTTAAGGAGTGCCTCATAATCTTGCCCACTACTGAGGTAAGACTGATTGGTCTGCAGTTCCCTGCCTCCTCCCTTCTACCAGTCTTGTGGAGCGGGATCACATGAGCCCTTCTCCAGTCCTCTGGGACCTCTCCTGTGATCAGAGGCTCACTAAACAGTTCTGCTAATGGCTTTGCTAGTTTCACCCTTAGCTCCTAAAGTACCCTGGGATGTATGCCATCAGGTCCCATTGCTTTGTCCATCCTGAGCTTAGCGAGCTCTTGTAGGACCCTTTCTTTTGTGAAGGGAGTAGTGCTCACCTCCCTCCCCCCCGTGTCCATGGTGTTGAGCTGTGGGCCCTGCCCTACCTTCTCTTCAGTAAATACTGAGCAAAAGTATCTATTTAGGATAGATGCTTTTACAGTGTTCTCCTCCTCACATGCCCCCTTTTCTCCTTTGAGCTTAGCAATACCCCCTCTGGACTTTCTCCTTTCACTAATGTATCTATAGAAAGTATTGTCACCTTCTTTTAGAACTAGAAGTAGAACTAGTTTTGGGTGGGAGGGTGGAGGGAAGGAGGGTAATATAGTCCCAGTAGAGAAGTCCAGTCACACAGCAGTCCTTCCTCCTGGTGTCTTCTGCCAAGCTACTAGCAGAATCTTTCTAAGGCAGTCTTTAAATTTAGCTTCCTTCTAGCTAAGCCACTCCCCCTACTTACTAGGTCTTTCTACAAGTAATTTAAACTGCACAGCTATCAAGTCCTTTCAATCACCTGAGATTTACACCTAGATAACTGTTCAGATAACCATTCAGTTCAGTTAACTCAGACTAACACACACTTTTTTTTGTTTTGTTTGTTCGTTTGTTTTTTTACCTTAAATTAAAGGTCCAAGTACAAGAATTCTACTTCTTTAGTCCCAGTAGAGAAGCCCAGTCACACAGCAGTCCTTCCTCCTGGTGTCTTCTGCCAAGCTACTAGCAGAATCTTTACGGAAATGCATGCCCTGACCCACCCAGTGTCAGTTTTCCTTTTTCAGATGTTTACTACAACTGCAGTTTTATGTAATGTGGAGTCTTATAAGGTAGTTTGCAAGAAGGACTAGGCTGTGAGTTGTGGTTGTGACATCATCAGTAGCTCTTTATTGAGACTGGCTTTTTTGAACAGGCAGTGAATTTAGGGTTACACAATGATTTGTAACTTTTAAACAAAGTAACTTCGAGATCTTATTTTTGGCATGAGATTGATTGCGGATATGCTGATCCAAATTCTGAATTGATGCTGCTTATTTTGGCCAGCCTCCCTCTTTAATTCTTGAAACGTTGTTCTAATATAATAGAGACTATAACTGAAAAAAGTGTTCCAATAAATATATTAAAACGCTCATGATTTTGAAATTCAATAAACAGTTCATCAATAATAATAGACTATCCTTTGCATAAGCTTCATTGGGATAAGGACATTAGCAGTCAGGAAGGAAAATTTTATTTAACATTACTGGCTGATAGATCATAAGATTATTGCACTTAAGCAAGTATAATTCAGCCAGTAAATAGAACCCATATGCTGAGACACCTCATGCCAGATCCTCAGTACTGCTAAAGACAGATATTATTTTGGGCAGAGTCCAAGTGCATATCTCATATTTGTTGTAAAAAATGGAAACAAATAATTAGATTACAGAAACAGTTTTAAGTCTGGTGTTTCATTTAGTCCAGAAGGAACCAAACTCTAAAGATAGAAAATCCACCATGATTCATGCCTTAAAAGTTTCTGTATCCTGCTCTGCTCGTATTAGTTTAGGAACATATTCCAAGGCCAGGAACTTCAGGCAAGAAGGATTGCTACCATGTGTACACTTGCAATGTCCCCTTATGGAGGGAATATGTCATAGGGTGTTGTATAGATGAACCACAGAGGCAGATTGCAGCAGACTGAAGCAGGTATTTATTTTATACAAAATGGACTGAATACGGCAAAATAACAAAGCAAAAAAAAAATAATGTTCCAAATAATAATCAGGCACATACAAGAAGACTAGGAGAAGCTAGCTTCAGAGATGTTTACAGCATCACATCCCTATTATATCTGCTGACTAACCTAGATGAACTCCTTAAATACCATACTGAGTAACGTGATCAGCTAGCTCCACCTTCATTCATTAATTTGCCATAATATTCTTTATTCAGCATATAAATAACATATTTATAATAACCATGATCTTTTAAATTATATTATCAACTTGACAGTGGTGCAGGAAATGAATTTCAAGCTTTTATAGTACTTTAAAGCATTAGTTATGCTTTAGAAGGAACTTCCCCCTTTAATAACAGCATAAAAGTGATGGCAGAGAGGCCGGTCGACCCTTAATGGATGCTGCATTACAGAGGAAGACATACAAGGCTCAAACAAGCTAAGTGGCACTCGAAATGAACTCACTTCCGAAAGAACTTGAAACAGCCTAACAAGGCTCAATTGCAGTTCTTGAGGGTGAGTACAAGGTTGCCACACCATTTATTTTCAAGAAAACTATCATGGCATTTGTGTACAGGGATAATTTTCTACACGACTGTGCACACATTCATGCGGGAGTTGCTGTTACGGCGCTCGCCCTCGCACAGTCACGTAGACGCTGCAACGCTAGGGAAAAGGGAGAAATAAAGCTCATTCACCTTTCCAGCTTCTAAAATGACTCTCAGCTTCTCAAGACTCGAAAGGATGCCCAAAACATGGGGTTTCATATAAGGGGAGGGGTTTATTACCCAACAACAAACAAACTGCAGTCTGGACATTACTTTACAGGGAAACAGAGGGGAATTAACAAAATAAATACTCTTTCCCCAGGACTTTCAGACAACTCTTTATAAGGGTGATAAATGAATCCCTACAGCACACACACGGCCCTCTTTAACACTGCATTTAAACTGGGAAACTCTAACAGAGGGCAAGGACTCCAAATATGTATTAAAACAAATGCCTTGCATTATAATGTTTTCAGGACAACGTTTTTAAAGATATTTCCATTATCATTATAGCTTTCTCAATTGTTTATTGGAGTAGGATATGTATTTTGGAAAAAAAAACAGGAAACATGAAAGGGGGATTATCACACCGAACAAACAACAATGATAACATAAGAACAAAGTGGGTGGCCAGCCCAACACACAAGACAATACATACAATACAAAACACATATGACAATTCCCAAAATCCATAGTCGTCCCAGAATGAGAATCCTCAGAATGAGTCCGAGGGGGTTACTCTCTCACATTTCTCCCCACCCAAAACCAAACTAACAGCTTTGGTTTATGGACAAACAAACAAACAAAAAATAATTCTGAGTGGATACCTATCATCAGATCTCTCATTAGGAGAGATGGAGCCTTAGCCCACCCTCACTTAGGGTTCCACCTCAGGATCCCTATTATTATTAAACAAGAAATATCATGAGAGAATTATATTCCTTCATGAAGAAATAGAAACATTACCCTGAGGTCTGATGGCTGGTATCTCTATTCTCCATCCCATAATGGGACATGAAGTCAGCATTACCATGTGCTGTACCTGTCTGGTGTTTAATAGTAAGTCTATATGGTTGTAAGGAGAGGTACCACCACATAATGCAAGGGTTCTTATCCTTCATGGCATGTAACCAGCATAATGGATTGTGATTAGTCCAGAGTTCAAATTCTGCACCCCGTAAGTAGAATCTAAGAGCATCTATGGCCCATTTAATGGCCAAACATTCTTTTTCTATAACAGAATAATGTGTTTCCCTTTCATGCATCTTACGACTTATATAAATAACAGGATGTTCTTCTCCATCTATAATCTGAGTCAGCACAGCCCTATCTCATAATTAGATGCATCCATTTGGAGAATAAAAGGCTGTGCAAAATCAGGGGTTCTTAAGATCGGAGAAGAGCATAGTTTAGCTTTTATGGTCTGAAAAGCATCCTCACACTCATCTGTCCATTTGATCTTTTATGGATTCCTTTTTTCTTGGTTAAATCTGTTAATGGTCCGACTAAAGTAGAAAAATTAGGTATAAACCTTCGGTAGTAGCCAGCAAGACCTAGAAAAGAGCGTACATCCCTCTTTGTAAGGGGTCTAGGGCTGCTTGCCATGGCCGCTACCTTATCTATTTCTGGCTTTATTGTATCATTACCAATTTGGAATCTGAGATACTTTGTCTCCTGCATTGCTATAGCACATTTTTTGGGGATTTATGGTTAATCCAGCTTCAGTTATTGTAGTCAGTACATTCATTAGATGTCTGATGTGCTCTTCCCACAAAGTACTAAATATAATAACATCATCCAGATACGCAACACTGTATGCAGTGTGAGGAGTTAATAAGGTGTCCATTACACTTTGGAAAGTGGCAGGGGCTCCATGAAGGCCAAATGTCATAATAGTAAAATGAAATAAACCTAAAGGAGTACTAAATGCAGTTTTTCTTTATCCAATGGATCCAAAGGTATTTGCCAATAACCTTTGGTTAGATCCAAGGTACTAATGTACTTGGCACTTTCTAGATGGTCAAGGATATCATCAATGCAAGGTATCAGATAGCTATCAAATTGGGACACTGCATTTAGTCTCCTAAAGTCTAGACATATACGTATGCCTCCTTCCTTTTTTGCTACCACAACCATGGGAAAACACTATTCACTATGTGACGGTTCTATGATACCCATTTCTTGCATCTTCTTTACCTCCTGAATCACATCTGATCATACCCTTTCAGGAAGCCTGTACAGTTTCTGTCTTAGAGGTTGGATGTTCGTGACTCTTATGTGATGAGCGGCATGTTTGACTTTCCCTGGTGTACCTGTGAATGTAGCTTTAAAGTTATCAATAATGTTATCTAATTCTTTTCTCTGATCTTCCATTAGCCTATGATTGATCGGTAAATCAGTAATCTGGCCCTTAGTTTCCAAACTTTCATAAACTGTTTTTAACTCATTATCAGTTTCAGGCATCACATAACCTGTGAGAGGTGCTGTTCTTTCTACCCATGCTTTTAACAGATTCACGTGATAGATGCACTTCATTTTTTTTCTTATCTGGAATCTCAGTTTCATAAGTTACTGGACCCATCCTTTGAGTGACTATGTAAGGCCCTTGCCATTTCACCAGAAGCTTTTGTTCAGAAGATGGTTACAGCACTAATACCTTATCCCCTTCACTAAATTCTTTGTACCCAGTACCCTTATCATAATATTCTTTCTGTTTGGCCTGATGTTGCAAGTTAGTGTTATGGGCTTTCTGTATATATGATATTAAACGTTGTTGTAATTGCTGCCAGTATTGTAGGGGTAACACTGTCTTAGTCTGTTTGTGTTCCTCCCATTCCTCTTTGACTATATCCAGTGGCCCCCTTGGATTTTGCCCACACAATAATTTGAATGGGAAAAAGTCTGTGGATGCTTGTGGAACCTCTCTATATGCTAACATGAGGTATGGTAGATGGATGTCCCAATTTCTACCTTCATCCACCACAAACTTTTTTAGCATCTGCTTCATGGTTTGATTAAAGTGCTCCACTAGTTCATCTGTTTGGGGATGGTAAGGTGTAGTAAAGAGTGCTTCAATACCTAAGGCTTGATACAATCATTTCAGCAATGCTGAACAAAAGTTCGTTCCCCTATCAGTTAAGATTTCCCTGGGTATACCTACTCGGGTAAAAATTGTAAGCAGTTCCTCAGCTATTTTAGGAGCTGTAATGGTCCTCAAAGGTATAACCTCTGGATACTTTGTTGCATAGTCTACTATTACTAAAATAAACCAGTTCCCTTTTACGCTTTTAGGTAGTGGGCCAACAATATCCATTGCTATACGTTCTAATGGCATAGACACTAATGGCAAAGGTAACAGGGGTACTTTATCTTTGTGAGTAATCTTAGCCACCTTCTGGCATTCCTTGCAAATTCTACAGTATTCCGTTACCTGTTCATGAATGCCAGACCAAAAGAAACGATGTAGGAGGCGACTCAGTGTTCTGTCCCTACCCAAATGTCCAGCCAGGGGAATATCACACGCTAAATTAAGTAATTGGATTCGATATTTATGGGGTACCATTAACTGTTCTACTGTCTCTCCTGTTCTTGTGTTGGTGCTTACCCAGTACAACAATTGGTTTTTCAATTCAAATATAGGCCCTCTTGCCTCATCACCCTTCCCAACCTGCGAAAAGAAAGGGGTTAAGAAATCATCATTTTTTTGTGCATCTTTAAAAATAAAGTTATTATTAACATTCAAATAATCAGGGATAGAATCAGTTTCAATGTCCGGTATATTGTCTGTCTTGTATTTATTAGTCCATTGTTTCTTTTCTTTCCGTTTCTGACTATTCGGCTTCCTGTCCTTCCCACCAGGCCCATATAGATTTTCTTGGAAAGGAAAAGTCTGTCCCAAATTTTCTTCCTGTGTAGATTGGGCTCTGGTAGTGATAGCACTGATGTTAGATCTTAAAAAAGTTTCAAAGTGGGGAAAATCATGTCCAATAATTATAGGTACAGGAAGGTGAGGAACCACACCCACCTTCATCTTCTGGGTGTGTCCCTCTATCTTTAGCATAATGTCATTTAACAGATATTGATGTATATCCCCATGGACACATATAACCCCAGTAACTGAACCCTTGTTATCTTTATGTGTGTTAAGCAAGGAAGCATGGCTTCCTGAGTCTATTAGTCCCGATACCACCTTCTGTCCGACTTGAACAGGTACTACATAGTGTCCCCAGTTGGCTAGAGCTAAGTGTGCCTCTTCAACTTTCTTCTTGGGACAGAACCTTGCTATATGACCCTTCCCACTGCAATGGTGACAAATAATGTCTGTACTATACCCCTTACTGGTTCTCATACTCTGTTTGGCTCCAGGGTTGTGAGTAGGCTGAGGTTGAGGTATCAATGTAGAATGTCTTACCAGAGAGGGCAGTGTGCTAGGACCTCCTGAAGGCCGATGTCTGTGGGGTTGTGCTGCTATATAGTCTTCTGCCAACCTAATAGCCATCTCTGCTGTTTCAGGCCGGTGTTCTTTGACCCATAATTGAACATCCTGGGGAAAAATCTTGATAAATTATTCCAGAATGATGCTCTCCAATATCTGTGTAACCGTCCATGTTGTAGGTTGTAGCCATTTGTTACACAAGTCTTTCAGCTGGGTATAGGCATCCTGTGGTGTATCAGTAGGATGGAATTTAAAGGATCAAAATAGTTGTTGATATGTCTCCATGCTAATATCGTACCTTTTTAGGATTGCCTGCTTTACATGATGGTAGTTATTGGCATGTATAATATCTACATGGCTATAGGCCAACTGGGCTTTATCAGTTAAATATGGGGCCAACCTAATTACCCATTGATCCCTTGGCCAGGCACAGGCGGTTGCCACCCTTTCAAATGTTAATAGAAATACTTTGATATCATCCAATGCTGCAAGCTTTACCAGTTTAATGTCTTTTTGTACATTTGTCGGTGATGGGGGTCTGCCGGTACCCATAGCCTGAATGGCCCTGAGAATATCTGCCCATCTGGCCTGGTTTTCTTCCCAGTGGGCTTGATTCTCTCTCCTCTCTCTTTCTCTTTTTCTGTCCATTTCCATCTGTTGGATACAGAGCCAACAAAGTAAATCCTGAGGTTTTTCAGGTGGTGCTTCCATCTCTGGTTCAGCTGCCCAG
This sequence comes from Neoceratodus forsteri, assembly GCA_016271365.2. Taxonomy (NCBI): domain Eukaryota; kingdom Metazoa; phylum Chordata; order Ceratodontiformes; family Ceratodontidae; genus Neoceratodus; species Neoceratodus forsteri. The sequence continues at coordinate 731,450,412 of CM028129.1, read as the reverse complement.
GCCCCTTCCACCAGCTTCTTATCCTCTATAGGCAAATTCTCCATGATGGGCCTTTTATCTGTTTTCCTCCTTACCACAGGGTCCAATCCAGTCAGTAATGGCAACTGTAATTTCTTGGCAATGGACCTCGTAGTGGCACCGGTCACATCTGCTACCTCCTCTTGCATGTGGGACTTCTCAGAATTTGAGCACAAATTCAAGACCAGTATCCCACCTCTAACACCATCTGTCATAGGGTGTTGAATAGATGAACCACAGAGGCAGATTGCAGCAGACTGAAGCAGGTATTTATTTTATACAAAACGGACTGAATACGGCAAAATAACAAAACAAAAAAAAAATGTTCCAAATAATAATCAGGCACATACAAGAAGACTAGGAGAAGCTAGCTTCAGAGATGTTTACAGCATCACATCCCTATTATATCTGCTGACTAACCTAGATGAACTCCTTAAATACCATACTGAGTAACATGTGATCAGCTAGCTCCACCTTCATTCATTAATTTACCATAATATTCTTTATTCAGCGTATAAATAACATATTTACAATAACCAGGATCTTTTAAATTATATTATCAACTTGACAGTGGTGCAGGAAATGAATTTTGAGCTTTTATAGCACTTTAAAGGCATTAGTTATGCTTCAAAAGGAACCTCCCCCTTTAATGACAGTATAAAAGTGATGGCAGAGAGGCCGGCCGGCCCTTAATGGATGCTGCATTACAGGGGAAGACATACAAGGCTCAAACAAGCTAACTGGCACCTGAAATGAACTCGCTTCCAAATGAACTTGAAACAGCCTAACAAGGCTCAATTGCAGCTCTTGAGGGTGAGTACAAGGTTGCCATACCATTTATTTTCAAGAAAACTATCTCAGTGTTTGTATACAGGGATACTTTGCTACACGACTGTGCACACATTCATGCAGGAGTTGCCGTTACGGCGCTCGCTCTCGCACAGTCACATAGACACTGCAACGCTAGGAAAAAGGGAGAAATAAAGCTCATTCACCTTTCCAGCTTCTAAATTGACTCTCAGCTTCTCAAGACTTGAAAGGATGCCCAAAACATGGGTTTTCATATGAGGGGGGGTTTATTACCCAACAACAAACAAACTGCAGTCTGGACATTGCTTTGCAGGGAAACAGAGGAGAAATAATAAAATAAATACTCTTTCCCCAGGACTTTCAGACAACTCTTTATAAGGGTGATAAATGAAGCTCTACAGCACACACACAGCCCTCTTTAACACTGCATTTAAACTGGGAAACTCTAACAGAGGGGCAAGGGCTCCAAATATGTATTAAAATGAATGCCTTGCATTATAACATTTTCAGGACAATGTTTTTAAAGATGTTTCCATTGTCATTATGGATTTCTCAATTGTTTATTGGGGCAGGATATGGATTTTGGAAAAAAACAGGAAATATGAAAGGGGGGTTATCACACCGAACAAACAACAATGATAGCATAAGAACAAAGTGGGTGGCCAGCCCAACACACAAGACAATACATACAATACAAAACACATATGACAATTCCCAAAATCCATAGTTGTCCCAGAATGAGAATCCTCAGAATGAGTCCGGGGGGGTACTCTCTCACAGAATACAACAAATACAGGCAGTCAGTCTGCTGACGATGGTTTCACTTTACATAGTTATGCAGCATGGCAATTGAAGCAGAGCAAAACCCAGATTAACTTGCTACAAAACATCATACTAACTTTTCATATCTAATGATCTTACTTTTGCACTTAGAGCTACTGCAGCTTGACTAGGGTAACAGTGAGGGTTTGGGGTGTGATTTGAACTTCAACTTGCTTGTTCCCAAGCTTGTGATCTAACAACTAGACCCCAATATCATCCCCCTGTCACATTTTAAGGCTGCTTAGTGAAGCTTAAAACACACAGCAGTGGAAATGCAGGAGAACCTGGGGAACATACTCAAGGCCCCTGGAATTCTGCGGTTCTTCGGTTGCAGAATTTGCCGCAGAATTTGCATCATGCCACAGAATATATATAGTGCCACAGAATTCATTGTTTTTGGTGAATTTTCATATAAATATACTGTTTTTCCATAGTGTCAGGCTTTCTTTCCCACCTCGTTTATCCTGAAGCCCCTCTTCTATGCTCAGCATATGATGTCATCAATGACACCACATCATAGTTAGCCAATGACAGGACTGCATTCTGCCAGAGAAATGAATAAATCATGCCGCAGAAATCAGAAAATGCTGCCGCAGAAGTCAAGGAGCCCTGCCGCAGAAATCAAAAAATTCTGCCGCAGAACACCAGGGGCCCTGAACATACTATATAAGACATTATTTTTGCTGGAATAAAATTTTTGCTATATTCACTATTTTGAAAATCCAGTGAAAATTAAATGCTAGTGAAAATATATACCTCAATTGACAAGTTAGCTTGCTCTTGTGCTTGCACTAAATCAAACTGCCATGAAAATGTTGGAGCTGATGAAACCATGAAATTTAACTGTCATTAATTCATTCTCTCATACAGTAGTTTCAGGAGTGAAATTAAAAGTCTGGTTCAGTTCAATAGTAAAATGAGGAAAGACTGTTTCGCTGTAAAATGCACACACCTAAACACATAAAACTGACTAAAGTGTTAAAATACAACATACTGTATAATAAAAAAACACAGTCTCAGACCCCTGTCAGATATGTTTGATACTAGGTCAAAGGTAATGGATTCCCTAAGTAAATTCTTTCAATTTTCAACACCAAAAGCAAATTGCTTGTTAGTGGTAAGGTGAGCGTGGCCAAACCCAGAAAAGGTGAACTTTGCTGTTTTAACCCATCTGAGGGGAAAAGTCAGTGGGGTGCCGACCACAGAACAGTTGTAATGCAATACTATAGATTGTGCAGCAATCTATACCTTTGCATCCCCACTGCTTCGTCCACCACCCACCCCCATTTCAAATAGTTCCCAGAGGGTAGCTGAATCCATGCCCCATAAATGTTTTCCCAGTCGTCCAGTAAATGTGGAATTTCTACATCCCAATAAGTCAAGTAAATTACAATTATGCCACACATTATTCTATATTCTTAATCAGGTTAATGCGTCAGCACCAGTATTAGCTCTGACCACAGCTTGTTTTATTTTGCTTCACTATATAAAGGAAAATATATGGGAAGCCATACACAACAAGCCTATGCCTGCATAAAGAGGTTTCTATGGCAACCAGGAACCTTGAGAGCAAAGCTCCAGAGGTTCCCTTGTTGCCATAGAAAACTCAAGATGAAGACACATGCTTGGCTGTGTATGAATGCCTATACATTACTTTTATAGTGCATGAGCATTGATGTCCATTTAAGACACTCCACTTCCTTTCAGTGAATGTTTGGGGAAGGAGGCACTTGATAGTTGGTGGTGGGCTCAAATTACTGTTTCAAGCTGTGGCTAGTGAATGAAGCTGCAGCTGCTTCTGTAAATTTGAGTTTAAAAAAATGAACACTTTCTAGTTCAATTGACTAGAAGAAAGCAGCTATGCCGCTGCATTCCAAGTTGCTGTGCTGCAGTAGTGACATCACTACTGCAGCACAACAACATAATTGAGTTATTCATGTATTTATTTATTTCAGAAGTTTCACCAGGAAAGATATACTGAGCTGAACACAGCTCATTTCCAGATGTGTCTTGGGGGAAGGGGGTGGAGGAAGGCAATGAAAAAAACAATCAATCAGAGCAATAATTACATGTCAGAAAAAAGAAATTAAACATCAAATATACAAAGCTACTTTCTGTAAACATTTACATAGATTGTAATCCGATAGATAGCAAGGAAATATATTGCAAAGTGTAAAGTGCAATTTATGCAAGAAGAAAGGCAGGGAATGCCGTTCAGTGGGATTTAAGGAAATACAGTTCAAAGTGCTGAGGTATGATTACTGCAACATAACAAGAAGGAATGTGAGGACATTTTTTCCAAGAAGAGAGTGGTGGATGCATGGACCCACCTTCCTGGGGAGGTTGTTGGGTCTAAAACAGTCGGGGGGGAATTCAAACATGCATGGGACAGACATAAGGCAATTGTAGTGGGGGGTTGCAGGAAGTAGGCTGTTGGTTAACTAGAATCTGCAGCTTCTCCGATAGGAAGGGAAATGGGCAGACTGGGTGGGCCAAGTGGTCCTTATCTGCCATCAAAGTCTATGTTTCTATGTAAGCATATTGCAGGCATGGGATTCCATGCATAGCAGGGTCCTACCACAGACTCCATACAGGATAATGTATGGACAGGCATACACAACAAGCCTATGTCTGCTTCAGGCAGTTTATATGGCATACAAAGAACCTCAAGAGCAAAGCTTGAGAGGTTCAATGGTTGTCATAGAAACCTTGTGGTGAAGACACAAGTTTACCAATATATATGGATGCTTATTACATTACTTTTACAGTGTATGGCATCCATGTCCATTTCAGACACTCTGCTTCCTTTTGGTGAACTGGAGGTTGGGGAAGGGAGGCACTTGAGGGTTGATGGAGGGCTTAAATAACTAATTAACTGTGCTGCAGCTTTTTTTTCACGTTGAATAAACTTTTTTAAACTTTGTAGGTCAGAATCACAACAGACACTGAATGATACAGAATACAATGAAATCTAGTGTACTAATGGGTAAAACGTGACAAAGCAAAAAAGCTGTAAGCACTGTATAATCATAACAAAGTGATCCAGGATTAAAAAGCAGACTAGACAAATTGTTGTACAGTGATCCTGCCTGCCCTCACCCTTCCTTAATTCCCACCCCACCCCACCCTCCCCTTTTCTTCAGAGACGAAACTGACCCCAGACCAGACCAAATCTGCAATCAGCGAGGCCTAGAGGAGAAAGGGCATCCATGTCCCCAGTAGGGAGAGATGGCCGGCCAGTGAGCAGAGCCAGGATAAAAGGAAGGCACATCACAAGGGTCAGCCAACAGGACTGCACCAGCACTACAGTTTTTTTATTTAAGTTCAAGTTTAAACAAAAACAGCTTCCACCTCAATTGGCTAAAGGAAAGCAGCTGTGTGGCAGCATTCTATGTTGTTGTGCTGTAGTAGTCACAACACTACTGCAGCATGGCAACATAACGATGCCACTCTACAGCATAACAAACATATTCAGTGCTAATTTGTGCTGGGGCACAGCCCTGGCACCTCTTCCATCATGCAATGAGTTCAATTTTTCTGCCCTGTCCTTAAAATAATTATGCACTCCCTGGGCTGGCAGTGGCATGCCACGGGTCACATGTGCACTTGTCTCAGTTGCTCTTAACTGAGTTAGCATTGGTGTTCACTGTGTTGTTTTCAGGTTGCCTTGGTAACCACCACCTGGTCTGTGTCCATCCCTTGGATTCAGCTCCTCCTCTTGGCTGCTGCTGGAGCACCCTGACTTACTCGCTCCCAAGTTGCTCATTGGATGGGTGGGGCAGCTGGTATCGGTGAGCCTGCATGCACTCATCATTTCCCGACAGTCAAGGCATTACCTGACCAGCTGTTATGTGATCAGTTGGTGGCATGTTGTGCGGGAACATCAGAGGAGGAGTCAGCCAGAGAAGTATGTCATGACATGTCCATGCATAGGTTGTTGCTATGTCGACTCTTAGTTTTCAAAATCATTGTCAGACTCATCTCTCGACTCTGGCTCACTTGTATACAGTTTTAATACAATAGTGTGATTCCAATGAATAAAAAGAAAATAACTGTTTACCCCCCTCATCTACTGGCTGCTGGGAGATAAAGGAAACCTACCAAAAAACAAAAACAAACAAAAAAAAAGCCGGGTGGGCAAGGGGCAACAAAGAGCCAGGAAAACAGGTGGTGGGGAAAGAACGGGAGCTGGGAAGGAGTAGTTCCCTGGCTGGGGAAGTGGGGGCTTCAAGCCAGGAAGGCAAGGGAAGAAGGGTCTGGTTGAGTGACTGTAAACCAAAGTAAGTAAAAAAAGAAAATCTGAGTAAACAAACTGCATCAAAGCAGACAGGTTTTAGAGCCCAAGCTGTGTAAGCTTGGTACATCCAGCAGACTGTCTGGGTTTGACTGATTCCCACAAGCTCCACTTGCATAAAGGCAGCATAATATAATACAATACTGTGTGACTGTTCCTGAAATTAGGGGCTGTTGTAGTATATGCATGAATATGTACGGTAGTATATACATAGATATTTATATATACTGTATACATATATATATATATATATATATATATATATATATATGTATGTGTATGTAGTAGGAAGCCTAAAGAACACCATTAGGGTTGTAGTTTATGCATATGGATATTTGTAGTCCTATGTATGTAAGTTCCTGTCATGTCCAGTAGGTTTTTCTTTGTCTATATTACACTGGCAATGCAGGATGATCAAAATAACTCAGATGTGTGCAACAAAGGTTACATGAGCTAATGCATGTTTTTTTTTTTCTAAAGGCATACTAAATCTCCATCTGCAAATCTGCCAATGTGCGTTTGGTTCAATGAGCTTGCTTATCTTTCCCCACCAGTCAGGGTAATGTAAGCACTATAAATCTGTGAGCTGCAATCTCTTGCTTACCTACAAAACATATTAGCAAGAGTAAAAAAAAGCAACTTGCAACTCCAGCTAGTGTGACCTGTCTGTTTAATTTGCTGAGTTTGAAGAAAAAAGCATTACAGAGTGAAAACACAGACTCTCTGGCATGTGAAACCTAAGAACAGTTGCAAATTATGTTGACGCTTACATCAACAGCTTAAATTCCTCACCACAGCAGTAAAAGCAGGTCAACAGCAGCCTCTTGTGGCATTATAGAGAAATTGCAGCACATACTGAAAAGGTTTTGAAAATAAAAGACAGACTTTTTTTGTGGACACTGCAGTTATAGAACACCTTGCCATAGCCATCATGACTGCAAATGACAGAGTATCAGAATTTGATGAATAAATAGAGGACTTTGATTCTTATTTGGAATGCTTTGAACACTGGTTAGAGGCAAATGAAGTTCCTGATGCAAAAAAGGCAAAGGTCTTCCTAGCAGTTTTTGGATCTACAGTGAACCGGCTCCTCAAGAATTTGACTGCACTTGCCAAAGTGGTGGACGTGCCATACGCCCAACTCACAGAGACACTTTCACTGCATTTCAAGCCCAAGCCAATTCTAATTGCAGAACGCTTCAGATTTTATCATCGGAACCAAGAGGAGGGAGAAGATCTTGCCAATTACATCATTGCTTTGAAGCGTCTGGCAAGCACTTGTGACTTTGGCCAGTTTCTGGAAGATGCCCTCCAGGATCGCTTTGTCAGTGGTCTGAGAGGAGAAGCCTATTAAAAATGCCTGTTGTTAGAAAAGTACTTAACCTTCAAAACAGCCTGTGAGAATGCCCTTGCTATGGAGCTCCCCCAGAAGAATACCAGGGAACTAGTGGGACATTCTAAACACCAAAGAAGCGGAATTCACAAGGTCACCCATACTCCAGCACCCAAGGAACATTCCACACCACAAATTGGTCCTCCATCTGTTTCTCAACAACCCCAAACATTTCAGAAGCCAGCATCACAGGGCCCTTCCACAAAGTTAAAACCATGTTACAGATGTGGAGGTAACCACCAGCAAAGTACATGCCGATTTCAACATGAGAAAAGTCGCAATTGTGGAAAAGTGGGTCACACACTGAAAGTGTGCAAAAGTACATCACAGACTTCTACTGCACAGTATCTCAAAGATGGCACTGCAACCACTGAAACAGAAGATGAGACACTGCACCTGTTCATGGTTTAAGCAACACGGGAAAAAACAGCAGAACTTTACCTCCAAATGGAGCTAGCAGGACACCCGGTAAGCATACAGCTTGACACCGGAGCCTCAGTATCTTTTGTGCCAGAGCGCATCTACAGAGAAAAACCTCAGCACCGCCCATTGCAACCATTGTATATTCAACTCTTGTCTTACTCAGGAGGCCAAATCCCTGTGCTAGGGGAGATTGAAGTACCAGTCACCTATGAGGAAGGACCTTGGACTTTGCCTCTAGCGGTGGTACAAGGAGAAAGACCTGCATTACTAGGCAGGGACTGGCTCACACAGATCAAATTGAACTGGAGAAAGATCTTCAGCCTAAATGCAGTGACCAAAGCATCACAAGATGCATTAAAGAAAGTTCTGGACAAACATGGCTCTATTTTCCAGGACAGTTATGGCACGATCTGGGATATCAAGGCAAAGATCCAAGTGCAATCGGGAGCCACTCTAATTTTCCACAAGCCTCAGGTACAGATGGAACTGGATCATCTTGAGAGCCATGGTATCATCTCATGAGTAGAGAAGAGCGACTGGGCTACGCCTGTCATTGTGATACAGAAACGAGACAAAGCAGTGAGGTTATGTGGTGACTACAAGATTACAGTGAATCACTGTATACAGCAAGATCCATACCCATAACCCAGTCTAGAGGAACTGTTTGCCACAGTCTCAGGGGGCAGGTTCCTTAGCAAGTTTGACTTATCTTTTGCATACCAGCAGTTGGAACTGGAACCAGAGTCAGAACTGTATATAACCATCAACACCCACAAGCAACTTGACCAGTATCACCACTGAGCATATGGAGTTTACACAGTACCAGCAATTTTCCAGTAATTTTCCAGAACACAATGGATCAGATACTGCATGGACTGGACCATGTAGTATACTTTATGGATGATAATTTGGTAACAGCACCCACAGTGGAAGAGTATCCAACAATCCTGGAATGAGTTCTGGCCAGACTGCAGCGGTATGGGCTGAGAGTAAAGCTAGCCAAATGCCAATTTCTGCAAAATTCTGTTGAGTACTTAGGTCACCAAATCGATGCCCAAGGCCTATGCCCAACAGAGAGCAACAAGCTGCTTCCAGGATGTTGATCTGAAATGAAAGAAACTATGCTCAGATTGAGAAAGAAGTGTTGAGAACAATTTTTGGTGTCAAGAAGTTCCATATGTACTTGTATGGATGGAAATTCTCTCTGCTAACAGATCACAAGCCTCTCCTGGCAATTCTGGGGCCAAATGCCACAATGCCAACTATTGCAGCTCTCAGAATGCAGCGATGGGCCCTGATTTTGTTGGCTCACAACTGTGACATTGAATACAGACATTCTCATGATCATGCAAATGCAGATGCATAATCAAGACTGCCATGCAAAGATGCTACAGAAAAGGAAGATGATGGGGCGGTATTCCATCTTTCACATTTTGAGGAATTACCCATTGCTTCACAGGATGTCACAGCAGAAACAGGGTGAGATTCTGTCCTCTCTAAAGTCTAGATTTCACCCTAAATGGTTGGCTCAACTTCATGAGTGACCTGACTCTTTGACCTTTCTTAGACAAGGACCAGTTGTCCACAGAGCAAGGCTATGTTCTGTAGGGAGCTTGACTTGTGATACCTCCAAAGTTCTGCAAGAGATTACTTTCTGACTTACAAGACAGTCATCCTGGAATCTCTGGAATGAAGGCACTGACCAGAGGATACCTCTGGTGGCCAAGGCTTGATCAAGATATCCAACATCTTGTCAACCATTTTGCACCATGTACAACTGTCTTCAGCCAGCCATCAACCACACCCCTGCATCCATGGTCCTAGGCTACTACACCATGGGAGCACATCCATATCGACTATGCTGAAGTGGACAAACAACATTTCCTAGTAGTAATTGATATCCACTCCAAATGGCTGGAAGTGTTGCCCACATAAGTCACGGCTACTGAAAAGACTGTAAACATTCTGATGCAACTTTTTGCCTCTTATGGCCTACCACGGGAGTTAGTGTCAGACAATGATCTCCAGTTTTCATCCTATGACTTCAAACTGTTCTTAAAGCAGAATGGTGTCCAACATAATTTGACTCCACCTTACCATCCATCATCCAATGGCGTAGACAAAAGAGCTGTACTGACATTCAAAAAAGCTTGGAATAAACCAGATTCACAGCAAGTACCTACAGTTCAAAGATTGGCTTGTTTCCTGCTTGCTTACAGAAACGCTCCTCATACAGTCACAGAGCAAACACCTGCTGAACTGTTCCTAAAATGTCAACCTCGTACCTGTTTGTCATTGCTCAAACTGGACTTGGCAGTCAGTGTCGCAAAGCATCAACTACAACAGCAAAAGAGTCATGACAAGTCAGCCAAGCCTGTACATGTTTTTCATCCTGGGGAGATGGCGATGGTTCAAGACTGCAGTCATCCCAAGATTTCTTGGATTCCAGGGGTGGTGTTGAAATATGGGGGCCTTTGACTTACGCAGTTCACATGGGACATTGACTTATTCAGGTACATGTGGATCACCTGCTGCATTCCAAGGTTCCAGCAAATGCAGCAGAAAACATCACTCCAGATGAGGACAATGACACAGAGGACTTTGCTCCTGCCCACTTCTAACTATGAAGCTCCACCAGGGCCAGTGCCAAATAATAACGAAACACCTGTTTCACCAACAGCAGTTGTTCCAGCCCTTAGATATCCCATTAGGCACCAAAGACCACCACAAAGACTTGACATTTACTTTTATTTATTTATTTATTTAATTTTGCTGACTGGGTAGGCCCACTGAGACCAGCAGAGATCCCTTTTTCAGGCGTGACCCAGATTTAATTACATAAAATAGAAGTCACAAAATACGATGTACAGATAAGTTGTGAATTACATAGAGTAGGATTTATAGAGTTACAAGTGACAGTCTTAACACTCCAATGTTAGATACAAGAATAGTAAATCAACAAATAGATAAACTCTTATTGTATAACATAGTTTACAGTATTCTACATAATTTACAGTATTTCACATATCTGAGAGAACAGCATTATTGCACATATTTCATTGGTAAAAGATTAATTGGCAGAAGCAGTGCCAATTCAGTGGTATCATGTACTGAACCTGCACCTCTGTGCAACTGAACTCTTATTGTACTGTTACTTAGTTAGTGACAAGTTCTACCCAAGGGGCAGAAAAATCCCCTGAACTTGTTTCTGGGTACCGAATAGTCTACTTCAGCCTGGAGGTTAAGAAATGTTACTGTTGAAGTATTTTAGACAAGTTTCTGTCTAAAGGGGATGAGTGTAGTATAGACATGGATATGTTGTAGTATATACATACATCTATATATATATATATATATACAGTATATATCGTAGGAAGTCTAAAGAACACCATTTGGGTTGTAGTTTATGTATATGGATATTTGTAGTCCTACGTATGTAAGTTCTTGTCATGCTCAGTGGGTTTTTCTTTGTCTATATTCACTGGTGTGTGTCCACTATGTCTGAGAAGAATAAAGATGGCCACTGAACATATGAGCTGTAACTGAGTCTCTCTGTGAGGGCACTAAGAAATACTACAGCTGTAAACAACGAAGTTACCAAAACAAATGAAACCCCTAAGGCTAAACATCAAAGGCACAGGAGCTGTGTGAGACTGATACATCCAGTGGGTTTGATTCCTACAACCTCAACTTTCATACAGCATACTGTGTTGTGTTGTCTCTGAACTTAAGGGGCTCTGGTGCTGTAAACTAAAATAAGTTACCCCCAAGGATAAACAACAAAAGCAGAGGAGCTGTGTGAGGTTGGTACATCCAGCAGACTGTCTGGAGTTGGTTCCCACAGCCTCCCCTTGCATACAGCATACTTAGTCATCTCTGAATTTAAGGGGCTATAAACTAAAATAGGTTACCAAAAAACACATCCAGGTGAAGCAAGAAAGGCAGAGGAGCAGTTGCATGAGCTTGGTATATCCAACAGACTGACCTGGTATGATTCTCACAAGCTCCACTTGCTTACAGCATATTACTGTATGACTGTCTCTGAAGAGGCTGTGAATTAAAATAAGTAAAAAAAAAAACTAAAGTTAAACAAAAAAAGTAGAGGAGCTGTGTGAGTGTCGTATATCCAGCAGACTGACAGGGTTTGATTCCAACAAGGTCCACTTGCACACAGCATATTCCTGTATGACAGTTATTGAATAGCCTGTAAAATAAAACAAATAAAAAAAAGAAGGGTAAACAACAAAAGCAGAAGAGCTGTGTGAGTGTAGCACATCCAGCAGACTGACTGGGTTTGATTCCCACAAGCTCCACTTGTATACAGCATATTAATGTGTGACTGTCTCTGAAGGGGCTGTAAACTAAAATAAATATAAAAAACAAAACAAACCTAAGGCTAAACAAGAAAGGCAGAGGAACAGGTGTGTGAGCTTAGTACATCCAGCAGACTGACTGGGTTTGATTCCCACAACCTCCACTTGCATAATGTGTGACTGCCTATCTCTGAGTAAGTCACTTAAACTCCCCCATGCTCCCGGGTCACACCTGAAAACAGGCTCCTGTGCCTAGTGGGCCTGACGCACCTGCAGTTAACAAAGGATAAAATAAATAAATAAACACTGGCTAAACTAAAATAACAAAAACAATAAGGCTAAACAGTGCAGAGGTTAGAGTAACAAGCTGTGTGAGCTTGGTAGATCCAGCAGACTGGGTTTGATTCCCACGACCACCACTTGTATACTGTGTGACTGTTTGTCTCTGAGCAAGTCACCCATCCTCACCAGTGCCCCTGGATCACCCCTGTGCATGCTAGTGGGTGTTACCCAGTTAACAAGGAATAAATAAATTATAAATAAATAAAAACAAACAGGGAAGAAAATGTGCCTGATATACTAAGTTCAGTGGTTCACTGGATCACAGTCTGAGAGGGTTGGTCTTGAGAAAGAAAGTTGCCCCAAGGAGCTCTCTTCAGTAGACTTGCTTTTCACCTTTTATTCTCATCTTTGCTATTTTTTAGTTAGATAGAGTAGGTTAGTCAATATATTTACTATGCAGTAGCTCTCTCCAGTTCCTTTGGGTTCACAATTGGGGTTAAATAAAGAAAAAATGCAACACAAGTAAAGGGTTTTCTCCAGTTTCTGCTGTCTGAAAATTAAGCAGTTTCAGTCAGGCTTTTTATAAATGCACTGACTGATATTTTAACACAGTGTTGCCATTCTGCAAGTTCTTGCATGTGCTAAAGACAGAGAGTGTCAGTCCACTGCCATGGATGTTTGTTTTTGGAACTAGGTAGTTGACATGTGAGCAGAGGAGAAGCGTTGCTCATGTGTAGTGTGCTGTCACATGTCAGCACTTCCACCCAGCAGCCATTTAGTTTTGTATTGCTTTCTGTGATGACTAAGATGTCATTAATCAGATAAAATGTCCAAGGGTCAGAAGAAAATGTGATCATACTTTTCTAAATTGGGTCCTAGTGCGAATGAGGCTGAGCCAGTCAGTAAATGGAAGAAAAAGGATACAGATGAAAACCATGAAAAAGAACCAGAAAATGTACCATGTGCTACTATTATATGTATCAGTCCTACAGAAGAAAAGCAAGTTCACCACTCCACTCAGCCAAAGAGGGGTTGCTAGAGATTCCAAGGGTATGTTTGAAATCCTCTGGGGCGTGGGCATTTATGAATGTAGCCCCAACCCTTTGGAATTCTCCATGCCATCGGTTTCGGGAGTGCGCAACCATGGAGGGATTTAAGCAGGCTTTGAAAACTTTCTTATGGCAACAGGCATTTGATGAATGATGAAATGATGATATTACTGATTTTATATGATGTGTTATTAACATCTGATCTGTGATTTTAACTTGTAAGGCACCTTGGTATTTGAAAGGTGACTTAAAAATAAGTTGATTATTTATTATTTTTTAACTGAAGGTAAGAGTGGTGGGAAAAGCGCTTCTGCTGATGGTGACTCTGAATCACAGAGCACTGGTAGTGAAGATGACAAATTACTCAGCATGTCATGGTTCACAACAAAGATTTACTTCCTGCAGGATGGAAACGTGAACAAAAAAAATATGTCCAAAGCAAGTACCTGTGGTTAGTCATCAACAGATCAAATCTGGGTTGCAGTGTGTGTCAGGTCAGTAACTTGGGTCCTGAAAATCTGCAGGAATGAAGTTGTCTAAAGAATGAATAGAAGCTAGTGTCAGTTCCTCTGGTTCCAATAAAACCAAGCAACAGAAAGCACTCCAGAAAAAGACAGGAGAACATGCACAAACCAAGTCACATGTGGCGGCTTCTTGTATTTAGGAGCAGGCAAAAAAAGACACATTGCTGCAAATACCTGCAAATGCCCAGTCTGCACAAATTTCTACAATGAACAGAATCTTCTGTACTACTTATAAAGAAGTGAAGCATAACAGGCCGTTATATGGTTTCGAAGTAGAAACTGACTGCCAGCAGTTGAGTGGATTGGACATGGGTCATATATTGCATTCCAACGTGGCAACATCAAATTTCCTCTGAAATGAAGAAAAAGTTATTTGCCCAAATCATAGCAATTGCTCCTAAAGTGAGTCTTTAACTTGATGAAGATACTGACGTAAAGAAGAAAAGTGCTTTAACTGTGTACATATGGATGCAGTTACCTGGTATGGGGTCTCCTTCTAATGTATTTGTTGATCCAGCTGAGCTACATGATCTGTCTTCTGAAGGAATAGTGAATAGTTTATTGTCCATGCTCACAAAGATTATTAAAGTAACTCAAAACATTCTCACTAAGTGCCTGGTAGCAGTTGCTTGAAATGGAGCTTCAGTGATGTTTGGACACAATACTGGTGCTGTGAAGTAGTTGCAAGACATGTTTCCAAATAGTATAGCATGTCATTGCTCTGCTCATTGCCTAGAGCTTGCAGTCAGTGACGTTATGAAAGATGTTGGGGCCATGAAATGCTTTAACAGCTTGCTAGGCAAGCTACATTCACTTTATAGTAGATCTGGAAAAATCGATTAGATCTGAAAGGGTGCACTGACACTCTTGACATTCAGCTTTGCAGGATAGGTAGAGTTTTAGACTCGCAATGGATTGCATCACGCTTTAGAACAGTGGAGGCTGTTTGGAATCCTTATCCCACTCTGTATAAGCACTTCATGTCATCAGCTGATGATGTTTCTCATGACAGTGCAACATGCAAAACTTACTCAGGTCTAAGCAAGTGGTTACCCTTAGTTCAGTTTGTCAGTAATCTTGGAATTATGTACAGTTGTGCTGCAGAAGTTGTCTGAGATATCTCTCAAATTGTAGCATCACAATTGTACAATCAGCAATGCACACCGAGCTATCTACTGCCAAATAGTAGTGTTCAACACAATGGTTGAAAAGTGAGGGAAATATTCTATACAGTGTTGAAAGTCATAGAAGAGAAGATGTTTCAGGGTGTGCCCTTGCATGAAGGAAATGTTTGCAACAAGAAAATTCACCCAGGACAATTTTTTTTCAGCCTAGCGGCCAATTTGTGAAAACATTTGCTGTCTACAGGAGACAGCAATGGTGGCAAGACTGGATTCAAGAAACTGATCACCAAAATAAGTGTTATATAAGCAGTACTGGATTGATGAGCTACCTACACTGTACAGAGAAGGTGAGATTGAGTCTCGCTGCAAAAGGTTTGGTATTGGTAACACCTGTGAAACCATTTGGGCATACAGGGTGCATAAGGAGTTGGGTGGGAAGGAAGTTCAAAAGCAGTATAAGAACCTGTTGATTGCTGTGAGCACTATTGCTATCACCAGTGCTGAGTGTGAGCAAGGCTTTTCACAAATGAATCTTATATGCACATCAACACGATCATCCATACTTACAGAAACTATTTCATCATTACTATTCCAGAATCTAGTCAGCCCACTATTGAAGAAATTCAGCTCCATCCCTTATGTTCATTCATGACTTGCCAAAGGGCACAGAGTAGCTAATGACACAAGAAGTAAGGAGAGAAAACATGAGGATAACCAGTCAAATATGGAAATTGTATGGGCTTTTATGGACAAGGAGAACTCAATTCTATTTTCATGTTTGTTTTCTTATTGGAAAGGTGAAAACGTGATAAGCCAAGTGGAGACTCAACGGAAAATTATCCTTACTTTCATGGCACTATTTCATTTCATATTATATCGTATATGATGTGTAGTAATGGTATATAGCCTAACTAACTTGGTTAGTCACTTGGACTCCACTAAGCAGCTGGGGTTGCTTAATAATACATACTTCGCAAAGCATTAGAAATCTTAGTAATTTTTAACATGTTCTAGCTATGAGGACGTTTGTTACTTCTTAAATCGCTAATTTAACAATTGGATTGAACTCTGAGGAGTACATGGGTGTTACTTACATACAGTTCTTTTTATATCCTGATGTAGTACATTGAGGGTTGTTTAGCACTGCTATTATAGGATGCACAATGGAATTCAATATTGGATTTCATCTTTGCTCATGGTACTATCTAGCAGTCTGCTGTAGGTGAGACAGAGAGTACTAACATACTAAAATGCCAGCAAAATAGGCCTATCGGACTTTCACATCTGCTCATTTGGTCAGCCCCCACCCTGGGAGCTGACCTTGCTGCCCCCCCCCTCACCCTCTCGGGCTTCTCCCTTCCCAGTCCCAGATATTCTCTCTGCACTGGACTTTACTTCCAGAACCCTTCCCCTGTACCTGCCCCACCCCCTTTTGAACCACTCCACCACCTCTGCCTCCACCAGCCCCCCCAGGCAGCACATTCCATGGCTCCACCACCCTCTCAGTGAAGTAGCACCTCCTCCTTTCTCCCCTGAATCTCCCCCCTCCAGCTTCCACCCATGCCTCTAGTTTCCCCCACCTCCTTCCTTTGGAGCACCCTGACTGTGGCTCCCCTATTTACCCCCCTTCATGTACCTGAAGATCTCTATCATGTCCCCCGGTCCCTTTTCTCTTCCAATGTGTACATATTTAACTCTTTGAGCCTCTCCCCATAGGTCCTGTCCTCTAAGCCCTAGATCATTATGGTTGTCCTCCTCTGGACCCTCTCCAGGAGTTCAATGTCCCTCTTTAAGTGTGGCCTCCAAAACTGCATGCAGTACTCGAGGTGCGGCCTCACCATGCAGTTATACAGGGGGAGTATCACTTCCCTCCTTCTGGATATGATCCCCTTGCGATGCATCCCAGCATCCAGTTGGCCTTGGGCCACTGCCCTCCTACAAGTCTCTGAGTTGTTCATCTTGACATCCACCACCACCCCCAGGTCCCTCTCAGCCATCGAGACTTGTAGCATTCCCAGGATGTACACTTGGCCTGGGTTTCTGGCTCCCAAGTGCAGTACCTTGAATTTACCTGCATTGAACCTCAGTTTCCACTTTCTAGACTACCTTTCCAGAGCCTCTAGGTCCCCTTGTAGGGCCACCCCCCTCCCCTCCTCCCCATCCACCACCACCCCCAGTTTGGAGTCATCCACAAAGATACTCATCTCACTCCTGATACCCTTCCTTATGTCAGAGATATAGGCGTTGAACAGGAGGGGCCCAAGGACTGATCCCTGATAAATTAATGACCTTCCTTGGGGATGAGACTATCCCGCCAACCATGACCCTCTGGGTCCAGTCCTGGAGTCAATTTCCTATCCATCTGATCATCTGGTTTCCCACTCCCATTTCCCCCAGCTTATCCAACAGGCCACCATGAGGAACAGAGTCAAACACCTTGCTGAAGTCAAGAAAGAGGATGTCCACTGGTCTACCCAGGTCCAAAGCACTCATCACCCAATCATAGAACTCCACAAGGTTTGTCTGACATGATTTCCACAGGATGAAGCCATGCTATCTATCGTCCAGGCACCCCAACTTTTTAAGGTCCCCCCAGCCTCTCCTTGACAATGACCTCCATCACCTTGCCCACCACTGATGTCAGGCTGATGAACCTGTAGTTCCCTGCCACCTCCCTTGATCCACCCTTGTGGATAGGCACTATATGCACCACCTTCCAGTTCTGGGCACTCACTCTGTCCTCAGAGAGAGATGCTGAAAAGCTCAACCAGGGGTTTTGCCAGGACATCTGCCAGTTCCTTCAGCACTCTTGGATGTAATTTATCTGTCCCAGGTGCTTTCTCCATCTTAAGGGACCTGAGGGCTTCCCTCATGCTCTCTGCCATGATTTCCACCTCCACTACCTCAATCCCCTGCTTTGTCTTCCCCCCTCCTGCTGGCAATGGCCCCCCTTCCCAGACCTGCTGATCGGTAAGTAGCCACCAGCTTTCTTATGGCAAGGAGGTGATTTAATAGAAGTACACTGAATTGAATTCTTAATTTTGAGGCCTTTGTAAGTAAGTAGAAATCAGTGTTTTGGTACTCTGTTTTTGGGGTTAACTTTTCTTAGTGTAACTTTTATTTGCCAGGGAGGAATTTTAGCTTACTGAATATTTGCAGTCATTTGTGACTAGACCTGTGACTTAAGCTCTGTGAAATAGATGTCTGATAAGGGGAGGAGCTGAAATGGGCCTGAGGAACTGTGAATTCAAAACAGGAGCTGTTTGTGGACTCTGTCTGCTGTAGATGAGACAGAGAGCAGCCACCAGCTTCCTTATAGCAAGGAGGTGATTTACTAGAACTACACTGAATTGAATTCTTAATTTTGGGATGTGTAAGTAAGTAGAAGTCAGTGTTTTGGTTCTGTTTTTGGGGTTGACTTTTCTTAGTGTAACTTTTATTTTCCAGGAAGGAAATTTAGCTGGGAGAATATCTGCAGTCATTTGTGACTAGATCTGTTACTTAAACTCTGTGAAACAGGCATCTAAAAGGAAGGAAGGCAATCACTGGGGTGGCGAGTCAGAGGTGTAGTTGATTGTTTCTGGAGGGCATGGGCTTAGTCCCATCCACCCTGCCCCTCACCCCACCTGCCCCAAGCACATAATTTCCTTTATATCAGGGGTTCTGACATCACTTACCCAATAGTGCAAAGGACATACAGTACACCTGTTCATATTCTTAAAGGCACAGTGCACTGAATAGAGGGTTAACACACTCACATGCTTGCACACACTAACAAAAAAACCTCTTAAACAGGAAGGGATAGAGACATTAGGTGAGTGGTGCAATGCACTGGCTGTGGAGTGGCAGTCTTCTGGGAGACATTCCAGAGGCTCCATTGCTGCCTTATTTGCAGGTACCTTTCTAGTCTGAGGGAGGAGGTTGCCCGTCTCCATGCTGACCTGGCAAGGATTCAGGAAACCTCCTCCCTCACCCAGGACCACCCATACCACCACCACTACTTCAGAGATTGCCAAGAAAGAGATGTGGTCAGTGCAGCAGGAGTTTGTGGAGTTGGTGAGGGGCCTTAGACAAGTGGTACACATGGTAACTTTCTCAGAAGTGCTACCTGTCTATGGCATGGATGAGGTTAGGGTACTCCACACAATGGGATTCAATGAGTGGTTGAAAAACTGGTGTGGAGCTCAGGGATCTAGTTTCATTGGGGACTGGGGGTCCACCTGGAGGGATACAGGCCTATACTGGGGTGATGGTCTGCATCTTTCCAGGAGGAGAACCAGAATCCTAGGTGATAGTTTTAAATGCTTCAATGGCAAGCATTTAAACTAACCAAGGGGGGAGAGGCACTGAAGAGAAGCAGGTAAATCCCAGACCCCCCAGCCTCAAAACAGGGTAGTTTGCGAAGTAGACACAAAGGTAGAGAAGTCAATAGGAAGCTGAACAGGGATAAATCCAGAAAAAGGCAAAGGTATTAAGGACAGGGATGGGCCTAAATGGGATAAGGCCATCAAAAAATGGAGGGTGATGAGTACCAATGCCCGGAGTCTGGGTAACAAGCTCCCCAAACTAGTGGCCTTGATGGAAGAGGAATGACTGGATATTGTGGCAGTCACAGAAACATGGTACACAGAGAACCATGACTGAAATGTCAACATACTGGGTACACAATCTACAGGAGGGACAGGGAGGATAAAAGAGGAGAAGGAGGAGTAGGTCTCTACATAAGGGAAGAGATCAAAGCACCAGAACTAAAGGGTAAACAGGGAGGGGAGGAGGCACTGTGGGTCTGCCTGGAGACAGGAAATTACACCACAATCCACACAGGGGTTGTTTACAGACCCCCTTCTCAGGGGGAGGCAATGGACAAGGACATGATAGAAGGAATCCTCAGAATGGCAGAAAAAGGCGAGATATAGTTGATGGGGGACTTGAACATGCCAGATGTTAACTGGAGCACCATTACTGTAGCCACATCCAAGAGCAGGGTCATTCTCGATATCCCACAAGGGCATGCCTCAGACAGCTAGTATTGGGACCCACTCAGGAGGGAGCAATCTTAGACCTGGTACTTTCAAATGGGGATGGAAAGACGATCTCAGATTTAGAAGTGAGTAGTCATCTGGGAACAAGTGACCACCAAACAGTGTGGTTCACAATAAACACAGCTGTAGAGTCAAGCCATACAAAAGCAAGGGTGTTGGACTTTAGGAAGGATGACTTTGGCAAAATGGGAGACTGCCTCAGAAAAGCACTAGCAAATAGGCAAGAAGGAGGGGCGGAAGAACAATGGGAAAAAATCAAAACTACCATCACAGAGGCAACATGCATTTGTGTAAAGCAAATCAACAAAACAAAATGAAGGAAAAAGCCATTATGGTTCTTAAAAGAGGTGGCAGGGAAGGTTAAGGAGAAAAGGATAGCATTCAGGAAATATAAGGAAACACAGAAGCAGCAGGTCAAAGAACTATATCAGTTAAAGTAGAAGGAGGCAGAGAAAGCAATCAGAATAGCAAAGGCCCAAACTGAGAAGATAGCCAACTCTGTTAAGAAGGGGGATAACACTTTTTATAGGTACATTAGGGAGTGAAGGAAGACCAAGGGAGGGATACTGAGGCTTAATAAAGGGGAAGGAATGTAGGCAGAGGGTAACAGTGAAAAAGCAAGGATACTGAATGAATACTTCTGCTCAGTATTCACAAAAGAAGAGGAGGGGAAGGTACCTAAACCAAACAATAGAAACACTCTGGATAGGGGGTCAATGCCAGTCCATTCGCAGAATAAAGGGTTCTGAAAGAACTCTTAAAACTAAAGGTGGACAAAGCAATGGAACCTGACTGGATTCACCCAAGATTTCTAAAAGAACTAAGGGGAGAACTAGTGACACCACTAACTACCGTTTTTAACAAATTATGGGAGGATGGTGTGGTACCTGAAGACTGGAGGAGGATGGATGCAATTCCCCTTTACAAAAGTGGGAGCAAGACAGAGGCTGGAAACTACAGACCTGTCAGTTTGACCTCAGTGGTAGGAAAAATGATGGAATCACTTCTGAATGAAAAAATTGTTGAGTGCCTAGAGGCCAGCAGGGCACAGGACACAAGGTAGCATGGATTCACAGTGGTAAGGTTATGTCAGATGAATCTAATAGATTTCTTTGACTGAGTGACCATAGTAGACCAGGGAGGGGCTGTGGACATGGCCTACCTAGACCTTAGCAAGGCATTTGACATAGTCCCACACAAAAACTTAACATACAAGTTAGCCAGCTTTGGAGTGAGTCCCAAGGTGGTAGCCTGGGTAAAATATTGGCTGGACAACAGGATGCAGAGTGTAATAGTAAACAGGGTCCACTCTGAAGAAAGAGGGGTTACTAGTGGAGTACCACAGGGTTCAGTACTGGGACCGGTCCTCTTTAATGTCTTCATAAGTGATATTGCAGAGGGACTGGAAGGAAAAGTATGTCTCTTTGCAGATGACACAAAGATCTGCAAAAGGGTCGATACAGAAGGTGGGATGGAAAGGATGAGAAGGAACTTGGCAAGGTTGGAGGAATGGTCAAATATATGGCAGCACAGATTCAATGCAAAGAAGTGCAAGGAAATGCACCTGGGAAACAAAAACCCAGGGGAAGAGTACACAATAGGGTGTGAGATACTAACAACAAAAGTGGAAAGGGGCCTAGGAGTAGTCATATCAGTTGACCTAAATGTATGATTGTTTGTACTGTATTTTGGATTGTATTTAATGTATGAAACTGATGAGTTTTTTATTAACATCTAAGACAAGAACACCTTGCAAATGGAATTTGTATTCTAATGGTACTTAAAATGAGAAGTCATTTTTGTATCCTGTATAAAAATAAATGCTTTAACTACTACTACTATTAGCAATGTGAGAAGGCAGTAAGGAAGGGTGGTGGGATACTGGGATGCATAGGGAGAGGCATCACCAATAGAAAACAGGAAGTTGTTATCCCTCTGTATAGACAGTTGATGAGACCCCATCTGGAGTACTACATGTAGTTCTGGAGACCCCATCTCCACAAGGACATAAACAGTATGGAGGCTGTCCAGAGGAGGGCAATTAAAATGGTGCAGGGTCTGCACCAGAAGACATACGAAGAGAGATTAAAAATGAAAAAGCTTAATATGTATACTCTCGAGGAAAGGAGGAAGAGGGGGACATGATAGAAACTTTCAAGTACCTCAAGGTACTCAAAAAGGCCAAGAGGGTAGCATCTCTCAGAGAAAGAGGTGTGCAAGAACAAGGGGGCACAATTTGAAGACAGCGGGGGGATGGCTCAGACGTAATGTGTGGAAGTATTTTTTCACAGAGAGGTTTGTGGATACATGGAATGGCCTTTCTGAGCAGGTAGTGGAGTCAAAAACAGTTGGGGAAATTCAAGAATGCATGTGACAGACATAAGGTAATTCTAGTGGGGGGTAGGAGGAAGTAGTCTGTTGGTTAACTAGGATCTGCAGCTTATCCATTAGGTAGGGAAATGGGCAGACTAGGTGGGCCAAGTGGTCCTTATCTGCCGTCAGATTCTATGTTTCTATCTTAGATCCTATCCTATGCTAACACTTTTTTCTTATTTGAGCTGCTAACCCCCCATTGTAACAAGTCTGGGAGCATATTTATAACGTTGTTGTCAAAATGCTGCAATGTTCCAGCCTAACTACTTACCTGCTGTATTAACTGGAATGTTTATTCAGAAACTGAATAAACTATAAATAAACTATAATTAAAAGTAAAATATTTGTTAATGTAATTGGAAATCTGGGCATGTGTTCAGGCTCCCTAATGTACCTTCTGCAATTTTTTCATCAATTTAATTTGAAATAATCATCCATTTTACTTGTTAGGGCCCCTTATTGGTGCTGCCTAATATTCATTTTGCTAATTACTGATCAGCTCCCAAACTGCAGTCTCACAGTACAGGTTCCATTGCAAGGCCTCCACACTGACTCTACTGATGTCACAAAGTTCTGGAACTGATCAGTAATTAT
Organism: Neoceratodus forsteri; assembly: GCA_016271365.2. Taxonomy (NCBI): domain Eukaryota; kingdom Metazoa; phylum Chordata; order Ceratodontiformes; family Ceratodontidae; genus Neoceratodus; species Neoceratodus forsteri. The sequence continues at coordinate 731,427,351 of CM028129.1, read as the reverse complement.
GAAAATTAATAGTTTAGGGAAAGGTAGCAGCAGCAAGACAACCTCAAAACAAAAAAGAAAACTAAGATCATTTCAAAACAAATCAATGAAAAGCATAGCAGAGAGATTATGGAAGCTTCACCACAGTCCTAATTTCCAGTATCATTAGAGAAAGGTTAAAGTTGAGATCTATAACAGCTCATCATATGCATCCTATACTTGGCTCTTCACTTGGTAGTTCAGATAGAAGAAAGCATTACTGCCCATCCTGTCTGTGGCAGAATCGCAACATGTCATATTTCTGTTGTTTTTATAGTTAATATTCCATTTGTTGTTATGGTGATGGTGAAGCCTGTTTTTTTCTGTAACTTCTTTTTGCAAGGAATATTTCTTTGGGTCTATTCTGCAATATAAGTCAAGGGAAGGAGCTCTGTTAGTTTGAACTGGTCCAGTGTTTTCAGAAACTGTTCTTGGGTGAGGCAGCTTCAGTTAACTAGATGGTAGTTAAAGGTTAACAGCTGGGCCATTAAATCGGATAGCTCTTTTGGGCGGAAGAGCTAGTACAATGTAAAGTCATGAATGGCCTGTTGGGGAAGTGGCTGACAAAAGGTCTCAGGCCAAGCTGTCTCAGTGGGGGGTCCTAGTGTCTTAAACACAAGATAGGAGATAGGAATAAGAACTAGTTTCTCTTATCCTAACCGGGTGGGGAGCAGGAAGAGAACATCCAACAAGAAAATCCTCAATTAAATTTTTAAATCAAAACATAATGAGCCGATTGGTTCTTTGCAGCCATGGGACAAAGGGGTTACCATCACTGGTGGGGATTGGTCTTTAGTCAGCTATTCACAATAGGGCAAGCCCAGAGATAGCCTTTCTGAAACTGCCTTCGTAAAGCCAGAGCAAGGCTTTTTAATTTTTTATTTTATTTTATTGTTTGGTAACTGGGTAAGGCTTGTTGAGTCAGTTCTGTTTCTGATGAATGATGAGAAATTGATCAAATGGGACCCCCATTTTGAATGCCATCACAAGACAGGTAACCAGGACAACTTTATTAGACCCTAAGTGCATCAACTGCAAATGGAACAAGGTAGAAACTATATGTCAGATTATGAAAGTTAAGTGTCAATTTTTTTTTAATACTGTCCAACTTTTATTTCTTATATCCTGAAACCAAATTTTGAATGCTATTGATATGTTTAATTTGTCTTACCTGGTAAATATTAATAAAGCCTTTGGCATAATTTTTAATACCTCTGAAACTGTCTATCATGGGTGTGAACTTGGAAGGGTTTTGTTCAAACAATACCATGCCTGACCTAATGCTTAAAGGCCGAACGCTACCAGGAAGTGACTTTGTGGGTGCAGCAAGAGATACACAAAGTCTCACAGAGTGGTCTGTGGGGTTTGAACCAGTGCCTGAATTTCCCCAGGAGAAGACAGATACAGGGTTTATAGGGCACCCATAGGCCTGTAAACACCAGTGTTTTTTCTCCACGCTGCGCAGGGGCCAAAAGGGTTCTCTCCCTGGAATACAGACTCGAGCCTATATCTCTCACATAGAGAGAGGGAACCTGGGGACCTCCTGGTGGATTCTCAGTTGTAAACCCAGCAAGCACCCTGGAAGGACAGTGGAGGAGTTTCCTGACCCACACCACACAGGTAGTACTCAGCAGAGTTCTCTGTATGTCTAGGGAATCCTGCTCCACAGGAGTGGGCCTGTGATAGTGTCCATTTCTCACTTCTCAGTGGTAATAGTGATCAATGAACCTCAAGTTCATGTATGCATCAACATTGTTTCTGAAGCTGGCCCGGTGACGGTGACGGTTGAGGTGCTGGATGCCACACCTCATGCTATGCTGGCGACCCAGGTTCGGAAGCGAGCTCGGGTCATTGGGGGTCAGCTGGGGGGGAGTAGGATCAAGCAGCTGCTGGCAGGCTGTCCTCTCCTGGGGTGGGTTTCCATGGCTCCCAGTACAGCAGCAGCACCCAGTGGTAACTGGAAGCCTCTGTAGCTGGGCCCACTTGAGAAGGGTATGGGGGAGGACTACAGGAGTCATGCAGGAATGCACAACTTGGCATTCTGGCATCATTGCACACTGCCCTTCTTGGGGCACCACAAGGAATAAGTGGAAAAGCCTCAGTGGCCAGGAGGATGATGGCGGACCCCAAGGAAGCAACACACTGCCCACCGCCCGTCCCCACCTGACCAGCTCTCCCAAATCCTCTCCTCTGTCTGGGACTGTGGTGGGAGAGGATTCTGTCCCTAATTTCCTGGTCAGAGGGATTCAGGCAGGGAACTAGGAGCCACTTGAGGGGGGCTCTCACCTGAGGGAGTTCCTGGCAGCTGGTGACTGGAGCAAAAAAGAGCTGGGGGGGGGAAACATTGTTTCTGAAAGTCTCCTATAGTTTCAGGTACTGTATATGTTTTGTTACTGCATTCTGTATGCCCACTATCCTTTTCCTATAGAAAAATGTGCATGCTTTAGTTTTAATGGGGGTTTGCCACCAACTGAAACTTGTACATATCCTACTACATGTCCTGTGGTACATATTGTTGCTTAATAAGGCCAACCAGAGTCTCCCATACCAGACTCCAGAGAAAAAAAAAATTTTTCCTTGGAATCAGGGATAGGGAAGATGTAACAAAAGTGTGTTTTAACTTCAATAAAAGCCCCTAAACTCACCGCAGAACATCTGCCCCCATCCCCTGCCTTTGGGCCCCGGCACCTTGCCATTGCATTCTATATGCCCATTATCTTTCACTTATAGAAAACTTTTCATGCTTTAGTTTTAATGGGTTTTGCCACCAAATGAAAGTTGTACATATCCTACTAGATGCCCTGTGGTACATTTTGTTGCTTAATAAGGCCAGCCAGAGTCTCCCATACCCCTGAATCCAGGAAAAAAATGTTTTTTTCCTTGGAATCAGAGATAGGGAAGATGTAACAAAAGTGTGTTTTAACTTCAATAAAAGCCCCAAAACTCACCACAGAGCATCTAAACCCTGAGAGCTTCTGGGGGCCTAGCAGCCCCCTGACCCCTGGCCTTTGGGCCCAGGCACCTCTTTCTTTAGAAATAAAGCACTGAGCATATTCCAAGCAGAGAAGTCCATGCATAACAGAGGTCCACCATAGACTATGTGCTATTTCCCATTGCAGGTAGGGCTGTTTTTGTGCATTGGCCAACTAAGCTGCAGCCTAGAGGCACCAGCTTTTTAGGGGCACCCAGAAAATGAGGCACCAAGACATACTTTTTTGGCTGCTGGGCTGGCTGTTTGTTTATTGTCTCTGCTGGGCTACTAGCATAGCATGACAATCCAGAATTGCCTCAGAGCAGAGTAGAAAACAAACACAAAGCCCATCCAGACTCCCACTATGTGACCCCCCGCTGCCAGCATCAGACATTTGTCTCTTGTCTCTCCTCCAAGTCCTCCTCCCTTCCTGGCAGACAAAAATGTATATTGGTGTACACTGTTATGCTGATGACACATTGCTTGCTTGTTTGTCTGACCCCCCCATCCATATCCCAGGCAATGGCATTCATTCAAAAGTCTGTGCCGGGTGCTGTGTGTCACCTGAATGAAACATCCCTTCCCCCCGTGTCCCTCCTGTCATTCAGTGACATGCATGAGTAATGATACTGAACCAGGAGCCCTCACTTCTCCAATCAGGGGTCAGCATGTCTTATTTCAAATCCCACAGGCGGTCAGGGAATGATGGACTAGTAGGAGCACTGGGAGTATAAGAAGGGGTGTTTTGGGTGGGCAACCATGACTTTTCTGTATAACAGTATCGGAATCGGAGATTCAGAGGGACCAGCAGGATCATGACTTGGGCTCAGGGTTATCATTATCAGATGGCACTGCAGTGGCAGGCTTGGAACAGAGGACTTTGATTGTAAAAAACAACAACCAAACATCAGCCTCTCGCTACTAGCCACTCCCATCTTCTCTCTTGGGGCATTCACAGCGCTACACAGGCAAGGCTTCACCAAAGCAACCACTGACCACACCACAGTGAGCTTGGCAGTTGGCATGGAGAAATGGGCAGGTGAGCAACCAGCAGTAGGCAACACAAACCTGAGCCACAGTCAGACTAGGAGGTAAGTTAAATTGTCAGGTGGGGAAATCGAATGAAAAAATATCTGATTTTTTTCTCAAAGCAAAAGCAAGCAAGGACAGAGCAGAGGAGGAGGATTCTCTGTCTCTGATTTTCTTGAACAATCACACTGAGTTTATACTTTTTTACATTAGTTAGTTGCAACTTACTTACTACTTCGTAACTCTGTTTTGTCCTGCTACTAGCTTGCTTTGTCACACCCAAATCAAATGTAGTCCTTTTGCTGCCCTGATCATTCTGACCAGGCCCAGTATAGAAAGAATTAAACTTTTGGTTATGGTTAATATATTAAATTAATCTCTAAAAATAAACTATGTGAAGTAAGATGTGCATTGTGAAGCAACTAAAGTATTAAGATGTTAGCATGTGTAGTGTGTGGTGGCGGGGGGGGATTAAGCAGTCATCACAAGTCAACTTGTGCTCTTTACTTCACTGTGTGAGAAAGAATTAAGCTTTAAGGATGTGAATATATATTTATAATTTCTAAATAAACCTTTTAACTGTGAAAATAAAATGTGATCCTGCGTGTGTGTGTATGGGTGGGGGCGAGATATGTTTTGTTCATCAGTGGACTGTGGACTTGTTCTCTATTATTGTGAGTGAGCAAGATTAGAGAGCCTGCCTTGAAGTATTATGCCCTTAATCTCAAAAAGCAACTACCTGTTCTGATATGAATGTGTTGATTTTTTTATTGACTTTCCTAAATTCAGACCATACAATACAAGAAAGTATAATGATGCCTTTCTGTGGCGTGGGTCTAAATTTGGATACAGTTGTGAGGGTGGATTTGTATTTTTAACCAGTGCATTGAGGGAAGATTTTACCTTAACCCTTGTCCCCACTCCTACAGTCTTCTTCCTCTTCCCTCTTTGAAACCTAACTCAGATATAGCCTAAGGTCATTTTAAACCACAGCACAGCCTGTCAGACCCTTTAGAAGAGAAGATATGGGTAGGGATGGGCCAATATGGAATTCAGCTCTTACAGGATGAAAACATATTCCTACAATTTCAAATCTCTTTTAAAGGGCCTGTGCTGTTGTTGGTTTAAAATGACATTGGGCTATCTTTGAGTTATGTTTTTGCAACGCAAGTCACTTTATTATAAATTAAATTCTAAGGTTTTTATTTTTTACCATTGCTTGTTACAAAATAGATAAAAAAATGCACACAGATACATGAATAAAAACATTTCACATTTTAAATGACTAAAAATAAATGTCATCGGAAGTACAACAGTGGACATTCTTTTAAAGTATAGTTTTTTTGGACTGAAGAACACTTTTCTGTGTCTGAGAACTGCTTCAATGTATCTGGTCACTAGTCTTACAAACCAGGGTTTAGCAGGAAATTCATACAGTCAAGGTAATAACTGTACTGTACATACTGGTTATATTAAGTAAATACATCTTTCTCCAAATAGTGCAAATCAGACAAGCGAACCTGACATTGATTCTCTTCCCAGCCATTACAGCAAAAACATACAGGTTTTGGGATTATTATTCTTTTATCTGGCATATCTGAGTTCAATGTTGAAAGGGAATAGATTCAAATATACACTCTGTGGTTCTTCTCCCTTTGTCATAGGAGGCAGAGACAATATTGCACAGAGATTTAGGGACCTGAGCTGCATAACTGGGTAGCTGGGCTTGAGCCCCAGAGCCCCCACTTGCATACTGTGTGATCCTGGGTAAGTCACTTAACTTCCTTGTGCTTCCAGGGTGCAGCTGCAAACAAGCTTTGGCTTAGTGTGCCTTTCCTGGTGAAAATAGATCCAGAAGCAAATTATTTGTTTGATACCTTTTCATTGGACCAACATAGATGTTACAAAAACAAAACAGTGCCTAAGGTTTTGGACCAATCAAGTCCTTCCTCGAAGTTTTCCTGGTTAAACAATTTCCCTTTTCCCTTTGAAGTCATGGTTAAGAATAGTTATGATATGGTTGACAGCCATGATTTAGGCAATGTATCCCTCCAGGGTGTGGGTATACTGGAGGATTTACCAGGGCTGGTGTGGTTCGGTCATGAGGCACAGCTGAGTGACTGAACCACGCCAGTCGTGTTAAGTCTTCCAGTATAACCACACCCTGGAGAGATAATTTGTTATGCAATGGTCTGCTTTTTAAGGAGATGGAAAAAAAATAAAGTTGTTTTTTTTGGGGGGGTGGATTTTAAGTTATGTAGATTTATTAGTGCGGCTGAAAAAAAAATAGTGCTGTTTGGTAGTGTGTTCAGCTAGCGCAGCCATCGACGAGCTTGTCCTGACCAGCTCAAAGGGGATTCTCCACAAAGGCTTTCGGGTGAATCAGAGATACTAGCACATGTGGTAAAAGGAAGTGTGGTTGGACAATCAACGAGCACTCTTAATTGCTCTGCTCGTCTAGGGACATTTTTAAATGGTGAGATATGGGTGAGAGGGAAGACATGAAGAGCAAGCCGTTGATGAGCAGTGGGACCGAAACGGTCATCAATGGAGAAGCTGCAGGCAAGTTGAGCCGTCAATGAGCTGTAGTGGTGTGAGGCTCCTAGAGGGCTGCTACACTCCACAGATCTGCAAGTTATTTTTGTCCCACTGGCTGAAAGTGGAGATTGAGATTTGGTGAGGACGACTCTTAGGGGAAGTGGGAATGCAGTCGAATGGCCTGTTAAAAATTATTAGGAGGATGAGGAGGGTGGAGTTCTGCATCACTGGTATGTTTGCAAGTGTTGGAATTGTACTGCTTGTAGTGATTTCGGGGGAGTTTGAGATGCTGCTGACTAGTGGCTGGCACCTTTTCCACTGGGTACACTGGAGGATTTATCACACTGAAAAGGTGGCAGCAAACCAATCTGGATGCAGGATTTGGCTGATTGAATTTACCCCATTGTATAATTTATTTTTAGCATAGCAAGCTGATATTCAGACAGAAGAGATAGCTACAGGATTAATATTCAGACTATATTTTTAATATGAGGGATATAACTAGTTGAAATTATTATTCACCAGTTGACTCCTCCCATAAATTCAACATATTACTATTTAATAGGATGCTCTTCAGCTGTTCTGTCTGAGAAGGGTATTTTTCCACTGGCATGCCTTGGCCAATCATAAACAATATCATTCATAATTCTTAGCCAATAGCACACCATTTTTATTTTTACAAGTGTTTTCCTAGGAATGTTGCCTAATTCAGCTCATGCATAATTCTCTAACCGTGATTTCCCTACCCTAGGATGAGCATAGCAGAGGTCGACATTAAGTGCGCATGTGGGGGGCGCGGTACATGGGATGCGCATCGGGTGTAGGGGGGAGGGCGCCTGAACCCTCAAGCCTATGGGCACTATCTATATAAACACAGCCCTGATTGCAGGTGCTGGGTACGGCAAAACTTCAAGTAGCTGACAGATTTAAAGGGTTTGGAAATCGGATGAAGCTTCCAATACATTGCTCATTGCTTAGGTGTGCTGTTAAATAGCACAAACTTGAACGTGCTATTTGGAGAGCACAGATGTGTGTAGCATACTTAACGCTAATTGACTGCAGGTGTCATGTCAGCAACTAATTTCAAGGAGGTTTCTGTTTTCTGTCTTATTCTCTTTCTGCAAAAGGTGGTGGATACGATCATTCATTTTCATTGGTGTGTGATTGTTGACTACCGTCTAGGTAGTCTATGGGGAGTTGAGGACTGTGAATTCCCTTAGTTGTATTCAGTCAGCTGAGTTTGAACTCGTCTGCTCGGCTCATTACAGCAGGGTGCCCCCATCCCCTGAGTGCGTAGCCCATAGGAACGGTAGGGTAAATTCTTCTCACAAGGTCTGACCTCACATCAAATTACAGGAACTGCATTCAGCACGGCAAACTCCTCCGTCGCAAAGCGCTGAAGCCACTCCTTAGAGTGACACTACAGCAAATCAGACCAGCCCATAGGAAACTACAGCAAACCCATCAGAGACCATGCCGTTCGCTTCACAAAGGCAAACACGTTATTGTGAGATCTGAACTGCTGAAAGGAGATCGGCAATTTTAGCCTAGAGATCTGCACAGCACAAAGCCTAAAGCTTATTTCTGTGAGCTGCAATACTAGAAGTAAGTCTTGTTTTTCCTCAGACATGTATTGCTGCTGTGCGCTACTTTTGGCCAGGCTGCTCTGTCAAAGCGCTACATGGTACCATATGACAGCATTGATGATGGTTAGCAACCTGCACGCTGAGAAAAAAAATGTATTTGTATTATTTTTCGCAAAAGTTGGAAAAAATCATTTTTAGATTTCAAGAATTGTTTCCTAAATGTTTTTTGTCAATTTCATCAGTGCAATGTTAACTAGATTATCGAGAGATCCACTGAAATGTGGGTATCTTCACGTACCCTAAGACCATATGCCGTTGATAGTGACCTGTGTAAATGAATTCAAACAGCATTTCAAAATGCATCATTCCATGTGCCTCCACTTAAACCAACAATGTTTTAGTTTTGTTTCGAGCTGTGCTGCATTTACCTGAATAGTTTCCACAGCCTTATAGTAGCGTTCCCTGCTTAAAACCCCCATCTCGTATTATTGGTAGTAGTAGGAGTAAACCCTGCATTCTGTGACGCTTTTTAGATACATATTTTTTATATAATTAAACTTTAATGTAGACAATGTTATGTACCAGTGTAAGTCAAAAACCAGATAAAGTGTGGCCAATAGGAAAACCGACTATTGTGGCGTTTAATTTATTTTATGTAGAAAACCGGGGTTAGTTGACAGCACTGTAGCTATTGTGCAAGGTGAACGCCAGTCTCCTAACCACACAGTTAAGATCTATAGTAATGAAACAGATTTTTGACTTGGACATAGTAGGAAACACCTGATTGCATTTCTTGAACAGGTTCAGTCGGTGTTTTAGTATATTTATAGTCTGGCGGTTTATTCCTATGTCTGTGCTCTTTACATTGTTGCCTCCTCTTTTCCGGCTCTTTCCGAGTAAATGGCTTTAGTATTTTTACCTGCATTTAATGAAAGCTTTAGGGATCTGAGTGAGAAACTGATGTTAAAAGGCATGTCTCTTAAAAATGCTATAAACCACTTCAGAATTCCTACTGCACTGGCTTAAAAATCTCTATTTAGGCTGGCATGAAAGCTTGGCTACCTTAGAGGTATTTTGGTTTGATGGTTCTTGAATATCCTGCTACTGGGGTGGATTACTTTTATAGTTTGAAGCCATTTGCCCCAGACAAAGAAAACACAGTTGAAGCCTTGTCCAGCCTAGACTATGTATTTTTAAAGAGATACCTGGATTAGAGTTAGCAGTGCCCTTATGGCTCAATGGGATTTTACTTGAAAGGGTTGTGGTGGGGTAGGGTGGGGTACAGCCCAGGTGTAACAGTGTTGTTCTCCTAAGGGGAAAGTGGCCATGGTTTAATTATCTGAGAATTTCTCTTTCATCTCAAAATCATTATTCTGGGAAAGTTATGTGGCACCTAATGATTTGCAAAGTGAGTAGGTTTTTACAGTAAGGATATTTGCATCCTATAAATGAATGTTTAGTGGAAAACAACAAAGCAGTGGAGTAGAAGTGAAACTGGAATACTATAAACCATGCTGCAATCAGAAGCTTTCTGCAGGAAAACAGGTTCATGTTCATAAACTGGGAGGGGGAAGGGCAGGGCTGATTCACAAAGAGGAAGAGTGCAGGTATCAACAATAGAATGTAGAAGCAGAAAATGTAGCATCAAGTCTTTTGTTAGCAGTCATCCAGCTGCTTTATCTATAATCAATTCACCCATTTGTCAATCTACTACAGTGTTAACCATTTCTCACAGATGTAGGTGTCTACTGATTTTTTAGAGCAGCCAACTTTATTTCTGTGCCTACCAACCCACCTGTGTTTCTGCTCCACCCTTCGGCCTTTTTTGCTTTGCAGGAAATACTATACACTTCTACTAAAACACTAGGCCTCCAATAAGTAATCAGCAACTCAATTCATCAGAATATAACATTGTTTAACTAAAACATTTTGACTAGCTAATGGAGCATCTTAGATTAGTAGCATCCAGATGTCTCTCATATAGTTGTTTGCCAAGCTAAAGGTACTACCGAACTCAAGTAGTAGGTGTTGTTGAGTGTGTGAAAAAAATAAAACTTCATCTTACAATGCTTTTCTATTTGCTAACCCAGTGACTTAGTTATTCAATATTTTTGTCATGGATATATATATAGTTACAAAGTTTATATTTTGTGTTCAGTATTTGCAATATTTGTTATCTTCATAGCCTTCTGTACCCTACTTTATTCTTATCTGTTTTCATTAGAAGTGTTATGCTTATGAATAGGCTAGGCATGCTGTATCTGTTCTTCTATGTATTTATATTTCTATGTTCACCCTTCTGATTTATTATAAATGGAACATGACATACTGCATTCAATATTAGCCCATTAACAAGAAGCATGGCAGCAGTCTATTTTAGATTATTTGAGTGCAGTTTGTAGAATTTGCTCCATCCATTACAAATGGCTTTATCCTATATCACAAAATTACCAAGCATAATGTCATAAGTATCCTTGGGGAATTTATGTAAAGGCGGATATTTAAAGGAGTTAAGCTATAGTTTTCCAAGATATGCTTATTTGGTTATATAAAATAATCACATAATATTGTATCTTCAGTATTTACATTTGACTATTTATAAGCTTTGAACAAAGAGAACAAACAAGGAAATATGAGCTGTAACCCTGGCTATGCCTAGGCATGTACACTAATCTATTGGTGATTGTTAGAACAACAGTTTGGAATTTTCAGCAAATACAATTACATAGTAAAGGGAAATAAAATGTTGTTTTCATGTACCCAAAAAACTGTACTTATTGTTGCTTTTACTTACAAGAAAGGCAATTTTAATATAAGTAGTCTGCTTTTTAAGATTAGTGATGTACATTTGGGGAATGCCACATTTTGAATATTTTTAATATAAGACATTGAATTAAATAGAGAACTACAGCACAGATGGCTGGCCCAGTGGCACGGAGGATTGAGGTGCTGGATGCCACACCTGGCACCACACTAGCCACCTGGGTTCAAGACTGGGTCTGGTTGATTGTGGGCCCACTGAGGGAGGGAAAATTGAGCATTCCAGAGAACGCTCTCCTCTGGAATGACCCTCCCCTCCTAGGAGGGTGGGCATGCTCTGGCACAGTATTGTCACCTGGGTCACTACAGTTTGCAGTGCTCTACAAGAGACTTACTGAGCGGGGAACACTAGTGGTGATGTGCTCCATGCTTGTGTGTGAGCTTGCGGACCACCCAAAGCCAGCATCTCAGGGTATAAAAGCAGGAAGGAAAACTCCAGACAGTGCAATGATGAGAGGTCTGTCACCTTGTAGGCCTTGCACCAGCAAGAGGGTCCTTCCTCCATGAACTGGATCCATTCCCCAGCAAGTAACAGGGTGCCTGCTGACCTTGCCATGGGGGCGGGGAAGCTGTGGGGGAAGAATGGAGGTGAGCTAAGTCCCTGGGATGCCAGGTGTCGGGGCTGGGAGGGGTCAGATCAGAATAATAGGGCCTGTTCTGGTGAAGCATAAACAAATGAACAGAAAAAAAACCTACAACAGAGGTATTTTAAAATGGCAATTTACAGGTTTGAAATGCACATTTATCATATTACTGTTTTCTTATTTTTAGCTTAAGCATAATTTCTAAATAGACTATCAGTTTAAAAGGAGTTAATTTCTTTTTTTTCATTTAGTAAGCTTCATTGGTTTGAAATTTTTAAAGGAGTTAATTTCTAGTCTGAGTCACTTTTTGACAGCTGCTCCTTCTAAATTTATACTTTAACTTCCCTCACACATGTCAAGACTGTAGAATGTTCCATTCAAAGTGTGGGAATACAACATGGGGAGCAGCTTGTAATAAACATGGCAGAATCACTAAAGGCAGAGCACACAGATAAAGGTCAGGTTCTGGTAAATGAGGGCAAGGCTAAATATACAACTTTGACCCTTTAAAGCTGAAGCAACATATTAATCTTATAGGCATTTAATATTATTACTAGTAGGTGTCTATTTAGAGTTCCATGACAAAAAGATTAAAAAAGTAATTGACAGTTACAAGTTAATATACATCGAAATTAAGCTTAAGTGGAGTATATGTTCCCTTCCTTTTGCTATTATTTCTAAAACTAAGAATGTATATAAGAAAAAAAGTTTTTTTTATTGATGATGGAAAACATAAGGTTTTACCTTAATGTTATTGGGTCACTAGTGTACTTAATAATTCGCATTTGTTTATTAAATAGAAAATATAAGGTATAAGGAAATGCTGAAAAGAGGAAGCTACTTCTGAAATAAAGAGGGACCCACCTCAGAATGAAGTTAAGCAGAATATGTCAAAGAAGAATCACATTCCTTTAAATAAAATGTGTCTTGGATGGGCCAGGGGAGCATTTCTTGGTAGTCACTAACAAGCAAAAACAATAATTACAACATCATTTTAAATGAAGAAAAATATGCATAATGGGCTTCTATACGTTACAAGTATAATTGAAACAACAGCATCAAGCAAAACAGCTTCTGACTAGGATTTCTCTGTATTAACCAATGCCCATGAAATACCCCTCACAAATTGACAATGCATTGTTTTATTTATTTTATTTATTCAGATTTTGGAATTACAGTCCTTTGAGTCGATGATGCTAAATTGCTAGTCATCATATTTCTGTTTAAGTTAACTGCATGAATACATATATTTTAGTACATAATATAACATGGACCTCAAAGTCTAGAATTTCATACAGATCAAATTTAGATTTCCTACCACTGATTGTGAAAGGTTGATAATATGCTACTATTTTGGAACTTTTTGCCTTATATCATTTGTGTTGCTTCAGTGTACTCTTGTTCTTTATAAAATACTGTACTGAGAACAGATGTTTCTTCATTTGAAGACTGCTAGTAATGTTGTCAGTGCTTTAAAAGCTGGAAGCCTCTTTGGCTGTCTGAGTCTGGAAGCTGTCACATGAATTTTCCTGATTGCCTAGCAGCACCTACTGAGAGCTTAAAAATGTCATAATTACCTCCCTCAAAAAGGAACAAAGACAATTCTTTAAGCCTGCACTCTCTCAGATATGTTGGATGATACAAAGGCAGGTTTCACAATACATTCTTCTATTTGTGCACACTGTGCTAAGATTGCATACAAAGGATAATTAGGGTTTCAGGAATGTGTGGGACATACTGTATATATGGAATATTCCAACATATAGTTATAGTTAAATACATCATTTTGGCCATACATGATCAAAATTATGCAACATAATATGCAGATTCAGCATTCATGCTACCCGTTAACAATAACAATACTGTAGTGTTGTCCAAAATTATGTGCCCAACTTTAGCTAGGCTAAACTGAATTAGGTAACAAAATAAGTACGTTTAGTTTAAGGATAGCTGGAAAGATTTCAACATGGGACCAAACTCTACTTATTACATTAAATGCATGCTATATGATATATTATGTTCAATAACAGTGGCAATATACCATATAATAATACAATGGCTGTATATCCACAGGTATTGTATTAATAAAGCTCAACAAAATTAACACAGGCATTTTATAGGTCACCTCAACTGATGCCATCCTGTGAAGCAATTAATTGCAGTATTCCCCATGTTTATCTTAAAGAAGTAATGCATAATCATTATTTTTAAAAATGAACTATGAGATATGGAAGGCACAAATTACTGCTACTACCTTTTCCACAATTTCTTTGTTTTTGAAAAAATGAAAGTAATATTTGTTGCACTAGACTAATCCCAGATTGCCCCATCATGTATTATTTTCTGAGTGGTGGTTGGGATGCCACCAAGAAGCATTTGGCATTGCTCCTCCAGCCCTTATTCTTATTGATCTGCTCCTATTTTGAATGCCTGCTGTACAGTGCAATGAGCCAAATAAATAAATAACATGGAAAAGGGAAAATGGGGGGAAAAAAACAGGGAATAATCATTTGTAGGCAGCTACTGATATGCATTTTCAAGTTTTTCTTTGAACTACACTCAGCACACAATTAATGTCTGCACACCTGTCTCTAGATCCTTTGAAAATAGATACCTGAGTGAAGGATTTTGTACGTAATAAAAAAAAAACTAAAGTACAGTATACTATGAATAATGCGTGTCATTGTAGAACTACATTAAAATATTTTATTCGTAGTGTAATTCCACATACTGAAGGGTACTGACAAGTTCAGACAAATGGAGATGTGATCTGGTGTGCTCCAGCAGAACACGGATACACTCCCTGAAGCCCAAAGGTAGTAAAATCAATGGATAACTTTAGAAGGACTTTTCTCACCCAGAGATGGATCAACATATGGAAGGGCCTAACAGTGTGCATAGTGCACATAAAGACAGTACAGGCCTTCAAGTTAAGCCTGGACAAATTTCTGCTTACCAAGAGAATAACTGGGTACCATTGGTAGTAGAGTGGTTAAGGAACAACCTAAGCAATAAGGCATGACAAGGGGTGCATTATGGTGGAATAACAGCCTGCCTTGGGTGGGTTGAAGCATGAGATGAAGCTGATGCTTCCACTACATGGCAAAAAGGACTGTTAGCCCATCATAATGCACCCCCTGGAGTGCCTTTTTGTGTTATGAAATGGGTCCTTTTTGGTAAATTAAATGTATTTTTTAAACATATTTTGGTGAGCTGCTTTCAGCCAGTCTGTTGTATTGGGATAACAGCCCACATGGAAGTGCATCTTTGCCATTCAGGAGCCAGCCTTCATTCTACCCATTTCATAATTTAAAATTCATTGTCTCTGACTGGTCAGTGCTGAACTTCAAGAATGATGTTGTCCCAGCACATCATCATGCCTATTAAAAAGGCAACTAAAAATGTATTGTTAAAAATATTGTTTGATCATTTGTTCTTTGTTTTTAAAGCAATCCATCTTATTATTACAATAATGTACTCCAGGGCATATGCTGTGGGGATAATATCACTTCTCAGTTGTTGGCGCACTCAGCCTACAGCCTTGTGCCCAACCACCTGAGGTATGATGTTATCCCAACACAACACACACCTAGTTGTGCATTATTGCTTAATTAGCACATGCTTGCAAGTCATACATTTTGGTCCCTGCTTATAAAGCAGTTGACGTGATGGCCCATGAGTCCCTTCCAACCTTAAATTTTCACATCACTATGTAAGTAAGTACTCATGAAAGAAGCTAGATTGCCAGCACTGGAGATGGAAGCCTTTTGTTTACCCATATGACAAGTACAGAATGAGCAGTCACAGTGCAAGTTTCTCTACATCACCCTTTCTGCATGCCTCAATCAGTGATCTAGTGGTGAAAGCCTTTACATCTCAGTGCTAACCATTGGAGCACCAAAAAATTCCAGAATGCTGATGGAGGCAGAGTCATGTCTGCAACTCCTGTAAGGTCATTTGGGAAAGAAAATAATATCCATAGCATTTGTGTTTCCTCTAATATACTGTATATCACACCTTTCCTACACAGTGCATCCTGTGTCCCAAAGTGCTTTATAGTGCATTTAAAATGACAGTAGTATCAGTAGCTAATAAACATGCACAGAATGATGCAATTTTTTTTAGTGACTGTAAAGGAGGTTCATAAAAGCTGAGGATGTTAATTAAGTACACAAAAAGGGAAAGTGAGACAGAATATTAAGTGTCTGAGCCCGATTTTAGAAGGTTGACACAGGGTTTGCATCAAGCCCTGTGTCAACCCCAAAGTTTGGCGCAAGTGCACCGAACACATCTTCCACATTTGCACCCAGTTTTAGTACATTGGGTGCAGCTGTGACCCTTTACACAATTTACAGTAGCTTGAGCCAAAGCTTTGGTCGTAAGCCCCGTACATTGGCTTTCCCAATGGTGCAAAGTTAGACCAGGGGGAGCTGGTCTATCTGGCTGCATTGGATACAAGGGACTTGCATTGGGGTTTGTGGCAGGCTTCCTTTGAAAATCATGTTTACCACACTGTCAGTCACAAGCCAACACTTACATCAAACCCCCTGCCACAAGTCTGTTGCATTGATCCAGGGCCGTTGGAAAATTACGCCCACTGTCTCAAAGTCCCATAGTAAGTAAGTCGCACTGGTGATCTTAAAACCTGTGTTTTAAGTTTCACAGTTCTGTGCTCTAACTATGAATCTAATACTCTTTATTTGTTACCTTCAGCATTCTGTTATTGACGTAGACCTCTACTTTTAATTTGCTGCCTTATTTGAATATATTAATTCACATTACTTCACTGCCACAGAAGGCCACTGGCAGTTCTGGAAGTGGTGCTACACTGGATCTTAAGTACTTTGCATCAAGATACCAACTGGAAGCTTTTGTTATGCCCAAGATAAATTTCTTATGCAATATAATCATCTTCTTTCCTGCATGAAACATGGGCTTGTGGAGACTGGGATATTCCCTTCTTAAGTGAAAATACAACTTGTTTTTATCTTGTATCTCCCAGCCTTTGCATCTCAGTGTTAATTTTTTTTTTGATAAGTTGTATGGAAAGGTGCACAAACTTAACCTGGTGTTGTGTTGTAGTTCAGTTTTATAATGTGAGGTCTGGGTCAATGTGTCTCTGTGCCTCTTTGTAGATGGTTGTTATGATAGAGATCCTATATATGAAAACTAAGGGGACGGTAATCATGTGGAGTACTAGGAGATTTAATGCCTCCATATGCAAGTGGCCAATACTGAGTCTATGGGAATACTATGCAAATGAGTGATAGGGTCATGTGATGACCCCCTCTAGTCTTTATATATATATATATATATATACACACATATATACAGTCTCTATGGTTTTAGTACCATGTAATATGATGTCACATCTCCTTTAAAGCTGCTCCTCCATTGGCCAAATTGTGAAGAAGTGCATTTGTTTGCAGAGAAGACCAGTTCCATACAGAGACCACCCCAATGTCACTATAGTACACTAAAGGTCTTCTTTTGCCACATAGAAGGTATGTGAGCTTTTGAAAATAATATACTTATACTTAGAGAGCAAGGGTCAGTTTTTCAAAAGTGAAAAAATTGTGCATGTGCAGATAAAAAGTTACGCAAGGGAGAGTTTTCTTGTGCAACTTTAATTTTTTTCTACATGCACTCAATTTCCAAAATGGCTGCCTTTTTGCAACCTCCTTTTTTTTGCAATTTACAATAGGTTATGCATATTTCTTTGCACAGCTGCAAAAGAAGGGAAATGCCACCCGTGCACATAAAGGGCCGGATTCTCAAAATGATTTTGAACTAAGTCCCACACCACAACTCCAGTTGCAAACTGAAATCTCTGCAGCTGCAGAGATTGGTATTCTCAGTCTGCCGCAGCTGTGGGAGATGTTACAGCTGGTCCCACCATCCATAACAGTTTTCCGCAGCTGTAGGGAAAAACAACACACAAGCTACCATAAATTATGGAGCCGGTCGTAAACCAGCTCTACTTCTAAGAATACCACAGCTGTGGGAGAAACTGCAGCTCCACAAGTGGCAACCCACCTGCACCGAGTTTTTCCTGCAACTGCATGATTTTCACTAGCTTTGAGAGTCTGGCCCAAATGCTTAAAACAGCATTTTCACAGGTGTGGAAAGTTTTCACTGCACCAGGTAGTTGTGCACAGGGACGTTGGACCAGATTCTCAAAGCCCATAAAAATCAAGCAGCTGCCACAAAAACTCAGTGCAAGTGGGTTGCCACTTATGAAACCACAGTTTTTCCCACAGCTATGGTATTCTCAAAAGTGGAGCCATTTTATGACTGGTTGTATGATTTATGGCAGCTTGTGGGTGTTTTTTTCCCTGCAGCTGCAGAAAAATGTTATGGTTGTTGGAACCAGGTGTAACATCTCCCAATCTCTATAGCTGTGGAGATTTTGTTCCTCAATTGGTGTTGTGGTGTAGGACTTAAAATCTGGCCCATAGTCTTCAGGCCATTTCTGGCCCTTTGAAAATATGGCCCCAGTTGTTTACTTCTAATAACTAGACAATTGACTACTTCATTTATTGCACTCTGACGTGTTAGTAATTACCTTCTGCTTCTATATCAAAATGTTTTGTTTGTGCAGTGAAACAAGGTTGTGTTTCACACTACTAGTAAAAAGAATTCAATAGAATTCTGATAGTGATATCAGAAACTGCCAGCTACTTAGTAGCTCAATATATTTTAATGAGCAATTAAATATTTTTTCCTTTTTCAAAAAGAAATAGATTTTTTAGCAACAAACTTTGCCTTTGGTACGTTTGCACTGGTGTGGTCTATCTGTATGATTTTACAATTTTTAAAACAGTAATTGATTTTTCTTCTTCCCAAGTAAAAGCTGCTTATGAAGAAAATGTCATTTGCTAAATTATAACAAAATATCACAGGGTTTTAAAAATCACATATAAGTGTTAAATGTATAAAGTTTTGGGAGCAGAAAGTGTTATTTCTCTTTAAAACCTGAAAACTGGTTTGCAGTATCACACTGAAATACACTGCCAGCCTTGTTAGAAAATGGTTCTGACATTATACTACAAGAATTCCATGGGATTCTTTTTTACTAGTAATTGGCAAATACACATAAAATGATAAAAAGACTATTAGAATAACAAACACAAGCAAACAAAATGATTACAGAGGCATCTAAAGGCCCTGAAACTCCATTCTGTAAGATGTACATCGATACTAAGCACTTACTCTTTAATATCTAATTGCTAGAATGGCAGTATAACCCCATTAATCTATATTTTCCTGTTGTGTGATTTGCCACTGAATCTCAACATAAAAACATAGAAGAATAAGGACAGAAAGAGAGCATGGCCAATATTTTCAAATGGCTGCATCCATTTTATGGACATGGCCACCCTAGGTCTGCTGATATAGTTAGACCACCTGCAAAGTGGTCTAACTATCTAATGCTATCACCCTGACTTGTATCCTGAAAATGACACAAGTCTAAATTAGATGCATACATCATTTTCTTTGCTGGAAAAAGGAGCAAGAGTTGCAAATGCATCAGGATATGTGTAGATAAGCCACAAGCATCAGACACATTTGCCTGGACACAGCATATGTCTGAAATACGGACGGAGTGCTGCATTCAGCTGTATGAAAATCCCAGCTCATGTGTCCATCAAGTCTGCCCTGATGCCCTATGATGTGGTATTCTGAATTAATATCCCTCTCATAGCCTTGTTTCCTACCCTTCTTATTTCTAATAACCCTCATAAATACATTATAAAACATCCAGAAGAAAGCCAGTTAGTTGATGAGAAAATGTATACTGGAAACGCTCTTGTAGTAGAAAGTAAGTAAAACTGCAAAGGGCAATGCGTTTGGAATACTTATTCTAACAACTGTAGAAAAAAAGTGGCATTTTAAACAAAAGAATATTTTCTACAATAAGCTTGAGCTGGGGCACTAGCAAACATTTTTATTAGTGCATTTATTTAGAGATATACTATAGATTTATATTATGATTTATTGTTAAAAAAGTAGTGTAGGATTTTGCTGTGGTACTGCTCGGCCCTAGAATCATATGCATGCACCTGCTGGGAGCCAAGAACATTACAGAGGTGAGATGCTCAGTTGCTGCTTCTCATGCATCTCATGCCAGCTGTGATGCCAGCTGCAGGTGTGACCCCCTCACCTGAATGCCAAAGATGGAGTGAGAGTGTGGCTATGCCAATCATGGGTATTGTGGGTTGGGACATGGGAAAAGTTGTAAAACAGCAGTTCACATTTAATGTTCAAGTATTATTATGTTTGGTTATTAAGTTACACGTCTAGATTAAATACAAAAGAAATAACCATAATACATCAAACACGTACTTTTTTTTTTAGTTTACATAATAAAGTAACTATTTCTTAAAGGATAACCAACAGCTGTTAAAGCTGAGCACACTCACATCAGGGCCACAGACCCTTGAAAGTGGCACGAGTCAGACCATATGGCAGTCTGGCACCAGTATGGAAAACCTCTACATTTTGCACTGTTTTGGTCACTTGCAAGAAAGTGGCTGTTAATGGGAAGAAGAGCTGCAATCTGCACTGCTATAATGTTATAGTTAGTAGAGTCTCAGAAGCTCACTGGGCACCTTAATGAAATCCAGTCCTGGCATCTGCATTCAGCTGAAGTAAGTGCTGTAGTCTCTGAACCATGTAAGCAATATTAAATTATCAAATTTTAATTTACTGTAGACTTAACTAGTATAATTTTTCAATATACTAATGATGTAAGATAATTTATTTTATGTAGGAAACATCTTTTTTCAGGCAAAGAGTTTAGTGCCACTGGACACAAAACCTTCTATTCACCTGCAAACCAGGAACAATGTGGTCATGTACACTGAAGGGTTCCTTGGTATTGTTCTCAAATCCTTTCTTCTTGTGCTAGAAGACACTTTAATCCCCTACTAATCAAGTGATGTAGGCATCCAATTATTGACTCCAAACAGGTAAAACTATTTAGTCCTGGGTTTCAGGAGGCAATTTAAAGAGCTAGAAGTGACAACAGCAGGCAGAACATTTTATGATTTTTAGAAGTAGTTCCTTATTACAATTTATTTCTGAAATTTTTTTTCATTTTCTCTGTGCTCATTAAATTTTTTTCTACCTAATTGTATTGGGTGTGATGCAAAAAGCAGTGCTTTACCTGGAAGCAGGCATTCATATCTAGTTTTGTTCCTCCCCCTGCATCATCAGCATGTGACCTTGCTCATTGTTACATCTTCAGCCCTGCTGCCTGATTGGTGATGTGTCCCACACATTACCAATCAAGCAGCAAGAGATTGCCTCTTCTTGTTTACCAGTGATGTTACAGTTAGTAACATCACAATGTCCATGATGTACAGAGAGGAGTAGAGCTGACTGCATCAGTCTCCAGGTAGAGTGCTTTTTCACACCTCACACCAACTGTAGTATTGTTGGGTAGTAAATCTTCCAATTAGTAGAACAGAAAAGGAAAAGATATACTTCAGCTGCAAGAAGTGATAGCTGCCTGTTTCTGGAAGTTACTATTTACTCCAGACAGTACACTAGCTCATTAAAGAAAGATTCCCCAACACTATTGAATTATGCCAAATTGTGTGCAGCTTTTTTATTTTTTATTTTAACTGCTATCCATTAAGAATGTAGGTGAGAGCATGTGGCTTGTGTCATCTGTGATATTATCCTGGATTTTATGTGGTTCTCCAGCAGAGAAAATATAGCGCACTGCCCAATAAATCAGCAAGAATCCCTGTAAAACTTTTACACCTCATATTTTCTTTGCCAAATTGATATCTTGTTTAGTCTAGTTAGTTTAGGATATGTATAATTTTAGCAGGACATGAGATATGATTTTCCTTTTGCCACTGGATGCTAATTCTTGGCAAGGAACCTATAGGTACTTGATCTTTATTTTTGCTTACGACTGGATATTCAAAAGTCTCAGACTGTGCCTTGCCAAGACCATATCCTGAGTACACATAAGCTTGGCCCTAAATGTGTTACATTTGAACAAGTACAGAACACAGTGTGAGTGCCCTAAATCTGTTTTAATATAGCCCCTAGAGCACAGTCCTAACAGAAGCACCAACAGGTGTGCTTCGGACAAAGCACAACCCACTGCTGGCGATAGAGATTATGTGCTTATTCTACACATTGAGTCATTCAAGGAGCAGAAGCAGTTAGGGCCTCCAAAATCAGTTTGTGCTTTGGCATTAAGTTGCTACATTCGAATACAAAATGACTTCCTAGCCCATGCAAGAGACTAGGAGATCATTTGTATTCTGTTATAGTCCTATTTGCCTTTTCCGATGATTGTTCAGGTGGATGTTAAAGATCCCATGGCATGACTTGAGAAATTTCCTCAGCATCCTAGACAAACTTCTTCCATTCACTAAACTATCACTAATAGCTGAATCTGGCTCAGTTTCAGTTTGTTTGTATCTACACCAGCCCACCCAGGATGAGGCTGAAAATAGGCAGTATTGTCTAGCCCTCCTTTCCCAGTCAGCAATAACTAATTAAATAAATAAATGACAGACAGCCTTAATAAAACATGAAGTACATGCTTTTGGTGCTGGAGTGCAGGTTTGGATGTCCCACTGTTGTGAATGCACCCCCTACCACCACAATCAGCAGCACTGGTGCTATTGCACAACAAACCCCCATACCTAGTAAACTCCCTTAACCTGATCCCCATGTCTGTAATGATAAGGCTGTTCCTTGTAGTCCAGTAGACCCTTTATACAAGTTAAAGGGGCACTGTCAACCTCTTTAGGCCTCAAACTGTCCATCGTTTAAAACACAGAAAGTATTTTATGATTGTTTGTATCCTGTAGAATCTGCTGTTGTGGCTGGTAGTTTGAGACAGACTAATTTTTTCTTTTTAAAAGTGAAAAATAGACTGCCCACCATACTGGTGTTACCACACCAAAGTGTATTTGTTTACATTCCTTAATCAACTCCCACTGCATCTTTCCTGGACTTGGGAACACCCCAACGCAGTCTAGCCACTCAAGATGCAGTGGGAGTAGAGGAGACGACTGCATCATGAGTGGCTACACTACTTGGGGGTGTTCCTAATGTTCAGAAAGAGAGCACTAAGAGTAGATTAAGAATATGAAACAAAACACAGTGCCAGAGTCTCAAAGTTTTGCCAGGGCGCAAACCCAGTTTGCCCGGGGCAGGTTTTTTTTTTTTTTTGCTGCAGTTTAATATACTTTATTAGGTATTGATTTTTTACAGTAAATTCACAAAAAATGAAAAATAAAAACAAGCAAGAAACATAAAAGCCAAAGACTCACTCATACAATGGAAGACAATTCTTAACCTGATAAGCCAGTAGAGTGGATCTGAGTATGGCAACATTTGTGGTTAATGAGCTGTCTATCTATCGGGACTACAGTAAGCCAAAACAGGCTATAATGACTAGAATAGGCCCAGGTAAACAGCAAATGAAACTTATCAGTATTAAAATAAGGATAAGACTACTCCCTCCCCACTGCCTTAACCCTGCCCCCCAGAACATTTACAAAAGAGTCACAGGGGTGTAGGTGAGTGATAACCTCATTATAAGGTGGGATAGAGGCCAGTGGCTGCCTGAGAGCTATGAAGGGACTTGAAATTTATAGATGGAGCTTATTTGAGTGGCAGGCAAGGAACCCCCCCAAACCACCGAGGGCTACATGGCCGGTGTGGATGACTGGAGCAAGGGCAAACAGTGGACCCCAATGGGCATTGCAGGCTGACATTCAATTACTCTGCTGAGCTATATGTTTTTCTAATGCTGGAGCCTGGAGTAGCTCCACAGGCCACTCTTGAAGAGGTAAGCTATTCTCGTCCATCCAGTGCCGATCGATAACCACTTTCTCTGTTGCAGCAATGAGAGACATATGTGCCTTACAGGTTCCTGGCATGTCCACAGGGAAAAGTCATAGAAGCAAACCTGTGGGGGTAAAGTAGGGCTCCAGCCCTAGTATGGCATCCAGGGAAGCTTTGATTCTCTGCCAGAAGGAAAGGGCCTGGTCACAATCCCAGAAGAAGTGCTTGGTAGTCCCATCTTCTTTCCCACATACGGGACAAAGAGGTGAGTCAAGTCACCCCATTCAGTATAGACGGGCAAGGGAAAAGTACATGTTGTGCAAGAGGTGAAATTGGAGGAATCTTAGGCGATCTTGCTTTATGTATTTATATAGTCCTTGCCACATGTTTGCCCAGACCTTATCGTCGACTGAAACGTTGAGCTCATGCTGCCAATAGAAGCAAACTCCTTTCCGAAGTTGGAGGTCTAGAGCCTGAAGGGTCTTGTAGAAGAGTGACATTGGGTGGGGTTGTTGAGCAGCATCCAGAAGGGCTTGCTTAATCAGCCTGACAGCGGGAAGCCAAGGAGAGTGACCCAAAGAAGTGGTAAATACCCCCTTCAGTTGCAATACTTTAAAGAGGTTCAGGGTGGGAGGTGGGAATCTCAATTGAAGCTCAATCACTGAGCCCATCCTACCATTTACCAGCATAGAGGAGACCAGTTTCCCCCACAGGCTGGGGCAAAAGGTGGCCGGAATGATGTGGTTCACTATTTTGAAGTTGGGATTGCCTAGCAGCAGTTGTTCCAGGTCATTACGAAAGGAGATGGAGAGAAGGGTATTAATTTGATGCAGCACTTTAATTGACCACCAGATGGGGGTATATTTAAAGAAGAGGGAAGTGCAGATGGTTTAGAGAAGAGGAGGGAGTGCAAGACGAGGCCTTGAGATCTACAGAGCTGCTGTTCCAGGAAGAGCCACTGGGGAATATAGTCCTGCGTAGCCTTATTCATGAGAAATGCAGACCATCTGAAGAGCTTGCTACAGCTTATAGTGCAATAGTATAAGAAGAAGTTGGGGAGACTTAGGACCCCACCCTCTTTTGGGAAGGATAGCTTGAGGTATGCACGGTGTACTACTTTGCCTTGCCAGAGAAATTCAGAGAGGAGGGAGTGCAGCTGAGAAAACCATCGCTTGGCAAGGTAGGGACCGATCATGGAAAGGGGGTATAACCATGGAAGAATGTTCATTTTGATCATGTTTGCATGCCCCCATAAAGAAAGAGGGAGGTGCTTCCAATATTGTAGATCCACTTTGATAGTGCCTACGATTGGCAAGAGATTAAGCTTGACTATGTGGGATAAGATACGGGGCAGCTTGACACCAAGGTAAGTAAGAGCTGTAGGCTCCCAAGCTAGGCCCAGGTCCATAATCCAGTGTTTTTGAACTAGGCTATTAAGAGGCATAACACTGGATTTTTCTAGATTGAGTCTGTAACCTGAGACTTGTGAAAAATGGTGTATAATATTAAACACCACAGGAATAGAAGATAGCAGGTGTTCCAGGTGTAGAAGAAGGTCATCGGCATAAGCTGATAGAGGGGAGATGAGTTGACCAACATGAATGGCCTGAACCTCATTGCAGGCTTGCAAAAAATGGATGAGGGGTTCCAGATAGAGGTTGATAAGGAAAGAGGAGAGAGGGCAACCCTGCCTGGTGCCTTGGGCAAGGGAGAAAGGGTCATAGAGAACTCTGTTGCAGCGTAACCTAGTGGTTGGGTTGGAATAGAGCACCCAGAGCCAATCACAGAAGGGCGAGGGAAAAACGAACTTCTCCAAGACCGCAAACAAGAAGGGCCAGGAAACCCAGTCAAATGCTTTTTCAACATCTAAGGAGACCAGGACCAAGGAGGTAGAGCGAGTGTCTGCTGAGTCAATAAGGTGAAGAAACTTACTTGTGTGTGGTCGGAAGAGACCCGGCCTGCTACAAAGCCCACTTCAGAGTGGCTCAGTAAACCCTGAAATCCAGGCTTGGGTAAAGAAAGAGTCGGACAATTTGGAGGAGCACAAGTCATTGAAAAGCCAGGAGAGGAAGGGAGCTAGTTCATCATGAAAGGCTGCGTAGAACAAGGCATTAAAGCGATCCGGACCCGGGGCTTTTTCCTTGGGAAGCTGGGCTATTACATATTTGACCTTGGAAACCAATATTGGGGCCTGCAAAAGCGCCTGTTGGGCAAGGATGAGGATGGGAAGAGATACAGAATCCAGAAAGGGGTTTATAGAGAAAGGCCCGCTCGGCTGCTCAGCCTCCGGCCTATACAGGTCCTCATAATATTGCTTAAAAGTTGCTGCTGTTTCCCTGGGTTTGGTAAGAACTGGCCTAGGTGATACCGGTTGCAGGCTTTGGATCACACTTCTGGCCCCTAACTGATGAAGACACAAGGCTAACAGTGGTTTCTTCCCTACATTTCATGGCTTTCACAGCTAACTTGATGCATTCGCCCCTGATGGCGCACTTTGTCGCTCCCCACAGCATATCCAAGGAAGTAGGCAAACCCAAATTGTCCTTAAAAAAGTTCCAAATGTAGAGGGAAAGAGTTTGGGCTGCCTGTTTATCCCTTAAAAGTCCAGAATTAAACCTCCAAGTGTTATCCCTGGTGTCCAACCCTCCTAGCAGATGGTCCGAGATGATGGTTGGGAGAATGTCACAGACCACCAACCCCAGGAGAAGAGACAGTACACTAGAAAGTAATCAATGTGAGAAAAGGAATTATGAGGGAGGGAATGAAAGGTGAATTGTCTGTCTCTGGGATGCAGGATTTGCCAAGGATCTCCTAACCCCAGAGTGTCCGTCAATTCCTTCAACCCCCTTTGTGCCAGGGAGAGACCTCTGTGCCACCCTCCAGACTTATCAGATTCATTGTGAAAAAACAGGTTCCAATCCCCATCTAAGATTATTGGGGAGCCAGAAAGGGCAGAGATCTGGGATAGAAACTGAGCAAAAAAGCCAGAGGAATCCACATTCGGATCATAGATGCAGCCCAGTACTACCGTTGTTAATCCCAGGCACCCCTGCAAAAAAATAAATCGCCCTTCCAGATCCTGAACCAGGTTTATCAGCTGGAAAGGAGTGCTCCTGTTTATTAAAATGCTCACTTCCCTTTTTTTGTTACTAGCCCCAGCATTGAGAAGACTTGGTTTGCTGGCCAAGGCACCTAGCTTCACCTGAGCTCTTTCCTTCTAAGACTGCTTGAAAGGCAGAGTAGAAAAACTTACCAGAGCAAGGAAAAAGGATTAAGACTTATTTTGGCTAAGCAGATTTACTGTGTGGTGTTGTTTTAATTTTTTACTCACAGGGATTGCTACTGTTTGTTGCTAACATTTCATTGTTTCATTTTTCTCTGTAGCAAAGTGTTTCTTACAGCGTATATCTTCTCTGAAATTATTACAGGTGATGCTTTATAGGTTTTACAGTTTTATCTAACATTAGGATAAGCTTTCAGGGTTACTGCATTTGTTGTTGACTGATTGTTTCTGCTCTTACCTCCTTTTTCTTTCGTCCGTGCTTTTTGGTTTTCGGCAGGGGAAGGGCCCAGCCACCCACCCCCATCCCCAACCACCCCACACTATACTCCTTTTATAGGGTACCACAGTTGTGACATTTCCTGTGGCACAGCAGGAAGGGGTGGATCAGTGGGGCCTCCACAAGGTGAGCTCATTTACAGGGGCACTAGTAATTTAACTTGTTGTTATAACAAGTTAAACAAACACAATCAAACCATTACTTGCATTTTATTTCCTTTTTTCCTTCTAATTACTCTGACTAGGTTATAAACCCAGCAACTTATCTGGAATGGATATCATTAACTGCAGGTACTGTGGAACAATTTTCAGAAGGACAGTCTTGCAGGATTTAGGACACTGTCCTACATGCTGGGCCTTTGGAGATCTTAGGGCTCAGCTCCGGGCAGCATGGGCAGAGATTGCATGCCTCAAATTTCATATTCAGAGGAAATACATTATAAGAACTACCGCCATTTCCCCAGCATCCAACAGAAAAACCTCGACCGCAGAGGTAGTTGGTCCAGGAGGTTGGCAGGTGGTTAGGAGGGCAAATCGGTGCCCCATCACTCTCTGCTCTCCAACATATTACCTCCAAAACCATATAAACACTACAAACAGGTATCTGCCTCTATCTCTGAAATCAAGCAAAGAGGCAGAAGACACTGCAAACAGGACACTGTAGCACAGGAGCTAGCACAACAAAACTCACCCAAATCAGGAACCAAAACAAAAAAAGCAAAAAGGAAATCCAAAAAACTTCTGATCATAGGAGACTCCATGATTCGGGGAGTTGATACCCATCTCCAGCCAGGGGTAATGGTCAGATGTCTCCCAGGTACATCAGCATGGAGAGACACTAACTGCATTGCTAAAATTGTTCACAAAGCAGGAGAAAACATTGATGTCCTAGTACACATAGGGACTAATGATCTCGCCAGCCGGTCAGTTGTGGAGACCAAGGAACACCTGACCAGGCTGGGTGACAAACTATCATCTATTTCATCTGGCATCTCCTTCTCTGAGATCCTGCCAGTCTGGGAGAGGAGCAGATGGACAGAAGGTTAGAAGGGAGATAGGGAACTAAACACATGGCTCAGGGTTGGTGCCAGGAAAAGGACACAGATTTGTGGGAACTGGCAACAGTTCTAGGAGTGAAAGTTCTTTAAATTTGATGGACTGCATCTGACTAAGGAGGAGTCAGTGCATTGGGGCAGAAGTTTGGCGTCTTTGCAGAATATTTAAACTAGCAAATGGGGAGGGGTGCAGCACACCATCGTCGAATGGAAGAACACCTCCCCTCAGCTAGTGGTCAAACAGGGATTCAGCATGTTTGCAGTTCATTTGCATCACCAGGTAAGAAAAAGGTTTGTCTCCCATACGGCCTTTGAGGTAATGCCAAACCTCACGAACAACTAACACACGAAATCTGGCCATTGGAAAATCATGTACACAAATGCTCACAGCCTGGAAATAAGATCCCAGACCTGCAGGCAATAATGTCAGAGGCTAAACTGGACATAGTAGCAATTAGTGAGACGTGGTTTACCAGTAACCACACTTGGGAGACTTCAGTACCTGGCTATGTATTGTTCAGAAGAGACCGTGGTGCAGAAAGGGGGGATAGGAGTGGCCCTGTATGTCAATGAAAATATCAAAGCTACAGAAATTCAGAATACACATAAGGAGCCAGAAGAACTGTGGGTCACCCTGGAAACAGGAAATGGGACAGCCATAAGAACTGGGGTTGTCTACAGGCCCCCAGACCAGGGGGAGAACAAAGACACATTACTGTTAGAAGATATACAAAACATGACAGCTAAAGGGGAGGTTCTGATAATGGGAGACTTCAACATGCCAGATGCAGATTGGTCAATACCAGCAGGAACATCTGCCAGAACTAGACATAGTGGATTCCTGCAGGGAGGGCCTCAAACAACTGGTACAGCAACCCACAAGAGACAGGGCTATCCTAGATCTAGTACTGACTAACAAGGAAGGTATCACAGATCTCCAGGTAGAAGGTCACCTGGGGCCAGTGACCATCACATGGTATGGTTCAATTTGGCTACTACATCTAAATCATCCCATTCCAAGGCAAAATATGGGACTTCAGAGGTTGACTTTGATAAGATGGCCAACAGAGTTAAGCTAGCCCTGGCAAAAAGAAACACAGGTGAGGGGGTACAGGCTAAGTGGACAAGCATTAAGGATGCAGTCCTTGAAGCAACATCCCATTGTGTTAGAGAGAAAAGGAAGTGCAAAAGAAGAAGGAAACCACTTTGGTTCTCAAATACAATAGCAGAAAAGGTCAGAGCCAAAAGGCTGGCCTTCCGGAAATATAAGGGAACACAACGGGATGAAGATAGGGAGGCATACCAAACTGCCCTAAGGGAAGCAGGGAAGGCAGTAAGGCAGACAAAGTCCCAAACTGAGGAAAAACTAGCACGAACAGTAAAGAAGGTGACAAGACTTTCTATAGATACATTAGTGAAAGGAGAAAGTCCAGGGGGTATGCTAAGCTAATGGAGAAAAGGAGCATGTGAGGAGGAGGACCCTGTAAAGGCATCTATCCTAAATAGATACTTTTGCTCAGTATTTACTGAAGAGAAGGTGGGCAGGGCCCACAGCTCAACATCATGTGGACACATGGGGAGGAGGTGAGCACTACTCCCTTCACAAAAGAAAGGGTGCTACAAGAGTTTGCTAAGCTCAGGGTGGATAAGGCAATGGGACCTGATGGCATACATCCCAGGGTACTTTAGGAGCTAAAGGTGAAACTAGCAGAGCCATTAGCAGAACTGTTTAGTGAGTCTCTGAGCACAGGAGAGGTCCCAGAAGACTGGAGAAGGGCTCATGTGATCCCGCTCCACAAGAGTGGTTACAGGGAGGAGGCGGGGAACTACAGACCAGTCAGTCTTACCTCAGTAGTGGGCAAGATTATGGAGGTACCCTTAAGGAAAGGATAGTGCAACACCTGGAATCCATAGGGCTACAGGATCCAAGACAGCATGGGTTTACAAGGAAGGTCCTGTCAAACTAATCTCATAGATTTCTTTGACTGGGTAACCAGAGTGGTGGACCAAGGGGAGCAGTTGATGTCGCCTACCTTGATTTCAGCAAAGCTTTGACACTGTTCCACATAGAAGATTGATAAGTAAGCTGAGTAGCTTGGGGTGGGTCAGAAGTTGGTCAACTGGGTGGCAAACTGGTTGACGGGCAGAAAACAGAGAGTGGTGGTAAATGGTATACAGTCAGAAGAGATGCAAGTCACAAGTGGGGTACCTCAGGGATCAGTCCTGGGCAGTCCTCTTCAACATCTTCATTAGTGACCTTGCAGATGAACTAGAGGTAAGGCTTGTCTGTTTGCAGATGACACCAAGATCTGCAACAGAGTAGATGATCCAGATGGGGTGGGCAGAATGAGAAGAGATCTGGATAAACTAGCAAAATAGTCAGAAGAGTGGCAACTGGGATTTAATGCAAAGAAGTGCAAGATCATGCATATAGGAAGAGAAACCCTGAAGCCACCTATAGGCTGGGAGAGGAGTTGCTAGCAGTCACAAAGGAAGAAAGAGACTTGGGCATCATCATCACTGATGACCTGAAATCATCAAGCAGACCTCTAAAAGCAGTAGAGTAAGGCTAGGGGGTGTTAGGGTGTATTAGTAGGGGTATCACAAGTTGTAAGAGGGGGTAATAACCCCTCTTTACAAGACACTGGTTAGGCCCCATCTGAAGTACTGCATGCAGTATTGAGGCCACACCTTCACAAGGACATTAACCAAATTGAGGAGTCAGAGAGGCAACAAAATGGTGCAGGGACTGCATCAGAAGACACATGAGGACAGATTAACAGAGCTCAATATGTATCCCTTGAGCAAAGGAGGGAGAGGGTGATATGATCGAGGCATTCAAACACCTTAAGGGCATTAACAAGGTGAAAGAGTCTAACATGTTTAAATATAGGAAAATAGCAGGACAAGAGAACACAGCATGAGATTAGAGGAGGGCCGATTAAGGGGAATGTGAGGAATTCTTTTCACAGAAAAGGGTGGTGGATGCATGGAATGGCTTACCACAGAAGTGGTGGCTATGAATACAGTGCAGGGCTTCAAACAGGCATGGGATAGGCATAAGGGAGCAATACAAATGACTATGAATAGATAGGCCACTGACAGAGCAAAGGCCGATGGCACATTTATAAGGTAGAAAAAAGAAATGGGCAGACTGGATGGGCCTTGCAGTCTTTATCTGCCGTCAACTTCTATGTTTCTATGTTTCTGTGTTTCTATTGTAGGTTTGACCAACCCACTCCATGCAGAATAACAGGATGTCCTCCTGCTTAAGGTGCATTTCCTGGAGAAAGACCATGTCAGGTTGGTACTTGTGGAGGTGATGGAGGACCATATAGCATTTGCCCTTATGAGTCGCTCCTTTTATATTCCAAGACAAAAATTTGTATATAGTCCCCATACTAGCCTAGAGAAGATGTGGCTATCCCAACCTCAAGTTATAGGGAAGATAAAACTTCAGCCCCACTCTAGAAAATGGATGAAATAAGGGCAGTGGCAGCAAACTTACACCCCAACCCCCCCAATAGCCATGCTGTCCAGTCCAGTATGCCATAAGCCCTCCCTCCCACCAGACTATATACACATCACAATCCCTGAGCCCCAAAGGCCGCACTCACTACTACATTTATGCACGTGATGTCTTCCATCCTCAGAGCTGGCCCCTCCCCCATAGCTCCAGATCTTAACTAGAAACAGCAAACATAACACACAACCATTGAAGGCAAGGAAATAACATGAACAATTTAAAGGAGGGCCCCCTATGGTCCAACGTCTCCCACCGAGCAAGAGCACTCACAGCCAATGGCTGAATCCGTGTTTCATGAAGGTGGTATAAAAACAAGCAGCATGCTCCTCTCAAATAGTTGCTGGGCCTCTTCCTCAGGACTGAGGATCAGGGACCTCTCCACTACTCAGCCACTCAAAGACCATCCCTGGCAGGACATGCCAGATTCCCTTGAGTTGCCTACCAAAGACTATGCATCCCCAAGCCAGGCTGCCCCCCCACCCACTATCAGGCACACCGTGGAACAACTGCCCCCCTCTCGGGTCATAACTTGGCCCAGGCCTCATCCAATGTAGTGGACCAGTAGCCCTACTATCTCCCCGATGTAGTAGGCAATAACAGAATTTCTTAAGGGCTGCCGCAGCAATTGTATTAAAAGATTCTGACCATTTTCACATGTGGCAAATCACCTCCCCCCCGGGCCGAAGCCCCAGTACTGCACTGAATGTAGTAGTACCAGTTCCAAGGATGGAGGAGGGGAATTATCCACCACTCTGCCCTAGTGAACAGCCATGCCTTTGTATGCTACAATAGGGGGCATGGGCAGCTGAGGTTAAATTACAAAATGCCAATTTGGGAAGAGGCCTGGGTACCTCACCCTTTGTCTGTGCTCACCATGGAGGCTCCCATGTAAGCAGGCTGGGGGGGAGGTAAGACCACCCCAACACCCATGGGTTTCCCAGAACTGGCAAAGAACTGGGGGCATGTGCCTAGGTGTGCCACTGCAGCAGGAAAGGCAGACCACCCCACTTAGGAGCACAGCCTCAGTAAGCCTACAAACAAGGATCCTACCTCGCATCCCCCTTGGGGTCTCTGAGTGTGTCCAGGCAGAAGAGGTCTCAACCGTAAGTCCTTGATATAGGGAAGGTCACCGCATGAGATCATTTCTTAGTGGACCAGCAAGGTGCAAAAGTCATGGCTAATCGACATGTCCCAGAGTTGTTTCAGCCTTCGAATTCATCCAGAGGTTCATCTCCAGCCCGAACTCCAGGGGTGCTTAATCACAATCCAACTGACAGCTGGGGGTGATATGGGTAGTCCAAACAGACACAAATTAAACTCACTAACAGGGTATGACAAAACTGCATGAAAGATAGCCAAATGCCATAACTGATCCCCCCCCCCAAAAAAAAGTGATCATTAGGGTGCTTGAAAGAGGTCCGGAAACAGAACTGTCAATTCCATCTTCGCCTGCTCCCCTGATTCAAATGATTTGGTGGTGCCCTGGAGGGTGATTTGCAATTTGGCAGGATAGAGCATTTTGAACTGGAACTTGCTGCTATTACCTTAGAGATGTAGGGGTTAAAGTCAGCCCTCTTGAGCCTGACCGAGTGTAGAAGGTCCTGTGAAACTCTGATTTTATGTCCTTCCCAGATCAGCTCTTTCAGGTCCTGAAGTTTTACCAGAATGTGGATCTTATCTAGGTAGTTAAGTAATTTAAAGATTAGTGGATGAGGTGGGGAGTTCGAAGGGGGCATCAGTCTGAGTGCCCTATGTGCTTTCTCCACAATGTAACTCGGGCCATTTGGAGAGGGCCCAGTGATCTTTAGGCAGAATTTTTGAACAAACAGCACTGGGTTTTGATGCTCTTCCCCCTCCAGTAACCCTAGGAGGAGAAGGTTATTCCTTCTACTGCACCCCTCAAGATCTTCCACCTTCTCAAGTTTGGCCAGCTCATGGCACATGGCCATTGAATCCTGCTCCTGCCTGTATCTCTAATCATCCAAGGAGCTGATCCTAACTTTGGCATCCCCCATCCTGCTTGAGAGCACCTCGGTAGTAGCCTGGAGACCAGTGAGCTGGATGGTGATCCCTATCAGCGTTTTCTTGAGTGATGCTAGCTCCAGCAGAAATCTCTCCTCTGAGAGTGGGGTGGGAGCTGCAGAGGTCTTAGGGTTGGTGCCTGGCTGTGTCTTGGGCTTTTTGGCCACTTTCATTTTTTCCGTCGTGTTCAGCGGGGTATGACTAGGTCCCACAGGCACATGTCAGCCTCCATTCTCCAGTCTACAAAAGGAGCAAATATAACAAGCGCAGCCACATAGAAATGGGTCGGTAGAAGTGGTGGATATTTCGATGTCCCGAGAGGTGCAAGGGATCATATTCTGTCTGGATTTTACCACAGATTTGGATGTTTTTGGCAGAACCGAGGAGGAGAGCTGAGAGCGAATGTCTGCCTGCTCCGATGCATCACATGATCTCACCCCCTTCTGGGCAGGGTTTTGCCCGGAGTTGGTATTCACAAAGCCCAGTTTGCCCCTGCAAACTGGGTTTGCACTTGGGCAAAGTTGGGAGGGGGCTGCAGTGCAAATGAGGGGGAGGGGACCTGCATATCCCTACATTCTAATTCACAAAGATTTGCTTCACACAAGGGCCTTTTGTGAAGTCCCTGGCATGGAGAAATTACCACCAACAAAAACCTGGCAGTAATCCATGCAACCCTAATGGTTAGCAGAGGTACTGCAGCCTCCTCCCTCTCCCCACCTCTATAGCCCACCTGAAATGTCAAAACCTCTTTTCCATAGTATAGTGATCCCTCCCCTGCCTCGATCACCCACCCAATATGTGGGAATACTTTTTCCATAGTGTAGTGGTCCCTCCCCCACCCTGATTGCTGATCATCATCCCCAAATGGAAGAAAATAAAATCACTGGTAGTCTAATGTCCCTTCCCCCTCTCCCATGTCCATTCACTGTCCCTTTATGAACAAAAGTCCGTGGTAGTCTATTGATCCCTCCTAGTTCCTGATCCCCATCCACTGAAAAAAAAACAGCAATCACTTGTGGTCTAGTGACCCCATCACCCTCTCAAGTATTCACCCACCACCCCGATCTCCCTCATCACGACCCCATTACGCAAGCAGCACAGCCCTCCTCTCACCTCCACAGCTGCCCACTGACTGAGCTATGAATGAGCATGTACTATAGGGGACAGTGATTGGAAATTTCACCTGTCGACATTGTTTGTGTCACTGTGCCACAATTCGACAACATTGTTGTCGCTGTGGCTTGGTGGATCCAGGGAGGGACCACTACACTACAGAAAAAGGATTTCCACATATCGGGTAGGTGATTGGGGTGGGGGAAGACCACTACACTATGGTAAAAAGGATTTCCACATATCGGGTGGGTGATCGGTGACCGGGGAAGGGAGAAGGACATTACACCACCAGGGATGCAGGTATCATCTGGTGATCAGGGTGGGGAGACGTGCAACATTCACCACAGGCTGTACAAGTTGGCAAATAATGGGCATGCAAATGGACAGTTAGTGCCATGTATGCCCAATGGGCTCATTTGCATGGCTGCCTTACTGAATACCAACTTAGCGCACTGGCGCTATGCTTGCAGGGGTATTCACTCAGCTGGAGGTCAGAGCTGTGCTGGTAGGGTTAGAGGCAGTGATATCAGTATTACTGCTGCCTATATCCAGTCCTGTTCACAGTCAGATAGCGCCATTCACCATCCATCTGTGACTAGTGAGTTTTGCAACCGGGCAATCACAAGGTGCCATGCAAACTTTTGTGTGGCACTTTGCATTTTTTGGTGAATCCTGGCTAAGGTTGGGTATAATTACACAACAACCATGTATTTAAGTTCTGCTAAGAAAGGAAGCAGATCAAATCACCAGCAACATCAATGAATT
The DNA here is from genome assembly GCA_016271365.2 of Neoceratodus forsteri. Lineage (NCBI taxonomy): Eukaryota > Metazoa > Chordata > Ceratodontiformes > Ceratodontidae > Neoceratodus > Neoceratodus forsteri. The sequence goes on along the minus strand of CM028129.1, from coordinate 731,391,942 downwards.
TTAGAGTGGTTAAGCAGTTATATAGTGTGGGTTTTCAACTGAAATAGTAGGATGCAAAAAGGGTCAACAGTGTCTTTTTAACAGGGTACATGTTCCAGCATTCAGTCCAGAATTACTGACTTGGGATGCCAACACTTAGAGACTAAGTCACAAAACCAATGGGATGATCACTCTAAACAGACACTAGATGCATATTTGTAATGCCAAATGCTATTAAATGTATTAGCTAATAAGGAAAGGGGAATTTGTTTAACCAGGAGTGGCACACTAAGCTGAAGCTTGTTTACAGGTGCAACCTGAGAGCCCAAGAAAGTTAAGTGACTTGCTAAGGGTCACACAGTATGCAAGTGGGGGCTGTGGGATTCAAACCCAGGTCTCCAGGTTTGCAGATCAGAACCTTAAACCACTGCACTATATTGCCTCCTTAGTAAGAAACTGGCAGCTAATCCAATGAGTAGAGACTGAGGCTAAACTGCCCAGTGTTTCAGATCACCCATGTCCTTCATCAGAGAGTCAAGGATCTGTGTGGTCAAAAAGCACTGTGGAGTTTCTTGAGTCAAGTCTGTTTTAAGTGCTTGACCTATTGGCTTTTTAGACTAGTGGACTCCCCCCTAACACCCAATACCCATGTCACCATGTCATATAATACCGCTGTCCTTGGTAGACAAGTGGCCCCATCCCATCCCGGGGTTTGTCCTGTATGTCAGGGTGTCACCCCCCCACACCATGGACCTAAGACAGTGGTCGTCCATCTCTCCTACCTCCGTGGATACCCACCATCTGCAACACATGAGTACTGAAAGAATTAAGTCCTTCAAAAGGCATAGAGTGCATGCACATAGACTTCATTTGGTTTCCAAGGACAATTTTGTACCATCCATAATGCATTCATTTTAAACATTAATCAAACCAAACTTGGAGGATATTTTAATTACCACCATGAACCCCATGACCACATAAGTGAGTACTTTTAAATCCCCCAAACGTGTGTTTTAGGGTGGGCAACAATAACATATTATAACTCCTTGTCACACTGGTGTCACAGTGCAGTACCACAGTTACAGTGCACTGCAGGGGTTGTGATACTGTACTGTGGTTACAAACACAGAACTGGTATTACAGTGCAGTACTGGTATTACAGTGCAGTACTGGTATTATGGTGCAGTACTGTGGTTACTGTGCATTACTGGGGTTACAATGCAGCACAGGGGTTACAATGCAGTACTGGGGTATTAACGCAGCAGTGCAATGAAACTGGGCAAACAATTTGACTCTGCCTTTTTTTTCACTACAAAAATGATCAGGCATCTTCAAGTTGTATTTGTGGGTAAAATGTTCTAGTTACACCAAAATCTGAGTATTGAATAAATGTTTTCATTTAGTTTTTTCTTGAGAAAAAAGATGCCCACCACATGTGCCTTGGAAATAGCATTGCAGACCAGGCAGGGGTTAGGATAGTGAAAATAAAAAAATTAAAAAACTGATGGTGTACAGCATAGGAGGTACCTAGAAAAGTAGATTTGACAAGTATGCCAATATTTCTATTAACTGTAGCTGAAACATGCTTTTTGGAAAAACATTTTTGGTTGCACTGCGGCTTTAAATGCACACGAAACTAGAAAATCAAGTTAGAATCAAAATTTCAACCATAGATCTTTTTCAGGAATTATACATAACAAGAAAATTAAGCAAAGACATTTTAAAGCAGCAGTGCAATGAAAAATGCCTTTCCAAACAGCTAGTTTTAGCTCAATTAATAAAAAAAATATAAGCACACCTGTCAAATTTACTTTTCTAGGAAACTCCTATGCTGCCCACGAGTTTCCTTTTATTTTCTTAATTGTACCCTATACCGGGTCTAGAATGCTGTTTCTAAGTCTAATGTGGCAGCAATTTTTGTTGTTCAGAAATAAAACTACATTAAAACATTTCTAACATACTCAAATGTTGGTGGAATTAGAACATTTTACCACCACATAAAAGAGGAAGATGCCTGGAATCTTTATAGTAATAAAAGGTAGGGCCAAATTGTTTTCCCAATTTTGTTGCACTACTGCTTTAATGCAGCACTGGGATTACAATGCAGTAGTGGGTTAAACTGCATTACTGGAGTTGCTATGCAACACTAAGGTTGTAATGTAGTACTGGGGTTACAATGCAGTACTGGGGTTGCAATACAGCACTGGGGTTGTGGTGTGGTACTGGAATTACAGTGCAATACTGGGGCTACTGCACATTACTGGGGTTACAATGCAGGACAAAGGTTACAATGCAGGTCTGTCTTACAATGCATTACTGGGGTTATCATGCAACACTGGGGCTATAATGCAGTGGTGGAGTTACAATGTGGTATTAGGGTTACAATGCAGTACTGGGATTACAGTGCATTACCGGGAGTTACAGTGCAGTGCTGGGGTTACAATGCAGCACTGGAATTAAAATGCAGTACTGTGGTTACAGTTCATAACTGTGGTTAGAATGAAAAACTAGGGTTATAATGCAGCAGTGCAGCTACAGTGCATTACTGGGTTTATAATGCAGTGCTAGGGTAGCGTGCAGCACTGGTATTACAATGCAGTACTGGGATTACAATGCAGTACTGGGGTTACAACGCAGCACTGGGGTTATAATGCAGCACTGGGGTTATAATTCAGCACTGGGGTTAAAATGTAGTGCTTGGATTATGATGCAGTACTATGATTACAATGCAGCATTTTGGCTACAGTACAGTACTGGGTGTATAATCCAGTACTGTGATTCTAATGCAGTTCTGGCATTACAATGCAGCACTGGGGTTACAGTGCATTATTGGGGTTACAGTACAGTACAGGAATTCCAATGCAGTACTGGGGTTACAATGCAATTCTGTGATTACAGTTCAGTGCTGGGGTTACAATGCAGCACTGAGGTTACAATGTAGTACTGGGGTTACAGTTCTGCATAGGGGTTACAGTGCATTACTGGGGTTACAGTGCAGTACTGGGATTACAGTGCATTACCAGGAGTTACATTGCAGTGCTGGGGTTACAATGCAGCACTGGAATTATAATGCAGTACTGTGGTTACAGTTCATAACTGTGGTTAGAATGCAAAACTAGGGTTATAATGCAGCAGTGCAGCTATAGTGCATTACTGGGTTTATAATGCAGTGCTAGGGTAGAGTGCAGCACTGGTGTTATAATGCAGCACTGGTGTTATAATGCAGTACTGGGATTACAATGCAGTACTGGGGTTATAATGCAGCACTGGGGTTATAATTCAGCACTGGGGTTAAAATGTAGTGCTTGGATTATGATGCAGTACTATGATTACAATGCAGCATTTTGGCTACAGTACAGTACTGGGTGTATAATCCAGTACTGTGATTCTAATGCAGTTCTGGCATTACAATGCAGCACTGGGGTTACTGTGCATTATTGGGGTTACAGTAAAGGAATTCCAATGCAGTACTGGGGTTACAATGCAATACTGGGATTATAGTTCAGTGCTGGGGTTACAATGCAGCACTGAGGTTACAATGTAGTACTGGGGTTACAGTTCCACACAGGGGCTACAGTGCATTATTGGGGTTACAATGCAACACTGGGATACAGTGCAGTACTTAAATTATGGTGCAGCACTGTTTTATAATGCAGTACTGGGGGCTACAATGCATTACTGGGGTTACAGTGAATTACTAGGGTAACAATGCAGTACTGGGGTTATAATGATTTACTGGGATTACATTGCAGTACTGGGGTTACAGTGCAGCACTTGGGTTATAATGCAGCACTCTTGTTGCAGTGCAGTTCTGGTATTACATTGCAGCACTGAGGTTACTATGTAATATTGGGTTTATGACGCAGTACTGGTATTACAATGCATTACTGGGGTTACAATGTAACACAGGAGTTCAGCACAGTACTGAGGTTACAATACAGTACTTGGATTACAGTGCAGCACTGATGTCATTTGAATGCATTGAATCTAAACAGAAGGCTTTGGACAAGTTGCTTTCATTCAGAGGTGAATACTTTAAGATAAAAACATTACATTAAAACAGCTGCCAAAAGCTTAGAAAAGTAACTACTATTGAGCATGATTATTGGGGTGGAAATGTTCCTTTTTCATTAAAACACCCACTTTTGGACTGCAGCCATTCAAATCCATGTAAATAAGAATACAGCAACAATAGTCCAGTACCTGTTTTGTTTTCAGACACTGCGCTTAGACTGTGAGTTATAGTGACTCAATACATTATTTGTAAAGCTATGGAGGCCATTCATTGGGGGCTCTGAGCACCAAGCAACCTAATCATTACTCACTCCTTCAAGATATGGCCCCCTGTTCCAGCCAGAGTTGAATCCCATAACATGTGGTCAAGGAATAGTGTCCTTCTTCATGGGAGCATGCAGTATAATCACACTGCTGTGCTACCCATTTCACAAACCATAGAACTAAATTACAAGCATTATACCAAGAAGGGAAGATAGAAAAGAAAGCTTGTATTTTATTTTTAAATTAAAAAATAAGATGACCCCAGTTTGTGTTGAAGGGGGTTCATAGCACATACACAAGTCCAGAATTTAATTGTTGGTTCTATGGGGCCTCAGAATATCTGAGTACCTGTAGTACTGGTATTTTGCTGGTTGCTCTTTTCACCCTGCCAACTACCTTACCTGAGTAGATGCAGGAAGATATCTATCATGCACTTTGGATAATAATTGCATTGCAGCAAAATAAACACTGGAGGAGCACTACATACTGCTCTCTTGTGTGGCTCTTTAGGGTAATTTGGCAGTGTAGCACTGTAGAGTTGACTAAATCAGAGCTTTGTTTTGTTTGGTGCATACTGTATGTGTCTCTTTGTTTGTGACTGGGGAAAGTCCTAGTCCTGCAGTAATGGTTTCCACGGTCACATAAATAATCAGATTTCTGTCCTTTTCCTAGTCATGTAAATAATAAGTGACAGTCGCACAAAGAGATTTAAATGCAGATAATTCTTTATCCTGTTCTTGTTTCATCCAAAAGAACAATCAGACACAGGCGATATTTTTCACATTGAGTCTAAGTGCCCACAATTTAGTTTTACCCAGTCATGAGGGCATGGGCTGCATTATTTATTGGGGAGGATTGGGATAGGCTTGCAAATACTGCACCATATATTCTAATTTGATTTAGTTATGTTCTCTGCAAAACCTTGCAGTGAGCGAATCTTCAGTTCTGTCATTTACTACAGTTTGTCAAATTTACATCTCTGTAACAAATGTAAATATGCACAAGAAGTTTGCAAAATAAATTCTCAGTACACAGATAAAGTATCACCACTATGTACAGTAGTTCAGTAACCCCTGTCTCCCACCATTTATAACACAAGGTATAACAATTGTAAACCCTATTCTCAAAGAATGTTTCAGTCTTGTACACACAAAATGAAAGACACTCTTTTAAGACTAGGGCCCATGACGTTCTGAAAAGTAATGTTCATTTGATGCATGTGGAAGCAGATGATTCATAAGAAACTTATACATGGCTCTTAAACTCAGTCAAGTGATATATTTCATATAGAATGTTTTTTTAAGAACTGTAACAATATTAGATTTCAAATTGTCATGCTGGTCTTACACTGAAATGAGTATTATAAACAGCAAGAGTAGCCCTTGAAATTGATTAGCAAATGTTCAGATGTGTGTAAATAAATGTGTAGGGTATTTAAACCAAAAACTGATTAGCCTGGCCAGTTTGTGATGGCTGATGGTGCCCCGCATTGCTATGTGGTACACCTGAGATTGAGGCCCAATCCCTACTCCCTCACCCCGAGCTGGTGGGGCCAGAACAATGATAAGAGGCATCGCCCCGATCCTGGTAAAGAGGATGTAGGCTGTCTTCTATAAAATCAACTGCCATGGTGGGTTGGGTGATCACACTGACATCATGGGTGACCACCCAAAATTTGTCATCCCCTGACAATAGGAGATCACTACAGATGCCTCGGTGATTACCTTTTGGTGGTGGGAGGTATTTTTGGAAACAATGCCTACCCCACATCCATGATGATGTTTTCCTGCCCACCCATCTCAGAGTCACTGAGTGTGCTGGGCCCCTCCTCCCTGCCTGTCCTATTTGATGTGTGTCTACCCTAGTGGGACAAGTATGTGCATGCTTGGCAGAATGGGGGCCCTTACCGTGGGAAATAAGTCACAGTTTGAGAGGTCAGTGGGATCAGGCTAGGAGGCTGCAGCATGAGTAGCTGTGCCAGAGGGCAATGCCAGGGCAAAGGTGCATGCTGAGATGGTAGCGAAAAGAAGATGAGGTGGCTAGGTGTGGAGAAAAAAGATTGCTAAGAAAAAAAATTATTAGCAATACTGTAATTCTGAATGGCAAACTACAACTATGCTCTCTCATTATAAACCTGTCAGAGGAAATATATTGGCTAGTCTAAGACTAAAGTGGATCTTTTTAAATGTCAGTGAAATAAAGTATACATATCCATATATGCATCAGGGAAATGCCAAAGCAGCAGCATTTCAGGGGAGGGCTGAGCACCTACTCAGAAAGTTTATATAACAAGGTTTGCATTTGAGAACACAAGTGCTGCATTGCTGGGGTCCTAAATGATGCTAAAGTAAATAAAGTATGCCATTTGTTTTCATCAGTCCAATTATAAAATGCAGATACACTGTCCGGTACAAGCCAGTTAAGTAGCAAGGTTCAAGGTTTACATTGCTGCAAGCTATGTTGCTGTTTTTTAAGCTTTGTATTTCTGCCAAAATGCCACCCAAGACAAAGGAAATACAAAAAAGTCATAAAGTTTGCAGCTTGACCAAACTGTGCAGGTCCCAGAGCCAAGGGCAGCCTATTGGCACACCAGCAGAGTTGTATCTCATTGTGTCAATGACCTGGGTTTGGGAACATGCCGTATCACTGGAAAGCAGACTGGGGGAGAGGGAATGAACATTCCAATGGATACTCTCTCCCTCTGAGGTGGGAAGCTACCTTGCTGCAAGCTTGTACAGTCACCTGGATGTCCACAGGCAAAGAGTGACAAAAGGGAGGGGGATGCTCGCCAGCTTCTCATAACACCATGCAGTTGCGTGTGCATACACAGGAGCCCATACATACAAGCATCCCCGGAGGTGGGGTTTAAAGGGAAAATAAATCCCTGTGCCCACTCCATGGTGCTCGATACATTTGGGTGCTGCACAGCCGGGCAAACCCCCAGCACATATATGCTCTTGGAGGTGGACCTCCCCCTTCTGGCTTCACCTTGGGGAAGGCTGGGGGGGCCAAAGTTAGGGGTGACATAGCTGGGTGGTGGCTATGAGCTTAGCCCATGTGGGGCAGGATGAAAAAACTACAAAATAAAAAAAAAAAACATTTCCCCAGAGGTAAAAATGGTCACAATGCAAAAAAAAAGTAGTGTGTAACAGTTCTCCTTCAACCTTGTGGTCCCTGCCTACCACGATGAGAGCCAAGCACAGGTGGGTGGGCACCCCTGTTACTCCTTGAATGATGTCCTGGGATCTGCCCTATCTAGAGGTTGTGCTCAGTGGAAGGCATCACAGAAAACGTATATTTGTTCCTGGATTCCAGATTTAAAGTGGGGCTAAAATGTTTGCATCTTGAGACCAGCTACACCACATCTGAGACAGTAGCACAGCATATGTCTGACTTTACATATAAATTGTTGATACTGATCACATACAGTAAACATACAGTATTTACAGCTTTGTCCAGGGACCCCATTCCTGATCTTGCAGTTTATACATGGGGTCATTCCAGTTCTGTATTAATAAGGGTGAATGTAATAGTTCAGTTCCTTTTGATCTATTACGTGAGGGTGAATATAAAGGCTCAGCCCCTCTGGCTATAATATGGAAAGGTGAATATAGCAGCTCAGCTTCTTTGCTTACAATATGCGAGGGTGATTATAACAGTTAAGCACCTCACAGTATAAGCTTTAGTACTTATTCTCCTCCATCCTCTTATCCATGTGTCTGTAGGTACCTCACCCAGCAAGTGAGATCCAGGCTTTGAGTGCATGATTTTCCAGTCTCGGTCTGAGTCATCAAATGTAGTAGTACACATCAACATTTCTACCATACAGTCACTCAGCTAGTGACCTTCAGATTGTCTCTGTTGATTCTCAGTGTAGGCATCAGATCACTAGGGCTTCTAAATGCATGGGATAGTCATAAGGCAATTCTGGGGGGTGGGGGTAGGAAGAGGTAGGCTGCTGGTTAACTAGGATCTGCAGCTTATCCAGTAGGTAGGGAAATGGGCAGACTGGGTGGGCCAAGCGGTCCTCATCTGCCATCAAATTCTATGTTTCTATGTTTCTAATTCTCTGAGAATCCTATCTGGACTTATGGCTGTGAATGCCAGAAAAAGAAATAGCAACTTAGTATAAGGGTGCAAAGCACTAGGGATGAAAGTGCTCCCTTGTTTCAGTATTTACTCTACACCATATACATAAAATTATTTTACAGCTATGCAAGCTTCTCACAAAACACATTCTTGGTCATCAAAGGTGAGTCAGGCCAGACTGCATGCATTCACTCGCTTTGCCCCACCTTGTGGCTGCTTAAACACTTTGGGACCCTTTTGGCCTAGAGACTGTAGTTGTTTTGTTTTACTACTGCCAATCCTTCTTCATCTGGGTCTTCTGATGCCATTGCCCTAAGGACAGCTATCACTTTTAAAAACTGCTCTGTCTCACTCTAGATCCAGATTCCTCTTTTTTTTTTATTTTTTTAACCAGGTATAGCACACTAAGCTGAAAGCTTTTTTACAGGAGCGACCTGGGAACACAAGGAGGTTAAGTGACTTGCTCAGGGTCACACAGTATGCAAGTGGAAGCTGTGGGATTCAAACCCAGGTCTGGTCTGCTGGATGTCACCAGATTTGCAGCTCAGAGCCTTAGACCACTGCACTATACTGCCTCTGTCTGCACGAAAAAAAATTAAGTTTTCTGTCTCCTGTCCCAGACTAAGCTTAACCTAAGATCCTCTAACTTGCATAAATCCCTGAAGGACTGAAGTGCACAGGCCAGTTTTAGCATGGCATGTAAGCAGTAGATCACAAGGGAGGTGTGGGTTGTGCTCTAATAACCCAGTCTATGGGTGTATTGAGGTGAAACTGAGTGGCTTCAACAACCCATAGAGTATGTTGGTAGAGTAACAACTTCCACATAAATATGTTGGCAAAAAATCATTTAAGCATGAACAAGAAATATTTATTATAGTGGCTGTATTGTGTTGCAAGAGAAAATAGTTCCTCTGAAAATGAAAACATAAATATTACCTGCCAATGTGATGCACTGCTAAGCATTTTATAACTACCGCATTTTTATGTTCACCCTTGTGCTTGAACAGAGTAAACATATTTGTACGATACTGGATTTTGAGTGGTGTGTCACTGTCGGTCCAATGCAAGGCAGTCTACAAGGGTCTCAACAATGTCAGACAAATCATAGCCTGACTGATCATGACTTGCTGGGAGAACATTTTGTGTAGTGTAAATAAAAGAGTCATCTGAATCATAGGGCATCTCTTTCCTTTGCTCTGCATAACACCACCCAGCAAGCAGAGCTGACCAGCATTATGATCAGTCTTCTGTGCTCCCCCAACATCAAAACAGTCCCTCCCATCCATTCCGCCAAACATAACACTGACACTAGGGTGCCCAATCCCCAGTGTCAGTACCTGAAATAAAGAAAACTGTCCCTAAGTCCATCCCACCCCTTCCTTCCTAACTTTCTGACTCCAGGGTGCCCAATCCCTGGTGCCAGCTAGTACCCCCCATCTGTTTTCACTGTGCAACCCCTGGTTCTGTCAAACATGACACCAATACTATGTGGCCAATCCCTAGTGTTAGTACCTGAAATAAAGTAAACTGTCCCTCAACCCATTCCCCCCTTCTTTCTTAATTTTCCAACACCAAGGTGCCCAATCCCTGGTACCAGTTAGTACCCCCACTCTGCCCGTTTTCACTGTGTAGCACTGGGGAGCCCATACCTGGTACCACCACACATAACACCAACACTGGGGTGCCCAATCCTCAGTGTCGGTACCTGAAATAGAACAAATCCTCCCTCACAGTCTTTTTTTTTTCTTATTTTAATACACCCTGTAAAAAGGAAAAATGTCCATCGATGTCTGTTGCCACTTCTGGACCAGCATGGCTGTTACCCTCCACTCACCTGACCCTCCCACTTAGCACCCCCACCCCTTGTTTATCTACTAGGTCTGACAATGTAATCCTCTCTGGAATGGAGACATGTCTTCACTCTTCAGCACCAGACTGGGAACTGAGGAAATCAGGTATGTTGTTCAATGGATTTCAATGGATGTTTGAACTTGTCCTCATGATTTAGTCATTTTAAAATATTTTATCCCCAGATCTTCAACATGGCCTTTTTTGGAACCCTCCTCATGAACAAGGGTGGTGAAATTATACAAATCCATCCAGACAGGTGATTTTGGGGTCACTGCACAAAATCCCATTTCAGTCAGGATTTGAAAATGTTCTCTGCCCTTGTTCATGAGGAGGGGTCATAAGAAGGCTATGTTAAAAAATGGTGTAAAAAATATTAAAACAAAAAAGTTGTGGACCTTCATTGACATTTTTCAATGCACAAAACAAAATAGTAATATTAAATGCATGCTGAAAATAGAGTTGGAATCTGTTTTTACCATAGGTCTTCTTCAGGAATTATCTAAAAGAGAAAAAAGCAAAGTTAGTTGTTTTTTTCTCTTTTAGATAATTCCAAACATCAATTCTAAATCTGTTTTCTATTTCAATGTGCATTTAATATTACCATTTTATTTTGTTTTCACGCCACACACCAACGCAGCATCTTGTGTTTTTTTTTGTTCTTACATTTTTCAATGCACATTTGTAACTTTCATCATTTTCAATATTTTCACCACAAATTTATGAACATGCAAACATACAAATTTGCCAGCAGAAACAGGCCATATGGTCTATCAAGTCTGCTCAAGTGTGCAGCTAGCACCCTTACTTTGCAGCTGCCCCGCCCCTTCACAATTTACAACATAGCCATTTTTTCACACCACCTCATGAATGTTACAGATGTCTTTTTTTTTTTTTCAAATCCTGGCCAAAATGTGTTTTCACACTTGTGGCAAAAATTACATTTTGGCCACTGGTTTATGAATTAACCCTGTTATGTACAGAAGGAGTAGGTATAAAAAGACCATATTGAAAATTTAGGGTCAAACTTTGAGAAAAAAAAAAGAAAATTAAGTTATGAAGAAACATTGAGTGGCTCCAATGTGTACTCATTAGTTTATTTTTGTAGATTTTGGCCCCTAATGTTCAAAATATAACTTGTGTTAAACTGCCTCCTGGACATGACGTGTAATTTTTCAAATCCCCTCTGAAACTTGTTTTCACAGTTGAACTGCAAAATCACTTTCAGATGGGATTTAAAAAACTCCACCTTTACTCTACTGGACTAAAGAACTAGAACTCTACTACTGGGAATTTCAAATTAGGGAAAAAGCAAACAAATAAACAAAAAGAGTTAGTGTGTTTGTCTGAGTTGGGTGAAGGAATTATATGTGCAGTTAGCTAGGTGAAGAAAGAAACTTTGAATTATGAGGAGTGGCTGAAGCAGAAGGAAGCCAGGTGTTTGCATTTAAAAACTAACCTAGATAGATTTTGGCAGAAAACAGCAAGAGGAAGAAGCTGCTGTTAGAACTTTACTGGGACTATACTGCACTCTGTCTCCCCCCAGGTTCCACTTTTATAGGCACAGGTTTGACTGACAACAGGAACTTCCTGTTTGGGAGCAGGAAGGAGTAATCACAGAGGCACAGAAGACTCACCATCCTAGAAGGAAAGAGTAGCTCTCCATCCTCCCTAGCTGCTGGAGGTCTGACTCTGAGCAAGTAAGAAGGAGACTACCAAGGAATATGGAAACGTCCTGTACCAGAGCAGGAAGATCAGGAGCTTTAAGGGCACGGAGGCAATAGGAAAGTAGGAGAAAAAAATATATATAAAAAATAAACAGAGAGAGGAAAGAGTAAGTATACAAATCAACAGTTAAGAGGCCACAAATAAGACATGAAGGGAGTGGTACAGTGTAGTGGCTGTGGAACAGCAGTCTTCCGGGAGATGTTCTGGAGGCTGCGGTGTTGTCCCATCTGTAGGCACCTCTCTGGGCTGAGGGAGGAGGTTGCTTATCTTCAGGCTGAGTTGGCCTGGATTCAGGGGACCTCCTTTCCCACCCAGGGACCATCAGGGCTACCACCACTGCCTCAGAGGTTGCCAAGAAAGAGGAGCGGTTGGACCACAGTGGGCTCAGGGAGGGTGAAGGTGGTGAAACAGAGGTGCATCCCTCTAGTTGTACCTTTCCACAAGTCATATGCCATTCTAGCAGTATGTGGTTCCTCTATGGAGGCAACCACAGTGGAGACCAAAGAGGATGCTGGGAACCTCCACAAAGGAGACCCACAGGAGGGTGGAATGGGAGCCCACAGGGGAAGAAAACCACTCCTGATGGGGGACTAAATTGTTAAGAGGGTAGAACTAGGGGAGGGAAGGGAGAGGGAGGTTAAGTGGCCTTCCTGACACCAAAGTTTGGTGGGACAGGGAGCAAATCTTCAGAATCATGGGAGCAGCTGCACGGGGAAGGGAGCTGGAAGTCATTGTTCACCTAGGGACAAATGACCTGCCTGGGAAAGGAATCAGAGCAGTGCAGGATGAGTTTGTGGAGTTGGGGAGGGGCCTTAGAAAAGAAGCATGCACAGTAACCTTCTCGGAGGAACCGCCAGTCTATGGCATGGGTGAGGCTATGGTGCTCTGCACCATGGGATTCAATCAGTGGTTGAAAAACTGGTGCAGAGGTCAGGGTTTTGGCTTCATTGGGGACAGGGGGTCCACCTGGAGGGATGCAGGCCTATACTGGCACGATGGTCTGCATCTGTCCAGGAGGGGAACCAGGATCCTAGGTGATGGGTTTAAATGCTTCATTGGCAAGCATTTAAACTAGGCAAGGGGGAGGCACCAAAAAGGAGAAGGGAAATCCTAGCCCCCCCCAAAAAAATCAGGGTAGTTAGTGAGGTAAACACCAAGACAGAGAAGTCGATAGGGAGAAAAGCAGGGTAAATGGAGAAAAATTCAAATGCAGTAAGGACAGGGATGGGGTACGGTCATCAAAAAATGGAGGATAATGAGTACTAATGCCCATAGTCCAGGTAACAAGCTCTATGAACTGGTAGCATTGATGGAAGGGGGATGCCTGGATATCGTGGCAGTCATAGAAACATGGTACACAGAGAATCATGACTGGGATGTCAGCATACCAGAGTACACAATCTACTGGAGGGACTGGGAGGGTAGATGAGGAGGAGGAGTAGCTCTCTATGTAAGGGAAGGGATCAAAGCAATGGAACTAAAGGACAAAGAGCGAGGAGAGGAAGCACTGTGGGTCACCCTGGAGACTGGAAATGGCACCATAATCTACACAGAGGTTGTATACAGACCCCTGTCTTGTGGGGAGGAAATGGACAAGGAAATGATAGTAGGCATCCTTAGGATGGCAGAGAAAGGGGAGATATCGCTGATGGAGGACCTGAATATGCGCAATGTTAACTGGAGCACCTTTGCTGCAGCCACATCCAAAAGTAGGGCCATTCTCAGTGCCCTACAGGGGGCATGCCTCAGACAGCTAGTGTTGGAATCCACTCAGGAGGGACCAGTATTAGACCTGGTACTCTCAAATGGTGATGGAGAGAGGATCTCAGATCTAGAAGTGGGTAGCCATCTGGGAACAAGTGACCACCTAACAGTGTGGTTCACGATAAACTCAGCTGTGGAGTCAAGCCATACAAAAGTGAAGGTACTGAACTTTAGGAGGGCTGAAATGGGAGAGTGCGTCAGAAAAGCACTAGCAAACAGGCAAGAAGGAGGGGTGGAGCAACAATGGGGAAACATCAAAACTGCCATCACAGAAGCGACAAGCCTTTGTGTGAAGCAAATAAACAAATCAAAATGAAAGAAAAAAACACTATGGTTCTCAAAAGAGGTGACGGGGAAGGTTAGGGAAAAAAATATAGCATTCAGGAAGTATAAGGAAACACAGAAGGAGTAGGACAGAGAACTGTTCCAGTTAAAGCAGAAGTAAGTGGGGAAGGCAGTTAGAACAGCAAAGGCCCAAACCGAGGAAAAGATAGCCAACTCGGTTAAGAAGGGGGATAAAGCTTTCTATAGGTACATTAGGGAGTGAAGAAAGACAAAGGGAGGGATGCTGAGGCTAAATAAAGAGGAGGGTGGGTGGGCAGAGAGGGACAGTGAAAAAGCAGGTATACTGAATGAATACTTCTGCTCAGTATTCACCAAAGAGGAGGAGGAGGAGGGAGGAGGTACCAAATCCAGTCAATAGAAGCACTCTGGATAGGGGGGTCAATATCAGTTCATTCACAGAAGATAGGATTCTGAAAGAATTCCTAAAACTGAAGGTGGACAAAGCAATGGGGCCTGATGGGATTCACCCCAGAATGCTAAAATAAACTAAGGGGAGAACTAGTAACTCCACTGACTACCCTTTTTAACAAATCACGGGAGGATGGTGTGGTACCTGAGGACTGGAGGAGGGCAGATATGATTCCCCTTCACACAGGTGGGAGCAAGATAGAGGCAGGAAACTATAGACCTGTCAGTTTGACCTCAGTGGTAGGGGAAAATGATGGAATCACTTCTGAAGGAAAGAATTGTTGAGTGCCTGGAGGCCAGTAGGGCACAGGACCCAAGGCAGCATGGATTCACAGTGGGAAGGTCATGTCAGATGAATCTAATCAATTTCTTTGACTGGGTGACCAAAGTAGTAGATCAGGGAGGGGCTGTGGACATGGCCTACCTAGACCTTAGCAAGGCATTTGACACAGTCCCACACAAAAGATTAATAAACAAATTAGCCAGCCTGGGAGTGAGTCCCAGGGTGGTAGCCTTGGTAAAACATTGGCTAGACAACAGGATGCAGAGGGCAATAGTAAATGGAGTCCACAGTGAAGAATGGGGGTTTACTAGTGGGGTATCACAGGGTTCAGTACTGGGTCCAGTCCTTTTTAATGTCTTTATAAGTGACATTGCAGAGGGACTGGAAGGAAAAGTATGTCTCTTTGTAGATGACACAAAGATCTGCAACAAGGTTGATACACAAGGTGTGGTGGAAAGGATGAGAAGGGACTTGGCAAGGTTGGATGAATGGTCAAATGTATGACAGCTTAGATTCAGTGCAAAGAAGTGTAAAGTAATGCACCTGGGAAACAAAAACCCAGGGGAGGAGTACACAAAGGGGGGATGAGATACTGACAACAAAAGAAATGGAAGGGGGCCAGGGGGTAGTTATATCAGGTGACCTAAAGGTGGGCAAGCAATAGGAGAAGGCAGTAAGGAGGGCTGGGGGGATACTGGGATGCATAGGAAGAGGCATCACTAGCAGAAAACAGCAAGTTGTTATCACTCTTTATAGACAGTTTGTGAGACCCCATCTGGAGTACTATGTGTTTGTTCTGGAGACCCCATCTCTGTAAAGACATAGACAGGGTGGAGGTTGTCCAGGGGAGGGCAACCAAAATGGTGCAGGTTCTGCACCAGAAGACATACAAATAAAGACTAAAGGAGCTTAATATGTATACCCTAGAGGAAGGGGGGGGGCATGATAGAAACTTTCAAGTACCTCAAGGGAATAAACAAGATCCAAGAGGGTAGCATCTTTCAGAAAAAGAGATGCACAAGAACAAGGGGGCACAATTTAAAGATGGGGGGGACAGCTCAGAGGTAGTGTGAGGAAATATGTTTTTACAGAGAGGATTGTGAATGCATGGAACAGCCTTCCTGAGGAGGTCGTGGAGTCAAAAACAGTGGGGGAATTCAAGAATGCATGGGACATACATAAGGCAGTTCTAGTGGGGGGTAGGAGAAAGTAGGCTGTTGGTTAACTAGGATCTGCAACTTATCCATTAGGTAGGGAAATGGCCAGACTAGGTGGGCCAAGCAGTCCTTATCTGCCATCAAATTCTATGTTTCCATCTGTCTTGATCATAACATCATGTCTTAAAAAGACTGTTGGAAGTTTGGGGTCAAAATGTGGGAGCCCGCTGAAAATTAAATGTTGCCTCTGAGTTAGCCTATCCAGGGTAAATACATTCTAAAAATATGTAGAAGAGCACCACTGAAAATGAGATATTGCATCTCTTCTGGTCTATCCTTGGTGATTGTACAAAAGCAAGACCTGATATAACAGCAATGCATGCATTGAACATTCGGCATTGACAAATGTTTGTTTGTTACTGCATCTCTGATAAAGGTCTTGAGTCAGAGTTTCAAAGGGCCTGACATGGTGCACAGTCTAAGTCCACATGCAGGGAAAAATCTCTGCACCTGCAAAAATGCTATTTTTCAGCACTTTATGCACATGGGCAGCATTTTCCTTCTTCCCCACAGCTGTGTAAAAAATGTTACGTCTAGCAATTCCTGGTGTAGCAGTTTTCCACAACTGGACAAAAAATATTCTCAAACTACTGTAAATTGTAGAAAAGGTTGCAAAAAGTCAACCTTATTGAAAATTAAGTGCATGAAGAAAAAATTTCAGTTGCGCAAGGAAATCATCCCTTCAAAACTTTTATCCCCACACTTGCACAATTTTTCCACTTTTAAAAAACTGGCCCCAGTAGTTTGCAAAACATTTTAGTTGAGTTGGAGTGATAGGATGTATATCCCTTACAATAATCTACATCAACAAACTTTCTGTGGGCCCATTAAGAGCAGTAGAAGCTCTGGCTAGTAGTGCTGATTGCTGAGCTCAAATAACTGTGCTGCTGATGCTTTATACATGGTAGCTGGCTGTCATACCTCTCAACCATTTGTAAACTGAAATGAGAACACAGACATTCAAAATAAGGGGCAATGAGGGACATATCCTCAAACATAGAGATACAAGCACAGAACACTGTGGCCAATATTGTTTACTTGTACAGAACTTATTTTTGATTTAGCATATTATAATATTGTGAATTTTAGCTTTAAAGTTTAAATTTACAGCACATTCTCAGGGAGCGTAGAACCTTGTCCATGAGGGACAGATGAGGGACAGAGCAATTTTCAGTGGGGAAAATGAAGAACATCCCTCATAACAAGGGACAGTTGAGAGGCATGTTGGCTGCTCACCCATTAGAGAAAGAGAGAGAGAGAGAGGTACAAACTGACAAGACAGTCAGATAAACAAGGCTTATTATGACAAACAGGAAAAGAGAGTTCTCTTAGCACAGGCTAGAAATGCTGAGAGAGATACTGAAAGAAAAATATATTGGATCAGAAATGATCTACAATAATACTGAAAGAGAACTACTGAGTTTTTATTTCTATCACCTGGGGTCTGGTGCAGTGGTTTGTTTTTGTTCTGAGGTTTGGCTGACACATTCAGATGCCTAAACAGAGCAGACGTAATGGACTAATAGTTTTTTTCGGCTGACATTTTATAGGTTTCAATGGTTCTTTGTTTCTAAACAGTAACACGTGACATGTTGCTGTGTGCAAGCTATTCTGTGTCACTAGTTTTCCCTTTTACCAAAGAAGAGCTCACATGTATATGTAAGCTTGACACCAGGTGCCATTTTACTTTTTATTCACATGCACTCTGTGTTACAATCGCACTACTAGGGGGCTCTTGAGCAAGATACATAACATATGCCTCCTCCCTTACTGAAAATGTCCCATAGTAAACAAGAATATTTCAATTCCGTAACAAAAAAAAAAAATTCCTAAACTAGGGAATGAGGATAGACTGCTTTGATTCCTGTCTCACCCTGGGGATTACTCTGTCCCTTTTAGATGGGCTTACCACTAGCTATAAATTCAAATGGTTATGTGGTTTCTACACCATGGTGGAGTGTCGTCGAACCTTGAGTGCATTTACTTTGGCATCTTCACCAGGAGTTGGTACAGAAGCTTGCACTGGAGTTGATGATGTCTCTACGGTTTCTGGCATCACTTCAGCAATGGCTAGGGGTGCAGTATCTGCTGTAGAACTGACTTGTAGAGAAGAATCTGGAGTGGCTAACTGTGGAGTTTAGATTCTTTCAGGTCCCAGACCTGGCTCCAGACATTTAGAATGTCCAGCAGAGACATGTTTGGAGCTACATTAACTCCTGATAGGAGCTGATCCACATGTCTCCACCAGATAAGATTATCCTCAGTCTTAACACTATATGACACAGGTCCTGTCTATTCAGTAACTGTGGCTGGAACCCATTTGGCTCTGGCTGCAAAATTACAGGCTAGAACAGACTGCCCCAGCTGAGAAGTTCTACTTTTAGCCCTTGGTTCTCACCTGCTCATTTGTGCCTGTTGACGATGCATGTTTTGCTCCAGTTGGTTTTGACAGGTCGAAACAGTTATACAGCTGTTGTTCCATCATTAAGAATGCTGGAAACACCTTCATTGTAGCATGAGCTGTATTTCTGTAAGACAACAACAAAGTGTCCACACATGTTTGGAGACAAGCCTATCCCTGAGCTGATTTTAATGCCTGTTTCCATGTCTGAACAAGTCTCTCAGCCAATTAGTAGCTGGATGATATGGTGCTGACGTGATATAATGAACACCATTCAACTGCATGAATGTTGCATACTACTTGGAGAGAAATTGTTGTCCATTGTCACTCATCAACTGTTCAGGTAAACCATAATGAGCAAACATTTCTCTTAGCTTTTGAATTGTGCTCTCCCCTGTGGTAGAGGTCTTTATAGTGACTTTGAACCATTTTGAGTGAGCATCAACCACTACCAGAACATATGACCTTCAAATGATCCAGAGAAATCAACATGGATATATTGCCACGAATGTTCAGGCCAGTCCCTGGAATGCAGAGCTACTAACTGAGGCATATTCTGCACACTCTGGCATGAAAGACAAGCCTTGGCTTTCTGTTCAATAGCATGGTCTAAACCAGGCCACCCAAAAGTAGCTTCAAGCAATTTCCTTCATAAGCATGATTCCACAATGACCTGAATGTACAGTAGCTTTTGCAATAGCTGCTGTCACAATGGCAGTGGAATAATAACTCACATTCCCCATAATAAGCAACCAGACAGAATGGACAAGTTTGTCTTTCTATCAACATAAGGCATCAATTCGGAAGGCTTTTTTAAGTTCCCTGGGAACTTGCCATGCAGCACCCAGTCCATTACCTTGGACAGTAACAGATCCACCCGCATATATGTTTTCACCTGGGCTGCCTTGATGGGTGCATTTCTACTTGCTCAAAATAGAAAATTTCTCCATGGGAGCTGTCTACATAGCTTTGGCAACAGCAATCAGGGAAGTCCATCAGCATTATATTGTAGTGTTGACTTCCCAGTACTTGATGTCATACATGTGGGCAGACAGTAAAAGAGTCCAACATTGCATCCTGCTTGCAGTAAATGACAGAATACCAATATGGGGTCCAAAAATGGAAGACGGGTACAGTGATCCATCAAAAGTGTGAGTTTCTGCTGGAGCATGTACTGGTGAAACTTGTGGATGCTGAAAATAATTCCCAGAGCTTCATGTTCTATTTGGGCTTAGTTACTTTCAGCCTTGCTTAATGTCCTGGATTCTAATGCAATCGGTCTGTCTTCTGCTGATGGTATAATGTAAGACACAACTGCCCCCACACCATAGGGAGGTGCATCACAGGCTAACTGTATGGACAGTGCAGGATCAAAATGTGTCAAAAACCTGTGAAGTTGTTAATAGTTCTTCAGCCTTGTTAAATGCTGCATTGCAGTTTGCCGTCCATCTTCACTTTTTGTTCTGACAGAGAAGTGCATGCAAGGGTTTCAAAACTGTTGCCAGGTATGGAATAAATCATCCACAGTGATTAAGCAACCCCAGGAAAGAATGCAACTGGCTTACATTCCGAGGGGTAGAAGCTGCCACAACATCTGTGACCTTGCAGAGAGCTGTATGGAGGCCTGTAGAGTCGACTACATGTCCTAGATATTCAACAGAGGGCACCAAGAATGCACACTTGTCTTTTTAGACTCAAAAGCCATACTCCTTCAGTCTCTGTAAAGTGGTATCAAGGTTCCTGAAGTGTTCTTCCTCTTTTCTGCCTATTACCAGAATATCATTCAGGTGGCACTGTACTCCTGGAAGTCCACTCAAAATCTGGTCCACAGCTCATTGGAACAAAGCTGGAGCTGACATTATTCCAAAAGGCAAATGGCAGTACCGGAAAAATATCTTATGTTATGTATGGAGGCAGTATAGTGCTGTGGTTTAGGGCTCTGAACTGCAAACCTGGAGGCCTGGGTTTGAATCCCACAACCCCTACTTGCGTACTGTGTGACCCTGAGCAAGTCACTTAACTTCCTTGT
Source organism: Neoceratodus forsteri (assembly GCA_016271365.2). Taxonomy (NCBI): domain Eukaryota; kingdom Metazoa; phylum Chordata; order Ceratodontiformes; family Ceratodontidae; genus Neoceratodus; species Neoceratodus forsteri. Next base: position 731,371,573 of record CM028129.1, on the reverse strand, counting down.
GCTCCCAGGTAGCACCTGAAAACAAGCTTCAGCTTAGCGTGCCTTTCCTGGTTAAACAATTTCTCCATTCCTTTCTCCTTTCCTTTCCACATGTCACAATAGTTAGCAATTCCTGTGACTCCTCATGGGCATGTATTTGTAAATAACCTTTGTTCAAGTCTATCTTGCTGAATGTTTGTCCACCAGCGAGGCGAGCAAAGAGATCATCAATGTGGGGAAGCAGATGTTGCTTTGTGCACAACACTGAGTTGATGGTGTCCTTGAAATCCCACAAATACTTTCTGAGCCATTGTTTTTCAAGACTGGAAAAATAGGCATGGCCCACTCACTATATGTGACTGGTACCAGGCTCCCACCTTCAACAGATGCTCCAGATCAGCTTCTACTTTTGACCTGAGGGCATATGGCACTGTTCTGGCCTTCAGACACTTTGGGTTGCTGTCAGGCTTAATGGTCAGTTTGATGGTAATGCCTTTCATACTCCCTAACTCCACTCCAAAAACAGAAGTGTGTTTCTTCAATCCGGCAGCCAGACCTTCCTCTCCATTGATATATATATATATATAATATCAGCCCAATTTAGTTGGGTTTTCTCAAGCCATGACCAACCCAGTAAATCTGGGTAGTCACCCTTTACCACAGACAGTAGCAATTTAGCAGTCTGTCCATGAAGTTCTATACATGCATCAATGGTGCCCATCATTTTTACAAGTTCTCCTGTATAAGTCTTCCGAATGGCCTTTGTTGTCCACAGAGGCAGATGCTACTGTTTCTCTCTATGGTATATACAGTGTCAGTCACCAGTGATATAGCAGCTCCTGTGTCCACTTTTATCCTCAGTGACTTCCCTTCCAGCAATGGGACCACCCAGTAGTCCTGTGAAGTACCCACCATAGTCAAAATGTGTAGTGGTGCCTCCCCTTCAGATTGGTTTCTGCTCTCTGTGTCCTGCTCCTGTTGCACAGACTGCAGCTTTTGTTTATTCTTATGCCAAACTATTGTTTTCTTTCTATCTGGTTTGTATTTTCTATCTGAGTTCTCTTTTGTGTGTGCTGCCTCTTTCTTATTTTTACAAGCATGCACAATGTGCCTTCTTTGATTGCAGTGCCAGCATATCGGGCCTTTACACCAACACTCAAATTCAAACTGACCAGTCTTTCTGCAATGTAGCAGTTTTGGCTGCCTGCTGCTTTATTTGTTCGCTCTGCATTTACTTTATGCACTTTAGTAGATGCACCTAACTCTTGAGCTTCATTGCAATTTCTGTAGCTTTTTGTAGTGTGAGATTAGCCTCTGTCAGCCAATGTTTCTGAATTGCCTCGCTGTGCAGCCCACATACCATCCTGTCTCACAAGGTATCATTTAGCACTTCATGAAAGTCACAATAATGAGCCAATTTTTTTTAATCGGCCACAAATTGGAAGACCGTTTCTCCTTCATCATGGTTCTGTATATGAAAGTGAAACCTCTCTGTAATCACTAATGGCTTTGGAGAGAAGTGAGCTTGTAGTACTCACACTATTTCTGCAGAAGATTTTGAGCCAGGTTTATCAGGCTGCATCAAACTGCAAAGTTAATTAAAAGTTCTTCCTCCCATCACACTCAAAAAAAGTGGCTGCCTTCTAATCCTCTGCAATTTTGTTTGCAACTGCAAAATACTCAAAACGCTCAGCACATGAAACCCACTGCCCTACATTTTCATCAAAAGGTTCCATAGGTCCAGTTATAGATTACTTAACATTTCCACTGATACTTAATCTTTTCTGGAAAGTTCACTTCCAACACAGGGTTGCTACACTCTCTCCCTTCCTTCTGAAGACTCATGCCCAAATGGAGGCTTGGTCAGCAGCTTTCACTTCCTCCATCTCAAACAACCAACAAAGAAAGCTCTTACTTTTTTCTCTGGATTAGTGGAGGTAGCAGAGGTTCACCATTCTCATCACCAGTTTTGTTGTGTGAAGGCTATTCTGTGTCATTAGTTTTCCCTTTTACTAGAGGGAGCTCACACATGAGGCTTGTTACCAGGTGCCATTTTACTTTTTATTTACATTCACTCTTGACACAATTGTGCCATTAGGGGGCTCTTAAGCAGCATATGTAACAGCTGTGGTATATCATGGGATGGCATCACAATTCAGGTATATTGTAAGTGATGAGGCTACAGACCAAGTGACTCATGCACCCAATAATTGACAACATCAAATGACATGATACACCCTGGAGTATATTACTGCCATTATACAATGAAAAAGAGGAAACAGTCAACATTTTCAATCCTATATACTGTATTTTGAGATAGAAATAATGCCAACTTTCAGTTACTTGGTTACAAAATAAGTTAATTAAATAGTTACATTTGCCTTAGGTGTGCTTGGCATGCCGTGGCTCTCAGCCATCTAAGGTGAGCTCCTCTGAAGAGAATGACAGTGTACTAATTTATTGTTTATGTTATGATGTCTCTGACTGGGACTTTTTACCCGTTGTTATGTGTGGGGTTTTATAACTGCTGTCAGAAAATTAAGTTTCTTTATACCTCAATCCCACTGCATAATTATTAGTAAGCAACCTCCTCCCTCTACTGGAAGGAAAATGTTGTTACAAGTGGGTGTTACTAATTCCTGTAATAAGAAGGTCAAGTATGGGGAAGGACAACAAAAACAGTATGAGGGAACTACATGATTAGCAAACCTGATTAAGATATGAAAGGTCCCAAATGTAATTCCAGACAGCTACAAGGTTTCAGCAACTACTTTACCTAATTAAGAGCCATCACCCAGTTATCAAACTGGAGAACTCAATGGCAGCACAGAGCTAGTCACCTGATCACCTTACCCCTTGTGTGCTACAGGCTTGGTAATGGCATGTGCCTGAAGAGTTACATGCTGTGGGTCAGTCTTTAACTTTTTGGAAGGTTTTAGATGCTCTCACCATTTTAAATGATTATGTTGTTTTTGTTATAATAGGTCACTGCATAATTAGATTAGGATATTTCTGAATAAAGAACAAAGAGTCTTAAAAGTAAAACTTGACCTTATGCATGCGTACACAAACATGCACAACTGCTAAGTGTGCTATTCATATGTCTGGTGAGCTCAAAATGTCAAATTCAAAAGAACTTGGTTAATGAATGGGGAGGAGTGCCCCCATCATTTGTACACATTCTATGTGACATTCCAGGTTTACGCTACAATAGTGCCAAACTGAAAACAAAAGAAGCCTTCCTCTTTAAGTGAGTTAGACTTTTTTTAATGTTTCAAATTGCTTTGTATAGGAAATAAAACAATTTTTTACATGCCTCGTTCCTTTCTCTGGGTGTGTAATTTTTCATTTTTATGCCCTAAAAAGGAAAAATTACAATAAAATAAAATGGCCCAAGCTGGCCCAGTGGCAGGGAATGCAGAGGTGCTGAGTGCCTCACCTCCTGTCACACCAGTGGCCCAGGTCGAGAAGCTATGTGGGTCACTCCAGGAACTGGCCAAGGGAGAGAGCGATTGAGCATTCTGAGGACAGCTCTCCCACCTTGGTTGCGATGGTGGTGGGGTAAGGGTATCCCACCAGGCTACTGCTACCTGCTGCTTCTACCTAGAGATTCTATGAGGTAGTGCAGCAGAACATCAGGGAAGGTGTACTCCCTGCTTCTTGATGCTGGGAGGGGAGAGGTGGAGTTTGCACAGCACATCATTGCATGCACCATGGGGTTAAGGGAAAAGAATTTGAGGAAAAAACCTGACCAGGATGAAGGCTAGGTCCCCCACAGGCCCCACACCAGTTACTGGGCTCTCCAGGGACCCCAGACAGAAGAAGGATTGCAAGAAAGGGTAAGTTCCAGAGAAGTCTGGTGAGGGGTCTGTGGGGACCAGACTAGAATGGGCTAGTTGGGCACCTACAGAAGATAAAACACTAATTGAAAAAAAGTCCCATTCACATTACAGTTTTGTCCTCCTCCCCCATCCAAACAATTTTTCATATGCTTTGCATGTCATATTATTATTGTTTTCCAAAATAGTCATTGTCTAGCTGGTCTTTCGAGGGTACAGGCAACTCAATGTCATTTTTCTGTGATCGCCAGGCTGGGCTCATATAAGAGAAACCACGGAGCAGGCCAATGAATATTAAAACTGCAAATATTCTTTGTTCCTGTGCAATCTGGGGCATTTGTGGGAAGAAATGTGGCAGAAAGTTTTGAGGCCCTAGGTCTAAATGAGCTGTTTTGTGAACAATGATCAATTGAGTTTAAAATAAAGTTGTTCTTTCCTGCTTCTTAAGATTTATTTTTCTGATTAAGTTAGCTTAAAGTAGTCTATTGAATTCTAGTTTATTAATTTCATTTTAAATGAGATGCAGTTGTATTGTAATACTTTATAAATGTTTTAGTTCTAATGGTAGTTAATTGACATAATAGCCACCACCCCATTTAAAAAAATACAGTATGTTATTTTGGTAGGTGTAATGCATAAATTACACTAATATAAATATTAAGGGCTAGCAGAAACAATGGTGCTTTTTTAAACCAGTGACTTATGGATGAATAAATATTAAGGCAGTTTTAATAGACATGAAAGGCAATTGGTTAAATGGCAGGCAATGTGTACACTATCGCAATTACTGGTAAGAGCAGAAGGAGAACTGTGAAAACGTCCACTGACTGACCATTGCAAAGACAGAATAATTTGAACTTTTTCTTTCCCAACAGATTATTTGGGAAGTATGTTGTCCACAGGCTCCCCTAGCCTGTGAGTAAACATAAGCTGATAGTCTGTACACAAGGAGACTCCCGCCATGCTAAGGCTAAGCAAATTCTCGTTCTTCATATCTTACCCATCTGTTTGGTGCAGGGCTTATGTGATTTGCATTCTTATTGCTAATTCATCTCGATGAAAGCCCAGCCCATTTCTTTGAATTGAGGAGCCACAGCCACTGCTAATGAACAACACTCATAAGCATGCTTTGCAAATCAGGACAGAAAAAAAATAAAATACTTAAAGAAGAACAATTATAATTTGTTTATTTTCTTTCTCCAGTGCATTTCTGGTGGCGATTAGCAAATTATGCAAATGCAACCAATCTCAAATGCCATGCATAAAACAGAATCTGACAATTATGTGGATTAATACGTGCATAATGAACATAATCTGAGGCTTAGAGGTCATAATAGCAAAATGCACATGGAAGCTTTTTCTTGACCTTTGTGGTACACCATCAGGCCTCTGAAGTCTGGAGCAAACAAATCATGTGCACCACTAAACATAAGCATAACGTTCAGAATTCTACAGTTAGTAGTCTAGCAATAGAAATACACTAAGAAAAGAAAAAAGAGCACACATGTTTCTCTGTTCATAGTTTTTACATTTACACCCAGTTTTAGAATTGTGCTGAAAGCATTAATTGCATCATAATAAAACTGTATGTCTAACTAAACAAAGATGCACCACTGACATGGTGCATACTCCTAGCATCAGACACTGTTGAGGGAGGAACTAATGCAGGCATGGCATTGTTTGGTCTTTCCAAAAGAAAATAGCTCTGCAGTGCCTTTGTGTGCTGTGATATTCAATTTAACTTGCAGCTCATATTTGTTTCCTGTACAAAGTGAAACTGCTGTTCTTTCCCTAGCAAAAGCAGAAAGCATTTTTACAAACAAAATCAAAGGTACATAAAATGATGAAAATGGCTTTTGCCCTCTGTGACAGGGGTCAAAATACCTACCCAAAAGTAAATGGTGACAAGCAGATTGGGTGTGATTTGTTTGGGAAGTGATTGTGTAACATAATCTACAAAACAATATAAAAAATGCAAAGGAAAATTAAATTAACAGTAACCAAATATATATATGTGTGTGTGTGTGTGTGTGTGTATGTATATATATATATATATATATATATGTCGTGTGTGTGTGTGTGTGTGTGTGTGTGTGTGTGTGTGTGTGTGTGTGTGTGTATATATATATATATATACACACACACATCTATCTGTGTGTGTGTGTGTGTGTGTGTGTGTGTGTGTGTGTGTGTATATATATATATATATATATATATATATATATATATATATATATATATATATATATATATATATATAAATGAAAAATCAGTGGTAACTCAGTATCCTGATTTGATGAAACATGTCACATGACTGTGCATTATTCCACACGACCACATGTCTGAACTACATTCCAGCCCTCCAAACCTTCTCACCAGCAGTGAGATCACTCCACACTTGGCACAGATAGGCAGAGAGAACACACACACACACACACACACACACACACACACACACACACACACACACAGAGCTGACATTCAGGCTGCCACCCACAGGCATAAGTAAATGAATATACCAGTCCCACAGTGTACACAATCATATGGTTGAGCCTGCCATAATTTTTAAATAAAATGTAATTTAGAAATGTTATCTAGTGGATCCTGCCACTTTCTAAGTATTTTATACAAAAACACTTAAGTTCTATTGCTCTCCTATATCATGACCAAGTGCTCACAATACTGGCACATGACATGCTTCTAATCAATTAAAATAACCCAGTCTTTGTTCAAAAAGGTAACAAAACTTTGGCTTTTGTGGTTATTTATTTATTTTTTACTTATGTGTCTGTAGAAGAAGTTGCCTTCTCTACAGATAGGAAAGTGAGTGCAGAGCACTTTCACTTTTATTTATGAAATATAGCATGACCGAGCAGTATAAATGCCCATAGGTGAAGTGCTGCCAGAAGTTTAAAGTAAGACCCCTTGTGTTCAGAAAAGTAAAAGAGTGTCTTTTATGCTACTGTTTCTTTACTTGCTGTAAAATAAGTCACTGACTATATAGTGAGAGGAGAGCACACGAGTTGGCAGCTTGAGAAAGGCAGATGCAACCCAGAGCAAGTGTTGCTATAGCATATATTTTACAGAAAGCAAATTAAAAGTAGCAAAAAAAGACACTCTTTTTTTCCTTTTCTGAACACAGGGGTCTTACTTTAAACTTCTGGCAGCACTTCACCTATGGGCAGTTACATCGCTCAGTCAAGCTATATTTCATAAATAAAAGTGAAAGTGCTCTGCACTCACTTTCCTATCTGTAGAGATGGTGGCTTCTTCTACAGACACATAAGTAAACAACTAACCACAAAAAGTGTTCTTACAGCAGTTTTTGAACGGAGACTGGTGTTATTTTAATTATTTGGAAGCATGTAATTTATAACCGAAACTCCTACACTAACAAATTCTCAAAATGGCAGGATTAACCAGATAAAATATTTAAATGTTATTTGATTTAAAAAATATGGCATTATCAACCACATACATATTATCTAGAACTTAAACCTATCACAGTTATCACCAGATCAACCAAATGAGCTACTGCAAATAAAACACTTATCTGTGCTACACAGAGACTACTTTTTGTCTCCCCCCCCATACTTCTGGCCATTTTATAAAATAGATAACCCACTACTTAGTGTAGTGTCATGCTGTGATATACACATGCCTTGGGTGGTTGAACGCAGTTGGCCTGTGGCCTCATGCATCACAACACACACCAAGGCGTGCCTATATCAGAGCATGACTGCATGCCCTGTAGTGAGTTATCTATTACTTACATAGTGTGATAAAATAATTTAAATCAGTTTGCTACAGTATTTTTTTACAGTGCTGAAATAAAATCGCAATACAAAGACATCATATTGAACCAATTACTTTTTGTTACTAACTTATTACCAACTCAAACAAATAAGCTAAGGGTAAGAAAATACATTTTGGAAGGTGATCCAATAAATAAAGGTTCACTCAAAAGTTAATATTTTGTTTCTTACACACATTATGCAATTAATTATTTTAAATACAAACAATAGATATTTATGTTACAAGTTTAGTAAATAATTGCACGTTAAGCACTTAATAGGTAATACTGACAGTAGAAGGTGCACTGGTATCAAATAAAAGGAAAAGGTCTAATAGTTGAGACAGAAACAAACACCAAGGGCAGATCCGATACTGTGGTGCTCCATGCAAAAAAATATGCAAACAAGCACAGACAAAATAGCACTCACTCTACAAATGCTTTGGTGAAGCATCAAGCACAAGTACAAAACATGTGTCTGTGCTGCTGGGGGTATCAGCAGTTTGTCTGTTGGTACATTTTTAAAAAGCTAATAAAATATCAGCATCGGCCCATCAGCGCAGTGGTGGGATTTCTGCTTGCAATGCCAGTGACCAGAGTTTAGCCTCACCACATGTCTGCCACCTCCTTGAAGCCTGCCTTCAGCTACAGATTAGCCTCCCTACTGCCTCCCCAAAGATAGTCCCATTGATCACGGCACCTGGCCAGTGCCACGACCCCACCCTCCAAGGGGCAAGTCGGGGGTTTCGAAGGAGAACTCAGTGGGGTAAGGCAGAAGCTGAAGGCAATATGACCAGGTGGAAATTGGAGGTGGACAGGTGGGGAAAAATAAAAGAGAAAATAGAAAAATGATATAAATAAAAAAAATATATATCAGCACCTTTTTAATATGACTGAAGTCTTTTGATCTGCTGGAAACTACAACTGCAACAGAACCAGTGGGTGACTGCTACACTGCTTATGCTTGGCAGTAGTTGAGACATTAGTCCCTGTTCCTCCATGTAGGCTAAAAGCTATGGCTAGGAATTAATTTTTGAGAAAGAACATATAAGCAGTGTCTTCAAGTTTTCCATCTTTTCTTCTCTTTCTCATCTGGACCTTGATTCTCAGCTTTATGAGCTTCAGTGAAGTATTTTAATTGGCCAAGATCAAAGAACAGATGATGACTGGTTAATGTAAAGCATCTTTAATATTTTTAGTATCGATAGTTGAGAGATTAATCTATGGTAGGCAACTAGGATCTGATTCAGTTCATGCACAGTTAGGATACAGAAGCAGTGATATGCAACTCTGTATACATTTTGCATAATATGGGCATCACATGATTCTTTAGTGCATTATGTATCAATTCTCAGAAGCTTTTCCTAGTCTGTACTTCCAAAGAGCTGAAATTTGCTCCAGCCAGGATCTGAGATGGCATACTAGATTTGTATTGAGTGCTTGTATACTTGAGAATGTCTCAATAAATTATGAATTATAAGAAAAAAGAATTGCAGCAGGTGGCACAATCTGTCCTCTGGCACACTCAATCCACATCTCCCTGCTGGCACTCTGATGACTTGGACTCACTTCTGAACCCAGATTAACAACACTATGAGCTACAGTGATGCCACTGCACTGATGGGGCATTAATTCATAGATTTCTTTCTAACACAAATCCAAACACTTACAATCTCTATTCACTTCTGAGAAAAAAAAATCCACTGCTAGTAGATGTTGTCTCATCATTCTGGGATTTTGAGGTGTGCAGAAAAAAAGATTTGCTCAACACACCAGTTAGATTAACATGTATGCAATAAATATGATGTAAGGTATGGCAGGATCTATTTCATCCTGGTAGAACGACATGCCTTTTTTATATTGTGTGGTACCAAATGTAGCTGCATGCATTCAACCATTTGAGAAGTGATAGTATAAAGAAAAGAAAATTCTACACAAAAAGCAACAATGCATCATGATACCAAAGTAGAATACACAAAATTAAAAGACAAAGAAACAAAGTATGGGAAAAAGCAGAAAGGACAAATGTGCAATGTGACTGGCAACAGTATAGGGAGCTGAGAAATAAATATCTAGCAAAGGTCAACTACTAGGAAACAACATAAATGCAAACCCCAGAAACTTCTTAGGAATTACACAAAAGCTTCAAAATCCTGAATCACATGACTATCCACCAAAATTCAACATAAATGCGGTCAATGTGGCAGCAGGACCACCCGTTGCCGAGGCATGCAACAACTTCTTTGTGAAGATGGGCACCGCAGCTGGAACAATTGTAACTCCCCAAAACCAATCCTGTCCTCCCCAGTTGAAATACACACAATCCTGCCATCAGCATTTAACCTCCAAGAAATACTGTCACTCCAAGTACTGCCAGAGCTACTAAAGATAAATATCAATAAAGCCATAGGGCTTGACAAAATCCCCAGCAAGCTGTCAAAATACATGGACCCAGTCGTTGCACCTCCACTATATGCCATCTTCAAACTATTCCTAACAACCAATGAGCTGCCCCTAGACTGGAAGACTGCAAAAGTTATCCCCCAATACAAAGCTGGTACCAGCACTATGATCTCTTACTACAGACCCATCTCCCTCCTCCCAGTCATTTCAAATATCTTCAAAAGACTAACTGCCAGCCAATTAAAACAATACCTATATGAAAACAATTTGATAAATCCAAACCAGTCAGAGTTCAGAGAAAAGCACAGCCCACAAACCACACTGATCAAGGTCATCAGCTACATACAGATCACACTAGAAAACAAGTTAAGAACAGGGGCTCTTTTTGTTGACTTATTAAATGCTTTTGACACCTTGGATCACAACCTGTTGCTGCTGTACAAACTCATACACATGGACCTCTCCCCTGATGCAGTCAAGTGGTTCCATAGTTATCTTACTGGGCACAGAAAACTATCTACCTGGAGCACTGCCACTCCAGCTTCAATGGAATAATCTCCAGAGTCCCACAGGGTTCAATACTAGGCCAACTTCTGTATACTCTATATATGAATGACCTAAGTTTTACAAACCTGGATATAAAACTACACCTTTATCATTTAATACAATCTACAAGAGGCTTTCAATATACTCCAACAGTTCCTTTGTAACAACAAGCTGGTCATAAACACCAGCAAGTCAAAAGTCAGGCTGTTCGGGCAAAACCTCCAAAGACAGTCACTCTCTAACCATCATCATAGGAGACGGTATGACCCTGCAACAAATGGAAGCTTATAAATGCCTGGGCATCTGCCTAGATGACCACTGTAGCTGGAACAGCCACATAAACAACCTGGTTAAGAAATTAAGCCAGCAGTTGGACATGCTGCACAGAATAAAAAAGGAACTGCCCCAAAAATCAAGACTTCAAGTAGTCAACACTATGATCATTCCTATCATTGACTATGGGGACATGTTATACAGAAGAGACTCTAGAACAGATCTTGCTAAACTGGAAGTGCTATACAATCATCTGGTGAGGTTCATACTAGATGCACCAAGACACACACACCACTGTGCATTATACCAAAACCTGAAATGGCTACCTCTGGACCTCAGATGACAACTCCACACCTCTAGCCTAATGCTAAAATGCCACAAGGGCAGGCTCCCAGACTATAAAAGAAAGAATATCAAAGTGAAGTCCCCAATCAACAGCTTAAAATCAGCATCCACATTAGAAGTTCGAGATCCCCACTTTAAAAACCACAATAGGTTGCTCCACCTTCTACTACCAAGGGCAAAAATATGGAACAAACTAACAAAACACTCGAGACCACACAGTACGATAATCTCATAGAAAAAAAAAGACTGGTTCCAAGGTCTAGCATCCACACATAGATCATGCTACCCAAACACCACCCTCGGGTAATCCCAATCCAACAATCTGGCTGGCCAACCTTGTCACATTCCTACCCTCTAACCTGCCTTCTCCATTGAGCCATACCATATCCTTCTCCTCTAACCTGCCCTTCTCTACTATACCCTACTAACTGACCTATGTGCCTGGCTGTATCTTGTTGTTCCATATAATTATGTAATTTGCTATCCCATGTAATTGAACTATGCAACTATTGTAAATATGTAACTATGTAAACAAACTGTGTAACTGTGTAGCTATGTAAACAAACTCTAACATAAATGTGTCCCTTGAAAATGAGTGTTGGTTCAATGGGATAAGTACCTGTTCATGTTTTCATGAATAAAACTACTACTACTACTACTAGTATAACAACTTGCAGCATACCCTGGATGTTATTGCAGTAATGAAATATATCCATTTACTTTTATCATTAATGTGTTTTATTGGCATGTCTCGTACAATGTATACACATTTTGGTTTTAAATCTGTTTATATCTGCTACATGCCAACTTTCAAATGAAAAATGTTCTCTGTTCTCAGTTTATTATTGTTCATTAAAACTATTTTTATTTTCAAACATATCTCCTCCAGTTCTACATACCAAGGATATTGCTACGCATTCCTTGGTATTTTCTTAAGGAACAAAATTAATTATCTTTTGGATGATTAAGACCACAGTGATATCCATTTATTCTCAAAAGCATCCTTCTGCACTTTCACAACATGTCAGCTTCTATATTTAATACATTTTTTGTTTGTAATACTGGACCATCCCTCGTTGCTTAAATGGAATTGTTTTTTTTTTTGTTCACCTCATACTCATACCCAGTCCCCTCATGCCACACCTTACCCCACCCCAACACATCCTGGCCTTAGACACTCTGTATCTTATTTCCCATGGTGTGGCCATCTACTGTTGCATTAGTTTATAAGGCAAGGGACAGAAGATTGAGAAGAAGGTAACTGGAAGCTATGAAAGAAAGAACAACTGACGAGGGGGAGGCAGGCTGTAAAAACAATTCGATGAAGCATGTCAAAGATCTACTCAAACCTTACTAGAATTAATTGCATTCCTCAATTGGGACCATGTTCCTTCATAGAAGGATATGTCTTTGAGCATCATGTAGTATGCTTTTTAAGTTCTATGGACTGTAATCATGAAATTCAAACAGATCTTATAGTTGGGGGGTAATGCATCATTCCACTTAAGCAGTATGTTTTTTTTTTTTTGCATTTATGAGGCCCAGATGGATTCATTTTGTTTTTGTAAATTGCGAGTATGATCATGCCACTTACCATTGCCTAATAGGATCAGAGTATTTTCTTTTGATAGATTCATAGAAGTAGCTTGTAAAACAGTCTTTACATTCTTTCAGAAAATATGTAAGAACTTCCAGTAAACCAACATATGCTTCAAGGTACCAGCACTGGTTGTGCATCTGGGGCAAAGCTCTGACATTTCTCCATTCATTTTATTCAATTGACTGTGGGTGTGCTATATCCTGTGCACTACGTTAAATTGGTTTTGTTGGAATTTGTGACCTGAGATGATAACTCCTAGTTTCTTTTTCCCATTTGCCTTTGAGCTGGGAGAGATCTTTGCTACAGTGGTTCACCAGAAGGATATATATTTCTGAGATGAATTTAGTATAATCTATACCAGTGAAAAATTATTTTAAAAGGGTTAATATAGGCATCATTGATATGGCAGAAATTGTAAAAATATAGTCTTGAATTTGTAGATTTAAAAAAGAGATTACTTAGAAGTTTGAATTTTTCTTTTAACATGCTGAAAGTTATAAGAATGTTTTAGTTATACAAGTCTTTGATTTTTGGCAATTCCTTTGTTATGCCAGAGCCTAAAAGCCTCATCTGTGATGAATGGTAAAAAAAATAAATAACCATTTAAGTAGACTGGGTGGAGTAATGAAATTTTGTGAGATGCATTTATTATTTTCAAAAATTATTATTTTTCTATGTGGGCCCATGTCAAGTAGATGGTTAATAGATTCATATGGGTTAATAGTCTATTCAATTTGGTAAGGGGAGTTCTCTTCTGAAATATCTAGAAACCAGCTATGTACCTGTGCTAACTGCACAGACAGATAATACTAATGGAAATTTGGTAATGAGCAACACCCCTATTGTGGTCTAGATCTTTTTTTAAATGTTATAATGGGCACATAATGTAGCTAAAACAGCTTATCTGGAGTACTTTTGATGATGACCCTTAAGTATGACAAGTGACTAAGTATTTTAAATGTATCTGACAGAAGTGGAACAGGATTTGTTGTGGGATTATATGAATCCAATATTTCTGACTTTTCCCAATTTACTTTGTAGCCCAAGATGGAGCCAAACTATGTTAGGATCAATGTGTATACCAGGAATGACTGACTACAGTCACCAGTGTATAGCAGGATATCATTGATGTATAAGTTCATCTTATGCTGCATGTCATCTGCTTTGCTATCATTGATATTGTTATTATTATTATTATTTCTAATGGGAATCATTATTGGCTCAATAGCTAACACAAATATTGATGAAGATAGGAAGCAGCCTTGTCTTCACGGTCCAACTGAATTCTGTCAGAATAACATCTGTTGGCCATGATAGTGGCCATTAGTTTTCGGTTTAAATGAGAATAACCAAGGTCATGAATTTAAGGCCTAAACCCACAGACTTAGAACTGCTTTATATATCCCCATTCTAGCCTATTAAAGGCTTTTTCCCACATTGACTGAAAGTAGTGTGATGTCAGAAAATTTAATGTAATCTTGCAGATTTGTGGTTCATGGCATATTGGAGGTCAGTTGTTTCCTCTTTATAAAACCATTTTGATCTGAACAGACCAGATTAAGTAAGGATTTTTTTCTAGCCTGTTGTCCAAGAATTTTCTAAACTATTTTGTTTCATGCTTATAAAAGATATTGGTCTGTTATGACCCACAGTTTAATGGTTCTTTATTTTTTTCTCTTAATAATAAAACATTGGTATCATTGAATGGGGAAGTTGAACGAGGAAATTAATAAATATGTAATAATTTGATTGCCAAATATTTTCTAAAAAACAATGGAGTGATTACTCAAACCAGGTGCTTTTCATCTGAGGAGATCCTAGATTGTTTTTAGAATTGCTTCTTCAGTTCCGGTGACGTCATCATCTGGTATGGAAGCATAGAGAGCTAGCTCCCATACAACCTGCTGATTATCTCTCCCCAGACTTAGCATTCCATTTAAAATAGCTCTACTAAACAACATAACATGTCGGGGAGAAGAAATAGAGGACACACTCGAACTGAGAGATCCCTGCACCAGCTGGATGTATCCAGATATACGAAGAGGCCTTCAGTCAGCGGAAGTGTTTCACCCGCAAGCAGCATGGCGGAGACCCGAACAAGACCTAGATACAGATAAGGAGCTAGAGGATTTATCAAGATCCCGATTGAAGCGCTTCTCAATGAGATCAAAGCGTTTCGCTGAAGACAAGAAAGAATTTATGCTCCTGCAAAATCGTCTATCAAGTAGAAGGAGACTGGACCCGGACAGAGGCGACTAGAGATAGCTGAAGAGACACACGGCTTCATGTGGCTGTTGATTTCCTAGTGGAACAGCAAGAACTGATGCAAGAAAAACTTATTGATTTAGAGGCCAGATCTCGCAGAGATAACCTAAGAATCTATGGCCTTCCAGAGGGGTCTGAGACCGGAAAAATGGAGGACTTTATCACTGATCTACTGAAAGATGTCCTTACTCTTCCTCCTGCTTTCAATTTTAAAATAGAAAGAGAGCATAGGGCCCTAATCAGGAAACCCAATGACCCTTCAGCTAGACCTCGATCTGTGGTTTTAAAATTTTCCAGCTATAGAGATAAAGAGCAAATTCTCAGAACAGCATGGGCCTTAAAAAATGTATCATACAACTCATCCAGGCTATTCTTTGATAATGATTATCCCTCCGACATTCTGAAAAAGAGAATGGCATTTGCTCTACTTTGAAACCGCTTAGTGAAAAATCTGTCAAATTTCAAACACCCTACCCAGTGAAGCTCGGGTCTTCTGGGATTCAGCCTTGCACTTATTCCTCCCGGAGAAATTACCCGGAACTACAGAAGCGTGGTTGGATTTCCCAGACGGACGGTCCGGTCCAGCAGCTAAAGCGTCCCCGCCGTTCCACCTGGCAAGATCGCGAGGACATTCGCAGTGATGCAAGCAAGAAGAGAAGAAGATTTCGCTCCTTGCAGGAACTTAAACATTATATTGCCTCCGGACCCTCCCGAGGAGAAGATGCTCTGGAACTGGATCCCCCCTCAGTGGGTACTTGAATGCGAGTGGCTCCATTTGGCTTCAGTAATCTTCTAATGAACCTGATCTCCCTCGGATGGCACTTTCTTTTATTAACACACCGTGAAACAGGCCAGGACTTTCATTTTGTTTCCCACTCTGCTTAGAACTTTTAATTTAATCTCATGACAGACATTCTTGGGACTATGCAATTTAGTTTGGACTGTAGACGATCTCTCTGTTAATTTAATATATTTCTGGAATTTACCAAAGTTTAAGAGTGTAGCAATAATACACATTTTTTGATGCAGGTAGTGGGTGCTGCTGAACATCCTGATACTCTCGTGCAGCGAGCTCGACTACGCCTAATAGGGTTATGCCTTCAGGCTACCCTTCTTATAGGGCTCCTGACAGCTTTCCTTGATGGAAATTTGTCTCCTTTTCTCAGTCCCAAAGTGCTTGGGGACTGGAGAGGCCTGACTCTTTATAGGGTCACTTTTCCTCTCAAAGGACCCTTGTGGTCCCTGTGGATTGGAGGGGCAAATTTTTTACCCTCCACCGTTGGAAGTACAGTTGTAAATAGGTTAATTATTTCTTGCTTTTCTGCAACTAAAATCTATTTTTCTCTCTACTATATGCACATAACATTAGATGTTTGGGAGACCAGACGCCTTACGAGGCCTTGGGTGCTCTTAATCCTTTTCTTTAGTGTGGTAATACATTTTGCATAAGGTCATAGTGGTGAAAAATTATTTTCCTGGATCGACACTGGAGGTTTTTTCAAACTAACCTATGATAAAAGGGGTAAATTTCAGCTGATGTCTGTAATCATAAGATATTATGACAAATAAGGCCCCTTTAATTAAGGTTTGCTCACACAACGTCAACGGCCTGAACAATCCTGTTAAAAGGTATAAGGTGATATCCTCACTTAAAAAATTAAGACCTTTTCTTTTGCTACAAGAAACCCATTTAAGCAAAATAGAGCATCAGAAGCTTACTAAATTTGGGTTTAATCTGGTTATAGCTTTGGTTTATGGTAAAGGCAAAAGAAGAGGCACTGCCATTTTGATCCCTAAGGATGTCCCCTTTCAGCTGATATCCTCCTATACTGACCCTGAAGGTCGTCTTGCTGTTGCAGTGGGCAAACTGAATAACCAAGAAATTACTCTAGCCTCATTATACGTCCCTCCAGGAGAAAGCCCTGAAGTTAGAAAGCAACTTTTTCAGAGGATTCTAGATAAGGCTAAGGGAGTTCTGGTTCTGGGAGGTGATCATAACCTCACATCCTCCCCCTTAGATACCTCGGCCAGGAGACCTTTTAAGAAGTCACCTGCTCACCGGGTTGTACAGAGATTCCTTTCAGAAGCTCATTGGGTAGATGTCTGGAGGAACCTTCACCCGAACAAATGAGAATATACCCATTACTCAGCCCCTCATAAGGTGTATACTCGCATTGACTCTATTCATGTTTCAAAAGAACATTTACATAAAATGCAGAGCTGTACCCATATCCCTACGGTTCTGTCGGACCATTCCATTGTTACATTAAATATGCTCTGGAATAAAGAGAGGATAAATACTCTCTGGAAATTTAATAATTTCCTCCTTAATAAAAGAGATTTTGTTGAGTTTATTAAGCATAAAATAGAGCAGATCTTAAAAGATAACCAGAGTCAGGACATCAAGACGGGAATAATCTGGGACACCCTTAAGGTGGTTTTGAGAAGTGAAATAATTAAGTATGCTGCCCATCATAAAAAACAGCAGCAGATTTATCTAGATAAATTACAAACACAGCTGCAGAGTCTTCTCTCCTTACATGCAGCTGGAGATGGAGGGGTTTACCCCTTAATATTAGCCACTAAACAACAGATCCAAGGGATCCTTGACACTAGAACTGAGCAGGCCTTGCAGTTACTTAAACAGAAATACTATGAGAGTGGCCCCAGAGCCACTCGTCTGCTAGCACATAGACTTAGACAGCATAAAGCTGGATCTAATATAAACCAAATAAGAGATCCTATCTCTAAAAAACTTGTTTTAACCCCATCGGCAATTGAACAGGCCTTTTGTAAATATTATAGCCACCTTTATGGGTCAGAGCAAATATCTACCCCTCAGACAATTAGAGCTTTTTTAGAACCACTCGACTTACCAAAGATATCCCAATCTCACCAAACCCTCCTCGAAAACCCAATTACTAAGATAGAGCTGGAACAAGCAATTAAAGCCCTTAAGACTAATAAGAGTCCTGGCCCTGATGGTTACACTGGAGAGTTTTACAAGGCCTTTAAAGCTGAATTACTTCCCACATTGTTAGAAACTTGCCTGGCTGTACAAGCAGGAGATCCCACCCCAGACTCCTGGAGATATGCTTACATATCTAATATTTTGAAGCCTGGCAAAGATAAAACCTCCTGTACATCTTACAGACCCATTTCGGTTTTCAATCTCGATTATAAGATCTTTGCTTCAATATTAGCCAAAAGATTTCAGACCTTTTTACCAGAATTAATAAACCTAGATCAAACTGGATTTGTTCCAGGCCGTCAATCCCAAGATAACATCAAAAGAACTTTACATTTGATACACAGGGTGAAATTAGCAGGCACTAGTTTCCTTTTGCTATCTCTAGATGCCGAGAAGGCGTTTGACCGGGTCGAGTGGTCCTACTTATGGGAGGTACTCAGGAAAGTGGGAATCCTCAGTTAACCATTAATGTTTTGACATCCCTGTATTCCCAACCCAGGGCTTACATTCGCACTAATGTATCCTTCTCTTACCCAATCGCCCTCTCTAGAGGCACTAGACAAGGATGCCCCTTCTCCTCCCCACTACTATTCGCATTATACCTTGAACCACTAGCTCAGTCTTTGAGACAGAAGTCTGAGATTACTGGGGTCAAGGATCGACACCAGGAGCATAAATTGGCCTTATACGCAGACAATCTCCTAGTCTACCTTACGGACCCTGAGTCTGCACTCCCTCACCTCTGGGCCATACTGAAAAAGTTTGGGGATATCTCTGGATACAGAATTAATGAAACTAAAACGGAGGTTTTGTCATACAACTTTGCCCCCCATGAAAATTTAAAACAGGCATTTAACTTCAAATGGCAACTGGATAATATTAAATATCTAGGGGTTAATCTACATCCCCTGGAGATGATTTGTTTAATTTGAACTACGCCCCTTTCTTACTTAAGACCTCCCTTAATCTTGAGAGTTGGCGGATCCTTCCCTTATCACTCAGTCTACGTATAGAATCAGTCAGAATGATACTCCTTCCTCGTTTTCTATATTTAACTCAGACCCTCCCGCTTCATATCCCAGATTCCTTTTTCAGATCTCTACAAAAAAGAATCTCAGCATTTATCTGGGCAAACTACAAGCCCTGGATTAAGCTGTCAACCCTTCAACTTCCCAGACAGGCAGGTGGCATGTCTCTTCCAAATTTCAAGGTATATTATTTGGCATCTCAACTCGGATTCCATTGTATTGGCTGGATGAGTCTTATGTGGCCTGATGGAAGAAGTAGAGTTGCAAGTGTAAACTTACAGACTTATTTGATATCTTATTATCTTTCCTCCCAGAATTAAGACAAAATCTATATCTAACCCCTACACTCTGGCAATATTGAATTGTTGGCAAAAATTTTAACCTAAAACTTTCAAATCTTGGAGATCTGCCTTATTTTCTCTTCCATATCTGGATGCCTTCCTGCCTGGTAAGATGGATGGGGGCTTCCTTAAGTGGCTCAGGAAGGGGCTGCATCTAATATATCATTTCTCTCCAGAAGGCAAGATTTTATCTTTTACAGAGTTAACCCAAAGTTATAACATTGATCGTAAGGATAGATTTAGATATTTTCAGGTCAGGAATTACATAAGCACACTGGGAAAACTACCTTGGGATGATAGCCCTCCTCCCTGTTTGTTACTATATCTAATTGCAGCGGTAGAAGGGAAAGCAATTCCTTCTCACCTAATATCTGTCTTATATAAAGCCCTCTCTAAGATCCAGATCCCCTCATTAGAAGGGGTGAGACAGGCTTGGGAGAAAGATCTGTCTATAGATTTACCCCCCTTGGAATGGGATAACTACCTGAGGAATATGTATAGAGGAGTGAGTTCAGGGGTGGAGAGATTTTGCATGGAAACTTGGGGTTAGATTTTCTGGCTCCTGCATACAGAAATCCCTACCACAACATGGAGCTGACTGTTGGACACACTGTGGCTGTCGTCAGCTAATCTGGAGTCACATTTTCTGGTCTTGCCCTATTTTGCAGCCCTTCTTATTACATTTCGAGAGGGCACTGCAACTAATGATATATCAGATTTACATTTAAATGTCCAGCTTTTTCTATTTGGTTTCCTCCCTCCAGAGATTTCTGATGTTCATACAAAGAAAATTCTAAACCTGTCTCTCCTTGCGGCAAAAAAAACTATTACCAAGAAATGGTCTCCCTCTCCCCCCCTCTTTAGATACGTGGCATCACCTGATGATAGATTTATATAAATTGGAGAAACTTACAGCCCTGATTAACAGGACACATCAGAAATTTGAGGTCCTTTGGAGGAGATGGGTTCTCTATATTATCCACTTAAGACCAGACTTTGTACCTTAACCTGGATTGGCTGAGATAACATCCCCCTATACAATCTCATTGACTCGTTGATTCAGGATCACCTGTTCTTGTTTTTTATCTATCTATTTCACGTCGACTACTATTGACCTATAACTTTTAATAATAACATGAAACTGTATATAATATATTTTGATGTATGTGCACCTCATTTCTATTCTTTCTTCCCTCTGCATTCCCCCTTTTCTCCCCTGTAAATATCTTATCTCCCCTTCTGTACGAATTGCTCTCTTTATAAAACTCAATAAAGATTGAAAGTTTAAAAAAAAGAATTGCTTCTTCAAAGACAATAGCCTCTAAAGGTTCAGCTTGTCTTGCATCTATTTGTGGAATATCTTAATGTCAGAGAAAGTTATTAATGTTTGAGTTATTCTTAATTCTCACTGACGTAGATAATGATTTATAGAAATTGTGAAAGGCTGTATTAATTTCTTTGGGGGATTCCACTATATTGCCAGCATCGTTCCTAATGTTACTAATGTGCCTCTCTTTGTGTCCCTCCTTAAGTTATTAGGCAAGAATTTTGTTTTGTTCATCTCCTTTGGGTAGAGTATTTACAGTACTTTTAGTAAAAAGCATTTGCATTGCTGTGACAGTGAATGTTACAGTAAATCATTGTATTGTTGCATCTGTTGTTTCTGATTCTCCAATCTATCTATCCCTTCATTATACAGTATTTTTTGATTTTTACAACTGTTGTAAGATTTAAAGATCCCTCTTATATAAGTCTTAGAGGTATCCCATATAAAATTATGTGATGCGTCTGTGTAAGCATTGATTTAAAGGTAAATCAAAATTTCAGACTTGATTTTATTTACAAAGAATATATCCTTTAAAAGAATAGGATCCAAAATGTAGTGTGTGACCTTAGGCTGAATTTAGTTTAAGGTTTATAATAACTAATGAATGATCAGCAAGAAAAATGCCTTCAGACTGCACCGCTTTCACTTGATAAGAGACCGAATCTAAGATAAAAAAATGCATTCTTGAATAGGATTGCTGGACCAGGAAAGATAGTATTGTCTATAAGTGAGATTTGTTTTTTGTCTCCAATGATCAATTACATTGAAATCTGGCATAAAATCCTTAACTATTTTAACGGCTGACTGCACACTGATATGATGCATAACCTATCTAGGCAGTTGTCTAATGTTAAACTGAAGTCATCCCCTATCAAACATGGGGTACTGAAGGTAGCTAAAGTAAGAAAAATAGCATTAAAAATAGAGGGAGTATTCTAATTCGGGCCATAAGTGTTAAACGTTGTGAGTGACTGCCACCATATGGACAGCTCACAGATAATAAATCTACCCTGTGGGTCACCAATAAATTTATCAATCTGGATTCCTGAGTTTCTCTTAGAAAAGATTGTCTTCCCCTCTTGAATTGGTTTTAAAAGTAGCCATAATACCAGGTCCCCATTACTTACTAAAGAATTCAATGTCCGACTTGAACAAGTGAGTTTCCTGCATCACTATGCAGTGGATTTTATTTTTGTCTATAAAATTAAAAACTCTTTTGCTTTTTGCTTGGCCCCTTAAACCCCTTATGTTCCACTTGAAAAAAATTCAAATTATTACTTGGTGTCAGGGTTTTAATATTTGGGGCTGGATTTTCAAAGCAACCTTAGACCAATATGAGGTGTGTCAAAAAAATCACCTTGCATCAAATCCAGGTCCGCCAAATACTGGGTGTTGTATTTGACAAGAAAAGCATCTGCTGTGGTAAAGTCCCCCAAAATGATACAAGAGGACCTCTGCATCAAAAATATAATGCATTGGGTGATATCGATGCAAGCTGAGAATTATTAAATTTGAGTCAAAAATAGGGTGAATGGAGTGAGATGGAGCAAAAATGGTGCAAGTGTAGTCAAAATATGATGCATAGGTGAGGTAGAGAAAAAGTGATGCAAGATGGGTCAAAAAATGGTGCATCTTTAGTCAAAAAACTAAGATGCATATGTGAAATGGGGCACAAATAATGCAAGTCGAGTCAAAAATATGATGTATATGTGAGATGGAGCAAAAATGACACAGGTTGAGTCACGAAATGAAGCAAGTTGAGTCAAAAATACCATGCATAAGTGAGATGGAGCAAAGAATGCTGCAAGTTGGGTAAAAAATTGCCGTGGCTGAAATGGCCTCTGGACACAATATTTTGCATGTCCCAAACAGCATTACAATGTCTATAGTGCAGGATTATTGCAGCAAAATGCCATACATAGTACTATCGTCAGGTCTGCATACCTGCTGAGGGCCTCTGTATATGCTGTAGTGTTAGTTAGACCAGCTGTAGCTAGTCTAACAGCGGCATGCATCTTTGATGCAGTGTGGATGGTTTCCACATTAGAAAATCCAAAAAAGGGGATGATGCATCATTTTTTTGATGCAAGCTATGTTGTGACATTGGGCACCCATTTTATTGATGCAGGCCACTTTGGTACAGGCAGTTCCGCTTTTGATGCAAGTAGCATTACAAAATCAGAATTGATGCAAGTTTGGATGCACCTTGCTCCTTGCATCATCCTTTTCTGGTGCAAGCCCCTTCCAGGGTACTGCCCATCAGTGGGTGCTCAGCAGCAAATGGCCACAGCCCTGAATGGATCCAGCCATGCATCTTCTCCCAGCCCACCTGCACAGACCCAGGATACTGCCCATCAGTGGGTGCACAGTGGCAAATGGCTATGGCCCTGAATGGAGCTGGCTGTGCATCACCTCCCAGCCTGCCCACACAGACCCAGGATACTGTCCATCAGTGGATGCTCAGCGGCAAACAGCCACGACCCTGAACGGAGCCAACCGTGCATCACTTCCCAGTCCACCCACACAGACCCAGGTACAGCAAAGACTATTGGCCATCACCACTGCCTTAATAATGAGGCTATGCACATAGCTGTAACCAGTTCAGTTCTCTCCATAATCAATTATGGACTAATTTTCTATGGGGCTGCCACTGACATCACACTAAAATGAATAAAAGTTGTACTTACTAAGTATTGCTGCCTGGTGACAGGTGCCGGGAAAAGAATGCATACCTGTGAGCTTTACAAACAATCCAACTGGCTCCATCTTCAAGAGAGGATAGCCTACCAAGCCTGCCTCCTTGCTAAGAAAATGTACCTCTGCCTTACCCCTCCATCAACAGGCGACTTTATAATACCCACCCCCTACATGCGGTGCACACATGGTGCCAACAGATCCCTTTCATGGTTTCATTCTGCCGTACATCACAAGCCAAGCACTCCTCCTTCTATGCCAGGGCCCCAACCTTGGTGAATGGACTATCTCCAGAGATCTTTGGTGAGACAAAATTAGGCCCTTACAAATGCCAACTACTTCAACACCTCACTAATTTCAGCAGTTATGACTGTACTCACCAGGATATCCTGGCTCTCCAAACCCCATTAAACCCCTCATCCTCCTCTCTACTCAACTTTCCCCTTTCCCTCCAACACTCCTCTCTCTCTGTTGGCCCACCTCAACCCATTCCCTACTAGTTCTCCCCTCCCTTTCCTTTTCCCTCCCAATCCTTCCCTTCCCTGTTTTTCCCCCTCCATTGTTCCCCACTATAACCTCCTCTCCCCTTCCTTATTTCTCCACTATATCCTCCTCCTCTTACCCCTTCCTTGTCCACTTTCCCTATACCCTGCCCACTACCTCCATCCCATACCCCGCTCCCCCGCTGTCATGCCCATTACCACCCACCCCACCCTTACCTGTCCTCCACCTTACCTACACTCCTAACCTTCCTTCTCTTGCTCATGACCCCGCCACCACTACCCCCATCTTCCATGCCTCTTTTGCCACCCCACCCCTACCTCTCTTCCACTTTACCTACACTCCTAACCTGCCTTCTCTTGCTCATGACCTCCACCATCACTTTTCCCAGCCTATCTTCCCAGCCTCTCCTGCCACCCCTCCCCTACCCATCTTCCACCTTACCTACACTCCTAACCTTCTTTCCCTGCTCGTGACCCCTTCCACCACTTTCCCCACCCTATCTTCCTGCCTCTCCTGCCATCCTGCACCTGGTCCCCTTCAACATTTCTGTCCCTATAGTACTTATGACAAAGTCTCATTTAAGACTGCAACCACCCTCAACACCTTTTCCCTCCCACCCTTTACCTGACAATTTTGTGCTATGTTTCCTAACTCATCCCCTTTTGTGTCAACCCCTCTTGTTATCCTTACTGCTTTTTACTACCTAATTATTGCTGCTATGCAGCATTTAATTTTGTACTGATGGTTGCTATTCCCCACTGTTTGTCTCTGCTTAATATTACTGTGTAATTACTGTTACTGTGTGGAATATGGGTGTGGGCAGGACAGTAGTGTGGTGGGTAGGTAACTGGCTGGGTGGCAGGACACAGAGGGTGGTGGTAAATGGCTGTCACTCCACAGAGGGAAGAGTGACCAGTGGGGTACCACAGGGATCAGTGCTGGGACCGGTCCTATTCAACATCTTCATCAGTGACATTGCACAGGATCTAGAAGGCAGAATTTCACTGTTAGCTGATGACACAAAGCTCTGTAACAGAGTAGACACACCAGAGGTGTAGACAGAATGAGAAGGGACCTGCAGAAACTTGAAGAATGGTCAAGGGTTTGGCAGTTGAAATTCAATGCAAAGAAGTGCAAGATAATGCATATGAGGGCAAAAACCCTGGCACAATATATCAGTTGGGGGTGAGGATATAGCATGCACCAAGCAGGAAAGGGATCTTGGGGTTGTCATCTCTGATGACCTCAAGGTAGGGAAACAGTGTGACAAGGCATCAGGTAAAGCAAATAGGATGCTGGGATGTATAGGCAGGGGCATCACCAGTAGGAAAGGGAGGTCATAATTCCGCTATACAAGACACTAGTGAGACCCCACCTGGAGTACAGTGTACAGTTCTGGAGACCATACCTACGTAAGGACATAGACAGGGTGAGAAGGTTCAGAGGGCAACAAAGATTGTGCATGGGTTGCATCACAAGTCCTATGAAGACAGGTTGAAGGAACTGAACATGTACTCCCTGGAGGAGAGGAGGGAGAGAGGGGATATGATAGAGACATACAAGTATCTTACAGGGAGGAACAGGTGCAGGAAAGCACTATTTTTAAGTGAAAAGATGTTTCAGGACTAGAGGGCATGGGATGAAGTTGGAGGGAGGACAATTCAGAGGAAACATGAAAGAATTTCTTCACAGAACGGTGGTGGACAAGTGGAACACCCTGCCAGAGGAAGTGGTGGGAGCTGGAAACAATCACGGGATTTAAGAATGCATGGGATAGACATAAAGGAATTCTAGAGGTCAGGGGTAAGGGGAAATAGACTTCTAGGAAAACAAACTGAACTTACAAGCTCAAATGGGCAGACTAGGTGGGCCATAGGCCCTTATCTGCCGACACTGTCTATGTATCTATGTATCTATGTATGTGTTGCACCTTTATTGTTATATGATGCGGAACCTTTGTAAATTAACCTCTGGTTCAAAGGTATTTTGTAATCCTAGTACTGAATAAATAAATAAATAAATAAAATCATTCTCTGCCCTTTGAAAATTGAGCCCATAATTTCCTGGTTATGGTATACCACAAGGAACCTCCTTTTTCCTCCCGCAGGAGTCTTCAGTAAGACCTGTAAAGCACTAAAATAACAAGACTTTGCTGCTTTTATATTTTATCCCTCAGACTCCCACTCCATAACCCCACTCACATACCTGACTGCTACATGGACTCCCTGCTATACCCAAACTTAACCAGACAGCACCCCTCCGATTCTCTTTTTTCCTATCTCTAAGACCTAGGGGGCTCCCTGGAGTCAACAAAAATGGCATAAAAGAAAAAGATCATAGCATTGTTTTTATCCCTTTCCAGTGATAACTTTTATGCTGTAGTGACCAGAAGAGAAAATAGATATTTCTCTACTTTGTACATTCCGTGCTGTGAAAATAAATCCTAACATAAATTCACTGGGAAATTGCAAATTTCTAATTAGAAAATCTCCCCTATATGCTCCAGTAACCCCTTTTAATATGTTCCAGCTTAGTATACAAACCTTAAAACATGTACTTTATGTGGTCAACTTTCTCTGCACCCCAATCTTTCCAGCATTTCCCAGAATATATTTGTTCATACATTGTTAATATAACCTCTACTATTAAAAATATAATCTCCACTGTTAAACATATAGTGGTAGTTGCCTTAAAATCCTTTGTGATACTTCAGACACCGTATACTCCAGTTTTCTTCAGCTGTGACACATAATGCAGATGGGGTAGGGAGGGTAGAATTATACTGACTGCCTTTTCAGACAGAGCTAAGTTTCTTCTAGCCCCAAATACTTATACAGAGCCCTGAAGGAGATCATGCTGGGGACAAATCACTCTCTAATATTTGATCCACAAATCTGTTCATCCTATAAGCACAAAACAATGAACAGGACTGTGAACATATTGCACACTTCTAAGTGGAGCTTAATGCCAGGCTGATACACATTACATTTCTTAATCAGTTTTACCTATCCCAGTTGACATCATCATATGGGTACTCCACCTAATCCACTCTGTTAGGGGTGCCAGGATGAGTGAGGCACATTGACACACATAGGGGTCTATTCACTAACTATGTGTGAAATGCACATAAAGCTCCCATATGACTCCACACCTGTACACAGGTGGGCACAGCCAGCATTCACGAATGTCAACCATGGGACCGAGCCCCTCCTCCAGTGCACAGCAGTGAAGGAGAGGAGCATGGTCACATGGATCAGCATCCAATTGGATACCAGTCATGAATCCCAGAGTGGATCCCCTGCTGCGCTCCTGCAGGGGATTCTGGGATGGCGCATATACTGCTAAATAAAAGACAATGGGCACTTGCTTGAACAGGTACCCCAGCCCTCCCAGACAGCCCATTGGGATGGGGCGGCTATGTGGGGGGGGGGATCCCTTTGCCACCACAACCCAATGGTAACCTGTGGGGGGCCTTAACTAGTTATGGTAAGGTCCCCATCACATAGATTTTCTAGCCCTGCTGTGGCATGCAGTGCCATTGTATACAGGCACAGGACAGTGCATGTCCCCAGGCAAACCCCTGTCTCTCCCCTGATCGGAGCTGCTTAGGCAGCCAGGGGATACAGCATGCAGGGTGTTAGTGCACCTATGATGAATGCTGCTGGGGGTGTGCAGATCACCACTGTGTTGCATTCAGGCATAGGAATGCCTGTGCGCCTCAGATGCATAGTGTGCAGACATTCTGACCCATTCATGAATAGACCTGATGAGAGTGTATCTGATAATCTTAAAGCTTTAGAAGGGTATAGGGGAAGCCTCTGTGGCTTTATTAGGCAAAACAATTCTTATCAAAGACTTTGTGAAGATGTTGGAGGATATCTCAGACCTTAATGACTGCAACACATAAGGTAAATGGTGAATTCTTCAAACTTTCCTGGCTGCAAGTGCCATTATATTGAAATATTGTCTCCAAGTGTGTCTGGAAGGATTGCTAAAGTATATTTGATTGCTGCATAAGTAGTCACCTTAATAGACTTGAGGGGCATGACTGTTAGGCAGCATGGGTCATAAGAAAGCATTGTTTTCTGTGTACACTGGCCTTTCATTTCAGCATTCAGTACACTCCTATCCTAATGATGTGTCTCAGGTCATCTGCTGAGATCTACTATTCTATAAACTGTATGGTATACTTCATGTTCTTTCTGCCTGTCACTAAATGTATTGTGTCTACCCAATTTTTTTGTAACGGCAGTCTATGTTTGTATCTCCCTCATGTGTACAATAAAAGAAGTTTAAATCTTAAAAAAAACTATATACAGTAGCAACATTCCAAGCATACAGCCTTCAGACATTTCTGAATTTCTGACATGATGAGTGATAGACTAAACCCCTTTCTGTTGTGGAAGTGATTGAGGTATTTTTTTTTTTTGCCATTTCACTTGGTTACCTAGCAATACAGGTCTGGATAACTCATGCAGAGTATTATAGAGTCTGGAGATTAGATGTCTCATGGGTTTCCTTGAATTATTTATAAATGATTTGATGCACAAAATAGGTGATTTTATACCTTTTATTGGACAAAGACTTCCAGAAAAAAACTTTAAGCTTTTGAACTTGCATGGTTCTTCATCGGAAAGTTAATGGCATTACCTTTCTAATGAAGGTCCATGTAATTTTTTTATAACCTTCTTTATTGAAATTTTGTCATTATTTCCAACACGATGACAGACACACATACATCCCAGGATACACCCCTGGGCCCACATCCCTAAACTGGATGTGGAAACTATGTACACCCCCCCAACTATATACAATCGCATTTACATTTGAATGTCCCCGAACTGAATACTCCATTCTACATTCAGGTATCTTCAAATCCATTATACAGGTTCGGAAGTTGCTTGGTTTTAGCCATAGTCCAGATTATAATATCTAACTGCTACTATATTCCCAAAGTGCACATCTTCCGGACATTCTGAGTAACTGTGTCCCTAGGAAACAGAGAGAATCCCGTATGCCCAGCCAAACAGAACCTATCTTATTACTTAGACGTCCAATATTATATGAGAGTTATGTAAAAGCAGATATAGAAATTTTCTAGTACTAGTCACAAAATTGCATTCAATAATGAACCCCTCAGACTTTGTCCTATATAAATTCAGCCAATTACTCCTCTTCAGACAGACAGATCGAACCGAGGACCTTTCACCTGTGATGAGTACACTGCCTCTAAAGCCCCCCATTTACTGTCAAATAATTTCTTTTTCCCTTCCACCCACATATGTTGCTTAAGTCTCTCCAAGATCTGTAGGCGGTCCCCCAGCCATTGGTCATAACTATAGGTTTTGTCCTCTTTCCAGTGTCTTAGAACAAAAGCTTTAACCATGGCTGATATAAGGGACACATGACCCTTAGCTAGGCTCGTCGGTATCCTACCCATGTCCCTGAATATACATATCTCAGGGCTAATGTACTCTGAATAATTTAATATCGGGTCCATTTCTGCTTTGATTTGAGCCCAAAGTGGCTGAATTCGAGAGCACGACCACAGTACATGTAGTAGGTCTCCTGACTCCATGCCACAGCGAAAGCACCGATCTGTCTGTTTGAGTTTTCTAGAACACAACTTAGCAGGGGTGTAGTAGATATTTGAACAGATAAAGAATTGCATAGTAATATACTTCGGTATAGGCAGATATTTCGTGTGTTTCCACTTCTATCCAGTCAGGTCTCGGGGACAATGCTCTGTCCCAATATGTAACCCCTACTCAGGGTCTATGCAAGCATAGTCTAACAGGACCTTATACACTTTAGACAGGGATGTTGTAAAAGATCCAATTCCTTTAAGTGATCCACGTAAACACCTTATTTCCCCCCACTTATCGTTCATGAACTTTGTAGCAGCTTAGTAATCTGAATCTTTTAAAGAAGTCCCATTCCGAGATTGTATTGGCAGGAGCACTCCGTCCGCTGTCAGAAAGTCCGCCACTTTGAACTATATAGCAATGATGCCCATTGACCTCTCAGCACCCGATTTCAAGCGAAAATTAGATTTTCCACCATCGGCTGCTCCCTAGCCCCTCTTTGTGCTCTCTTTTGCCATGGAGATAACCACTCCCACCACGCCTTAACTGATTTATATATCGGAGATTGCGTTCTTATACCTGGCAATGTCTCCGGGTCTACATATAATAGAGCAGTTGGGGAAAGTTTTAAATCCTCCAGGACGAGTTGTTCAATTCACAGCCATGTTGGGGTGTATGCCTCGTTTCCACATTGCCTGACCCAGCGTCCTATGCACCCTAATTGCCCTGCAACATAATATAACATTAAATCAGGGACCTTCATGCCACCCTTCTGGTGAGGGAGGCGTAAAACAGCATGTTTCCTCCTAGAAGGTTTAGAGTCCCATAGAAATTCTGAAATAATCCTTTGGATATTAGTAAACTTACCCTTCGGGATACTATAGGGAGAGAGACAGATCGGGTACAGCAGTCGAGGCAGGAAGTTCATTTTAATTAGTCCCATTCTAGCAGTGAAGTTTAGAGGAAACTTCCTCCACCTTTCAATATCTTGCTTAATTTTAGCCACAATACTACCCACATTCTCATCCACCCCCTCTGCGGACCTAGCCAAAATCCAGATCCCCAGATACTTAATTTTATCCGGGGCCCAGTTAAGCTGGAAATGTTCAAAATCCGCCCGATGAGTGTGAACTGTGAGTGGGAGAACCTGAGTTTTAGACAAGTTTAATTTGTAATTAGACACCCTCGAGAAGTTCCCAATAATTTCCAGTGCCCTTTGAAAGCTTTCGGACGGATTAGTTAAGTGCAGCAAGATGTCATCGGCAAATACCGATAGCTTAAGCTCTAACCCCAAAACTTCAATCCCCTGAACTCTTGGATCCATCACTAAGAATCTTAGCAAAGGTTCCAGGTAGATGTTAAATAAAATTGGTGACAAGGGGCAGCCCTGCCTTGTTCCATTCTTAAGAAAAAACTCCTTAGAGAGATAACCATTGCATAAGATTCGGGCTGTAGGGGCTTCATACAAATTTCTAAGGCATCCCAGAAACTCCCTTGGGAACCCCATTTTCTCCATTGTAAGAAATAGAAATTGGTGGGAAACCCGGTCGAACGCCTACTCAGCATCTAATGCAATTAAAGCCATAGTGGACTTTGAAACAGCCGCTCTCTCTAGAATATGATGGAGTTTCCTTAATGCATCCTGAGCCCCCCTCCCCGGCATAAACCCGACTTGTTCTTGACTAATCAATAAAGGAGCAACCTTCAAGACCCTATTAGCCAAAATTTTTGTAAGTATCTTAATGTCGTGATTCATTAAGGCTATGGGCCTATAGTTACCTGGTAGGTGCCTGGGTTTATCTGGTTTTGGAATCAGCATGATGTAGGCCTGATACAGTGGAGGGTGGGGGACCCTGCCACTCATAATGGCTACGAAGAGTTCTTTCAATAGGGGTATTATTGTCTCTGCATGAACTCTGTAAAATTTGGCAGGGAGACCATCAGGTCCTGGTGCCTTCCCATTTGGTAGATCCTTAATTACCTCTAGTATTTCCAACTCTGATATTGGGGCAGCTAGGGCCTGGGCCTGCTCTAAACCTAATCTGGGTAGCGGTACTTGATCTAGGAACCTCCCAATATCCATCACCGAATTAGGGGCCCCCTCCTGGTATATTGCAGCATAATAATCCACAAAGGCATCTGCCAATCCTTGGGGCTCTGAAAAAAACTCGTTTCCAAACTTCACTGCCACTATCGTTCTCTCGGCCTCCCGCTCCTTAATCCTATGAGCCAGTAACCGACCTGGCATGTCTCCCTGTAGCAAATATTTAGCATTCAACCTCTCCAGCCAACGATCTGCCCTGTAGTACAACATACCTCTAAATTCCTCTTTCAGTTCTCTTAGCTCCCTATCTATCTCCTTGGAGGATCCTTCTAGAGGTGATAAGGACTTAATGGCCCCCATTATGAATTCCTCCTGAGCCCTACTTAGTTTATTCCACCTGGCTGTATATTCCTGTGCCTATCCCGTGTACAGGACTTTGCATACGGGCCAGGCCAAATTCCTATCCCCAAGGGTTGGGATTTGATTCTGAATAATTTTCTTAAGTTTACCCTCCATGCTAGCTACCATATTGTCCATCATTAGTATCCTATCATCCAGATGCCATCGGTATGGCTTAGGGGGAATGCTGTCCATCTTCCATAACAGTTGTATCGGGGAATGATCGGAGAGTGTTCTTTCATAAGTATAGGTATCTACGACCCCCCTTAAAACTTCCCTATTAACCAGAAAAAAGTCAATCCTAGAGTAAGTCTTATGTACTCCAGAATAAAAAGTCATCTCAGTCTCCCCTGTTCTATAAATCCTGTATGGGTCAACTAGTGCAGTAGCTTCCAAAAATCTATGTAGTGCTACTTGTGAGGGGCTAAGTACTTTATTGGAGGAGGGTTTCCTATCGACCCTATTGTCGGCACATATGTTCCAGTCTCCTGCCAAGACAGATGAGCCCTCATGGAAGTGCAACAGTGTCAGCCTCCAGTGAGGCAAAATTCTGCTTTAGCGGTGTGGTTCCATAAATAGAAGCACACACCAATGGATGTCCCAGAAATGAGCCTATCATTATATATACCTCTACCATCCTCTCTCATTCAGTGGACCCAATTATATAAGGACAACCTTTCCTAATTAATATCGCGACCCCACCCGAGGCTTTCGCACTTCCCATTCCTATTACATTACCTACCCATCCTTTCCTAAGTAAGTGCAACTCCTCAGTCAACAAGTGGGTTTCCTGAAGTGCAGCAATGTGTATCCCCATCTGATTAATGTATCTAAGTACAACCAGTCTTTTCTTCCTCCCCCTAAGACCTTTCACATTCCATGATAAGATTCTAAGTAATCCCATCTACTACGACCTCGCCTTTGACCTTCTCTCCCATACTTTCTGCTTTTTTTGCATCGCAAGTCTTGGTTTCTCTCTTCTCCCCCCATAACTCCCCTTCATACTACCCCCAATCCTCCGATCACCCTCCCTAATCTGCCCGAGACGTGTATGAGTCAGCTCTCAAGATGTCTCCAAACGCCCCCCCGAGTCCCAGTACTAACCCATAGAACCCTTCTTCCCTTTAATTTCAGACTCAGACCCCTACCATTCAATAACTTTGATTTATTGAGGGGAACCTGATTTCCATTAACTTACGCCTCTACCGCTGTGGTTGTCTGCTGCAGCAGCCTAATGCATACTCTGATTACCCATATACTGAAGAAAGAAGAGAAAAAAAAAAAGGCGGGAAGGTCAAAAAGGAGAGCTTCACAACAACATAAAGTTCTTCTCAGTGATGTCACTTGTCCACAACACTGTTAAAATTATTTTCCTCACTGTCCTGTTGACGGTTTCCCAGTCCCTTCCTTCCCTTCAGGTCCCCGATTTGAACAAATCTGGTAGCTCCACTCTGAGGCTTTCCAGGGCTTCTTCAGCTGTAAGATACCTTCTGTCCCCTTTCGCCAGCTTTACCACCAAGGTGGCTGGATATTGGAGCCTGAATTTCAGCCCTGCCATGTACAGCTTTTTTTTAATATCATTATATGCTTTTTGCTTCTCTCTCACCGAGGGAACCAAATCTTGAAACAGCCAGAGAGGCCCTTGCCAGTGCAGATTTCTGTTAGCTTTAGCTTTATTCAGAATATAAATTTTCTCTTTATAATTTAGAAATCACATTATAATAACTCGGTCGAGCTCCAGGTGGGGGTCTCCCTCAATGCACGATGTGCCCTCTCGAGGTTATATGAATCGCCGAACGGCGTGGGCCCGAATAGCTTCATAAGGAAATCCTACATGAAGGCCACGCAATCTGTGCCCTCCGATCTCTCAGGAAGCCCTGCCAATATTAAATTATTCCTCTGGCTTCTCGCTTCTTGGTCTTCCAGCCGGTTTTCCAATTTTTTCACCTGCCTTTTCAGATTGACCATATCCTGTTCCATAGTGTCCGTTTTTCTCTCTTGTGATGCCACTCTGGCTTCCACATCACCAACTCGTTGTGTAAGAGCATGCAAGGCTGGCTTCAGGACTGAAAAATCAGCAACCAGTCCTTTCAAGAGCTGTTTGATTTCCATGATGTCCTCCATGGTGATTGCCCCTCCTGGCCTTCCACCTTCCAGTCCTCCGGTACCTCGAAGTCGTCGAGTGGGTTTTGGGCACCTATGTCGCTGGTCTCGCTGCCAGGCTCGGGCTTCCTTGCTCCATCTCGGCCTTTTCCCTTCCGAGTTCGCGGGCGGTGCGCTAATATCTTCTCCCACCATGCAGAAGCTAAAATCGGTTTCCCCACTGCAGCGATTTCTATTCCGGTAAAGTTCTTCCCTTCTCCGGTTGTGTGGGTTCTCAGAACTTTTGTGATTTATAATTATTTAACATCGGGACTCGGGAGCGTTGCCGGGGACATCTACTCCTTGCTAGCTCATCACGTGATCTCCAGGACCATGTAATTTTGAAAGCTTAACGTTTTTTCTGAACATCCTTGTTGGTCCAATGAAAAGGTATGTCTTTCACAGATGACACAAAAATCTGAACAGAGTGATCACATGGGGGGGGCAGCGGTGATGAGGGGAGATCTGACAATGCTAGAAGACTGGTCAAAGGTTGCCAAAAGGTGCAAAATTATGCACATGGGCACAGAAACCCAAAGGGCAACATATCAGTTAGGGGGAGATGTTATCAACCACAAAACAGGAAAAGGATCTGAGGGTCATAATCTCTGATGACCTGAAGTAGCAAAGCAGTGTGATAAGACGGTGGGAAAGGCAAATAGAATGCTGGAGTGCATATGGAGGGGTATCACCAGCAGAAAGAGGGAGGTAGTGTTACCCCTGTACAGATCAATGGTGAGGCCCCACATGGTGTACTGTGTCCAGTTCTGGAGGACCCATCTCCAGAAAAACATAGATCAGGTGGAGGCAGTACAGAGAAGGGCAACCAAAATGGTGCATGGACTGCATCAGAAGTCCTGTGAGGAAAGACTCGGGGAATAATAAATATATATATATATATAAATATATATATATATATATATATATATATATATATATATTCTCTGGAGGAAAGTAGAGAAAGGGAAACATGGTAGAACATTCAAATATCTCAAAGGTATCAATAAGGTACAGGAGGGTAGCATATTGCACAGAAAAAGATGCTTAAGGACAAGGGGGCATGATATGAAGCTGGAAGAGCGGTGACTTAGAGGAGATGTAAGGAAATGTTTATTTACAGAAAGAGTGGTGGACAACTGTAACAGCCTCCCAGTAGAGGTGGTAGGTACAGAAACAGTGGCAGGTTTCAACAACTCATGGAATAGGTACACAGGGATCTTAGTAAGAGGGCAGGGGGTAAGACTGGGGATCAATCTGGTTCAAGGTCAGTTGGCATTCATCTTTATCCCCTTCCCCCAGGTCAAGCCTGAAAATAGGCAGGATTTGTCTAGTGCACTTACCCGGTCAACAAAAACTAAATAAATAAAAATTAGGGTCTGCAGTAGCTCAGTGGGCAGGGATTTAGAGCAGATTAGGTGGGCCATGAGGTCCTTTTCTGCCAACAGCTTCTATGTTTTCTGGAACTCTTAGCTGGTCCAATAAAAGGTATCAAATCACCTATTTTGTGCATCTCAATGTACAAGGACCAATACTGCAAGAGACAATTTTATAAATAGTTTCTAAGATTAAGTCTACAAAATGAGTACTGTTTGTGTTTCTGTCCATTGCTGGGGCCCAACAAATTGTCTCTAATCTGGAAATATCTATGCCCATCTCTTCAGTCTAAATTTAACATTTTACCAGGTTTTCCCAATTTTCTATGTTCCCTGCGTGTGCAAGTTATGATTAATTCACCTTGCTTTTCCCATTCTTAGAAAAAGTTGCCAACTCTGTTGGGGACAACATTTGGATCCCACTAAGACCAAAATGTTTGTTTTATCTCTCATTTGAAAATAGTTCATTATGTCTTTTAAACATTTAGTATATTTTGAAGGTAAATGTATACCCTTTTGTCTTCATGGAGCTTTATGAAACAAATGAGTGCAACCAATGGGATGTGGTGAAATTCAGATATTTTTGATATTTCCATTTGTTTTGTTTTTTTAATTGGAGTCTCACTAATGCCTAACCATATTAATAGGATGTGCAGCTGAAACAACCAGAAGTAATTATATGAATCTGTATGAACAAGTCACCCTCCCCCCATTGTGCTGTCCTAAGGATGTGATGTTTCAATGTTGCTTTTTGCTGCCCATAGAAACCTTAGGGCTCAATTTTCTATTGGTCTCTAGATCAGCGCACTGTGAGCCATCCACTACTGCAGCAGCAAACTCTGGGTGCATCATGGACCCTGTGTCCTATTCTAGAAAAATGTGGGTCCCTGCCTCAAAGTTCTGAGAGTTACTGCAGCCACAGGGTTGCGTCAAACCTTTGGTGCACCTGAGGGGTTTGAAAGAGGATCCCGTTAAGACCCCCATCCCAACACACTAGTGGAGCTGTGAAAGTGTGGGGGGAGTAGGTGAGCAAGGTTGGGACTGGGGGCAGAGGGAACAGTGAGGGATGCCATAGTGGGCAATGGGGGAGTGGCAGCAGTGGCAGGATTCTGAGGTGGCACCCGGTGGAGGTACCATGCCCACTGGGACAGGAACAATTGGCCCCGGTACAGGAGGGTTGGCATGAAAGGACCCTGTCCTGGATCCCAGGTGGCAACAGCCCTGGCACCTGCCTCAGAGGTGACATAGTCCTCAACAGTGGGGTTGGGTATCAGTCACCTACACATGGTGGGCTGTGTTCCACAGGAATGTTGCAGTGCCCAGACGATGTTCCCATCCACCGACTGTACCCCCTAATCTGCAGCCCATGCACCCACCACAAGTAAGGAGACTGTGTCACCTCTGGGGCAGGTGCCAGGGCTGTTGTCACCT
Organism: Neoceratodus forsteri; assembly: GCA_016271365.2. Taxonomy (NCBI): domain Eukaryota; kingdom Metazoa; phylum Chordata; order Ceratodontiformes; family Ceratodontidae; genus Neoceratodus; species Neoceratodus forsteri. Next base: position 731,334,691 of record CM028129.1, on the reverse strand, counting down.
GGAGTGCAAGACAAAGCTAGTTCATGCCAACCTCTATATTTCTGGGCTGAGCAACACTGTCCCAGCAGGCATGGCACCTGTGTGGAGTGCCACCTCTGAATTCTGCCACTGCCATCGTTACGCATTAGGGCACCCCCCCACTGGTCCCTCCGCCCCCAGTCCTGACTTTGCAGGCCCCCCACTCATCTCCCGCTGCTCATGGATGATCTAAACTCAGACCCCTCATGTATCCACAGTGGGGCTTCTAAAATCCAAAACAAGGGGATGGTGCAGCTCCTCTGTGGTGCAAGCCCCTTTGTGACCTGGCGTGTCAACATCTCTGGTGCAGGTGTAGTGCAGGGTGACTTCAGCATAAGGCATCCTGATTTCAATGCAGTCTATATTTGAAAATCAGGATTGCCACCATATTTGGCACAAGGTGCCACTTGCATCATCCTTTTGGAAGAGGCACCTTGCGCCAAACGTCAGGCTTTGAAAATCGGGTCCTTTAAAGGGAAAGCCCCCTCAACCTATTTTCTGTTTACCTGTGTAGTTTGCAGGCATGAACATTGATTCCCTCTCTTACATCCCCTTAATTTCATCATAATTTAAATATAAATCAAGTTGCTTCACTCTTTTCTGCCCTGGTGTGAAAAACTGTCTTACTCCATTGCAAAGGTCAAAGCTCCACTCATGCAAGGCATCATGGGAGTTGATGATGCTTACCTGCACACGCCAGCAGAAGTTATAATCTCAAGTTAGTGTTGTTTCATGTCTTGTGAAGTCCCTGTATTCTCTAAAAGCATTTTTGCCCCCAACTCAAATAAACTTCAAACTGCAGAAAACAGCAGGGTATTTACTATACGTTGAAAAGTTTCATGGCCAGCATAGGACAGGAACAAGGGGACTGCAGAGAACAGCAGCAGCAGCAGCAGTGATTGAAACAATATAACTACTGCAGGCTTTAGCAATAAAACATTATAAAATTCCAGGATGCCTTACATGAGTTGGGTCATGGCCTTTGCAATGCAGTTGAGCAGGTTTTCACACCAGACCTAAATAACTTCATTTACATTTAAATCCTGATGAAATTAGAGTACAATAGGTCACTCACTGTTCATGCTTACAAACTACTCAGGTAGTTAGAATAAAAGACTGAGGGGACCTTCCCTTTAATATAGTCATTTCCAAAGTTCAATCAGCTTTGCAGAAAGATATGCTGCTAAGCTCTTTACAAAATGCAAACACTTAAACAAAATGTTTTGATCACTATTTCTAATGTAAATTAATAATAATAATCTTTATTTCTATAATGCATTTCATAAAATCAAAGCACTGTACAAATTTATCAATAAAACCTATAACATATTAAAAACAACACAATTCCAGACTTCCAAAATACTTTAAAACAGATTATTATATAAAATCCCCAAACACAAGATGGAACAGGTGGGTCTTTAAGGCAGTCTTAAAGCTCTCCACGGTCTGGCACTCTCTAATCTGCTGAGGTAGAGAGTTCCACAGGGTAGGGGCCACATACATAAAAGCTTGTGACCCAGATGTTTTCAACCAGACCCTGGGAACCTCTAGCAACCCCTCGTCAGTTAAGTCGAGTGGTCGGCCGGGACAGTAAGGATTCAGAAGCTCCTGCAGGTAGCTTGGACCCTGTCTGTGTAGGGCCTTTTAGGTCAGAAGACTGACCTTGAAGGTGATCCACCACTATACAGGAGCCAGTTCAGATCGCGCAGCACAAGAGAGATGTGTCTCGAACAAGGAACCCCAGTCAACAAACGTGCTGCTCCATTCTGCACTAGCTGCAAGCAGTGGATATCAACCCCCTGAAGCCCTAGGTAAAGGGAGTTACAGTAGTTCAGGCATGAGGTCATGAAGGCATGGATCAACGTTGGAAGGTAACTAGACAGAACCAGATGCTTAACCTGGGTAATGTTCTTCAGATGATAAAAAGAGGACTTGACTACTGCTGACACCTGAAAATGCAGTGTCAGCCCATCATCAAGAATCACCCCCAAGTTTCACACCCATTCAGAAGAAGGCAGCTGGCCACCCCCAAGCCAAAGCCTCAAGAGAGACCCTGCCACTGACCCTCTATCTAGTGACCTGGATCGACCATCAACACCTCGGTCTTATCAGAATTCAACTTCTGCCAGATGGTCTTCATCCAGTCCTGGATTTCTGCGAGGCAGCTATTAAAGATTGAGATAGCACTATCCTGGTCAGGCACAAAAGAGAGGTAAAGCTGGGTATCATCTGCATAACAGTGAAGCCTCAGTCCATACCATCTCACAATGACTCCTAATGGCAGCATTTACACCATGAACAACATTGGGGACAGCACAGAGCCCAGAGGGACCCACATGGCAGAGAGAATGGTTCTGAGAAATACATCCCAGACACCACCCTCTGAGATCTGCCAGTGGGGAATGATTGAATCCATCTGAGGGCCATCCCTGACAGGCCACAGATAACCTTCAGGTGCTCCAGCAATTCCCCATGATCCACAGTCTCAAAGGCTGAAGAGAGGTCAAGAAGGACCAAGATGGAGCAGCACTTCTGATCTCTTGCCATCAAGAGGTCATTGAGCACCCAAACCAGAGTAGTCTCAGTACAATGCCTCTTCCAGAAACCAGACTGGAGAGGATCATAGATATCATGGATGGTAAGATGGTTCTCCAGCTGCAGTGCAACTACTTTCTCAATCACCATCCCTACAAAGAGAAGGTTAGAGACTGGCCTGTAGTTGGCAGGACAGTTTAGGTCAAGAGAAGCTTTCTTAAGGAGTGGTGTCACCACCGCCTCCTTCAGGGAGCTTGGGAACTCACCCAACTCTAAAGAGCACCAAATAATTTCTACCAGAACAGTACAGATGCATACACACCATTATGAGGCATGTTGGGCCTGGGTCCAGACTACAGCAAGTCGGCTGCATGCTCTGGACAATCCACATGATATCCACACTCTTCAGCAGATCAAAGGATGCTCATGAAAACCGAGGAGTAGTAAGCAAGCACCAACCACCACCAACCCCCATAGAGTGAGCTGATCGGATCTCGACCCTGATGTCAGCCACCTTATCAGCAAAGAATCGAGCAAACTCATCTCACTTACTTTGTGAAAATGTACTTTGAACTTGCAGGTAGGTTGGATTGCACAACCTGTCTACAGTTTGAAAGAGCTGAGCTGGTCTGTTCTGAGCTGCAGCAATCTCCGCGGACAAGAACTCTGCCTTCTTATGAGTGATTGATGATTGATAGTCCTGATAATGTTCCATCAATCTAAGGTGGTCAGCTTCAAGGGCAGATTTCTGCCAGCACTGCTCTAACCTTCATCCAACTCATCTCAACTCCCTCAAGGTCCCATCAAACCAGGGAGATTGCAGACGGACAGTGAGAGGACAAACATGGACAGGAGCAATAGAGTCCAGATCTCTCAATTCGGCCTTATTATGAGCCTGAGCCAGGCTCTCTGGACCCTCGCTTGCACCCAGAAATCCTGATAGGTCTAATACTGCCAGAAGGCCATCAAGAGTGACATCTCTCAAAGGGCAGTATCTGACCATCTTCACTGGGCAGGCCTATAGGGGGGTGCCTGGAGATTGAACCTTATAGTGTGGTGATCAGACCATCCGACTGGTTCCACCACCAAGTCGGAGGTCTAAATCTCCAGGAGGAAAACCAGGTTGAGAGAGTGACCTTGAATATGGGTTGCAGAGGCAACTACCTGTGTGAAGCCCAACGAGTTCATAAGTGGGAGGAAATTAAACTAGAAGTAGCTGAGGTATTTAAGTATCTCAATGTTTTCAGGTTTGACCTATATGACCCACTTGAACTCTATAATATCAAAGGTACACTGAATAGTGGGACATTAATATCAGCAAATATTTGGCAAGAAAACTCAGCATTTGAATTGCATAGCACAGTCCTTTTCCCCTTAGTTGACTTACGGGGCTATTGTTGATGCTGCACCTAAAACTGTATTAGTAAAAGAAAGAATTCTGTATGCAAAATTTGCTAACTTTGTATTAGCATATTGTATTGTACCACTAAACATCTTTGTTCTAATCTGAGCCAGTTATTTATTTATTTATTTGATATTTGAAATTTGGCAGACTTGATAACTCAGATGGCCTTCTTCTGCTGGCTTCTTCGTATGTTCGCATGTAAATACAAAATACAAATGTGCAGCAGTTAAAAATACAAAGAGTTCAAACCAATAAAGCGAAGTATACACAGTTAAGAACATTAGTGCTTCATGGCACAGTGAACAGTACATAGCATATATCTATACGGAGTAACTCGTAAAACAGGATACAATTATTGTAGTTCAATAACCCAGGAATTGGCAATGTTAAGTAACCAGGTGTTGGTAATGTTTGTCAGTAACAGGAGAACCTAGACTAGAACACATCAACCCCAAAAGTTACTTAAGCTGTGACAGGAGTGAGGTAACCTAACCAGGTATACATATAATTCAGAAGGTAAGGCGTAAATAACAAAGAAAGAAAAGACAGTAAGATAGTCCTCTTTAATCCAGCTAGATACTATGAGGAAAATTAGCCAAAGCAGGTGCAGGGCTTAGGCTGCAATAGGTGCATAGAGAGGGAACGCTTGAACATAGTAAGTGAGGAGACGGAGAGGGAGGATAAGGGGAGTGCATTCCACATGGTGGGTGCAGAATAGACAAAGGATCATCTGCCAATACCTAGGCGGGGATAAAAAGTGTTAAGCAGGGGGCCGAGGACGACCTGAGTAAATGTGGAGAGGATTTACATGTCAGAACTCACTCAGGCAGGGGGAAGAGAAGAGGAAAGTAAATTTGTAGATGAAACAGAGGGAGAAAAACTGAAGTCTTTGATCATAGGCAGGCCAGCCTAGAGACTCAAGAACCTCACAGTGGTGACGGAGCGAGTTGGCTCCGAGAGCAAATCGTCCCACCCTGTTATAAAGCATTCTCAGCTGAGAAAGTGTGGTAGACCTAACGGAGAGCAGTATTGGAGCACCATGGAAAAGAATGGGGAGGAGGGAGGAGGTGGCAATCTTTTGACAGAATGCATGAGAGAGGAGAGGATGCAAGCAGTAGAGCAGTCCTAGCTTTTGACTGAGTTTTTTTGGTAGTCTGTGTCATATGTTGTTCGAAGGAGATTGAGGGGTCTGGCAGTTAAATTGTGTTTTCTTTGAGTCTGTGCACTGGATTTATAACATCCAGTTTTGTTTTGCATTTCTTTGTAGAAACAAATCTCAGTGTTTGACTAATCAACTGAAATTTACCGAAAGTGTTTTTAACTTGCATTCAGCATGTGATCACTTTTTTCAACCACAACTGAGCGCACACATATGGATCAGCAATCTCTTGTCTATCACACCGCTTTGATATGGAATAAAGTAATGGTGACTGTAACGCTGCTACCATCAAATAATGCTTTCTCCAGAGCTTTAAAGAAAACATATTTTTTATCTTAATGCCTCAGCTTGCTTTGTGTAGCTTTGTAATTGATATGTGTTTTGTCTTATGTACACTCTGCATTGTGAATTATGTATTTTATTTCTGTAGCTGTTGTACTTTGTTCACTGGGTCATGACTGAAAAAAGAAGTTTATTTCCAGAGCACCTACCTGCAGAACACAATAAAAATAAACATGCCAATAATAACTGGAGAAGGTGTAAACAGTTAAGCAACACATTCATTTTAATGGATGCTGCTCAACTGATGGAGGGTTGGGGAGTGTATTTATGCTGCTACCCTGAAATAAATGCATTTGTTTGAAAGCATTACAACAGTTTCTGTGTCTGTTTCATAAGAGTGGCCATTTTTTGCTTGTCTCTTGATTAACAAGCATTTGTCAATGCTGAATGTTGTCTTGCTGGCATTGGCATTGGTAGTGCAGGAGTTAGAAAGCTGCATAATAGGAATGGCAGTGAAGTATGGAACTGACACCAACCCCACCCCACCCTATAGAGAATGACAGGCATTGAGGTGTGCCTTTGGGTCAGACAGCCATAACGCTCATGCCATTTTACCTCACCCTGCCCTGCAGACTCTGACAAGTGTTGCACTGTGGGGTTGTTGGGCCTTATGCTTACTCCATTCCATAAGGAAATACAATGAGATGAGTGCAGTATAGGAGAATGGGGTGAACTTTGGAGCTGAACAGTCCAAGGCACACCTTGATGCCTGTCAATGGCTGCAGGATGGGGGTGGAATGGCATGAGCATTACAGCCGACAATCCAAAGACACACCCCTGATGCCTGTCAGTCTCTACAGGGTGAGATATTATGGTTAGAAACCCTAACATCCTCGGCGTTTGTTGGTATTTGCACTCCAAATTTTCAACATGGGCTTTTTGTGACCCCACCTCATGAAAGCATTTGGGACCTCCACTCATGAACAGTGTCACTGTGATTTTCTTAATCTGTCCCAAATGTTGATTTCCCACCGCGACCACGCCATTGTGCACCAGATGTGCAAAAACACATTTTGGGCAGGATGTGACAAATTACAGCTGTACTGTTCATAAGAAGGTGTGAAAAAATGGCAATGTTGAAAATCTGGAGTGAACATATTAAAAATTCTCGAAGTTATGAACGTGCATGGAAACTGAGCAATGCCGCTCGTAACACAGTCATTTTTTGGAATGTTTTCACCAAATTTGCAACATAGGCTTTTTGGGAGCCCACCTCATGAACAGTGACACTGCCATTTTGTTAATCGGTCCCAAAAGACTATTCCGCACAGTGACCGTGAAATCACCTTTCGGGACCGAATAACAAAATGACAGTGATTGAGTTCATGAGGTGGGGTCCCAAGAACATACAGTTAAAGTACCAGGGTACCCCCATTTTGCTGCATTTAAAGCCTGCAATTTTTAAAAAATTCTCCAATGTTCTTACTTTTCATACTTTTCGTAGTGGCTATTAGTTCTCATTATTCAGCTGAACCATGATTAAGTCTGACCACTTTAGCAAAGTGACCACCTTCATCGGTCAGGTAAAAAGCATCACATTTTAACTTGCCATATCAGAGCTGAAGTCTCCTAGCTTCCTCTATTTTTAATGAAGAGACCAATCTCCTGGTTTCATTACTTACAGTGTGCTCTGACCAATAAAAGGCTCACAGGTGTTTAATAGGGAGCTTGCAATTAGAAGAAGGCTACAATTCTTCTACATTCAAATCAGTACAGAAGGTTTGCAAACCTTTTGTAGGGGTCCCAAGAACCCCATGTTGATAATTTGGACCAAAAAATCACAAAAATGACCACGATATCTACTTAAGTTGAACCCCCACCATTGATGCCATTATACAGTTTACCGTGATTTTTTTCCGTTCGCGGTCGGCTTTTGAAGAGTTCAGATGTGTCCCGCTCCACCGAAGATCATTGTGCTGGGCTCTAGAGGTAAGTACGGGGTGAGGGAGTGCAGGGAGGTGGGGTGTGCAGAGGGTGGGTGCTGGTTGGGGGAGGGGGGTGCACCGACTCCACGACTGACCGTTTTCTTATTTTGAGGAATAGACATTGCAGGAAGGTTTTCTTTATTTACAGGTGAAATTAAACAACTGTTGGGCACACTGGGTGGGCCCCAGAGTGCCACATGACTTGGGAGGGTTATGTTGGCAACACTGGAATGCGCTCCCAGTGTGGCACATAATGGGGTGGGGTGGGTGGGTGCAGGAACATGCCGATGTGATCAGCTTCAGAATATATGCAGGCACACTGGGGCGGGCTCCCAGTGTGCCACACAATTTTGAGGGGGGTTATAAACATGCAAAAAGAGGGATTGGGCACCCCCAAAGTCAGGTTGCTTGTGATTATGATAGGCGGATGGCGACAGACACCACCATGTTTATTGAAATGTTTCAGCAGGCAAAACACACCCTGGAATGATGGGGCACTCCTTCATTGTAGCGGCGAAATTCTTTCTAGTTGGTGGCACCCTTCTCAAGGGCTCTCATAGACAGCATGCTCATTCATTGGTGCAACAGAGACCAGCCCAAAAAAGCAGTGGTGCCATTAGCCACAACATGGCCACACCTCCACAACCTGCTACTCCAGCAAGCTATCACAAAATGTTGCTTGCTCTGCGTGCACAATACAACATAAAAAATCCATGTTTTCAACAAATTTCATCTTTTAAAATCAATCATCACTTTCTTAAATAAATTACCATTAGTTTTTCCTTAGCATATTTTTTGGCGTGTTGATAAATGTCTGTTCTCTTAAAAAATAATTTCAGTAACAGCTTTTTTCCACATTGTGTCACTAACCACACCATAGGTCAGCAGTTCCATTTAAGCTACATTCTCTTTATACCCCAAGACCTTCCCTTATCCATGAATCCCATTTAACAAATTATTCAATGAATTTTCAGCATCTTTTACAAATGAAAGGAAATCATCAGCATAAAGTGCAATGTTATGTTCTCTATAGCATCTGCACCACGTACACCCTTAATTCATTTACTTGGTCTGACCCATAGTGCAAAAGGTTCTATTGCTAGGGTACTATTAATGAGAATGTTGCGCTCTCTCTCTCTCTCTCTCTCTCTCTCTACCCCCATCCCTCCATCCCTCTCTCTCTCTCTCTCTCTCTCTCCCTTCCTCCCTCCTCTCTTCCCCCCATCTAGCTTTTAATTTAAATTCCTGGAACTGCACTCCATTCACTTTTACCATTCATACAGGGCAGGTATATTAGGCCTTAAGAAAATCATAATGTGAGTGAAAACATGCCTTTTCTCCATTACTTTCTATGTGATCTTCTAGGATATCCAGTTAAATGATTTTTCTGACTCCAGGCCCTTCACAAATGCATTTATGTTGTCATCTATTACCTTCTATTGTGTGATGGATCTCCTTATTTACTCTGACCCCTCTGAGGTGTATTTGATGAGCTGCCAAGGTTTAAATAAGGTGTACACCTGGATATGCACCTTACTCACACCACAGCCTGAAGGTGTACATGAGGCTAAAATGTAGTGCAGATACAGCATCGTTTTGGTGAAGCTGATGTGTTTCTAAAAATATGCACATTGGTACACATCACTTGAAATGTAGTTAATGTGCATTTCAAACATACTAATTAGGTTCACCACCATTAGAGGTATAGTTATAAGGTGTGCAGTAGTCGAGGTGCACATATTAACATAGAAAGTGCAGCTTCAAAGAATTTACAAATACTGAGTACAGAGCAGAGATCTTGTCCATAAGAAAAAGTAAACAATATTTGCTTGATAAACTAAGTAAAGAATATTTGCTTGATAAGCTAATACTAAGGTAAATTTAAAACAAGCATTTGTCAATGCCGAATGTTGTCGCACTGGCATTGGCAGTAGAAGTGGCATAGCTAGAGACGCATAGTGCTGTGATTTTGTGAATGTGTCTCAAAAGGTGATTTTGCACAGCAAGCATACCATTGAGCACCACAGTTGCGGAAACACGTTTTGGGCAGGCTGTGAAAAATGGCAGCTGGACTGTTGATAAGGAGATGTGCACAAATGCCAGTGGTGAAAATGTGGCATGAAAATACTGCAGATTGATGAAGTTACAAGAGTGTATGGAAACTGTGCAATGCACGCTTGCAACACAGTCATTGTATGGAGCTTCGGCATCAAATGTTCAACATAGGCATTTTAGGACCTCTGCTCATGAATAGTGTCACCGTCATTTCCTCAAACTGTCCCAAACTGATTTCAAGACAGCGGGCCGCGGTAATTCTGTGCTGGACGCGGGCGAAACACATTTCAGGCAGCTGGAGTGTTCATAAGGAGGTATGGAAAATGCCAATGATGAACAGCTGGAGTGAAAGTATTACAAATTCAGAAAGTCAAGAGTGCGCATGCAAACTGTGCAACGCACGCTCATAAAACACTCATTTTATTGACTTTTGTTCCCAAATTTTCAACATAGGCATTTCAGGGCATCTGCTAATGAACAGTGTCACTGTCATTTTCATCATGTGTCTCGAACATGGACTTTCCACAGCGACCGCGCTATTCTGCGCCGGAACTGTGAAAGCAGATTTTGGTCAGGATGTGAAAAATGACAGCTGTACGGTTCACAAGAAGGTGTGGTAAAATGCCAATGATGAGAATCTGGCATGAAAATAGTGCGAATACGGTAACTTACGAGCGTGCATTGCGGAGTTGCTACGCACGCTCAATAAACAGTCATTTTTTGGATTTTTCACACCAAACTTGCAACATAGGCTTTTTGAGAGCCCCTCTCATGAACAGTGGCACTGTCATTTCGTTACTTGGTCCCGAAAGGTGATTCTGTGCAGTGACTGTGAAATCACCTTTCGGGATGGAATAACGCCATGACAGTGCAAGAATTCATGAGAAGGGGTCCCAAAAAGCCCATGTTGAAAATTTGGGGCCAAAATTCCCAAAAATTCCCGAGATATGCATTAAAGTTGAAAAAAACCTATTCTTTCCATTACACAGCTTACTGGCATTTAACATAGAAACATAGAATTTGACGGCAGATAAGGACCACTTGGCCCACCCAGTCTGCTCATTTCCCTACCTAATGGATAAGCTGCAGATCCTAGTTAACCAGCAGCCTACATCTTTCTACCCCAACCCCCTAGAATTGCCTTATGACTGTCCCATGCATGCTTAAATTCAACCACTGTTTTTGACTCCACAACCTCCTCCGGAAGGCTGTTCCATGCATCCACAACCCTCTATGTGAAAAAATACTTCCTTACATTACCTATGAGCGCCCCCATCTTCAAATTGTGCCCCTTGTTCTTGCACACCTATTTTTTGAAAGATGCTACACTCTTGGACTTTGTTGATTCCCTTGAGGTACTTGAAAGTTTCTATCATGTCCCCCCTCTCCCTCCTTTCCTCGAGGCTATACATATTAAGCTCCTTTAGTCTCTCTTCATATGTCTTCTTGTGCAGACCCTGCACCATTTTAGTTGCCCTCCTCTGGACAGCTTCCATCTTGTCTATGTCCTTGCAGAGATTGGGTCTCAGAACTGCACACAGTACTCCAGATGGGGTCTCACCAGCTGTCTGTAAAAGGGATAACAACTTCCTGTTTTCTACTGGTGATGCCTCTCCTATGCATCCCAGTATCCCCACCCTCCTTACTGCCCTCTCACATTGCTTGCCCACCTTTAAGTCATCTGCATGACTACCCCAGGTCCCTTTCCATTTTTGTCGTTGTTGTATCTCACCCCCATTGTGTACTCTTCCCTGGGTTTTGTTTCCCAGGTGCATTACCTTGCACTTCTTAGCATTGAATCTAAGCTGCCATACATTTGACCGTTCCTCTAACCTTCAAGTCCCTTCTCATCCTTTCCACCCCACCTTGTGCATCAACTCTGTTGCAGATCTTTGTGTCATCTGCAAAGAGACATAATTACCTTCAGTCCCTCTGCAATGTCACTTATAGAACATTGAAGAGAGCTGATCCTAATACTGAACCCTGCAGTACCCACTAGTAACCCCCTTTCTTCAGAGTGGATTCCATTTACTATTACCCTCTGTGTCCTATTCTCCAGCCAATTCTTTCCCAGGCTATCATCTTGGGACCCACTTCCAGGCTGGCTAACTTGTATACTAATCTTTTGTGTGGGACTGAGTCAAATGCCTTGCTAAAGTCTAGGTAGGCCATGTCCACAGCCCCTCCCTGATCTACTACTTTGGTCACCCAGTCAAAGAAATCTATTGATTCATCTGGCATGACCTTCCCGCTGTGAATCCATGCTGCCTTGGGTCCTGTGCCCCTCTGGCCTCTAGATACTCGACAGTTCTTTCCTTCAGAAGTGATTCTATCATTTTCCCTATCAGTGAGGTTAACCTAACAGGTCTGAAGTTTCCTGCTTCTGCCCTGCTCCCACTTTTGTGAAGGGGAATCACATCTGCCCTCCTCCAGTCCTCCGGTACCACCCCATCCTCCCATGATTTGTTAAAGAGTGTAGTCAGTGGTGTCACTAGTTCTACCCTTAGTTCTTTTAGAATTCTGGGATGAATCCCATCAGGCCTCATTGCTTTGTCCACCTTCAGTTTTAAGAGTTCTTTCAGAACCCTTTCTTCTATAAATGGGCTTGTATCAACTTCTGTATCCAGAGTGTTTCTATTGTTTGCTTTAGGTACCTACCCCTCTTCATTTGTAAATACTGAGCAAAAATATTTGTTTAGCATCTCTGCCTTTTCACTGTCACCCTCTGCCCACCCCCTTTATTAAGCCTCCTATCCCTCCTTAGTCTTCCTTCACTCCCTGATGTACCTAAAAGGTTTTATCCCCTTCTTAACTGAGTTGGCTATCTTTTCCTTGGTTCGGGCCTTTGCTGTTCTGACTGCCTTACCAGCTTCCTTTTGCTTTAACTGATACAATTCTCTGTCCTGCTCCTTCTGTGATTCCTTGTACTTTCTGAATGCTTTCTTTTTCTCTTGAACCTTCACTGCCACCTCCTTTGAGAACCATAGTGGTTTCTTACATCATTTTGTTTCATTTATTTGCTTCACACAAAGGCTTGTTACCTCTGTGATGGCAGTTTTTATTATTCCCCATTGTTCTTCCACCCCTCCTTCCTGCCCATTTGCTATTGCATTCCTTAGGCACTCATCCATTTTGGCAAAGTCAGCCTTCCTGAAGTCCAGTACTTTTGCCTTTGTATAGCTTGACTCTATTGCTGGGTTTATTGTGAACCATACTGTTCGATGGTCACTAGTTCCCAGATGGCTACCCACTTCTACATCTGTGATCCTCTCTCCATCTCCATTTGAGAGAACCAGGTCTAAGATTGCTCCCTCTCGAGTGGGTTCCAGTACTAATTGTCTAAGGCATGCCCCCAGTAGGGCATCTAGAATAACCCCAATCTTAGAAGTGGCTGCTGCAACTGCACTCCAGTTAACATCTGGCATATTCAGATCACCCATCAGCAATATCTCCACTTTATCTGCCATTCTAAGTATACTTTCTATCATTTCCTTGTCCATTTCCTCCCCCTGAGAGGGGGGTCTGTATACAACCCCTGTGTGGATTGTGGTGCCATTGCCTGCCTCCAAACTGACCCACAGTGCTTCTTCTCCTCCTCCCTATTTGCCCTTTTGTTCTGTTGCTTTGATTCCTTCCCTTATGTAGAGAGCTACTCCTCCTCCTCTTTTACCCTCCCTGTCCCTCCTGTAGATAGTGTATCCCGGTATGTTTACGTCCCAGTCATGGTTCTGTGTGTACCATGTTTCTGTGACTGCCACGATATCCAGATGTTCCTCCTCCATCAAGGCCACTGATTCAGGAAGCTTATTACCCAGACTACGGGCATTGGTACTCATTGCTCTCCATTTTTGGATGGCTTTACCTTCTGTAGCAGCATCCCCCACTGACCTTTCTACCTTGGTCTTTTTCTCATTTAGTACCATTTTGTAGGAGGAGGCTGGGATTTCCTGCTGTTTATCAGTGCTTCCCCCCTTGACTAGTTTGAAAGCTTGCCAATGAAGCATTTAAACTGATTGCCCAAAAGACTTGTTCCCATCCTGGACAGATGCAGACCATCCTGCCAGTATAGGCTGGTGTCTCTCCAGGTGGAACCCCAGTCCCCAATGAAGCCAAACCCCTGAGCTCCACACCATTTTTTTCAACCATTCGTTAAACTGCGTGGTGCAAAGTACCCTCGCCTTACCCATGCCACTGACAGGCAGCACCTCTGAGAAGGATACTGTGTGCTACTTGTCTTAGACCCTCCCCAACTCTACAAAGTCCTTCTGCACTGCTCTAATCTCATGATGAGCCAAGTCATTTGTCCCTAGGTGGACAACGACGCCCAGCTCAGACTCCGTGCAACTGTTCTCGTGATCCTAAGGATGCGCTTCCTGTCCTCCAAGCCATGGCACCAGGCAGGCACCTTACTTCAGTTTTCCTGCTCCCCAGTTCTATCACCCTAATAATTGAGTCCCCCCCCCCAGGAACTGCTTCCTTTCCCTCTGGTGCCCTCTGCCTCCTTCCTGAGGGCCTCCCTTGTAACAGTTGTCTGCAACCTCCTTAGTCTCCACTGTGGGTGCATCCATAGGGGAACTATGCTCCCCCAGAATGGTGTATGGATTGTGGAGTGGAACAACTTACTGGGTCTGCCTCTGTTCCACCACCCTTACCCTCCCTGAGCCCACTGTGATCCAACTGCTGTGCTTTCTTCGCAACCTCTGAGGTAGTGGTGGTGGTTCTGGTGCTCCCTGAATGGGGGAGGTTCCCTTACTACTGTCCAGTGTGGCCTGAAGATAGGAAACTTCATCCCTCAGGGCAGATAGTTGTCTGCAAACAGGGCAGCATCTCAGCCTCCAGAAAGACTCCTGGAAGACTGCTTCCTCAGTTTGCAGTTGACTTTGAAGAGTGCAGACATGTTCCCGGTCCACAGAAGATCGTCGCGCCAGACTCCGGAGGTAAGTATGGGGTGGGGGGGTGAGAGGAGGTAGGGTGTGCAGTGGGTGGGTGCGGATGGGGGGAAGGGCACATCGAGACTACGAGGGACCATTTTCATTTTACAGGGTAAAAAAAAAACAGAAAAAAACATTGCGGGACAGTTTTTGTTTTGCAAGGCATTTGGCATGCTGGGTGGGCTCCCAGCATGCCACCTAACTGTTTTTAGGTGGGTGTCAGTAGCAGACGGGGGATTGGGCCCCCTCATTGGCACACAACACAGGGGAGAGGAGGAAGTAATGCTGGACAGGATTGGGCCCCCGTCACGCACAGAAAGAAAGTGGGGAGCGGGAGCTGGGAGGAATTGGGCACCTCGGCATTCAACAATTGGTGGGTTATGCGATGGGGTGAGCTCCCGTCAGCACACAAAGGCAGTGGGCGTGAGCCAGGGGATTGGGCACCCCCCTGGCATTCAACAATGGGAGTTATGCCAACAGGAGTCGGCTCCCCAGTCGGACACAAAGACAGTGGGGGTTAACTGACAGGGGTTGGGCACCCCAAAGTTGGCAGATGTTAGGGGCTCACCTGCTCGCTGACCATGCACATAATGGCAGAAGCACGGCAAGAAAAGGACCGCTGCGTCTGACGAGCTTTGCTCGGATTGCAGCAGACCTTTTCTTAGATGTGCTGGCCCCATTATGTATGTATGGTGTGGCGCCAGCATGCAGGCTGATTGGGGAATGCGGGACGCACCTACTGGTGTGTGCCCTGCATTCGCCGAACAGCGACCACGCCTCTAAAGCTGCACTGTCCCATTATGTTGGCTGCGCAAGCTCGCCAACATAAAAAGTAACCTAACAAGGAGATCCCTGTTCTGTTACCCTTACTCCTTCATCACCAGCAGCTTGGTTACCGCAACCACGCACAGAAAAAATTCCTAGCAATTTCTGCATTTAATACATAAATGGAGCATGGTGTATAGGGACAGCACTCAAAAGGCACTGCATCTATATTGTATGGTGAGGTTTAGTTTAGCATGCAATTTCATGCCCTGTAAAAAGTCTTCTGTTTCACTAGTGACATTTGTACTGCAGCAGAACGAATTTTCATTCTGCTAGTGTAGGGATATCACACAACAATACTCCTGAGCAGCTGATTTGCAGTCACGCTACCACTGCTCATGTTCTTGTGAGCCCTGTGGTAAGTAGTGCTTTTATAAAAAAGCCAAATGCCACTGAAAGCTGAAGCACCAGACTGAAAAAAAAAAAAAAAGTGATAAAGCCTTGATATCATACACTGTCTTGAAGCACAGAGACTGTGCAGTAGTGGTGGTGGTGATGTTGGTGGCAGTGGCAGTGGCAGGAGGTGTTGGGCAGAAGCAATTCAGGTAACTGAACGAGCAAATGAAGGTCACAGTAAGTAACTGAAATTTTCTTCTGTAGTTGCAGGCTCAATTATGGAAGACTGAGAAGGGGAGTGTAAGGAGACGTTGCAAGCATTTTAAAGTGAAGCCATTTGTAAATGAGCTGCTGCTGTATTCAGAAAAGTTATTGTTTATGTGGATGTAGTTTGAGAACTGTTTCAGTTTATGTTTTCAAGTGCTCTAGTAAAGGTTTGTGTTACTGACATGCTGGTTTGTGTTTCCTTACACCATACAGTATATGAAATAATATATGGGAGCCCAAGTACACAACAAGGCTTATTTTCCACCTTGTGGTTACCATGATGACAGGAACCTCTCAATCTTTGCTCTCGAGGTCACTCTGCCATCATGGTGACCACTCAGTGAAAAAGCAGCCTTGTTGTGTATGATCTCCCATACATTACTCTGTATGCCATGGAAATAATTAACCTTACAAGAAAGCCCAGAAAAGGTATTATGTAATTACATTAATCCCCCCATAAACATATAAAGAAATACAGAAGAGACACGGGCTTTGCAAGGGCTAAACAGTAAATCCTGATTACCACGAACAGTGATTAGAGAGATTTTCCTGAATAGTTTACTACTTGGTTGTTAGTCAAGATGGTCTATTTGGCAATATTTCAAAGTCTCACATAACTGTGTTGGTAGTGCTGTGTGGAATGTTGAATTCTACTGGTGGAATTGGCATGGAATGACAATTCTACTAGCAGACTTTCTGCCAGAATTCCGCTGGTAATTTTGTGGAATTCCACCTGCGGTGATCTGCAGAATTATAGTCCAAGGAGCAACATTTTCTTGTGGAAAATCATTCCACGTCCATTTCCACAGAATATATTGAGATCCACAGAAGTTAATTCTGTGGTAATGTAGTGTAAAAACCATTCACATTATTCAGTTATGGAATTCTGCTGTTCTACTTCTGGTGAAATTTAGCAGAATTTTGGCAGAATTTCACAAAAGTCTATGAAATTCGTTCCACCAGAATTTGAAAATTTCACACATCATTGTTCGTTGGCCAGTCAAAGGCCATTTCTGAAGCTTTTGCATGCCATGTGAATGTGTCATTCTCTCTTTTGGTAGAGGACAGGAGACAGATATCGTAGACTTGTGTAAGTCCCAGAACCATGCTTGGGCCGTTAAAAATTATCCTGCTCCTCCTCTGACCACATCTTCTACAGGGTGCTGAGGAACAATTGCACTAACGCTTTCCGGTCAGCTAAATTGTAATATTTGAAAGCCAACCTCCTGTCAAACCTACATTTCCCATCTAAATTTTGGACCCCCTGCTCAGTCATGCACTCACTCGACCCCATTCTCATGGTTCATCTGTGTCTTACCATGCCTCTGTTGTAGCTCTCTTTAACAAGTTCTTCACAATCTGTGCCCTACCATCCTCCTCTACTACTAACTCCCCCCTCTCTCTCCTCCCCTCCCTCCCCATATCTCAGGTTACCACTTCCAAAATGCAAGTATTTAATTCATACCAATGCATGCTAACTTCAAACATGTAAAAATACATGAAACTAGAGAAACACCAGCAGGGTCCCATCAACTCCTACTGGTTTCACACAGGGAACACTCCCTGAAGATGCATGTGCGAAACCGGTAGGAGCTGGTGAGGCCCTGCTGGTGTTTCTCCAGTTTCATATATTTCTTTATATGTTTGAGGTTAGCATGCATTGGTATGAATTAAATACTCTGCATTTTGCATGTTATTGCCTCTTGGTGTTTTTTTCAATGGTGGGTAGTGCTGGAGTGCTGCTTTCATTTATATTTTTTTCTCATTTTGCATACTCGACCATGTGACAGGCTTGGCTTGCAGTACCAGCTCCCCTTATTCACCTGCTTAATCTTTTCTTCACTCTCTGCACTGTTTCCCAGTCTTGGAAGATGGCCAGAGTTATTCATCTTCACAAAGAGGGTGACCTGTCTTCCCTTGGTAATTATTGTCCTATCCCCCTCCTCCACTCCCCCTCTAAACTGCAAGAGAAACTGGTCCATGCCAGACTCCTCAGTTTCTTCTCATCTGCTGACTTCTCATCACCTTTCCAGGCTGGCTTCCAGAAGCACTATTCCAAAGTCTCCTCTCTGCTGCATGTCACTGATGCCATCTTCTCTGGGATGAACCAGGGGCTCATTACCACAGCAATTTTTGTCAATCTGGCCAAAACCTTCAACTCTGTGTCTTACCCATTTCTCCTGGACAAGCTGAGAAATGCTGTCCTCTCTGCCTCTGCTGTTAAATGGCTCAACTCTTACCTAACCAGCCGTCTACAGTTGGTACAGGTTGGTGGTTACCTGTCACCTTCCCTTACTATCCAATCTGGGGTTCCACAGGGCTCCATCCTTGGACCCCTCCTTTTTTCTGTTTTCCTCAATGACATACCCTCTGCCTGTGTCAACTCACATATGCACATGTATGCAGATGACACAGTCATCTTCACCTCTGGTCCTTCCTCTGCAGCTGTAGAAAACCTGCTCCAGCGGGACTTCAGTGATGTCCTCCACTGGTTCCATTCTAACCTAGTTAGAGTTAACACTAAAAGAATAGTCTCCATGACCTTTGGTACTAGTCAGAAGCTAGCCACACTCCCTGCCCTCATCACTCTGGATGGCACCCCATTTGAAGTGGTTCAGTCTTAAGTACCTGGGGTGTGGCTTGACAGTAAACTCGACTTCTCAGCCCACATTGATGCCATCCATGCCAAGCTCCACCCAAAGCTTGGTGCCCTCTATCATTACAAGGACTGCCTAGCTCCACATGTTTAAAGGGAGCTGATTACTAAAATCGCTATCCCTGTCTTTGACTATGCAGATGTAGTCTATGGCTCTGCCCCTCCACTTCTCTCATCAGACTGGATACCCTCCTCAACTCCTTCTGCCATTTTGTGTCTAACTCTCCTCCATGCAGACATCATTGCTCACTTTACTCCTCCCATTACATCCTCCCTCTGACATCTTGCTGATGGGCTCATTGTGCTATGTTCATCTCCAAATATTGGTTCAACATCCCTCCTTCCTACCTTTCCTTACTCCTATCCCGAATCCCCCTGCCTCCCAATCCCTCCACTCTAGGGACCATCACACTTTTGCCATTCCTCACCCATGCTACTCCGCTGGACAATATGCATTCTCCTATTGGCTTCTCTTTCTTTCTCTCTGGAACAACTCCTGTCCTCCCTCCATCTCTCCCCATCCCTTAACTCCTTCAGATGCCTACTGGAAATTCAATCCCCCTCCCTCCTTGCTCCTTCTGCCCTTCTTCCGGTTACCATTGAACTCTTGATGTTAACTCCTACAAGTTTTTGGTTGTGATTCTAAGCACTGCTAAAGTTCACTTCAATTTATTTAATTGTGGTACATGCAAATGATCTTTATCTATTCTACTATTGTTACACTTTGCTCATCTGTTAGTTCACATATCGTTTTGGTATTGTCTACTGCTGCTTTGCTCCATCTCCCCCTTCCCCGGGTCATACCTGGAAATGAGCTTCAACTCAACGTGCCTTTCCTGGTTACCAAATTTTTAAATAAAATGAAAATATATTTCTGTGAGAGCTAACGTAGCTCATAGAAACATAGACTTTGATGGTAGATAAGGACCGCTTGGCCTACCTAGTTACCCATTTCCCTACCTACTGGATAGGCTGCAGATCCTAGTTAACCAACAGCCTACTTCTTCCTACCACCCATCAGAATTGTCTTATGTCTGTCCCTTGCATTCTTGAATTTCCCACTGTTTTTTTTTTTTACCCCACAACCTCCTCAGGAAGGCCGTTCCATGCATCCACCACCCTCTCTGTGACAAAATACTTTCTCACATTGCCCCTGAGCCATCCCCACTCTATCTTCAAATTGTGTTCCCTTGTTCTTGCACATCTCTTTTTCCAAAAGATGCTACCCTCTTGGACTTTGCTGATTACCTTGAGGTACTTGAAAGTTTCTATCATGTTCCCCCTCTCTCTCTCCTTTCCTCAAGGGTATACATATTAAGCTCCTTTAGTCTCTCTTCATATGGCTTCTTTTGCAGACCTTGCACCATTTTAGTTGCCCTCCTCTGGACTGCCTCCGTCCTGTCTATGTCCTTGTGGAGATGGGGTCTCCAGAACTGCACGCAGTACTCCAGATGAGGTCTCATCAACTGTCTGTACAGAGGGATAACAACTTCCTGTTTTCTACTGGTGATGCCTCTCCCTAGACATCCCAGTATCCCCCCAGCCATCCTTACTGCCTTCTCATATTGCTTGCTTAGCTTTAGGTAATCTGATGTGACTATCCCCAGGTCCCTTTCCATTTTTGTTGTTGTTAATACCTCCTCCCCATTCTGTACTGTTCCCCTAGGATTTTGTTTCCCAGATGCATTACTTTGCACTTCTTTACATTGAATCTAAGCTGCCATATGTTTGACCAGTCCTCCAACCTTGTCAAATCCCTTCTCATCCTTTCCACCCCCCCTGTGTATTAACACTGTTGCAGATATTTGTGTCGTCTGCAAAGAGGCATACTTTTCCTTCTAGTCCCTCTGCAATTTCACTTATAAAGACTTTAAAAAGGACTGGACCCAGTACTGAACCCTATGGTACCCCACTAGTAACACCCCTTTCTTCAGGGTGGACTATTGCCCTCTATGTCCTATTGTCCAGCCAATTTTTTACCCAGGCTACCACCATGGGACCCACTTCCAGGCTAATTAATTTGTTTATTAATCTTTTGTGTGGGACTGTGTCAAATGCCTTGCTAAAGTCTAGGTAGGCCATGTCCACAGTCCTTCCCTGGTCTGCTACTTTGGTCACCCAGTCAAAGAATTCGATTAGATTCATCTGACATAGCCTTCCCACTGTGAATCCATGCTGCCTTGGATCCTATGCCCTACTGGCCTCAAGGTACTCAACAATTCTTTCTTTCAGAAGTGATTCAATCATTTTCCCTACCACTGAGGTCAAGCAAACAGGTCTGTAGTTTCCTGCCTCTGCTTTGCTCCCACCTTTGTGAAGGGGAATCAAATCTGCCCTCTTCCAGTCCTTGGGTGCCACACCATCCTCCCATGACTTGTTAAAAAGGGTAGTCAGTGGTGTCACTAGTTCTTCCCTTAGTTCTTTCAGAATTCTTTGGTGAATACCATCAGCCCCACTGCTTTTTCCACCTTCAGTTTTAGGAGTTCTTTCAGAACCCTTTCTTCTGTGAAAGGACTGGTATCGACCCCCCATCCAGAGTGCTTCTATTGATTGCATTAGGTACCTCCCCCTCTTCTTGTTTTGTGAATACTGAGCAGAAGTATTCATTCAGTATCCCTGCTTTTTCACTGTCCCTCTCTGCCCACCCATCCTCCACTTTATTAAGCCCCACTATCCCTCCCTTGGTCTTTCTTTGCTCCCTAATGTACCTAAAAAGGTTGTATCCCCCTTCTTAACCGAGTTGACTATATTTTCCTCAGTTTGGGCCTTTGCTATTCTGACTGCCTTCCCCAGTTCCTTCTGCTTTAGCTAGTGTTTACTTATACTTCCTGAATGCTATCTTTATTTCCCTAACTTTCCCTGCCACCTCTTTTGAGAACCATAGTGTTTTTTCTTTTGTTTTGATTTATTTGCTTCACAGAAAGGCTTGTTGCCTCAGTGATGGCAGTTTTGATGTTTCCCCATTGTTCCTCCACCCCTCCTTCTTGCCTGTTTGCTAGTGCTTTTCTGAGACACTCTCCCATTTTGACAAAGTCAGCCCTCCTAAAGTCCAGTGCCCTCACTTTCGTATGGCTCGACTCTGTGGCTATATTTATCATGAACCACACTGTTTGGTGGTCACTTGTTCCCAGATGGCTACCCACTTCTAGATCTGAGATTCTCTCTCCATCCCCATTTGAGAGTACCAGGTCTAAGATTGCTCCCTCCTGAGTGGATTCCAACATTAGCTCTGAGGCATGCCCCTGTAGGGCATTGAGAATAACCCTGCTGTTGGATGTGGCTGCAGCAAAGGTGCTCCAGTTAACATCTGGCATATTCAGATCCCCATCAACAATGTCTCCCCTTTTTCTGCCATCCTAAGGATGTCTTTTATAATTTCCTTGCCCATTTCCTCCCACTGAGATGGGGGTCTGTATATAATCCCCATGCAGATTGTGGTGCCATTTCCAGTCTCCAGGGTGGCACAGAGTGCCTCCTCTCCTCCCTGTCTACCCTTTAGTTCTGTTACTTTGATCTTTTCCCTTACAGAGAGAACTACTCCTCCTCCTCTTCTACCCTCCCTGTCCCTCCTGTAGATCGTGTACCCTGGTATGTTGACATCCCAGTCATAGTTCTCTGTGTACCATGTTTCTGTGACTGCCACAATATCTAGGTGTCCCTCTTCCATCAAGGCCACCAGTTCAGGGAGCTTGTTATCTAGACTATGGGAATTGGTACTCATTGCCCACCATTTTTGATGGCCTTACCCCTTTTTGTCCCATCTCTGTCCTTACTGCCTTTGCCTTTTTCTCCATTTACCCCTGCCCTTCTCCCTATTGACTTCTCTATCTTGGTGTTTACCTCACTAGCTACCCTGATTTTGTTGGGGGGGCAAGGATTTCCCTGATCCTTTTCAGTGCCTCTCCCCTTAGCTAGTTTAAATGCTTGCCAATGAAGCATTTAAACCTATCATCTAGGATCCTGGTTCCCCTCCTGGACAGATGCAGACCATCATGCCATTATAGGCCTGCATTCCTCCAGGTGGACCC
This sequence comes from Neoceratodus forsteri, assembly GCA_016271365.2. Taxonomy (NCBI): domain Eukaryota; kingdom Metazoa; phylum Chordata; order Ceratodontiformes; family Ceratodontidae; genus Neoceratodus; species Neoceratodus forsteri. The sequence continues at coordinate 731,312,209 of CM028129.1, read as the reverse complement.
CCCCAGTCCCCAATGAAGCCAAAACCCTGAGCTCTGCTCCAGTGTTTCAGCCATTCATTGAATCCCATGGTATGGAGCACCCTAACCTCATCCATACCATAGACAGGCAGCACCTCTGAGAAGGTTACCGTGTGCGCTACTTGTCTAAGGCCGCTTCCCAACTCCACAAACTCCTCCTGCACTGCTCTGATCCCTTTCCCAGCCAGTTCATTTGTCCCTAGGTTGACAATGACATCCAGCTCCCTTCCCCATGCAGCTGCTCCCACAATCCTGAGGATTCACTCCCTGTCCCTTCACACCATGGCACCAGGCAGGCAACCCTCCTCTCCCTCCCTCCTCCCCATTTTACCCTCTAACAATGGAGTCCCCACCAGGAGTTGTTTCCTTCCCCTGTGGGGTCCTATGCCACCCTCCTGTGGGTCTTCTTTGTGGAGGTTCCCAGCATCCTCCTCCTTGGTCTCCACTGTGGGTGTCTCCATTTAGGAACCACACTCTGCCAGAACAGTGTACAAACTGTAGAGAGGTACAACTGGAGGGATGTGCCTCTGTTCCACCACCCCCACCCTCCCTAAACCCAGTGTGGTCCAACCACTCCTCTTTCTTGGCAACCTCTGAGGCAGCTGCAGTGGCCCTGGTGGTCACTGGGTGGGAGAGGAGGGAGGAGGTCCCCTGAATCCTGACCAACTCAGCCTGGAGATGAGTAACCTTCTCCCTCAGCCCAGAGAGGTGCCTGCAGATGGAATGACACCGTATCTTCCAGAACATCTCCCAGAAGACTGCCGCTCCACAGCCACTGCACTGCAGCACTCCATCATGTCTTATTTGTGACACTTCAGCTGTTGTTTTGTATGCTTGTATGCTCATCAGTTTGTTCTGAGACTTATAGCTTGCCAGAAAGATCTATTTTTTGTGTTCTACAGGCTTTTTTTTGGTTAGATTTGTGCTTGCTCACTATCAACAAAATCAGCTTGGCTTTCTGTCATTTGTTTCTCTGTGAGACTAATGAGGATATGGGCTGACTCTCCCTCCTGCAGCTCACTGCACATGTGTTGCTGTGTGGGCACATTATTTTTTTTCCATCAGATTGCTCCCACATGTACATGGCTGTGAGCATGCAGTTTTTTAAATTGAACTGCTGCAGTTCTCAATGGGTTAGGCTTGATTCATTGAGGTTTGTGTGTGTGTGTGTGTGTGTGTGTGTGTGTTCCATTGGTTCCAGGCTTGGTTCCATGTGTGACTGAAGAGACTGTCCTCTGCTTCCCACTTTGTAGTTGTAGTATTGTTTTCTATTTTCTACTGCGTTTTGTGGTACAATATAATTGTTAGGGTTGGCATGTGTATTATTGTTCTTCCACAAGCATTATAAACAAGAATTACACACAGAGGTACTACATAGTAGATGTTTAGTTTGGATTTTAAACAGTGTCCACCAGTGATAAAATCCATACTATCTTAGCAAGCTCATAAACATACTTGGTCCAGCCCCAGAAAAGCAAGTACACCGCCAGTCCCAAGCAGTGAGCAACAGGGTGGTAGAACAGCGTTTGAGCATATTCAGCAAGCAAAAATATTTTTATTCCAAAGAAAGCCTTCTGGTTCGGGTAGCAGTGGCAGTGGAACTAGTAGTACTACTACTAGTTCCATGAGTGCTACTACTACTGCTGCTTCTACTAGAGTCACCACCTGTTCCATTTTCACATTCCCTACCACATCCTTTTGTGGCAGTAGTAGGAGGGCTTTAGACCTCGCATGCTTTATTCAGGAAGCTGCAACCACCAGCAGCAGTGTTCCAACAGCTACCATTATGGCTTCTACATCACAATCCAGTGTGATTCCCACCACCCTAGAATAAGGTTAATATGATTGGATGCCTTCACACTCTTACAGATTACACAGCAGATTGGGTGGTGGTATCATTGCTGATGGAGCATGCTGCAGTAGTGCAGTGCAGCATGCTTCAAGGTCCGTGATACTTATGGTCCTCCCTAATGAACTAAGGATGACCCAAGTCGTCTACGTTGCATTATTTACAGCTCTGTGTTGGTTATTGATGGATGTGTAGACACACTGGTACCTATTCACAAAATATTTTTGCCATAGTCACAGAATGGGAGAAACCTTTTGTGAATTGGGCACACTAGGTTTAAAGCTGGTGGGGGGAATGGTGTTATTATAGTAAACATTCACAGATATTTCTAAGAAGCTCCTTTTATGTAGAATACCAAATATTAGGGTCTAAAAGCCAAACATTCAGCTGAATATTTGGGAAAAGGTATTTGTGCACCCCTAACTTACACTCACTAGTAAGATCTCAATGCCAGCTTTACGGACCTAAGCTCAGTACTCCCCCTCAATTCTTTTGACCCCATACCCACCTCTGAATCCCCCTCCTGCCACAGCCACCTTTTTGTCTCCAACCCATTACCCCCTGGGAAGCAAAGCCTTACCTAGCCAAGACCCTGAATGGAACCAGCCCCCTAAATGACCCGCTTGACATTAATGTCCTCTGCCTGGCTCTGGACATGCTACTGCTTCCACTCACTGGCCTGCTAAACTGCTCCCTCTGCCTTAGACAGCTCCCCACTGATTGGAAGAATGCGGTTGTTACACCCATTCACAAAGAACTGGATCCCCTACCTCCTGTGAACTACAGACCAATTTCTGTTCTCCCCCCTCTATCCAAAGCACTAGAAAAAGTAGTGGCTGATCAGCTGACTAACTACCTTGAAACCCATAACCTGCTCTGCAAAGAGTAGACACCTGGCAGGGGCCATGGTTATTGACCTGTCCAAGGCCTTCAACATGGTCAATCACCCCCTCCTGTTAAACATCCTCATCCAAATGGGTTTCTCACAAAGACCCCTGGATTGGTTCTCTAGCTACCTGATGTCCAGGACTCAATGTGTAAGTATAAATAATACAGTATCCTGCACCCACCCCATCCACTCTGGAGTCCTGCAGGGCTTCATTCTAAGGCTGTTACTTTTTAGTCTGTTTCTAAATGCTCTTCCCACTTCATGCCCCAGAAAGATCCTACTATATGCTGATGATGCCATCATCAGTGCCTCCTACACCAACCCAACCAATCTACAGGCCTCACTTCAGCACGCTTTCAGTCAGGCTGAGCATTGGTTCACTGAGCGCAGGCTTGTCATGAATCTGAATAAAACAAAAACCCTACTATCTGCACAACACCAAAGCAAATTAAAAATTGTCTGCATGAATATCCAATCCAGTTCACTCCACCCCCTAGAGCAGTCTTATCGTACAAATATCTGGGGGTTATCTTTGACCCTGCCCTCACTTTCTACACACACCTTAGCACCCTCACATCTGCAACTAATCATAGGTATCATAGGTAAATACAAGCCGGAAGATAGTGTTCTACCTTATAAGGCTTGCCAAACATATTTAAATTAAAAATTTTCTATTACCAAAGTGATGGTCGATCCCATTCTTGAATTCATTCATAGTAGTACTATCAACAAGTTCTATTGGCAAGGTATTCCAAACCCCAACAACTCTACAGCTATACCATTGTTTCCGAAAGTTGTGCTCCCATGCTTGTTGGTATAGTTGTTTAGCGTGTTTCCTAGTACTAGTTCTACCAAGGTTTCTTGTAAGCCCCATTTCCCCCCATTAAATCTACATCATTCATGTTTTTATATAAAAAACACAAATCTCCCCTTAATCTACGATAGTATAATGAATAAAGATTTAGGCTGACTAATCTTTCATAATAACTTTTATTCTTTATTCCTTTTATTTGCCTAGTTAATTTTCTCTGAACCCCTTCTATTGATAAAATATCTTCCCTATTTTGAGGTGACCAAACCTGAGCACAATATTCGAGGTGGGGTCTCACCAATGCACTGTAGAGGGGGATCAATACCCTTCTATCCCTACTTACAATATGTTTGAGGATACAACTAATGCACATATCAACCTCCTGTATCACCACAATGATTGCCTACCACCTGAAGCCCTAAGGCCAGCAGTCACCTCATCAATCATGTCCCTGGTTGACTTTGGACACTTGGTCTATGCCACCACAGACACCACAGCTATCAGTAAAATAAAAGTAGTAATTGTCTGCTGGTTCCTGACTGGTGAGGACTGTACAACATACACATGCACCCTCTACTCCCTCGCTCATATTCTCAATTTTGAAGAAAGGGTCCAGTACTAGGCCTGCCTCATGGCCAACAAATCCCTTCTCAGTCTAACTGCTGCAGGATTATTGGCCTCCCTGACTTCCACCACCCCCATGGTGAACACCCGCATTTCGGACAAAGTGACAATGGCTATTCCCAGGGTCAGGACTACCCTAGCCCAGAGATCTTTTTCCCAACAGGGCACCTACCTGGTTTAACTCCCTGCCCCCATCAGTCACATGCCACACTAAGCTTGGCCCCTTCAAAATGGCCTTCAAGAACCACCTCCTCACCACCCTCACTTGTACCTGTCCGCAATAGGCCCACCACCTATATAGGTATCAGTCCTCAATATGCCCGCCACCAAGCCTATCTCTAGTACTACCACTGCAGCACTGCATCTGCAGTAACACCTCAAATGTTTTCCATCACACTGACAAAGTCTAACCTCCAGACTGCTCCATTGTTAGGGACCCACAGTATATCTCTGTAACTTGCTTAACTGATTAGCTCTCACTCTGTATAGATCAATCCCATAAACCACCACAATGTCTACCTGTCACTTAGTAGCTGTTGTCATATTGTATTGTATCTCACATACTGAACTGTGTTGTCTATTGTTATTTTTGACGTGCAGCCTTTGGAAATTAACTATATTGTCTACTGTTATTTTGATGTGGAGCTTTTGGAAATTAGTCCATGACTCAAAGGTTTGTAATTCCAATACTTTCAAATAAATAAATACATCTTGTCACTTTCTGCAACATGAAAAGCTGTTCATATGAAGAATGAATGAATTTATATATTTATATATGTATGTACTGTATGTATGTATGTATGTATGTAAGTATGTATGCATTTATTTATTTATCTGAAAATCGGCAGCTGGGAAAAGGTACTGCCTTACATTTAAAAATGTTGTGTTTTTCAAAAGCACTGCATTGGTAAACATACCAAGATTCAACTGCTGATGAGATTGTCTTGTGCCAAAATTAACTGCCAATATAGAGACAGAAAGTACTGTAGCAACAGGAAAAGCTTAGACTGTATGCCTTACAGTGAGCAGGAGTGCAAGCCAGAGGGAGGGGTTGAAGCAGTTGGTTCACTGACTATACTAGGTGATTGACAAACTGCTCTGCCCAGCCCTCCCAGATGCATGCCTGCTTGGTCTAGCCCACCTGTAAAAACTGGAGCAGGCATGCTAGAGAGGGCTGAGTTAGCCAGAATTTGGTTGTTTCACTGTCCCTCAAAATCATGGATCGGGGGTCAGGAGGAGGGACAACAGTCAAACAAGGTACTTTTCAGAGGTCTTAGGGGGTTGGTTAGGGAGAGGGGCTATTGCCACAGACACTACTTGCTCCTGGGTCAGTACCAGTGAGCTGGTAATTATGTTATATATTTTTTGAATGGGAAGGGCCTGGAATGAGGATAACTGAATTATCCAGGTATGCACAGTGACACCCCCCACACTCCAAATCATGGATCAGGGGGTCAGTGCAGGTACTACTCTTTTATTACAGTGCTTGGGGTCCTGGGGGAACTAATGGTTAGGGAACCAAGTTGTTTTACAAAGACAAGAGACAGTAACATTGTAATGATGCAAATGTCAAACCTTTTGGACCATGGAGAGCTTTGTCTGGTTTGAAATTGTAAGATCAAACTTTAGGAGGTTTGTGCAGCTCTAATTATTTTGCAGAAAACTTGGAAAATCACTTAAAACAAACTGCTTCATTACATTTTAATTTCTTTAAACCTCACACTAAATAAAGGTGGCTAGTTTTGTTATGTTGCACTGATTTGATTTGGAAAAAAACAAACAAAAGAAAAAACAAAGCAAAATTTAAAACTTCAAAGAGTCAGTCAGCATCTGGAGTCTTTCAGGAAACTAAATGGTATAATTCTGGAACTATTAACAACAGCTATTTTTGTGTAAAAAGTAAAATCATTTAAACAAAAATAATAATGAATGCTTCTGTTGATCATTTGGTGATACAGTTATGGTTGGGACCATCAAAAAAATTGTTCTTTCTAAGCTAGTCTCTTGATAATATGAGCAACAACACCCCCTTTGGCAGTGTTAAGGTTCTGCTTTTATTAAAGACAATGAACTGCAAATTACTACACCAATAATCAAGTCTGATTACTGCACTACAGAAGCCAAGGAATTATACTCTGGTATCGCATGTTAACCATTGCTTTGAGCAGTTATTCTCCTTTTAACATATTTTAAGTTTGACTTCAGAAGCACAGTATGCAACAGCTAGCTGAATTCCTAATTGTGTTTACATTGACATTTGTAGGGATGTGCCAATGTATGGTGAAACACAGAGCAGCTCAGTGGCATCTGACTGTTTGTAAACAAAGCTAATTAACAGGGGCATTAACGGATTTGAATCTACAATACTTCCACATATATGTGAGGGCATTTGAAAACATAACAGTGATGAATATTATACAGCAGGCGTTTTTACACCACAAGATCCTTGACTGTTAAATGCTAATGCAATCTCAATACATCAAATGTATACATGCTATGCATTATTTAATGCATACTGTATGTTGCTTTGAATTCCTGCAGCTGTATTCTGCAGTTCCTTTACAGTATCAGTGCCATGCTGAACAGTAACAAACAGACCGTAGGTAACAATAAGATGAAGTAAGGGGAACATGGTACTGTTTAAATGTATTAGTGCAGTGCACAAAATACCCAAATGCACAGCATTATGGGTAGCATCATACAAATCACTGTGCCTGGGACACAGTTATTTCTGCTTTCTCCAGATAAAAATCTAATCTCTCTCTTCAAAATGGTATGGTTGTGAGTGAACACTGAGCATTAGTCACAGTAGCTGCTGTGTGGGAACGGAAGTTTATTTATTTGTTGTGATACTTCCTGCTGGGTTTTTGGTTATTGTCTTGTTGGTGATGAATGTCTGGTATAAAAAAGCCTTTAGGCTGAGAGAATATGGGGCCTGCATGGAATGGCAACTACGGTTAGAAATCCCTAAGCTATATTTTTTGTTGGAAAAGCTTACACATGTATCAAAGCTTTGCTCTACTGTGCTGTTAAGTGTGAAGTTTAAGCACTTGATAAAGTGTGCATAGAATCTAATCATTTCCAGGACAGAATCCATGCACAGTAGATCTTTTTTGTTCGAGTATCTGAGTTCTGACTCATCTACATGATTTTATGTCCTTTAAACCAAGAACCTTTATTTACAAATCAGAAAAATGAAATGTCATGGTGTGCTTTGATTAAATCCTGATAAAATCTGTACATTAAACATCCTTCTGAGGAAGAAATAGTGCCAAGCAGGATGTCTTTGTCCTGAAGTTTGAGTTAAAATCTTTCTTTCCTTTTCAGTAGCTACACTTAACAACCATACTGAAAACCTTAAAACCTGTATTTCAGTGTAATATTGTTGACAGTAATATGACTAGACTATGGATTAAGCAGCTTAAAAATTAGACAGCAGCTCTGTAAATAAGATTTTTAGGCACTGCAGATGGGTTTTTTTCTGCAAGAAAACTTAGGTAGTTGGAGGATAATAACGTAAGAAAGCAATAACATTTTATTACATTTAGCACAGGCTGAGTAACCAAAGATCACTGTATATTACCTCAAGACACTTGAAATATCCAGTTGACATCCAGGTGTGCAATAAATATTTTCTTTGAATTGGCTAAGTGTTCTTCCCAGTATTGAATCCAGAGGACTGAAGGTAAACATCAGCCTGGGCACTTGATTAGTGTGCATTGGTTTTGAATTTCAGCCTGAAGGAATAATATTGACCTAGCAAGAGATATTGGCATTGATCAAAACCAGGTTTTTTTCCCTTGTAACTGAGCAAGGGTTATGAAACATTTTTTAATAATGTTCATTAAAATACAATATAACTGGAGAGCCAGTCTTAGTGCAGAATCTCAAGAGCCACTTGCCATGTTAACTTTCTGGGACTACAGCTAAACCAGGAATGATACAACACACCAGCAGCAGGAGGGTTTAGAGTCCCAAAGGATGCTCTCCTCAGCATAGGGTAGTTGGGAACATCCACTGCAGCACTGCTCCCTGGTACCCCAGGGAGGCTGGTGTTATCCAAATCTGGGCTCTGCCTGGGAAGAGGGTAACTGGAGTGAAAACTGGTGGAAAAAAACAGTGGCTTGAGCAGGTAATGCTACCATATCCCTCTCACACACATACATCCATTGGGGTAATGCCTCTCTTTCCATGATTTGTGCTATGCCCAGTACTTCACCAGACAGGGAATGGGTGAGGCTAGATGGAATTAAAGAAACAATAAATTACACTTACAAAAAAGGTATAATTTCTGGGTGATATAAGTATATGATAATGGCTAAAAAAAGAAGGTTATGGAGTAAAAATGGTCAGTTGGAAAAGAAAATTGGTACAGGTGATTACCCAGGAGGAATAGGTAAAAATTTTAAAATGATGGTATAAAAAACACCTAGTCACTATCATAGCATGAGTTCTGTTTGTGTGTGCAGGTAGGTGCTTCAAAACTCCCCACATCCAAACAAAACAAGGATCAAGGGTGCATGCAGAATGCTGGAGAAAGTGTGGGGAGATCAAAGCCCATCATAAGTGTTTATTCTGGCAGTGTGGCAATCTAAAAACAAGCATTTGTCAATGCCGAATGTCGGCTTATTGGCATTGACAGTGCAGGAGTTAGAGAGATGCATAATAGGAATGGCAGTGAAGTATTGAACTGATGCCACCCACCCCACCCTGCAGGGACTGACAGTCATTGGGGGTGTGGCCGCTTGGGTCATCTGCCATAACGCTCATGCCATTTCACCTCACCCTACCCTGCAGACACTGTCAGGTGTCACGATGTGCCTTGGAGTCTTTGGGCCTTATGCTCACCCCATTCCATAAGGAAATACACTGAGATGGGTGTAGTATAAAAGAATGGGGTGAACTTTGGGGCTGAAGACTCCAAGGCACACCTCGATGCCTGTCACTGGCTGCAGGGTGGGGACTGGGGATGTAATGGCATGAGCATTACAGCCAATGATCAAAAGTCACACCCCCAACACTGTCCGTCTCTACAGAATGGGGCATTATGGTTGGAAACCCTAATGCCCTAGCCGTTTGTTGGTATTTTCACTCCAAATTTTCAACATGGGCTTTTTGTGACCCTGCCTCATGAACAGTGGCACTATCAGTTCATTACCCAAGAGTGATTTTGTGCAACGACTGCGCCATTTGGCGACATAGGTGCAAAAACACATTTCAGGCAGGATGTGAAAAATGACAGCTGTACTGTTCATGAGGTGGTGTGAAAATATGTCAATGTTAAAGATACGGAGTGAAAATATGAAAAATTGGCAAAGTTCTGAGTGTGCATAAAAACTGTGCAACACACATCTGTAATGCAATCATTCTTTGGAATTTTTTCACCAAATTTTTAACATCGGCATTTTTGGACCTCTCCTCATGGACAGTGGCACTGTGATTTTGTTAATCTGTCCCAAAAGTTAATTTCCCACAGCGACCGTGCCATTCATTGTCAGTGGCTCAGTAGGTAGCACACTCGCCTCTGAGGTCAGGAGATCAGAGGGCTGTGGGTTCAGTTCCCACATCTGGCACCTGGGTTAATATCCCAATACTTACACTGTAGTGCAGCATAAGGGGGTGCTGCACTTCTGAGGTGACGTCTTTCGGATGAGACATTAAACCAAGGTCCCATCTGCCTGGATTGGTGGTAGTTCAGGTGGATGCTAAAGATCCCATGGCACTTATCGAAAAAGAGTAGGGGAATTTCCCCAGTGTCCTGGCAACATTTCTCACATTCACTAAAAACACCACCAACAGCTTAATCTGGTTCAATTTCAGTTGCTTACCATCTGTATCCCGGTCGCCTCTGAAAAAGTGACTTCTAGACCCAATGGGCTTACCAGGTCAACAAAATTCAATCAATAAATAAATAAATTCTGTGTCACAGGTGTAAAAAACATGTTTTGGGCAGGATATATTAAATCACAGCTATCTTGTTCGTAAGGAGGTGTGAAAAAATGGCAATCTTGAAAATCTGGAGTGCAAATATAAAAAACTGGTGAAGTTACAAGTGTGCATAGAAACTGCACAATGCATGCTTGTAAAGCAGTCATTGTTCAGAATGTATTCACCAAATTTGCAGCATGGACTTTTTGGGACCTTCCCTAATGAACAGTGGCCCCATTGTTTTGTTAATCAGTCCCAAAAGGTGATTCTGTGCAGTGACTACAAAATCACCTTTCAGGATGGAGCAACAAAATGACAGTGAAATGTTCATGAGGTGGCATCCCAAGAACCCCATGTGGAAAATTTTAGGCCAAAATTCCAAAAAATGGCTGAGATATCAACCTAAGTTGAACCCAAACCACTGACTCCCATTATAAAGCTTACCATCATTTCTTCAGTTTGTGGTTGGCCTTTGAAGAGTGCAGATGTGTCTCACACCACAGAAGATCACTGCTCCCAACCTACAGAGGTAAGTATGGGGTGGGGGGTGTGAGGAAGTGGGTGTGCAGTGGGAGGGTGTGGGTTGGGGGAGGGGGGATCATGAGGGATCGTTTTCTGTTTTACAGGTTAAATGAAATAAAAAGAATATGGGGGATGGGTTTTCTATTTTACAGGGGGAAAACAATTAAAAACATTTAGGCACATTAGGGTGGGCTCCCAGTGTGCCACAATAATGGAGGGTCCATGCCATTGCCTACATGGGGATTGGGCACCCCTTTGTCGGCAACTAACATAGATGGGATGGGGTGGCACATCTGACACCAGGAGTGGGCATCCCAGTGTCAGAAACAAACATTTTGTCTCACTGGGGTGGGCTCTTAGTGTGCCACATTAATGAGGGGGGATACATGCCAACACAGGGACTGGAACCCCCAATGTTGGCTTCGTGGGACTGTGTAGTGGGCAGCAGGAGCCACCATGTTTCAGCACACTGGGTGGGCTCCCAGTGTGCCACATAATGGGGGGACATGCCAACATGGGGATTGGGCACTCCGATGTCAGCTTTCCAGGGAGTGTGTATCAGGCGGCAGGAACCATCATTGTGGTAAGCCATGCCATGGCTATTTTACTTATTGAAATGTTTCACCAGGAAAGGCACACTGAAACTCCACTGGTAACTCCGGCCATGCGCATTACTGTGCACTGTAATGCACATGGCCAGAGTCTTGTCATCTGCTGCTGCAATGAGGAAACTGCACCTCATTGGAGAGGTAGATTTCTTTCAATGTTTTGGCTCTCTTTGAAACTACTGTCATCACCAGTATGCTCACTGATTGGTGACTGAGGGACGCACCCACTAAAGCCTCCCCTGCATTGGCCACAACACTGACACACCTCTGAAATGTGCTACTACCGCAAGATGTTGTTTGTGCATGCACAAGCCAACATAAAAATAGTAGAATGCAGTTCATAACGCAATGCAACAAATTCTAGACATACCTTTCATCCATGACATACCTTTAGTCCATGCCCTCTGATCCTAGGATTACCCACAAAAGGGATGGCAGAGCAGAAAGAAAATATCTCTTAACATAATGATTACCACTGGAGTCTGTGACGCTGCATTGTATCCCAATGTACCTTGTGGTGTCATTGCTGGCACCAGATATTGAGCATGATGAAAGGGTTTGGAACAGAGATGTCAAAAGAGTCTGGAACTGTAGAAACCTAGTGTTTTTATAAAAATCACCAAACTGGTGAATATATGACAAGGCATGAATTCTGCAGTCAGTTCTGTAATTGCAGAGCTGCAGAATTTCAGTGGCCTTGCCTGTATTAAATCAACATAACAGCCCTTTTTGTGGAACCTTGATACAAAATGTCACAGCTGGGGAAGTTGTGTGGGTTTAAGTATGGTAGGATAGTAAAGGTACCACATGATTTTTCTGTCAGGAAAGAAACTTTCCTGTCAGGAAATTGTCCTGTCCAGAACTGCCACAAGGTGTTCTCCTCTGACATTTTTCTATCAGGAAATTGTCCTATCAGGAACCTGTTTTCCCCTCCCAGCAGAGCTTTTACCTCTACAACTATAGTGTTTGGCTTCATTGCTGTGCCAGTTTTAGGGCATAATGAAAGGTCTACAGCCTCATAAACAAGAGACTGTGAGTTTGAATCCAGGCAACATCTCATCCCTTTTATTTTGTTACATGAATTTCACCGGAGTTGTGATCCATGGAAGCATGGTGTTACAATAGTAAATATATAATAAAAGGGACTTAAATATGCGAAACAGTCAGCGTAACTGCTGGAATCTGCCACGGCACAGGTTTCCTGCCAAGACAGTTTCCTGACAGGAAACTCTTGTGGTACTTTTACTATCCTTGCATTAAGTACAACTTCTTCAACCATGACATCACTTCCTGTCTCAATGTTCAATTAAAATGGCTACTGCCATGAAATAATGCAGGGCACAAATTGACATAGATAGCTCTGGACTGCTGACCCCTTCAAGTACTGTAAGCCCAGTGGCTTTTTTAAAAGAGCATTTCATGATGTCATGGTCTTTCAGGCTTTAAGGGGCCCTGCATGCCTGTGCTTTCCTTTAATTAAAATTGATTGACTGATTGATTTGATTTGATTTGATTTGATTTGAAGATTTGGAACTGAAAAAGACACAGTGAGCCAGAGCTTATTGCCAGGTGTGATGTGGGACAGGTGGAACAAACGGAGTATATAGTGAGAACAATCAAGTCTTACAGCACAATTATTGCATGACAAATAAGTCCAGAGGTGTATAGTGCTTCATAAGCCACAAAAGCAAAGTTTGAGGGGTTTGTAATAGCATCATATACTAAGGGCATGTTTAAATATACAATTTTTGCACTCCTACAAGTGTTGTTTTAAATAACTGCTGGGCACTGTTTTTGGCTCCTAGATTCTTTCCATTTAAATAAAAGGAGCTCAGAAAATGCATCATTTGATTTTGTTTTTCCAAAATATGGTTTATCACAAAATGGGGGTGACTCAATTTAAGATCCAGTTTTGAGGTAAAAAAATTGTTTCTGGTTTGAGTCTATTCGTGCTAAATTACTAAAACAGGTAAATGTGTGGAGCAAGGTGCACAAGGAGGGAAGAACTGTGTGTGCAGATAGACTAAAGCAGACTGGCACCTGAATGGCATTAAAACCAGTTGGTTATAATGGTAAATTATACCTGGCATTCCTTATGGAAAATACGGTACCAGTTATTATAATACGGTTTTATATAACATCTGTCACAAAACACTTTATAAGACAGTAATTCAAGTACATCAGAATAACAAATAGCAGAACCATACAAATGCAGCAGTGCTAAAAACTTCAGAGGCAGAACTTGCAATCAATGAGTTTGCCCTCAGGCTAGGCTGTCACTGACAGTGTCCAGTCAACAGCACAACAGCACATACCAGGGCACAGGGTCAATACCGTGCAGTGAAAAAGAGTGCAGGCAAAAATAGTGCCGCACGGTTACTACAAAATGGTACAGTCAGAAACTATGCTAGTTTAAATAAACAAACTCTGAAACTGCACACACAGTGATGCCTGTGTGATTTTGGACTGCATGTACGTGCTGTCGCACTTTTGACTAGACACCGAGTAACAGGATGGACACAGAAGAGAAGAGCAAGTGGTGGAGAACAGACTCTGATTTGGCCAGAAAGATGGGGGGGGGGGTGCCAGACCACTGGATAATTCTGAAAACTAAAAAGACAGTGCTGAAGTAGTTGGAGAGCCAGTGCAGGTTTCTGAGGATGGGATAGTTGTAATCCAGTTTGCAACAGTCAGCCAGCAGATGTGCTTACAGCATTTTGGGGAGGTTGGAGATGAGTAAACCGGGATCTGATAAGGCCATACAAAACAGAATTGTAATAGTCAAGTTAAGAGAAACTGAAGGTGTAAATGAGAGCTTCAGCTGGCACAGGGTTAAGATAATGGTGAATGCAAGCAATGCCGCAGAGGCAGTAGTAAGTAAATTCACAGATCATATTCCTGTGGGGAGAAAAGAAAAGTTTGGGTCAAGGAGGACACCATGGTGCACAAAGTATGATGACACTGAGACAGTGTCCTTTGGTTAGGATAACAGAGTAAAGCTAACAGATCATTCTATAAATGTGGAAATCCTACCTCTGACTGTAGCTAGTGGTTATGTATTCAGTTTCTGTATTTTCACACATAGTATGTATAGTGTACAGCATGTCAACAGACAACAAGACAAAATGCTCAAGGTTCCATTGGTTGTAAACAGCATTGATGTGACACCTTCAAGGCAAAAAATAGAACCTGAATCACTATAACCTTGAAGTGGATAACAAATGTCAGACACTGAAGTCAATATTCTGTCCAACACTCACCTCCTGCTTTTTTAAATTTAGTAGATATACATCTTAGCAGGGGATTCAATACAGTATGGCAACATTGAATGACTCCAACCTTGAAAATAAAGGTCAGCAATATTAAAGTTCTATTTCCTGAAGTGACTTGCATTCACCTCTTTAGGTTGTCATTTGGTAGTATGCAACTCTAGAGATTCTGTACAAGACATGGTGAGTACAGAGCCATCAATCTTTTGTCTAAAATGATAATCCAAGAAAAGTTCATTGGACTGAAGCAACAAGGGGTTAAACTACTTGTTCAGGGTTATACCATGGCTGTGGAGAGATTTGAACCCGTGTTTACTTATTCCCAAGCATGTACTCCAGCCACTAGACTACACTGCCTGTGTTATCTGTGTCATTTAATTTCTACGAAGTAGTATACACACACTACTGATTAACATTTATAAAGTAAACAATATGACTTGCAGAAGAAGTCTTGATATGGTATTCATGTATGACACCTATTTACATCATCCAGAAGCATAGGCAGCAGGTAAATACAAAATCACACATGCCCCCACAATGCAAAGCATCATGGGCTGCATATGCAAATCACCACAGAATGTTATGCTGGTCCAACTTTAAGCAGAATTGCACGGTGCATTTGGCATGCATTTAGGCAGCAGGTAGCCTACTGGCAATTTCTTGTTTTGTGATACAATACATTGCTCCATTTATGTGGGTTACCTTGCAAACTGTAATTTTTCCTACTGGAAAATCTGATGCAATTGTGGATGCAGCAGAGACAGATTGAATACTGAGAAAATGCTAAGTGTGTCTGTGCACTCTGGGATTTACAGAATTTTAAATGAAGAGTAGAAGGAAAGGAAAATCCCCAAGGCCTATGACACAAAGTTCTGAGCAGATATATCACACTAACCAACTATTAGCACTCCTTTTACTGAAAAATTAATATGCTGGCATTACGCCAAGAGGCAATTAGATTGCATTTGTAAGATGATGCGGAACACTCCTTTGATTATATGATACATCTTTGAAATGAGTTCTAATACTTCAGTATTTCAATCAATTATTGTAGTTATCATCATTCATGTGAGAAAATGTAAGAAAATATATCATGCCAGTTTTTTCAGATCCAAACCATTCTGCAGAGTGTCAGGCCATGACTCTGAGGATATCTGTTATAATTCAAAAATAAAACCTCAAATGTGAATTATTCTGGAATTTTAATTATTTTATTGTGGAAAATTTACAGTACAATAAAGTGCTTCAGGACATGCTCCAGCAAACGTAGCAGAAACTGATTTGTCAGTGTTTATTTTTTGTACTAGTGTTTATTTGCTTATCGGTCAGTAATGATGCTGGCAACAACATAGATATTTAATTGCAGATACTAAGCTAGTCCATTATATTAAACCTTAGATCAAAATCCTGACCTGTGTCTGGCCAAAACCTGGCCACATAACCAGAAATTGCTGGCACTGTTACCCTCAAAATCCCTAACAGACAACTGTTTCAAAATCTATTGCCCTCAGTATCGGTACACGTGCAACATCTCTGTAGAAAGAAAACATGGCACCTGTCTCTGGATCTGAGTTCTCTCTGGTGCTATCTTTCTCACCTCCTCCCTTTCAGATCCTGATTTTTATGTTGGCTTGCACGCATGTGCAAGCAACATCTTGTGGTAGTAGCACATTTCAGAGGTGTGTCAGTGTTGTGGCAAATGCAGGGGATCCTTTAGTGGGTGCGTCCCTCAGCCGCCAACTAGTGAGCATGCTGCCAATGACAGCAGTTTCAGAGAGAGCCATGGAGTTGAAATGAATCTGCTGCTGCAATCAGAGACAGGCTCATCATTGCAATGGCAGATGACACACCTCCATGACGTGGTAATCCTGGTGAAACGTTTCAATAAATATAGTGGCTCCTGCCATCCACCACAGAATCCCCAGAAAGCCAACATTAGGGTGCCCAATCCCCATGTTGGCATCCCCCCCACATTATGTTGCACACCGTAACATGGTGGCTCATGCTGGCTGTCACAGACTCCTGAAAAGCTGACATCAGGGTGCCCAATCTCCGTGTCAGCATCCCCCCTCTTAGTGTGTCTTTGCTGGTTAAACAGTTTCCCTTTTCCTTTCCAACACCAGGATTCCCACTCCCAGTGTCGGATGTGCCCCCCCGGTCTATAAACCATGCCAACATAGGGGTGCCCAATCCCCATGTCAGCATCCCTTCCCCAGAATTGTGGCACATTGGGAGCCTACCACAGTGTGCCTATTTTTTTGTGTGTGTGTGTAACCTGTAAATGAAGAAAACATTCCCACATGGTCTTTTTTTTCCCCTGCAAACAAGAAAATGGTCCACTGTTGTCTTCCTCATCCCCCTCCACCATCCCCACCCTCCCTCTGTGCACCCACCTCCCTACATCCCCCCTTACCCATACTCACCCTCCAGAGGTCGGGAGCTGCAATTTTCTCTGAACTGAAACACGTCTGCACTCTTCAAAGCTGAACTGCGAACTGAAGAAATGATGGTAAGCTTTATAATGGGAGGCAATGGGGGGGGTCAACTTAGGTTAATATTTTGGCCATTTTTTTGAATTTTGGTCCCAAATGTCAACATGGAGTTCTTGGGACCTCACCTCATGAACATGTCACTGTTATTTAGTTTCTCGGTCCTGAAAGGTGATTTTGCGGTTGCTGCACAGAATCACCTTTAGGGACTGATTAATGAAACAACAGTGCCACTTTTCATGAGGGGAGGTCCCAAAAAGCCCATGTTGCAAATTTGGTGAACAAATTCCAAAAAATGACTGCGTTATGAGCGTGCATTGTGCAGTTTCTACGCAAGCTCGTAACTTCGCCAATGTTTTATATTTTTTCTCCATATTTTTAACATTGCCATTTTTGCACACCTCCTTATGAGAAGTATAGCTGTTATTTTTCACATCCTTCCTGAAACATGTTTTCACACCTGTGGCACAGAATGGCATGGTCACTGTGTGAAAACCACTTTTGGTACAGATTAGCAAAATCAAAAATGCCTATGTTAAACATTTGGTGAAAAAATTCCAAACAATGATTGAATTACAGGTGTGTGTTGTGCAGTTTCTATGCACATTCGTAACCAAATTTTTCATATTTTCACTCCAGATTTTCAGCATTGCCATTTTATCACACCACCTCATGAAAAGTACAGCTGTCATTTTTCGCATCCTACCAGAAATGTGTTTTCACACCTGTGGCACCAAATGGCATAGTCACTGTGCAAAACCACCTTTAGGGATTGAGTAACGAAATGATAGTGCTGCTGTTCATAAGGTGGGGTCACAAAAATCCCATTTTAAAAATTTGGAGCTAAAATACCAACAAACAGCCAGGGCATTAGGGTTCCCATCTATAATGCCCTACTCTGTAGAGACTGACAGGACTCGGGAGTGCAACTTGGGATCATCAGCTGTAATGCTCATGCCATTCCACCCCCATCCTGCAGCCAGTGACAGGCATCAAGGTGTGCCTTGGGGTCTTTGGCCCCATCATTCACCCCCATTCTCCTATACCACACCCAACTCAGCATATTTCCTTATAGAATGGGATAAGTATAAGGCCCAAAGACCCCAAGGCACACCCCAACACCTGTCATTGTCTGTAGGGTAGGGTGAGGTGAAATGGCATGAGCGTTATGGCCAATGACCCAGAGGCACACCCCCAATGCCTGTCAATCTCTGCAGGGTGGGGGTAGAGTGGGCATCAGTTCAGTACTTCACTGCCATTCCTATTATGCATCTCTCTAACTATTGCACTACCAATGTCAATGCCAGCAAGCCAACATTCGGCATTGACAAATGCTTGTTTTTTATATAATGCGTACTACTGTATCTGATCCCATGGCACTGCTGTTAATAATATCTGTTTACCCAAATCTTCTTGCTTACTGTTGTTACTGTATTGTTGATAGTCTATTGTTTTGAGTATCTTCCTTTTGTATCAGATGTGGAACCTCTGTAAATGAGCACTTGTGCTCAAAGGTGTTTTCCAAATGGCAAGCAAACAAATAAATAAATATATACCTGGTAGTCCAATACCCCACCCCATCACTGTGACTGTCTTCTGCTCCCACAACTCCACCTGACCCCACACTTGTATTCTTCTTCTGCTAATGCAAGTATACTGACTTGTGTTATTAAAATAACTTCATCAATATTGTCCTTGTGTGAGTACTCTGTTGATAAAGTTATTTCAATTATGCAAGTCTGCATACTAGCATGAGATGATGGTCATTTGCAGAGGTGAGCAGAGTGTGAATACTGCCTGCAGTCTCAGGGTTGTTTGGGGGAGGGAGTGTAGAAGGGGAAGCACCACTGGACAACCAGGTAACACTGCCTCCACTGGTAGGCTGTCCTATAAGTTTACTAGTCTTTGGGAGAAAAAGTGCCTCCTAAAATTATTCCAGAATTTACCACCCTGAACTTCAGGATATGTCCCCACATCCTGCTGCAGAACACCAGACCAAACATTTCCAACTGTTCAGTCTTGTTGATATCCTTGTGTATGCAAAAGACAGATTGTGTCCTGTCTCAGACTTCTTTTCTCCAGGGTGGACCTTTTAAAGGCCTGACTCCACTCCTTTTAGCTTTTGTCCCTCATATTTCTAATCAGTTTAGTGGCTCTGCCTTGCACCCTCTTGACTGAATCAATATTCTTCAGTGTCCTTTTTCTATTGAGGTGACTATGAGAAGGAGCTTGTAATACATCTAAAGTGTACTTAGATATGATGGCAAGTAGTGCTGTGTTCACCCCCAAAATGTTCTACCCGTGAACCTCGGACTTCAAATCCAGACAAAGTTTTTCATAGTCTGAATAGGTTCGCAGTAAGGCAAACAAAAAATACCAATAGCTGGTGATATTTTTCTTTTACTATGTGAATGAAGGAAACAGGGAGGAGGGACAACTAAGTTAGCTGAGTTTTTAGTAACTATGATTCTCACGCTTCAGATCATTAATTGGAGGTCAGTAGGTATAAGTCGATCAGTCAAATATTTAATAATGGTATTTGGGGATGGAGGAGTGGGGGTAATTAAAAAGACAGTGTCGGCTTCGGCACAGTATCAGGTGGCAGCAGTTTATTTAGTGTTTGTCTGGTGTGTGTGTGTGCGGGGGGGGGGGTCTGTTTGAACAGGAGCCCGTTTGGCTGGTTTACACCAATTTGAACCAAAATTGTGACTTTGATCTAGGAAAAAGGAGAACCACAAAAGGTTCTGGGGTTCTGAAAGGTTCTGATGAGATATGAAAAGTTCTGAAAGTTATCTGTGCTGATTCAGTTGGGTTACCCTGGATGTTACGGTTACTTCTAGTGACTTGTGGGCTCAAACAAGGTTGAAGGGTCTGAATTCATTTAACTGCTGACTGGAGGGTTCTTGTCCAAGGTTAGAATGAAATAACTTGGTGCCTCCAGCCAAAAAGAGGTTTTAAAGGGCCAGGAGTAAGTATAATACAGCCCTCTAGAGTGCAGTACCTCCCGACCTTCCCATAGGATCAGTCCGCCCATGAGCCAGTTCAGTGCAGTGACCATCCCCACAATGCATGCAACATATACTGTAAACTAATAATATATGCACAGGTAATGATTTGAAACACACAACAGGGGGTTTATTCAGGGTCAGGCTTTATGCCCTAAATGGGGAAGATAGGAATTAGCAGCATGAAGTACAGTAGTCAATATATATCCAGCTGATTCTTCTTTGCCCTTTCTGTCTCAGGTTGCAATAATGCAGGGCTTCTCTGCGTGCTCTCCAAGGCACAGCCACATAACTTTCACCTGTGCTTATTTTTTACATGCTCTTCCAGGCTCAGCCCACAATAGTGTCCACCCCCACACCACACCTGCACAGTACTTTGTGTCACAGCTGCCCACCTGTATTGGGGACCATGCCCCCTCCCCACTGGTACCATTGTTTAAACACTGAAATGTAATAGGGAGCACCCAGTGCTTCACTGGATACCCAGCATAGGAAATGTTGCAGGCCCATTACTGTTGTACATTGTTGGCTGGCAGTGGTGTAAATAACAAAGGATGGTATTGTTTTGCAAATTGAAACCCCAAAACCCAAATTCTCATCAAACCCACAGGGGGTAGTTGTAAATCCTGGCCAGATAACCTACAATTCAATGCTTTCTGAACTATGATATAGCTATATCAGTGCAGGGCAAGCACAGAATATACTCATGGTTCCCCTACCAGGGAATCCCCCTCGATGTATGCAATGGTGCAGTTTGCAATCTGTCCCTCTCTGGCTGGTTTCAATCGTTCTTTCTTCTTTGCAGGCCTCTGGTGTTGGCTGTACTTTTGTGGTTTCTCCAGTCCAGGCCTGGCTACTTCTGACCTCTGCATTCAGTAGATGATTCTCTGTTGTACAGGGTAACTCAGTCTGTGAAAACCTGATCCTATCTGCCCAACACATCATATGTTGGCATCCAGTCCCTAGTGTGTTGGCAATAACAAGTACTGGGCTGTGATACTGACTAGACAGCTTTCCAGATGATCCAGGGTTTCAGTCACAGTCTCCAGCTGCAGCACAGTAAAAATCTGTATTGAAATTGCTATAGCACTGAGAATGCACGTACCTCCTTTTTCTTACATAATAGGAATTCTGCTTCTCACTCGTACTCAGTTTTTGACAGACCACAATATGTCTCTGCAACAGAGCAACAACAAACTGTCTCTCTCAACAGTACACAGGCACTTTCTTTCTCGCACTCAGCTATGACTCAGCCAGACTCAGCTACACATTAGTTGTCACTGCTGTCAATCAAAGATAAGCAGGGCTGGAAATCTGTCCCATGATAGGTAATTGGTTGCTGCAAAGAAGTCTGAATTAATGAAACCCACTACAAGTCCACAAGCCCTTGAGGCTTTCTCCTCTGGCAGTCCAACCCTGATTGGTCATTTAACACAATCTGACCCTGTTACCTTGACAGCTTCAGTCAAATGTGATGAAAATTGCTGCAAACTTGCAGTCCAAAGTCAGAATTTCCACAAATGTCCTTCTGTACACAAAACTCTGCAGTTTAAGAACAGTTCAGGCCCCAAACCAGTCCTGCTTGGGGTGTGCTTTCACATCCAATTCAGTACAGGTGGTGATCAGGAATTCCCAGTCCAGTCAGGAGTATTGAGGTATTAGCACCATCAGAAGTGGCTAGCACCTTTTGTGTGTAAGTGCAAGACAGCCTTAGAGGTTAAGCCCCCATTATCAGGACATTCATAACCATTTATGTCAATGTACAAAAACTGTTTTAACCACCATTTTAGATACATAAGCTGTTGCCAGAAAAGAGACTGTTTCAGTCAATTAGCAATAAAATTAAGACTAGGTATGTCATGACTAACATTTTTTGCAGTTCCATGCATGTATTCTGCCTATTGACAGAGGTCCCTACTCATTGGGGCCCCAAATCTTTTCAGTGCACCGCCATCTTCTGTTTTGAATGGGCCATCTCTTGAAAATTTTAAACAACTGCTTAGAACCTATTTGTTAGTTCTTAATAATAGTACTTTTCCTTGATTTACTGTATTTAATTATTGAGTTTGCGTTATTTGTCTATCTGTCCCTAGTCACACTTGAGTATGGGCTTTTAGCCAGAAGACTTATCATGTTTAAAAACTAAATTCAGTTTTCAATCAAATCTGAAAAAAAAACTTGGTGATACTACAGTAAATATAATTAGTGTCCTGTAACTAATCAGTACCACCTTGTATAACATCACTGTGACTATGGACCACTTAAGACAGGTCTGACTCATTGGGTTCTTTCTCCACCACTATCCTTCTTTCTAGTTCACCACAATTAGCCTTCTTTCTGGATAAAGACCTGCTCAGGGAGTATATTAAGCTCTAAAACCATCAATGTTTAAAAATTATAAGAACCTTCTCAAAAGCTAAAAAAGTTCTGATAACCTTCTTTTACAGAAAAAAAAGCTCAGGTTCTGGAAGGTCCTGAACTTATCTGAACTGGGTCTCCTAACCTTACTTTAGGCTCAAAAGTTTGGGAGAGTCTTTGAGAATCAAACACAGAAGTTTAATGCCAATGCCAATTTTATTTATATGGCACCAATCCCTGAAGCTCTGCACACCTAACAATAAAACAGATAGACAATTACTAAAATCAAATACAAATACAAATAAATAGTTATGAAACCAGACCATAACATAAATTGAAAAAATGAATTTTCAGAGACTTTTTAAAAATGGCTGGTGAAGTAGCCCCTGTCACCTCACTGAGAAGGGCATTCCAAAGATTCAGAGCTGCCACACCAAACACCCTCTCACCCAACGATTTTAAGCGGTAACACAGAACAGAAAGGAGGTCTGCCTCTGATGACCAGAGGGTACAGGCAGGAGCATATGGAATCAGGAGGTCTTTCAGGTAGCCCACACCCAGATCATATAGGGCCTTGTATGTTAACAAGCAAACCTTGAAAATGATGCACCAAAAGCCAGTGGACAGTGCAGAGAACCTGCATGATATGTTCGGAATGAGGTTGAAGGTGTTCAATACTCTGGTAGAACCAAAAGCAGCCCTAATGGCAATGATAATATAATACTAAAGTCAACTTCTTGCTCGACTATTGGCACAGTGGTAGAGATATGACTCACAGTGCCAGTGACTCAGGTTCAGTAACAAGCCAACAATGGCCAGTTGGGAGAGGAAGATTAAGTTTCCCACATGACTCTCATTATCTTGGGATGGAGAGCAGCATTCTTTGCTGCAATACCACCACCTGGGTGACAATAGGTGGCAGTGCAGATGGAGGACCCCAGAATCATATATACAAGAGATTAAGACATTTAATTGCTGGCTGTGGTATATTGTATGTTTAAAAAAAAAATAAATAAATAAAAGTAGTGGTCAGCTTCATCAAAACATGGGATAAACTCTGTGATCTGTATGCCAAATATAGACTTCATATTTTATACATATATATATATATATATATATATATATATGTGTGTGTGTGTGTGTGTGTGTGTGTGTGTGTGTGTGTGTATAGTATTTATATGCCCTACTGCTTCCTGGTGACCCCCATCCTGACTGACCCCTCCAGCCCTGTCACCAGGCTCCCCCATGGCTTACTTATGCCTTCCTCCTCAGCCAAAGGACTGTGATTGTGCCTGGCCATTGGTGCAGGGACTGCAGAGAGTGTCAGTTGATCATCCTGCTGCCCAGGAGGTTTTTTCCCTTCCAATTTCTCCTTTCCCTCCCGTTGCTTGGGTGTGACACATCAACATGCACACATGGAAGTGTTAGCATACTGCAGAGTCCTGCAGCACCCTCCTTTCTCTTAGTGCTTCCAACCTGTCCTTCTCTCAGGCCTCCACCTCAGACCAGTCATGCGGCAGGACAACAAAGCCACCCTCCACAGGAGAGGAGAGCCATCCTCCAGATGCTCAATCCTTCCCCCCCCGGATGACCCCAAGCAACCCATGCCTGCTCATGAACACAGGTCACCGCTGTAGTAGGAGGTAAGGCATCATACCTCAGCCCTCTGCACCACTGGGCCAGCTGACTTCATCTTAGTTTTAAAGGTGCCAAATGTCTTTGGAATAGAATGCAAAACTATGCTGATATGAATTTAAGCTAAATGATTGGGGGACAAATGGGAGCATTTGTGTCATAAAAAGGTGGACAATTACCACAGAACCACTAAAGAGAAATCAAAAAATACTAGGATGCTAAACATTTAGCCAAAACAAAAACAAGCATACAGTCAATAGCATCCTTATGAATGCAAGACCCACAAGAAATAAGTGGGATGAACTTGAGGCTTTAATTCATAGGGACCACCGTTTACTAATTGCATAAACTAAAACCTGGTGGAAGGATTATGCTCTCTGAGGAAGCTTTAGTGAGCAAAGTGCTGGGGCATCTGGGTAGTGGTCCCAATGGATCACTGTTTCAGTTTATTTGTGGGGTTTGTTTGATGAGATGTATGGTGATTTATGGTGTTTTCACCAATAAGC
This sequence comes from Neoceratodus forsteri, assembly GCA_016271365.2. Classification (NCBI taxonomy): domain Eukaryota; kingdom Metazoa; phylum Chordata; order Ceratodontiformes; family Ceratodontidae; genus Neoceratodus; species Neoceratodus forsteri. The sequence continues at coordinate 731,287,698 of CM028129.1, read as the reverse complement.
TGAGTATTGTTTTGGAAGAATTCTGACTACAAGTGCGATTTCTTGCTTCAACTGAGCAAATACCAAACCACACAGTGCTCCTGAGTGTGGTTGAACTCTGTTGTGATTTGTCATCGCTTTGGGTGTGCAGACTTCCCCCATCACCACTGAGCACTGTAATTACTTGATTTTTGGAAGGAATATGCTAGCTAGAATGCCAACTTAGATGCGTATAATTATAGAATGAATAGACAAAATAAGAATGGTGAAAGGTGGCCTTACTAATTGTTGAATATCTTAAAACATATGATATATAAAGCCAAATCAATGGGGAAGGCATCAAGGCACAGACCTGGAATCCATTTGGATTAAAATGGACATAGAAAGGGCCATGGATAAGAGATGTAATTTCTAGACCATCTGATTCCAGGCATGATATGACCTCGCAGATGATGCTAGAAATAAATATAGCCAGGAAACTAGGTGAAGTGTTAATCCTAGGAGACTTTAATTTTCCTGACATTTATTGTAGTCAGAAAGAACAAAGAGGTGCACTGAGAGGGAATTCTAAGAGACCTAAACCTTACATAACACGTGGATAAAGCAACATGAGGACAAAACACGCTTAGGCTAGATGCCTCATTACAGGGTATTAAAATCACAGATTGTATCATCAAGGACCCGATTAGCAGCAGTGGCAAGAACACAGTGTATTTTATACTTGACAATACATAAGTTGGTGCAATTAGAGTGGCAACAATTCTTTATAATAAAGCAGACTGGGAAAGTATCAAAAGGGAATTGAATACTTGGGATCGCCATGAATCACTACACAATATGGATACTGACACATCATGGAATACCTTCAAAATAAATTACTGTTTCTTGGGGACAAAAATGTCCCTAGCAAGAAACAAATATAATAGGAAGGGTGCTCTACCAGTTCCATTAAATAAAAAAGTTAAAAGTGCAATAAGACCCAAGGAAACAGCATACAAAAATACCAGCACAGCCAAACTCAATTAGATCTCATTAGGTACAAGGATACAGTTCAAAACTGCAAGAAGAAAATCAGGGATGAAAAAAAGAAAAGTGCAAAAACCATGCTGGTCTGTCTCGGTTATTCCATTATTTGCCATATGATGTTCTATTTTATCCTTAAATTCACTTGGCATATCAGTGAACATGGGTAATCACTACATAAGAGGACATAATAAGTAGATCAAAGGTTCAAATCTCAAAACTGATAAAAGGAAAGACTTCTATTTTCAAAGAATAATTAGTATCTGAAATACCCTACCACAGGAGCTTATTGACTATAATGCAGTAGAAACATTTAAAGATGAACTGGACAAAGCATATGGGTCTGGCAAAAAGAATCATCTGCCACAGAGAAAGTGGGGGAAGGGGAGTAATCATAACAGATCACATGGCCTAACTCTACACCTATGGATAATAGTATTACAATA